>OZ010791.1:348814386-350108999 GCA_963932465.1 Maratus speciosus | reverse complement strand
AATGTTAGGAAATATGAAATAAGACAATGACATATGAAATAAGAAATAATTTTATACTTACATTTATGTTAAAATTTTTCAATTAAAAAACTTTTTTGTATTTACAGTTTTGTTTTAAAAAGTCTGATTTTTTTTTTTTTTTTTTTTTTTTTTTTTTTTAATACTTGATCTTGATACTGAATGCTATAGTTAGTTTTTATTTATAAGTGTATAAAGCAAGTTGTTATTGTTTTTGATTTTTTCATCTTCAATTTTGTTGTCTTCAAGTGTGGGGGAAAAAAAAAAAAGAAAAGAAAAGAAAGAAAAATGCATTTTTAGAATATTGTTTAAGTTTTCATGCTAAGTACAATACATGTTAGTTTCTAATCTATATTATACTCAAAAACATTTATTATTAGCAGTAAGTTGGCTGCTTTGAAAATATCGGATATATATCGAAAATATCGGATATATATCAAAATATCGGATATTTTCGATATTTTCGAAAATATCATGATATTTACGAACCCTGAGTGTGTCCTTTATTAAAAAAATCTGTGCCTGATGGGCACTGACCCGTTTTTTCTACAGTAAACTTCTAGATAAAAGGGCACTCGTATGCAGCGATGTAGACGCAAAAAAAAAAAAAAAAAAAAAAAAAAAAAAAATCAGAGGGTATATTTAGAGTTTCCCTCATGTTTAAAAAAGGGCAGGGTGCTTGTTGTAGGAAAAGGGCACTTTTGGATTCCGAAGGGCATGTTTTGGATTTTTAAGGACACTTTTTTTAATTTTTAAAGGCATCCTTTTGATTTTTAAAATTACTTTTAATATTTAATAGACAGGACGCTATTTTAAAGACAGCAATGAGGCAATTTTTACTATGCAAGTAAATTTTTTAATAAACAAAGGAGTAAATGCACTTTTTTCAGCTGGGGACAGCAAGGGTGCTAATGTTTTCCATCAGGGATAAGAGGGCTGCTGTTTTGTAAACCTAAGGGCAGGCAGGGTGCAGCACCCTCCTGACACTGTCTAGGGGAAACTCTGTATACCTTAGAGTGTATATACAATAGCTTTTTTGAGAAACGGAAGGTATGCAGTGTTACTGAAAAAGAACCAGAAAGTATACGACATTTACCTCTGTATACCCTCCACTTCTGATGGCAAATTTTTTCTCTCTTTTTTGCGAACGATCATATTTTTTCTGCTACCGTTCGTCTAATTTCGCATTCTACTCGTGACAGATCAGTAAAAATTGTGATATTTTTTCACAGTCGACTGGTAAACTGTGTCTTTTATTCAACTGATTGGCCAAATCTCGAAGGGTTTTTTTGCACGGCTGATCGACGAATTTCCATTTTTTCTCTGATCTACTGACAAATTTCGCTTTTTTTTTTTTACCGGTGACTGATTTTTTAATTTTGCAATATTTCTCTTGAACCAGTAAGTATATCTTGAGGCCGATTGGAGAAAACCGAGTTTTTTTCCGCTACTGATCTACGAATTTTGCAGTTTCTTCCGTCGATCTACTGACGAATTCCGCGATTTTTTTTAGTCACGACCGATTTCCAATTTTCTCGATTTTTTCTTTTAACAACGTAGGTGAATTTTGAGACTTTTTCTTGCGACCGATTAGAGAAGATCGTGGGGTTTTTTTTGGCTGTTTCTTCTGGCGGTGCACTGACGAAGTTTTTTACCTGCAACTGATTAGCAAAAATCATGGATTTTTTCTAGCAACTGTTCATCGAATTTTGTATGTTTTTCCACAACAGGCTGAAGAATTTCATGATTTGTTCTCCATGACTGATGAACTGTACCGTACGAGTTTTTCTCGCGACCCATTGATGAATTCCACAATCTTTTTAATAAAGATGAAAATAAGGAATTTTGCTCAGTAGCCACTGGCCGGTAGGTTGATTTTATTTAGTTGCCAGTTACTAGCGAGTGAGAATAATTTCTTTAGTAGCCAGTAAGTACATTTATGTCACTGAATATTTAATTTATGGGTATATTTTAGGAATGTTTATCCACTGAGTAGCAGGTATGATTCAAAATTGAAAAAAATAGGTTTAAAAAATCTGAAATTTGCAGCAAATTTTCTGAAATGTAAAGGGGGGGTTGGTAGGGATCCCTCCTGGTACTAATTATGCATTTTTTCCAGATACTTTAACGAAATTCGCGTTTTTTCGGGATCTATTGGCAATGTTTTCGTTTCTTTGGCGTTCCTTTGACAAAATGTGCTGTTTTTTCACGATCTTTTGACAAAATTCGCATTCGTTTTCGCAATTCTTTGGCAGAATTCTCGTTTTTTTTTTTTTTTTTTTCGAAATTCTCATTTTTTTGTTTCACCCGCGATTCTTTAACAAAATTTGTGTTTTTTGACGATCTATTGACGAATTTTGTGTTTTTGCCATGATCCATTGACGATATTTGCGTTGTTTCTTTGCTCTATTGATGATGATTACGTTTTTTCGCGATTCTTTGACGAAATTATGGATTTTCAGCGATCTTTTAACGAAATGTGTGGTTTTCTTGCGATTCTTTGCCGAAATTGTTTTTTTTTCTGCCATCTATTGACGATATTTGTGTTTTTTTTTCCACAATCCACTGACCATATTTGCATTTATTCCACAATCCTTTGACGAAATTTCGGATTCTTTGCGATCCTTTGATGAAATTCGGGTTTTTCCACGATCCTTTGACGAAATGTGCTATTTTTATTGTGAATTTTTGACAAAATTCTCGCTTTTTTGCGATTCTTTGATATAATTCACTTTTTTGGTGATCCTTTGATGAAATTTACATTTTTTTTTCGTAATCCTTTGACGAAATGTGTGTTTTTTCGTGATCTTTTGACAAAATTCATGTTTTTTTCTTCCCCAATTCTTTGACAAAATCCCTTTTAGAAAATCTTGCGTTTGGCTGGTACTTTCCATATTTTTAATCGTCAGTTTTTCACATTTACTCGCCGAGTGGCGACTGGCGATTGCTTATTTTCATCTTTACTTTTTAAATGAACGATTAAAGGATTTGGTGATTTTTTTTCTAGCCAATGAGTGACAAATTTTGCGATTTTTCCTACATTGAATGGTGAATTTTCTTGAAAATGAAAATTTGAAATGTTCTGCAGTGAAATCCGTTGTTCTGCGATGTACCTCTCATTTATAAGCATATTCTGCTTTGGGGGATTTCATTATCTCTTACTTGTCAGACTTATTTTTTAATTGCAGCATTTTCATCGGAGGTTTCCGATAAATATTATTTGTAATATATAAAAATTTCAAAGGGGGGGGGGAGGCGCAATACTAGGCCCAAAGTGTGGCACTTTTCTAACTTTTACCAACACCTGTCCCTGTCGTGTAACATATTGTTAGAATGGCCTGTGACCACTTATTCATGTTATACACATCTGATAACCATGCTGCTACTTTGCTCCCCCCTGGAGGGGGCACTTTTCTAAATTTTGCTGTCACCCCTCATGTGACATATCGTTCAAAAGGCCTGTGACCACTTATTCCTCTTATGCACCTCTAATGTCACTCCCCCCACTTTGCCCCACGGGGGGGGGGTCTTCTAAATTTTGCTGACACCCCTCATGTGACATATCATTCAAAAGGACTGTGACCACTTATTCATGTTATGCACCTCTAATGCCCTCCCCCCACTTTGCCCCCCGGAGGCACTTTTCTAAATTTTGCTGACACCCCTGATGTGACATATCGTTCAAAAGGCCTTTGACCACTTATTCATGTTATGCACCTCTAATGCCCCTCCCCCCCACTTTCCCCCCGAGGGGGCACTTTTCTAAATTTTGCTGACACCCCTCATGTGACATATCGTTCAAAAGGTCTGTGACCCCTTATTCATGTTATGCACTTCTAATGCTCCTCCCCCCCATTTTGCCCCCCGGGGGGCACTTTTCTAAATTTTGCTGACATCCCTGATGTGACATCCCATATAGCACATTTGCCTCCCCAGGACATCCCCAGGAAGATTTACAATAAAACACCATCATCCCACGGGCATCCCTGAGGATGCAGAAATTTGTCACCAGGAGGTCCTCAGGAACAGAAAATGTCCGCCCTGCAGCATCCTGGAGAGCTCCCCAGGACCTCCTTTAGGATCCTCCCTGGGAGGTTCTGGGGAAGATGTTATTAATTGATAGTGGAGGACTTTGGGAAACGTCAAGGTCACTTAATATGCCACAAAAAAATTTGAAGCTATAGATTAAAGTAATTAATGTAAAACAATTTAATTATTTTTTAACTAATTATCAGACAGTTTCACATGTAACAGACATTACAATTATCAAGCACGCGCACGGAATTATATGAAAGACTGTTGGGAACAAATCTCTTACCTTCATTCTACCTTCCGGGTTTGATCCAGGGTACTTACGAACACGAGACGCGCGCTCTATCCATTATGCTACAGGGCCGCTGAATAAGAAATGTTCTAAGGTATTCATGAATTTTCCCCCTCTTTTGAAACTAAAAATTAGAAAATATCCATATTTTATGTGCTACATATAAGCCGGAATTATCTAACTTTTATTGCAAATTTAAATGCGTAGCCTTTTGTATATATTCAATATAAATTTAAATTCATAAGTAAAAAAAAGGCTTATCAATAATTATTTAAGATAACATAAAGATCTTTGAATTTTCAAATTCCTACATGAAATTATATTTTTAAATGACAATAATATTGTCTTAGCTTTTCATATTTAAAATCCATTGAAATCATTCTATACTTAGAAAATTCATTCTGTACTATTTTTCATACAATTAATGATGCTAAACGTTTCTGAGTATCTTGCGATATAATTTAATTTTAGTTAATGAAAATAATATTTCCAGAGATTTAAAATGCAAAATATGGATACTTTGATTTAAAATATTAATTCTTTTTATGATTACTAAACTTTAAAATTCCAATTCAAAGAATCCGTTCAAAGGAAATACATTTTTATTTCTCCCTTTTTTTTATTTTATTTTATTTTTATTTACAGGAAAACTTTGCTTTACGCTTGGTAAAAAGCGCACTTATTAAGTAAATTTATGAAAAAAAAACATTACTTTTTTCTCTTTCTTTTTTAAGTTGGGGGTGGGGGGTGGGGGAGGGTTAAACATTATTTAAACCATGTTTTTGGAATTTCTACACTGATTTCTGAACGCATAATCACAAATCAATTAATAAGAAATTATTAACTGTTAAGGGCGTATTTTAAAAATTATATTTTACAATTCATTTTTCTATTTATAATCTTTTTTCTACTTTTTATTCTTTAAAATATTTCACTGCGATTTGGCATACTTTTGTGAGCATTTATTGACGCATCATTAATTTCATCGTTTTTCGAACTCCCATACAGTTGTAGGAGTTGCAGATGTTTGGTGATTTACCACCTGTCACGGGCGAATTGAAAAATGCTTTAAAATGAATTTATTATTTTATAATAACGTTATAAAATTTTTAAAATACTATATTGTCATCCAAAACACATTATTTTGTGCAAACTTGTAAAATTGTATCATATCAGGATCTGGGATGAAAATAGATTGCAATATTTCATCATTACAATGAACAAACAGGTTACATAAAAATAGTTACATAAATAGTTACAAAAAATGTTACATAGAGATAGAAACTATTAATGAAGTTTATGCCTGTTACAAAACTATTTTATTTTCTTAGTGTAATAAAGAAAACTAATTTGCAGTTGAATCTCTATTTAACGTCCTTTAAAATCGTGTGAAAGCTTTCTGTTCATGAGACATTCATTATGAACCATTTTTCATTTAATTAACGATGTAAAGTATTTTTAGTGATTTCTTGAAATGCAATTTAATTTTAGTTAATAAAACTTACATTTGAGGCTTAAAATACCCAAAAGTACGAATGCTTTGATTTAAAATATCAGATCTTTATTTTATAAGCAAATTAGTTTGTATAAATCCCAAACTAAATAAATATTTTTTTTCTTTTTTTAGAAACGTTTGAATTAAAAAATCCTCTTTAAAAAATTCTCACAAATATGGACAAACGCCTTCGCTTAGTTATTTCAGAAATGGGTTTTGTTTAAATTCTTGCGATAACACTTTTTTTTTCTCCTTTCAAAAACTTTCTTTCGCAGGTATTATGTACTTGCAGCAAGCATGCACGCACATTCTCAGCTGACAAAAGTGATTGGGGGCGGATCCGCTCTATTCAGAGTCAACTGGGAATCCAGTTATAATATTCTCCCTGACCCTTAGCTATGGATTATCTCAGAGAAAAGATACTTGAAGAGATATGAGAAGTCTGTTGGGCATATGCATGCTAAAAGAATGGAGTTAGCGAAACAGCACCAAAAACTGGCGATATGAAGCAATTAAAATAATAAAACTTTGTAAAAAATCACCATAAAATTAAAACAAAACACAGGACGCGTTTCGAGCTAAAAACATAACAGCTCGTCATCAGCTATATGGTGAATGGAGTTAGTTCCATGGCTAAAAGAGAAAAGAAGTTCCGTCAAAATTAATGTTTCATAGATATCCAAAACTAAAAATTTGCTAAATAGGAAATATGTTTCTTAAATAGAAGTTTTAACTCTCTCTCTATATATATAACGCAAAATACCTCTCAGTTTAAAATTCTGCAGAAATATTTGTTATTTAGGAAGAACAGATGAATATTTATCTATATTTTCTGAATCTAATAATGTTATTAATATTTCTGAAGTTCTTTAAATGGAGACTTCACTTTTATTATTGAGGGGAAAAATAACATTATGTATGGCAATTTAAAAAAGATAATAGAAAAATGATTAATTAATATGTCAAACTTATATTTAAAAAATAAATTAAAGATAAAATAAAACAAAATATCGTTAAACCTCTAGAACTGACACTTCTATTTATTTAACATTTTCTCATTTCCAACACCTGTATAAAGTGTACCAGATGAGCTTAGCTTAGCAGTACTTCTCAGGCCTGGGATAATAATCTGAATTAAACCTTAATTTTGCATGAATTTATATCTTTTAACCGATTTTGTAAGAATGTATTTTTTATAACAGAAAATCTTTGCAAAAAAACCTCGTATGGGGAGGGGGGGGGGGGGGTTGCGGCTCAATATTTATATATTTTTAAATGAAATGTGCCATTTTAATGTGAATTGTATTCACTTTAAGTTGGTGTTGTATGCTGAAATAAAAATGCCCTTTTCTCATCGCGACAGTTTTGTCTGTTTTTTTGTTTAAATGCAGCGTTTGATAAGTATGTTAGCTAATTTTCAAAATATGAAAAATCTTAGCCTCAGGTGCAGCAGGACTCGATTTAGACTATTTTCACAAAAAAAAATTAGACGGCTGCTTACAAACAAACACACGGTAAGGATATATTATTTTCTTTGTATAGATATCTTTACCTCTAAATACCGGGAAAATGTATGGTCCAGAACTGTCTTTCATTTAGAGGTTTTAGTGTATTGATTTAGAAACTTATTATTTGGTTAATTTAAACAAATTAAATTAATTCCTTAATTAATAAAAAATTAATAATAATAAAAAAGAAAAATGCGTTATGTTATTTATTGAAAATTAATAAAATAATGATAAATGGACAAAATGTGCTTTAAAAGACATATAGTAATTATTATTTAAAATATGAACTAACTGAAATTTTGAATTAAACATTTTAATTTAACTAAAATGATTAAAAGCTATTGCAATAATTAAAAATAATTACAATTTATTGACAATTGTCTAATTTGTCAAAAAATAATAAATCGAATAATTAATAATATGAAACAAACTCATTAAAAATCGATCCCGATCAAATTGAATTCACTTTATTTTAATAAAAAACAATTGAGTATTATACTCCAGAATCACTCATGAGATGGCGCCAGCACTGAGACTTCCTAAATACTTCCCCAGGAATGATTTCCCAGGTATTTCCCCAAGAACGACTGCCTAGGTACCTTCCCAGGCATGGCTTCCCAGGTACTTCCCCAGGAATAGCTTCCCAGGTATCTCCCCAGGACTGACGTCCTTGGACGTTACTCCATAGGACGTCACTGGGAGCTCACTCCTAGGGAGATCTTAAACGTCTATTCCTCAGGACGTCCCTATTTTGTCATTTTAGTATCAGGAGGAATTCGGGATGACTTGGAGCTCCTGGGGAAGTTTTCGGGAGCTTTCGTGCTATATGGGATATCGTTCAAAAGGCCTTTGACCACATATTCATGTTATGCACCTCTAATGCCCCTCCCCCCAATTTGCCCCCCCCGGGGGGCACTTTTCTAAATTTTGCTGACACCCCTCATGTGACATATCGTTCGAAAGTCCTGTGACCACTTTTTCATGTTATGCACCTCTGCTGCCTGTGCCCCCCCCCTCCCCGGGGACACTTTTCTAAATTTTGCTGACACCCCTCATGTGACATATCGTTGGAAAGGCCTGTGACCACTTATTCATGTTATGCACCTGTAATGCCCCTCCCCCCCCCCTTTGCCCCCTTCAGGGGCATTTTTCTAAATTTTGCCGACACCCCTCATGTGACATATCGTCCAAAATGTCTGTGACCCCTTATTCATGTTATGCACTTCTAATGCTCCTCCCCCCACTTTGCCCCCCGGAGGCACTTTTCTAAATTTTGCCGACATCCCTGATGTGACATATCGTTCAAAAGGCCTTTGACCACTTATTCATGTTATGCACCTCTAATGCCCCTCCCCCCTTTGCCCCACCCCTGGGGGTCACTTTTCTAAATTTTGCTGACAACCCTCATGTGACATATCGTTGGAAAGGCCTGTGACCACTTATTCATGTTATGCACCTCTAATGCCCCTCCCCCCACTTTGCCCCCTTCGGGGGTATTTTTCTAAATTTTGCTGACAACCCTCATGTGACATATCGTTCAAAAGGTCTGTGACCCCTTATTCATGTTATGCACTTCTAATGCTCCTCCCCCCACTTTGCCCCCCGGGGGTCACTTTTCTAAATTTTGCTGACATCCCTGATGTGACATATCGTTCAAAAGGCCTTTGACCACTTATTCATGTTATGCACCTCTAATGCCCCTCCCCGTACTTTGCCCCCCCCCCCCCCGGGGGCACTTTTCTAAATTTTGCGGACACCCCTCATGTGACGTATCGTTCGAAAGTCCTGTGACCACTTTTTCATGTTACGCACCTCCGGTGCCTGTGCCCCCCCCGGGTGACACTTTTCTAAATTTTGCTGACACCCCTCATGTGATATATCGTTCAAAAGGCATGTGACCACTTATTCATATTACACACCTATGGTGCCCCTCCAGGGGGCACATTTTTAAATTTTGCCAACACTGTTCATGCAATTTATTATAAGCATAGTTGTTTTCCAGAAACGAGCCTATACAAATCTATGACATGATACCCCCAAAAGCTAATGTTAAATCAACCAACTTCACAAATTTTGTAATTCCATTTGAGTATTTGAAGTTTATTTTATGCATAATATATATCAAATCAATGTCGAACTGGATATGTAATCATTATTATGTATTGATCTAATGCGAATTTGTACAGAAGGCTGTCCGCATGCAGGTGCAGCGATATAATGTAAAGAGAAGATACAGGTTTTATACCTAAAGAAAAACTGCAGATATTTCTGCCAAAATCGGTGAAGGGAAATAACAGGTTTTTTACCTAAAGGAAAACAGCAGGTATATGGAACCAAGAAGGTTAAGGGAAAATACATGTTTTTTACCTAAAGGTAAGCTGGAGGTAATTTTAGTTCCAAATACCTTCAGTTTCCCTGAAGTTTTTTTTTTAAGGTTTTTTGCTGACTTTTTTACCTGGGCCTATGCAATGCATTTTTCTTTTTTGTATTTTGTTATCATTTTATTTAATACAAAACTTTCATTACAAACTAAAACATTTAAAATTAATAGCTTTCACTTCTTTCTTATTTTTAAACGAAACGAAATGAAAAATATTACGCGCAGATGTCACATACGTATCTAGGTACCTAATTGGCGCCAAAATGGTGTTATTTTGCCTGACATGGTAACCCGGCTATTGTTGCTTATTTACTAATAAATGTTTATTTGCATTTATTTTCTTTTTATTAAAGAAAAAAATCTTATAAGTTGTTTTGTTCTATAGTTATTAATTATTTTTTTTATTTATTGTTATTTCGCTTTAAAAATAAAAATAAATTTAAAAATACATATGTATCTGTTATTGGAAAACGAGGTTTTCGCCAAATTGTCGTAAAAAAAAATCACGCCTAACACGATCAAATAATGCAACAAATCATGACATTTAATTTCAAATTGAAAGCAATGTTTTAATGGTACTACTTAGTTATCCCGTCGACCAATTTCACCAAATTATATAAATTGCCAAACTACTCGCCAAATTATACAAATTGAAGTATATTTTATTTTAAATAACGAAAGAACAAATAACTTAGTATAACATTAATAAAACTACAAATTAAAACGTTGAAATAAAAATCTCTTGATGACGTAAACACGTGTAACATCCTTACAGTCAAATAAATGTGACATTTACGATCAACCATTATTGGCATTTAATCTTATACTCTGGCGATAGATTTTTGGTTGATGGGATAACCAAGTAGTACCGTTTTAATTTACCGAACGTAAAAAAAATCGGTAACTGGCGAGTTAAAAAAAAACTATTGGCGAGATTTCTACCCGGCTAATATAAAAGTACAAAGAATTCTCTGCGATCATGGCAACTTTTATGTAGTTGTTACTTTGATTTCTTAATGAAAATGGAAACCTTTCTTATGAAAAGCGAAGGGATCAGCCCGTAATTGTTTATGGCGGTTACATGACTTGGACTATTATAATATTAGTGAAATGATGGCAATAGTATAATATTTGGCTACTTATCACCTGTGGATGGCTAGCATTAAAGTACCAAAATGGCCGCATGGAATATAAAAAGCGAAGGGATCCGCCCGGAACTGTTGATAATAGTCACATCACTTAGGCTATTATTATAAAGATTGTTTAAAATTTTAAAAACAGCGCAAAGAATAGTATTTCCTAATGATTAAAAATTTATTTACACGCAACTATTAAAAACAGAAAAAAAAACTTAAAAATTTCTATTAAATGTGTACGAGTTAAAAGCGGGGAAATATTGAAATTTATGTCTTGAAAATTGTATTTAAACGTGAATATTAAAAGAGGAAGGAAACTTTAAAATAATAAACACATTAATATGCGTTTAACCCTTTCAGGGGTAAGTTACTTCTATTCGTAAAATATTGAAATCAGTGAATGACACCATAATTTACAAACAAATTTCGAAATACGAAAATGCTTTTGTTCACTTACTTGATCACCCGACCGGAGCACCAACCAAAGAATGGCATAGGATGTAACGCTCCGGTGGGAAATTCCCAGAACAATCACCGATGCCGGACATCGGAAAGCACCCAAAATAACAAGGAAAAAGGCACATATTCTGACGAACTTACATAGTAAATCGTAAATTTACAAAACAATTGATGTTGCTTTCATCATAATAATAAAAATAAAAAAAATAGTGAAGTGACTTAAATGTATAACAAAAGTTAAGACTATAAGTCCTTGTTCAAGATTATGAAGTGTAAATGTTCATTAAAGTTCACTGTTCACTAATGTTCAAATGAGTTCAGTGTTCGAAAGAAAAATGTTCATAAAAGTTTTATATAAGGAAAACTAACTTGAAGAAAGATCACCATAATGTTCAGACCTCAAGAGAAAATCACCGCAAACAAAAATGTCAGACAAAGGACAGTTACCATAAAAGGCACAATGTTGAGCCTTTGATGTAGTATCAGAAAACCACGTAATGTCCGTAGCGAACCACTGATGAGTATTAACAGTATGATAGAAGTAAATAGCTACAAGTGTAAAAATTATCAAAATCTATACCCAATAAATGAGTATTCCCTATTAAGTGCGTTGTACATAGCACACAGTTTTCTATAGTTTGACGGGTGATGAGAACGTTTCGAATGTTCCATCTCAGTGTACAATTCCTGTTGAATTTAAATGTACAAGGCATTAACGGACAATGTCCAAACAAATAATGTTGTATACTTCCTACATCACCACAGTTGCACCTGTTATTCGGGCGTTTTCCTATTTTAAACAGATACTGTGGAAATGCTCCATGTGAAGAAAGAAAATAACCTATCACCTGGGATTCACATAGAAATAAATCGTCAACCTTGATTAATATCGCATAAGTATCTCTTCCCTTCTCCGAATTTTCCCAAGAAACCTGCCATTGATCATGTAGAAGTGTTTTAAAATGACGCTTTAAAATAGAAGATGGTGCAGGAATGCGTAGAACTTTATAATACAGAAACATATTGTTCACTTACTTAATAAAAGAAAAAAAAATCATATCCATATTGTGGTGCCAATGTGGCATTTAAGAATTAAAATTAAGTGGTCCAAAAATGAACCACCGCCCTTGAAGGGGTTAAAGCAGCAAATTATTATAATTGTAGTAATTTGTATTATGTCAATCGTTTTATAACGTTGTTAAAAAAACCTGGAGGCAAAGACTATGTTTTCCTATTTTATTTTAGCTTCTTTTCAAATGTTTAACTGACCTTCTTTAATCAAACACGAAAATAACCATTGGATGTCTTAACAGCAACTGATTCGGCCTTAAATTTTCGCAATCAATAGGAATTGAATGGAAACCCGTTTACTGGGAGATTTTTTCATTATAATTCAATTTTCTCTAATATTTTTAAAATCGGCCAAATTGCGTGCTTTTAGATTCTGCGGTGTCTGAACGGCGGTTGGCGAACTTAGCTTGGGGGGGGGGGGGGCAGAGCACCCTAGTATATATATATAATAATTTTAAACAACAATATTTTTATGGTTGAAAAGGACCTAAAAAATTATATTTATAATTATTAAATGGATATTACTAATCTGTTCATATTAGTAATCTTTCTGGCATTCATTTTTTAAGATTTTCTATTTACTTTCTTTTTAATTTCTACTTGTCTAGTAATCATCTTGTAAAAACTTCAAGCGGCCGCCCCCCCCCCCCCCCCAAACAATATATATATATATATAACCATTAAATGTACATTAGTGACCACCAACAAAAACTGTGAAATCATGAATAAAATGACATCAATAAATTGACAAAAATACACATCACCTCAACAGAAATAATATAGATTCCAAAAACATAGTAAAAAACCGCAGAAATTGAATAGCAGAAATGGAATAATGGAAATTTTTAGAACTTAGACAGAATCATCGGGTCCCATATGCCTAAAATTCGACAAATAAAATGTGTGGTTTCATCTTCATATTAGCCATAAATTAGCTAAAGAATATAAATTTGGGACTACTACACACATAAAACAGAGATATAAATCATTGAACACCAATTAATTTCAAAATAAAACAAGATTGAAAATATAGAGGAAAAAAAAATACCAAATTGATATTATTTTAGCATGCGGCATAATATAATACAATCATTGGAGATCACCAGCACATGTTGCGAAGAAAGTTTTTATATGATGATGGACCAAGGATAACAATATACAGCATAGCCAAGTACACTCCCATTATATATAACCATCGCCCTCGATGGATACTTTAGAATTGAGAATGAACTCTTCCATGTATTAAAATGAATCAGTTTGGTGTTGCCATCTATTGACTTACTATTAACATGAAAGCTGTTATACAATAAAGAATATTTATAACTATTAATGGATTAAATTTTAAAGCAAATATTGTTTAGAGATATATATATATGATAATTAAATAATAATCAAAAAAATGTTTATACATATATACATACAATTGTATTGGAAGAAAATTAGTAATCGATATATTAAATCAAAATCACATGTAAAATGGTGAAATTAAGGATTATTAATGTTTTACATAACTAATTGTACCTGACTATATCATATCACAATTTAAATTCCTGTGACAACATTGCATCATTACTTAAATTAATTTATAATTAATTAATAAAAAAATATTAAAATTAAGATGCTAAAGAATTAATGTTAATAATAATTAAATTGAAATTAATTAGTTACATTTAATGTGCCTACATACTTTCTTAAAGATTAAATACACATAATTTAAGGGGGGAGGGAAGAACAAATAAAAAAAATTACTAAAACATGCATTTTATTCTCATTTAAAGTAATATACATTGTATTAGAAATTAATATGATATCATCCTGAGTAGGATAAAATTTAAATACAAGTTAATCGTTAACATTATTAAATATTAACGAATGTGAATAAATTTGATATGAATTGATAAATATAAAATATGACTACACCATTATAATAAAACAGTATCGAATCAACATCCATTATAAAATGTGTATTAGCAACATAGTTATAAATCAAATGCCCCCACCCCGTTTTTTATGTATATAAATTAACCATTGCGTATTATACAGACATCTCCACCATCCTCCGTAATCTAACATATACCCACCGATTCGTCCTACAATATTTTTTTTATTATTATTTTACATGTTTAATTTTTTATCCTAATTTTCTTATTTTATATGTATAATTTTTTTGTAATTTTTTTTTACGTATTTGTTAATTTGGTATTTAAGATAATTTATATACTAATTTTAAATGAAAGAATATATGATTTTTTTTTAACCATGATTTAATGCATCATAAATTAGTTTTTTAATATTGTTGTTAATTAGATGAGAAGAACATAAACACTTTATTCTATATAAATGATTAAGGATTATATTAAGATATACAGAATAATGAAGAGAAGATTTAAAATTAGTAAATGTATTAACTTTCAATTTAAATTATTTACGTTTGTCAGATAGATCAGTTATTGTTTTGTTTTCTTTTATTGTAATTTTAAGATCTAAAAAGTTAATTGTATTGTTAGATAGGAGGTTTTCCGTTAATTCTAAATTAGTAGGATTTTCAGCTGGAAATTGAGAAAAATTAGTTTGATCAGTGGCAATTAAAATTATGTCATCATTATAACTATATAAATGTAGATTACTATTAGTAAAATCACGTTCATAGTGATATAAGTCAGATAATAAACTTGATGTACAGCCGACTTGTGGTATAGCAACGTTCTGTAAATATAAAGTATTATCCTGCAAAATATAACTATTATAGATAATGAAATTTGTTAGAGTTTTAAAATAAGCTATATCTATATTCGACGTAAATCCAGTTTATGATAATACTTTTTAAATAATGCATTTATAATATTATGTAGATCCAATAAATCATTATTAAAGAGCTCTATTAAATCATATGTCATTATATTGTTTAAACATTTAAGATTTTTCATAATATTGACCAGTTGATAGCTATTTTTTATACAATGTGTATTATCAGTGGTTCTTGTCAGTATATATATTTGATTGAGAATTTTTAATAGTAGTTTATTGGCTTTATTATTATATATATTACAACCAATAGTTACAGTCCTAAATTTAATTGGAGTCTTATGAAATTTGGGAATGAGCACTAAATAAGGATAATTAAAGTTAGTAGAGAGAATATTTAGTAGTTTATAATAACTTTGAATTTTACGATTATTTACAATTACATTTTCATTAGTTTTTTGAAAAGATTTATTAGAAGAAATACAGGTAGTAAGAAGTTGGTGATAAAAAGATTTACATATGACTGCATAATTATTAGGAGATTTGTGTACATATGTAATAACATAGTTTTTTTTTAATTTATTAATTTGTTGGAAAAATGCTTTGTGTTAATGGTAAAGTTTATTGGCTATATTATTATATGTATTACATCCAATAGTTGAGATGAGAGGTACTCGAGATAATATTCAATGAGGAATATCACAGAATATTTGAGAAGGATAAAAAAATCGTTTAATAGCCATGATATTAAATAATAATAATAAAAAAAATAACTATTTATAAGCGCGGTGTTGCAACCTCCATTTGAAGCACGTTTATCACAATGCTAAGTTTAATATTTGTGCAATAGGATGAGTTAAAAAAAAGGAATTTTTTTATTTTCGGAACGCTTTAGTACGGAAAAGTTGCCTATTGTCATAAGAAGAAAAACTGCATAAAAATTTTTAAAATCGGTTAGCATATTCCATTCGCGCATCGTACTTAAAGTTGATGAAAAATTGCAAAAATCGCGCCTTTTATCTCATTTTTTAAAGTTAATTAAAACTATAAAAATATACACGCTTCGCCTTTTATGCTTGTTTCATGGTTTACATAACCTAAATAAATTAAATTCTAATCAATAATCTAATTTTTTCGTTCGCGCAACATCTTAGAAAAAAACATAAATTTAGCAATTTTTCGCAATGTTCAACGTGCAACTCTTCGCTCGTTTTGCTAGAACAAAACGACCCAGAACTTACCACCTGGAGGTCGTTGCACGTAGAGTTCCTCCTCCACCCTACCCAACGAACCATTTAATTGTTGGGTGTGGTATTTGAAACTATTTACAAAGGTTTTTCATAGAGTAGCATTTTTTGTCTTACTATGTTTTTTACGTTTTCTTTTTTATATCAACTACACATTAAAAATCTGATTTTTGGAGAAATGAGGCATAATCGAATTAGACTTCAATGTTGTTCGGATACAGTCTTCTCTCGATTCATTTCCATATACTTTATTCGAGGTCTGTGTCACAAGTTTGACGCATATCTTAACAGTATCGGTGTCACAGGGAAATATTGGTATTTCTCTGATGATAGCAGTGTCAGAAGTAATGAACGATTTAACATCATTTTCATTTAGGTCCCGCGGCATTGGGGAAGGATACACTGCACAAGTATTCCAATTAATAATTTCCATGTAATCGGAAGCTTGAAAGTTTCCATTCGGTGGCATTACATTTCTAAAAGTCTTCTTCTTTGGGACGGTTTGTGTTGCTTTTACAATCCTTCTATAACCAATATCCCGAATATGTTATCTTTAATCGAAAATCATTGCCAACAGAACATTCCCTGGGTGCGAAAAAAAAAAAACGCATTTCCTTCTTTTACTCCATCGACAGCTTTTAGTAATTCGTCGGATAAAAATGTGATGTTTGGATTACTTGAAATACATGTTTTGGTCCGTCAGTAAAATATTTGCTTATTTTATGGCAAATTACACAGGCATGTATGATTTTATGATGAAGTCAATTATTTCTTTAAATTTTCAAATGAATCTGATACAATCTGTTCTTGATTGTTCTCGAAGGGCACGGTTGGCCGCAGTTAGTCATCTGGAATAGGACAAAGTACCAGGGTCCCAATTCTCCAATTCTCCTGAACAATGTCCCAAAAATACGGTTGTTCTCCGCTCAGAAAAGTCATGTCTATATCAGGAATCCAACAATCTGTGGATTCACAAACGACCAGAGGAGTTTTTTCACAGCAAGTGAGCTGCTACCCGATTGACACACTAAAATATGTAAGCCTTTCAGTTTGACCGTGAATATGTTGAAAAATTTGGTGATAAGAAAGCTCATTACAGTGCCAGATACATATGCTCCACATTTTATGATTTTCTAGTCAGTGGAAAGCACTGTTATTCCATCCAGTGTTTGTTACATAGTACCATCACACACTACTACTTCTAGTTTTTCTAGTGATATTGATAGTTCAGACAAACTAGAAATAATGCTTTGACTTATATTATTTGATGAACACAAGGAAGGATATACATGTGCAATATAAGTTGACCCAGATTCCTAGGATAAGAGAATAGTGTTCGTATTTCACATTCCTGTGAAATTGCTTGGCATTAATTTTTTCGACGAACTAATTATCTCATTTTTGCCCGTCAAAAAAAGACCCAAATTTCATCAGAGGTGTGAATCGGCTTTTCAAATCCGTCCTAAAATGACTCGTCTCTTTTTTATTTTACACATATCAACCACATCAGAAAAATCTGTGTCGGTTATCCAGAACACTTGACGCTATGAAAGATTTTGGTCGATCAGAAACTCAGAAACGATCTCTGTTTAGCGCTGTTGCGTTAATTTTAATTATCATCTGCCACTTGGGCTTTTAGTCGATGTTACGGCTTGTATTTCTCTTCCTCATACTATAAGTATTCAAAAGAAATGTGTTTGAGTTCATCAATTTCATAGTACACTGCCACTTTAGGAGTTTTAAAAGTATTTGAGAAACCACTCAGTGCTTGCTGAAGATCACGAGCTTTCCGCTTGGTGAACTTCCGAAGGTGAACTTTAACATCTTCACATTTAACTTTTTTGTAACTGTTTTGTAAATACATCCGATTTTTTCCCAAATTGTAATTCCTTTGAAAAATCAAGAACCTCAACTCAAAGATACGAAATTTTCTTTGTTTTTTTTTAACATAAGCATTTAATTAGAATTACACGTTGACATGCATGTGGTCTTTTTAATATAAATACCACACCCAACGATTGGGCGGTTGATTGCGTAGAATGTGGGTGGAACTCAACGTGCAGCCACCACCACGTAGTGAGTTCTGTGTCGTTTTGTTTTAGTAAAACGAACCAAGAGTTGCACTGTGAAAATTGCGAAAAATTGGTAATTTTTTTTTTCGAAGTTCTTGTGCGATTGGATAAAATTGGATTACTGATCGAAATTTAATTTATTTAGGGTATGCAAACTATGAAACAAGCATAAAAAGCTAAACTGTGTTCATTTTTTAAGTTTTGATTAACTTAGAAAAATTAGAAAAAATGCGCATTTGTTGCAATTTTTCATCAAATTTAAGTGCGATGCGCGAATGGAAGATGTTAACAAATTTTTAAAAAGATTATGCAGTTTTCCTTCTTATTACAATGGGCAACTTTTCCTCACTAAAGCGTCCCCCCCCCAAAAAAAAAAAATTTTTTTTTCGACCCACAATATTGTGCAATGTCATTGTTTTAGTTAAGGCGAATCATAGTGATAAATAGTTGTCGTGTGTAAACCTTTGCGCACCAGTAAAACTCTTACATGGACAATTCTTTTAAAAATATGTTTTATGTGTGGATGTAATACTTTAATGATGTATAATTTACATGAATATTTACTGGAATGAAAAATCTTAAAATTGATTTCAATGTAATTTCTTATTTGCGAGCATCGATAACCCTATAAGACCTGAACTACAAAATTGTGTAGGTAATCCTAGAAAAGAAAAAAAACATTTCCCTCTGTTTCTGCCTATGAAAGTCGAGCATACACCCACAGAATTTCTTGGATCCTCCCTTCGTTGAACTAGACATGGGGTAATTTTTAAAATACCTTTTTTCAGTCAAATATGATCCTATTAATTAGAGGAAACCACCAAAACTTTTCATTACTACCAAAGATCTTCCGAATTAAAATCTTGGAGTGTTAAAATGTAACAAAAAGACAATGCAGAGCGTATCAAGAGGAAAATATAAGAACAAATTTCATTTTTTTATAAATTTATACTTTTCTTTTTACTAAAAAATATTCTTTGTAAATCATTTAACGCCATCTATTTTTGAATGTTCCATTTCCATTGCAATGCTTTCATCTTTTTGCAGTGCCCTGCTTTCAATTATTGAGTAATTGTCCAACCTACTGCCACATATGTTTTTGTCATTTTAGAAAATAACTGAAATATTTTTTAGATGACAAAACAATAAGAACTTTTGAAAAATAAATTTTAATTTCATCCTTAAGTTCTAATTCTTTTTTAATCTTTGTATGATATATTTGTGTTTATTTCGCTTAATTTATGTATTATTTAGCACAAAATATTATTTAATGATTATATTTTTTTACTTAAAATACGTACTCAAAAGATAAAAGAAAGCTTGTTGTATATTTGAACAAAATTACTTAGCTGTATGATTTAAAATATATATTTGCTGTGTAACATACCTAATGTTTAAAAAGCATCATTAATTACATAAGTGTTTATTACCCGACTGGACAGAAGGGTTATGCGTTTCACGCGTATCTGGGTATGTGGATTATTTTATACCCACGAAATATCCGGTTAGTTGAATGGATTTTAATGAATGAGGTCTTTATCAATTCGTCTTAATCGTCCAATGGTTATAGGCTAAGTTGGTTTCATAAATTCAAAATGGCGGCCGTAAAGTACAAAATGGTGGTAGACACGAAAAAACAAATACGCACTATATTGAGAGGCATATCATTGGATATGTCTTTCAAAATGAAGACGATGTTTCATTGACTATTTTATAGTCATAAGCTCCGTTTAAATATTACACGACTTGGAAGTTGTGTAGGTAGGATCTCTAGCTTTACTGCAACTCTAACCTTCATAGACATCTATAGTAGTGTGGGTCGAAAAAAAAGATTTTTTTTTAATGTTAGGAAAGCTTTAGTGCGTAAAATTTGCCTATTGAAATAAGATGAAAAACGGCATAATTTTTAAAAATCGGTTAACATCTTCCATTTGCGCATCGTACTTAAAGTTAATGAAAAATTGCAAATATCACGCATTTTTTTGTAATTTTTTAAGGTTAATTAAAACTTTTAAAACAAACACGCTTTACTTTTGTTTACTTTCTTTATGGTTTAAATAACCTAAATAAATTAAATTCTGAACAATAATCTAATCTTTTTCGTTCGCGTAACATCTTAGAAAAAACATAGATTTACCAAGTTTTTGCAATTTTCACCTTACAACTCTGTTCATTTTGCTAAGAACAAAACGAACCAGAACTCACCACATGGATGTGGTTGCACGTTGAGTACTACTCACACCCTGCCCAACCAACCATCCAATTTTTCGGTATGATATTTACATTATATTTACAACAAGTTACAAATATTTTCCATAGAGTAGCATTCTTTGGCTTTCTGATTTTTTTTACTTTTTCTTTTTATATTTACTACACATTTAAAATTTAATTTCTTAAAAAACTGAGGTATAACCGATCTAAACTTCAATGTCACTTGGATATAGCCATCTCTAGCTTTAGAGGCCTCATTCACAAGCTTGACCCTCATCTCAACAGCCTAGGTTTGACAGGAAAACTTTTGTATTCCTCTGATGAGCATAGTGTCAGAGTTGATGAGTGATTTAATGTGATCTTTACTTAGGTCTCACAGCAATGGGGAAGGATACACTGCACAATATTTCTAATTAATAATTTCAATGTAATCGAGGCTTGAAAGTTTACCTTCAATGGTACGACATTTCTAACAGTCTTCTTCATTGGGACGGTTTTTCTTGCTTTTAAGATCCTTCTGCAACCGAGCTGCAGAATATGTTCTCTTTCATCGACAATCTATGCCAACAGAACATTTTCGGGGTGAGCAAAAAAGCATTTCATTCTATTACTGGTGCGACAACTTTAGTAATTCATCGGATAAAGATAATGATGTTTGGTTTGCTTGAATGACATACTTTGGTCCGTCACTAAAATATTTGCTCTTTTTATGGCAAACCAGATAGGTATGTACGATTTTAAGATGAAGCCAACTATTTTCCGATGGATCTGATCATATATACAACCTAAGGATTCGGATGGCCGCAGTCATCCGGAATTGGAAAAAGCAGGGTCCTGATTTGCCAAGTCTTCCGGACAATCTCCCAAAGTGATTGAATTGGAAATGTACAATAAATAATGTTGCTCTGTGCTCAAAAAATACCTGACTATATCAGGAATCGAACAAACCATGGGTTCATAATCGACCACAGGGAGTTTTCACAGCAAATGAGCTGCACTACAATATTGAAGCTCTATAGTTTCATCGTCAATTTGTTGGGAAATGTGGCGAAAAAGAAGCTCATTAAAACGAAGGAGGCATATGCTCCACTGTAGTGGACGTCCTACATGATTTTATAGTCGGTGGATGGCACCGTTATTCCAACGGGTGTTTGTTTCAGTGCCATCACTCCGTAGTTACTTCTAGTTTTTCTAGTGATATTGATAGTTTAGACAAACAAGAATAATACTTTTAGTTATATCATTTGATGAACTCGAGGATGGAAATTCATGTCCAATATAAATTGATCCGATTTCTGGATAAGAGAATTGTGTTCTTATTTCACATTCCTGGGGAATTGCCAGTAATTTAATTTTTCGACGAACAAATTATCATATTTTTGTCCGTCAAAGAAAAGAACCCCAACTTTTCTTAGGAGGTGGGAATTGATTTTTCAAATCTGTCCTAACACGACTCTTATCGCTCATTATTTTTCAATTATCAACAATATAATAAGATTCTGTGTCGGTTATCATCCCAACGTCTATCAAAACACTTGAATCTATAACAGCTGTTGCCCGATCAGGAACTCCGAACCAATCACTGTTTAGCGCTGTTGAGTTAATTTGAATTTTCAACTGCCATTTGGTTTTTCAGTCGATGTACTTGGTTTGTATCCGTCCTCCTCATTTTCCGAGTCTTCAAAAGAACTGTGTTTGGGTTCATCGATTTCCGAGTACTCTGCTACATTAAGAACTTTAGAACTATTTTAGAAACCATTCAGTGTTCGCTGAAGATCGCGATCCTTCACATTTTACTTTTTTGTAAAAGCTTTGTCAAGAGATCCGATTTTTCCCAAATTGTAATTCTTTTCAAGAAACATGAACCTCAACTCAAGGACAGGAATTTTCTTCCTTTTTTCACATAGGCATTTAATTAGAATTGTACATTGACATTTATCTGGTTTTTTAATATAATATAAATACCACACCCAACAATTGAATCGTTGGTTGGCTAGTGTGTGGAACGCATCGTGCAACAACTTCCACGTACTAAGTTCTGGGTTGTTTTGTTCTAGCAAAAAGATCTAATTTTTGCACGGTGAAAATTGCGAAGAATTGGTAAATTTAAGTTTTTATCTAAGATGTTGCCTGAACGAAAAAAAATAGATTGTTGATCAGAATTTAATTTATTTGGGTTATGTAAACCATAAAGGAAGCCTACAAAACTCAAGAGTGTTTATTTTTAAAGTTTTAATTAACTTAAAAAGATTACAAAAAATGAATTTTTGCATTTTTTCATAAAATTTAAGCACAATGCGCTAATGTAAGTTGTTAACCGATTTTTAAAATTTTTATGCCGTTTTTCTTCTTATTACAATAGGCAATTTTTTAAAATAAATAATATAATATAAATAATATAATATAAATAATAATATAAATAAATAATTTTTAAAATAGGCTAAAATAAAAATTTGTTTTTTTCGACCCACCCTAATTTATAGACCTCATCATTAGTACGCTTTTCATGCAGTCGGGTTTTTTGATTTTTTAAATTTAATTTTTACTTGTTTACAGTTGTATTTTATACATTTTTTCTTACATATTGTTGAATCAGGAAATTTATTTATTTAACGATTTATATGGCGGCTGCATTTTTAAGGGGTCAGGTCACCTTTGAACCGTCCAAAAATCGAATTTTTTTTAAATAGCTTATAATTAAATATGATTCTTTAGAAACATTTAAAAGCAAACTTCATACGAAAATTCGCATTAGAAGAGAAGTTATGTGCAAAACACTTTAAGCTTTTGCTATATGATCAACGGGTGATTCAATCTTTAAAGCCAGTTTTCTCAAAACAGCGATTTTGATCATTGCGCGCACGATTTCTGAAAAACGGTTATCTAGAATTTCACGAAATTTCTGGTGGATGTATTAAACGTACATAAAAACAAAATGACCTATTATTATGTTTCTCAAGTAAGAAGTTTAGAATTCACGACTACTTTTGTAGCAAAAAAATCTCGATATTTCGAATTTCTTAAAAAAAATTTTTTCTCGGGATCTACAAGTTTTATTTTTTTCATTGTAGGTCATTTTGAAAACACATTATATCTGCCCTCATTAAAAAAATCTCGGCTTGTTTCAGCCATTCAAATGGAAGAAATCCTGCGCGCAATGCATGCAAGAATAATTCTTTCGTAAAAATTGTATTATCTTTAAAAATAAATTAAAAAAAAAACTATATATGTGTATAACTTTTTTAACCGCTTTAATTGATAAAATAAATCGTTCCTAATATGTGTTTTCAATTTTATAATTAAAAGTTAATTAGTTAAAGAGCGACTGCAATTCTTACAGACGTCTTTTTTCCATGTACTTTATTGGTTCAAAGGGTACCTGACCCCTTAACACCATAAGAAAAAAAAAATTGTTTTTCATTTAACAGATCGATTGACAGACATAAAACTTAGTAGTGCTCGATATTTTTCATTATCATGCCCCGAAAGAATTATTTTTTAAAGAAACAAAAATATATTTTAAATTGGTAACTGATTTTCCAATTATACATGTTCAGCTTTTTTTTAATATTGAAAGACATGGTGCTGGAAATTTTAAATCGCGAATTCTTTCATACTTATTTGAAAGGTAATTATATTTATAATGCATTTTCTAATTTGATAAATTACAAAAAAATAAAAAAATTAAATGTTGATATGTATAAAGACGTAAACATTTTAAAAGTTCCATATAATTAAAAAATTACTTTTGTAATTTAAATAGTCGAAAAGTTTTTGAAATTTATTTAATAATTGAAAAATGCTTCTAAGCTAGTGCTAAACTTCTTCTAAATGCTAATGCTAAACTTCTTCTAAAAAAAAATCAGGAATTTCTTTTTAAGTGAAATTTTTATTAATTCTTTATTTGAACCATAAACGTTTAAGTTACATTTCCGGAATGCTTCATATAAAATTCTTTTAAAATTCGTCTGAAATTGTTAAAAAAAAAAAAATTCTCCAAAATATACACTTAGGTTTTTACAACTGAAGAGAATATTTTATGTAGGTACTTAAATTCCAAAGAGTATCGGATAACACTACATTTGCAATAATAACATTTGTTTTATATATTTCACCGACAACACATTTATCTAAAACATGCATCCTATTCAGTATTAGTAAATGTAAAACTATCTTTCCCTTCTGTTTTATTATATACTTTGGTCTTCACATTAAAACTATTTTTGGAAGTACTTCTAAATATTATTGCATAGCACTTAATTTGCAAAAAAACTATAATTTGCTTTATATATTTCACACAGCATATTTATCTAAGATATACGCCTATTCAGTATGAAACAATAGAAAACCTTATTTGTCCTCTGTTTTATTATAAAGATGGTGCAATATAATAAATAATAACCGCGAATGAACATAAATTTAGATATTGAAATTTCTATGGAATACTATAAGTACTTTTTCACGTAAAGATTTATAATATTTATTCTCTATATCACTCACATGGGAATTTTATGTCTTAAAAGTAGTCATTTCAAAGATAAAAAATGTTTGAGAAATCCCTACAGAATAATTTCATAGAAAGGAAGATCGCAGCCTTTTGTCAATTCAAAACTTTGTTTCCCAGGGTATAATATAGCAATATTTTATTTCTCTGCAATTCAGTGCATTAGAATTCATTTTTATGTATATGATGGAAGTTTCTTTTCGAAAATGGGTGACAGAGAGAAGATATATATATATATATATATTTCACAATATTTAGTATTTCTAAATCAGTGTGCCTGAAATATTGCAAAAAGTATGGAACTTCTTCATTTCTTTAGGAAAAATACAAGCAATTAAATCATGCTATAATTTTATTGAACTTTTAATTTGTAAGTTGTAAAATCTTTCAAAATTTATGTTTTAGTTTATCATATCTAAACATTACATATCGCCTCCCCTTTTGTTTTATCAATACTAAACACAATACTATATTTTCTTTAGCAATATCATTCTTTAGTGACTAGCACAATGTCCTTCTTTCTAAAGTGAATTATCTATTGGACAGAGAATAACAAAATCTCTTTTATAAGAACTGCCATTAGCCTTGATTTTATTATTATTATTATTGAAGCCATTACTATATAAAACAAAATTAAATTGATTTCTCCAGATGTTCTTAAATTTATTAAATGGCTAAAATTCCCCCTATTATGAATCATGTGGCCAAAAGTGGAACATAATGTTGTACCATTTTTGGCCACCCCATTGCCATAACTGGTACATATAGCAAATTTAATGCACCAGTTTTGGCCACCCCCCATTAAACTGTTAAAATAATTAAATTAAATGTAAAATTGCAGTAGAGAGAAAGCTTACCTCATAAAACCTAATAGCAATTTGTTTCAGAACAAATAGAACCCAATAAGTGCCTAATGTTGAAAGATTCTGAAAACTTGTCAGCTAAGCAAAAATCTTAATACATGCAAGCACACACTACAGTTTCACACATTTATTTTTTTTTTTTGCAAGTCATATTTTATCAAAAAAATAAACAAATGATATTGTAAATGATAAAAGAGAGTTTGCTTAAAATGTAAGAATGCCTATTATTTGTTAGCATTAATTCACAGGCTAAATATTGGACAAATTGATCCAATGTGACCAAAACTGGTGCATCTACCCTATGTAGTAATTATTATTATATGGACTATCTGTTGCGATACACATTATATTAAAATTGTTGGAATACAACGTCCATTTATCTTACCCTTTTCTTTCAGCGCATGCGCGTACAGTGACGTTTCTACAAATCCGCTCTGCGAGCGAGATTATTTAGTTCTGTTAAAAACATGTCAGTGCTTAGTTGCATTTAAGCTATGTATATATTTTTAACAGAACTAAATAATCTCGCTCGCAGAGCGGATTTGTAGAAACGTCACTGTACGCGCATGCGCTGAAAGAAAAGGGTAAGATAAATGGACGTTGTATTCCAACAAAGGTTATGGGTACCAGAGACGCTACTCACTGCGCTACAAATAGCAGAAATATTTTTTAATTCGAACTTTCGAATCATAAAGTCTTAAGCCTAAACCGAAACTAAGAACTCTTCTACGTTCTGTCATTAACTGTTTTGATTTGTGGCTGCGAGATATTTTATTTAATCATGTCACATGTTACGACAATTGAAAAGCTCGGCAAAGATAACTTTGATAGCTGGAAACTTCAAATTGAAGCAGTATTAATAAAAAATGATCATTGGGATTATGTAACCGGTAAAGAAGAGAAACCGGCCGAAGGTAGCGCTGATGAAAAGAAATGGCTCCAGGCTGATCAAAAAGCTCGTGCTGATATAAATCTGGCTATAAATCCTAGTGAATTGTGCCACATCAAGCATTGTGCGACTTCAAATTCTGTATGGAATAAATTGAAAGACGTTTATGAATCAAGAGGCCCCGCAAAGAAAGCAACGCTGTTAAAACAGCTTCTGTTTCGAAAGATGAGTTTCAGTGAAACGATGTCTGAACATTTAAATATCTTTTTTGAGATTGTTGATAAATTAAAAGAAATGGAAATAGAAATTGCGGATGATTTGTTATCAATTCTTCTACTCTACAGTGTTCCTGAGAATTTCGAAAATTTTAGATGCGCTATAGAATCGAGAGATGAATTACCTAAACCCGATTCTTTGAAAATTAAGATGCTAGAAGAATGGGAAGCTAGAAAAGGAAAAACCACCCATGATTCACAAAATGCCTATTATATAGAAAACAAGAGAAACAATCAAGAACAGAAGAAAAATGAAAAATGGAAGACTAATACAAATAAAAATTTTCCTGCAGAGAGAAATTATCGTAATTTCAAGTGCAATTATTGCTCCAAAATCGGGCATAAAGCTAACGAATGTAGAAAGAAAATAGCGGACAGAAAGCTTACATCTTTAAATAAAGGAAATCAAGATTCAATGATTAGTTATGAAGAACCGGTTAGTATGGCATTTAACGACGTATACCATCAATCTACTGCATGGTGTTTAGACAGCGGTTGTACATCTCATATGTGCAAAGATAAAAATTTATTTACAGAATTTCATCCTCGTGATAATTCTACAATACAGCTTGCGGTTGATAAAACAGCAAAAATCACAGGAATAGGAACAGTTCTTATTACAGTGCCTAACGGTAGTGGGACTACTAATCTCACACTTAAGAACGTTCTGTGTGTACCCGAGTTAAAATGTAATTTGATTTCAACGTCAAAAGCAACGGCTAATAATCGTTCTGTGCTTTTTAAAGAACGATATGCTAAAATAATTGAGCCTAATGGTTCTATACTAGTACAAGCTGTTCGTCAAGGTGATTTATATTATGTACATCCAATCCCCGAAAGAGCTGCAATAGCACAGGTAAGTGATTTTGTAAAATGGCATTTAAAGTTAGGACATTTAAATGAGTCTGATTTAAAGAAACTTAAATCTAATAATATGGTTAGAAATTTAAATTTCAATGATGATGAGTCTCTTAAAGATTGTAAAGTTTGTATTCAAGGTAAACAAACTGTCCGCCCTTTTCCTAAACAATCAAATTTTGAAAGTAATGATTTATTATTTCGGATCCATTCAGATTTATGTGGGCCCATGAGAGTCCCTTCCCATGGAGGATCGCGATATTTTGTTACTTTTATTGATGATAAATCGCGTTATATTGAAGTTAGTTTTCTTAAAACCAAGGATGAGGTTAAGAATGCATTTGTTAAATACAAAGCAGCAGTCGAAAACCGATTAGGAAAGAAAATAAAATTTCTTCGTACAGATAATGGCTTAGAATATTGCGGCGAAGAATTTGATAAATATATCGAAGAATGCGGTATAAAACGAGAATTTTCTTCCCCTTTAACCCCTCAGCAAAATGGCACCCCTGAAAGATCGAATAGAACGTTAACTGAAATGGAAAGGTATTTACTATTACAAAGTAATCTTCCACAATCTTTTTGGGCCGAAGCTATAAATTGTGCTGCATACATACGCAATCGCTGCCCGACACGACGTTTAAGCGAAAATAAAACTCCATATGAAGTATTGTTTGGCATCAAGCCAACTTTATCATACTTCAAAATATTTGGGCAAAAATGTTTCGTACTTAATAAAAGGCAAAATAAGGGAAAATTTGATCCTAGATCAGAAGAACATATCTTTGTAGGTTATTCTAATGAATCAAAAGCATATAGGCTTTGGAACAAGAAATCTAGAAAAATTGTTATAAGCCGTGATGTTCGATTTATTAACGAATTTGAAAATGATCCCTCCTGTAACACCGAAATAAAATTAATTTTTCCTTTCTCTCAAAATAATGAAAATACGAGCGCAAATACAATTACGCAACAATCAGAAATATTTTCAGTCATGAAAACGGAACCAGACAATTCTAGTGGCGACAGTGAAAGAGAAATTGATTCGCAATCTGATGAAATTTCCGACCCCCCTTCTTTCAGAACGCGCGGGAGGCCAAGAAAAATAAAAACAGGTAGAAAAGGGAGACCTCGAAAGGAATATCAAACAATTATTATTCCGAAAGAAGAAAAATCTCAAACTGCAGTAAATAATTCTTTTGACTCTTGTCCTGAATTATTTGAAGCTCTAAATAGTCCGTATAAAAACGAATGGATAAATGCGATAAATATAGAATTTAATTCATTAATGCAAGAAAATGCATGGCAAATAGTAGATAGGCCAAAACATAAGAAAATTATAGGATCTAAGTGGGTTTTAAAAACAAAATATAAGCCAGATGGGTCAATCGAGAAATTTAAAGCGAGATTGGTAGCAAAAGGTTGTACACAAAAACCTGGCATCGATTTTGACGAAAATTTTTCTCCTGTAGCTAGATTAAGTTCAATAAGAACTGCGATCGCATATGGCATCCAAAATGGGTTCACTGCATATCAATTAGATTTTATTAAGGCTTATGTAAATGGTGATTTAACTGAAGAAATATACATGGAATTAACTGAAGGTTTTAAAAATGAATCTAATGATGACAAAGTTTGTTTATTAAAAAAATCCCTTTATGGATTAAAACAATCGGGTCGCCAATGGTTCAAAATATTCGATGAAAAATTGAAACAAATGAAGTTTAAATCACTAAATGCTGATAAATGTGTGTATTTTTCTAAATCTCCCATTGAAGCTATTATCATTGTTTATGTTGATGATCTCATAATTCTTACTAAATGTAAAGAAGATTATCAATATATTCGAGATGAATTAGCAAAATCATTTAAAATGAAAGATTTAGGTCTCTTACACTATTGTTTGGGCATAGAATTTATGCAAAACGGGGACAATATTAAAATTACACAAAAGAAATACATTGAAGATATTCTGAGCAAATTTAATATGCAAGAATCCAAACCAATATCTACACCTTTTGATAATAACGTGAAGCTTACTAAAGATATGTGTCCCAAAACTGAAGAAGAAAAGTCTGAAATGAATAATATTCCCTACCGTCAATTAATAGGATCCCTTATGTATTTATCAGTTGCTACTAGACCTGATATAACTCACGGTGTGAATTTCCTAAGTCAATTTAACAACAATCCAGGTAAACCTCATTTGATAGCTGCAAAAAGAATTTTGCGATATCTGAAAGGAACCCAAGATCAAGGACTGATCTTTAAACGTGATTCTGAATCCTTGATTGCATTTGTCGATGCCGATTGGGCGTCGGATGTGAATGACAGAAAATTGTACACTGGCTACATTTTTAAATACGCATCCGCTCTGCGAGCGAGATTATTTAGTTCTGTTAAAAACATGTCAGTGCTTAGTCGCACTTAAGCTATGTATATATTTTTAACAGAACTAAATAATCTCGCTCGCAGAGCGGATTTGTAGAAACGTCACTGTACGCGCATGCGCTGAAAGAAAAGGGTAAGATAAATGGACGTTGTATTCCAACAAATATGTTATTTAATAATTATCAATTTTAAGTTGCATATTTTCGAGTGATATTTATCTGCAGTCTAAATGACATATTAGGTTTTAAATATAATTAATCTAATGTTATATTCGTTTTTCTATCCTAGATGGCAGCACTAAACACTATTTTAGTTAGTTTCTTTTTCATTTATTGTCTTTCTCAAATATAACTTCTTATAATTTCAGCAAGATGGCGCTTTAAATAATTATTTATTTTGTTCTAATATTATTAGGTTGCCTTGGACTCATAATTTAAAATTATATTTGTTATTATATATTAATTATTTATTGTTTAATTTTAAACAACTTCCTGTAATTTATTCCAGGATCTTTATTATCGATTGTAATAATAATTATTATGTGAACTATCTGTTGCGGCAACCGTGGCATTAGCTTTTAGCTGTGTCAGTATTTAAGCGGGATTTTAAGCCAAAGTACGTAATCTGTTTGTGTCAATGTTACTGTCTTGGCTGTCCTCGTGCTGGGTTTGCATATGATTTAATTTGTTTAATTTTTAAATTGTTTTTGTGGTTGAGGATTTCACATTGTTTAATATTTTACATGGTTGTTTAATACTCTCTGGTGCATAGTCGATCGGGTGCATAATGGAATTCAATATTTGCTTATTGCTGAATTCCGTTACAGAAATCGACTATGTTTTTTGCTTATAAATGTATTTTATGTACCCGTGATCAAGTAAAATACCTTATAAGCTTCCGGCTTCATTCATCCATTTTATCTCCTGTATTATTATGTTACGGCTTTTTCTGGTTCATTATTATTTAGCTGGATTTATTATCTATTGTCTTTAATCAGACTTTATCAAAAATTGGGGGGTTTTTTATATGTTTCATATTGATTTATTGCCAGCAACATGCTAGTGAATTAGTTGCATTTACTAAAATTCTGTATTACTCGTTACATGTTCCTTCTCTATTCTTTTAAATGTCTGAGTTATGAATATTTGCTCTATTATAAATTTAATTTCAATTATGGGAAATCGATGGCGATTTGTTATATATTATGGTTATATATATATATATATATATACATCTGCTATTTAAGTCATTCAATACGAAGCGCCAGCAGATTTATTAATACTTCACTAAATTTATAAAACATCATTAATTGCATAGGTACTTATTTACTTTTGTATTTCATAATGATTTTTTCTTGCAGTTTATTAAAACAGTAAATTATTTGTTTAACACGTTATATGAAGACGATACTTTATATCTCAATAAAAACTTGTTTTAAATTCCATTTAACACACCAATTAATAGTATTAAAAAAAATATTTTAATGTGTAACTGGTTTTCCAATTATACATGCTAAGTTTTATTATTATTATTATTATTATTATTATTATTATTATTCTGAATGACGAAGTTGTGGGAATTTTAAAATCTGCAAATCATTCATACTTATATGCAAGGTAATTATATTTATACTGCATTTTCGAATTCGATAAAGTACAAAAATAAATAAATAAATAAATAAAAAAAAATTGATCTATATATAGACGTAAATAGTTTTTAAATGTCATACAAATACAAATTTAGTTTATTAATTTGAATAGTCGGAAAGTTTCTAAAATTCATTTAATAAAAGAAAGACGGAAATAGGAAAAAAAAACATGAATTTGTTTTAGTGAAAATTTTATAAATTTTTTATTTGAACCATAAGACAATAAGTTAGATGTACGGATTTCTTGATTCTTTGAAAGTTTGTTTGAATTAGTTAAAAAAATTGTATTCAAAATAAAAACTTTGATCTTTACAACATAAGAAAATAATTTATGGAGGTCCTTAAATTTCAAAGTGTAATGGATAACAATAGATTTGCAACAATATAACTTCTTTTATATATTTCCTAGACCACATATTTATTTAAACATGAATATTATTCAGTATGAGAAAATGGAAAATCATATTTTCCTTCTGCTTTATTATATACTTTTGTCTTAATAATATAAGTAAATAATCTATGGAGGTACTTAAATTCTAAACAGTAATGCATAACACTTGATTTGCAAAAATATAATTCCTTTTATGTATTTCGTAGACAATATATTGTTTTATAACATGCGTCCTATTCAGTATGAGACAATATAAAACAATACTTGTCTTCTGTTTTATTGCAATGATGGTACAATATCATAAATGATACCCGTGAAGGAACATTAAATATGATATTGAAATTACTCTGGAATAATATAAGTAATTTTTCAAGTAAATACTTATATAGTAAATATTTATTCTTTATATTACTTTCAGGGGTATTTTAAGTCTTAAACATAGTCATTTCAAAGATAAAATATGTTACAGATATCACTAGAGAATATTTTTATAGAAAAAGAGTTCGCAGATTTTTGTCAATACAAAACTTTGTATCCCAGGGTATAATATCACTATGTTTTATTTTGAGGCGATTCGGTACATTAAAATTCATTTTCATGTATATGATGGAAGTTTATTTTCGAAAATGGGTGACCAAGAGAGAATGTATATAGGTTACAATATTAGATCTATCTCCGCGATTTCTCTGTATTATTCTAAATTACTACTCTATATTCACTAAATTCTTATTCTTAAATAATCTCTATCATCAATTCTGTTAAATTCCTTTTAATTTTATGTCTCACTTGTCCAATTCACTTAATTATTACGCGTCTAATATTCATAAATTAAATGTTCCATTTCCGATCTTTCTCATTTAAGAAAGTTCTTTGGTAGCCATTTTTATTTTTATTCTAGCCGAGATTTACCTTCCCGCGCTTTATTCCGGGGTTCCTTTTTGCTTTATTATCCCTCCAACCGCTCTGTCAGTATTCTTTTTATGACGTGATTCCTTTGCATCTTAATTGGTTTAGAGCACGTACTACGTCAAAATTGTATTCCTATGCTTGGAGAGTAAAAAGCTGTTACGTACGATTCTCCAGCTGATTTTGCTGAGTTTTTTTAATTGTAAACTTCCCCTTACTGTGATCTAATTTAGAATCTAATTTCTATGTTAAACAAGTTAAAACCCTCTTAATAAAGTAGGCATAATTATTTTCCCACAGGTCCTTTTTTAACATTATTTTTTATGTGCTGGATAAGATGCTGCATGGAGAAAAATGCTAGGCTGTTTACTCTTTTTTTCAAGCAAGTTACATTTTTATTTTATCAAACTAATTAAAACGAAAATAAATAACAGTAAACTTACAAAAATTATATATATGACTAAATTGTGTAAAGTTTAACGAAAATGCAGAAGTGTAATCTCTATAAACAAAACTTGAGACAAAAAGTGAAAATGAAAAGAAAATCACTCGAATTTTCATGTATGGATAGCATAATTACTGGAAACAATAGACAGCATAATTCCAAAAAAGATATAAATCACTGGTTTACATCCAGGCAAACATTGCAGTTTACTCTTAATGTAAGTATTAGTTCTATTCTATTATGCCCTAGTCTATTTATTTTTGGCCTTTCTTCTCATTTTTTTTTTATTTTGTATTTCCATTCGCCTACAATCACACCATACTACCCGTTGCAAAAGTAAAGTAAGAGTTTTTCATGCAACTATGGATTGAATTTGATGCGCTGAATCCTGCTCGCTTTAGACTTTGCTCCTTGATAAGACTCCAGCGACATAACATATGCAGAGCCATCAAATTTCAATCCAGTTCTGCCATCAGAATCCATAAAAGGAACAATTTACCCTTTGTCGAAAGATGACTCATATTTCAGTTTATTACTCAAGTAAGGCGTTTTCATGTTTATATTTCCCTTCCTTTTTCTACACATTTTACTTCCGCCAAGTTGTCGTTCTTTGATACTTACTAGTTTCTTTTGTTTTTCATTTTCTTCTTATTTTTATTGTTTATGAACTCTGTGCTTATAATATTTGCACCCTTTTACTTTCTCTTACTTGGCTATATAGGTCTTTTGACCATTGGGGTAGGAGAGATTTTGTTTAACAGTTTAGATGGTGAGCATTGTAAACGGCCTATGTTTTCCTTATTCACACATGGTGAACCAACACTGTTGCTGAGAATATTTTGATAAGTAGCAGAATGCGCTAATATACATTAATTTAAATGTAAGCTTTACTTAAATCACAGTGATGAATTTATTGAACCGAAAAACAAAAATATATTTTGCGGCATCTGCCCCTCAACCTCGGTGCGGCATGTGTCCCATAGTGGCGGGTAAGATACCGCGCTGACTTTTTGGTTCATGTGAGCGACGCGAGAGAAAGGTAAGCACATTTCTGTATTCTACGAGTATCTAGTCTATAGTTTCAATCGATATGGGATGAAATCTTTGTTTATTTTTCTTAAAATACGTAATAAAACTTCATTAGAATAATTTTAGCAACTTACCACGCAGGCATAGAAACTTGCATAAATATGTAAATTCTTACAGTAAAGTGGTGGAAATACATACAAAACATCACACAGCCCAGAGGGACACTACGAATTTCTAAAATTGGTCTAGGGAACGCTAGTGTCGCCTACACAATCTCTGCGGCATCTGTCCCATCGCGGCGTCTATCCCTACTTTACTATACATGTTCAAACATCTATGCGCCAACTCCAAGCTACACATCATTCTTCTACATCTACATAGTAACAGACATGATCAATATTATTATAACATATATAATTATATATATAGGGCGCAATATGCTATGTATCGCCGACATTTAATTTCTCAACCGTTGGTCGCAGACATATAGTTCCTATTACAAATATTTTTCAAATGAGGTAAATATTCATGTTGTGACATTTTTAAAAGTAAAAAATCAATTTTATAAAAATTACGAAATCTAACTTTTTATACGGTCCCCAAATACCTATAGTTATACTTAGTAAAAGTTTACACATATCATAAAAGATATAACACGAAAAGTTTGACATCTATACTACACAAATTGACACAGTTATTAAATTTCAAAGTTTGAGATTGTTGCGCATGATTTTGTTGGATCTACAGAATGTCACAAACAAATGACGGATTTGTCTATAAGGTGTTGAGCAAGAAATTAAAATAATTTAATTGCCGTGCGGGTTCACCCAGCATCAATGCTTGCACTAGTGTCGGATGGTATGGATGTGCGTCATGTGCATGTAACAAATGCCAGACATGCTGACTCCATGCCTCGCTTATTTCCGCCGTGCTCAGATGTGGAATTAAAAGGGTGTATGCCAGCGCTTCCTCCGGTGTCACTGGAACATTACACCTTGCCCGTCTACTTGTTCTGGCTTGTGGTAAAACAGAGACGGTTCTTTAAGATGGTGAAATGCTTCAGTTGTTCATGCGTTGGATGTAGATCCTTGGTGTAACTTTCTGAATAAACATTCACAGCCTCTCTGTCATTCCTTTGACATTCATCATAAATAAGTATCATTTCAGCATATTAAATATATGCGTAGCTTGCCATAACGATCTTAGCGCTGACTAGCATGTCCACTGATAGATGGCTCATGTTTTACCCCGAACGTGTGGCGCAGCGGTATTATTGTAATTTAGATAATCCAATTTTCCTGCTCGTTATAGCTCGCCTGGTCGTTTGCATTCCGCTGTCGTTTTAGTCCTTAGTGAGTATGTATTATTTTCCGGTTGTCGATTCTACCTACTTTGACGTTTGAATGTTGTTCGACCCCTAAAAGTCAGCTCAAATTTTTAGATGAAATGACTCTCTTTCGTGATACCTCGATTTGGCGATACCCGTTACAGGTGGTTTCGCCGTAAAAAGGACCTTTGTACCCTGATTTTGATCTTGAATTACTTTAATTCATCTCTTAACGCATCCCTCAATGAAAGGCAAAATCATGTGCAAAAATCTCAAACATTGAAATTTAATAACTGTGTCATTTTTGTAATACAGATGTCAAACTTTATGTGTTATAACTGGTATGAATTCAAAAAATCAAAAACGGGTTAAAAGTTTATGACGCAGCACTTTATTTTATTGCGATAAGAATTTTAAATATGGAAGTTAAAAATAATGATATCAAATTATCTAAAATCAAAAGTAAAATTTATGTAAAGGATTTGATTTTAGATAGCGTGGCACAAAAGATAAATCAATTTATTCATATAAATACGTTACAGTGCATTGTATAGGTTCAGTGAGAGCTATATTTTTACCAGTGTATTGGAAAATTAAAAAGTTTTGGTTAGATGCGTAAATATATTTAGCCAAAACGAAAACAATTTAAATTGAATTTCAAAACAAATTGTTTAAAGCTCCATCAAGGCGTCACTTAAATTTTGATACCATAACTTTTAAAACTTATATTTTGAATTTATGAAAGATGTGAATGATAAAGCATCAATGAATAAATTTTTATACATCCTTTTAAAGTTAACACAATTCTTACGCATGCAATTATAAATAAAACAAAAATAAAATGATGAAATAAATAATATAGCGTCACTTAAAATTTGATATCTTTATTTTTAAATTCCATATTTCAAATTCTTATAGCAATAAGATAAAGTGCTGCGTCGCAAACTTTTAACCCGTTAAGGTTTTTTTGATTTTTTGAATTGGTATCATTACTTTTTTTAAGTTAGTAACAAAAAATTAAAAATAATTAAGACCAATGATAGGAACTCATAATCTTGATTATGATCTAACCTTTAATTCTTATAGCAATAAGATAAAGTGTTGCGTCACAAATTTTAACCCGTTAAGGGTTTTAATTTTTTGAATTGATATCATTACTTTTTTAAAGTTAGTAATGAAAATATTTAAAAATATAAAGACCAATTATAGGAACTCATAATCATGATTTCCACTCATCTTTAATCGCCACCCCCCCCCCCCCTGAAAAAAGCATACCTCATACTTCAATTGTAAAGAATACTGTGCTATTTTAATTTTTAAGAACATTTTGTAAGCTATGGAACTAATATACAAAATGGGTTTTTTATGGATTCTTTCATAGATACAGAAAGCTTTGTTAAATTTTACTATGTAAAATGTTAACTATCTTAAGAAAAATACCAAGAAATATTACTCTTTAAACTTTTTTATTTAAAATACAATAAAATTGTAAGCACAGTAGAACAGCGAAGATAGGCTTTTCATTACAGAATTTGACCCCGAAAGTAGTACTCGGATGGTGGCGCTAGTACTCCCAGCCTGCGGATCACGTGATCGACCGGATGCAGTTTCAATTTTCGATTATAGATGGAGCAGGAAAAGATGAAAGTTGCATTACATTTGCAACAATAAATATATATATTACAGGTTAATTCTATAAAAAATTGTTAAAAAATATTTTTACAAACTCATATTACTGAATAGAAGACAATTTGGCAGGAAGACTTACAAATTATTTTGTTAGTCAGAAAATAATTTTGAATTATTATGTAACACATTAAACAGCAAATTTTTGATGATTTTAATCTGCATCATTTCACAAAACGAAAAAGAAACATCTAGTAAAGATATGGCATTTTCAATATATATATAAAATAAATATGAGAGTTAGTTAATAAACTTAATAAATAATTGGAACAATTTCAAGAAATTCTTATTTTAAATTAAATAATTTTTTTATGCTCCTTAGTATAGGAAAATTAATTTCTGCAGTTTTTTTTAAAATACACACACACCTTCCTGGAGAAAAATGCCTGCATTTAATACTCTTTGGAAAGTATTTTATTTTTATTTTTAACAGATTATAAGAATAAATACATCAGGCAAGAAAAGACTGTATTTATTTATATATACATAATTATATGTGAAAATGCTTTCTGAAACAGTTAATCTGAGATTTTTAATATTTATGTGGAGATAAGATACATAGTTACGAATTATTTGTAATGCATCGAAAAAAATTCATTGCTTAAATTTAGATAAAGGTTTTAAACTCAGTTACATTTACGAGTTAATAAAGTCTATGTAGTAGATATATTTGCTGTGAGATAGTAATACTCTCAAAATATTTAAAAGATTATGAAATAATATTGAATAACATTTTCCAATTATCGTTATTTAAAAAATGCTAAATGTATATATCTCTATTCTATATGAAATGTTAGACTTTAGGTTTCTATCCAAAATATAGATTGCGCCACGTTCACCAGCCGCAGGAAATGGCAAATTTTATTATTGAAATTTATTTAGAATGAAATTTTTTTTTCATTTAGCTTAGTTATAAATGTAATTTAATTTTGTTTAACTTAATAACAATTTAAAAAGTATTAAAATTTTATTTAATGATTATAAATAATTGCAAATAAAAAATTACAAAGGAACTCTTAAAAAAGATCAATAGAAGAATGTGAAAATAAACATAAAAGCATCACTGCGGATTGAATCCGAGATCTCGTGTATGAGACGAGAGCTCTTAACTGCTCGGCTAGTGTTTTGATAGCTAGCATTCCCCAAAAGTGAATAAAAAGAAAGCATGCGCAGGAATACATTAGTAACTTGATCGTATTTGCGGTAAATTCTCATTGAATGGCGAAAAATGTAGTCCCATTTTCACACCGATTATATAACAAACAACAGTTTTCCTGCAAATAAGTGATATCTTATTCGCTACATTTAAAACAGATTCATATTATATATTGATTTTAATAAAACCGCACAGGTCATTTTTGAGAAAAAAGGCGAATTATATAAAAAACAAGAGTTGTCCGAAACATGTGTTATGTTATTCCCTTCATCTAAAACAGATTCATATTATATATCATTTTAAAGAAAATCGCCCCGGCCATTTTCCAGAAATAGAAATTAGGAATTTGTACTATCGGATTTACTTTAATAATAGGTATCGAGATCTCAAAATATAATGCACAAAGAAATGTAAAAATTTCAGAATAGGATTAAACTGAGGATAAAAGACTATTTTTAAAAATTCAGAACAATATGAACTCGATTTGCTGAGTTATGAAGTGGCGGCTTTTCGCATTTCCTTTAATCTCGAGCTAGGTGTATATATAAGTCCCGTCATTCTTACGATTTTAGGCTTATGGCTGAGTCACTCTGGAATACCATCGTCTTCCAAGATGGTATGTCTAAACTTTTACTAAATATAACTAAAGGGACTGGAGGACCGTATAAAAAGTTAGCTTTCGTAATTTTTATAAAATTGATTTTTTACTTTAAATAATGCCACAACATGAATATTTACCTTATTTGAAAAGTTTTCGTAATTGCAACTATATGTCTACGACAAACGGTTCAGAAATTAAAGGTCGGCGATAGATAACATATTGCACCCTGTATATGTTACATTATTAGATCTTGCTTCGCGATATTTACCTTTTTTATCCTAATATCACCACCAAATTCACTGATTCCTTATTTTTAAATATTATTCATCGTGAATCCCACTAAATCCCCCTTTAATTAATTAATATCTTGCCCAGTTTACTTAAATATAATGCTTTTCTTTGTACTTAAATTATATCATGTTTTCCGATCATTTCTGTGAATCCAAATGCTTTTTAAGAACCATTTCTTTTTTTTTCTTTTTCATTCCGAGATTATCTTCCAGTTCTGGGTTACTTTTTACTATAAAATATGTCCGCTTCGGATTGTCAGGACGCTTTCATTTACCATCCCCGTTGGTCCCCTAGTATCTTTATTGCACACCACTGTTTACATAAATTTAATTCAAACTAAACACTCTTAAAACTACTGAAATCACATTTTCAGAAATTATCATTCATAGGTGGCCGTGTATCCAATTCTTTGCGTTACCCTGCATATAATTTTATCTATATTCAACAAACATTTCTTAGTAAACTAAATACCTTCCAGCGTAAAAATGCATAACATATTTAAAAACCACTTTTAAGCAATTTGCACTCATACTGAGTAACCTTTACGAATTCTTTTGTGTAGCCCTGTATATACAACTATAGTTTTTATACATACCATACAGTATGCATAAATATAGTGAAACTTACAAGCATATATCATAATTACAAATGCATTTCCTGCCATCACCGATATTATCTACTATACATTACTTCGGATAGAACATACTATCTGAAATCTTTTGAGTGGCCTTGTAAACTTCTACAAACTTTATATTATACATGAAATAACTTACAATAAGCCTCACCGATGTATAACAATTTCATTATATATGAAATAGTAAAACATAATTAAAATATGCCGCAAACAATTTCCCCTATACCATTACGTAACGGAAAATTTTTGTGTGGCCCAGTAAATGAATAATAAATATTATTTCACCACATATTTTACAGAATTAATATTTTAGTACATTTTGTAAATGCATACCAATTTTATTATGTTTGAAAGGGTGTAATGTAATTGAAATTCATTTCGAACGATTTTTTCCCATTGGCCGTAATATAACGGAACACTTTTGTCTGTCCCTGTAAATAAACTAAACCTGCTACAAACTTCATTTGAAATAAGGTTTGTGCTAGGATAAACGTAAATAACATCTAATAAATTCAGGGCAATCTGAGTATATTTATGAGAGTTAGAGGACGGATAGACGGACAGACGGACAGACAAACCGAAGTGATAAACACTTTTCAACTTTGTTGGAAAGTGTTAGAAAGGTAAAGAATGTGTAGAATATAAATAATGACGTGAGTTCCAAACTCGCGTTACCCAGAAAATCAAATTTTGGGCAATCGCGAAACCTGTGATTTTTTCCAATGGTTTTCATTAAATACCAAGATTTTACAATGCTAGAAATATACGATAAAACTGGACTTTTTGCAGATTACAGAGTTTTTTCGATGCATGTTCACCAACAGAATAGCTTTAGACAGAATTATATACACAGAAATCGATCCCCAAAATTACCGCCAAACCTATGATAACCTAACTTATAGAAAGTATTAAAAAAAAAATTAATTAATTAAAAAGAAAATGTAGATTTTTTAAAAATATGATAATTCTAAAATATATTAATTTATTCTTGAATATTCATATATAATATGCATTATTGTTACATAAAGGGTCTAGCCGGATAAGCATAGTGAAATGGACCCCCACGGCCGATGTTTGAAATAACATGTGTGGTAATAAGGTTCACCATGAGAATACAATAAAGCGTGTTTTAGTCATTGACCTTGAACTGTCCTTGAGATAATCGGGGAAATATGCGCCGGTGCTACTATTTTTCAAATACGTTTTTCTCAAGAAGTACGATGGTTAAAAAAAAATGAAACCGACGTCAATCAATGAAGAATATATTATTTCACATTTTTACACAAATTTTGACATAGAAAAATAAACAAAAATATTGAAAAAAATCATACGTGTAGTAATTTTATATTTACACCAACCAAAAAATTACAGAATAATGCTCAAAGTGTGTACTTTTAAGAAATAAAATTTCGTTAAAATCGAAGATGCGCTTTTTGAGTTACAAAAAAAAAAAAAAAAAAATAATAATAATGCTAGCCACTTGCTAAAATATTCGTATCGTTCCCTGTTTGCATTTGTAGAAATACGCTACTATCAATGAATTGGTCGATTCCTGACATTTCCACTCGGGCAGAATGCGTAGTACGCTAAAATAAGAGAATGTTTCCATACCTACCACTTCCCTATAGATTTGTTTCGTGTTTGTAACACGATGAGCACGTTTGTAACAGAATGAAACCGATGTCAGTCATTGAAGAATATATTATTTCACATTATATATTTTTTTTCACATTTTTACACAACTTTTGACATAGATAAATAAACAAAAATATAAAAAAAATCATTTGTTTAGTAATTTTATATTTACGCCAACCAAAAAATTACAGAATAATGCTCAAAGTGTGTACTTTTACGCCAAAATAACAGAATTGTTTCGTGTTTGTAACACGAAACAATTCCTCCCCGCGTAATAATATCAAGTCGATTGTGCAAGTGAAGTTGAATATGGGCTGTAAATATGTAAGGTTATCAACTTTTTCTCAACTTCAAAACCCCCTCTCAACCTTCCGATATCATACGTTATCATTTCTCGATTCCCCCTCTCCCAAATAATACTGTTATCAGTATCTAAAAACTCTTTTTGAAAATTTTTTCGTGACATTTCCACTCGGCAGGATGCGTCAGTGCGCCAAAATAAGAGAATATTTCCATACATACCATTTCCCTATAGGTTTGTTCCGTATTTGTAAACATTCTGTTATTTTGACGTATTGTGCATCATTCTCGCGTAATAATATCAAGTCATTGATCTAGTCGACTGTGCAGCTGAAGCTGAACAGGGCCTGTAAATATATAAGGTTATAATTTTTTTTAGGCAATATCGGACCCCTTCCCAACCTTCCGATATCATACGTTATCATTCCTCGAATCCCCCTCTCCCTAATAATATTATTATCAGTATCTAAAAACTCTTTTTACAATATTTTCCTTTTTTTTTCATTTATCCGTTTGCAGTGATACACATATATAGGTATACATTTTTTCTTCACATATTTTACTGGTTTAAATGAAGAGGAAAAAAAAATATCACTTTTATACAAGAAATAGCTTTATATCAAATAACATTTTAAAGAAATACATATTATTTAAAAAGTTCTCTCTACAGAGAGTTAACTCAACAGAGAGTTAATAGCTCTCTGTTGCATAATGCCTTGAACAGTAATATTGCCTTCTTGCACTTCACTTTTGCACGGGGCTAAACAGAACTTCTTGTAAACAAAACAGGGGGACAACATTCTTCCCCATGTTTTACTAGCAAAACTCACAAGTATCATTTCGAATCTGGTTTCTCTAACAACGAATTATATACGCATATGGCGCAGGAGAATATTAATAGTGAACGTTGGGTTATTCTATTATTTTGGAATGAAATGTTTTATAACCTTTCAATGGTTTTATATTAACTTTGTATTTTCATAAAATGAAGAAAACATACTTTAAAAAATAAGATAACAGACGTAAAGAAAAATATACCTAAAGTAAATTTAGATTTGATTTCAAAATGATAACGATATCAAAAGACAGTCTCCCTCCCTCTACAGGTATCTTACGATGTCAAGTACCACTGCGCCCCCCCCCCCAAACACACTCCTCCCTAAAGTGATAAGTTATATATGTACATTGTACAGCTCCATGGCGTTCGTCTGTGTGAAAATCATGGTGCCAATCTTATTGTTTTATTTATTTATTTATTTATTTTTGTCAGTCCTTGATATTATTAAGTGTGAAGGATGCGCAGTACTTCAAAATAACATAATTTTTACAAACACGAAACAAACCTATAGGGAAGTGGTGTGTATGGAAACATTCTTTTATTTTGGCTCACTGCGATCCTGCCCAGTGGAAATGTCACTTATCGACCAATGCATTGATAGCAGAGTATTTCTGCAAATACAAATAGAGAAAATTACGAATATTTTAGCAAGCTGCTAGCATTATTTTTGTTATAACTCAAAAAGCGCATCTTCGATCTTAACGACACTTTTTTTTTCTTAAAAGTACATATTTGGAGCATTATTATGTAATTTCTTGGTTGGTGTAAATACAAAATTACTACATTAATAATTAAAAAAATTATTTTTGTTTATTTTTCTATGTTAAAATCGGTGTAAAAATGTGAAAAAAATATACAATGAGAACTAATATATTTTTCAAATAATGACATTGGTTTCACTTTTTTAACTTTTGTACTTTTTGAGAAAAAACGTATTTGAAAAATAGTGGCGCCGGCGCATACTTTCCCGATTACCTCAAAGACAGTTGAAGGTCAACAGCGGAAAACACTCTATATTGCATTCTCATGGTGAACATTATTACAGCACATGTTATTTCAAACATCGGCCATTTGGGGCCATTTCGCTATGCTTATCCGGCTTGACCAGTGGTTCCCAACCTTTTTTTATCTACGCTCCACCTAAGCATCTCTAAAATCATGATGTACCCCCTTCCCTTCTATACCATATAAATCTTATTATATAAAAAATAAACTTCTATTTTCGGATGAGTCTGAAAATAGCATTTATTCTTTAATTTATCAAAATCATATTTTTTATTACAACTATGTTTTAACATAACTCTATGAATCAATGAGATCATGGATCTTCGTCTTTACATCTGCAAAAGTTTGATTTATTTTGGCAACTTACCTCAAATTTAAAAGTGATAAATAGTCTACATTTTTATCTTCATAAAATTTCTTGAAAACTCTCTCTCATTTTGTATTACATCTGATAGAATTGATACATTTTATAATGGATTTTAGTACTTCATTAAGAAGAAGTGATATTTGTTTATTACTGAGTCTGTATGGATAACATAATTCATAAGTAACATTTCCAGATTCGCGCTTTTATCCATTTTAAGTAACTATTTTTCTTTCCCGCATTTCATGCTCCTTTGATAGCGGGCTTTCTTTTCCCCATTATTATTATTTGGCTACCATGTTTTCTCCGATTTAAAATTTTAAAATACATATGTCATGAAATATGTTTATATATTGTGTATGTGGTCTGAAGAAGAGCCATGCGAAGTTTACTTTCTATCCATTTCCTTCCGTGATGCACACGGAGATTTATTAATTTCATAAAAGTATTACCTCATTTAGATAATTCAAAACATTTTTTAGGTTAAACATGTCCAAATTGTCTTTTAGATATACCCTACAGAATTTCATATGCAAAAGTTTTTTCGTGGGGTATATTGCGCCTTGAATAGATGTAAAAGTTTTTAAAAAAAAGTATAAAAAAGTGTGTTCGGCTAAAATAATATTACAACCAGAAAAATTATAGGGATATTTTTAAACATAAAAGATGTAAAAATATCTAAAAAATAATCACACAATTACTCCGGGGTCAGTGTATTTTAAACTTTTAAATGGGAAAGTTTCAAAAATTAATTTTTTAATTTTTTCATCTATTATTTCTAGTTTTAGACTACGGCACTTCTTTCATTAGAAAAAAAAAGTGGCAGAAATTTTGTTAATAAGAAATCTGAAATTGCCCCCTTGAAAAGTCATATTGCCCCCCTGTGGGGCGTACGCCCCACGTTGGGAACCACTGCTCTAGACCCTTTGAGATGAAACACACTATTCTGTTGTACAATGAACTTTATCCAACAAGGTATTCGAAACTGATGTACAGCAGATTGTATAAAAATAAAATACCACACACAAAATTTCGCGGATTGTCTACATAAAACCCGTAAAGTTTTAGTTTAAAACTGCCATACAGAATTTATTGTAAATTTCAAAAGCGTTAAACTCTGAGCCTTTTTAAAACAATGACTTATTCCAGTTAATTTTCCAATATAAAGGAAAATAAAACAGTGCAACGAAAAAATTTTATAATCCCCTCTATCTAAATCTGTATTTTCGTGGAATCACATGGTTATTTCGTGAACTATGACGTCTAGTAATCATTCGCACTAGGAACTACTAGATTGTCACATTCCTCTTAGAATAAGAACAAAAGTAACATAAGCTGAAAATTTCTTAAATTCCTAGCAAAAGACAGAAAATCCTTGATATAACAGAAAACACTTCGTGGCAATTTTGTGCCGTATCTTTAACGCTATTTGACGAAACTTTTTTTGAGAGTGTATTTTATGCTTTTTAACATAGAAAAATATTTATGAAATTTTAATAATAAAAGCTAATTTGATATTTAATAAATAAAAAAAATTCTTCATTTCTTTTTTTTTTTCTTTGAATTTGCATTTTTCCTTTTATTAAGCAATTTTAGTTTATAGAAAAAAGTCATCTTTTTTATACATTTTGATTTACGCACCAAACGATTTTCTGTTACTTCATGCATGAAAAAAAGATCTCGTTGAAATAGTCTTCAATGAATATTCATAAAGCCAGCTAAATGTATTTGAAATTATTTTATCCAATTGAAGATAAAAATATTTTAAACTTTAACCAAAGTACTCAAATCTACACGAAATTAATTGAAGACATTTGAAAAAAAAAAAAAAAATCGGAAATATTCGATTAAAAGAAACATACTTAGAGACGCTATCAAGTTTAAACAATAGTATTCTAATCTGTTTATAAAGTAGAATTATGTTAGATACTCGAACATAATTATGACAAATTCTGGTATTTAATTTCAAAATAAGGGTAACAAATTAAAATATATACCGTCAACCGGGCTACTTTGGGCCAATTTTTCCTGGTTCCACTCACATTTTTATTATTAAAAAATATTATATGTAATTTTTCAACGTCGAAATGGAGTTGTAAACAATTAACATGAAATAATGAAGCAAAGTGCATGGTTTAAAAGAGGATTTCTTTTATTTTTTTATTTTTTAAATATTTTTAATGTTTTGGAACAAACTAGCCCCTGCTGGCGGTGTCATTGGCCCATTCACATAATTTCATATAAAATGAATACATTTCATATGTAAATGAATATATTTTTATTGAAATCCCCTTTCAATAGTATTTACTAATAAATTAACTCTGCAAACAAATGTCGATAACACTCGATAAACATTTTTTTTTTTTTTAAATATATATACTACATTTAAACACAATAATCCAATTGTTAGTAATAAAGAAACGAGAAACAGTTTTCGTCATGTTATCCTCAGTAACTGGAACAAAAACTATTAATGTAACATTTTGCTACATTAACATTTGAACAAAATGTTACTTAAAATATTTTTTAAGAGATTTGGTTGTATAAAAGGCATTTCTAAGTAATTGGGGCTGTTTTCGGATCGAAAAAAGACCTGACACAATATAGCTCCGAAATGCTAGTTTCCATGTTAGCTTTATGAAAACCTAATATTTCCTGTCAAAATAAAAAGTTAAAGGAAAAACTATTATCACACGTCATTTACAGGTTTCTAAAGGTAATATTTTGACACTTACCTTATTACTAGCTCTTATCCAGATTGTTTCACTATAGAAAGTGTTGAGAGTTAAAATTAACACACGAAAACAGTTGTTACAAACACATCTAGAGTTGCCACTAAAAAATAAATTTACCTGAAACTATTCAAATACCCTATAATAAGGTACAAAATATTTTTCAAGGACAAAAACTCCAAATTATCTTGTATTGATTGTTCAGTACAAGGAATAAAACATTTTTTATGGGATGAACCAAGGAAACGCAAAGACAACAATGACATAAAAATATTCATGTACTAGAACTTGCCCGGCGTTGCCCGGGTACGTAAAAAAAACAGCACGAATTGCGAAAAAGCTCTGAAAATCACATAAAGTTATTTCGAAAAAAATTTAAATCGCTGCACAAATTTCGAAAAGAGAAAAAAATGTATATATTGTGTTTGAAGATTGAAATTTGATTCAACTTCTATCAACGTCTTTCACTAATGCAGAAAAATGGTAGGAAATCGCTAAAATACACTAAAAATCACATACAAAATACCCGAAAAATTCGAAAATTGTTATACAAAATCCGAATAAACTGTACTGAAATGAAGGTAGAAATTACTTTAGTATTATAGGCCAAAAATGGAATATCAAAAAATTGCAGCAGATCGCGAAGAAACGTAAAAATTGAATTAAAAATCACAAAAAGTTAAAAAGTCACGAAAGTGTGAAAAAGTCACGAAATGCAATTTAACAAACTACAACGACAATTTGGAAAATGTTTTTTTTCAAAGACTAAAATTTAAGGCATAAAAAATCGCACGGAGTTGATCATACATTACGTACGCCATGGATTACATTTTTCGGTACTGTAAATTTTTAAATTTCTACGGAGCTGGTCATTCCTTACTTTCGACATCGATTAAACATTAATATTCTTGGACCAATTTTAAAGGAAATTTCATTCTTAAACTTATAAATATCTCACAATATTACTTTTCACACCGCCGTATAGAGACAAAAAATGTACTTTTAAGTGCACTTTTGTTTGAAAGATGTATCTCAATTTGGTTCTGAGTTATTATTTTTTTTTGTAGTTTTATTACTTTTTTGTCGTAGTGGTAACAGAAGAATCCATCTTTGTTGAAAGTAAAAGGAAAATGCAGATTACTGTATAGACCAACCAGAAAACGAATAAAATGCGGATTCAACCAATAAAATGCTTCAGATATGTTTTTGATATCCTACCCTCACAGATGACAATAACCATTTTTCCAAATGGTTAAAAAATGTTTCTTTCATGAAATAATTGATAAAAATGACAGAATTATAATGCATAGGAATATGAACAACAGTAATATTTTTTATTTATAAACTGTTAACATACTTCGACTTCACCGTAGTTTTTATCAAGACAAAATAGAATATGCTACAGTTTCACTATCTATAATGCAATAATGGAACAACTCTAGAATATTCCCATTCTTCTTGATAATTTTTTTGGTGAAGCTGATACATGTAGACAGCGTATACATACATATAAAAAAAAAACTATCGTATTGTTTTTATGATTTTTATTTAACACTTTTCATCTCTTAATGAAGTATTTTTTCTCTGTGTGTTCGAATTTTTTATATATATTTACATTTATTTCATAATTTATAATATTAGTGCCACAAATACAAAAAAGTATATTTCCTCAATTCATTGATTAATCGCTTATAAATTACTGATTTGTATCACATTTTTTGCATTGCAGTAGAATAATTGTAATTACATATATATAAACGCAATTCAGTAGCAAGGTTTATCAGTGAAGCATATGATTTATTACATAATTGCACTCGATGTATTCTCAATTATCTCACGATAGTCTATCGAGCCCTTTTAGGAGATTACCTGAACCGTGAATATACAATTATCTGTAAAGTACTGAAGGTCAGCGCATATTATATTTAGTTATTACTGCGGTAAAGTATACAGATTTCAGTAAATAAATACATAGAAATGCATAATTCATCTTTAAAAAGTTAAACTTAAACTTACACTATGTGCAAAACTACTTAAAAGATGTTGAATTATTTTAATACCTTAGTACTTTCAACTATAAAAAACATAGTCTTCGTCTGAGTAATATATGAAATACAATTGTTGTTGGCGTCTAATTTTCAAAATTCACGTAGATGGTGACGAAAGGAGTGAAAGTTGAAGTTAATTTTTAGATCCAGAAAACATTAATAAATAGAACATGGATATAGGGAAGTGGAATAGTTAATAGAGATAAAGTTTGTTAATTTATAATATTCATCAGGAAATATTGTTAATTGTATTGCAATGTAAAATTGTCTAGTAATTCTGTCAAGTCAATGTAATTTTATTATTGAATGCAACTATTCACTAATAGCCGTTTTCTATTAAACATAAATTTTACACGAATAATTTAATTTTATATTAGAAAAAAAAATAAATAATTTTAAGATTGGCTATCATTATTTCATTGCTACTTTTATTAGCATCCGGTACCGTATAATATTTCTTTTTCCCAGCTTATTTTTTGTCCAAAAAATAGCGTTACCTTACAGAAGCTAACCGTAAAACAAAGTATTACGATTAAATATTCATCAGCAATTTTTTAAACTTCTAAGCATCGCACATTTTCAATTTTTATACCGTCGTATTGGGAAAAAAAGTTCTTTTAAATGCATTTTGTTTGAAAACCGTATCTCCATTTATTTTTGAAATATTAATTTTTTTGTAGTTTTTGGAGCCATATGCTTAATATTGGCAACGGAAGTACTCCATTTCTGTAGAAAGTAAAGAAAAAATAGTTTTAAAATAGTAATTATATATTTTTGTTGCCATTTTCTCGTAACAACCGAAAGAAAATGTAATTAAAAAACGTGCTATTTTGAAAAATAAAATATAAACGAATGATTTCTGTTAAAACAATGGAGCTATTATATACTATATTTAATTGTAAGTATCTATGAAGCATTAGATAGCCTTTTTTTTCGATTTTCTTAATGACGGCATATTTTTGCTGCATTTGTGCATTATTTCGCGATAGTGATGTGCTATGCATGTTTTACTGTAGATGTTTAAGAGTAGATCGTAAATGTAGAATTCTTAAGCGGATACGAATGATTTCATTTTACATAAAATGAACCGTGTGCTTTAAGTCTTAAAACTGAAATAGGTTTAGTACTGCAGTAGAGTCCCGCTTAACCGAGTTATTTACTTCTGATGGACTGGTGGCTTCTATTATTATGAAACAGCCATTATAAATGAAGTGTTAGGTGAAGATGAATGGCCATAATTTTTTTTTTTTAAGTTATGGCCATTTTTTCCCCATTCTGACCAGAAAATCACAGTTCTAACTTTTTACGGCTGCTCTTTCATCTTCACCTAACGCGTCATTTATAATGGCTGTTTCATAGTAATAGAAGCCATCAGTGCATCAGAAGAAAATGAAGTAATGGAAATGCCGGGGGCGTCACTAAATTCTGAAAAAGCAGAATTCCTCTTCTCTAGTTTTCAATTTTTTACAGAATTTGGATTTTGAATTGACAACAAAATTTACGATATAACACAATTTCTTTTATAGTCCTATATATCGATACACATATCAAACTTGTGCTTGGATACAGTCATGGTTCTATATAAAATGAAATAGCATATATTTAATACATTGTTATTTGACAGTGTTTTCAGCTTATCTCATTTATTTATATAAAAAAGCTACCACAATTTTATTGCAATAAATTTCGTTTTATTCAATTGCAAACATTCTGTGATTAAATACACCGAACATTACGTTTCAAAAATGTAATAAAGCTTTTGGATAGAAAGATGCACTAAATTAATGAGGAGTAGACTATTCAGTTGTTTAAAAATTTTTAAAAATGAAACTGTTAACAAATAATGCATCTAACCGAGAACATAGACCATATCTGATCGTTTATAAGCAGGCAAATCCCGACGGTCCGATACTCAAGCGACAAACTTAATGTCTGTATGAATATACAAATGTAATTAATATTCATGATGTTATTGAAGAACGCAATTGTTTTTATTTATACATATAATACTAAATTTTAGAATGGTTACACAATAAAGTTTTTGATGCATATCATAATTTTTGTAACAATAAAACTTTTTTATTACGTATGCATTACGTACCTTATTATTGAGTTTCATACGTCTATTAGAATATTTCAAAATTAGAGTTAAAATGTATGTATAATAATAGAGATATTTGGTAAAGTGATGTAGTATTAGGATTCGAATGCCAATTTGGCTGAAATCCAAACAACATATAGATAATGTGCTGAGTTTCCACGAAAATTAAAACTTCCTCTGTCATTCAATTTTTGTATTATTAAAAAAAAACGTGATTTAAAATCTAAAAGAAGGAAAAATACAAAAGTACATATAGTAAATATTAATATAAAGATTTAACAACACACAAATAATGTACTGAGTTTCCACAAAAATTAAAATTTCCTTTGCCATTCAATTTTTGTATAAAAAAAAAGAAAAAAAATGTGATTTTACATTTAAAAGAAGGAAAAGTACAGAAGTGCATACAGTAAATATTGATAATGTTGTGTAACATTTTGATGTTTTAAAATAGGTAAACAAGAATATTATAGATGATTTTTAAATGTATTATTTCATCATTTAACTTTACAAAAACTCTTTATTTAAATGAGAAATGTAATAATAATATAAAACAAAAATTTAATAACAGTGGTTTCAATAATGTTTTTAAGTATTATTTTACTAGAATATCTTTGAAGCTAACTTTTTTGATCATGAACCTGTGTAGTTCCAATGCATATTAAATTATATATATACGTTTATTTATGAAAATATGTAGACAATGCGTTAATTGAATTTGAGAAAACTGTTTTTTAAGAAATGGGATTGCGAAAGGAAAACGAGTTTATTTTTTATTTACAAGAATGAGAGTTCTTTAGAATATTTTTTTACAGTAGTTGTGGATCTTAAATTATCTGTTAATATCTCAGTTAGATATATATCAATATAATTAAATTATTTAAATATAGAATGTAATGAAACATATTTTCTATACAAAATACCATAAAAGAAATTCCACGGAATTTTGCTCTATACATTCCTAATAGCAACTTTTTATGTGTTTATGATTCATTAAAATTCACAACAATGAATTAAATTAGATATGAAAATGCGTCTTATCTGTATTTTTATAAATATAGCATCAAAAACCTTTCATGTTAAATTTTCCCAAAAAATTAATGTTAAAGTTTTGCAAAAATTTCCATATTTCTAGTTTTATTTGCAATATGTGGATTATGATACATTGAATTATTAATCTTTTATCTTAAAATTTCAGTTTATATGTATATATATATATATATATATAGCTCTATTAAAAGTGAATGATTATGAACATTATTATGAAAAGAGTGTGCAAAACAACAATAAAAATCCATGAAAATTTATAACGAAAAAAAAATAAACAAACCACTCCCTGCTCTTCAGAAAGTGGGAGGAGTGAAAAAAGCAGGTATCAAAAACAGAAATTGGATCCTCACGGGTTTCGCAAGATATGGCCAACCCACATACTCCAAAAGTATAAAAATAGATTTAAACTTTCAAAAACACAACATAACAAAGCTATTTTATAAAAAAAAAAAAAAAAAAAAAAAAAAAAAAAAAAAAAAAAAAAAAAATTAAAAAAAAAATTAAAAAATGAAAAAAAAAAATTAACGAATCAAAACTGCTTTAAAAACAAATATAACCAACCAATTCAAAATCCAAGAAAAACGATTTAGCTTATAAAACGTAAATAAAAATTAATAAAAATTCCAATATGACTAAATCATTAAGCAATTAGAAGTATTGAACATGTGAGAAGGCCATATCCCCACCTTTACCCATGAAGACCTGAAAAAAACTTGCTACCTTTAAAACAATCACTATGCTCCACTTCTTTCCATCAGCAGGAGTTGCAAGCAAGGCCATAATCCAAGTTAGACCAGCGTCCTGAAGACCTGTCTTTCCATTATCCTCATAATCATTAATTTTCTTTCCAAGTCACCACAGTTTCTACTTGAAGCACATCAACATGCAGACGTTCTTAAAAAGACTTTAATCCACACCCTTCATATATTCAAGCAGCTACCTTGGCATCCATTACGGTGTTTGGCCGCTTAGCTGTAGCCATTTTATAAAATTCTTCTCAAGTTGATTTACATAATGAAAAATAAACTGGTATGGAAATAAATTATTATAAAAAAGATTAGCAGTAAATTTAAAAATCTGTGAACTCAAAAATTCTCTATTACTACAAATTCTATAAAATCTATTAATTTGTCCCACAATAATGTTAATAAAAACCTTTTTACTTAAATTTGAATACCAGTGTGGCATCGATTGAGTATTAAAATTTAAAAAATCCCGTTTATCAAAAAGCTTAATTAGTATATTGCTATCTTTAATTAAAATGTCTAAATCCAAAAAATTAACATGTAAACTATCAACAGAAGCCTTATTTAATTTTAAACATGGAGGATAGATATCGTTAATCGATACCAAAAGGTATCGGTTTAAGGTATCATTTTAATTAAAGATAGCAATATACTAATTAAGCTTTTTGATAAACGGGATTTTTAAAATTTTAATACTCAATCGATGCCACACTGGTATTCAAATTTAAGTAAAAAGGTTTTTATTAACATTATTGTGGGACAAATTAATAGATTTTATAGAATTTGTAGTAATAGAAAATTTTTGAGTTCACAGATTTTTAAATTTACTGCTAATCTTTTTTATAATAATTTATTTCCATACCAGTTTATTTTTCATTATGTAAATCAACTTGAGAAGAGTTTTATAAAGTGGCAACAGCTAAGCGGCCAAACACCGTAATGGATGCCAAGGTAGCTGCTTGAATATATGAAGGGTGTGGATTAAAGTCTTTTTAAGACCGTCTGCATGTTGATGTGCTTCAAGTAGAAACTGCGGTTACTTGGAAAGAAAATTAATGATTATGAGGATAATGGAAAGACAGGTCTTCAGGACGCTGGTCTAACTTGGATTATGGCCTTGCTTGCAACTCCTGCTGATGGAAAGAATTGGAGCGTAGTGATTGTTTTAAAGGTAGCAAGTTTTTTTCAGGTCTTCATGGGTAAAGGTGGGGATATGGCCTTCTCACATGTTCAATACTTCTAATTGCGTAATGATTTAGTCATATTGGAATTTTTATTAATTTTTATTTACGTTTTATAAGCTAAATCGTTTTTCTTGGATTTTGAATTGGTTGGTTATATTTGTTTTTAAAGCAGTTTTGATTCGTTAATTTTTTATTTATTTATTTATTTATTTATTTATTTTATTAAAATAGCTTTGTTATGTTGTGTTTTTGAAAGTTTAAATCTATTTTTATACTTTTGGCGTATGTGGGTTGGCCATATCTTGCGAAACCCGTGAGGATCCAATTTCTGTTTTTGATACCTGCTTTTTTCACTCCTCCCACTTTCTGAAGAGCAGGGAGTGGTTTGTTTATTGTTTTTTCGTTATAAATTTTCATGGATTTTTATTGTTGTTTTGCACCCTCTTTTCATAATAATTTTCATAATCATTCACTGTTAATAGAGCTATATTCACTTAGTGCATATAAGAAGCTGCGTTGCGCCTGATGCACTGGGTTATTTGTTTTTAAAAATTTTTTGAAAGCATTATATATATATATATATATATATATATATATATATAGTTATATATATATAGTTATATATATATATATATAGTATATATATATCAGTTCTGTTGTTGGTTTTCGATGGGTCTAGGCAGCTCATTCGATTTGTTAGTTTTTTCTTTTTGGTCTTGACAGGTTGTTTGGGGAGCGTTGTGCACATAAAAACTGGTTTTAACCCCGCAGTTGCATGTCGCAAGTGCATGCCGCCTGTCTCCATGGATTCAATTTCTTCTGGTTTTAGTTTGAATGTTTTTAATGTTTGCCGTTTTTAAAGTATGTTGTTTTTGAAGTTAGTTGTTTTTAGTTATTTTGTTGTTGTCATTTGGTTTAGTTTATTTATTGTTGGATCAGTTCCGTAGTTTCGAATTTTGGGTTTGGTTTTTGGATATATATATATATAATGTCTGAAGCTCGAGGTTGTCGAAATAAAAATGCAAACTTTTATTTGAATAAATAAACTTTATGGTGAATGTATTTTTTATATTTAATTTATACCTACAAACTATTTTTTAAGTGTATAATGGTCAATACATAAAATGGTGATTTAATTAGCAACATTAAATTATTAAATAATTGCGTGGACATTCGATTCGTAAATATCTGAATTTTTATAATTTAATATCCCAATAAATTTTAGTATAAATATTAATTTAAATGTAGTATTTTTTCTCATTTGACAATTGAATATCTCAATAAATTTAATGTAAATGTTAATCGAAATGTATTATTTTTTCTCATTTTTATAATTTAATATCACTATAAATTTTAGTATAAATATAAATTTAAATGTATTATTTTTTTCTCATATATCAGTAGGTGAATCTATTATGAACTAAAAGACTTCAGTTTCGTAATTATTTTTTTCATTTTTCTGAACTTTACACTACTTATTTAAAGATAATAAGCTATTATTGAGTTCCATGCGTCTAGTAGCATATTTCAAAATTAGAGATAAATATGCCAACGTATAATTTTAATAGACGATTCTCATTAAATCTTTTTAAATGGTGAACGAAATTTTAAAGACAAGCATTTTCAATAAATAACGAAATATTATACAAGTTGCAATTATTAATTCACTTTGATTTTACTGGGTGAACATGAATTAGATGGGCAAAAAAAAATAGATTATTATGCATTGTTATATAGCCAAAAAGAGGGTACACGTGATTATCATGCCGTAAAAGAAATGAAGAGTTTCTTTTTTAATACTTACTCAGATAATTTAAAAAGTGTTTATGGATACAGTTTGTCTGGTTGTATGTCCGTGCTCTAACTCGTGTAAATACAGAATATTAATAGAATGTTTTTTGTTGAAAATGAAATATATAGTAATTATAGTTCTTTTACCAGCCAGACAAAAGGATTATTTTACGTAAAGTTCTGTGTAAGAAAAACCTTTTACGGTTCAATTAATTTCTTTTGATTATTTAGATGTCTCATTTCGTTGTATGAAAAACGTAATTTTTTATAACATTCTGTTAGTGTTGTAAATTGTTTCATTATCTGTATTGGGTGTTTCGTTTCTGTTTTTAGATACAAATGCTGGATGTGGCTGTTTTTCATGAAAATTAAAATATTCCATGGATGAATCAGTTCTTGCCATATGTTCATGAGCTTGTTCACGAAATCAAAAGGTGTCCAGTGAGGATTTGCAATTTAATTTTTCAGGAATGAATTTCGGATGTAAATTTCTGTAATCATTTAATTTACATACTCTGAAATACTCTGATGGGTGAAATGTCTGGCTGCCCTGGCTGTTAGGGAATAACTCCTTTGATTAATCCAAACTGGGCCCATAAACAATCCAGGTAATTCGTAATAATATTTATTTTCCAAATACATTTGTCCAAAAAACTTAGAATACAGTACTACAAATCTGCCTTCGAACTGCCTCTTTAAATTTAACATTTGCCAAATTAGTCAGCTATGACTAGAACAATTACTCTGTACCAATCATCTATAATTCTTAAAGATGTTATTGGGACTCGTATAACTATGTTTCAAAGAATAATAAAATATATTTTGTAGCATTCTAAAATTATAAAGCCCATGTTTGTGTATGTTTGTTATATGTCTCCAACAAAATCACCTAGAATTTGCAGATAATTGAAGCTCAGAGAAGCATAAATAAGATATTATACTTTAACAATTTTCCGTTATAAAGTTCATATCTGCTGCAATAAGACTAGCTACAATTTTCGATCGATGATCTGAATTGTTAGATTACAAATTACGATATTCTGCTTTCAATTAAAGAAAATAAGAATCCCAAACTACACAATATGAACTTTAAAACGTTTGCTGCCCATTTAAAATGTGACAGATTACTACTACAGATGTTACAATTTTAAAATATAAATTTTAATTAAATTTCTCTGTGCTTTCGGTCTGCAAAACCAGCAGCCATCGCCAGGGAATATTTTCATTAATTGCCATTCTATTCATTTCAAACACATCACTTTGTGTGAAATGGGAAAGTCTATAATTCTTAGGTTAGCTGGAAGTAGAAATAGCAATAATCTGGATTAAAAGTTTGTAGTGGGAAAATATTTACCTGTCGATTTATTTATTGAGTACATCAGCTTGTTCACATACATCACTTTTGAGTTTACATTCGTAGATGGGGCGTAGTAGAAGGAGCAGTTCTTTGGATTAAACTTGTGCAGAGGAAATTATTTAATTTCCTGTTTATTTATTTTAATATGCCACTATGTTCGCACACGCCAATTTGTTTTAAATGGGAATTACTCGAATTGCTAACTGAGTAAGAGTAGTTCCCATTTAAAACAAAGTGACGTATCTTAACACAATGATGTATTAAAATTAACCAGAAAAATGCAATACATATTATCGCATTCGTTTTTTATTGCCATCCCTTCCACTGGATTCGAACCCCTTATCTCAGTATAATAGGATAAACATTCTGTGCCCTTCACCACCTGACCACATCCATTGACTTCGTTATACGTTAAAACTTCAATTACGTAAATTTAACTGAAAATTTTCATTTTTCTCGCAATCGAGATGGAATATTTCCGTTTGTATCTCTTCTTTTTTTATCATGTAGCGAGTAAGGGTAAAAAGAAAAATTATCTGTTTTTTACTAGGAAAATATATGATTTCTACAAAAATAGAAACATAAAATCATCTCTATATATACGGGCATTTTTGTCATTACAGTGTGTAAAATAAGTAGTTTGGTTGGACTAAACATGTAATAATCGGCTATGCATTAGTCAAGTTACTTCTACACAACTATTTCCCATTTTCTTTTTAATTTTACGTTATTAAAGCTGTGTTTAAAGATTAAACATCACATTTATGTTCAATAGCACCATGAAAAAAATATATATACAGTGAAAAAATATAGTATAAAGTGCTGGTTATTTAATGATAAATTCTTTATTGAAAATTTCCAGACATACTTTACAGATCTTCAAAGCCAATATTTTATACCAATCATTTTATTCCTTTTTCATATACTTCAATAGCAAAAGACTTCAGTTCCTTTATCTCTTTGTTAAAACCTAGTATAATGTATCTTTCGGAATAAGATGGATATAAGTTTCTTGTTTGAAGAAGTTTAGCAGACATCTAAAAAAGGAAGAAAACACTTTGATAAGGTATAAAAACTCAATTTCATTTTATGCCGAAGAACACCAAAGAACAGAGTTTATTTAATAATTCCACGAATACATTGTATTTAGTTTTTAAACTAGAGAAACTCGTTGTCGTTTCACAGATAATATAGATATTTAACATGAAAAGTCACATTTCAGTATCACTGATAGATATAAGAACTACAGAAAATAAACTTTGCGTTTAATATTCGTATAATAAAATGCTTGATAAATCAGGTTATACTTTTTATAAAATAAATTTAGAATTTGGTCCCTGAAATGCATGATTATTTATAAATTTCAGATCCAAACTGTTTTCTTTTTTAGTAAAATTGAAAAATGTAAATCAAAATGGGCATATTAAAATCAAACCAACAAATGAATAAGAGAAGAAATATATATAAAAAAATCTACTGTCTATGGATTATTTTAGATATGAAGAATATTTTAAAAATATACAGGGTCATTCATAATTTCCTCCGGGGTTTCGAAACGTTATAGTAAAAAAACGAAGACGAATATGAAAAAAAGAAACATATGAAATTATTCCGAAACTATTCAAGTTTTAATTAGTTTCCGGTAGATGGCAGTAACATCTGTATTGAAGTCAGTTGTAGTAATGAAAAATGGCGTTTACAGGCGAAGAGAAAGCTTTTTGTGTGTGGGAGTTTGCAAAATCTGAATCAGTGGTGTCAGTTCAACGGGCCTTTCGTAATAAATATCGAAAACAGGGACCAACTGACTAAACAATTCATGTGTGGTACCGGAAATTTAAAGAAACGGGATGCCTATGTGACAGGAAACGAAGTGGTCGGCCTGGTCCATCTGCGGACACCGTAGATCGTGTACGGGAAACGTTTTTAAGGAGCCCGACGAAATCAACCGCTAGCGGAAGCCGAGAATTGGGGATCTCTCAACCAACAGTGTGGCGAATTCTGCGAAAACGTCATTGTTTGAAGCCGTACAGATTGGGACTGGTGCAAGCGTTGACTCCAGCAGATTGCATTTCTCGTTTCACGTTTCGCATTGATGTCCATGAACGTGAAACACTAATGTAGAAATTGATTTTTAGTGATGAAAGCACATTTCACATGTGTGGCACTGTCAACCACCACAACGTACGCCTTTGGGGCACTGGAAATCCCCATTCTGTAGTGGAACACTATCGGGATTCCTCAAAAGTTAACGTGTTTTGCGCTATGTCCTCCTCACGTGTTTATGGGCCATTCTTTTTTACAGAGAAGACCATTACCGGTGTAGTGTACCTGGATATGTTGCAGCTGTGGCTAATGCCGCAGTTAGAGGAACATGAGGATGATTTCGTATTTCAACAAGATGGTGCTCCTCCCCATTTTTTGTGAGATGTGCGTGAATACCTGAACACACACTTACCTCATCGATGGATTGGACGAGCTTCTGAAGATGACGTACCTCTTCTAAAGTGGCCTCCACGGTCACCGGATTTAACACCGTGTGACTTTTTCTTGTGGGGGTATGTGAAAGACCAGGTTTTTGTACAACCTATGCCACGCAATTTAGCTGACCCACGTGAAAGGATAACACGTGCTATCAATAACATAGACAGTACCATGTTGAGTAGAGTATGGCAGGAACTGGACTATCGCATTGATGTATGCCGTGTGACCAAGGGTTCACACATAGAACACCTGTAATGTATGTAAGTAAAACTTGAATAGTTTCGGAATAATTTCATATGTTTCTTTTTTTCATATTCGTCTTCGTTTTTTTACTATAACTTTTCGAAACCCCGGAGGGAATTATGAATATAACTGACTAGTGATATGGCTAATTGACTATTTAATGTGTATATATTTAACTTTATTTATATTTCTTCAAATGCAAGTATTATGAATAAAATATTCTTTTGTATTTAATTAACACCAGCAGAATTATTTATATTGATATAAGATGGCTATTTTCTTTTAATTTATATATTACAAGTTAATTCAGAGACTATAATCATTTTGACAATTACATGTAGAAAAAAAAGTGATTGCTATTAATAATGTAGGTAAATTATATTTTCGCAAACGTTATTTATCCCTTTAAAATTTCTAGAAATACATTCTTTGTAGCATTTTAATATTTTATAATATTTCATTGAATTCGACTTTCAAACTTTGGATGTTTTGAAAGAAATAGTAGTGTTTGTTAAGGTATTTCCCGGTATCCAATAATTTTAATATCATAGATGCACTTGAATTTTATAACTATTTTTATGACGTTGTTTTTCTTCACTTTAAAATACAGACATTTGAATGTATGGATGAATTTGGTATACATATGAGTAATTCTCCGTAAATAGGCAATCTTGAGAAGCACTCAAGTGGAAATATGAACTAGTTACTTTTTTGAAAATTGTTACATAAATGTTTGTTATAATGTTCAATGAACACAGAAAATGCATCAGCAGCGAATGTTTTGAAAATTTTACAAAGTTATGGGGATTAAATTTTTTTATAAAAGTGGAGGAATGACAGTAAAGTGAGGAAATGATACTTTGCATATGAGGAATTTCTTTTAAAAATACATATATGTGGCAAAAAGCTGCTTTTATTATGATTTCTAGCTTATACGCACAAATGTAATATTTTTCAATTTCTATGTTAATACAATGCCACGAAGTAATTGTAAAATTAACATTACACATAAATTAATCATAAAAGTTGGATAAATTCATTTAGTTAATGTAAACAGAGAAGTGTAAACAAGATAGCCCTATAACGATTATCTCGTTATATATGTTTACATTCCATTTCCCCCCCCCCCCCCAGACAATTTCAATTAAAATTTTGTTTAATAACTTATTTATTTTGTGCACTACAGTCAAACAGTGCAGCCCCTAAATTAAATTCAACATTTAAAAACTAAATCGATTGTATTAACAGCCCTTCACATTTAAATCAAATTATTCTAAGTACTCGTCTCTTTAATAAAATAAAATCAGTGAATCACTCTCTATTTTCACTTTCTGATTCTTTCACACATACGCTTTAACCTTGTACAAAAGTCGTTACGGCTGACTGTTAGTTTCAAACGCATTTTAACTTCGGTCATTTCCTTATTTGGGCATGAATATAACTCATCATTCAAAATCACTTTACATGCAATCTACTTATTAGAATTATTTTCGCTTCACACCCTTTTGTCCAGATGTATGGCATTTCTACATTTATTTGTGGTAAAGCGGTGTATCTTTGATCTAACATCTGGTCTAGAAAAATACAGTCTCATGCTTTTTAGCCTAACGAACTCTGTCTGTTACTATGCCCTTTCCAGATAACACTTTTTATTTTTACATTTAACCGCAGCTGTATCAATGTACAGATGAGGCTCAGTCTATCATGACTCAGGAATGTATGCAGCCCACAATCTGCCCCCCCCCCCTACACAATTAATATGGTAGAAGCCTACCGTACATTTTTGGCGAACATACCAGCCAATGTTTCTATTACACCCTGTGCATGGCGCAAAAATACTTTTAGATTGGCGATATTGTAGCTCGCCAAGCAAGAAAGTTGTAACTGTATATTCTGATCATTCCTGCTTTCTCGCTAGCCTCGTGATGACGTCTTAAAAGAGGCTCCTTATTTGCTTCTCCCCTGTACCTCTCCCTTCGACCTTCATCATGGAAATAAAATAAGTCTTCGTTTACCGAATTGGAGTTTTTTTTTAATAGGACCTGGTGTTTCTTAATTCTCGCAATCTTATAAACGCAAACGGCCATCTCTTCTAGCAAAAAGTCATCATATAAAATAAGTCATCATATAAAATTGGTGCCGTGACCAGGATTTTTTCTCCATTAACAAAAAAAATGTAAGGGAGAGGTACTTGCTTCTAAGCCTTTTTTTCTGCATGGACTTCTGGCAGCGATGGATTCCTCCCGGCTGTCGCACCGTCCCCGCTACGTGGATTTCATCATGGAGTGAACTTTCGCCCTGGACGACCGCTCTTCGCCGTAAAGTATCTGTGCCTGCCTGCTTCTCTGCTTTTCCCCTTTGCCAACCCCCGGAGTTGTGGAATCAGCTGTTCGCTTCCCGTCGCCTAAGAAATCGGCCTGCCTTACATCCTTCCGTACCGAAGAATCCTGCCCGCGTGCAAACTTATCTCTCGGAGCATCCTTCCCCCGGCCCATCATCGCATCATTCTTGTGAGCGTGAGTGTCGACAAAATCACAAAGCAACGGCAAATGTTTCCGCATAATAGCAATATTAATTATGTCATAACTTCAACAAGTTCCGCGTTGAGAAACCTTTCAAATCTTTGTGGAAAAATACTACAAATTATTCATCAGTTAAGTGCAGTGAAACACTGATTTCAAAGCAAAACAAAAAAAAACCCCTGAAAATACATGTGTTCGTTGAAGGAACGTCTGAGCGAGTCAGTGATTGAATGAATGAATCTCGCTCTCCAACCTCCTCAATATTCTGGAAAAGTGTGTTTTGTTTTTTACCATACGACACCAACTGTGTGAAATTCAAGTATTCCCAAATGAGTAGTGTGCCTCTGAATCGTGTGTTCTACAGATCCTGCATCCTATTATTTGACAGCCGTTTTCTGTGATAAAGAAAAAAAAAAATCTCAAAAAAGTCTTGTGCTGCCAAAGAATCGTTTTAAAGATTCATTCAAACGCATACATAGATTATTAGCAAATGTGTATGATATTGACAAAGAGATCATGAAGGTGCAAAAAAAAGTGAAAATAAATACTGCACCAGTCCCTTAAAATAGCACATTTTTAGAGTACGAAAGCATATTTTAATTCCCCCCATTTAATTGCTTTCCTTTCGCCTAATTTTCTTTTAAGTTAATTCTGGAAACCTTGTTTTAAAATTTTTAAAAGTTGTTTCATCCCATTTGTATGCTTTCTTACTCCATAAGTACTCACATGTACTTCTTATTTAATTTTATTAATATTATTGTGTCTTTGTACAGGATACGAAAACACAGTGATATTGCTATTTTTAATATTTTGTGTTGTCTATTATAATAGTTATAAATATAATATAAGTAGTTTTTTTTCCCATTGCATTGAATGTTCCAATATCTTTAGTTATTAAGATACACATTCACCTTTGCTTAACTTTTAATGCATATTAAAATATATTAATTTTTTTTTCTCTCTCAAAAAGAGTTAACGAAGATTATATTTTGTCCCATATATTTTTCTGGTTCGCCTTTCGGCTTGAAAATATTTTAATTTGTGAAATATTTTTAATTTCTGTCCTTTTAGAGAAATAAGGACAGATAGCAAGTTTTTTTTTTTTTTTCTCTCTGCTAAAAAGGATAAAATAAGTTTTTAATTCAGTTGCTTGCTCCTACCAGTTTTATTTTGGAAGACTTACATGTTTCATTCATTTAAAAAAAAAAAATAAATAAATAAATAAAATAGGAGCTATTACGAAATTTTTTTTCAGTTTCTCTTTTGCTTAAAATAAGCAACGGTATTATTTTTACTTTGGGAAACACAATTTTGTCCCTGGATAAGTTTTCTTTCTCTCTATTTTTTTATATAAGGTTTAAAAAAAAAAAATAATAAGACCTTTTGTTTATTTTTAAGTTGTGTATTAGTTTTTTTTTAATGTGATTATTTATGTGATTATTTTATTTCATTATTTTATGTGCTTTGCATTTTTATCTGTTTATGTGTGTTATATTTAGATATGTATGCAGAATTTCAGTAACAATTTTTGATTAGAGAATTTGTCTTAGGTAAAACGTTGACCATGTCCGCTAAACAAGTTCAAATCAACATTAACCAATTTGACGGAGATCCGGATTTGCTTAAATTATTTTTTAACCAAATTAGGTCGGTCGCTGAAATTAACAAATACAGCCCTCGGACTACCATTGCTGTACTTGTAGGCAAATTAATTGGTCCCGCTCAAAAATTTTATGCTCAAAATCCGGAAATTCAAAAAATTAATGATCTAGATACGCTTGAAAAAGAATTTGCCGCATTTTTCTCACCCCCCAGCAAATGCGTGGCTGGCGTTGAACTTTCGAGCTTATCTCTTCTGCCAGCGGAGTCAATTAAAAACCTGGCACAACGGTTAAACGTGTTAGCCGCAACTGTCTATTCAGATATTAAAGACGAAAATGCCCGTAACACGATTAAACTTATGAAATTTATGGAAGCTGTGCCAGCTAGCATACGAATAAAGTTACAAGAAGAAGGCGTGAATGAATATCGTGCTGCTGTTAAAAGAGCACAGACATTATACGAAATTCTGCATAACGAAAAGATTCTACATTCCTTACCCTCTGTCAGTAAATCTCAAAATAACATTGAAGAGCAATTGAAGGAACTCTCGGAAAAAATAAATGCATTAACACTCGCACCGCCTGGACCCAAAACTGAAACTAAAAAAAATGATATGCAAGGTAGCCCAAAGTATAACGCTAATGCGATGCGCTATAGGAAAAATTTCAAAACGCGAAATTTCCCAAAACGTTTTTCCCCTCACAAATTTACACAAAGAAAAGTTGTGACTTGTCAACTCTGTTTCCGTAATGGCCACCAGGCACATCAGTGTTTTAAATGGAAAAGAGTTAATACACAGAGAAGGGAAAATTTTAACAGACGCAACAATTACCAGGTTCAGGAAAACTAGAACAGAGACACAATTTTTATGCTGATGATTTTGTGTCTCAATCATGTGACTTAACATCAGCAACATTTCCTATTGACCCTACATTACCAAAGATCTCTAAAGAAAGATTAGTCAATTCAACCGGGTCACAAACTTCTGATCACATTAAAATTGCAAGAAATATCACTACTCAAACAGAAAATGAAGGCGATAAAATTGTTCACATCATTTGTAGTGTTAATACGCATTCTCCATCACTTCCTCTTGTAAAGGCCACTATTGCAAACCATAAAATCACCCTATTGGCTGACTCTGGAAGTAGCATTTCGTTACTTTCACAAAACTTATTTAATGAGCTTAAACCTGTATTAAAATACAAGAGACTATCAACAGCCATAAATATTAAAACCGTCAATTCGGATGTTTCTTTTTCTTCATGTATTAGAGCATCCATTAAATTAGAAAAAAAATCCTTCTCGCACCACTTTTATATAGTGGATATTCCTGAATCCTCCAGTTTTGAAGGCATTCTTGGTTTTGATTTCATTAGTAAATTTAACATTATCATTGATACTTTCAATAAATGCATTCACATTAACAACAACTTGACTATTCCACTAGAAACATCACACACTAGGTCTAAAGTCAATGAAACTAATCAATGTAACACCTTATGTGATGTAGTGACAAATCAAAAAGTTTTCTTAACCCGTAAAGTCATTCTAGAACCCCAAGAGCAAACATGGTGCTCAGTTTACACAAACAATAATATCAAACATGACATAAATTATCTATTTGAATATGTGGCAGATAAAAAAGAAGTAATAAGTCACGATGCCATTATTCAAATGAATAAGAAAACTAAACGCAAAAAGAAGCCTGTACAATTAAATCATTTCTTTTCTATTTCACTTAAAAATAATTCTGACACTACCATTCATCTCCCTAAACACACAAAAATTGGACATTTATCTGAAGTTGAGGAAATTCTTGACTACCCCTCTGATAATTTGGACAAGCATCATAACTCAGAACAACACTTCCTAAATTTTATTCAGGCATCTAATGAAACATTAAAAAAAAGGAAAGAGGATTTAGCAGCTACCGATTTTGATCTTACACATTTAAGTTCTAATGAAGCAAATACAATGACTAAATTATTACTTAATTACTACCCGGCCTTTTCAAAATCATTAAATACACTTGGACATACTGATAAGATTGTACCTGATTTGAAATTTATTAATGACTACCCTATAAAAACTCTTCCATTTCCCCTTCCTCAATCTTTGCAAAAAGGTACTTTAGAACAAATTAAAGATCTGCTTGATGCCAAAATTATTGAACGCCACTGTTCAGAATGGGCTTGCCCCATGCTCTTAGTCAAAAAGAAACCAGACGGAACTGGTAAACAAAAATTTCGTCTCGCCTTAGATCTTCGAATGGTAAATACTGTAATTCAAGGATCATCTTACCCTCTACCTAAAATTCAAACCATCATTTCAAATCTTTCTCAGTATCGATATTTTTCTTCTCTTGACTTTCATCAGGCATATCATCAAATTGATTTGCCAGAAAAATTCCAAAATCAGTTGACATTTACTACTATGTTTGGTTCTTTTAGATACAAGAGATTAGTGTTCGGATTAAAAAACAGTGCTTCTATTTTCCAAGCTTTAATGGACTCTTTGCTTGATGAGTTACAATTAGATGGTGTATATACATATCAGGATGATTTCATTGTAGGTGCAAACTCTTTTGATGAAATGTGTAATAAATTAAAAAAAATTCTCTCTATCCTAACCAAATACAACTTAACCCTGTCTCCTAGCAAGTGTACTTTTCATAAATCTAGTATTGACTATTTGGGATTTCATGTAGAAAATCAGTCCGTTTCCCCGATTCAGTCAAATATCATAAAAATAACATCTTTTCCCACACCTACAACTAAACGTCAACTAAAAAGACTCATTGGTGTCATTACATTTTATAAGAGTCTAATTCCATCCTTTTCTGAGTTAGTACAACCACTGATAAACCTAACTACTCCAAAAGTTAAATTTAAATGGACAGTTAAACATCAAGAAATCATGGACACAATACAGAAAATTTTCTTTAATTCTCCCATGGTTAGATTACCTGATTGGAACAAGACATTTTATTTAAATACAGATGCGTCAAATGTTGCTATTTCTGGTGTTTTATTACAAGAACATGATCAACAAATTTTACCAGTTGCATATTTTTCTAAATCTCTTAAGCCATCAGAAAAAAAATACCCTGCACTTAAATTAGAACTCATGGCAATTTATAAATCTGTAACCGCTTTCAAATATTATTTATATAACAGACAATTTGTAATTCTTTCTGACAGTAAACCCTTAGAAAAATATAACAAGACTACTAATCCAGCTGATATTATCTCTCGTTGGCTCATGGAGCTTTCAGAGTACTCATACACTTTTAAACATATCCCTGGTAAGAAAAATGTTCTTGCTGACTATTTATCTCGCTGTACTTTTGAAAACAATCAACAAACTCTGGATACTAACCCTGAACTGATCCATGACCCTCAACCATTACCTATTGTTGACTATGATACGCCAGACAGTAATAATTCATGTTCAAGCGCCACTAAGAAATATGTAAACTATCTTGTATCTGGTAAACAAACAAATCCAGATCCTTTATTAGAAATTTCAAATGAAACTTTCTGCACTGAACAAAAAAATGACACCACCTTGTCCACTGTTTACAAAGATATTCTAAAGAAAGGACCTTCTCAAAAATATCCTAATTACTTCATACACCCTGATTCGAAAGTTTTAATGTTAAAAAAAGAAAACAATCTTAATAACACTTTTTCATATCACATTGTTGTTCCTAACTCTCTTAAAAGCAAAGTTTTAACAATCTCTCATTTATCTCACTTTGGTTTTAATAAAACTTATGAGTTTCTATCATCAAGATATTTTTGGAAAGGCATGTATGTTGACACCTTAAACTTTGTAGCGTCATGTGTCAAATGTCTTCAATGTAAACATCATCAAACCCCTCCTGCACCCTTACAACCCACCTACACGCCCAGATATCCTGGCCATACTATTAGTACAGATCTCGTTGGACCTTTTTCTAATGGTAAACATATTTTAACTATTACAGATCACTTTTCAAGACATGTTGAACTTTTTCCACTTAATGATACATCTGCAGCTAAAGTCGTTAAATGTTTATTCTCTTACATAACCACCTTTGGGAGACCTTCTGTTGTCTTATCAGACTTAGGACCCCAATATACATCTCAAATATACAACATTTTTAATGATACTCTAGGTATTAAGGTACTTCACAGCTCTGTTTCGAGACCACAAAGCAATGCTCTTTCGGAGAGAATAAATAAATCTATCAAATACTCTGTTAATATACTTTTGCAAGAAGGTCACTCATTTGAAAATGCAATATTTATACACAAGTCGCTCTATAATGGTTCAAAACATTCAACTACATTATTCACTCCTAATCTTCTCCACTTTGGACGTGAACTTTCATTAATTTTTGACACTTTTGATCAGAATAGCAATCAACCTTTTCTAGATAAACATACTGAAATACATAAACTACTTGAAGATTTACACAAAATATATGACAAGGCTTACAATAACATTAAAACAGCACAGGATAAAAGATATAAACATTACGGTCAGAAAGCTAAATTAAGAACCATTTGTCTCAAAGATATTGTGTACTTAAAATCTGTTGATAAATTCAAACCTAAATACACTGGACCATATATTGTAACTTTCAAACATTCACCTGTGTCATTCTCGATCAAGAGATTGTATGCTGCTGATAATACAGCATTTCGGGTGCACATTGATAGGTTACTTCTTGCACCACCTCGATATGGACATTTATTCGATGCTACAAGTCACTTAAATAATCACAACTTCCCTAATGTTTATCAACCACATACATATAATTTAAGAAACAGAAAATAATATACTTCTGCTTACATTTTTTTCTTATGACATGTATTGTGAAGCTAAGTGTACAATCAGAGGCCTAGATTGTATGTATGTTGTTTATAACAGAACTTTGACAACATTATGGCTGGCCCATGACTGTTTTCTTCGAAGATCTCTTGTGAACAATATTTTGAATCACTTTACACTCTTTTCATTTTACTGTACATTTTTATGTTATTTACATACACTTAACTATTATTTACAGTTTAACATTTATTTTACATTTCATTCTTCTACGATTACATTTCAGTTAAAACTGATAGCTAACACATTTAATAATTGCAGTTATTAAAAAAAAAAAAAAAAAAAAAAAAAAAAAAATTTTCACATGTAATTTGATAACATTTTCTGTAAGGCAACCAGTTAGTTACCTTCTAATTATACGACTTGTGCATTATTCAACCTGATTATGACTTTTTCATTTTTATGTCTCTCTTCACTCTAGGATTGTCTACCCCTTTTTGATTTGATATATATGTGACATATATCTATTTTTTTTTATTTTTTAATTCTCCCTTTCGAATGTTTTGTTCCCGTTCAAAATTATTGCCCTTAGGGTCCAAAACTTCATTGTGTTGAGAGACAACCCCTTGGAATTGGTGTGCCAATTCACAAAAAATCAATTTTTGCTTGTAAACCGACGTGTGCTCCTTTAGAGGACCGCTAGTGTCTTCGGAGGAGCAGGGACTCATATAAGCGGGCGCTGTATGAGTCTCAAAAACTCCCTCCTCACATAAGGCTGAAGCCCTAAGCTGACGCCATAATACTTGTGGTCTACACAAGATTCAGGGTGACACCTTTTTCTTGGGCGTGCTTCAGGCACCTCTTTTTTTTTGTCATCCTATGCTGCATGCATGAACATTACATTTTTTTTAAACCATGTCCAATTTCTTTTAAATCATATTACAATTGATTATTAGTTTACAATTACACATTTCACTTATTATTATTTACTCTTTACTTCTAGTGTTGCATTTGTGTTTATATACTATATTTTTATTGTTACTACTTGTGTTTTTTTTTTTTCATAAAAATGATCCGAATCAGGATCAATATTTTTGATGATGTGCAGCCAAGGGTCTAGTTACATGCTGCTTAAATATTTGCTGTCAGAGTCGACTCAGTCAAAAAAATATATACCATGGTATGCAATTTTGAAGAAAATTTTACTGAAGATGGAGATCCATAAACTTAATTTAGAAAATATTAATTCATAAAATCTCTTAGGACTGTTGAACTATTGATGAAAGAGATTTTTTTTTGTTTTCATGACAGCAACTTGTTTTAAAAAAAAAAAACTTTTATGTTTTGAAGATATATTTATATGTGTAACTATTTTTTTCTTGCTGTTTTGCCCATGCACACGGGTCAACAAAAGTTTTTTTTTTTGCGGTGTCCCAGGTGATATATATAACGATTATCTCGTTATATATGTTTACATTCCATTTCCCCCCCCCCCCCCCAGACAATTTCAATTAAAATTTTGTTTAATAACTTATTTATTTTGTGCACTACAGTCAAACAGTGCAGCCCCTAAATTAAATTCAACATTTAAAAACTAAATCGATTGTATTAACAGCCCTTCACATTTAAATCAAATTATTCTAAGTACTCGTCTCTTTAATAAAATAAAATCAGTGAATCACTCTCTATTTTCACTTTCTGATTCTTTCACACATACGCTTTAACCTTGTACAAAAGTCGTTACGGCTGACTGTTAGTTTCAAACGCATTTTAACTTCGGTCATTTCCTTATTTGGGCATGAATATAACTCATCATTCAAAATCACTTTACATGCAATCTACTTATTAGAATTATTTTCGCTTCACACCCTTTTGTCCAGATGTATGGCATTTCTACATTTATTTGTGGTAAAGCGGTGTATCTTTGATCTAACATCTGGTCTAGAAAAATACAGTCTCATGCTTTTTAGCCTAACGAACTCTGTCTGTTACTATGCCCTTTCCAGATAACACTTTTTATTTTTACATTTAACCGCAGCTGTATCAATGTACAGATGAGGCTCAGTCTATCATGACTCAGGAATGTATGCAGCCCACAATCTGCCCCCCCCCCCTACACAATTAATATGGTAGAAGCCTACCGTACATTTTTGGCGAACATACCAGCCAATGTTTCTATTACACCCTGTGCATGGCGCAAAAATACTTTTAGATTGGCGATATTGTAGCTCGCCAAGCAAGAAAGTTGTAACTGTATATTCTGATCATTCCTGCTTTCTCGCTAGCCTCGTGATGACGTCTTAAAAGAGGCTCCTTATTTGCTTCTCCCCTGTACCTCTCCCTTCGACCTTCATCATGGAAATAAAATAAGTCTTCGTTTACCGAATTGGAGTTTTTTTTTAATAGGACCTGGTGTTTCTTAATTCTCGCAATCTTATAAACGCAAACGGCCATCTCTTCTAGCAAAAAGTCATCATATAAAATAAGTCATCATAAGCCCTTCTACCATAGGTCAGTGGTGGTACATTTTTTTAATAATATCTGAAATATGATAAATATGAATTTCTGATTTGGGTACTGGCCTTTTATATATCCCTGGGGTTTTTCTGGGATGCATTGCACTGATTTGAAATGTGTCCTTTATCTGTGGTATAACTTCTCTAGGATATTCTTATCTTGATATAGTAGTAGCACCCAATCTCCTACAGATAATTTAAAATATATACTAATATATTATACGTAATAAAATTTACAAAGTCTTATAATTACGTAAATTTCTTTTTGAATATTACCTTTTTTTATTTTGTTTAGTAAATGAGAAGCGTGGGCATCTGTTTAATACTTGCCTTGTTTCCAAGCCTCTGATATCCTTCCACGATGTGGTAGTGACTGCAATCCTCATGTTGCAATCAAAGCAACTCAAACTTATAAAAGTTAGTTTAGGTTTGTCTTTTCTGAAAATAACTTGATGCGCCTTTTGAGTTCCTTTGAAGACCTCATAATTAGAATCCACAGAAAACGTTTTTTTAGAAATCTCTATTTCTTCTGGAGTAACATGAAATATTTTAATTGTTCCACATTTTCTTTTATAATTGAAAAGAAAGTCTCAAAGTCCTGATCTCAGTCGGACATGATCTAAATAGATTGACGACAAGAATGAAATTTTGTACTTAAATGCATAAATTTAGTTGGTTAGTACCTTAAAACACTAAAGTTAAACTTTTTAAATTATTTTGACAAGTTCTATCATTCCCTCCCTTACATAGTTATTCCCTTATTTCAGCAAATGTGAGGGAATGATAAAATTCAATATGGCTGCCTTTTTAAAGTTACACAAAATGGTTGCAAATGATTTATGAATAATTGCTTAAAGTATCAGTCATATAGCACAATATTAGCTAGAAGTATTTTTGTTGACTTACCTTGAAATAGGTATCCGGTGTGAGGATAATGATGATAAAAAAACACCCATGCACAAATGAATATTTTTTTATTTTATTCTGCAACATACAATGTCCACCTCAAATTAAAGACTCCCAAATAGAAAGGTTTTAATACAACAGACAAAATGACCCTGATATTGGAAACAATGCTCTTGTGGCCGAAATTTAGGTTTTTTTTCAAAATGTGAGAGAATGATTTAAACTGTAGGGAAAATGGTAATTGTTAATTGTTAAAATAAATAAAAAGGCAGACATAAAGACGTGGATCGGAGTGAGTATATTTGATATTAACAAGAACAATTACACAAACATACTGAAAGAAAACAGAAAATTTACAGGTATTTATAGATTTTGCAAGGCCCAAGTCGGGGAATTGGCGGCCGTGAAAGAAAGCTACATTAAACAACCAATCACAAGAAACATAGTTGTACAAAAAGAAATTAATAAGAATTTAATGTAATGCTATGATTATTTTCAACACCCGCCCATAATCTAGCATTACATCAGAAAAACAAAGAAATTTCTTGAAATCAATCATTAAAAATAATATGACACAATTTAAACATTACTTGTACAAACAACAAAGAAATAATAGTTCATAAAATTTAACTTTAGGTAATGCCTTTGTAAATAAATCAGCAATTTGCATATTCCTAGGAACATATTCAATTTTGATGTTATTTTCTTTTATAATATTGCGAACAAATTTCAATTTGATATCAATGTGTTTCATTCTACCATAATTACTCTCATTACTGATACATTTTATACATGATTGATTATCCTCAAAAATTACTAAATCCTTAATATTTACAATTTCACTAGCAATATTTTTAAACCATAACAAGTCTTGCAAACTTTTAGTTAAAGCAATGACTTCAGCTTCAGTTGACGATAAGGCAACTGATTTTTGTTTATTACAACACCACAGAACAGGCATGTTACAAAACATTAAAATATAACCTGTTACTGATTTGCGGTCATTTGTGTTAGCCCCCCAATCAGCATCAACATACATGGATAATTTAGGATCAGAATTTTGCTTTTTATACACAAGTTTTAAAGACAATGTTTCTTTAAAATATCTTAAGATTTTCTTAAGTGCTTTCCATGCAATTTCAGTAGGATTTTCTTGCAATTCACTTAAACAGTTAATAGCATACAAAATATCAGGTCGAGAAATATAAGCTAAATATAATAAACAACCTACAAGTTCACGATATGGGTCATTAAAAGGTTTACCATTTTTGAAATCAGATGGGGTGGACTTAGGAGAAATAGGAATGTCACTGGGTTTACAATCTAGCATATTAAACTTACTTAACAATTTAATTATGTAAGACTCTTGATCCATTATTAAACTATCAGAATTGAATTTCATTTGAATACCTAGAAATTCTGAAACACTTTCCGATTTTGACATGTGAAACTCGTTATGTAATAGGGAAATAACTACATTAGTTTCATTTACATCTGAACCTGCAATTAACATATCATCTACATAAAAAGCAATAATTATTTTATGATCATTATTATACCGAATAAAAATACAAGGTTCATTATCACAAGATTTAAAATTTAACTTTGAAATAAATTCATGAAACCTTTCAAACCATTGTCGTGGGGCTAGTTTTAAACCATATAAACTTCTTTTAAGTTTACACTTTCGCCCACTTTTATCATCATAGCCTTGCGGCTGATCCATAAAAACAAGTTCATTTAACTTACCATTCAGGAACGCTGTTTTAACATCTAACACAAATGCATATAAGTCTTCATTTAAAATCAAAATAAGAACCAAACGTAAAGCTGGCATACTTATTACAGGGGAAAAGGTTTCACTATAGTCTAGCCCTTCTTTTTGCATAAATCCACGAGCTACGAGTATCGCCTTATGTCGACCATCTCTTTTGATGGTAAATACCCATTTGCAGGAAATAGGTCGTTTGTCAGGTGGTAATTTTTCAAGATCCCAGATATCGTTGATTTTCATACTTTCAATCTCCGCGTCCATAGCTTCTTTCCACAAGCGTTGTTCATCACTAGGGAGGGATTTGATATCATCAAACGTTAATATTTCTTGTTGGCAAAGTAATGCTTCGTAAACTTCAGGATCTGGATACCGTACAGGTTGCTTTTTAAATCTTTCAGATTTTCTTGTTTTGTCTTCTTTCTCTTCAGGATCATCTAATTCATCACTCGTATTTTCTAGAACATCTGGATCAATTTCATTATCGACTGGTTCTGAATTTTCTAGAATGTATTGTTTCGACTGAACATTTTCCTTTTTCTCTTCGTCGAATTTCACATTTCTTGATACAGTTATTCGTTTCGCTTCAGGATCTAGTAATCTATATCCCATTGAAGAATAACCAATGAAGATCATTTGTTTAGACCTATCGTCAAGCTTCTTTCGATGAACGGAAGGAATTAACATGTAAGCACTAAATCCAAAAACACGTATGTGCTTGAAATCGGCTTCTTCTCCATATTTCAGGAAGTACGGAGTTTTGTTCTCAATAGTGCTGCTTGACATTCGGTTTTTCAAGTAAGCTGCTGAAAGGATAGCTTGACCCCAAAAAGACTTTGGTAAATTTGATTCAGCAATCAAAGCACGTCCTATATTCAGAAACGACCTATTGCAGCGTTCAGCTACTCCATTCAAAGATTGCGTGTATGAAGGAGCGGGATCTATTACTATACCAAGATCTCTAGTAAAATTCACTAAATCATTAGAAAAATATTCCTTCCCGTTATCACATCTAATTTTCTTCACTGTAGGGTTGGATTTTAAGAACATTTTTAATTCCTCTGAGACTTCACTTTTATGTTTCAGTAAACGTACTTCAGTAAAACGAGAAAAATCATCGATAAGAGTCATAAAATAGCACTCGCCAGAAAAGGTTGTCGGAAAAATAGGTCCTCAAATGTCACTATGAATCAAAATCATTGGCTTGGTTTCTTTTTTTCTTGGTCCTCTTCCCATTGGTGTTGCACTCTGTTTTGCCCGAGCACAAATATCACAAAAAGAGTCAGGTACCGGAAGCTTCATATCTTTCAATACTTTGTCACTCGGATGACCAAGTGTGCGATGCCAGATATCACAATGATTTTCCTTTGAAGTAAGAACGGTTTCGTAAACAGGGACAAAGTCACTTACGTATTGTCCATTCAAATCCCGTTCACCGAAGTAAAAACGGTTTCTCCCTTTTTCGATAAATACTTTTTGATTCTTGAAAATAACTGTATAATTTGCACTTTCAATTTTCCTAACGGAAATGAGTTGCCCGTTTAAGTCTGGAACAAAAAGGACATCCTTTAAAGTAATTTCCATTCCATTTGACAGTTTTCCATTAATATTTCCAATACCTTTGATTTCTAGATTCGTTGTTTTTGATGCGCATTTAATAGTTCCTGAAGAAGGTACTAAGGATGCGAAATAATTATCATTAGAACACATATGGGAAGTTGCTCCGGAATCTACTATAAATTCATTCCTTTTCCTGGAAGCATTTCCAGCAACGAAAGAAACAGCTGAAGAGGCAAATTTTTCTTCATCTGAATTTTTAACAGCTTTACAGTTACGTTTTATGTGTCCGAATTTTCCACAAGAATGGCAAGTAATTTTCTTTCTACAATATTTCGCTGTATGCCCTTTAGAGTTGCAAATTTTGCAAAAGAATTCTTTGCGAGTCGACACAAATGCAGTATTATCATGAGCAGCCTTAGTATATACTTTTTCTTTCTTTGAATCCAAAAGAAGTGCTTCAGCATCTAATAATCTTTGTGTCACGAAATCTAATGTCAAAACAGAATTCGGTTGGTTTCCTAAAGCAATCTTAACATTTTCAAATTCCTGAGGCAATGACATCAAAATATAAACAATAGTATCCGTTTCATTAACTTCTGCTCCAGACAGCTTAAGATCCGAAATTAATTTATTTATTTCATCAATGTGATTTCTCATAGAAACTGTACGATCTTTCTTAATCGTTGCCAATCTCTTCCGAATTAAAATTTGATTCACTGCACGCTTTGTATCATAAGTGCGTTCTAATTTATTCCAAATTTTATGAGCTGTATTTTCATCTTGAAGTGATGCAAGAACATTATCAGTTAATAATGATAATAATAAAGCGTAAGCCTTTTTTGTTTTCACGACATCGGCGGCATTGTCGGGAGCCGCCTCAATTTCCAAGAATTTTTCCAATTCTTTAGCAGCAAAAATTGCCGTTACTCTTCGTTTCCATACCGAAAAAACTTTTCCATCACCTTCAAAAAGAGGGATACCGTAAACATCTTTTGAAGAATCCATTCTGCTCAATAAAATATATAAAAAGAAAGATAAAATATTTTTCACTCAAAATCCCAGCAGAAATGAAAAACAGAAAGATAACGGCGTCAGTATGTCTCGCAGCTCATTTCAACACTTGCTAGAACCAACGCTCTGCTGTTAAAATAAATAAAAAGGCAGACATAAAGACGTGGGTCGAAGTGAGTATATTTGATATTAACAAGAACAATTACACAAACATACTGAAAGAAAACAGAAAATTTACAGGTATTTATAGATTTTGCAAGGCCCAAGTCGGGGAATTGGCGGCCGTGAAAGAAAGCTACATTAAACAACCAATCACATGAAACATAGTTGTACAAAAAGAAATTAATAAGAATTTAATGTAATGCTATGATTATTTTCAACATTAATTAAACAAACTTTTTAATTAAGTAAAAAAAAACCTAGCGTTTATGATTAATATAATTATTTAAATTTGCTAAAACACTTTCATAATAAATGTTTATTTTAATTAAATTTGAGAAAAATAAGTTTAAAATTACATAGAAGATGTAGGGAACTAGTGAGGAAATGACAATCATATATTAGATTATTTTTAATTTTTTTTTATATTTAATAAATCATCTTGATGAATTTATTGAATAAAAAGACACTATTGTGGAAATACATCTATAGAAATGAACAAAGGTTTTTGATAATATTTTTCATGCTAGAGATAACGGAATGCAATATTGCCTCTTTACGGAGAATCACTCCTTTATTATATGTAAAACATTTTTATAGACGTCGAAGTACATTTACTAAAGCATCCCTTCACAAAATGTAAAAATCTTCTCTCAAACGTCAAGGATACAAATAATGACAATAGTGCCCAAAATATTTATGTAATGCAAATGATGCCATTAATGGTTTATTCACCGGATGTTTTATTTAAAGAAAGACTCAAAATATTGATAATATTCTTTTTTGTTCCTCCAAAATCAATATTTAATATCACAAGCGCATTTATTTATTTATTTATTTATTTATTTATTTTTTTAGAAAAGAAATAAGCAAAGGTTGCATGTGAAGCAAGAAAAATGTTTTTTTTGGTGTAGTCAAAGTCTCGAACGCCTGCCGGGGTGCACGGAGCCACGAAAAAAAATATATTTGAGTCAGATTTTTATCGATTAATCTAAAAGTTGACTTCTTATAATGTAAAAATAAATTCTTTTACGAATGCTATATTTATTTCAAAAGTAAAATGTGTGCACTTTAAATAATATGTTGGTAGTGTCCGAAAATCTTCACGTGTCACTATGAAAAACGTCGAAGTATATTATAGAAAAATCCATGGACATAATGAATTTAAGTTTTTAATATCCGTAAATATTTGTAAAAGTTGAAGCAATAGATGCACAGTCGTGGAATAAAAAAGTAAACACCCCCTACTAACTCCTCAACAAATTATCTTAGAAGAAAGTTACTGGTACCGAATGATTGTAAATAAAGCCTACTTTTAAATGATGTATATAAAATTTGCTTAGGGGGCCATCTACATGTTAAAACGAACGCAAACTTCATTTTCTTTCAATCGCAATGCCCAATTTTGACAGCATAAATGAACTCTATATCCTTCAATTACCCCCAAAACAAATTTTTATGCAATTCGTACCATGCGTTTCCGAAAAATTAATTATTTTAAAACGAGCGTATTTTAAGGACCGTATCCAAATTCAAATTCGGGAATCTTTTATTTTAAATATTTTTCTTAATATTCTGTAGAATTACAATACTCGATGGCCGGACCAAGGCATCCGGCAGCGGCCGGCACGAGATAGTCCATTGGCGGGGAACTATCGGCGCGAGAGGCGGAGCTCTGGAGTCTCTGTCCCTCGCTGCCACCCGATAGAATGAACAGAATGAGCGCGTGGGCCTGCATGCCGAGTAGGGGATTAGTGGCGCTCAGCCGGCAAACATCGTTGGCACGCAGGCCTAGGCGGGAAATGTACACAGAGAATGATCTTACAATAGCTATACAGAAATATTTCCGAATTGAAAAATCTCTTCCTAATGCCAAGGAAGCTGAAAAGATGCAAAGGTACAAGAAATCATACTTTATTTTATTTATTTATTTATTTATTTATTTTTTTTTTGTGCAACAATAAGATTTTAGAACGAGATAAAGAGATGTATGTATAATTCATTCTAAACTGTATTATACTACTAATCGATATATTAAATGAATTTTATAACAAGTTATTTTAATTTTACTTTAAAGTACCGTCAGTAGATAAAGGGTTAATTACGCACACAATATTAAAACATAAATAATGTATTAAATGTTGCAATATACGCAAAAAAGGGAAAATAAAAGGCAATATTTATAAATTCCTTGTTGTATGTTATGATCTATATTTATTTACTGATTAAGTTATTTTTACATGTGGATGTTCAGTTATTTTTGTCAGCAATTAATTTTATGTTATGATTCAATAACAAGTATTAAGTGTAGATTTTTTTGGTTTTTGAATTATTCTTCAAAATTTCATTTTCTCATATTTAATTTGAGAGCATTTTTATCAATTTTACAATCTGCATATGAAAAATTTTATTTATATAAAAAATATCACAAATTAATAAATGTTAAAGATTAATGTATACCGAGAACTACATAAAGCCCAATTTTCTTACGCTTTCTCAGTTTCTTTTTAAAATATGAACGTTTTTTTCCATCTTCCTGTAATTGTTTTAACCTATGTGAAATATAGTTTACCTATACTAAATGTAAACTTGGAAAATCGAAGTTTACAGAAGATATAGTATGTTTTTCGAATTCGACAAACTTCAATACTTTTTCTAAAAAAATAATGCAAAAGTATAAACTAATACTTTTCTATGTTAGGTAAAATAATGAAATATTTTGACTTTTAAGCAACATTTTCCTGTATTTGTGTAATTTAGTTTAGAAATAATATTTATTTCAAACAGTAAATAGAAAGAACAGCGTGCTCGCATGTTGCACATTCCACATTACTTGATCAGTGACGAACAGCTATTTTGTTTATTATTTTACGAAATTTAAAACTGAAATAATGAACTATTTGAACTATTTTTAAGAATTCGAGATATTTGTTCAAAAATTTAAGATCGCCTACATAACGTAAACCTAAAAAATTATAATCTACATTGAGTCAAACTCCCACCCCCCAAAAAATACTGTAAATCGATAAGCGGGTTGTTTTGCCGATTCTAAATTAAAACATTAAATCATATAATATGGCATGATTTCATTGAATTTTTTTGTTAAATTAAAGTTGCTCAAGTCTGATGAAAATCAGTACATTAATACAACTGTAAAACTGCAAAAAAGCTTTTTACATCGTCTATATATCAGAACACTAAGATTAAAACTAATTAAGAATTGCTTTTGTTATGACTATCAAAATTTCTATTAAACATTTACAAGTTATCACGATTACATTTTTTGAAATATGCTTTAACATATCTCCTTTATCTTTATCCCTTATTATAAGAACATTTCGGAAAAATTTTCTGGCATTCTAAAATCATTCAATATTGGGGTTTCTTTTAAACCTATTAATAAATTGAGTACCTTTTTCAATAAGCATAAATTTCAATATGATAAGACTAAATTACCCTGTGTTGTTTATATTATTCCTTGTAAAGATTGCAATAGTGTTTATATTGGTGAAACTGGTAAATCATTGGAAATTCGCCTAAAAGTACTGGTGCTTTAAAAAAGGGTAGTTTGAATTCAAAAATTGACCAGCATTCACTTCAAACGAATCACATTCCGCTCATTGCGAATGCCAGTATTTTGAAATCGGGTTGTAACAACTACCATGGTAGATTGCTCCTTGAGGCTTGGTTCACTGAATTGCGATCGCAGGCTTTGAATGATGCTCGTTCTGTCCCTAGTGAATATTGTTTGTTTTTAAAATAACTAACTTCAACTGTTCTTGATTTGTTCTGTCGTTTGAAATACAATGGATATTTTTTGTACTGATGAGGCCTTGCGTGTCGCTTGGCGAAACGTTTACATATTGCACTTTTAATTGTTTTTAAGTATATTCTTTATAAATTTTATTTTTTAACTGTGCTCAAGTCTGTCTTAGTTTATTTTATTTGGTGTTTTAATGATTTTTAAATTCAGACGTTAAATGTATATGTACTGTATATTCCCTTATGTTTTTTAGTTTTTATTGCTTTTTTCATCCGATTTTTACGATACAAACTATATTTATATGAAGTATTCTGACACGGTAAAACTAGATAGATTTTCTTAAAATTCTATGAACTTAAATTTCCAGAAAATCTTCAAAAATAAAGCTAGAGTTAACCCGTCATATATATAAATACTTAATTTAAAATATAAAAGTTTATACTGTTTGGAAACATTAGAGACGTTTTCCATTAAATAATCCTTAAATTTCTCTTTGGAGGCGACATTGAACTCCGTTTATTGTAACTCGCAAGTAATTAGTACAAAATATTTAAATGCGAATAAAGACTCTATTCATTAACATGAGCAACATGTTTGCTCTGAAAATTCAATTAGTCTAAATGTTAAACAAACTTTATTTTTTAAGCAAACATCGAATTCAATAAGCCCTCTTTATATTTACACATACAACAACTATTTAAATATGCATGTTGTTGGATAGAAATCACCAAGTGTAATAAATTGTTGAAAAATAATTTAATAGTTTTTAAAGCTATAGATAAATAATGCGCAGAAATTGATAAATAATAACAGAAATAATATATATAAAGGTTATTCTCACGAAAGGATGATTTTTACGGTCACACAGGGATAAATAATAGGAAATCCAGTAAATGTACTAACCTTTATTCATATATCTATATATAATTATGTTTGAAATAAGTTATTAAATACATTTCTGACAAAACAATTTTAATATTTGAATTTAATATTTTTTTTATGAATTTAAATGGACATTTCCCTCCGTTGACTCTCCAACATCTAAAACATAAAATAATTTTCACTGACGTTTAAACAATTTTTTTCTTACCTGTTTTAATAGTAACTAGTTAAAATCTTATGTTATAACATACTATTTAAAAATGATCGTCAGAGAAGGCTTACTGTAAAGACACAAAAAGTTTTGGTTTCTGTTAGTCTGTCTGTCTGTTCCGCGATAACTGCCGCAAAAAGCATCCGATCCGCTTGAAATTCACTGGGCATGTTGATGAGGTACCCGGACTTAGCTGTATAGTTTTTGGTTAAATTTGGTTCATTCGTTCGGGAAATATGGAACATTTTATTTTGTTCTATAATGCTTTTCTATGGCAAGTCAAACGATTTTCAGATTTTCATTTGTTGAAAAAAATGGCTCATATGAAAAATGGATTTAAATGGTAAATTTTTGATGCTGAAAATTTTAAATAAGATTATTAAATTATTCCAATTAGTTTGAAATTTTGTCAATATATTTTCGAGATTTTTTTTAATTAGGTTTATAATATTGGGGGGAATTTTATACATGTTTTCCAATAATATAAAGGATTTTGTTTTATCAATTTGACATAATGCATATTTCATTTTTTTTTCCTTTTCTTTCATCTGTTGCCTAGCAACGTATTTGGTCCTAATAATATTAGTATAATTGCGTGTATAATGTTTGAGTAAAGCCAACGTCAAAACGGGTGAATTAATGCATTTGTATCTTTGCATATAGATGGATTTCAGCCCAGAAATAAAAATAGGCAATGTTTCATTTATTTTATTTATTTTATTGAAATATTTTGCTTAAAAATACAAAAGTTCATTATTTTCATAGTGAATAACGTAACATTTTTCCATAACATTTACCAATATTTATTTAATTGTTGCCAAGAAAATCAAAACCCGGAATAATATTTTCTTTTAAACAATTTTCAATTGAAATGTTTTGTCGTGAAACAGGAAAATGAAAAATAAAATTAAGAATAGAAAAATTAATATGTCGGCATATTGAAAATAAAAAGAAAACTCTCGAGTATTTCTTAATATCACAAGATGAAAAGTTTTGAGTAAGTACGCATAGCAGGTGAATTAGACGTCATCTATCGAAAGCAAAGATGCTGGAATAAAAAGATCTTGGGTAAAATAAAATTAACTATTATTCACGGAGGAAAGAGATAGATGGAGATGCAGTATGCAGGGCTCCCACTCGGTCCGTTTTTTGAACACCACTTTTATTTAAAGAAAAATCTGACTTATAAATTGTGTAGAAATATATCGGGAAGAGCGTTTTTCTTGCAATTGTCGCAGAAACCTACCACGAATTTCTATCTAAAAAATTACTGGTTTTCAAAAAACGGACCAGTGGGATCCCTGAGTATGCAGTAAAAACAGTTTGCAATAAGATGTGCGTTATTGCTCAGATTTAAATGCCCTCATTCGGCCCAAACAAAAGAAGCACGTGGAACAGGGACCGAATTCTTTGACTTCATCCGTGCATTTTTTCTGTAAAATGAAAATGATCTGCTTATATTTAAGCAATAAGCATTCTAAGGTAGCATTTCATTGTATTATGAATTAAAACCTGTATTACTAAAAATATTATTAGTTTTTTTTTTTTTTTTTTTTTTTTTTTTTTTTTTTTTTTTTTTTTTTTTTTAAGCACGTTGTTGTGTTGTGCCGAATGTAGCGGATTTTAGGGTTACATTTTTGGCATCACTTCAAGATTTATTGTCTGTGTACGGTTAACATGAATATTTCATTTTAAATTTAAATGTTATTAATTTATAAAAAAAACTTATGCTTATCCTTATAAATCACAGCGTAAAAAAAAAAAAAAAGATATACTATAACCATCCGCACAATCAATAAAAAATTACGAATGTAAATTTAAATAGACTACGGGGGGTTCAGGGAGGCAGAGCCCCCTGAAGAAATGCAATTTTTGATTTAAAAAGTTACCAGAATAAGTAGCTCATCAGAATTTCAGAACATCAATGTATAACCACTTGTTTAATACTTTTAATTTCTGAAACTTTACGAAGTATCTTGTATGCTTATAAATAGATATGTAATTTGAAAACTTTAAAAAGCGATTTGTAGGAAGTTGAATATTACGCAATGAGTGTTAAAAAAACAATGACTCTCAAAGATGACGTTGAGGATCCTGATCTGCAGATTTACTAGTTTATAATAATAATAATAATAATGCAGAGTTTAAACAGCTTTAACATTGAAATGAATGCAAAATAAATCCACCATTTTAGTAACCTGAAAATCAAAGTATTGAAAAATTCGAAACTCAGTTTTTGTCCTCTTCAGGGAATTTCAGGTGGACTCCATATCCATTTTTATTGATATTGTCGAGTTTGTTAGTCATTTTATCAAACTGTGTGCTCTATAAATGCTCTAGTGCACGAAAAAAAGTTTGAAAAATAATGGAATCTTGAAGCGCATTGTTCTTGATAGATTACATTGTATAAATTCAGCAGTTTAAAACCATTTTTTAGCTAATTGTGATATTTCTTTCAGAATGACCCATATATATGTGTGTGTGTTTGTGTTACGATTAATGTCCGAAATCCGAAAAGTTTAAGAACTGGCAGTTCAAATGCGGTTAATTGTAAATTGACAGCTAAATATACAATCATTTTAGGATATGCACGTTTTTACCAACTTTCACCGATGGGAATTTTGATCTCCGGAGCTGAGATTGCAAATTAGCTTCAGCCGCCGATAGTTTGTTTCTTATTTCTTGTCTATTAGGACAAAGTGTGCTCGTAATGTAATCTACATATATTTGTCTATTTCATTAGTTTTTACGCATATTGCATGAACATCTTTGCAACACGATGCACAAAAATTAGGCGTACTACACTATTTTTCGCACGATAAGCAAACTTTTTCGAACTGTTATTATCAAATGATCGCCTTTCAAAACCTGGAGTTTTCCTATCACGATACCTATTTGTTTATAGCACCCGCTATATGTTTATCTATATTATCAAGACCTTTACCAGAAAAATACTTTCTTTGGAAAATCTCTCTGCAGAGTCTTAATACTTAGGGCCAATTTCGATTTACCAAACATTGATTCGTGTTGCAAAACCTAAATGAGTTAATGAAAATAAGGGTTTTCATGATGACATTGAAAAAAAAAAAAAGAAAACATGTAGCCTAGTGTGTTGCTTCATTCGACTACAACCATGTTATCATCATTTTCTGAAGAATCAGGTGGTAAAGTTCGTCGTAATATTGACTTTAGCTATGCCTCGGATTTTCATTCACCAGTTTCAGTTCAGATCACATGTTCTATAGTTTCTTTACAATTTTGTTTGCCAGTTACATTTCCTTATCAGATTCAAGCATACTTTCTTTATCTGTAATTCCATCAAGTAGCTGGTGAGAAACCTCTTCATTTGTTCTTTTTTTATCAGCGGTACTATATGATATACTATACAAATACATATACTTGGTTATATGATACTGGGAACTTAGTATAAACTTGTATTAAAATCGAAGTTATTTTGAACGTGTACAAGATCTGCCTGAGAAATTGAGTTATATTCTTTAAATATGAACTTTTAGAAGACCTACCTTTCGTGAAATTAGGCAATTTTGTCTGTTCAATATAAAAAAGAAAGACTAAAAAACGGAGATTGTACCGGCAATCTAGGCGTCAGTACTATTTCCGTAATTTTACGAAAATTTTCCCACTCTATTTACAGAAAAATTTCCGTTTTAAATAAGAAAAACGGAACATTTTCTGTAATTTATGGGGAGAATTTTCCGTAAAAATACGGAAATAGTACTGGCATCTAGATTGCCAGTAGTATCTCCGTTTTTTATTCAGTTTTTTTTACAGAGTTGTGTGCTGTAAAGGCGGTGAAATAATGGTATATATTTGGATACATATTTTAACATAGTTTTGATGTCCTTTTCTATCAGAGTGGAACTTATGTGTTCGGTTTTCAAATGCGTATTATACAACAAGTCTCAGAAATTTTGTGTATAAGAATAGCTCAAAATAACGTCATTTTTCTCTGTTATAGCAGAAATCGATTTTTCTTTGTCGTTTTTATCTTCAGTAACGTAATTATTTCTTAGTCGGCGACAGTAAACATTTTCGATTTTTGCATTATGTTAACCATGCTTAACATTCTCTAATAAAGCACAGTGATTGTTTCTCATGAAGCTATTATTATTATTTACCTTTTCTTAGAGCAACTCAATGTACACACGTACCTAATTTGTATATCAAATGTTCGTTGCGCATTTTGATGTACGCCTTGATCAAGAGTATTACTTAGGCTGTCAAATGTAGCTAGGGGACGGTCTCTAAAAGAAAAAAAAATGACAATTGAAATAAAAAAAAAACACTTATAAAACATGTGTTGTAACTATGAGCGCTGAATAATTAAAAATAGATTTTGGTGAGCGTCTTAACAGAATTATTAGTTATTGAATTTAATGAAAGTTTTAATTGAAGAATAATATTAGATAGAAAATATTATTTTATTCACAAAATATAGTTTAAAATTTATTAAACATTTAAATCTAGATAACAATTGACTGCTTGTGGTACATCAGTTTGTATGATAAATGAAGAAACATGTTTTTTTTTCCCTTAGAAAATACTTGACGGTAATTTGACTTTATAAATGGCATGCTGCTTTTAAGTAGTTGATTAAATCTATTCATTTACTGTCCACAAGAAAAGAAAATATTTTAAATTAATTTTATTGCGTGATTTCTGTGGTATATTTTATTAAAGCAAACGTTTTTGGGGTAAATGAATATATTAGAATAAAAATAAAAAGAAACATACGTTCAGTTTTGTTTATTGCGCTTTAGGAAAATTAAACAAATGACGAAGTCTTATAAAATACGATACAAATACGAGAGTTGTATTATTCATAATGGGATGGCAATATCTGTGTAAGGCCAAGTTACAGAGGCAGGAATTTCTCCAAATGAAAGGAATATTATTGCCATAAGGTGACTGTTATTCTAGCAAGTCCTCACCAGTATCATCTACTGGAAAGCATTGCACAAAAACATCGGTTTTTGACCAGGGAATTCTCACCATTTCCAAAAATGACCTTAAGGCTAATGTCAGACGAACATCTTATTGCATGCTTTTCCCCCTACATATTATTATCCATACACAATGCAGGCAACATTGTGTAGGAATGATATGTAGAGAAAAAAGCTTGCAAAAAGATGTTCATCTGACATTAACCTAAAACGCACATATGTGTGTGTGTAAATATATGTTAATGTTAAGACTTTAAATTAATTCCAGGAAGCTTTAACAAGGTTTAAAGGACCCTTTAAAATAATAATTGTCTTATTTGGGTATTTTTAATATCTTTTTTGACACATCATTTAGCGGTTTAGAGAAAAATATGCATTATAAAATATATGCATTGGCCTTATAATTGCCTGAAAATTAAGTCAACCTTGGAATTTTATTTTGAGACAATCAACAAGATATGCTTTTTATTCACAATGCTTATTAATTCTTTTAAAAATTTAATGATACTTTTTTTAAATCATAAAATAGTACTTTTATGTTACCACCAGCGATCGCCAAAATGAACCCGGTTTTGAACTCGCAGGTAAATGATAGGAAAGTAATTTAATCAATAAATAACACAAATCTTGAGCTACAATTTTTAAAAGTTGATAAAGAAAGTGATAATAACCTGATAACCTATTCTGCAAAGTCTACCAGAACTGTAGGGATCATATTTCTAAAAAAACTGTAAAAAATATAATATCGAAGTGCCTTGAGATATCTAAATATGTAGTACAAATTACTATTTACCGAACAGTTTTATTTATTAAAAAGAGTTTAAAATCCGACTAACTTTACTTAACTTTAAATAACTCTGTAAAATGCGCTTTAAGGATCATCTAAAAATATGAAATGGAATCATTTATACCATACGTTTTTAATATTTTCTCATTTTTTTAGTGTGAAAATATTTTAGATAAACTTTGTTAATCTCTGTAAAAAAAGTTTTTCTATGATATTTCTTTACAAATCTGTGAGCATAAAAGTCCAGCTCAAAAGTACATTGTTTGAAAAACATTTGATCTACAACTTTCTAATCCCTCTTTACTGAAGTTATATCTAAAATTATTAAAAGTTACAAATTTTGATATATTCAGTAACAATGTATTTATACTTTTTTCATTAATTTAGGAATATATTCATACGTTATACACAATTTTATAACAATAAAGTATAACATAAAAATTTACTTTTATGTTATATTATTTTCATTTTTCGATGTTATATGTTATATTATTAAATATTTATTTCATTTTTCGTTATATTATCAAGTATAATTTTTTATTATTTATAATATGTAATATCATCATATACTTATATCTTTTATGTTTTATTACACTTATATATTATTATTATACTTATATACCGGGTGTCCCAAAAAGGACTGACTGATTTTAAAATTCAATAACTTGCAAACGGTGACAGATATTTAAAAAATTCTTGCAGGAGGGTTATGCATAAGGTCAAAAGTTTTTTTACAGTGATTTTCAATTTTAGTTCGAATTACAAACAATAGATGGCGCTGCGATCAATAGACGCTGAATTCAGGCTCGATTTTTGGTACTTCGTGGCCCGGATAATACATTTCCATCTCCTTTTTTCAGCATAGAACAAGAGAAAGGACCAGAAATCGAGCCTGTATTTAGCGACTATTGCTTACAGCGCCATCTATTGTTTGTAATTCGAACTAAAATCGAAAATCACTGTAATAAAACTTTTGACCTTATGCATAACCCTCCTGCAAGAATTTTTTAAATATCTGTCACCGTTTGCAAGTTATTGAATTTTAAAATCAGTCAGTCCTTTTTGGGACACCCGGTATTTTATGTTTTTAGTGCTTAATAATCTATTTAACGGAAGTAGAATTATACTAAGCAATCACTGTATTGTTTGTTATTAATAATATTTTTTACTGCGCTTAATTTACGCGTGGATTTGTTTTTAAATTTTAGAGAAAATATGTTTTAAAACCGAATTTTGTTTTGTTAGGTTAAATCATTAGAATTTTTCCCAAACAATAATTTTATTTATGATCATATTATTTATTATCGCATTGTACAATGCATGCAAACTCCATTCGAAATGTTCGGAAATTTATGGGAACATTATCAAAATGCAATTATTTGATGTGTGTAAAAAAGTTAATATTTCTTTAGCTTAGTTATTTGAAAAACAATAAAAAAGTATTAAATGAGGTCATAAAAATATATCCGGTTGCTTTACGTGACAATTCTGGCAGTGTTGTAGTCGTAAAATTTCCAGAGGGTATACGCTAGTATGCTATAGATTTTTATAAGAAACACAGGGTATACAGAGCTTCTTAAGAAATCCAGGAGGTATATGGCGTATACCTACGTATACTCTTAGTTTTAAACAAATCGGAAATTTTACGTCAAACGTGCCAAATGAGGTGCGTTAGTACTATAACTATTTTTATAAACATTCAGATCTTGGTGCAATAGCTGATGCACTCTTATGCAAAAATGCATGACTACAAAAATTATTACGATTTTATATATTAAATTCAGTAATACGGAAATAATATGACTCCATCTTAAATAGAACATAATCACCATAGCAACCTTGAATCGTTATCTATCATGGGATATCATTAAATTAGTTACATATGATAGGATTTAATAGAATAAAGAAAATTTTTATTAGTAACTTCTTAAGTTTTGATTCGACTTTTATAAAATTTTAAATGACTCGACAAAATTCTGCAACAATTATATATGTTAAATTTCAAGTCACTCGTTTGGATAGATTTTGCGCTGTTATACACTGTAAACTGAAATGTCTGAAATTCAGACACTTAAGTGTCTGAAACGTAGTGTTCAATTTTCAGACGTTTTAAAATGTCTGAAAATTTTCAGACACTTCTTGCGTCTGAATTTCAAACACATAAGTGACTGAAACTGGAGTGTTCGATTTTCAGACGTTTTAAAGTGTCTTAAAAATTTTAGACACTTCTTGCGTCTGAATTTCAGACATTTCAAGTGTCTTAATTGCGGCCTTCTTTGAGCCCTTTTTTTTTTGCCAATATGAAGCCATCTTTGACCACTTTTCTTTCTAAGTCATATACGCAGCCATATTTGACCACTTTGAATCATTTTTTATAAATGAGAATAATTTATTACCATAAAGCAGAGCTAATTGCAGCGTGGTAAAACTAGGATGCTTCTCTGCCCCCTGATTTTACGGTACCACAAACTGGGTAAAAATTTTCTATAAAGCTGATATTTTATATCAGTTTTGACTTTATTATGATCGTAATCAGTATTTTGTAGTTTTAGAATAGGATAATATATATAAATATATTCACCTAAATATGTATTTATGCGATTTCATATATGCCCTACGGCATCAGAAATGTTTATTAAATTAATTCAAGTCCAAAGACCTAGTATTTATTCCCCCCCCCCCCCACCACCACCGCCACCGTCATATATTGCTACAAAAAAAATTAAGACTGCTCGATGTCATCAAATACATATTTGGATAAATATATCCTTTTCTTTAACCTAATCATATTCTAAAAGTACAAAATATTTACTAAAATAAGTATAAGATCAAAACAAATTTAAAATATCAGCTTTATGGAAATTTCATACCAAATTTGTGGGCCCGTAAAGCTAACGTCCCATAGAAAAAGCCCAGTTTGTCCATGCAGCAATCAGCTCTGCTTTATGGTAACAAATTATTCCCATTTATAAAAAATGATTCACTTCTTCGGAAAGAATTCCATCCCTGCTTTGTTGTACAATTTTTTTTCTATTTAAATTAGATATTCCCACTCAATTAGTTTAAGCATATTTTGGATTTTTATTTCTGTGTTAAATAAAATCTAGCACTAGATTTCACAAAATTATCAGCATATGAGATCCGAACATTAAAAAAAAATTGAGCACGAAACACTTACTTTTCTTTATCCCCCTTCGTTTTTATTATTATACTATTTATCATTACCAAGAACTGCTTAAACATTTGACAACCGCACATCGGTGCCTAAGACGAGCAGTAGTTATAAGATTCTGGATGTACTTCATGTTTATTTGGCTCTTTTCAAACAATAAATAATATAGTAAATATCAATGGACACAGAAATCCTTCATTATGATATGAGCACCCTTCATTTCTGCTCCCCACGTTGCTTGAGATCACACAAGCAGTATCAGTCGCAAAAGCGATTTCTTATTCACATGATTGGAACAGTCGTCGAAAAAAAATAAACATCTACTACTAACTCTGCAACTAGAAGACAACAATAATAGAAGAAAGTTACTGGTACCAATCGTCTGGAAATAAAGTCTACTTTTAAATGATGTATTTAAAATTTGCATATGGGCCATCTACAAATCAAAATTAGACCAAACTTTTTTTTTTCAATGGATGCACCCAATTTTGACACTATATTTTAAATCTTCGGTTCAAACTATGCCTAGAAACGAAATTTCTAGTCATTTGAATGATAAGTTTTTGAATTATAAGCATTCAAAATTTAGAGCTTCTAATGTTAAATTGCATTTTTATATTTTTATTAATATCTCCTGAAATTATAATCCTAATATGATAATTTTGTATGTGGTTATAATACTAAAAAACCTAAACATATATAAAAACATTGAATTCGTAAAATTGCTTACCAAATTTGGGGTCACAAAAATCGATGGGAAGGTGAGGGGGCAGGGCCGCGGATCAGCTTCCATGTTTTAATCAGGTCCTGCTTCTAGAAGAAACACTACCTCGCTTTATATTTTTCTAAATAGAGCTGTCCGCTATTTGGGAGTGACCGGTTATAGAAGTTTTACTGTATGCTTCAGTAATAACGGACATTCTCGAATAGCAGACACTATATAGCGATCACTTTTTTCAATCCACAACATTTGTGGATTGAAAAGCAAATTAATAATATATTGAAGCATATTTTGTGTAATTTGAACTCGGTATGCTGGGTATTTGTACACTCTGGATTTTTTTTTCACACTAGGGGGCTCGGCCCCCTACGAGCTACGCTCGCCAACCCCCGTTCAGACACCGTAGACTCTAAATGCACGCTAATTTGATCGGCTTTAAAAAGATTTTGAAAGATTGAATTATAATTTAAAAAACAGTGGCGATCTCTCTATAAACGGATTTCTATTGATTTCGCTTTGATTGGGGAATTTTAACGCCAAATCCGTTGCGGTACTACTTGATTATCCCGTCGACCAATTTCGCCAAATTATATAAATTGCCAAACCACTCGCCAATTTATACAAATTGACATAATTTTTATTTTAAATAACGAAAAAACAAATAAATTAGTACAACATTAATAAAAATACAAATAAAACGTCGAAATAAAAATAACTTGATGACGTAGACACGTGTAACAACATTTCAAAATAAGCTAATATAAAAGGAATTAAGTAAACAGAGTCTTTGTCTCCTGGTATTTTTTAACAAAGTGAAAAGAAAGTTCTTTTAAATGAGACATTTTAAATTAATCGTTTTTAATCTGACGTAATTTTGACCGAACTATTCTTTCTCTTTTTAATATTCACGTGAAAATACTTGTGTTGGAAATTAAATATTATTTGCGCTTTCCAACAAAAATAGTTGAAAAGTATCCTCTTAAAATATCAAATAAATGTCTAGCGCAATTTCTAAATTTAAACCGTTTTGCAATATTATTTTGTGTTCATTTTATGTAATAACTGTAATGTGACGTAAATATGACGTAATTTCTCCTATTTAAGACTTCTAACGCATGTTAATAAATTTATTGCTTTACAAATTCCTTTCTCCCTTAAAATTCACGTGTAATTATAGTTTTTATGACATAATTTTTAATAAGTTCCTGCTTTTTGTACATAATTATTTAATTCTAATTCCAAATGTTTTTTTCTGTTTATAATAGTCACGTGTAAATAAATTTTTAATTTATTTACACGTATAATTTTTTTTTTGAAGCAAACATTATTGCTTCCGCTGTTTATACAGTTGGCAACAGTTTAAATTAATATCACTTTCTAAAATCTGTTAAAAATATCTCTAGAAATGCTGAAAATCTGAATTTAAAATAGAAATAAAACCTCAAAAAATTAGTCAAAATAAAAAAAATTAATGCAATCTGCACTCCGGCAAATTCTATTGCATAAAATGATCTAAAAATGATTAAATTCCTATGAACAGTTTTTGCTCCTATAAAACTTTTTTAGTGGAACGATTTTGTCCAACTTTAGCGTTAAATATCTCTTAAAATAATTCTTCAATCTCAAAACTGTCTGCATCAGCGTGTTTATCAAACATTTCTGTATAATTCTACCGATTTTCATATTTTTGTATGCATTATTTTTCTTAATATTAACGAAGAAAGACATCCGGTCACAAAAAATTCAAAACCGGCGGCGGCGGCGGCGGTGACAGCGGTAGTTACTTTTTTTTAGAACTAGGGGGCTCGGCCCCCTACGAGCTACGCTCGCCAACCCCCGTCCAGACACCGCAGGCTCTAAATGCATGCTAATTTGACCGGCTTTAAAAAGATTTCGAAAGATTGAATTATAATTTAAAAAACAGTGGCGATCTCTCTATAAACGAATTTCTATTCATTTCTCTTTGATTGGGGAATTTTAACGCCAAATCCGCTGCGGTACTACTTGATTATCCCGTCGACCAATTTCGCCAAATTATATAAATCGCCAAACCACTCGCCAAATTATACAAATTGACATAATTTTTATTTTAAATAACGAAAGAACAAATAAATTCGTACAACATTAATAAAAATACAAATAAAACGTCGAAATAAAAATAACTTGATGACGTAGACACGTGTAACAACATTTCAAAATAAGCTAATATAAAAGGAATTAAGTAAACAGAGTCTTTGTCTCCTGGTATTTTTTAACAAAGCGAAAAGAAAGTTCTTTTAAATGAGACATTTTAAATTAATCGTTTTTAATCTGACATAATTTTTACCAAGCTATTCTTTCTCTTTTAAATAATCGCGTGAAAGTACTTTTGTTAGCAATGAAATATTATATGCAACAAAAATAGTTGAAAATATCCTCTCAAAATATTAAATAAATGTCTAGCGCAATTTCTAAATTTAAACTTTTTTGCAATATTATTTTGTGTTCATTTTATGTAATAACTATAATGTGAAGTAAATATGACGTAATTTCTCCTAAGACTTCTAACGCATGTTAATGAATTTATTATTTTACAATATCCTTTCTCTTTTAAAATTCACGTGTATACTTTTTATGACGTAATTTTTAATAAGTTCCTGCTTTTTATACATAATTTTTTAATTCTAATTTGAAAGTTTTTTTTCCTGTTTATAATAGTCACGTGTAAATAAATTTTTAATTTGAAGCAAACATTATTGCTTGCGCTTTTTATACAGTTGGCAACAGTTTAAATTAGTACAATTTTCTGAAATCTGTAAAAAATATCTCTAGAAATGCTGAAAATTTGAATTTAAAATAGAAATAAAACCTGAAAAAATTAGTCAAAATAAAAAAAATAATGCAATCTGCACTGCGGCAAATTCTAACGCATAAAATGATCTAAAAATGATTACACTGCCATGTATAGTTTTTGCTGCTATAAAACTTTTTTAGTGGAACGATTTTGTCCAACTTTAGCATTAAATATCTCTTAAAATAATTCTTCGATTTGAAAACTGTCTGCATCAGCGTGTTTATCAAACATTTCTGTATAAAACCACTGATTTTCATATTTTTGTATGCATTATTTTTCTCAATATTAACGAAGAAAGACCTCCGGTCACAAAAAATTCAAAACCGGCGGCGGCGGCGGCGGTGACAGCGGTAGTTACTTTTTTTTAGAATAGAGAGATAGAGAGATATGAAAATAAAACCTCTAAATAGCGGGCAAATTATACGGTCCTAGAGTGTCTGTTATTGAGAGGTTTTATTTAATATATACAGTTACCTCCTCCCTTCCCCCTACTACATATACAGCAAAAAAAATTAAACACATTGATGACTTAATATATATATATATATGAACATGTAAATATATGTTTGGATAAATATATCCTTTGTCATTAACTTCATCCTAATCTAAAAGTATGCAATATGATATATAAGTACAATAAATTGCTTTGCGCAAATGGATGCATTCTCCGATGATAATAAAAAATAATCTCTCTATTCTAAAAAAAAGTAACTACCGCTGTCACCGCCGCCGCCGCCGCCGGTTTTGAATTTTTTGTCACCGGAGGTCTTTCTTCGTTAATATTAAGAAAAATAATGCATACAATAATATGAAAATCGGTGGTTTTATACAGAAATGTTTGATAAACACGCTGATGCAGACAGTTTTCAAATCGATGAATTATTTTAAGAGATATTTAATGCTAAAGTTGGACAAAATCGTTCCACTAAAAAAGTTTTATAGCAGCAAAAACTATAAATGGCAGTGTAATAATTTTTAGATCATTTTATGCGCTAGAATTTGCCGGAGTGCAGATTGCATTAATTTTTTTATTTTGGCTCATTTTTTCAGGTTTTATTTCTATTTTAAATTCAAATTTTCAGCATTTCTAGAGATATTTTTTACAGATTTCAGAAAATTTCACTAATTTAAACTGTTGCCAACTGTATAAAAAGTGCAAGCAATAATGTTTCATTCAAATTGAAAATTTATTTACACGTGACTATTATAAGCAGGGAAAAAACTTTCAAATTAGAATTAAATAGTTACATATAAAAAGCAGGAACTTATTAAAAATTACGTCATAAAAAGTATACGCGTGAATTTTAAAAGAGAAAGAATATTGTAAAATAATAAATTCATTAACATGCGTTAGAAGTCTTAGGAGAAATTACGTCATATTTACGTCACATTATAGCTATTACATAAAATGAACACAAAATAAAATTGCAAAAATGTTTAAATTTAGAAATTGCGCTAGACATTTATTTAATATTTTGAGAGGATATTTTGAACTATTTTTGTTAGGAAAGCGCAACTAATGTTTAATTGCTAACAAAAGTACTTTCACGTGATTATTTAAAAGAGAAAGAATAGCTTGGTAAAAATTACGTCACATTAAAAACGATTAATTTAAAATGTCTCATTTAAAAGAACTTTCCTTTCACTTTGTTAAAAAATACCAGGAGACAAAGACTCTGTTTACTTAATTCCTTTTATATTAGCTTATTTTGAAATGTTGTTACACGTGTCTACGTCATCAAGTTATTTTTATTTCGTCGTTTTATTTGTATTTTTATTAATGTTGTACGAATTTATTTGTTCTTTCGTTATTTAAAATAAAAATTATGTCAATTTGTATAATTTGGCGAGTGGTTTGGCGATTTATATAATTTGGCGAAATTGGTCGACGAGATAATCAAGTAGTACCGCAGCGGATTTGGCGTTAAAATTCCCCAATCAAAGAGAAATGAATAGAAATTCGTTTATAGGGAGATCGCCACTGTTTTTTAAATTATAATTCACTCTTTCGAAATCTTTTTAAAGACGATCAAATTAGCGTGCATTTAGAGCCTGCGGTGTCTGGACGGGGGTTGGCGAGCGTAGCTCGTAGGGGGCCGAGCCCCCTAGTCCTGTAAAAAATCAGAATAATTTTGACGTTGAAAGTTGTCAGAAAATTTCTGTGTCTTAAAATTTAAATATGTTATACAGATGAAACACATATAAATGTGGTTATTTTACTTTGAACAAGTTTCCATAGTCTAAAACAATTCTTTCATCGTGCAATTAAATACTGTAGAAATTTCGAACTTTTTAATAAAGCGTTACAAAGGAACAATTTAAAATGTATTTATAAAACATTAAAAATTTCACGATAACTCCAATTCTGATGCTTTTGTAATTATTTTTCAAGTTTTATGCCCACCACTTGAAGCAAATATGTTCATAGCATTTCCTATACATAAATTTAATTTTGTTACATGAAAACATTAATTTCGAAAATGTAAAAGAATTAAATGATCTGTCATTAAACATAAAAATTCATATACGAAATCATGTTAATATTATCTGTAACTAGAAATTACAACGGAAGGGTTTATTAATAACAATATCATTTAATAACTTGATCTTTTTAATTATATTTTGCCATGTAGGCAATTTCTTTTACATATAGCATATGGTAATCACCAGAGCTACTAAGCTATCTTTAAAAAGTTAAACATATATATTTTTTAATAACATGCAAGAGAAATAACATCTAATTTCAAAACTTATTTTGCATTAAAAATACGTATTTAATTGTTATTTCTGTATCTTTTATAAAAATGCACAAACGTTGAAAAAAAAATCCCCCCCCCCCAATTTTATGTGAAAAATGCAGTAAAATATGAAAATAAAGTCTTTTTTCCGTTCTAAATCTGTAATTTCTTTTTAACAATCAATAAATCAATATTAATAAATTTTTCAATATCTGAAGTTGTACAAAACTTAAATATAATTTTAAGCAATTAAACAAAGTAAATAATGATTTCCTTACTTATTTTATTGTAAATCATTATATAGCTATTATAGAAAAATATTTTTAATAAAATTAACTATTAAAAAATGGCATTATATTAAATGACTAATATTTACTGACAGTTTTATAGTCAGATTAATAGCTTGTATCCACAACAAAAATATATAGTGCTGCAACTGCTTTTTTTTTTTTGACAAAAATATAATACTAAAAATGTTGACAAATTTGGGTGTCAATGTACACAAGCAATAACTTTTAATGCTTAAGCAATGATTTAAGCAATGATGATATTATTTTATATGAAAAACATTTATTTATAAATCGAATGCTTTAAGAATTATCAAGCAAGTTAGTTAATTAAACCTGAAAATGAAATAAATTTAGTCGAAAATAATAAAAAAACACTGTAATACTGAAAAATATTTATTCTATATAGAAAGATACAAATATGATAAACACATGTATTCTTTAAAAAGTGATTTAAATAATTAATATAACATAATTAATATTGTTCAAGGAAAATTTCTATTTCCAAATAAAAATTATATTTTTTTAAATAATCACATTCTTACCTTTTTAGTATTTCCTTAAATGTAATAAAGTAAATTCATGTAATATAAACGGTAACACAAAAATATAGACACTTTCTTCTTACATATTTCACTAAATATTCATATGAATGCTGATAATTGAAAAACATTTAACGAAGAATTTTTTTTTCAATTATTCAACGTATTTTTTTCATAATGATATAATTTAATATAATGCAGAATTTAATTCAATTCGCTTTTTCGAATCATATTTCACACGCACTTTCTTATTCTCCAATCTCTCAAGAACAATTATTGAAATTTCAAAAATGCACTTTATAAGCTGTGTAGCTAGCTGCATATACATCTTTGTGGATGGCAGAATCACATTACTCAACATATTATTTTTATAATAATCGCATGTATTATTCCATAAATGAATTATTCCAAAAAACTGTTCCAGCTATGTATATGACACAGTCACATAATATAAATATGGAATGTTACACATAAAGAAATTGCGGGCAACTTTGTTAAACAGGGAACTACCTCATTGAATGAACCGTTTTAACGCGCCAATTGCAACGGACATATTCGAACAAAGAGAAATAGGCGAAATCAGCATTTTAATTACCACTGCAGTCGCTGACCTCAGCCTACTATTTATAAACCGTTATAAAGGGCATGGTGAGCTCATTTAAACTTTTTATCAGCGAGAAATAAATCATTGAATAAGAAGAATAAGAAAAGTTTTATTTTCTTTATTAGGTATTTTTCTTAATGTGTTACATTTATTTGAGTATAGTTTTTTGCAGTTTTTTTTTATTTTTAGACATATAGAAAACATACTTTAAATAAATATTTTATTGTAAAACTAGAAAATAACATATCGAATTTTCGGTGGTCATGAAGAGTGCGATTGTCCATCCCTGAAATTTAATTAATTATATTTTCTATATGTTTGATTATTTAAAAAATTCTTTTTTCTCTTCCAAATAGCAATATATTAATTAAACGCTAAGAGAAAATGCTACTAAGAATTTTTCTCCAGAGGAGCCCCTCCCACCTCCCCCCCCCCCCTTAACTTCTCGTAGAAGACGATTTTAATTCTGTTCTTCTGTTAGTGTTCATATATAACAAATTTATCTTAAATGAGGAGGGGCAGTTCAAAAAAAAAAAAAAAAAAAAAAAGACAGAGAGAGGAGAGAGAAAAAGAAATCAGTTCTCCATTGTGAAAAATATCGTTAGAAACTTATTTTTAAACGATTAATATTTCTTAATTTTTAAATTTCTTAAAAATTGTCTTGCACGAGGAGTTCTGGCATAAATTCTTAGTTTAGCCTACTTCATGTTTATATTCTGCATTTTACAAAAGCGGACTGGGCTTTGGACCCCAGGCATATACAGTGAAATCTCTCTGTGCGACCACCTCTCTGAACGACCATTTTTTCATGGAACGAAATTTATTCCCACAGTCTCAATACTAATTTTACCTCCATTCAGAGACCATCCCAGTTGAACTCCCTCCATGAGCGACCCATTTCTTTGAAGAAAATGAAACAAATCCCGTTTTTTCCTGGTCGCTTGAAGAAGATTTTATTAGAAAAATAGATCCGGATCATTATTCATCAAACTTCTAAACTAAGTTTAGATTTTTTTTTTTTATTTATTCCGGTAACTTTTAAATATTTAAACACCTTTGTGCCTTTTTAGGTAATAAATTGAACTCTGATGACAAATTAAGAATGACGGTTGATAAACTCCCCTGCCCTATTTTGTCTGGAAACTCTCAAAGAAATACATAATTTAATCAAATCGTCTTTATTTGTTCCCGTCAAAAAAAAAAACAAAAAAACAAAAAAAAAAAAACGCATTTATTGACTGGACTTCGAAAAGACTTGGAAACAAAAGTTATAAAATATAAAACCATAAAATCAAAGCAAACGTCAATGTATTCATTTTTTAAACTCTGCAGTAATTAATTTATATAATTAACTTTTGTTTTGATACTTAAATTTTTATAGTTTCTTTTACTAACGTGAAAAATAAATTTTAGTAACATTAATTGTTACCTTTTTTCAAAAATTAAAATCTAGATTTAAACATGACCTCCATTAAGAGACCACCTCTCGGAGCGATCACTTTTCATTGGAACGAACGTGGTCGCTTTAGGGAGGTTTTACTGTGTGTTCTAAAATCTTGCTCCTCAGTACGTTTCTTTCTCCCTCTACTCATAACTCTTAGTATTTAGGTGAGCGATTCTCCCTGTATACGATCATGATAACAAGTAATTTTTAGAAAACTTTATATTTTGTGAAAAGCAATTATTTAATTATTTATTGCGCCAAAAATAACTTAGCTCCAAACCTTAGTAAGCGAACTTTTCTAATTTTCTCAGATGTCCCATGATTTCTTCATTTATAAATAAATACTAAATTAAATGGATGAAAGAGTATTTTAAATATCTTTCACCCATTCGGAAATATTTTCTGATAGCGCTGATATACATATTGCAATACAATTGTACGTACAGTCATCACTCATATGATACAATTGTATCGCATTCAGACACTTAAGTGTCTGAATTTCTAAATGTCTTAATTTCAGACATGTCACTATTATTCAGACATTTTTCTCCGTTCATTTATAACATGATCATAGTAAGACACTTATGTGTCTTAAATTTAGACATCTATGATGTCTGAAATTTCACATTTAGACACTTAAATGTCTGAATTATTTTTTCAGTCGCATATGTGTCTGAATTTAAGACGCCTCCATTTGCAGTGTATGCGGACGGACGGAAGTCCAGACGACGAATATAAATGCTACGCATTTATATAATTGCATTTCATCATAGACCATAACATAATGGAATACTTTTGAGTGTCTATGTAAATAAGCTATGGACAATTCATACTTTACTTTTATTACCGAACATGGTATAGTATTTCTCAGTAACATATATCAGTTACAGAGCAGTCTGACTATCTTAATATACGTTCGAGTTCGGACAGACAAACCGAATTCATAAACACTTTTCAACTATGTTGGAAAATGCTAAAAACTCATTATATTTTGAACTTTTACTTCCAGTAATTTATACCAACAGGCGGAAGCAAACACGAATACTTTTCTACAGCCCTGTATTTTACGTACTATCCTTATATACACGCTACTATTTAGCTAAAATTTAATTAATACTAAAATACACTTAAAACTATTGAAATCGCATTTCCAGAGATTATCATCCGAAGACGGTCATGCATCCAATCTTTTGCGTGGACCTGTATATCATTGTGTCTATTGCCTCAACCATATCTTTGTAAACTAAAGCCCTGTATATGTTCTACAACGTTTCTACACACAAAATATGCAAAAATTTAGTCAAACGTAAAACCTCATATGACAAATTGACTCATAAACTCATATATAGTATAGTATCCAAAATCTTTTGTGTGTCCCTGTAAATACGATGCTTTTTCTATTATGCAAGAAGTAACATGTAGTAAACCTCAGGAACGTATACAATACCATTGTATGGGAAATAGTTTAACATAATTTAAGTACACAGCAAACGATGATACCTTTTATGCCATTATGTAACGGAATTCTATTGTGTGGACCTGTAAATGAATAATAAATATTTTTGCACGGCACATTATACAAAACGTATACTTTAGTGCACTTCATAAATGGATATCAATTTCATTATGTTAGAAAGGGTGTAATGTCATTAAAATGCACTTGAAACTATTTTTCCCATTGATCGTAATGTATCGGATTGCATTTGGCTGTACTGTAATTCAACTATACATCCGATTTTCATAAAATTTGAAACGACTCGATAAAGTTCTGCATTCATTATCTATATCTATACTACTATTATAAAGAGGTAAAAATTGTTTATTTGTAGGAGGTAAGCTCTGGAACTACTGAACCGATTCTAAAAGTTATAGTATCAAAATGATGGTGTTAGTCCAACTTAGAACATAGGCTATATCTTATGTCCGTGCCACTAGCCAAAAGGGGGTGCAGACGCAAAAAAGGTTCTAAAAATGCGATTTTTGTGTTACTGGAGGACCTAGAAACATGAAATTTGGAATGGCAGTTACTTATAAGATACTAATGTTCTCTAAGGACATTTCTTTAAAAAATCGAAATTAAAAAGGGGTGAAAATGAGCAAAAAGCGTTCTAAAAACGTTTTAAATGGCGATTTTTACGCAATCTCAAGAAGTACCAAACCGATATTAAAAATAATGGTAGCAAAATGATGGTGAAAACCCTTGCTCCAATATAGACAACATTTTATGTCGGTGCCACTACCCCTAAAGGAGGTGCAGAAGCAAAAAAAGTTCGAATTTGCGATTTTTGTGTTACTGAAGTGCCCAGATACATGGAATTTGGAATGGTAGTTACTTATTACGTATAAATGATTTTCAAGAACATTTCTTAAAAAATTCGAAATATAAAAGGGGTGAAAATAAGCAAAAAGCGTTCTAAAAAACGTTCTAAATGGCGATTTTTACGCAATCAAGAGAAGTACCAAACCGAATTACAAAATAATAGGGTTAAAATGATGGTGACAACCCTTTCTCCAACATAGGCTACATTTTATGTCGGTGCCACTATCCCTAAAGGGGGTGCAAGAGCTAAAAAACGTTCGAAATTGCGATTTTTGTGTTACTGAAGGGCCCACATACATAGAATTTGGCATGGTAGTTACTTATTAGATATAAATTATCTCTAAGAATATTTCTTAAAAATTCGAAATTAAAAAGGGGTGAAAATGCGCAAAAAGTGTTCTAAAAACGTTCTAAATGGCGATTTTTACGCAATCTAAAGAAGTACCAAACCGACATAAAAAATAATGGTGTCAAAATAATGGTGACAACACTTGCTCCAACACAGGCTACATTTTATGTGAGTGCCACTACCTCCAAAGGGAGTGTGGGAGCAAAAAATCGTTCGAAACTGCGATTTTTGTGTTACTGAAGGGCCCAGATACATGGAATTTGGCATGGTAGTTACTTATTAGCTATAAATTATTTCCAAGAACATTTCTTAAAAAATTCGAAATTTAAGAGGGGAAGAAAATGAGCCGAAAGCGTTCTAAAAATGTTCTAAATGCCGATTTTTACGCAATCTAGAAAAGTACCTAAACGACTTAAAAAATAATGGTGTCAAAATGATTGTGACAACCCTTGCTCCAACACAGGCTATGTTTCATGTCGGTGTCATTCCCTCCAAAGGGGGCGCAGGAGCAAAAAAAGTTCGAGAATTCGATTTTTGTATTATTGAAGGGCCTAGAAACATGAAATTTGGAATGGTAGTTACTTATAAGATATAAATGATCTTTAAGAACATTTCTTAAAAAATTCGAAATTTAAAAGGGGTGAAAATGCGCTAAAAGAGTTCTAAAAATGTTCTAAATGGCTATTTTTACGCAATCTCAGAAAGTACCCAACATATTTCAAAAGTAATGGTAGGAAATTTATGATGACAGCCCTTGCTTCAACATAGGCTTTATTTCATGTCGGTGTCACTACCCCCTAGGGGTTGCAAAAGCAAAAAGCGTTCTAAATTGCGATTTTTGTGTTGCTGAAGGGCATAGAATCCTGAAATTAGACAGGACAGTTATTGATAAGATACAAATGATCTCTAAGGACATTTCCTAAAAAATCGAAATTTTAAAAGGGTGAAAATGAGCGAAAAGCGTTCTAAAAAACTTTCAAATTGCGATTTATACGGAATATCAGGAAGTACCGAACCGATTTAAAAAATAATGGTGTGAAAACGAAGGTGACAGCCCTCGCTCCAACATAGGCTGTATTTCATGTCGGTGCTACTACCCCAAAAGGGGTGAAGGAGCAAATAACGATCTAAATTGTGTTTTTTGTAATACTGCAGGAGCTAGCAACTTGAAACTAGGCATGATAGTTACTTATAAGATATAAATGATCTCTAAGAACATTTCCTAAATAATTCGAAATTTAAACGGGGTGAAAAGAGACGAAAACCGTTCTAAAAAACGGTTCTAAATTGCGATTTCTATGCTGTCTCAGAAAGTACCCAACCGATTTCAAAAGTAATGGTTGGAAATTGATGATGACATATTGCTCCACTATAGGATCTATTTCATGTTGTCGTCACTACCACTTTGCGGTTGCATTTTAAAAAACGTTCTAAATTGTGATTTTTGTCATACTGAAGGGGCTAACAACTTGAAATTTGGCATGGTAATTACTTATGAGATGTAAATGCCCTCTGAGAAGAATTCCATAGAAATTTGAAATTCAAAAGGGATGAAAATGAACGAAAAGCTTTCTAAAAACTGTCTAAATAGCGATTTCTACGCAGTCTCAGGAAATATAAATCGATTTCAGAAGTAATGGTTTAAAATTGATGGTGACAGTCCCCGCTCCAACATAGCCTATATTTTACATTGTTGTCACTACCACCTGGGGGTTAAAGGAGCAAAAAATGTTCTAAATTGCGTTTTTTGTGTTACTGAGGGGGTCTAACATTTTAAATTTGGAATGGTAATTATTTCAAAGATGCAAATGCTTTCTAAGAATTGTCGAAAGAAAATTCCAAAATTAAAATGATGAAGTGAGTGAAAAGCGTTCTATAAGCATTCTAAATTACGATTTTTAGGCAATCGTAAGAAATACGAAACCGACTTCAAACATAATGGTTGCAAATTGATGGTGATAGAACCTGCTATATTTTATGTCGGTGCCACAACCCCTCGAGGGTTGCAGGAGCAAAACATTTTCTAAATAGCGATTTCCGCGGTACTGAAGAGGCTAGAAACATTAAATATAGCACGGTAGTTACTTATAAAATATAAATGTCCTCTAAGAACAGTAGAAAATAAATTAGGAATTAAAAAGGGGAGAAGCGAAGGGAATGAGCGAAAAGCATTCTAAAAGAGTTCTAAATTACGATTTCTGTGGAATCTATGGAAATAATAAACCGATTACTTAAGTTACTGGTTGCGAATCAAGTGTGATAGTCCCTGATTCTATATGGGCTATATTTTATGCCGGTTTTACTACCATTTGGTTGGAAGAAACAACAAGAAAGCCTTTAAAACATCTAAATTCCGTTTTCTATAGAATATTAGGAAATACCAACCGATTTGAAGGCTAATGTTTTCAAATTAAAGCTGACAGACTCTGTTTCAACATTTTTCGAGACATTCTACTTCGGCATTTTATGTTGGTGCATCTAACACCAGAGAGGTGGTAGACTATTAGACAAGAAGCTTCGAATTTGGCATGATGGTTAATTTTAAGATGTAAATGTGTTAAGATGGTTTCTAAAAAATTCAAAACTTCAAATGAATACTGAAATGAGTGTATGAAATGAGCAAAAAAGACTCAAAATATTTTCTAAATTATCATTTATTTGGAATTAGTGTTATTTCTTCTTATTAATTAAAATCTCATTTCTGTCCATCGCACTTTTATAATATAGTTTAGTCAGATTGTGGCTTAATTTGTATTTTTTGAATTATTCCAAAAAGTGTTTTTCTAATAAAAATAGTCATGCAAATATCACTTGGCTTATTTCAAATATTACGCGAGCAAAGCCGCGGGGTTTGCTAGTATATCATAAATTTAAAACCATTCGGTTCGGTAGTTTTTGCGCTATTATATGCGGATAGACGGAGAGACAGACGGACACACCAGAAGACGACTGTGGTTGCTACGTATTTATATAGTTACGAAAGCACCTAAAAAATCAGAGGGTACACCAAAGTATTGAATTTCCATGCCTAGTCTTTATGATATTGTTTTATTAGTGAAACATGGGATATACAGGGATTCTTAGAAAAATCCAGACGGTATACGTCGTATATCTCTGTATATCCTCCATTATATCCCTGAGTACTCGTAATACTTTTAGTTGTGACATTGGTATTATGTCCTAAAATACGAAAACAAATTTTTTTTCGTATATTTAAAATATACAAGGTTTATTTTATTTTGGGTCCCCTGAATGCAATTGAAGAAGTTCTTTTTGAACGTAGATGTAGTATTGTTTAAGTCAAACCTACTTTCTGCTAAGTTACTTACTACTAACATACCTTCTACTAAGTTAACTCAAACTTAATTCATCAAATATTCATAGAAATGAAAATTCGATTGACCAATAAATTTTACTTTTTTTTATTTTATTCGGTGAGCATTTTGATAGGGGAAAATATCAGTTCATTTTGAATGACTTAAATACTCTTAAAAACATTCCACTTTGTATGAATTATTAATATACGTTGTATTAATAATCCATATTCATTTTGATTTTGCGCTATTTAGGAAAGTAGCAAAGCTATGGTAGTTCCAAATGTAGGAGTGAGAATGAACCATCATACGGTCGCATCTACTGCATCATTAGAAGTTGTTTCAACACACCATGGAATGTTTCACAGTGTATAAACGTCTGTTCATATTAACACCACGCGAATGTGAAATATGTTTAACGCTTAAGATATATTTTGCCCTTTATGTTCTAAATTGCAGTACGTACACATCTTAAAATAATATTTTCTATTTTATACATATCTGTCAGTGTGTTGAACTAAAAAGTTTTCGTTTGAATTGATTGTGAAATTAAAAAATATATAACTTTAAATTAACAGAAAATTAAAGGGGAAACATTTCGAAAATATTTTGATTTAGATTTTTTTTAAATGTCACATATTGATTCATTAGAAATTCAACTTCAAATATATATTGAAAACATTTGTTTTTTGAAAATCTATAAGAAATGTTTCAGTGTTAACGGTAAGAATTTTTTATAATTTACTTAATGTTTTAGTGAAATTATTTCTAGAATAAAAGGTTAAATGTTTTACAAAGTTATGAAATTAAATTTTAATCAGTAAAAAATTGTTCAGTAAAGGTTCAAGTTATATAAAACAGTCCTAAAAAAATCCCTAATTCCTATTTAACTTCAACTTTAACAAAGAAGGAACTTTACTTCTACAAAAGATTAAATTATACTTCTCTTTCTTTTGAAATACTCTTATTTTATTCTATACACTGGACATATTCAATGCTTATCACACCTGGATTGACTCTTTCCAAAATAAGTTCAACAAGTTGGAAATTGCTCGTCAAACGTGGCAAATGAGGTGCGTTCGTACTATAACTAGTTTTATAATTATTTTTTGCACCCCATATTGTACTGAATGTATAATTTTTTCCACTTCATAAAGTGCATAGTCTGATACATCATTAAAATGCACTTCCAATAATTTTTTCCCATTCCCGTAATGTAACGGAACACTTTTGACTGTCCCTGTAATTAAACTATACATCCGATTTTCCTAAAATTTGAAATAGCTCAACAAAATTTTGCAACAACTATATCTTTAAAATTTCAGACCATTCGGAAGGCTGTAATATCATTAAAATGCACTTGCAATAATTTTTTCCATTGGCCGTAATGTAAAGAAAAACTTTTGACTGTCCCTGTAATTAAACTATACATCCGATTTTCCTAAAATTTGAAATGGCTCGACAAAATTTTGCAACAATTATATCTTTAAAATTTCAGATCATTCGGACGGCTCTAATATCATTAAAATGCACTTGCAATAATTTTTCCCATTGGCCGTAATGTAAAGAAAAACTTTTGACTGTCCCTGTAATTAAACTATACATCCGATTTTCCTAAAATTTGAAATGGCTCGACAAAATTTTGCAACAATTATATCTTTAAAATTTCAGATCATTCGGACGGCTCTAATATCATTAAAATGCACTTGCAATAATTTTTCCCATTGGCCGTAATGTAAAGAAAAACTTTTGACTGTCCCTGTAATTGAACTATACATCCGATTTTCCTAAAATTTGAAATGGCTCGACAAAATTTAGCATCAATTATATCTTTAAAATTTCAGATCATTCGGAAGGCTCTAATATCATTAAAATGCACTTGCAATAATTTTTCCCATTGGCCGTAATGTAAAGAAAAACTTTTGACTGTCCCTGTAATTAAACTATACATCCGATTTTCATAAAATTTGAAATGGCTCGACAAAATTTTGCAACAATCATATATTTGAAATTTCAGACCATTCGGTTGGGTAGTTTTTGCTCTGTTACATGCGGACAGACGGACGGACGGACAGACGGACGGACAGACGGACGGACGGACGGACTGAACGACGACTATAGGTGCTACGTATTTATATAATTACGAACGCACCTAAAAATCGATAAGGAACACATTTTTTGTATGTTCAAGAGAAAATGTTTGTATTAGAGGAATAATGGCTATCTCATTAAGGGTTATTCTTTTTGGTTGAAAGTATAAATTCTTGTAAAAAGACAAACGCATTAGAAGGATTCTTCAATGTAATTTATTAGAATGCGTTTAAGCCGTAATATAAACATTTTTTCGCATAGTGAAAAAGTTAAAGATTTTTCAAAATAATATTTGTTTAAAGTATTGAATACGTTGAATAATAAGTTAAACAAATTTAAATAAAAAATATGATTAAACAAAGCATACTTCCAATTTACCTTTTGTCAACATTTGTCTCAGGAAATTGCAAAAAAAGTAAGGTTTTTCAACGAAAAATGTGGCCTTTTAAACTGACATTAAGATATATGGATTTAAAATCTAATGGGTTAAATATTTGAGACATATTTTTATCGTGTGTACATAAGAAAATTCAGATTGAGTTTTATTAAATAGAAAACAGAAAACTTTAGAAACCTTTAGAAAACTGTACATTGTTTTAAAACTTTAATCTCTGTTTGTCTTCAAAAATCTTCTCTAAATGTTATAATTACTTTTACTTTTCGTTATATTGTGTTAACTTCTAATTTTCTTCATAAAATCTCACGTACAAAAATTTCGAGTAAATTAATTTTTACCCGACTGCCAAGAAGGGTTATGTGTTTTACGCGTATCTGGGTATGTGGATTTCTTTATACCCTTGAAACATCCCAACGGCTGGATGGATTTTAATGAATGAGGTCTCTATCGATTCGTATTAACCATCCGATGGTTATAGAATAGGTTTTGTTTTTATAAATTCAAAATGGCGGCCGTAAAATACAAAATGGTTGTGGAGACGAAAAAAAAATTACGCACCATACTGAGTGGGGTATCATAGAAATCTTTCGAAATGAAGATGATGCTTCATTGACTATTTTACAGTCAGAAACTCCGTTTAAATATTACACAACTTGGAAGTTGTGTAGGTAGGATCTCTAGCTTTACTCCAACTCTAACCTTCCTAGACATATATAAGCCTCATCAAAACAGTGTTTAAAATCGGATCTAACAATTAAACACAACTTAAAAGTCATCAACACAAGTAAATGAAAAAAATAGTTAAGTAATATAAAAATTTAGTTTCATATTGATGAGAAATAACTAATTAGTTCGCTTTTTACGCCGTCAGGTTTTTTGATTTTCTAACTTTAAATTTTACTTGTTCATATTTACACTCTGCACTTAAAAAAATCACTTTAAGTTTGAAGTTTGCCATTTGTATTACATTTCCGAAAAATGTCTTAATTCATATTTTCTGTTGATATGATGTTCATGAAGAGTGATCTATTATATAAGTGAAATCACAGCTGTAGAAATTCTATTAAAATATAGCAACTGAAAGTATTCATCTTAATTTATCATTTGTATTCCTTTTTTTCAGTTATATCTTATGTAATTAACTTTATAGTCCATACACACTATACAGCATTAGGCATTCTAAAACACATCTTTTGAAATGCAAATGCTTAAATGAATTATAATCAATTTTAAAATAACTACAGTAACTGTAAATGGAAAATATAGATTTCTTTGTATATAAAACATTTGAAATGGTTAATATTTTATCTACGGAATAGACTTGTCAAAAATCCTGAGAAAGGATATTCTATCATTCAGAAAGAACATTTATCTAAAATATGTAGCAAATGTTACTGTCAAAATACATAAAAAAGATAAAAAAAGAAAAAGGAAAGAAGGAGAGTTTTTATTGGAAAGTTTAAAAACAGCAAATAGATAGAAAAGAAAATACATGATTGGTGGAACCTTTAATGATGAATTGTTGAGAAAGAATTTGAATTAGTGTAACAGATTTTGATGAGATATTTCTCAGAAAAGTATTAGAAAAATTGATATTTGGAAAGAGGGATTAAAAATATTCTTTGGAATATTAACCCCTTAACCTACAATGACTGGCATAGCCCGCGTACGATGATCGAGCAAAATGTAAATTCTTCTTACCACTAAAATTTCACAGTAAATATAGTTTAATTTAATCGTAGAAATTCCATGATTAAACAAGGCAAAAATATCTATTAAATATTAGTGGTAGATATGAATTTGCCAAACCGTGGAGCTGTTAAAAGTAAATCGTAGGTTAAGGGGTTAAATGTTTGAAATATTAATTATTTGATATATTGAATGTATTTATTTTCTAAATAAATATATCCCTTTGTAAACTATTTTCAGATGACTTTTTAAATAAACTCTTTTTTTTCACAAATTTAAAAGTATTAATAATTTCATTTACATGTTTTAAATAAAAATTGAATGACACTTTTGTATTACATTTTTTAAGCCATTTGTTTCTCTGTCATTCCATTATAAGTTTTTTCTCTTTTTGCAATCATTCATTTTTTCTTTTATTCTTTTCGACAAACGTATATGTATTCACTGTCAAACCGTTGTAAGGTAGTTTTGTGAACTTGATGAAATTTTAGTTCTTTACAAAGTTATAACAAACTGTTATTTAATTTTAATTTTTAGTTGTTCTTCTTCTAAAAGTTTTTTCTATATGTTGTACACCTGTTTGTTTTTTCAATGATAAAAAACTTTGGAATTTCTTAAGGTATTTTTTTCGAACAAACTTATCGCTCTTTTTCAAAATCTGACAAAAAAATATTTATTTAAATAAAAAATATGAAAAAGAACACAAATGATGTATATAGTAAAATATAATGTAGGAAAAACATGTAAACTTCTATGTAAGGAGAATGTGCAAATTAAATCCCGTTGTCCACAGATATGTGCATTGCAAATGCACACAAATTATAAAAAATAGAATCTTCATTGGATGGATGATAATCGTTTAATATTGCAGCGATAGATGGCACTGTATTTGGCAAAAATTTATAAGGGAGTCAAGAAAGACGTATCCTAAATAAATAGTGAAAATTGAGCTCTTTCATGTTTGTTGCATTTCCGCGTCGAAATAATGACGCAATGAAGTGTCAGAAAAGAGCATTTGCTTTTGGTCGTTTAAAAAAGCCCAATGTTAAAAACAGGGTCTGTATTCTAACTCACAGAATAGTCAAACAGGTTTATAAATAATGAAACGAAATGCATTCAACGTGGAATAAGCGTGAGAAATGTGTTCGAAAGAAAATAAGGTTTGTTGGGATAACTGGAACCACGAGGTAACTGGGCCAAAGGCTATTTTATAAAAAACTGCTGGTGTTTTTTTTTTTTTTTTAGTTTTAGCTTTTGTGAGCAATGCCCCTTAATTTCTACTTCCTAAAACAACGTGTATCAGCTCAATCATAAGTCTCACTTTGCTGTGATAGGTTATCAAAAATTTATGTTTCTTTTTTTAAAAACAACGTCAATATGGTTGAACTTCCTCGGATTTTTATTAAAATACTGTAAGTACTTTTATTAAACAATTTTTTTTTTTAAATATTAGGCATATAACTACATTAATATTATTAGGCATCTATACACATTTACTTCATGTTTTAAATGTAAGACCGGTGTCCCAGTTACCCCATAAATATTTCAAGAATGGGGTAACTGGGACATGTATTCGGGGTAACTGGGCCATGCTGGATCCAGTTACCCCAATAGTTATAAATAATTTTTGTGTTTATCTTACTACGGGAAGTAAATTTATCCATTGGTTTTTTGCTCACAATAAAGTAAATGATGGAATACCTTATTAAAATAACGTAATGAAATTAAAAAAAAAGCATATTGAGTGGTATCAAACCAAATTTCTTGACCCCTTGAGAGGCGGTGATGCCGTTATGGCATCACTTAATTTTAATTCCTAATTGCCACATTGGCACCTGAATTTTATAATAAAAATTTAACCTTTATTAAGTACGCGAAAATATACTGTTACACGTTTTCAGATAGATTCTCTTGTAAATATTTGTGTCATTAAATTATTTCAACATTTTACGAATGCAAGTACCTTGCCACTGAAAGCCAGATAGCCAGGCCTTGAAATTGTACTATACACAGGGGTCGCATTCTATAGGCATAGCTGCCAATTTTTACGCTTTCTTGCTACCACTAAAATTTAATAGATATTTTCGTTTTGTTTAATCATAAGATTTTGACGATTAAATAAGGCAACATTTGCAATAATATTTTAGTGGTAAGAGGAAAGCGTAAAAGTTGGCAGATATGCTATAGAGAATCTTTTATCATCCCTAGCACTATTTTGCAAATAATATCTTCATCGCACCTTTCTTTAAGGAACAATAAAATTTTCCCTATATAATGCGACCCCTGGATAAAGATAAAGCACTTAAATAGCCTTTTGTTCAGAGATTTACCTTGCTATTTTCCCCTTAAAATACCCATGTGACTTTTATACTTATTATCTATACTAATGCACATAAGTACTTACATATGTTTTATATTTTTGGTATAAATAAATCTAATATTTTTACTTTTAGTGCTTCTTTTACGCACAGTGAGAGCAAAGGTTTTCCTTACAACGCTTTTATTGACATATAATTTACATGATCTGCCTGGTTTAATTTTTTTTAAGTTGTTTACACTTTTTCAAACAGGACCTGATATCCGATATAAAAAAATATAAACGCGTGTGGAACATAGACCCCCCCTGGTCCAGTTACCCCATTTTTGGGGGCAACTGGACCCATGAGGAAAGAAAGATGAAATGTGCATATTTTTATATTTATAAATATTAAAATGTAATTTTGAGCATTTTTGTCTGATAGAGGGAACCAAACTCAACACATTTACAGAAGTTCAGACTTTAATTGAAATGAACATTAGCTTTTTGAATCTGAATTGTCAGAAGTTCCAGAGTCACATTGTAAAATCATGTCCCAGTTGCCCAAACTAACCTTAATTGCTGATCGAGATCACTTAAGACTGCCTTTTCAAGTGCTGACAAATTGATTTGAAACAATGCGACAATTACTTGAAAACGTAAATGCCACACATCTCTGAATGAACATGGCGGAGAAAACTCCATACGATAGATATCTGCCATATAGTGTCATAAAAATACCACCTGAAGACTCGTTCACAGAAAAAATGCATGTCTGTATTGTGCGAAGAGGACTGTGTATAGTTCTTTAGTGGAGATAAAAATGCAAAAGATGGCAGCACTAAACAATTTGACTCTAAATACTCATTTTTTTATGAACAATTGACAACTTTATAAATCCATTTTGAGTGATTGTAATTCGAATTATTTTTTATTCATGTTTAAATTGTAAAATCCTATTACGTTTTTTATTGTTTAAGGGTATACTAAACATTATTATTTCTCAGTTGGTTTGGAGCGGGACATTAATTTGAATGTCGTTGTTATTATTCTGAATTTTCGATTCTATGACATCTGAATCTATATCTTGTGGTATTAAAAGGTGAAAAAACGAATTGTTTTTTTCGTTGAATCGTAGTGATGAGTCAATTATTTTTTAAGTTAATTATAGCTTTATTCAATCTTAATTCCTCAACGTAAATTGCTAAAAGCAAAAGATCAATGGAATTATTCTTACGAATAACTTTGTCTGTTTAACAGAGCTAGTGTTCCACAATCAAAATGTAGGTACTGTAATTTTAGACTTATTCTGATATTACGTTACAAACTCATATTCTTTGTGCTAAAAACTCTACGGACTGTAAACGAGGTACCTGGTCTGATGCGTATGGAACCCATATTTCAATTTGATTGAAAATTTGTAGAATTATTTGGAACAACAAATAAAGCAAAGTGATAATCATCCCACCAGTATCAGAGATCTCAGGAACAACTGATAAAAGAGCGGTTTGAAATCAATGTTGTCCTTATCCGCTGGCCTATTCATTCAGGTGTCACGAAGCATATCAGCTGTTATTTCTGTGACACGTGAGCCAATAAAATATGAGTTTATAATAATTGTATTGGAATATTTTTTCGCGTGGTGTGTGCATAAAACAAGTTAAATATGAGTAAAGGAAATTCATTATTTCATAATGGTAACATAATACTCATATTTTCAGAAATTAATGTGGGTTTTTAATTCTTTAAAACTAATTAAATATGAGTAAAAGAAATTCGTCATTTCATAATGGTAACATAATACTGATATTTTCCTAAATTAATGTCGGTTTTTAATTCTTTATTTATTTATATATTTTTTTTTTATCTACACTTTCCAGAATTTCATACAATCTTACCTTCTGAATATCTCTCATATAATCATTTCCCCACCTTTCGAGGTAAAGAAGGAAAATCAGTGTTTCTTTACAGTCATCTGGGTGAGATAATTTTGAATGCCTCAATTTCATAAGACTAATTTGATTTAATTTTTGTGTACATTGATGAGCCGATAATTAACCGACCACATCATTGAATACAATTAATGAATGAGGTTAGTACAAAATCCCATAGTTTGCCGATAGCGTTGTGAAACACCGATTAAATGAGATAGGCAATATTAACACAAGGTTCCGCGAAATTAGTTAGGAATTAAAATCCTGAATATAAAATAAAATAAAGATCGCTTGTAATCTCTTAACTAGTTGAAAGATGGGAATTTTTAAATTGGTATGTTGAAAAAATCTTGGAATATTTACTTGGAATATCGTTGCTGGGCAACATATAACAATGATATGTTCCCGCACCATGTTGGTTAAATCAAAGTAAAATTGCGTAATTTGTTATTTCTGTTTGTATAAATATTTTTTATAAAATATATTTATGAGTGTAAAATTATAATGTTTATATATTTAAGTAAAATAGGAGTGTAAGTTCATACAAAAATTATTAAGTTGATTTTAAATATTAAATATATATTTTTAAAAAATTGTTGTATTGTAAAATGAATGTATAATGTTGAATAGAGTTCGGATCTCAGACAACAACAATAGCCAGACGCCATGGTGTCGTTTTATGACAAGCCAATGGAAAGTGGTGTATAATTAGAAATCGTAAAATAATAAAAACGTTGGAATAAATTTATGGCCTCAATAAAAGTGTTGGGATAAATTTATGGCTTTTCAGACCACCCAAACTTTAAGGCAGATAATAATATTAAAGTATATGTAAGGGGCCATTTGCAGACTGTTAGCTAATAGGCCTATCGAAGAATAATGCAAAATCTTCTCACATCCAATAACAGTGGACTAGACAAAAATAGTTTCACCCACTGCATGAGTTGGTGTGCAAGAAGAATAAGGTTTAAAAAAGAGAGTCTGAAAAAAAGATGTAGAGGACGCAGGAGCTCTCCTGAAAGCCCGTGCAATGAATCCTGAAAGCCCTAGTAATGCCCAGGCGAGATGGACATATCGGAGCGAGCCTAATCAAGCCTAATTGAGGATGTCTTCCTGATGTACATATCGGAGTGAGCCTAAGCAAGCCTAATTGAGGATGCATTCCTGATGTACATATCGGAGTGAGCCTAATCAAGCCAAATTGAGGATGTCTTCCTGATGTACATATCGGAGTGAGCCTAAGCAAGCCTAATTGAGGATGTCTTCCTGATGTTAAAATACAGTGGATTGTTCTACAGAGGTCCGTAGCTATGCATCCTGCCATCCCGAAATCGCCGCTCTGATACGAAGCGAATTCCTGATGACATATGAATATGATCCTAAGCAACGCGACAACTCTGAATTTGATGAATAAAGGCCACCATCCCGTATATTAAAAAAAGGTACTACTTTAAACTTTTTCTTTTACCACTTAAAATCATATGAAAAATTATAAATATACTTTTCTGATATTTTATGGTAGAGAGTAATCTGAGGTCCGACAAAACCGATAATTAAATAAAATTAAGGTAATTTAAAAAAATGAAAGAGGATTATTCTTTTAGCAAAAAGAAAAAACATATAATAATTAGAGTACAAGAAAATATTGTCTTTTTTTTAAAGATTAAATATACATAAAATAATGAGAAGCAAACAAAAGTATTGCTTTCTTTTTTTTGAATTAATATTATATATTTCTGTATATAGTTGTGTTCAATGTAAATAAAATATTTAATCAAGTTTTAAAAAGTTTCTGTAATTATTTAATTGATAATGTTTAAGGTGTGTCAATTTATTTTTACAGCTTAAAATTTAGTTTAATTCATAAGTGGAAGAGTTCGTCTAAATAATTCACAACGCAAACTCTTAATTTTTTTCGTAATTATTTAAATTTAATAATTACATTTTGACGCGAATTTTAATTTAATTTTATTAATACTTCGCGTTGCTCTTCTACTAGAATTAGGTAATTACGATCACTTATATTATTTGAATTTATCTAAGGTATATAAAATTATATACCAATTTGCTATGAGGTTGCTTGGATGATTTGGACCAATTAACAATTTTGGATGTAAATTAAATAGAAAATAAACAGGTGTAATTATCTGTCCAGCAATCGTACAGTCTAATTTGCAGCACCCTCATTTACGCAGCAATATAAGTTAAAAAGATTCACTTATATTTTATTATTGTAAAATTTGTATTAATCGAATATATATTAAACATTTATTGATTTTACAGGGAAATTTAAGATGAAAATATGCAGCTCACGCATTGTAAATTTAGTCGATTCAATCAGGATGAAGTCGTAGATTCTTTATTTTTTTTCACAGTCCTTGCTGGGAGATTAGATCGGGCATTTACCTGCTAGAGCATTAGATCAGGAACTTTCTGAATGAAGCATTAGACCGGGTAATTTCTGAATGGACCATTAGACTGGGCAGTTCGCAAAGTTTTATTGCTTTCTCAGGATCTGTTCAGTGAATTTCGAAGAGTAGCCTTAAGAGGAAAAAAGGCTGTCTTTGCTTCTCTGCTACCATAAGAATGAATCTTAGACACATTATTTTTCGTCGACCCTGCCTCCTTATGGCGCGCCTTCATTGTGCAAATGCTACTTTTTATATCGAATGACCATTGGTTGCAATTTGACCTAAATGCAAATGATATTTTTCCCCTTTCATTGGATGACCTTTGGCACTCAGCTCGCATTTATTAACACTGTTCTTCTCGTTGACTGAAGGGTTAGTTCGTCATCATAATACAAAAAGGGTATTTTTGGGGCTGGGGAAACCCATCCTCCTCTCTGCATCCTGTTTCTGTAACTACTTCTTTTTTTTATTATATCGTTTAAAAATGAGAAACGCATCATGTGGTCTGTCACCTGTGATAACTTCTATTTTTGGTATTCGGTGTGGCTGTTTTACTAGACAGTGATTTTATCTTGTATATCTAGTCATTTATATATTATTTAAAAAAATAATAATAATAACGTTAGATACAAAGTATACACAAAATACAAAATGCAGAACATACCCTAAATATACACAACACGATAGGTACAAAACATGGTAAAAAAATAAAAAAAAAATGTAATTGAAATATAAAATTTATGGTATTTTGAAATTTCGATTTAAAACACTGATTTTATTATTATTATTATTGTTGTTGCTCATACGTGGGGTTTCAGGATTGAGTTCAGAGGTTTTTTAAATAGTTTATTTGATTGTCCGGAAACATGTTTATTTCAATCTGATGTAAATCCTCTCTTTATACATCTATTAGACTATTTTAATTTTATTGGTTGGAATCTCTTAACTGATTGAAGGATAGGAATTTTTAAATTGTTATGTTGAAGAATTCTTGGAATATTTGCCTCAGCATTCAGTGCTGCAATGACGCTAATTTTAAAATGAAAGAATTTAAAAATTTATAAAAAAATAATCTGAATTTAGCGCGTGTAATTTGAATAGTTATTAAAATAAGCATTATGTGTTACATTAATTATAGATCTTAATCAAGTTATGAATATAAAAAATCATATAATTGATAAAAATTTTAATAAAATATCAAAATATCTCATTCCAAAGTAAAATTATGTATTTAATATTTTTATCATCAGCTATGCAAAATGTTTCTTAATTTTAATAAATGTCCAGTATAAATTATGTGCTTCTCTTCTATTCTGATCCCTTACTGGGTTTCTTTGTTTATGTATTCATCTTTTGATTCGTGATTTTTTCTATACAGTCGCATATTATGAATTTCATTTTTTGTAATTTCTGTAAATTAAAGAATCTCTTACAGTGTTGATGCAGATTATTCTTCACTTGTTATGTTTAATTTTAAAGTGGGGAATAATTTAAATCATTATGTTATTCTTTGATTTTAATTATCAAATTGCGGACGAAGTCAAACGATAAATTTAATCGATCCGACTTTGATATTTATTTGTTTGTCATGCCAACAAAGCCATGATATAGTTACCTTCTTAGTTTCCTTGTGAAGGCGCCACAATCTTTAATAATACTCATCACTTCAAATGGACACGTCACTCCATATTTTAGTAGAAAGTAATGTTTAATAAAAACTATATACTGCATATTGTTCTTTACATGATTACTGTGCATATTTACATCGTAAAGATTGGCAGAAGAAATCTGCGTGTGAAAACTTTGATTTGCAAACACTTCATCATTTCCCGTCTCTCATTAAAAACTCTGTGAAGAAACTTAACGCAAGACCGCGCGCATTTTCCAAACTATTCATTGTGTGTCTCAGAACACTCTGCGGCAAAATTTACTGCAAGGGATGATGGGAGTTAATAATTTGACAGCCGCTATAATAAGGAACTATCGTCTAATGCTGCCATCTAGTGTAGCAATCTTTAAAGATTTGTTACAATGACTAAAAAACTTTATACACTTTTCTGTACTCTATCTAAGCTATCACATTTAGGAGTATTGCCATTCCCACTGCCTCTTTCCTCGGGTAGTTTTGAATGCCAAAATTCGGTCCAACAGAAGAGTAACAATCATATGTTAATGTTAATGCTCTTAATTTAATATGTTTACATGTAAAAGAAGTTTGTTGAATATGAAAATGTTGACTCGAGAATTGCTATAATCCAAAAAATCTATAGTTAGCTCGAAAAAATAGAAAACCGAGAAAATGCCCTATAAAAAAACCCTCCAAAACGTTTTGAAAACATAGGGCAGGAAAAGAAAATCAGTTTTTAAAAATGATTCTTTAAATATCACAAATATACCAGTTTATGAGGTCAGTAATGGTGAAGGACGATTTTCCGAGTCTTGAGTAACTCAGAAGTGATTATTATACATTTTTGCTTATAGTTATGATATTTTCATAGATTAAGGAATATGTGTCTTTTATTACAGTGTGCTTGCTATATTCAACCGGAGTTCAAAAGTTATTTATATATTTAAAAAAATCATACGGGTCAATATCTGAAAATTGGACAATTTGTGTCCACTGCCAATCAAGTTTCATTAATTGTACTAAAACCAAAGATTGAAAAATGTAATATGTTGTAACATTTGTTATAACAATTACCGATGATAAATGACAAATAATGATGCATAAATAATTAATGTTAAGCTTTAAATAAAGTAAATCATAATTTCAGTTCATGTCCTCAGGTACAAATATCCATTATTAAATTTATACTGTGAACATTTCTAAAATATTACTAATTTTTGCTATTATATATTTATAGTTATATATATACAATATGTGAAAATATAATTTCCCTTTATTAGTGTAGATTGTATAGTAAAATATTGTATTAAATACATTTGTCCCTGAAGTTAACCATCATCTCAGTCCCGCTAAACACACCTTTAGATTAACAGATACTAGGTGGCGCTGGCAGAATTATTCCCATTGCAACAGCAACTAAAGTTCAACTAGCCACCCTACTCTTTGTTCTACACTTTGTTTCGTATTTAGAAATATTTAGTTTTGCTCTGTATAATGATGAGTATTTTTGATAGCATCATTCATGTTCCCCTATTTAGCTTTTTATTTATTTTAAAAAAACGCTTATTGCAACTTTATCTATGTAACATGCATATGTCACATGGCAAATTTTAATAATTTACATGTATGCAAAACTATTCAACAAAATGGCTGTGCAGCCTTTAAGACAAAAACATTACCCCAGTCCCCATCATGTCAGTTACAATTATTAGGAATAATTATGATGTTAACAGACACTTTCTTCCTTGAAAGTTTATCATATGCATAAAATATACATCATTGATCTCAAAAGGCTACAGCATTTAAATGACGAAACATGTATCATAGCATATAATTGTATGTGGTAGTTGGAACATTAATTAAAAAAAATAAATCTTTTGGAACGAAATTGTCCGGTTTTTAGATATTGACTCATATGTAATACGAAAAAGAAGAAAAATGTATTAAATTTAGTACAGAAAAAAGAAAAAAAAGTGTTTCTCATTCAAATTTTTCTCATTTTTTACTGCTGTTCTATAATACAATATTCGTTGCGAAATTTTCATTAATAAATAAAAAAATTGCTAAATGCAATTATGTAATTTGTTCTAAAAAATCTCTTTAACAACAACATTTTTTACTCTGAATTAGTCACAAGCGAATTATTATTTTTTAAGTAATCATTTCGCAAATAAAACCTGTTTGTGCAATCACAAGAGGATAATGTCTCAGAATTATTATTATTTTTTTTCATAAATTAAAATTTTATTTGATTATTGCTACAGTGAAAAAAAAATGTTTTAATGATCTATGTTAGTTTAAATTTTGTTTTAATGCTCTTTTTTACTATTATTTATAATATTTTACAGTTATAATAAATCGGAAGTGATATATTTTACAGTTAAAAGATTGTTACTTAGAACTGGAAATTCAGAGAGAGGGAAATTGTTTTTTAAAGAATACGTTTAACTAAATCTAATATTTAAAAAAAAGTTTATTATAAATATGAAGAAAATCCTAACTTACTTTTTAGTTTATTAACAAAGGTCCAATTGAGAATTTCGAAATGCATTTTTTAGATTATTTACTAATAACATTTTACCATTGATTTTTTATTAATTAAAATTATTAGGAAAACAACGTGATATAACCGAATGAGATTATATTATTCAGGTCTGAAACCTTCGCAAAAATATTTTGCATTATACCGCATTCATCGGTAAATTCATTGGTCATTCCAAATTGCGTATTGTATTTGTTACTTTTACATTGGTGAGTAGCAAAATAGTAGTTTACCTACTGAGAAAATTATTTTTAAAAAATATTGAAATTTCTTCAGAAATTATCAAAAACAGATACACCAGTGTCACCATTTTCGGATGAGATTTTTTTATTGTAAAAATTACGTAAATATTACACTTTTTTTATTGGTTGCCGAAAGAACAATTTATAAATTAAACACTGAAATATGAAAAAAAAAAGTATAAAAATCCCTTAACAAAGGACCGAGGAAATTGTACCTGAATATCAACTGTTTGATATGGAAATTCTCATATTGTTTTCAATCACTTATACATCAAAAAGTGGAAATGATTTTTTTTTATAATTTAAAAATCGATAATTAAGAATTCACGAATGTCCCATAGCTATGGAAAATAAAACATTCCTATTTTAGTTGTAATTTGTGAGAGGAAATGTGCGAAATTTTTAATCGTCGTTGAAAAGTAGGGTAGATGTGTAAATAAAATCTGTAATGATGAGGGTTTACTTATTATTGAAATATGTTTTGGCTATTAGTATTAGCATGACCAGCTCATCAAAAAATTGTACGACAAACTGGCACTAAATGATGTTTTTTTTTTTTATTATTATTATTCTGCTCTCTTCTTTTTTTTTTAAGTATTGTGTAAAATTAGAAAGGGAAATTGGACATATTTTTGTTATTGTTTAATATTTTATGTCTTTGTTTTCAACGGTAAGAGTGTAGGTAGATAGTTTCATTTTGCCAATTTTAATGCCAAAGTAAGTCGAAAATAATATAGAAAGATAAGTAATTTTAGATCATTCTTTTTTTCTTTTTAAATAATACGTTGATCTAAGGAAAATCTAAAATTCCAGTAGAATGTCTAAATATGTATACACTGTAAAAAAAAATAATGCCAGTTTTCCGGTAGGAATCGGAAAAAAGTTGCCTTTATCGTACCGGAATAATTTCCAAACCAGCGCGGAATAAAATCCGTAAAATCGGAATAAAATCCGTAAAATACCGTTTTACTGGCTATTTCCTTATTTTTACGGGTTTTATTCCGAGCTGGGTCGGAAATTATTCCGGTACGATATGGGCAACTATTTTTCCGATTCCTACCGGAAAACTGGCAGTATTTTTTTTACAATGTATATATTTTTTTCTTATCAACATACATTCGTATTCTGGTTAACTTTATTCCAAGAAAATAAAATACATTTATGTGATAAGAAAGAAAAACAAGTTTTATTTGTACGAAAGACGTAATTAAGAATATGGATATCATCACCGCATATAAGAGAGAAAGAAGCAGGTAATCATTCAATTACTCATTTCGTTACTTTGTAAGAGGATAAAATTTTGAATGGTACATAGTGAATAAACACATAGACAAAGCCCAATCCATTTAGGAATGTATGTATTTATTAAATTATTTTGCAGAAGTGTTACACACTTTACAGTGTGCTTTTTCGAAAAAATCCCTTTATTTATTTAATTTAAAAGTACAATCCTAAAATTAAAAAAATTCAACTATAAGATAAAAAATATCTTATCTAATTAATACGGCAAACTTACAGGTATCAAATACTTTTAGAAAGTTACAATTCTTGATAGTCACATTTTATTTTTAAGCATTTACAAAAAGTGGTACCTTTACATAATAATTTTAGCAAAAAATAAAAAAATACATATTTTGACTTTCCTTAAATATTATTCAGTTAAACTTACTACATAATTTTGTTAATTGCGCAAAAATATAATTACAATGATACAATTGAACTATTTTGAATATTTAAATATTTTACCGATGTTTTTGCAATAGAATTCGATGTATAATCAAATTTGAATTCCAAGAATTGAGTTACAATTCTTGATAGTCACATTTTATTTTTAAGCATTTACAAAAAGTGGTACCTTTACATAATAATTTTAGCAAAAAATAAAAAAATACATATTTTGACTTTCCTTAAATATTATTCAGTTAAACTTACTACATAATTTTGTTAATTGCGCAAAAATATAATTACAATGATACAATTGAACTATTTTGAATATTTAAATATTTTACCGATGTTTTTGCAATAGAATTCGATGTATAAACAAATTTGAATATTAAAATTTTGAATTATTTTCTAATATCTAAAGAAATTGACTTAATAGCTTCGATTAAAAATATAAATATGCCTTCATACTATTTTTAATTTTTAGAAATATTTTTAATTATTTTACCTGACATAAGAAAAATGAGTGCCAGACTGTTATTTCTTTAATTTCTTTTGAATGGCGTTAAGTATAAAATATACAACCTATAAAAGTTGTTTAAAACCTGCTTTTTTTTCTAAAAAGAAATTATTTCGCAGAAAATTTTCAAGCATTCCAAGTATTTCTCCACAGGCTTTAATAAATTATTTTATGACAGGTTAATCTTTTTTTTTTCTGTCATTCCATTTTAAATGGACATCACTTCTTTTATTTCTTTGTTAGCACTGGGTAAATAATATATATATATTTAAATATACTCTTTTTTTGAAATAGCTTAGCAGAGAATTTGAAAAGGGGAAAACGCAATTTCGTAAGACATAAAGAGAGCAATGTAACTTTATGGCAATGACTACATTGATAGTTATTTTAATAGTTCCATGACTAAACGTTATTAAATTTTAATATCAGAAAACCTTCTAAAATCACAGATATCTTCATATTAGTTGAACGTTATTAGTCCAACCTAATAAAAACAAGTTTTATTAGGTTTTATTATGCAAGACGTAATTACTATTATGGTTATAACCACCCCTATCTAAAAGGAAATAAGCAGGTAATAATTGTTCTCTTACTCATTTTATTATTTTAACAGATGATAAAATTTTGAACTGCGCATAGTTAATAAAAACGTAGAAAGAATACAATAATTTAAGAAGAAATGTATTTATACATCTTTTTTACAAAATAACATGCATTTTTACAAAGAATTCCATTACATTTTAAATATCAAAGTGCAAAACAAAATAAATAAAATTTAAACTAAAAGATAATGAATATTTTATCTAATTAATGAGATATATTTAACTGTATCAAATAAGTTTAGTAAATTATTTTTTTAATACATTCTTTCTAAGCATTTTAAAAAATGGTACATTTATATCAGAATTTTGATACAAAATACAAAATATATACAGATTTTTCACAAATATTTCTCAGATAAACTTACTTCTCAATTTTGTCAAATACTTTAAAATATATTTACGATCATTCTATTTAACAATTTTGAATATTTAGATATTTTATCTATGTTCTTGTTTTAGATATAAAATGCAATGTATAAAGAAATTTTAATAATAAAATTGTGAATTATTTCCTATTGTCTAATGAAATTGACTTAATGGTATCGATTAAAAATATAAATATACCTTTACATGCTTTTAATTTTTAGAAATATTTTTTTTAATTATTCTGCTCTATATAAGAAAGATGGGTTTCAGACAATTATGTTTGATTTTTTTTCCATAGTGTTAAGTAACAAAATATATAAACTATATATAAAAACTTCTTTTATTGAAATATAAATCATTTCATAGAAAATGTTCAAGCATTCCAAGTATTTCCAGGCATTCCTCTTTAGGCTTTCATAAATCTCTTATTTTATGACAGGATTTTATTCTGTCTTTTTTCTGCCATTCCATTTTAAATGAACATCAGTTCTTTTATTTCTTTATTAACCTTGAGTAAAATATTTGTTTTGAAATACAGACAAATAAAAGTTTCTGATTTAAAATAGCTTAGCAGAGAATTTGAAAAGTGGAAAACGCAATTTCATAAAACATTGAAAAAGCAATGTGATTTTATAGCAATGACCAAACCGATAGTTATTTTAATAGTTCTATGACTAAACTTTATTAGTTTTTAAAAGTCAAGAAACCTTCTAAAATCACAGATATATTCCAAAATAATAAACATTGAGCAAAGCGTGATAAAATAATCTTAGAACATATAATATATAATAATACACGCACACGTACACACACACACACACATATATATATATATATTATATAATAAAATATATCTTTTCATTTCGAATACAACAAATCATTTTGAATTGTTTTTTCCTTAATATTGGTATCTTATAAATATTTATATTTTTGTTACATTATTAGATCTAAACCGCGATTTCCTTATCTTATTCTAAATTACTACTTTATATTCACTAAATCCTTATCCTTAAAAAATCTCTATCGTTAACTCTGTTTAATTCTCTTTAATTTAATGTCCCACTTGTCTTAATCGCTTAAATATTACGCTTTTAGTATTCTTAAATTAAATGTTCCATTCTCGCGCTTTTTTCTTTCGAGAATATTCTTTTAGCTTCCATTTTTACTTTCCCGCGCATTTCTGATGTTATCCTTTTTTCCTTCAAATTCATCCGAGAGCTCTGTCCGCATTCTTTATATGACGTGACATTCTTAATTATTCATTGGTTGAGAGCGCGATCTACGTCATATTTGTATCCTTACACGTGAGGAATAAAAAGTTGATACTCGCTGTGTTTCAGCAGATTTTAGCAGATTTGAGTCGTATTTCCAGTTTTCATCCATCCCCTGGTCACCGTCCTGTTATTCGATTATCTGGAACTTTGTTTAAACTTAATTACTACTACGGAGCGATGGCTAATTATCTTGGTGGAAACTGCACTTTTTGCAAGATGTTCTAATAAAGTGCTTAGCTGATATTATAAGTTGTTTCAATTTCTTCTGGGGAAACTTCACGGAACGATGCATTCCATTGCTTTCACTCGACAACTGCATTTCAACAATTTGTTCTACTAATATAACAGATTCGAATTATCTGTTCTGACCACTTCTTTTACGCCATTATCACTGGATGTGATCCACAGCTACTATCGTGACAGCTAGTACGCCATTTTCAACGATAAAGCCAATCCAATGTTGCTAGAATGCAACATTTATACTTAGGTAGCTAAATGTTTTAGCAATCTTTTAAATATTATACGCTTAGATCTTTGCTGCAATAGAGCATAATCTTTATGTACTATCTATATGATTTCTATTTGTAGTTATCTGATACCTCTCTTAGGAAATTCCATTAAATTTTTCATTCTTATCATCGCAAAGATTCAATTTATGTTTTATACCTTTCAAGTTATATATTTTATTATAGGTTTGTTGCATCCATTTTTATTGTCATTTCATTCACACTATTGCGGTTTTTGATGATGGTCGGTAATGTTTAATTAATGGTTATATATATATATATATATATATATATATTATAAATATATAAATCGTAAAAACAAATTCTGTATTTCTGCAGACATAAAGTTACATAAAACTGTATGCTTAGTAAAAATTTGTCTGTACACGGTACAAAAAAGAGGTAAATCTACAAAACTAGTTTTTGTAAAGCTACAGAAATATGTATCTTTACAAAATAATCTACTAAAATTAAAGTAATCTTAATAAAATTTTATCTGTAACACGGGTTGCACTTACATAGAAAATTCTAGGCATCCTAGTTTCCAAAGAATTTCTTAGTAACCGTACAGAGACATTTTCAGGCTCTTTTTTAAAAGTAAAAACATGAAACTTGCTGAGGGTATTTTTGAAGAGATGCATTAGAGGCCGTGTGATTTCCTTTTTCACTCAATTCATTAGTATTTGATTTTTAAACAATTATTTCTCAGTAGGACTATTTTTTTTCATACCCAGATCTCCCGCTTAGGAAAATTCGGTTCAAAATGTCAAATTTGACAGCATTTTTTATAATATTTTCTGCATTTATCAAAAAATTGACAAGCGCGGCACATTATGTAGCTTCTATATAAAAGAATTTGCCAGTTTGATGCATTTGAGAGAAAAATGAATTTAAAAATGAATCAGAAAATAAGTTTGGATTGGCATACACCCTTAAGGGTAACATTTATCCTCGCTTTGGACTGAGCGCGAGCGACGTCATGATTTTGTGTTTCTACGCCCTATGACAAAAAAGCAGATGAAAGGAACTTTTCCTCAGAAATTGTTCCATTTTTCAACGGTTAACAGCTTCCTGACTGGTAGTTTTCTTGGACATTCGTTTTATTCTAATTTTACTTCACAATCATACAATAAAGTTATTTGCATCTTTCACCAGAACGTATCATAGAAATGTAGTGAATCGCTTTTGTGGTGATTTTGTTAATAAAAACATGAATCTCTAATATGACTCATTATTTCATGATGGAGAAACCTCCATTTATTTCCTCCATTGCTGATATCAATTCAATTCACGGCTTGCACCAATGTCTACAACTGTACAGAAAATATTTTTCAATGTAGATTCTACCATAATATTCATTCCACGACTCGCACAAATGTCTACAACTCTACAGAAATTATTTCATAATGGAGACGCTTTCATAATATTCATTCGACGTTCCGCATCGATGTTTACAATGCAACACACACACCACACACACACACACACACACACACACACACATATATATATATATATATATATATATATAATATAATTTATATATAACAAGTATATATATTAAATATTAAAATATTCAATAAATATATAGTACATACAGTGCGTTAAAAACTGCAAGACCAATTTCATTTTGAAAATTATGAAGCAAATAAAGGTTCTTATAATAGTTTAAACACATGAGACATCAAAATACAACATATTTAGTATAATTAGCCTGCAATAATTTTGAATAATGCAATAAATAAGTATGTTAACAAAAATATAAGCAATGATGGAAAAATACACTGTTAACAAATTATAAGACCACTTGTCTAAAAACAATTAGTTGGATGTGCCAATCTCAAAACTTTCTTCTATCTTATACATCTTAATATTTCAAAACCCAGTTACTCATGTAAATACTTCAGTATTATTAGTTCAATACTATACCAACTTTGATTTTCATCTTAAATTTCTGCTCCAGTCAATTAAACAGAATTAAACAGAGTTAATCTATAACATATTTGTTAAAATTATAAATGTTTCCTTATTCTGTTGTTATAAGGTGTTTGCGAATAGCCGGCTTAGCAGGAAGGAGTTCCCGCTGCTGCACGAGCACAACAGAACTACGAAAAATCAAGAAAAGTATACAAAAATCGCTATCACAGAGCCCCTTTACCGCGCAATATTTCCGGCCAAAGGCAAAAACATCCACAAAAATTTTGGTTCAATTGTATAATTTTATAAACTGTTCGATGGTACAATAATGAAAATTGCACAGATATCGCAATTATAGCGTCCCCTTCTGGCAAATTTTTTTCAAGTTCAGGGAGGACTTGCTGGCCATAGCGAGAAACATACACAAAAAATTTTGTTCAATTATATGCATAACTTCATACACTTTTCGATGGTACAATAATGAAAATGGTACATATATCGCAATTATAGCCCCCCCCCCCCTACTGGCAGAATTTTTCGAAATTCAGGATGGACCTTCGTGCCATGACCAAAAACAAACACACACAAACACAAAAAATAAATAAATAAATAAATGGTTCAATTCTATGCATAACTTCATACACTTTTTGATGGTATAATATTCAAAATCGCACAGAAATCGAAGAAAAATTGCTATCACAGCGACCCTACCGGCGATTTTCTTACAAATTAAGGGAGGACCTGCTTGCCATAGCCAAAAACTTGAAATAAAAATTTGGTTCAATTCTATGCATAACTTCATACACTTTTGGATGTTACAATATTAAAAATCGCACAAAATCGCTATTACAGCGCCCCCTACGGGCAATTTGTTTCCAAATTCAAGGAGGACCTGCTTGTTATATCCAAAAACTTAAAATAAAAATCTGGTTCAATTCTGTGCATAACTTCATACAATTTTGAATGGTACAACATTAAAAATAGCACAAAAATCGCTATTACAGCGCCCCCTACCGGCGATTTTTTTCAAAATTCAGGGAGGACCTGCTTGCCATAGCCAAAAACTTAAAATAAAAATTTGGTTCAATTCTATGCATAACTTCATACACTTTTGTATGGTACAATATTCAAAATCGCACAAAAATCGCTATTACGGCGCCTCCTACCGGCGAATTTTTTCCAAATTCAGGAAGGACCTGCTTCTCATAGCCAAAAACTTAAAATAAAAATTTGGTTCAATTCTTGCATAACTTCATACACTTTTGGATGGTAAAATTTTAATAAACGGTCAAGTGCGAGCATTACTCGCGCACAGAGGGTTTCGTAGAATAAATATATGAATTTGTAATTGTATTATTAATTAAAAGAAAAAAATGCTAAAAGAATACTAAGATTTTTGTAAAAAACTATACAATGTAAGGAGGGTTGGGTATAACTGTATATATTAGAAAAGTGTAAATGGGTATACCATGAAAGTTCAAAGAGGTATGGAACCTAAATAATATCAAATATAGCTATTCGTATAACTCTTCTTTTAATATTATCCGAATCTGTTTATGATGAACTTAATTCGGTACTGACAATAAAAGCAGTGCATACTTAAACTTCATTTGGAATTTCATGAAACTAAATTCAGCTTAGTAATAACCTTTATTTCTACAGTGTATCTAAAACAAAACCTTTGTTCAAAGTTTAAATTTGGCATTGTGCTAAGCGCGCTTCAAATTGAGGTCTAAAAGTTGCAACGCCGCCTTGGTCAGTGCCGCGTTTTTCCAGATAAGTATTTAATTAACTTTTAAAGTCACTCGACGCGTATTGAGAGATACAATCAATGCAAACTATCGTGAATACCCTCAGTATTTATGCGATTCATTCTAATTAAATCTTTCCAGGGCGATGCCTTTAAAAAACGAACACCTAATTTAATTCCAAAACAGACAAACGGCACCAAGAATATTTAATTAAAATTTTCCTTTTATCATGTACGTGAAAATAAGCAAGTTCGCATTTTCTAACAAATTGGTTTATAAATTCTGGTGTCAGTTCATTATTTCATAAGTTTATAAATAGAATTACTCCGTGTCGGAAAGGACTAAGTGGTCGCAGGACTCTTAAAGCTTCAAAATTTAAGAAATTTTATTTTTTTTAGATGTTAAACTCCTATCTTTTCTGAATATTTTGATATACTTGTTTCCTTGAAATTCCCATTAGAACAGAAGTTTTGGCTTTTAGAATTATACCCGCTCAATAGCTGAAGCAGCGTTTCCGAAACTTTAAAGTCATTATCTTCCAAATGGCGTTTTTTGGGCATAACGCGCAGGATACCTCAAAAACTTCTGAATATTTTTTCATTAAATTTTCAAAGCATATATTTCATGTTAGTCTGTAAAAACTGAGCCTAAAATTTTCTTTTTATTGTTCAAAAAAATATTGTTTTAGGTGATTTTACTGTTGAAATTTTCAAAATTTTTCATTAGCTAAATGCAACATTGCATTAAAAATATAAAAATGCTTTAAATACAAATTTATTTAAGTTCAGGGAAATTATTGCAATCTGAAGTATAAGTAAGCACCAAAATTTTCATTCTAGTTGCAATATTTATTTTGTAATCCTGCGGGTAAACTGATATGCCAATTTTTTCTTCGACAAATGTCTAACAGTTCCGAGCCCCCTTTAAATACTAATTCTGTGTCTTGCAATTTTTTATCCCAATTAAAATTGTGTTTTAAAATCATATACATTTTAAGACATTAAATGTTGAAAATGGTCCTTTTTTTTTTCAATTTCTCCAATGTTTAGAGTCCCCTTAAATTAGTATGTTTTTAAGAATTTGACGTTTATTGCTTTTATGCTGTTACTGGACATTACATTACACATATATATCATTTAAAGTTGTTATCTAGGCATAGAGTACGCCACCCCTGTCCTTGTGTATGTCCAGACTGACCGTACCTTTAAGGGTTAATATCTCGGCTAATTACCGATGATTTTTTTCGAAAATCATTATCAACAATGCTTTTATTCTTCTGCAACGATAGGTATATTCAGCGATGCTCAACAATTTTTCTGAATGCCCGTAAATCGAAATTTGTGTATAACACAAAAATGCTAATTACTCAAAAACTATGTAACCTAAGGTAATCGCTATAATTTTCCGGCAAGTTTTACATTAACATCTACTACCTCTAATTTTTTCATAATTTTAGTTTCAGTAGATTCGGAATTAGATGGGGGGGGGGGACATATTTTTTCGCTACATTTTGAACAATATCTTTGAAAATATAATACCTAAAATTAAAAGGAATGTATTGTTGAGTTCAGCGTTACAAAAGCTTTCACAGGATACCCCACATGATATGCAAATAAAAGATTTTTCTTTCAAGTAGCATAATTAGAGCCTCTACTTTTTTACTAAATATATTTATGAATGTTTATTAATCTGGAAATATGTGGGTCAGTGGTCTTCCGAATTTGAACTTTCTACGTTCCATAGTTTACGAGTAAAATGGCTGTTACAGACAGACAGACAGACGGACAGACACAGGAATGATCTTATAATGGTTCCGTTTTTACTTTTTAAGTACGGAACCCTAAAAATCGCACAAAATCGCTATTAAAGCGCCCCCTACCGGCGATTTTTTTCAAAATTCAGGGTGGACCTGCTTGCCATAGCCAAAATCTTAAAATAAAAATTTGGTTCATTTCTATGCATAACTTCATACACTTTTTGATGGTACAATATTCAAAATCGCACAAAAATCGCTATTACAGCGCCCCTACCAGCGAATTTGTTCCAAATTCAGGGAGGACCTGCTTGCCATAGCCAAAAACTTAAAATTAAAATTTGGTTCAATTCTATGCATAACTTCATACACTTTTTGGTGGTACAATGGCGACAGACAGACGGACAGACACACGGACAGACAGACATTTTCTATAAACATGTTTTTTGGGATCTCTGACCCCTAAAACGTGTAAATCCGTCGAAAACCGGAAGTCGAAAAAAATTTCGATTACAACACTTTCTTCTATAGAAGAAAGTAAAAATAATATGGTAATGTAATACGTTATTTGTCATCCATTTTTCCTTATAACCTCAAACACATTGTTTTTCATGGAAGTGACCAGGTGATTATGCAGAGATTCAGAAATATTGTACCATTCTTTTACAATGGGTACTCTTAGTTCTAATAAAACTGTTTATTATTAGCATAAAATTTGCGATTTAATACACCCCAAAGATTTTCCATAAGGTCCAAGTGTGGACTTCGACTTGGACATCACAAAACTTGATTTTTGTCTTTAATGCTTAATTTTTGTCTTCCATTGGTGTATTTTAGACACATGACAAGAAGTATTGGCCTGCTGAAACATCCAGATAGCACCATCTAAGAAATGTCTAAATGACATCAAATATTATATAACATAGCCAGATATTGCGCAGAGTTCACACGTCCCGAAATGCGGGTTAATCGCATAATCCATCATGACTAAAAGCTCTTCAAACAATTACTGATCCTACTCCCATTTGTCGACTGAAGCTTTGTTTCGGCTCCTTCCTCAAATCATGCGAATAGTGTTTATAACCATCCAGACCGTCAAGATTAATATTTTTTCATCTGAAAATACCACTTGTTTCCATTTCTTGTCCCATTTTTAGCCCATTTTTTAATGATGTTTCATTAACCTAGTTTTTTTTTTTTCAACAGGGTCATACATTTTGCATAACTATTTCATTTCAGACTATTCCAAACTGTTACGTGTAACGTTTTTTTGCTTAAATGGTTCGAAATTTCCGGAGTTGAAAGACCTTTTTGAGTTGATATTTGAAATATTTGTCGATCATCTCATGCTGTCAAAATCCCTTTTCTTCCAGATCGTTTAATTTTATTTGAATCCTTTTTTTTTCTAATTACTTCATTGTGAATGGCTGTTTTAGAACTCTTCATTAACCTAGCTATTTCTCGTTCAGATTTACTTATAAAACCATTTTTTCTTACCTATCTTTTGTAAACTTATTGCACGCGATGGATATAGATATTTAAAAATATCATGATTTAAAATTATTTTTAAAAGCACAAAAAAATGATTGATATACAGTTTTTTAAATAAATGTTTTTGAAATAACATTTTGTTCTTTTTGACGGTGTAAAAATTGAAATTTCTGGAATCTTTAGACGTCAAAAATTGCAATAAAAGCAAAACCACCGTTTTTATGACGTTAGCATTACTTACAGATATGTTCTTTTTTAAATTATAGGTATCCTAGACCATTATTTATATTTTAGTTTAACTTATTTTTGAAAAATACTTTCAGAATCTTATCTAACTCTGAAACATTTAAGGTTCCGCTATCTCCTTTAGTATTTTTTAAGATCCAGAATCCCCAGAGTATTTAAAAATTTATACTGGAGAAAATAGCAGCTATCGTCCGACTTAAGTGATTTTAGTTATTTTCAGAAAGAAAAAGAATGACAAACATCACCTTTTTCTTATGTCTTTAGGCCATTTTTTCCGGAAAAAATTAACTGATGTTATTATTAATGTTATTATTAATATCATAATTTAATCTTAGAGTGTATTTTTTTTTTTTTTTTTTTTTTTTTTTTTTTAGTTTAGAGAAATAAAAAGTCTAACTTTGAAAAATATTACTTCCTTTAATCTTCTACTCAAGCCAATTAAATATAAAGTTTCAAAAAATAATTATCCATTGTGTATAGCATTCGTTTTTTAAAACTTTAAATTAATTGCTAAAAAAATTATTTTTTAGTCCATCTTTCTTTCTTTCTTTTAAAAATTTTTCTCAGCAGAAATATTAAATTGAGTGTGTAATAGAGTATCCTTTTATGTAAACAACATGTTAATTTTATTCAACGAAGTTAAAAAGTACAGAAAAATATGTATCGTGAAATTAATGAAAAACGAATAACCTTCATACTACACACACACACACACACACACAAAAAAAAAAAAAAAAAAAAAAAAAAACCGAAAAATTAATTAAAATCGTTTTTTAACGTATTTTTGTCGATGATATCTATAATTAATATATAAGAAAAAGAAATGTCAATAAAAAAGTAATAGGAATCAAAATCAATTTAAAAATATCTATAAAAGGCAATAACGATTCAGTTTAGCTAATTGGTATTTTATTAAATTAAGTGAATTTCATTTTTACTTTCTTCTATCTTTAAAATAAGCTTCATACTACAAAAAAAAAAAAAAAAAAAAAAAAAAAAAAAAAAAAAAAAACCCTCGAAAAATTAATTAAAATCGTTTATTAACGTATTTTTGTCGATGATATCTATAATTAATATATAAGAAAAAGAAATGTCAATAAAAAAGTAATAGGAATCAAAATCAATTTAAAAATATCTATAAAAGGCAATAACGATTCAGTTTAGCTAATTGGTATTTTATTAAATTAAGTGAAGTTCATTTTTACTTTCTTCTATCTTTAAAATAAGCTTCATACTACAAAAAAAAAAAAAAAAAACTCGAAAAATTAATTAAAATCTTTTATTAACGTATTTTTGTCGATGATATCTATAATTAATATATAAGAAAAAGAAATGTCAATAAAAAAGTAATAGGAATCAAAATCAATTTAAAAATATCTATAAAAGGCAATAACGATTCAGTTTAGCTAATTGGTATTTTATTAAATTAAGTGAAGTTCATTTTTACTTTCTTCTATCTTTAAAATAAGTAAGTATTGGATTCGTGAAAAAATTCGACTTCCGGTTTTCGATGGGCTTATACGTTTTAGAAGGTCCTGAATAGTATTTAATGTTTTTTTAGAAAATGTCTTTCTGTCACTCCGTGAGTCTGTCTGTATGTAAAAAAAAATTGTGGGCTCTCTATCTCAAGAATTAATGCACGGAATTTCACAAAACTTTATAGTCAGTTAGACCTTGATATAAACTGGTGTTGGATAATTTTTAATGTACATCTTCAACAGGAGGTTCTGCTGTGCTGTATTTTTTTACGATTTCTACAATAGCTCTATCTCAAGAACTAATGGGCGGATTTTTATAAAACTTCACGGATCGATATAATTTTGTGCTGATTTCATTTTGGTGTAACTCCCCCCCCCCCCCCCCCAAAAAAAAAAAAAAAAAAAAAAAAAAAAAAAAAAAAAGATGGCTCTGCTTTGTTGTATTTTTGCACGATTTGTATCTCAAGAACTAATGCAGGAATTATCATCAAACTTAAGATTCAATTACAATGTGAAATAAATTGTACTTGAGTTGTTCGTTGTGCTAATTGCCCTAAAGGTGACGCTGCTGTGAAGAATTTTTCTACGATTTCCGCAATAGTTCTATTTTAAAAACTAAAGCACAGATTTTCGTCAAACATCAGATACAGTTACAAGTTGACGTAAGTTGTTGATGATGAGATTTTGGTGTAAGTCACCTAACATCCTCGTATAAACTAAAGTATGTATAAATACTCCATTTATTTTCGTAGATTAACCCAAGACAAGTACGGCGGAGTATGAAAAACATATGTATCATTCATTATCTTCACTAGTGTCCAATCAATTTTAAATTTCAGAAGTTCATATAAATAAAATATATATATAATTAATACTGTTTGCAAAAAACATATTTTATCAAAAGGGTATGCTTTTTAACTACAGCAAAACTTTTTTTAATATTTGAAAATAGAGTTTGCAGTATGAATTAAGGTTAGATAAATCTGTGTTTATCTTTTTTTACCATTTTAGGAGGGTTTTACAAAAATTTTACACTGACCGCTTTTATTCGCCAGCAATTAAACCTAAAGATTGCAGACGAATAAAAATATATTTAAATGAAGCAAACAGCGCATCTGAAACTACGCAGCAGATTTTCGGACAAATAGCATTCCTAAAAGACTCTAAAAAGTTTTGGCCTATTGTGTATGCTTGGAAAGAGTTTTCTATTTAGAAAATAATCCAGGTTTGTTCTATGTCAAGGTAAGTTTCCAGCAAACCGCATTTAATTATATATATATATATATATATATATTTAAACGAATTTTTAATTTGCAAAAAAAAAAAATTGGGAGCAAACCTAATGGTTTACTTTTCAGATTTCTGGCTACATTACATACGACTCATGTTTATATATATCCTGCAATTTGGCTGCATATAGCGTATTATATAGGTAAAAAGTTCAAGCAAGATTTCCCTGTAAAAAAAAAAAAAAAAAAAAAAAAAAAAATATATATATATATATATATATATATATATATATCATTTATAGTCTAAGAAACTTTCCTGCAAACCGCATTCAATTATATATATACATTCTACTATTACGAATTTTTGAATTGCCAAAAAAATTATGAAGCAAACCAAAAGGTAGGATAAGCATCTTGGGTTTGTAATTAATCAATGTACATTTGCATTTGTTAAATGAATGGAATCTGTAAATTGATTCTATAAAGTGGTTTCATGATATTTCAATTCCTTGCAATTTTTTTGATGTTGAACGTAACTGCACAGCAGTCGGAAAACAGTTTTCAAAGTCCAGTTGTATACTCTAGAAATCATTTGAACACTATATTTCTCAAAGTGAAGTACCATTATTTTTTAGAACTATTTCATGAATTTCCTTCATTTTTTTAAAAGGTAACCGCTTTTGCTGGAACATATTCCACAGAAAAAAAATATTATTTTCTTAGATTAATTAGTTTTTAGAGTTCGAAAAAGTTTTAAAAAAGGACTCTTTTTGCTCAATTGGCCACCATTTTTTCAAAAAAAACTAGTTTCTTAAATTAAGGTATAAGCTCAAGGGCTACTTTATGCACTTTTATAATTAGATGACCATATTTGTTTCAGATGCAGCAGACCAGAGGAAAAAGGCTAGATCGTAACTTTGCAGCACGCACCTGCAAGTATTGCCCTTTTCACAAGTCATATTATTCATTTTTTAAATTACACATAAGAAATACAATATATAAGTTAATTGCCATTATGTTTCATGCAAAATGTCTGAAAGTAGTATCTCTTTTCCTTGTAACTGAAAACAAAATCGTAGAAATTCCGTGAGTTTGAGTTCTTGAATCTTACTTTTTAAAACGGATTCAAGTAGAATGTGAAGGTGTTGCTCCATTTAATAAAGGTACATAATGAGAAACAACACTTTATAGACATTTAAGTGCGTATTTTCTTTGAAGTGTGGGTCATCCTTATAATTAAAATTAAAATTTTAACATAATATCAGATAAGCCGAATATTACAGTAATCCAACAAACTCCCGTTTCTGTGGCAATATACTATAAGTATTAGAATATTCTTGTCAGAAGAGTGATTTTAAAAAGAACCATATTTCGTAATTTCTGGATTTTTTACGATTTTATATCAAAACAATGCACTCATGTTCGAATAGGGACCGATATAGGAGATTTCGGATCTTTTAGACAACTATGTATAATTAAAAAAAAAAAAAAATCATACTGTGCTTGTCCTAACACATTCAAAGTATGCTACGGTAACAAAAATAGTATAGATGTTTAAATTTAATTTCAGCCTAATTAGGAAAAATAAGGTAACACAAAAGTAAATGTTTTTTGCAAAAAATAAAAAGATTTCAACTTAAAACAAAAACAGCATCTGCCACGCTTTCACATACATTCTATAAAGAGCCCTTTTCAAAAGGTTAATTGGGCAATAGCTAATGAATATTTTAATATTTTGAGAGATATTTTTTAAAACTAATTTAAAAAACCGAAGCATTTAATATAAAAATCAAAATCTTTCTACCAAGGTACTTAAACTTGTTTATCTTATCTGGACATTACATTTTATTTATTTTATCTACTTGGTTTAATTTATTTCTTTCGTTTTTTCGTAAATTTATATTTCGGTTTACGAGAAATGCAGTGGAATAAAACAATTAGTTTTTTCAAACACCTGCATTATTGTTATTAGTCATTGATAAAACACTCTGTCTTATATAGCCAGTATCAATTTCAAATGTTACTCTTCACCTTTCCCTATTTGACCATATTTTTGTGGATTTTCTTTATATATTGCATTGTAATGGTGTAAGGTAACATGGTTAAAATGCGCTACATGTCATGTTTTTTTACAAACGCACAATAACTTTTTTTTTAATAAGAAATAAATTATCTAAAAATGATAAAACCTTGCGTTATCTAAAAAAAAATTTATAGGATTTGATTTTAATTCCACTAATTTAAATTTATAAATATATGCATGGTTTGTCACAATCAAAATGAGTCTACAGTAATATCTGAAATATTAATTATAGAAAATTTTAATGATAGAATTTTTGAGTTACAGTTAATGTGTAACATGTCACTTACACAAAATAATTATTGATATGGATCCTATAATACAAGCGAGTAGGGAAAAGTAGAAGGCATTAGGGTAATATGATTACAGATAAATTTTTAAGCGTTCATCCACATTTTATTCTTACATAATGATTGTTTAAGGAACCAAAGTTATAGAAGACATATTAGGAGGCTGTACAAGGAATGTTAGAAGGCTTACCATATAAATGCATTTTGTAATTCGATAGTCTTCCCCTACACATGTAGACATTAGTTGTCCTGGAGCAGCAGTATTCAATGGAAGAGTTTTCCTCTACATTTTTTTAAAATGCTGTTATAGAATCAGAAAAATATTACACCTCCGCAAAAGAATTTAATAACTTCTCTTTGATTTTATTTGAAGGAAACCGTCACATACTCGTCCGCAAACACCAACTTACAAAAACTTTGCAATCAGCTGCGAAGCTGCTCGCTACTTTTTAAAAACTGGAAAAAAAATCCATTTTTCTACAGACATATATTTTTTACTTCAACTATATTCAACATGATTGCAATAAAAATTATTTTTCATTTGGCACAATACATAATTATTTAATGTAAGGAAAACAAGTATTAACCCGAAATATATTTCAATACTTTATTTAAAGGAAAAATAATTGAATCTGCCTTTCAAAATAATAGTCTCGTTCCTTAAACTAACCCTTAAAGTCCTTTTACAAGTACTCATTAAACTCAGATAATTGCTATTAATTACCGCAAAATATTTAAATGCGAAATCGAGTGACATCAATTAACAAGTTAAACATGTTTGCTTTGATTAATCAATTTATCCGAATGTCAAACCGAAAGTATTTCTTTAAGTAAAGAAATGAATAAATAATGACGCTATATATTTTGGAATACAATCAAGTACAAATTTAGATATAGAGTTCGCTTCAACAGTTTAGGCACACACTAAAATATAACAGTAAATTTGGAGAGAAATATGAGATTAATTTAAGTATAAATATTGTAAATGCGATTCAAAATAAGTATATTACAGATATTCCAATTTTTACATCAGCACTATTTATTTAGAATATATTCCTTTTTAAATTCCTGTTAAGAAGCCACCGCCTCCAAAATAGGGCCATTATGTAATTATTAAAATATGCCAGACCATCGAACCCTTTCAAACACAAAACAAGATTCCATGAACAGTATGACTGCAAATATTATAATTCTGGTGGTTATTTATGATGCCGAATGCTAAAGAATTCACAAACGGTGAGACTTTATAATCTTTTAATTTGAAATCGAAATATAAACAAATTATACTAATCTCAAGTATTTTAAATCGTTTAGCAAAAGGAACATACCGAGAACTGGTTATGAATAATTGTTTCCATCGAAAACAAAGATGCAGTTGACAGTGTGTATCAAGTGTTGTTACCGATTAAAAAAAAAAAAAAAAAAAAAAAAAAAAAAAAGTGTGACAATTGGCGGCAATACGAAATTCCTCCATATGACAAATTGAAAATAATCTCTGTTGTAATATTTGAAAGTGATGCATGAGAGAATTCAAAAACGCTGACTTAGAAAACTGTCTAACAATCCACACCTAAAATTACACCATGAACATACCATAATATACTTGGTCAGAATATATATGTCGTATAGAAAAAATTAATAATCATAAAGTACTACTCAGCAAAGAAGATAAATGAATTCTAGATGGGCTGGATGGCTGGAAATGCTACTGTCAGCCAGATATCATGCACATTAATAGCAAGTGTGATTTTTTTCTGATATTACACTGCCGCCACATATTTGACTTGGCAAATTCGCAGCGAACCTCCCACAGTGCTGACCATCACACACTTGCATTAGTAGTTTGTTGTGAAACTGATGTATGTCTGTCTTTAATTCACAAAAGTGACGAAAGCAAAAAAATCTCTATGCTGAGAGAATTGACAATCATGCACATGCACAGAAATTGCAGAAACTGGGTGCTACTCAAAGGCAAGACACACACATCATTGTTACCGATATATAATCCCATTTTCCTTGATTAGTTAAGTTAAGGGACCCAGAAAGATGTATTTCTTATTTTAACAATTTAATTGTAGTTATTTTTTTAAAGTACCATTTTATCTATAATCTAAAACTTATTTCACATAAAAATTCTTACAAAATAAAAGTTATGTTAATTTACTAAGTTATGTTTAGGTCTTCAGCCATTAAATATGTTTTGAAAATGTTTATCTTTCTCAATATTATTGGATGTTTCTAAAATATCATTTTAATTGATAGTTATTTATTTATTTTTGCCTTTAAACTCATTCGAGTCAATGATTTTTAACTCTTTCGGGACAGCATCCGTTATACAAATTATATTCAGTTGGTACCTCTCTTTATAAATGTTTTACTTATCAAATGCCAAAAAACCTCTAATTTAAAAGTCCAAATATTACATTTATTTGTAACTGGTGATAAAAAACGATGCATGAACCTTCTGACGGTGTGTTTACATCAGTGTGCGTACATTAATAGATCTGAAGGAATTAATCTTATAGTGTGACAGTTGTAACAGGTAGTGTGGCATGACAAGATTACAACCTTGCAATAAGTTTTCAGTATTTTAGACAAGACAGAGCAACATTTTGTACTAGTTTGCAACAAATTTGCAGTAATTTAGCCAAAACGGAACTAAATTTTCTACGTTTGCAAGGAATTTGCAGTAATTTAGCCAGAACTGAACTAAATTTTGTACTAGTTTGCAGAAATTTAGCCATAACATAACTAAATTTTCTACTTCTTTCCCGTTAATGTAAAATAAATTTACAATAAATACAGCAACAGTTTTACTTGCACAAGTTAGATGAAAGTTCAAAGCATGGTGATGTTGGCTTTTGCTTTATCTTGTTGCAGTCTTGTTATAAATTTTAAGTCTTGTCATGCCGAACTGCCTAGAGTTTTGCAGGTTTGCAAATCAAGACTGCTGCAATCTTTTTGCAAACTAAAATTGCTATGTAGGTACGAGCTGAGATAACAGTGACACATAACAAGACTGAAAGTTCATAACACGGCTGCAGCAAGATAACGCAAACGCCGAAGTCACCATACTTTTAACTTGCAGATAACTTGTCGTGCAAATTAAATTCATGCTGAATCACATTTATTGCAAATTAACGGCAAACAAGTAATCAAAATTACTGCAAACTTACTGCAAAATAGTAATAGTGGGGGACACGATCCAATATCACATTAACTATTTACAACTGTTACACTATAAGTTCAATCCCTTAGAAGGGGTACATAGACCTGATCAGGTATATTGATGCACACGCACCGTTAAGTTGCATGCATCGTTTTTTTACCAACATAAACAAGTTAGGGTAATATTTGCGTTTTTCGAGCCTTTTTTGGGGGTATTTGAAAATTATAGGGTTTATAAAAAGCGGTGCAAACTGATTAAAATTTCTGGAATTTCTACGTATTTGCTGGTTGTCTATTCTCTCAACACAGGGATTTTTTGCTTTCGTCACTTTCGTGAATTAAAGACAGTCTTGACATTAGCTTCAGAACAAATTACTCATGCAAGTGAGTGATGGTATACCTTGCGGGAGATTTGCTGCGAATTTTCAATTGAAATTTGTCACGGCAAGATTGTATCACAAAAAATCAAGCTTGCTGCTAATGTTCATGCTATCTGGTTACTGATTAGCTTCAATGGGCACACAACACTTTCTCCTTAAGAAATCCAATTCAACAAAGTATCCAGAGATAGTACAATAACATCTACTTCCATTTGGTGACGTTTAAGAGGATTCTGGTTCCAAATTGAAGCACGTCAATGTTTAAATCAAACACTCAACAAGTAAAAAAAAAAAAAAAAAAAGCTCGCCGGCTATAGTCGTAATTTCTATACAAAAATAAACTTTTATTTCCAGAGTAAGGACTTGACCGATTAAAATTATTTTTTATGTATTTAATTTATATAAAAATTTGTATATATTTCTTAAATAATTTTAAAACTGCTGATTTTTTTATATTCCAATACTTTCTATATAATATTGCATTTGCATTTTATAAGAACATTACTGTATATTTTTTGAAAACACGCTCCAATTCATATAATTAAAATATAATAACAATATAGCATGAATTATACTCTGAGCAACGTTATCGTTTGTTTAATTACACTGTAAAAAAATCCGAGGAGTTTTCCTGTAGGAATCGGAAAAATAGTTGTCCTTATCGTACCGGAAAAATTTCCGTCCCAGCTCGGAATAAAATCCGTAAAAAAAAAGGAAACATTCATTAAAACGGTATTTTTTTTTATTTTATTCTGATTTTACGAATTTTATTCCGAGCTGGGAAGGAAAATTTTCCGGTACGATAAGGGCAACTATTTTTCCGATTCCTACAGGAAAGCTATTCGGATTTTTTTTTTTTTTTTTTTTTTTTTTTTTTTTTTTTTTTTTTTTTTTTTTTTACAGTGTAGGTGATATTTTATTTTACATAGATGATATATTTTTTTTCTTTAAACGGTACATATTTACATACACATAACATTTATATATAGTACCATTTTTTATTTTATTATTATTATTATTATTTTTTTTTTTTTTTTTGCGTTACAGCTAAATATTTATTATTTCTTTAAAAGTAAACTATGGAAACAGAAATTATTTGATTTGAACTCCAACTTTTATTATTTTCCCTAAACTAATAATTTTATCTGCATTAATACTATATCACTTTGCATGATGGATCGCAACCGCAATTGACATTTTCTGATAATTATAGACATTCTATCAAAGAACAATACTAAATCACGGGTAAAAGAAAACAATGCTTCGGGTGATTACTCTGATAGCTTATAGGTCATAAATAAAATAAACAAAAGCATTGAAAGTTTTCAGACAAGGATATTCTTATGATTTACAAACATGATATATTTGCAAAAGCATTAAAACCTAATTTTAAGGCATTGAAAAAAGATGACCCAATGAAATAAGAGTTATATTAGCTAACTTCTATAAAAAGCGTTTTGATTTAAATGCCACATAATTTAAATTTAGATATTATTATAAAGAAAATTTTATTAAAACATATGCTTTAAATATGTATTCATGAGAATGTATTCTGTAAAACATTAAAGATTTTGAAGCAGAATGTTACTAATTAACGGAATTTTATTCTTATAATTAACTTTTTATTCATAGTTGGAAGCAAACCGAATACGTAAATCTGGTGACACATAAAGTCAATATACCTATGGGTGGTGTTCCACATATTGTATATTTAATTTTTATCAATGTAATGCAAAAATACCGGATCTGTTACTAAAATCCATAAGTGAGAGAAATTTTCATTTGTTAAAATTATTAAAATCGTAAGATTTAAAAGAATCTACGCTTAAGTTGCAGATAATTCTGACTTTTAATTTGTATGGAAAAAAAAAAAAAAAAAAAAAAAAAAAAAGAAGCTCACAATCTGCGACAGCAAAAGTTTTTACGGTTGCCAGTTTGAAAGCTGTATTTAAATAATAAAGAAAAGTTATCCCGAAAAGAATATATCCAGTTTGAATTTTGTTTTCGTTCATCTAGCAATAGTACCAAAAAATGCATTTTTAGTATTTAAAGTGAAGGTCCCTGCGTTTACCTGGAACTTGATCATTGAAACATGATTCGAATTACAAAAAATTTTGAAAGCATGTACGGATTTTAAATTCCGTTTTGCTATACAAGGATCATGTATATATAGTATACAGTCAGTACCCGATATATGGTAAACCGCTTATAATATCACTCTTTGTAAGTCCGGATTGACTGAATAGGTATTACGTGTTAAAATACACCGCCTATATGGTCAGTCTCCAATGGCTACTATCGGATATATGGTCATATGGTCAATTTTTGTCTCCCTTTTTATTGAAAAATATTTTATACATTTATGCTTTTTCCTTCTCTTTTTTAGGGTGTAAAGTGCCGAATAGACGTATCTTTCACAATCAACTGTTATCTTCAACTGTTGGCCTCTTTGTATTGGTCATGCGGGGCTGTTCATTTTTAACAGATTTAGAAACAAGTGGATGGACATCCTGAGGGAGGAACGTCTTTCCTTCTGGCTAATCTCCCCTTTTTCCTTCGTTGAATCTCCCGTGCTTTTGCTAAAATCCACAAATACGAACTTCCGTATGGTAAAGGAAGACCAGTTGACATTTTTATAGCTTTAGAGTGCTAAAGAGACCTTTTCCTTTTTATACAGAGCCTTAGAAATCGCGATAATATTGCATACCACGTGATTAGTTGCGCGTCGACACTTGGGGAAGGTGGGAGGGGATTTGCTCTTCCCGGATGCCGCCTATAAGAGAAACTTTTTCCTGTCGGTAAGAGTTTCCAAAGCTCTACAGATTTCTCCCTCATATGTCGTATTAGATACCGATTCTTGGAAAATATATCAACACTCTTTACGACCGAATGAAAATTGTCCTCCGTGCAGAGAAAAATTAAATCACGCATTTTTTGTATTTTTGTATTTTCCATTACTTGTCGCTGCGTGTAAAGTCTTCGTCCATTTGTTAATTGCCATTTATGAATTCAAGATATCAGCAAAACGAAAAATTTGACAATTGCGGAAAAAAAAGTGGAAGAAAACTTTGACAAATCGAATGTATCGAAAGCAGCTTTCGCGATAACTGATGGAATAGAGAGAGCGACACTGAATTACGTCTTAGGATTCAAATCTTGTTAAACAGAAGATGTGATCAACCAAAAGAGAAGGCGAGAACATGTTTCAACATTTGAGAATATTAAGAAAGATCTTTTCACTTGGATAGAAAGTGCCAGATGGCAGAATGTTCCAATACATAGATTATCGTAAAAGAAAAATCTCTGAAAATTGCTGCATAACAAGGAAAACCGAATTTTACGGCCAAGGAATCGAAATGGCTATTAACTTGTTAAATGACATTCTCAATAGGTACAGACCTTGTGATGTTTACATTTTGATAAACTTGGGCTAATCTAATCTAATCGCCCACCCTGGGAACCTGCTTGTGGCTGATGGTTGGGTTAAGCCCCTTGCCCAGGGCGGGATGTTCCTACCAGTTTTGCGGCACCGCAACCCAGGGAACATTAGTTAGTATATTGGTTTGAATATAAACTAAGTATTTTCAGATAATAATTACTAAAATTAATAACACTTAAGATATGGTGCAATTACAGTAGTTACCAGGTTATATGCATGTTTCAGTACAATTTTTAAGATATGACATAATATGATACGATTTACTACAATTACAATAATTACTAAGTTATCTACATTATTTATAACACTTTTCAAAATCAGTTTTAACCTCAAAATCACACTACAGGTCACATTGTTCAGGGCGAGCCGAGATTTGATAATAAGTTCAAGTTTGAAAAAAAAAAAAAAATAGTTACATTTAATACCACAAAAAAATTAAGAATCATTTATAGCATATTAATTAAAGAGAAATGGAATATAAGAAACTGTGAAACAATAAATAAAAATTATAGTTAAATGGAATAAAATTACATTAGAGTTAATAACGAAAAACATATATTAGATAATTATATTTTTTTAGAAAACTGTGCAGCAAATGAAACGAACCGTCCAAAAATAAGTTAGAGTTAATTTATAAAGAGCTATAAAACAAAAGGCTGAAAATTAATATTTAAACTTGATAATGGGAAGTTTGTTCATATTCTCACAGTCTAAAGCTTGCAATGAGAATGAAAAGATAATCAATTATGTTACACAGTGCATAAAGAAATCCCCCATCAAACACTGGCCTAAGAAAGAAGATAAATTTAGAGAAAATAATTAGTTAATTTGTAAAGGTAAAAGATAATCCAAAATTATAATAATAGATATTATAAGCTGCATCAAATGGGGGAGAAAATAAATTCTAAAATATTTGACATAACAGCACCAAAACTATTTACATAAATGTGGGTTTATAGGTAGCCCCACAACTTTAAATAATAATATATTAATATGCTTAAATGATAATAAAATATGATAACAGATGAAAAAAAATTACAGACTACACCTAAAGTACAACAAGTAAGGAAAAAGTTTTACTATTATCAAGTTATTAGTTTTTGAGTTCTTAGAAATCGAACCTCCATCGCTCAGCCAACTGAGATCGGAATACTGAGCATAATGATGAGTCAGCTGTGTGCTGTTTATAATTTTCCATATGGAAACAATTTGTGCAACGATGTTGAGATTTTACTTCTTTATATGGACAGTTTGATGTTGAGTGTTCTCTTGAACATTTTGCACATATTGTGTGTCTTCTGCAGGATGCTTGTGAATGACCGTAGAGTTGGCAATTGGCACATCTCACTATGGGGTTATTTTTTTGCAACCTGCAGTTATTGAGTCCTATTGTCATAAATTTTTGAGCTATCATTTGTGTTGGAGGTTTTTAAGTTAGTTTGTAGCACTAATTGTTATGTGTGATACTTATTCTTCTGCAGTACTTTTGTTATTGTTATATTTTCTTCTTGAAATTTCTGTTTAATTTGTTGTAGTGTTTTCTGGTGTTGATATCTTCGGAATTCCGATAACTATAACTTTGTGAAGATTTTCTGGTTATAAGTAATTTCAACTATTTATGTTAGTTTAGGTATCTGTTTTATTTGTTTTAAAAGTAATTCTACGTCTTTATCTGTTTCTGATTTAATTATTAACATATTGTTTCTCCTCGATCTTCTGCATATTATTTTTGAGAAAACTTTTTCATATTGAAGTTCCCTATTGAGAACTTCCTGCATGTCACTTATTGATGTTTTGCTCGTGATGCTCCTCATCAGAATTGCCGTGCTTGATTCTTTACTGTTATTGTTAGGGGATAGTTCCTTTTGTTCGTAATTAGTTTTTGTTGTTTCAGTTATTGTTTCTAATTTCTTTCTAATTGTTTGTTCTAGATTATGAATTTTCCTTGATAATTGGGGTATAACCATAGCTGCTATTTTCTCCATTTCCTGTAGTCTATCCTTGTATTTTTCAATACAAGGATTGTTGTTTCATGTCTTTTTAACTGTTCTTCCCTTTTATTGATTTCTTCAATATAAACTTGGGCTGTTTTTTTTATGATTTGCCAGATAAAACTGTCACTTTTAAGAACAAAAAATGAAGTGCGGCGAAGGTAAGCAAAAAAAAAAAAAAAAAAAAAAAAAAAAAATAGATTGCCCTTTTTATTAGCAGGGAATATGGATGGATGACTCAGAGAAATTCACTCCATTAGTTATTGGTAAATTTCCCAAGCCTCGTTGTTTGAAAAACTGCAAATCTTCGAATTTATATTACGATGCAAACCAAAAGGCTTGGATGACAATAAGCATATGGGAAAAAGAAACTTGGCATTTCGATAACATTTGCACAGACAAGTGGCTATAACCACAGACAACTCTACCGCCCATTGCATGATTCCCAATTTAAATCCGATTGAACTTATTTTCTTGCCTCCAAACTGAACCTGTATGGCACAACAATTAGATCAAGAAATTATTATTAAAAATATTAAGATAAATTATCGTAAGCTACTTTTAAAAGACGTCATTGCTGCCATTGATCAAAAAAAGAAATTTCGCGTGAGTGTGTTAGATGCCATGTGTTACGTAGACAAGAATTGGAATATGATATCAAATAATTAATGAAATTTAAAAAATCAAAAAACCGGCTGCGTAAAAAGCGAACTAATTGATTATTTATCATCAATGTGAAACTATTTTTTTATATTACTTACCTATTTTTTATTTATTTGTATTGATGACTTTTAAGTTGTGTTTAATTGTTAGTTCCTATCTATAAACACTGATTTAATGAGGCCTATTTATGTCTATGATGATACGAGTGCATAGAACTTAGAGATCCTACCTACACAATTTCCTGGTTGTGTAATACTTAAACGGAGCTTCTGACTGTAAAATAGTCAATGAAACATCATCTTCATTTTGAAAGACCTATCCAATGATATGCTACTCAATAGGGTGCGTAATTATGTTTTCGTCACTACCGCTATTTTGTATTTTACGGGCGCCATTTTAAATTTATAAAAATAAAACCAAGCCTATAACTATCGGACGGTTAAGACAAATCGATAGAGACCTCATTCATTAAAATCCATCCAGCCGTTGGGATGTTTCGAGGGTATAAAGAAATACACATACCCAGATACGCGTGAAACACATAACCCTTCTTGGCAGTCGTGTAAGAAGACATTGAATATTGTTTTTGACATCCTTCGCTTCCAGAATGTGAAGAATTATCGTTCGAAGACAACGACAATAATGATAATGGTGATGATGTGTCCCTATTTGAAGTTGCAAATATGCATACATATGTATACATATGCATGCAGTTGTTGACAATGAGATCGCTACTAATGGATTTTACCCACGAGTGGCAACAGTAACGCCTTTGCGGGCATGTACCTTCCGAAAAAGACTGCTTACTGGACGAAGGGGAAGTCGTGTTAAAATGTTCTTCACGCCTATTTGTGTTTTTCTGCTAGATATCGGCAGCTGACGTGACATTGGTAAAGTCCATGGTGAAGCTTCTATACAGGAAATAGTTTCGAAAATTTAAAATATAAACACAGATGCAAACGATGATAATGACATTGATTTCGAAGCTGAACCGACAACGCGAGCAGAAGCTCTCAAAGCCCTAAATACATTCAAATATTTTTTCACCAATCCGAAAGGCACAGAGGAACATTTTAAAACTGTTCGTGAATAAGAAAAAGTAGTTTTAACAACTACCATAAAAAACAAACAAACCTGCATTAAAGATTATTTTTACTACTACGAGTATACACATCAATTCGAAACTTTAAATGTAAAGCAATTCTTGTTTGTACCTCTCGTTTTATAAATTATACATTCATAGCTTCTTTGTACATTATTGTACTAACATAACTAACTTATTAATAATATTTTACTGTCTTGTAAATAAAATTCCTACTTATATCGCATATAAGGTCACTCCGTTTATAAGGTCATATTTTTCAGGGCCGCATGGTTGACCATATAACCGATACTGACTGTATACAGGTACGATTTTTTTTATAAAGCCCCCTTTCTGAAATCTCTTATTTAGCAAAAAATGCCTAGAGTCTAAGAAGCATATTGAATAACACAACATTATGGGATATTTTACCTGAATTTTATGGATTTTGAAAGGAAATGTTTTCCGAAAGGAAACAATAGTGTTTCTAACGCTTTAAAACGCTGAGATTTCGACATAAGTTCCTATATTACACTTTATTTGCATATTTGTATTTAAATACTTTGACGTTTTTCGAGTAATTAGATATGACTTATAATACTTTAATATTAAAACATATTCTAACATACATTTTTGATTCCACATTTATTTTGTAAAAATGTTTATACTAAACAGGCCCTGATCTAGACAAATGTGATCAGCAATGCTTTTCTGAGCATTCATAATGGTTTCCACATGAGAAGACATTTCAAAATTATGACATACAAAACATACGTCAGAAATCACCATAAATCGGTTAAATTTAATGATGTGGAATAATTCTCTTGGCACCTTTTTCAAGAATATGGAAATTTAGTTGAAAGAGATGTAATGGATAGATTCTTTAATATTTCAAAAAGGTTTTAATGGAATTCTGCTCGTTCCAGGTAATTACCAATATGGATTTCGACAGAAGCAGGTAATCTGTTCGAATGTTGATTTGTAGCAGACTGCAGAATACAATGAAAATACGCATGCGGTGGGCATGAAAACCTCACACATAGTAAGAAGCAGAGGGTGTGCGTTACACAAGAACTATAGATACAAATGTAGAACAAAAAAATCCCTCAAGTCCATTCTCTGCATAGCTCTTTCATTTATTTGTACGATCAAATCCAATAACATTCGCTGTCATCGGCTGAATATCAATCACCTGCCTCTAAGAAGTCGAAGTTCATTGAAACCTTCATATCTTGTTTGGAATATTTTTTTAGTACTCCCTTTTCAGCTACTCGTATACTCTCGCGCTGTTCTTAATACTGTAGAAAATACAAAAACTGCCTGATTACTTTAATTTCAAATGAATTTAAATGACGACACATGATTAAAATCTTTCTAGAACATACCTTTGACCACTTTTTTCCGATTTGGTCATTGTAGCATATTGCAAGAAAGTTGCGGTGTAAATCCAGACTAGTCTTCTCCATAATACAGTCATATGATAGCCATACACGCAAGAATTGCCCGCAGTGAATGGATATAAATGACATACCCGAACGTGACAAAATAAAATATTGTCTAAAAAAGATTGCAGACAGAAAGAAACAAAGAGGTATTGGTATGACTTTCGTTCGTCATAAAGTAATTAATATTGTAAAATTAACCACTTTTTCATTCGCCTAGCTTTAAAAAGTCTTCCGTAATATGTGAACAAAGAAAAAAAAATCACGTAATATGTCAAATAAGTTTTACAAGAAATGTATGACATTTTTTTAACATATCTCAGTGAAATATTCTTCAAGCCGGTAAAACGAATTTTTATTTTTTATGTTCCCTCTGGAATCTGAATTCTTTATCGGATTTCAATTTACAAACATAGGTAACATTTGGGAAGATTTTCAGATAAATACCAGTCATGCGGTTTATTGTAAAATTGAATTTTGTTTTCTGTGAAAGTTCTTTACACTGATATATATCAATCAGATTCATATTTCTTAGAAACAGTTGTTTGTCGGAAAATATTTGAAAGATTTTCCTTAGATTTTTCGTTTCATATATATCAACAGAGTACACATACATATTCTTTTAAAATATGTTTTTTTATAGATTTAGATCCATATATTCTCGCTTATTTTATATTTCTTTTGTTGTAACCATAATGCGTTTGATTTGAATTTTCTGCGGTGATTGTTTTCAGTTTTATAACAGTAGATAATACCTACTTTAAATAAAATAATATAGTTCTAAAAAAAAAAAATAGAATTACAGTTAAAAATCTGTCTTTTAAAAAGATTTAGATACTTTATACATTCAACTGAATATTTGTTAAATTGTGCTATTAACCGCTTTATATTTTATTATGCATTTTAAAATAATTTTATTGAACAATTTTTGGTCAAAACCATATATTTTTTTAAATAATGTTTAGAAAACATGATAATAAATTCATTGATATTTAAAAGAGATAAAATTTAAAGATTCATTTATTGAGAGAGAGTGAAACAATTGATTTAATTTAGTGGGTTAAAGAAATTGTGTAAGAACAACGTGAAATGAATATATATATATCAAATTGTTTTGCCTTTATTTGGAAGAAAATCTTAATATTAAAAATACATATTCGATTAAAGTTGAGATTATATCAGAAACTGACAGAAAATTTGAAATTTGAGGAACATTAAAAATATTACCCTATTTTAAAATCATATTAGTCAATTAGACTCTTACAAAAAAATTCTATAACATTTTATTTTTTAAATTTCGAATGACTTTTATTTGTTTGTCTGTTAATATGACAATACCTTCATATGCATGCTTAACTTAATCTTAAATAATGAGACTTCTTACTGTAAACAAACAAACAAAAAAAACACACATTTAATATTAGCATGTGAAAGAAAACCCATTTACCTAAGCAGTTTATATCTCTGTTTGCAAAGTATTAACAATAATTTCCTGTGTTAAAGATTAGTTAAGAATTGTATAACTAATAATTTCATGAAAGATTGCAGATTTCTCTTGTTCAAGTAAATTCGAACAGCGAATTCCCATACATATTTCAGTACTAGATTTTTAAAAAAATGGGAATTTTGACACCAAGTTCAAGATTATGTTTTAAATTATATTTTCATAAAACTGAGAGTAAGTGATATAAACATTTAATAATCCATCCAATTTAAATGCTATTCAAAGTACTATTTATTCACAAATTAAAAGATGTAAAATAAACACATGAATAAAATAAATGTCTACGTTTCTGTTTAATATTTAAAACCTTCACCAGGAGAAAACAATTCTAAAATATAAATCGACAAATACAATGTGTGCTAAGTGTTTTTGTCGATTTATATTTTAGAATTTTTTTCTCCTGATGAAGGTTTTAAAGATTAAACTGAAACGTAGAGATTTATTTTATACATATGTTTATTTTACAACTTTTAATTTGAGAATAAATAGTACGTTAGATAGCAACACCTTTTTTGTTTTGTATTAGTTATAGTATAGTTTTTTAATTTTAATGTTCATATTTTGCATGAATATAATTAAAAACATTTTTATAAAAAATAAGTTTTTCAAGTTTAAAGTCAAAAGATAATTGTTATAGTTATTTGTCAGTTTTTTAAAATTAAGAAAAATAAAATTATGTGCTAAATGCGTTGAGCTTGAAAATGGTCTATACTAATATTATTTATAAACTAGGAGGCTCTGCCCACTGCAAAATTCGCCAATAGCTTTTTTTTTCAACTCGCCAGTTAGCATTTTTTTCCCAAGTGGTAAATTAAAACATTGCTTTGAAGTTGAAATTAAATGTCATGGTTTGTGGCATTATGTAATATTTGGCGAGGTGTCATATACGCACAAGGTTTGGCGTGATTTTTTTTTTTTTTTTTTTAACGAAAATTTGACGAAAACCTCGTTTTCGAATGCCAGTTACATATGCATTTTTGATACTACTTAGTTATCCCGTCGACCAAAAATCTATCACAAAACTATAAGATTAAATGCCAATAATGGTTGATCGTAAATGTCACATTCACTTGACTTTAAGCAAGTTACACATGTTTACGTTATCAAGTGATTTTTATTTCGTTTTATTTGTATATTTATTAATGTTATACTATTTTACTAGTTATTTCGTTATTCGTTAAACGAAACGTTATTCGTTATTTCGTTAGAATAAAAATTACGTCAATTTGTATAACTTGGCGAGCGGTTTGTCGATTTATATGATTTGACGAAATTGGTCGACGGAATAAGTAAGTAGTACGTAACTTTCTTTTAATTATTTTCTATTATTTTTAAAGAAAATGACCAAAAAAGTAATTAATAACTATAGATCAAAACAATTTATATAATTGTAAAAAAGAAAATAAAAGTAAATAAATAACAATAGCCGGGTTACCATGCCATTCAAAATAATGCCATTTTGGCGCCAATTAGGTACCCCGGTGCGTATACGACATGTGTTTCAAATATTTTTCTTTTCGTTTTGTTTAAAAAAAGAAAGAAGTGAAAGCCATCAATTTGAAATGTTTCAGTGTTAAATGAAAGTTTTGTATTTTAAATAAGATGAATGAAAGGATTATATTTTAAATGAGATTAAAGAAATACAAAAAAATGCGGTGTGAAAAATGTTTGGCGATTTATCTCCTGCGTCCCGCTAACATAAAAATACCGAGTTCTTGATTTCTCTATCAGAATCTTTCGATTTGGCGAAAAATTGTTCAAGTAAATTGAATTGTGAATAATAGTAACATGATACATTTCTTAGCATACATTTAAGGAAGACGAAACTGGTCTCCAAATTAGCTTAAAATAATAATCTTTTCTAAAGTATGAAAGAAAAAGTATATGAGTTGCCATCATTGGAGATATATATATTGGAGATATATGGAGATATATTAATAATATCTCGAAAACTAAATTGAATTTTAAAATTCTAATACCAGTTTTGAAATCTGCGGATCAATAAGGATTTTTGGTGTTAATTTTATTACAAAGTATTCCATATTTTAGGTTAAATAGCCATGAAACATAATCAGTTGTTTAATCAGTCGTTTCATAGAATCATTTCATAAATTCGTTTCATTTCAGCCGTTTCATAAATTCGTTTCATTAGGATTTTATATATATAGGGTAGATAAGATTTGCTTATTTGTTTGTGTGTTTTCAAATATAATCTCTGGAACAACATAACCAATTTCAAATATACTGCTGCAAGTCCATGATGACAGACCTTGCCATATGTTAGTTATAATTAAATTGTTAAATGTATTGTTGTTTGTTTAATTCACATTTTTATGCTCATTATTAAGTATTTAAATCGGAAACGATTTTTTTTAATGTAACGAGTATTATACTAAAACTTAAGAAATTTCAATAATGAAATGATTTAAAAAAATAATGAATCCCATGCTGATATCAAACTGACATTACGTTCTTTTAAAAATATTTAAATGCATAACATGATATGATATCCATTCATCATACAGGAAAAATGTTTCATCTTGATTAAACGCGGTTCACTTATGATTGATTAAAATACTCTAAAACATTTCAAAATGAAATATTTCTGAAATCCCTTGATTAAATTAAGGATAAATGGAAACAGTTACAAACATCAAACTTAGCTTTTCAATTTAAAATAATACAACTACATTTATAGAGACAGACACACACACACATATGTATATGTATATATATATATATATATATATATATATATTAAATAAATGAATATTTTTTGTTATTTATTATAGATAAATACATCTAAGATACAAAGAAATAACTATGTAAGCCAAGAAACATTCTTATTATGAAAAAAAAAAATTATATAGATATATTTCAAAACCTGTATAACATAAAAATCTACAAAAACAGGCAGCATCGTTCATTTCCAATAATAAATTATATTGTACAATACAAAAAATTATAGCGATTTTTCGATTCTTGATGCATATATTAGAATATTACTTTTATATTCTGAAAATATATGCATGCTAGTAAAAGAAACGTTTGCGTATATGTGTGGGTATGTTTGGGTAGTGTCCAAGAAAATCTGTTTCTTATATAGTCTACAAATTTGGTTCTAATTATACGACGATATATCATATTTTTGTGATCTATAGTCCTTTGATCTATCGTGGGTTAGGATGTCTCTATAGATAAAGGTGTGAATTTGTCTGTTTTTCTGATTTTTGAAAATTTCGTCTTCAATTTTCAGTGGATCATAAAATGTTATACAAGACAATTTTTTTTATCCAAATATTGTAACATTTGTCCTCTATTCTATGAAGTTAATTCGAAATTCGTACTGCAATGCCGAATTCTTCACGATTTATAAATGTCTGTTTTCGACGATAAGAATTACTTTCTTTTTTTTATTATAAGATTTCTAGTTAAGATATCAGCCGTTCACTGTGTGATATATATACATGTATGTATATAAAACTTAAAAGTGGAAGCCTTTAGAAATTGTCAAAACTTCATTAAATATGAAATAATTTTTGTTAGTTTTTAATTAAAGTAATATCGATGGATTATTTCGTATATGGAATGAAGATTTTCCATGGGATTTTTATTACTCTTGTCATTTTTATCAATCTTGTGAACATTCCAAATCAATTTCTTTTTATATGTGGTAACTGATCTCTATTAATTTTGGCCAAACTGTATATTATATTTTAGGTAGTAGTACTTTATATGTAGGCTGTATTAGGTTCATTTAAAGTAAGCATTATAGTAGTTTTTTGAGATTGTCAATTAAAATCCCGGAAGCACAAGACCCACACCGTTAGGTTCGTTTGATTATTATATTTCAGATAATTTTAAGCTGCGTACTCACTATCTAGTTTCTTTCGGTCAACGTTCGGCGTGTTTGATCCAGGCAGTCGGAGCAATTGATGTTATAATGAGTTTTGCAGTACAAGGATAGGGAGTTGCATGACGGAACTAGACGCTCAACTGCGTTGACAGTTTTACGACTAGTGTTTGGGGAGATAATTGCCCAAAAAGCTTACACTCCTTTTGTCAATTCGATATGCTTTGGAAGTTGTCTCCTTTCCAATCCACTTAAAAAGGTTGCAATTTATTGGCGATTTGAAATAAGCAGAAAATAAATTTACATTTTCGCCAAGTGCGAAATGGTAGAGTATTTTTGATCTTTCAATGAAAAAAAAAAAGGATACATAAAAAAAGAAAAGAAAAAAAGAGAAAAGTGCTATAACAATTAGCCAGATTGTTTGATTTTTTCAAAACAGTGCATTATTTATTTTTCATCGCATTAATTAATTTATTTTAATTATCAACGATTATTAATATTTCGTAAAATTTACACCGTAATTTTATTAGTATATTCTGTCATGGATATAGTTTAGGAATTTCTTTCCATATGGCTGAATCCATATCAACTCAGGCAGGGAGGTTACCTTCATAGTCTCAGAAGTTTTTGAATTGAACATATGTTAAAATTTAAGAAAAAGTAAGATACTTGTATATTTTCATTTTGCCCCAAAAAATTCCTGGCCCGAGATACAGGCCGCCAAAGATGACATCCCCGGCATCCTTTCTCATTCGCGATTTTCGATAAAAATTTTAAAGTGCTCTATCTCTAGAACGGTGCAAGATATTTTGTTGCGGTTTATTTCATTTTAAAGATAATATTCTTCTGTTTAAAATGATATACCCAATTTTGAAAAATGTATTCAACTTTTCTTGTGGCAGTCTTTTGAAAAAAAATTTAAAAAAAAAAAAAATTTTTTTTTTGGAAATGCCAATCCCAAAAATTTTGATTTTTTTGCTGTTGATCAATACCATTGGGAACTACCTTCACTGTAAAGGAGAACTTCCACTTTTGAGTTTAACAAATTTTAGAAACGTTTAAAAAATTCAGAGAAGTTTACAGGAACTGTATATATACAGTTCCAGTAAAAGTCACTGAATTTTTGCTTATTTGTATCATATTTGTAAGGATAAGCCTACTATATATCCTAAACAAGTAAGAAATTGCAATATCAAATGTGGCAAATGAGGTGCATGCGTACTATAACTAGTTTTATAAATATTCAGATCTTGGTGCAATAAGTTACACTCTTGGGCAAAAAGGACACGAATACAAAATTTATTATGATTCTACAGATTAAATTCAGTAATACGGAAGTAATATGAATTCATCTTAAAAGGACTTAATCGCCATGGCAACCTAGAATCATTACCTATCATGGTATATCATTGAATCAATTATGTATTATAGGGTTTTTAAATAGAATAAAGAAAACTTTTATTAATGTCTTTTATGTTTTAATTTGATTTTCATAGCATTTGAAGTGATACATACTTTATTTTCAATACCGAACATAGTAAAACAATCTCAATAACATATATCAATTACACAGCAATACAAATTATATTAATACAACTTAGAGTTCAGACAGATGGGCAGACAAATCGAATCCATAAAGACTTTCAACTATGTTGGAAATTGTTAAAAGCACATAAATGACTTTTAGAAATTTATGTCAATAGACGGAAGCATACTTGAATACTTTCGTACAACCCTGTATTTTACCTTCTATGTTTATATACATGCCACTATTTAGCTAATATTTAATTAAGATTAAAACATCCTTAAAACCAGTGAAATCACACTTCCAGAGATTATCATCCATAGACGGCCATGTATCTAATTCTTTGCGTGGACCTGTATATCATTTTATCTATATTCTCCAAACATATCTTAGTATACTAAATGTAGTTCAGTGTAAAAATGCATAACTCATTTAAAAATCACCTTTAAGCTACTTTCATTCATACTCAGTAAACCCTTAAGATTTCTTTTGTGTAGCCCTGTATATGATCTACAGCATTTATGCACACAACGTAATATGGAAAAATTTAGTTAAACTTGAAAACTCAAACACAACTAAAAATGCACTTCCAGCAATGCCCTTAAGATTTATTTTGTGTACCTCTGTATATGATCTACAGCCTTTATACACACATCGTAATATGGAAATATTTAATTAAACTTAAAAACTCATATCGCAACTAAAAATGCACCTCTAGCAATCATTGCTAATGTACAGTATTTCCAATAAGGTAAAGTATCCGAAATCTTTTGTGTGTCCCTGTAAACACTATGCACTTTCTATGACACAGGAAGTAATTTTTTGTAAACCTCTGCAATAAAGTATGTATCACTTCAAATGCTATGAAAATCAAATTAAAACATAAAAGACATTAATAAAAGTTTTCTTCATTCTATTTAAAAATCCTATAATACATAATTGATTCAATGATATACCATGATAGGCAATGATTCTAAGCTACCATGGCGATTAAGTCCTTTTAAGATGGATTCATATTACTTCCGTATTACTGAATTTAATATATGGAATTACAGTAAATTTTGTATTCATGCCTTTTTGCCCAAGAGTGTAACACTTATTGCACCAAGATCTGAATATTTATAAAACTAGTTAATACTATGCACGCACCTCATTTGCCACATTTGATATTGCAATTTCTAACTTGTTTAGGATATATAGTAGACTTATCCTTACAAATATGATACAAATAAGCAAAAATTCAGTGACTTTTACTGGAACTGTATATATACAGTTCCTGTAAAATTCTTTGAATTTTTTAAATGTTTCTAAAATTTGTTAAACTCAAAAGTGGAAGTTCTCCTTTACAGTGAAGATAGTTCCCAATGGTATTGATCAACAGCAAAAAAATAAAAAATTTTAGGATTGGCATTTTCGATAAAAAACATTTTTTTGAAAAAAATATTTTTTGTCTTTCTGTTTAAAGTAATTTTACATAATTACTAGAAAATAGAACTTGTGTCTTTCTGTCATAGTTTTACAAAGGATAAAAATTGTGGCTTTTGTTGATTTCTGCCAGTGGTTGGATATATATATATATATATATATATATTAAAACAGGGTTTTTTTTAATACAACAATCACAAAACGTCGTCATAAAAGAATATTTAGGATTAATATTTACTTCTATGTAAGAATATATTTTTAAACGAAAAGATTTATCTTGAAACAATTTTAAAATGTTATTAACAATTTTTTACTGTATATACCTTTTATATCGGCTCTATAAAAAGAGTTTGAAATGGGGGTCAAGCTCGATTCTTTACTAGCCTTCGGTATACGGTATCAAAGTGGAAATTTTATATTTATTCACAAAATGAAATAGGGGGAAAAAATCCTATTTGGGAATAACACGGCTAATTAGCGACAATTTTTTTTTTCGAAATTCATTATCAATAATCATTTTATACTTCTACGAAAATAGGTACCTCCAGCCATAGGTATCATTGCTGAAGGCCCTCAAATTGAAATTTGTGTGTAACGGAAAAATGCGATTTTCTCAAAAACTATGTGACTTAGGGTAATCGATAAAGTTTTCCTGCAAAGTTTAAAATAATGTCTACTCACCCCTAATTTTAACAGAATTTTAGTTTCACTAGATACGGAAATAGATGGGAGGGGGGGGGGGGGGCATATTTTTGCATTATATTTTCGACAATACCTCTGAAAATATAATATCTAAAATTAAAGACATATGTTTTTGAGTTTTGCGTTACCAAAGCTTTCACACGATATACAAAGGAAAAATTTGTTTTCAAGTAACTTAATTAGCCCCTATACATTTTTCCTAAATGTATTTGTGAATGGTTAATAATCTATAAATATGTGGGTCAATAGTCTTTATTACTTCAGCCAATTTGAACTTTCCACCTTCCATAGTTTCCGAGTAACATGGGTGTAACAAACTGATAGATAGACACGGGAGTGATCTTATAATGGTTCCGTTTCACCGGGAGCACAGGACATTTGAATTTTCACAAAATCAGTTTTCGGTTTTTGTTTCATTTTGGATGTTTTAATATTTCTCAACAATATGCAAAAAAACTCCATTCAAAAATATGCATTATTTCTTGAGTTACAATCATTTATAGACGGTGAGTATAATTGAATGTCCATAGATATTGAAACTTTAAAAAGCGTTTTCTCAAATTAGTAAATTTGGAGTTTGCGCGCTGTTACTTTTAAACTATGTAAGCTACAGCTTAAAAAAATGTTAGCCAAATATGCCTTTCTTTATAGCCTACAAGCTAAAACCAAAAAAATTACATATTTTGGTTATATTTTTACACTTGAAAATCTTTGATCGCATTGATTAGTTTCTGACTGCAAATCAAACACTATAAAATTTATTTTAATTATATAATTAATTAATAATATTAATATAATATAACTATTATTAATGTATTCTTAATTAATATTCAGTAAAATTACATCATAATTTTAGTATTATATTTATTATGGATGTGGGTTTACTTTCATATGACATTTTACTGTTTGTAATTGCTAAGAGATTAAAATTGACAATTTTTGCTATGGGTCTAATATTTAATTTTGTAGAACAGTTTTTCTCCAGAAATTTCAATTATTTTTAAATATATACTTTCAAAAATTTCTTAAAATTCTTCCTGAATTCGCTTGTCAACAACGCGAAATTTTCCGAGACAGTTACTAATACATTTTTAAACGTAAATGTAGAAAACTGGCTTGTGAAGCGATTTGAAATCAAATAGCGTTTACTTTTTTAATAAATAAATTACATGTAGCGTTTAAAGCGATTCTGGTCACGTGACATTTTTTTTTTCTTCGTGTCCCATCCTAAAATTCGGTCCCACTTGGACAGTATTCTCAGAAAGATCTGTGTTTACCAAAAAATGGAAAACGTCTGTCAATTACATTGTTTATGAATCACAACACCTGCCCATTTCATGCAATTCCGAACAATTTTTTTTTCTTTTAAATCTGCCAAAAATAGCCCCTTCTGATGATGATGATGATCTCTTTTTTCTAATGTTGGGTGGACCCAATATTTTCTCCGCTTTTTTTCTGGAGAAAAAGAACCCATATATAGCATGATAGTTTCTTCTTCACTATCAGATGTGGACGACATAGCAAACTTCGACTGTGTATTAGCTAAGGAATAAAAAGACTGACCTTAAGTACATTTACTACATTGGCGATTAAACGCCAAATCTAGCAATCGGTTGTTCATGTCAGTTCTGTCGGGAACTACTCCTGACTTCAAAGATAAAATTTATGGGTTTTTCTAGACAATCTTTTGCAGGATAGTATAAACGCAGCTTTAGAGATAAATAAGTTAATCTTGGACAGTTGTCCAGTTTACGAGTAAGAGAGTATTTCATAGAAAATTACAAATTGCATTTAGATAGAACATTTTTTAACTTAAAAAATAATAACATATACAGACTTTCCTTAACAGAAATTAAAATAAAAATTAAATTATTAAGATTTTCATAGATAGATTAAATTCATATTAATGAATTATAATTCCAATTACATTTTTCTGTTATTACAAACGTCATTAGAAATAGTCGCTGCAAAGTATATAGTTTGAATGATAAAGTTATTTTTATTTAAGATTGGACTTTACACTGTTTGATAACTATATGATAAAATATTAATACAATTGTTAAACAGTGTACAATGGGAACTGTACAAAACATTTAAAATCTACATGACATTTAAAAATACATGACGTTTAAACATTAAAATGATATTAAAAACTTCCGGACAGTTTCAATCAAAACACTTTGTTTCAAGGGATACTAAAGATGCACTGGCGAAGTCTCACTCTCCAACTCAATCAGAGAAGGAGAAAAATATGAAACAGAATTTGGGACAACAGAGAGAAAACCATGGGGAAAAGTCAAAAGTGTCGCCATGCGCGGACAAAAATCGAGGGAAAAGAAAGAAACTGAAGAGGAAGAAGGGGAATTAAGTATGCTTCAAAGAATTGAAACAAATAATTGGGATGTTAAATGACAGGTTATCGTTACAAACTTCATTTGGACATGTAAAAATCTCAATTGACTCTCTAATTAAAGCAAAGTAGGGGTAAAATTGACGGGAAATAATATTAGCGCTATCAAAATCAATTCTTTTAACTTTATTTTCAGTGTAAAGCCTAGCAAGAGCAGTAGTTAACTTATTAAATCTAACGTCCCTTTTGTGCTCTTTTAATCTCTCAAAAAACTTCCGCTTAGTCATACCTATATAATACATTTTCTGGTTATCGTTTAAAAGAATAGGGATCCCATATACACGTGAAAACTGGTCGGGGTGATGGGATCTAATTTACCTAAAGGTAAAATGGCAAGGTTGGGAGGGGGGGCAGAAGCGATGAGATGGATATTAAATTTAAACAGGGACCTTTTTAAACGTTCAAAAACCGTGGGGATATAGGGAAACTTCGTTTAAACAAGTTGGGTTTGGGGGTTAGTCTGACGAAAATCGCTGTGTTTATGAATTATGCGGTGGATATAATTAAGGAGGAAACCATGGTCCTATTAATAAAGGAATGGAAAGTAGCCAATTTGTAATTTAGGGGGGCGAAAGCTTTAAAAGGTATAACACAATCAATTTTCACTGGTTTTCGATAGACTTTACGCCTTAGGATGTTATTATCCTTCACAAGTAAAACATCAAGGAAAGGCAAAGTTTCGTTATTTTCCACCTCCAGGATAAATTTAATGTTATCATCAATATTGTTAATTTTTGTGAGAAAATCAAGAAGAGTCTCAAGTAATAAAAATGTCATCTACATAACGTAACCATACGTTAGGATTTAGTTAGATATTGTTAAGAATCTTTTCTTCCAATGGTCGCATCTTGAACTCATCTAGCAAATCTAAAATTACAGACCCCATGGGTGCACCGCTAACTGACCTGTAGAATTTCTTATTAAAAATAAAAATGTTACTGTGGATGATTAAGTTTAAACCAGATTTTAGAGAGACTATTTCACTATTATTCAAATGTACTTGCCTATCAATTTCGTTATTTATAGTTTGAATGACTTCTACAAATTCAATAGATGGATATAAAGACACAACATCTAGACTTGCAAGTATGGTACTGTGGTTCGATCAAAAAATAATAACAACAACTAAAAAGTGTGATTGATCGACGACTGCACTTTAGGAATAAATATCTTTGATTGTTGAAAGCAGTTCTTCAATGTGTTTAAAAGCGAATCTGTTTACAATTATGTTTTTAAAACCTTAATAATTTAATCATTAAAAATGTAGGAATAAAAAAATCTTATAAATATTTAAAATTAAACAAAAAAAGAGAAATTATGCTAAAATCATTGATTATGAAACACTTCGCAATATATACGCAAGAAAATAGCGCTGTTTAATAAGGTAAAAATATACCCAAACAAATATGTTAGAAAATGTATAAGACATTAAAAAGCAATTTCAGCAATTACCTCCCATAGCCAGTAAGTTACTCTAATGCTTTTGTGAAGCTCTGTATATGATGTATACCGTTAAACAGTTTCTACATAATATGCTAAAATTTATTTTTGTAATAAAACGCATAACACAGCTGAAAATTCACTGGCAGCAATCTCTACTATTAGAGAGAAACGTACTTTACATTTTCTTTTTTTATACCCTTGTATGTTACATACATATTATTATACATGCTACATATTAAGCTAAAATTAATTCAAGCAAAAACATGCTTAAGACTACTAACAACCCACTTCTAGGAATTACACTCCATAGGTGAACGTGTATCCATTTCTTTCCATAATCAAATATGTGACTTTATTTATATGCTACAAATATCCGTTATTCTACTAAATGCAGTTAAGCTTGAAACTACAATACTCAAATTTAAAAAAGTAATTTTTTATGAAATCCGTACTCATTCTCAGTATTGATTACGACATCTTTTGTGTAGCCCTGTATGTAGACTATAGAATTTATGCACCTCACATAGTACGAAAAAATGTAACTAAACTTAAACAAGCATACCATAACTGAAAACTCACGTTCAGTACTAACCTGTAATACACAACTCTGCGAATAGAATATTGTATCAGAAATCTCTTATGTGCCTATGAAAATGAATGACAATTTAATGCTCATCATATTGCATTCTAACTATCTTTTATTGTAATGGTTATCAATTTCACCATGTTTTAAAAAGTGCAGCATAATATAAATACGCTGCGAAAAGATTTTCCCGCATAAAATTATGTATCCGAAATCATCTGTGTTCCTGTAAAATAATAACAAATGCTTTTCACCTTATACTCTGCAGAAAGCATATATTAGTGCACCTGAGAAATTCATATCAACTTCATTATGTTTGTAACTGACTAATATTATTAAAATACGCCTCAAAAGATTTTCGTCATAGAGCATAGTATAACGGAATACTGTTTAATTCCCTTCTAAGCGTACTGTGAGGGCTATAGATAACATGTTCTATACTAACCATCTTCTAATACATTTCAATAATGTACATAAATCTCGTTTTGTTTAAAATATTGAAACATTATTAAAATAATCGCACATGATGTTTCCACATAGACCGTAATGTAATGACATATTTTTCACTGTCACTGTAAAGGTACAATGTATGGAACACACTTCATTTTTAATACCGAACGCTCCCTCATGAAACTCAATAACGTATATCATTTACCTGACAATATGGGTATATTTACGAGTGTTAGAGTGCATACAGAGAGACAGACTGCCGGACAGACAGACGGCCAGATAGATAGATGGTCAAATATGTGGACAGTTTTAGAAGAATCTGAATAACAATTTTGATTTATATCAATTTTTTTCTTTTTTTATTAACACATCCTTAAGTGTTATTTTTAAACGATAAATTGATCCGCATAATTAAAACACTATAAAGTTAAATAAAGTAGTTATATATTGAAGCTGTGGAGTTTGTATTTAAATATAGGAATTAGAAATATTCTTTAAAATTTAACTTTATATTCTACTTTCTAAATAACAATTTAAGTTTTAGCTCCAAGCGTCCTATACAGCATTTGGGATTTGAAAACACATTTAATAACTTGATTAATATATACTTGAAACTAATAGCATCATTTGTAAAATAAAAATATAGATTTCCTTATAAAATATATGTAAATAAAACTTTTGAAATGGGCGATATTTTAGCTTTCGGGTTAATCTGTCAAAACTAATGGCAGACGGCATTCTATCATTTCTATCTGCTCTATTTTTCTTGGACTACATGTTTCGAAAATATGATGCAAATGTTATAATAAAAAAACATAAAAAAGAAAAAAAGAAACCAAGGTTTTTTTCAGTTGGGCAGCTTAAGTAAAGCAAATAAAAAATCGTCATTGCTAGAATCTATAACGTTGAGCTTGTGATAAAGTACTTCAATTAGAGCAACAGATTTTGCAGTGATATTTCATAGAAAAGTGACAGAAAAATTGATTATTTAGGAAAGTGTAATTAAGACTGACGTTTGAAATATTAAATGTTTTAAATTTTAAAATTATTTCCGTTATTAAATTTAATTTCCACAAAAATATATTACTTTATAAATTACTTATAGTTAATTGTTTATATTAATTTATATAAATATAGAATATATATATTTTATTTTTCTAATACAAATTTAAAATATATAATGAATATAGTAATATATTGAAAATATAGAAAGGCTGGTCGGTCTTTGGTATCGTCTAGGTAGCTCAATGTTAGAGTATTTGCGCACTACGTTATAGACCATTGTTCGATCCCAGACCTGGAAATTTTTTCTCTGTATTGGCTGTTTGCCTTTTAAAAATGTTTTAACAATTTAAGTAATTGGGTCACAAATTTTACATAAAAATTCAGTTAATGTGTTTACTAAAATTGACAAAAAAATATCTATATGATAATTGTATTTAAATTTCTACGTGTATTCTTTGCTTTTAATTTAGGAATTGACAAAAAAAAAAAAAAAAAAAAAAAAAAAATAACGAAAATGCTGCGGATAATTGAAAGACAGAAGAAACAGTTACGTAAACATTAAAAATTAGTATTTTAGAGTGTTTAAAAACGTGTCAAAAATCTTGAATTCCACAGACATCTGCATTCCAAAGAAATAAACACTATGAAAGTAAATAAAATTCATCATTTTGAGATGGTAAAATATGCTGATAACTTTAGTATTTGGTGTTTTTTTCTTTGATTGATTTTACACGCTCAACTTTTTTGCTTTCTTTATCATATTTTGTCAACCATTCTTTGATCCCTTTATTGCATTATATGTTTTCACATTTAGCAATCATTTTTAATTTTTTTTGCATTTTCTGTATGGACTCTCAATGTGTCATCAAGTGTTTTTGCCAACATGAGGAAGCTTCAGGAGGCTATTTAATTTTCTTTTTTGTTGTTGATGTCGTCCTACTGATTTTTTTTTTCATTTTTATATGTGCTTGATTTTTTTCGATGTTAGATAATTTGATGATAGATGATTGGAATTTCCTTTTGTTGTATTTTCTACGTAAAGTATGCATTTTTGAAGTAACTGTCAACGAAAATTATCCTTTAAACAAAAAATGCAAAATGCACCATAAATGCAATTAAAACTATAGAATAAATATCTCGCTATAAATGTACTATTTATGCCTATTTATATTAGAAGAAATATACTGCTATGTAGAATTCAAAATGACTAATTAAACGACAATCTAACAAAACTTCATTATTACACTGCATTAGGCAAAAAAATACATTTAATTAATGAGAAGTACTAAAGCTTATTCGCAATGAACGATAACTTAGAATTTATTTTGAAACTTTTAATTGCATTTATGTTTTCCTTGGAAAATTGTTTTTTTTAGAAACTGCTTTTAGTACGAATTTACATCTTAAAAGTAGCCTTTATGCCGGATCTCAAGCTTCTAGTCAAAAGTTCTGCAGCCCTCATTGTGGTAGTGACATCAACAGTAGATTTTCAGTAGAACAAAATCAGTTGACGAAAAAAATGACAAAACTTACAAAAAGACAGTGCAATAATCAGGCTTTTCCCCTACAAGGAGAAAGAGAAAAGGGATGTTCCATTTCCTCAAAGGGGAAAAACATAGAAAGGGGAAAGTGAAACGGGATAAATCATTTTCTGATAGGGAAAAAGCCTGATATTGACAGTGCTTTTTTGTAAGTATTGTCATTTTTCTCTATAAATAGCACGAGACTCCACTTATTTTTCGTTTCCATGTTTTTTTACATATGTTCAACTACTACCTAATATATTTTGTTTTATTCAACTGTGATGCTGTTTTGAGACAGGACTAATTAAAAAGTTGCAGATTTTGAAATTTTTGAATAATTAACGAATTATATCTGTTAATAGCTTCGATATCGCGGTAAAGTTATATATTACTTAGCTTGTCCTAACAGTAAATTTTCATATTCTATAAGAACAAAAATGGGGTACTATTGGTTAATTAAGATAATAAGTGCAGAAAACGGAAAAAAACGTCATTTTGATTGCTTTTGTGGCAACATAGCAATGAAAATTAACAATTCCCAATGGAACCAAGTAAATTTTACTAAGCATGTTGTGTTATACTAAGAGTTTACAAAATAATTTTGGAATATGGAATGCTTTGAATTTTTTAGGAAAATATGATACCAAGGTTAAATCCTTCGAAAAGCCATAAATTGAACTCCCGACTATTCTGCTTCTGTTTGGAAGGAATTCTGTAGATATTTCTGAATTATTTTTATTTATTTATTTATTTATTTAATGTTCCAACATAGCTTGAATTTTTTTTCTTCAAAACTTTTACAAGCTCAACTGATGAAAACCAATTGTCTACTATTATATTTCTGTTTTTGGCTGCAATACAAGCAGACAAGCGCACAACTGCCTGCGTTGATTTTTGCAACATTTTATCTTCTTCTGAAAGTGTCATAAAATAATAAATAATAATATGTCTAATACGACAGTCATCTTCCGTAACTTCGCATTCTTCAAACCATTGCATTGCAGTTTTTTGACAATCTGGATCAAATGGCCGAATTTTCCTGGAGGAACCTGCTTGAGTATTATCCATTTTCTTTTAAACAACAATATATTATTCTAGACAAAGGAAGCGGATTCCAATGCTATATACGCAGAGCTTAACTGGTGCGTTATATATTTTTTCAGTCACAGTTTCAAGACGTGGAGTCAATCTGACTCCATAAATAGTAACGAAAACTGATTGCATTCAAGGACAAAAAAACACGTGATAATTAGAGCCAATTAACAACGCGGAGTCACCTTGACTCCCGTCTCCCGTTACGGGTTAAAAAGTGTTTTTGAAGTAATAAAAAAATTCAATTAAGCAAATACTTTTTGAAATAAAATCGAAAGAACAACAGCATAAATAAAATCGACGGAGGAAACTTCGTGATACTTTGCTTTTGAATTCTCCATTTTTTTTTTGCGTGTGTCAACTCAGATGTATATATTTTTATACAAGAAGGTATTTATGGAGTACAATAGAATCTATTTTACCAGTTTCCATATTTAGAAATATATGTAATATATTACAAATATATTCTTTTTAGGGGCACCATGTCGGCACAGAGAAGTTGCATCAGCATTCCTATTTGTATAGTAATAAATGAATTTAAAGTTAGATCCTTTCATTATTAACATTCAAATTAGTTACTCCAGATATTTCTTACTTAAAAGTATAGATATTTGTGACGAAAAAATACTAAAAGTATTTTATTATCAAAACAATATTATATCCTCCCGGATTTCTAGAATCATTTAAATAAATTAAAAAAAATACATATTGCAATAAATAATAAAATGCATTAAGCCGAATACAGAAAGAAATCAAAGCAATATATGTGCCCTATTTATGACTATAATAATAACTCTCGCAGAGAAATTTTCATATATAAAGAAAAATCGCGGAAAGAATATCATTAATTTATTACAGAAAATATTATGGAGTTCATTTTCTTAAAAGTAATCATTTAGTAGATAAAAAGTGCCTGCCTTAGCAGTAGAGGATAATTTCGTAGAAAAGAAAATGTTCGATTTCAGACAATTTAAAAGTTCATTTGATTATGGTTGCAGAGAAAACTTTCAATTTGTAAGTCTTTTTACCTCCCCGTCATTACGTTGATATTGTTTTTATTTTCAAAGATGTGTACTTAAATCTCAAATTACAAATAGAGAGAAATATTGTTTAAAATGATGTTTTAAATTAAATACAATACTTTAAAAAAATTGTATCTATTAAATGCAAGAAAATTTTGACAATTGGCATAAGTGGATCCGTGCGAAGTTTTCGCACTGCAGCTTTTATACTATTTGCACATACATTTTCATAAATGTTTAGTTAATAATTTTTTATGTCGAAATGATGCCTCATACGATACTCTGTATGATACCTCATTCATCGTTGCGCGTTTTTCAACTTCATGGGTTAATTTATGTTAAACTTGCTTTCTTAATCTTACTTCGCAATGATGTTTAAATGCAAGCAAACATCTTAACGAAGATAATATTAAACTATTTCGATTATTTAAATAATTTACCAATAATTTTAATAATAAACAAGTTGGAAATTGCTCGTCAAACGTGGCAAATGAGGTGCGTTCGTACTATAACTAGTTTTATAATTATTTTTTGCACCCCATATTGTACTGAATGTATACTTTTTTGCACTTCATAAAGCGCATAGTCTGATACATCATTAAAATGCACTTCCAATAATTTTTTCCCATTCCCCGTAATGTAACGGAACACTTTTGACTGTCCCTGTAATTAAACTATACATCCGATTTTCCTAAAATTTGAAATAGCTCAACAAAACTTTGCAACAATTATATCTTTAAAATTTCAGACCATTCGGAAGGCTGTAATATCATTAAAATGCACTTGAAATAATTTTTCCCATTCCCCGTAATGTAACGGAACACTTTCGACTGTCCCTGTAATAAAACTATACACCCGATTTTCCTAAAATTTGAAATAGCTCAACAAAACTTTGCAACAATTATATCTTTAAAATTTCAGACCATTCGGAAGGCTGTAATATCATTAAAATGCACTTGCAATAATTTTTCCCATTGGCCGTAATGTAAAGAAAAACTTTTGACTGTCCCTGTAATTAAACTATGCATCCGATTTTCCTAAAATTTGAAATGGCTCGACAAAATTTTGCAACAGTTATATCTTTAAAATTTCAGATCATTCGGAAGGCTCTAATATCATTAAAATGCACTTGCAATAATTTTTCCCATTGGCCGTAATGTAAAGAAAAACTTTTGACTGTCCCTGTAATTAAACTATACATCCGATTTTCCTAAAATTTGAAATGGCTCGACAAAATTTTGCAACAGTTATATCTTTAAAATTTCAGATCATTCGGAAGGCTCAAATATCATTAAAATGCACTTGCAATAATTTTTCCCATTGGCCGTAATGTAAAGAAAAAGTTTTGACTGTCCCTGTAATTGAACTATTCATCCGATTTTCCTAAAATTTAAAATGGCTCGACAAAATTTTGCAACAGTTATATCTTTAAAATTTCAGATCATTCGGAAGGCTCTAATATCATTAAAATGCATTTTCAATAATTTTTTCCATTGGCCGTAATGTAAAGAAAAACTTTTGACTGTCCCTGTAATTAAACTATACATCCGATTTTCATAAAATTTGAAATGGCTCGACAAAATTTTGCAACAATCATATATTTGAAATTTCAGACCATTCGGTTGGGTAGTTTTTGCTCTGTTACATGCGGACAGACGGACGGACAGACGGACGGACGGACTGAACGACGACTATAGGTGCTACGTATTTATATAATTACGAACGCACCTAAAAAAAGTGTAACGTCTGAATAAATTTTAACAAATACATTGTGAATTATTACCTAATGTCCAAAAAATAGATTCACTTATTAATTTTGAGTAAAATTTCAATAATATGACCATATGATTAACATAATATGACCATATATGTTAATACATGATTGAATTATTTTTAGAAATATATTTTGATTTATTCTGTCTTATATTATTAAATTATGCGTTAGATGATGTTCTGCTTAATTTATTTTACAATATATAACTCATAAGAGTTGTATAAATCTGCTTTTTATTATATATAAATTATTACGTTGGAAATTCTAGACATTCCAGGACATTTCTTCTTTACAATTTGATAAATATCTTTCTTTATAACAAACTTTTCACTGTCTTTTTTTACACAATTCCATTATCAAAGGACACAAATATCTTTATTTCATTGATTGCGTAAAATATTTGGTTTGAAATACTACGAATAAAAGTTTCTTATTTGAAGCAACTTAGCTGAGAATTCCAAGAGTGGAAAATGCAATTTTGTAAGACATAAAACCTCAATGTACTTTCATTTCAGTGAACATCTTCATAGTTATACTGATAGTTCCGTGACTAAACTTTATTAAGCTGCAACAGGCATGAAACAGTCTAAAAAAAATATATATATACTTCTGTTATTGAACTTCAAAATACATAACTTGCGCCCTTAAACATTCACGAAGCACTATAATAAGGCAGATAAAATAATTTTAGTTTTCAGTGTAATAAAAAGAAATACAAATATATGCTGTATTTGAGATAAAAACATGCTATTATCATTGACTGAATTTTTTCATAAATTTGAATTTAATAAAAAATAAAGTATTCACATTAAATTTATTTAATGCCTTTTATCTGAAATATGCTCATGAAAATACCAAAAAAAAGGATTTAAATGAAATTTGAATTTGGCAATGAGGCAATTTTTTAATTTCCAGACTGTGTTTTCGTTGAATTAATTAAAGGAAGTGTTTAACACATAAAAAAAATTAAGCGTCATATTTCAAAAGAATATATATTGTAATAATAGCTATTATCAGAACTTTCGATATAGAACCAATCTGAGGAACTAATTAATTTGCTTAAATTTGATATATTACTTAAAACGTCCTTAACTTTACATTAATTTAAAAACCCGTTATCTGCTTAAACGTATATGGTGCAAATATATGTATACGCTATTGGTCTGATGCCCGTACACGGCACGGCGGAATGAAGGCGAAATTTCAAACGGGCCGGGCCGGTAGAATTAGGACAAAATTTTCAACGGACTGGGCATTGTTGCCAAAAATGTTGAACGGGCCGATAAAAAAATTTAGCGGCCCTGCCGGCCCTATATAAAAATTTAAACGTAGCCGATAAAATATGAGCCATTTTCAAAGAATATGACTTTCCGAGAATAATTTAAATGCATCATTACAGAAATGTAACATATCCATCGCAAAGATCGGCATCGGGCAGTTTCATGGTGTCTGATCACAAGTTTAATTTTTTCAGCAGAGTCGTGCCGGGCCGAGATAAAGCTTGCTTTTTTTTTTTTTTTTTTTTTTTTTTTTTGGTTATATTTTTTGTATAGTTGTGCCGAGATGAAACTGGTCTTAATCGTTCTCAGGATGTATATTAGGGTGGTCACAAGAAATCAATTTTCGAATTTTTTCGGGGGGACCCCCCAAAAAGTTGCCAATTGACTAGAAAATGAGATTGGCTAAGTTTCAGCTCATTTGGATAATATTAACCCGTGCCTCATTGAGGTTTAAGTTTGAAAAAAACGTGATTTTTCGCAAAAAATGCTGTTTTTCCTTCATGAAATGAATACAATATAACCTAGAAACATAATGCAGGTCTCATTTTATAAAACAAAATTTTGCTTTGAAGAACCACACACCATTTTTTTCTAAAAATGTATAGATTTTAAATTATGCGCATTTTTCAGGACTAGACTTCACCTGAATCCTAAAAATTCACTTTTTATGAAAAAGCAAAAAAAAAAAAAAAAAAAAAAAAAAAAAAAAAAAAAAAAATTGTAACATTCCATTTCATCTGCTTTCCACCTTTTATTTTTCTTTTTTTCATTTTGTGAAGCCCAATAAAGTGTTTAATTAAAAAAAAAAAATCCAAAGAAAAAAAAAAAAAAAAAAAAAAAAAAAAAAAAAAAAAAAAAAGGAGGGCAAAGGAAGTATAGAAATGAGAGCAAATAATGCTCAATTGCATTTCATTATTAAAGTTGTGTTACAAGAAAAGAGGCATACTAAAGAAAATAAATTATTTTCCCTTACAATTGTCATGTTAACCCTTTCCGGCACAGAAAAATTCTGTTCGTAAAAGGATGAAATGATTGTCTACCCCGGAATTTACAAACGACATTTTTAGAAATAAAAATCACATTACTTTAACCTTTCATTGTTAAAGCAAAATTTTATTAAAATATTCTTCCTGCCGTTTGTAAGTTTGGAATTAAAATTAGGTGGTCCCGGCGTGGGACACTGTGCCTGAAAGGATTGAAGTGTTAATGGTTTAGATAAGGTGGCTTATGTTGACTTTTTTTACCAAAGTATTATCTAAAAATGAAAATGCAACTTGATCCGAGTTAAGATACCAAAGGCGGTTTGTCATTATAGCAAGTGCTTGTCTGTAACCTATTTATCAAATTTTCTGTAGCGAACAAGTGATTTTATTATTTGGAGGTCTTGAATTGGGGGCTAAAGTGGCAGTGGAAGTATTGAAGCACGCTTTGGCATAAATATTGATTAAAAATAAGAAAAGATTTCTGATACCTTCTTTTTCTAAATTTGTTATTGAAAGATGATCCCTGAAACAATATATTTTAAGAGAATGAATGGCCTGTGCCTCCATCCATCTGACATTATTAAAAGTACCAGGTGCTTTGAAAAAAAGTCTTTTACAGGAAGGAGTTCTATAAAAATTAAACAAAGTTGGATAAACTCTTCATAATCATCCCTGAGCTGTTAATTTTTAAGAGTTCCCGTAAAAAAAATTTGAAATTTCTTCTGAATTAACTATTTATACCAAGTATTTCATCTTCAGTAACATTTGTATACTTATTCTGGTTTAATTTAGACCACCCAATCAGAATTGTTTTTTTTTGTTTTTTTTATATCTGGCTGAGGGGCAGTGATTGTGCCCATTTTACAATCAAGAACAGCTTTCTAAATTATGCTGGAGGCATGGTAAATACAGAAGACTTTTCCTTTAACAATTGCTATAGAAAAATGCAGGTTAACTGTGAGGCGACCTGTGTTTACTGCAGTTGTATCAAAAAATATTGACTGGATTTTACCAACTTCCTCCCACTCTTCAACTGCTGAAAATACAACTTTCGCCTGAATTATTCCGATACTATTTTCAAGTTGAGGAACTCATAGTAACTGTTCTTCATCCCCACAACTAATTAAAACTTTTATCCACTCTACATTTTCTTTATTCAAAAAATGGTGAAGCAGTTTTCCACCCAAGTGAACAACAGTTCTCTCTAAACGGGAATTTTAAAATCTGTTTTTGATGAGCTCAGTTTTTTGTTTACGAAACAGTTATTTGCAGAGTCGATGTCTGTGGTTAGCTCGCGGATGTATTCTAAGTTTAGCAGCTTCTCTGGCGTTTAGTTCATTTTGCGAATCTATTTATATAAAATCCAAGTCTCTGTGTGTCCCTCACGATTCCGGTAGGACCACCTCATTGAAATGAGTAATTGTTGAAAAATACTAATGCAGGGTTACCACAGTAGCGCCAAATGTTGGCCAACTTGGCAATAGCTGGCTGATTTGGTGAAATTCCCATTTATAACTATTAATCTTTCATAAAGGAGGTCACCAAAATTTAATTTAAACTCCGCTCTTATAAGATATTTTTTCAAAATCTATGGGTGAGAATTTAAAGTACATCTTTACATCTTCCTCCCGATGCTACTAATAAAATAACCGCCAACAGACGACGCTGTACTGTATGAGCTCCTAACTGCGCGATTTTAATGTGCTTTAGGTACTTTTCCAGTATAAGTGCCTTGGCGAAAAAGGAAATTTGGCAACATTTTCCTATCCACTGTTTCATTTTAGATACACATGCATTTTTTTTTTCGATATTTATACGATTTATTTATACGATTAAAAAAGCCGTTTCTCTAATTTTATACAGAAACAGATGTAATTTGTACATAAAAACATGAATAATATACATATAAAATAAACATATAAAAAAAAAAACACTAATCAAGTTTGTTTTCATAGCTGTTTATATGATTTGACAACAATTCTCAATATTTTTCCGTTATACGGACACCATGCCAAAATGTATGCGGTACTTTTCCAGGAACAGACGGTACTTTTCCAGGAACTATTCGCCCCATATTGGCGCGATTTTTTTCGGTTGCCAATTTGGCGAAAACATCACCAGCATAAACAACATAATCCGGGTTACCACATCAAACAAAATAACGACACTTTGGCGCAAGTTAAGTACCTGTTGTCTATATGATACTGGCGACAGAAAAATATCGCGCCAATATGGGGCGAATATGACATCTGTACCCTTTTCCATTATACGGACAGCATTGTCGCCAAGCGCAATAGTTGGCGCAAAATTAAAATAAGGTGAATTGAAACATTTGAAAAATAAAAGAAAAAACATTCTCGATAGTAAAGTGGGCATTTTAAAAATATAACATTTGAAAATTACAAACTTTTACGAACTATTTTATTAAATCACAAATATATACTTAAAATAAATGAACAAATAACTGTTATACTATAAAGTAATAAAATAAAAAATCATATTAAACTGCTGCCACAAAATTATAAATATCTTTCAGCATTGCAGTAAACATTTCATTTTTTGAATGAAGGCGTAGCCACATAAAATCTATGAGATACGACTCTAAATGATGACGAACAGATTCCCGATGTATTTTGTTGCGCCATTTTGCGATGCCCCATAATCTTTCAAAATTTGGAGTATGACATCCAGTATTAGGGTCGACAAAATTGTATTTGTGATTTACTGTGAAATGATCAAACCAGCACTTAGCAGTTCATCTGTTTTATATCCTTTCCAACAATCTGTATAAATAATAAATGACTTTCATCTACTTCTATAATTTTGTTAGGTCCACCGATTTTTCTACTTGGTCGAGAATATAAAGCATTTGCACAAACTTCTCTCGAATAACTATTCCCTTCCACTGTTGTGTTGTGGTTCATATCAAGTTGCAGCTCACAAAACTCGATGTCAACTCTTTGCACGATAAATATATAAACCTCAAAGCATTAAGAAAAGTCACCCGCGATCCTTTAAACCAAGTTTTTTGTCGTATTTCTACGCTTTCTTCGCATGATCGTAAGCTACAACTCAATTTCAGATTTCCAGAACTCATCCATAATTTCATTTCATGATTTTTTGAACACAATCTTTATTATGCAGAATTCCAAATTCCTGAAACAGTTTTATCACAACTTTCTCATCATCTGGTAATTGCCAAATGATAAAATCCATCTCAGCATCAGCAGTAAAAGTAAACTACAAATTTTTTTTAAAAAAAAAAGCATTTTTAATTCGATTAATAGCAGATTAAAAAGCTTTCCAAGGTTAAGGTTAAACAATAATATATTCACGTGATTCACGTTTCATAAATAACAAATCACAATGTTTCGCATGGTTTACAATAAAAATCTACAATCAAGGTTGAAATAATTGGCGCATTAGCATACATTTTAGCATGCTGTCCGTATAACGGAAAAGTACCATGTATGCTAATGCGCCAATTATTTCAAAATGCTAAAAGATATTTGTAATTTTATGCCAGCAGTTTAATATGAGTTTTATTTTATTGCTTTACTAGCGAACTTGCCTGGCGTTGCCCGAGTACGTCAAAAAACAGCAGGAATTACGAAAAAGCTCTGAAAATCACAATAAGATATCGCGAAAAAATTTTAAATCGCTTCTGAAATTTTGAAAAGAGAAAAAAAAATTATATATTGTGTTCGAAGATTGCAAGTTGATTCCTTTCACTAATGTGAAAAAATTGTAGCAAATCGCTAAAATACACTAAAAATCACATACAAAATTCCCGAAAAATTCGAAAATTGCTATAAGAAATCCAAATAAACTTTATTGAAATGACGGCAGAATGTACTTTAGGTCAAAAATGGAATGTCAGAAAATTGCAGCATATCGCGAAGAAACGTAAAAATCGCATTAAAAATCACAAAAAGTTCAAAAATCGCGAAAGTCAAAATTTACTAAAATTGGATAAAAGTTTCAAATCTAATTACTTTGACCTGTGGGCTCTCTTAAAATTTATGTTTTGGAAATCATGCTAAGCATTAGATCATGCTACTTTTATTCGTAATTAATTTACTTGGACTCCCTTAAATATAATTAATATAATCCCTTAAGTTAATATTAGTTTTTGTTGCATTAAGCAAGTAAACCCTATTGTTTTACAGTGGAAGTCTATGGGAATTCGACGAAATATTAGAAATATCGCCAAATTGGCGTCACTCTTGACGACTAATTTTGGTCGCCAAATTTGGCGATATATCACCAAGTTGGCGAGAAACTTGGCGTTATTTAGCGACAGAACTGGATCCCCCCTACGGTAACCCCCCTTATAGGTATGGAAATGCATTAAATAGTTCAATAATTGCATAAAAATTCGCTAAAAATTAAAAAATCGTTGTACGACATCCGGATAAACTTTTTTGAAAAGAGAACAAAATGTACTATATTGAGTTAAAAGAAAGAAACCGTATTCTTTTTCCTAATGTGGAAAATTCGAATTAATATAATCCCTTAAGTTAATATTAGTTTTTGTTGCATTAAAATATCTCAAATTGTTGATTTTCTGTAAGCAAGTAATCCATATTGGTTTACAATGGAAGTCTATGGGAATTTGGCGAAATATTAGAGATATCGCCATGTTGGCGTCACTTTTGGCGACTCATTTTGGTCACCAAATTTAGCGATATACCGCCAAGTTGGCGAAAAAATTGGCTGCATTTGGCGACAGAACTATGTCCCTCTACGGTAACCTCCTTATAGGTATGGAAATGCATTAAATACTGTTCAATAATTGCATAAAAAATTCGCTAAAAATTCAAAAATCGCTGCACGAATTCTGAATAAACTTTTTTGAAAAGAGAACAAAATTTACTATATTGGGTTAAAAGAAAGAAACCATATTCTTCTCACTTATATGGAAAAATCGCCTCAAAACATAAAAAAGCGCTAAAAATCGCATAAAAAATTAAATAAAAAAATCTAATAAAAAAATCGAAAATCGAGCTTCGAGGTGCAAAACTTCATATATAGACGTACCTTTTCCCCAAATTTTGTAGCTCTACGTGCAGTGGTCTCTTCAGAACACCGTCGACACACTCACTCACTCACACACAAACTTCTTTCTTTATTATTATAGATTTTATAACAGTTATTTGTTCAATTATTTTAAGTATATATTTGTGATTTAATGAAATAGTTCGTAAAAGTCTGGAATTTTCAAATGTTATATTTTTTAAATGCTCACTTTAGTACGACAATATTTTTTCTTTTATTTTTCAAATGCCTTAATTCACGTGACTTTCATTTTGCGCCAACTATTACACTTGGCGACAATGGTATCCACATAACGGAAAAGTATCCAAATCTCACTTTCTGATGCCCAAATTACACCAAACTTTTTTTAAAAAATGCCAAAGCCCCTACAGTGGAAAAGTATCAAACGGTCTATTATTTTGCGCTATCTGTGTTATAGTTTATACTATATGCAAGGTGAGTGGAGCGAAGAGTTTAAACATTAAATATTAAAGTTTCGGCACAGATGTCATATACACAACGGGTACTTAACTGTCATCAAAGTGTCGTTATTTTGCTTGATATGGTAACCCGGATGTTGTCGTTTATGCTGTTGATGTTTTCGCCAAATTGGCGTCGGAAAAAATCGCTCCAGTATGGGGTATATATGACAACTGTGCCAAAGTTTCTACAAAGCAGTATAAGACTAAAAATTAAGAATAAAATAAATGCAAAATAAGACTAAAGAAGAAAGAAAAATCATGCGTTAAGCATAGAATATGAAACACTTTCCAACACATCCTGAATGCTTTAACAAAACTTCGTTATTTAGGGAAATAAGGTAAATAAGATAACTAAGTAAACATTTTAGAAAACGCATAATTTTTTTAAAAAATTGATTTCAGCAGTTACCGTCCATAGCAATAGTACCGTTATTACATGCCACTATTTAGCTAAAATTTAATTTAAGCTACTCTTAAAGCTACTGAAATCATATTTCCAGATATTATCATCCATAGACGGTTATGTATCCAATTCTTTGCGTGACCCTGTATATCATTTTATCTATATTCTACAAACATTTCTTAGTAATCTAAATGCAGTTCGGCGTAAAACTGCATAACTCCTTTAAAAACCACCTTTAAGCAATTTATTCTCATACTCAGGAACCCTTACGAATTCTTTTGTGTAGCCCTGCATATGAACTGTAGCATTTATACACACGGTATAGTATGCATAAATGTAGTGAAACATAAAAGCGCATATCATAATTAAAAATGCATTTCTAGCAATCATTACTTATGTACGTACAATACTTCGGAGAAAAGTTTCTTGGCGAGAAAGAAGTTTGCCAACGTATTTTCTGACAACCTATTTACTGCTTCATACTCACAAGCAATATTTTGCATATGTATACAATTTATTTAATGTAAAAAAAAAAACTATTTATCCATTTTTATAAAGAAACAGAAGTATTTTTTGCACAGATGTCGTATACGCATCGGGGTTGGCGTGATTTTTCTCTGACGCCAATTCGGCAGAAATCTCGCTTTCGAATACCAGTTACTTATATATTTTTTAATTATTTGCTATCATTTTGAAAAGGAAATAACTATAAATAAATAAAAGTTTGAATAATAACTATAGAACAAAACAGTTTATATAATTTAAAAACAGAAAATAAAAGCAAATAAACAATGGCACAGATGTCATATTCGCCCCATATTGGCGCGATTTTTTTCTGACGCCAATGTCATATACGCAATGTATACTTAACCGGCGCCAAAGTGTCGTTATTTTGCTTGATATGGTAACCCGGATGTTGTTGCTTATGCTGTTGATGTTTTCGCCAAATCGGCGTCGGAAAAAATCGCGCCAATATGGGGCGAATATGACATCTGTGCCTAAACAATTTATTAATAAATAAAAAACAATAGCCGGCAAAATAACACCATTTTAGCGCCATAGGTATCCCGGTTCGGTACAGATGTCATATTCGCCCCATATTGGCGCGATTTTTTTCGGTTGCCAATTTGGTGAAAACATCAACAGCATAAACAACATAATCCGGGTTACCACATCAAGCAAAATAACGACACTTTGACGCAAGTTAAGTACCTGTTGCCTATATGATATTGGCGACAGAAAAAAATCGCGCCAATATGGGGCGAATATGACATCTGTGCCCCCGGTTCATATCTGAAATCTGTGCCGTAATTTGTATATAAAAAAATATTACATATATTTAGAAACGATTTTTTTATGTATATAAGTGCATATATAAACAAAAATAAAAGTTCATTAGATTTGTTTTCATAGCTGTATATTTTGGCAACATATCTCACTTTCTGATGCCCGAATTACGCCAAGCTTTTTTTTAAAAATGCGCTATAATGGAAAAGTACCTAAATAAATAATTAACAGAAATAACCAATTATACAAACTAAAACATTTTATTTCGAGATTAAAGCATTGTTTTTAATTTCGATTAAAAATACATATATCTTTGGATAACTTTAATTGAAATTGGGTTTACGGCTTAATATCTCATTCCATAAACCTAAACAAACACAAGTGATTCATTCATCGTGAACTGTAAAAAATATTAAATCATTGAGGTAATCATTCACAAAGTAAGTTCTCCAACAATCAATGGACAATATTCTAATGACGTCATAGTATGTAAAATGGTGGCGGTATCATTTGTTTATGGTTTGAAATCACAAAGAATTAATTTTGCAATGTCTCTTAGTTACATTATTTTATTGTCGTATTTATGAGATCAGAACAAAAGCATATTTTTTCATTATTTAGTTATTAAAGACGGAAAAAAATCATAAATGCATGATTTGAAAATTTTAAATAATTTTCTTTCTTAATACTAAAAAATAACATCGGGAAGTAACAGCGGGTTTAAGTTAAATAAGTTTAACTGTTTAATTCTGTTGTAATATTCAAAATAACTGTATTTATTAGATTTCAGTAAACAACATCAGGGCCCGATTAAACTTTGAAGTTAGAGGAATTACAATGTCATTTCAGGACCTTTCTTTTGGAGAAGCTTTTCTAAATTCCACATATACATGGAAACTCTTCGGTGTTAGAAATATTATTCCCAGGACTGGCATAACATGAGAACGGCCTGCAATTTTACACAAGTTTTTGAAAACTACTTTATATATCAGAAATTTTACTAAAAACTGGTTACTTTTTTGTTATAGAGGCCCACGCTATTAGAATTATGACAAGTTGCAGCCTATTTCGCCAAAGTCGTAACCAAGATCGTGAAGCACACACATATAATACCATATAATACAATTTTATGAAATCGTATACGATAATTTAAAACTTTTTACCTTACTTCAAGTGTGTAATTTATTTATTTTTAAGGCTTAATAATCTAAATTGTCCAATATATGAATTAAAAAAAATGTAAACAAAGACTGAATAGACATGACCGCAAAAATCTGCAGAAAACTTGGAATTGTGCAGATTATTGGTCTTCTACTGTACACAGTTTTTCATAAATGTGTTTCGTTCTTAAAATGTGTTATTTTCATCTATCACTGCGGAACAAATGAGAAAACTCATATTCTTGCACATGAGTTGTATATATCTTTATATCTAAATTTCCGTCATTTTTGACGGGCTACCTTTCTAGTATTATAAATAAAATACATAAAACTTGACAATTACTTAGCTGCTTACTGTCGATGATTTGATGAGACATGTGGCCAATTTAAAAAATCTTACATTTCTGCAATCATATCAAGAGGGGGAAGGGGTTTTACGGAATGTTTCGTCAATTCTAAAAATAGATAACCATAAAAGATAACAAAAACAGCCTTGTAATAAAAAGAGAAATTCAGAGGTTTAACTGCAACACAAATCGAGAAGCTCTTTCTTACTAGACACAGAACTAGATAACTAATAATCAATTATAATTCATGAAATATTTTTAAAGTTACAAAAATTGTTCACTTATTTTTGCCTAATAATAAAAATGATACAAAAAAATTATCAAAAGTAATAAAATTTTTAATTTGTCATTTTTTACCTATGTTTCAAAAATGCAGAGTTTGAGGGTATGGTTCACTAGATGTCCTGAAAAATACCAAATGTTCATTAAATATAAGTTTTCATGAAAGTAAAAGTTCAAGGCAACAACAGTTTCTATGAAATAATGCAAGAATCAGGTTTCTAAGACAAATATTTTTCACGTAACGAAAGAAAAACGACAAATTTTTGCCAAAAATTGCAAATTTTCAAGAATTCAACCTCGATGAGGCACGGGTTAATATTATTTATTTGAGCTGAAACTTTGCCAATCTCATTTTCTAATTAATTGGCAACTTTTAGGAGGGTCCCCCCCGAAGAAAACGTTAAAAAAATTTTCCCCATGTTGCTTGTGACCACCCTAATGTATATGCCAGGCATTATGTTTCGTAAAATATTAAGAGCGATAATGAATCTCTGTATTTTTGGAACAGTTACATGACACGTTATGTTGGTCCTCAAATTCACTGCGGAACTATGCGAAACTTTCCGACACATTTTCTGACTCATTTTTAACTGTAAAGGCATAAAATGAAAGTCCTGACTATTGAAGGGGTTTGGAATCGAATAGCGTTTCCCATTTTTTATAAATTATTTACAGAGATATAACAGATTTTTGTCACGTGACTGTACGTTTTTATCCTTTCCCGTGCTATCGTTTCTGGAAATTCGATACAAAACGCTAACTTTGGCTATAACGATACAAAACGCTAACCGTTTCTCAAAGATTTATTGCTTTTATGTTAAAAATAAATAAAGATAAATAAAAAAAAAAATAGCCATTTACAGAGTTTCTGTATAAGAATATCTGCCAATTTTAGGCTTTTCCGAAAAGAAATGAATTCAGAAATGTGCAGAATGTAGCTCGTTTGGATTTGAGAAAAGTGTCTTAAAAATTACAGAGAAATATTTTCACTAATATCCTTTTGATTATACAACTTCAAAAGTTATCATGTTTTTATCCCTTTATTCTAAACTACATTTATTTTTTATGAATTCTTGTTTGAATTTTGAAACATTTAACTCTGTAAGTAATCCTTAATGTAAATATTATGTGTTTTCCGTTTTGGGACCACATATTAAACTAACATATACTGTAAAATGTTCCCATAAAAACGTATGTAATATTCATTAAAAGAATCTTAATGGTATGTCGAGATAAAACGGAATTTTTTGTAGAAATTGTGTCGGGCCGGGCCCGGGCCTGGAAATTTTGGTCCGTGCAGACCTCTAGTATATGCACACGTTCAGACTGCAAAGTACTTTCCATGTTAATTTGTTTTAACCGTTCTCAAAAAATTCGAACTATGTTTACATTCCACAGTTTTCTTACAAATCTGAGTAAAACAAAAATCTGTCATTTCCATACTAGCCACAGTCTCAAGATCGCAGGGAAACAAGTGTTTAGCATGCAAAACTCGCGTTAAAAATCTCGCAAAAATCCCGTTACCATGATCTGCAGTGTGGTAATAAAAAAAAATCCCCGATATATGAATCCCTAGCGGTCTAACTGTTCCACCAATCGAAAAGAAATTTTCGGTATACTTATTTGAAGGTGAGCGCTCGAGGTTGTGATGATTTAAAACGATAGAGCTCTTACGGTTACGGTTACAATGAAACAAAATCGAAATTTTCGAATGACAGCATCCATTTTTTCATGCACAAATTTATCGGCGCATTGAAGAACCATAAATAGCATTCTAATGATAAGCGTACGATGAAAATTGTCGGTGGAAAGCACTTGCTTAGGACCAATAACAACACGGGATAGAAGAGTTACAAAAATATTTATTTGAATTAGCAGTTTTCAATATGCCCACCTTCGCAGACATGTAACGCATTGCATGCGTAAGACTGTTGACAACAATTCTGAAGGTAACATCGCATAAAGAATCTGTAAAACTTAAAGTTTTATGGCATCCTTCAATTCTGACAAATTTCTTGGATTTGATGTGTACACGTTAATTTCAGATAATCCCATAACCGGAAATCCATTGAAGTGAGTTCGGGGGTTTGTGGTAGCCACAAAACTGCAAAGATACGATAAACGATTCTATCATCGAACAAGTGTGGTCCAGAAATTGTCCAAAAGACGTGGCGATGTGTGGAGAAGCACCATATTGCATCCATACAATATCATTAGAGACATTTAGCTGCTGAAATTCGGGAATTACGTAATTCTGCAACATTATTGTATACCGAGCACTTGTGATTGAGCACATTTTCATAATTGTGGAAGTAACCTCCTCAAAAAAGTACCGGCCGAGAACGAATATGTTTGCGATGCCGCACCACACAGTAACTTTAGCTTGGTGTAAAGGCGTTGGTGTCACATCGTGAGGATTTTTATCTGTTCAGTGAACGCAGTTCTTGAAGTTTACGCTCCCAATTAAAGATAAATGTGCCTAATCCTTCCATAATATTCGCAATGGGCATCTATTATCTTCCTCATATCTGATGAGAAAATAATTTCCCAAGTCAAAATAATTCTGTTGCTCGTCTCCAGGTTGCAACATTTGGACGTGCTGGAATTGATAAGAAACAACCGCAGAAACGTGCGCAGAATCTTCAGGACAGTTGTTTTCAGCACATCCAAACTGCGTGCAACACTTCTTACAGTATGAAAACAGTATGAAACAGATGAAACGGACCTGCAGTATTCCTGTTATGCACTTCCGCAACATCTTCAACATGAGCAGATGGTCGTCCGGAACGTGGTCGATCATATTAGCATCCAGTTTATTTAAATTCTTTTTCTCCAAATCACGTTCAGTTTTTAAGGAACATGGGCCTCGACGTAACTTATGATTTCGGCTTTAAACTCGCACTGATTCAACTGCATTTTCCCCGTTCAGATAAAACAGCTTTATCAATTTACCACGTTGTTTTATTATAAGAGTCATGTTATTGGCACGTACGACTTCTTGAAGAAACTATCTTCCCACACTTTTTATTAAAAATTTTCTACTTGCAATGAATTGCATATAGTGTTCTGTGATTTGTGCTTCTGCTATCTATTCCTGTGAATTAAGCAAAGTGCATCAGTTCACCTCGTCATTGGTCCTTTACAGTGCTATTTTTTGAAAATGTTTTATGCCGGTATAACGATCCTAAATATCACTTGGAGTGCGTTATTTTTCGTAAAATGTGGAACCAGTTGGAGTAATTTTAACTTGCGCCTGGCTGACTTCACTAGCACGTTTTTGATATGCGAGGAACAAGGGAGTGGCTACAAGACATGATTTTAGTAGCCGTTTTTTTAATCACTTGTAAACTGAGTAATGTTCTAAGATTGGTTTTTAAAATGTGTTTTTGAGTTGTGTTTGTGCACACACATTAACAATAAAAATGTAATCCTTTGTTTCAGAGTGCTAAATAGTACTTTAGATACGGACTGATTAGGGTTGAAAGCCACGATATTGAACCGTCAATTTTAGTCATGCCTGTATCATTCCAAACCTATTTATTGTTTTTTAATGCGCTGATGAATTTCAACAGGAAAAAAAGGGTGTGGCCATTCAAAAATGCAGAAATTTTTTCACTATAACCTTAACTGGGAGAGTTTTATTGTTTCATATCATCACAATCTCGTGTGCATATATTCAATTAACTAAATCAGAAATTTTCAAACAATTGGTTGAGCGGTTAGGAATCTAGGGGTACATATATCGGAGAAGCTTTTTTTATGACCACCCTTACCTAAATTGTCTATACATCTCAAGTTTTAAATATCTGATGTTGGCACTCTCATATAGAGGCAGCCTACAGATATTTCATATGGAGAGGAGAAATTAGACACAATCATATTAAACGCTCAAGATACTGTTTTACTTAGTATAATTTATTATACATTTCTTTAAATAAATAAAGTAAAATATTTTCCTTACATTTATAAGTATAATTTACTATATTTTTCTCCAAATAAATAAAGTAAAGTACATTCCCTGCATATTGATAATCAAATTCAAGAACCGGATGAACTCTGTCACTTAATGTAGTGTCACATTCCAACCGCTACGAAACCTGGAGACGAACGCGTTATCTTTCTGGGCAACCCCGGAGACACATATTTTATTTAATTGTTACTGCTTATTAATATTCACCTTTGTTTTTTTAATATGAACAAAGCAAAACAAAATGGAAATGTATATTTCTTTTGATGATTTATATTTAAATTATATCTTTCCTATTTAAAAAAATCTAAATTTATATTTATATTTATATTTTTTTTTTCGAAAAAATGGCGTACACTATCACTACCATACCTAAAGTTGAAAAATTAAAACTTCTTCTATATATTACGAGAATCCGCAGAGTATTAAAAACGTATATTAAAAAAAAAACAGCTATCATCATGCCTAACTGACTTTACTTTCAAAAAATAAAACTTAAACAAACAAGGAGCACCTATATTTCTGCAGGCCATTTTTGTTCGCTGAAAAAAAATTAATGTGTGTTGTTATTCATACTGTAATTTAAGCTCTCTCTTTTTTTTATTTTTTAGCTTAGAGAAATAAAAATTCTAACCTTCGAGAAATTTCTACCTTTTAATTTTAATCCCAAGTCAATTAAAAACAAAGTTTCAAAAAAATTAATTTAATTCTTTTGCAGAAGACTTTTGTTTTATTTCATTTTCTTGTGTTTTTATAAAGAAAATGCAAGCTGAAGTTTAATTGCTTGAAAATGAGAAATGCGTATTCCAATTTTCTTTCTTTTAGAGTTTTACTGACGGAAATGTTAAATAAATTAATTGTGTGATTAAGTATATATTTATGTAAATAACACCTTTTAAAAATTCATAGAAAAAGAATTTAAAAGATACTTCACCTAAATTTAAATTTAAAGAATAAAATTTATGCACATATAAAAAAATAACATAAATTGGTTATTAGATTACTGTTGTTGATCACGACAATAGGAAGTATAGAAAATAAATATCAACTATAAAGCCCGATATAAACAGTACTTTAAAGACATTTATGAAAGGCAATAACTATCGAACTATGCAGGCCAGGTAGTTAACTATGTTCATGTCAAAAATATTTAATTTAGTAACGCATATTTTAGAGTACATGTATATTTTTTTCTATATGCTATTTATCAAATTACAAAAATAAAGTAATCCAATATTGGTATGATTTATATATACGAAGTTTTAATTCTTCTGTAAATCGATTTTCTAATTCAAAGGGCTATTTTATATGTATTAATTAACGAAGCATGATAATCTACTCTGATTAAGTACTTCTTGCCTCTGTGGTTCATATTGTCAGTATATTTACGGAAAGTGAAAAACAATAATTCATTTTAAATTTTCCCTCTGCTTGTACACATGTCCTATTATTATAATTTTCAGCTTTCCAGAAAATGATTTACCAGTGTCTACTTTTAAAAAGTATTTCATTTATTACTGTCACTTTCCAAATAGTCATTTAGCTCCCAGATAGCATACACATTAATAGCAAGTTTGATTTTTTTTCCATATTGTATTGCCGTGACAAATTTGACTTGACAAATTCGCTGCAAATCTCCGGCAAGGTATAACATCACTCACTTGCATGAGCAGTTTGTAATGAAATTGATGCAAGACTGGCTTTATTTCACGAAAGCAAGAAATCCCTCTGCTGAGGGAATAGATTAGCACATGCGCAAAAATTTCAGAAATTGCGTGCTACTCAAAGGCACGACATATACATCACTGCTACAGTTACGGAATCTCGTTTTCGTTGATTGATTAAGTTAAGGATCCCCAAAAAAGATATATATTATTTTAACTCTTCAAATATAGTTATTTTTGTAAAGTAACATCTTATGTATAATCTACAACTTATTTCATATAAAAGTTATTACAAATTAAAAAGTTATGTTAATTTACTAAGTTATGTTTACGTCTTCGGCCATTTTAAATTTATATTGACAGCTTTAATTTTTAAATGAATTTTTCTCACTATTATGGGATTTTTCTAAAATATCGTTTTAACTCATATTTATTTATCTATTTTTGCCTTTAACTTCATACGAATCTATGTTTTTAACACTTTCGGGACTGCATATTTTAGACAAATTTTATTCGGTTGGCACTGGTTTTTTTTAAACGCTATACTTATCAAATACCAAAAAAAGACTCTAATTTAAAATTACAAATATTACCGTCATTTGTTAATGGTGATAAAAACGATGCATGCATCATCTGATATGGCATATACATCAGTGCATATGCATCAATATACCTGAAGGTATTAAACTGATAGTGTAACAGTTGTAAACAGATAATGTGGTATTTCAAGATTACTACATTTCAATAAGTTCTACTATCTTGCAAAGAATGTGCAACTTTTGTCATGACAGAACTAAATGTTTTACTTGTTTTCCGTTAATTGGCGAAAAAATTGATAGAGCAAGAATTTAACTCGTACAGCAAGTTAGCTGAACGTTCAAATTGTGTTGATTTCGGCGTTTGCGTTATCTTGCTGCTGTCTTGTTAAGAGCTTTCAGTCTTTCTGTTATGATCATGCTGAACTTGCTGCAACTTTACAGGCTTACAAAGGAAGACTGCTGCAATTTTTTTGGAAACAAAAATTGCTATGTGGGTTGGATCTGTTTACGAGAAATTTTGCCTTCTCATGACAGGTTTTAAGCAGACAAACGTATTCAATTTTGCTGATTACATCTGCTGTTATTGCATGCGCTTTAAATGAATTTCGAATTCTTAGCAGTCATTCGTACAATTATACATGTACATTTATTCAATGTGTTTTAATCTAAAATAAGAGTGCAAATTTAAACTGAAATAAATACTTCTGTATCCCTTGATATTTGTTTTTCAGAAATTTGCTATATAATAAAATATTAATGCTAGCAATACTAAACGTTTTTACTGAGAACTAACTTTAATTAAATAAAATTACTTAGTAATTAAAGAACATTACTATGAAATATTTTTTTTTATGTTGAACTTAATATCGTTACTCCAATTAATAACAACATATCGTTATAAATTACAAAAAAATAATTTACGCTCCATCACTGCTGCGATGATGAAAAAAAAAAACACCGCTAATAGCCCAACCAATTAGCTCGATTAATAAGTTTATTTTGATAATACCAATATGGTTACATGCTCCTTATAATTTGTGGAAGTCACTACAACTCTCCTTTCTTTGATAATCTTTCTTGAAACTTTTGCACTGCTCATTAAGCTAACATTGCTCATTAAAAGTACTGCTAACAAGCTACTGCTGAAAGAAGAGAAGCAGATAGAATTTTGTAAGAGGATCACTCACAGGCATGATGTGCAATTATACATTTAAACTATGGCATCATATGACAGTCGACATTCCACTATATAGCTTGTGATTTGCGCTGAGTTAGAATGTTAAGAATTTTGCTTCTAGCATCGTCGGAATATTAAATGAGACATCACTGGTGTATGGGCCATCTTTTCTTGCTCTCTCCCTATATATATCGCTTAATTCCTCCAAGAAACGTGTAATGTGCGTATAAACTAACAAGTTGTACCACATTTGTTTATTTGCATCGCCGCAGATGCGACAAAACGAGGGATCACCTTATTATTTGTGTTTTATATTTTATAATGTTCAATTTGTAGTTGAATTAAATATTTTGAAAAATCTGAAATTAACAAAATAGTCACTACTTTTAAAAAGTAGTTTGTAGTCCATATTTTTAAAAACAAGTAGTTGCATTTGTAGGCAATTAGATTTTCGATAAATTAATTATAATTCTGTACCATAAAAAAGTATTTTTTCTGACCCTGGTTAAATACACGTTTTATTTCGCTTTAAAATAAATGTTAATTCATTTATTATTAAATTATTGGACCACTTGAGGATAAACAGGATTCAAGATATATCAGAATTCCCTTAAACACTCCAATGGCACATATCTTACGTCATGTGCCGACAGTCTCACCAAGGAAAAATAAACATCGATAATAATGTATGGTCAGGTGTTCGAAGACTCCTCCAAATAGATCGAAGCCTTTCAAAAAATATATACGTTTGTCAAACGTCTATCCCAAAATCGATACGGAGAATAAAGAAATTTACTGGGGCCCATCCTGTGAATCTTGGTTAAATCTCCAATAGGCCCAAACCGTACTCTTGGAATTTCTCACAAACCGTAGATTCGCATTTTTTCTTCTTAAAAAAATGTAAACAATAGAACTGACGAGGTTTGCTGTTTTTCACAGCTACATTTTGAAAGCTTTGATGATCCGTACAATGACGGAGATGAAAGTTATTTGAGGAAAGTTGTTGTATTTGAATAGTAAATATCAATGAAATAAATGTCAATCACATAAATCTATGTAAATGATATAGTGCCAGTTTTATTCCCTTTAACAGGGATTAACTTTTGGTTTACACTAGGTAAATTCAAATGTTTGTAAAACTTGCTCCATATTTGATGATTTCAGGTCAGAGTTAGGTCATAGTATTTTGGCACGATACATTAATGAGATAATTAGATAATGTGATTTTTTTCTTTCAACTTAGCATATATCGAATTGTCTGAAAAAAAATAAAGCTTTCATTTGTTAATAAAGAATACAAAGTAGATATTTTATCATTATGTATTGATACTAACTTATTTATGCCATATAATAACATGAAGTAATTCAAAGATAAAAATGTGTATTAGTCTCTTATACGTTAAAATTTTAATTAACTAAAAATTTATTATCTATGAAAAATATGTTTTGCTTTAATGATTTACATTTTGCGTTAACATGACGCTTTTTGTTCAGTAACATAATTTTTTTTTACCCCATAATAATAATTTACGATATTATTGAACGCATTTAATGTCTGCAGTTCAAAACACCTACAGATAAATTTTGTTCACATAAAAATAATAAAAGGACATTTACAGTAAATTGATTTCAAATCGTTCATCAAAACGAAAATGAGGCTTGAAGAAATTCTTTTACTTTCCTCAAATAAGAATTGACACATTAATGAAAATCTGGATGAAGTATTAAAGATTTAAAGCAATAAAATATATCTGCGACAAAAAAATCTGTAAAAAGCAATACATGTTTTATACGTTTTTTCGTATACTTATATGAAACTGAATAAGAAAAGGTAAAAAAGAAAAAAAAAGTTTCATTTAGTTCTGTCCTTTTAAATTTTATTAAATTTAAAATGACACAAAAGCTTAAAAGTATAGTATAATTTAATATTGCCATATTATTTATTTAAATAACGAATATATTTTAGTAGTCTGTGAAATCAAGTTTTTTTAAACAACGCCAACATTTTTTTTTTTTTTTTTTTTTTTTTTTTGTAGAGAAATTTATGTTTAATCACACAAATTATGCATTCCTTGAAGGATAGAAAATCATATATTCACATTTATCCCTTTATAGCCAACTAAAAATATTACGTAGAAGGGACAGAGCAGATAAAATGCAACTAGCAACATGATATGAGATAAACATGTATAAACGATTAGTGTTTCACACTTCGTCATAATATTTTAAGAACTATTAAATGTTAGTACATTTATTGATCATTCAAACATAAAAAAAGCAATAAAATATAGAATATAAATTAATATAATAAATATCTGCAACAGATTAAAGTACATTACTACATTAGTATTCTGCATAATATTAAAGTATCGTAAGAAACAATATTTATTATTCTCTTGCCATTCTCAAATTGTTGAAGAAAATCCAATTTCTGATTATACTCACATGCCTTGTTGTTTCAGTAATTCAGAACTACTGTATACTAAAGGAATTTAAAATGCTGTAGAATTATGATAGAATTTGATGTTTATAATTTTCATTCTCATCATCGACAGTTTTTATAGAAATTATGTCTAATAAATTTCACAATTAGAATCAACAACAACAACAAAAAGCATATATATATAGAGAGAGATGAGAAAGTATATTTTCTATTCGAATATATAGTTAGACTAATCGCAAAACAAGTAACGACGGCTATCTTGAAGGCATTGGATGTCCACAATTAAACTTAACCAATTACATACTTACACAATTAAATTGATTTGGGTAACTGTTTTTTTTTTCTCATTTCGATGTACAGCGCTCAGTGATAATGATTTTTAGTTAAACTAAATATGTCCGATTGAGTTTACATCAAGGGAATTTAGATGACAACATATGGTGTAAAACTTATTAGAATAAAACTTGAATCTTTTTGTTTTCGATTTCAGCATTCTAGTCTGTTAATGAACCATTTAGTTGTACGCCCAGACACATCGTCTACATAAAAATGTGAGCCTCCTCAACTGGGGAAGTCATATGCACAGGCACTGCTCACAGTTAATGTATGGAGATAGAACAAAGTCAAACATGACCCAGTGAAATATTTCTACAAAACATTCACAAAGAGAAACATCCAGAGAAATATTTGTATCAGTATCATTCGTCATTCAAGAATAGTTAAATTCGGAACATTTTATTAACAAAAAGTATTTCAAAAACAAAAAAATAAATGTTATAATTCCAATAAATTTTATAATTTCAACATAATTGACAAAAAAAGACAAGTATGAAATAGAGATCATATTTTTTTTACATTTCTTATAAATACACGTGCGGAATAAAAGTAACCAACAATAAACAAGAATCGACAAGTATGAAATAGAGATCATATTTTTTACATTTCTTATAAATACACGTTCGGAATAAAAAAAACAACAATAAACAATAATCGATAAGTATAAAATAGAGATCGTATTAGTTCATGCGGGAGCCAGGAGCGCGATCGCGTTCCTGTCATTTTCGGACAGTGTATAGAGGAGCATTGTTGGCAGTGGGCTACTATTTTTTTAAATTCAGATTTCTTGATTGGCATCACTTTTTGGAAATAATGAAATATGCCTTATTTAATGGTATATAATTTAAATTGAAAATAAAGGGAATTTTACTATTTCCAAAAAAAAGGTGCTAATCAAGAAATCCGAATTTTAAAAAAAAGTAGCCCACCGGCATCAATGTTGGGGAGCGCGATCGTGTTCTTGGCATTTTCTACTAGTGTATTGAGGAGCGTGATTACGCTTCATAGTACTCAAAGGGTTAAGAAGCCTTTCCTAATTTGTGACACTATAAAAAGAAGAAAAAAGGCGTTCCCACAACGTGTCAATCAAGTTTTTTATAAATCTACCAGAAAAACAAGTTTTATATAAAACATAATGAATGTTTTTTTAGCTCACAGGTTGAGAGCTTGAGAGCTAATGTGTGAGAAGGTTCTGTATGTATGTACTTATGTATGTATGTATGCACGTACGTTCGTAACGCGATAACTCTTAATAGAAATATCGGATTTGCTTCCAAAAAATGTTCTATGTTCATTCTCATAAGGCTCTTTTCTGATTAGTTCATTCATTCATTGGTTAAGTATAAAGGGGAGTACAGTGGAATGATCCCCCCCTTAACTTAGATAAAGGTGTTTTTCATGCAGATTTATCAGATTTGCCTCAATTTTGGTATACAGGTTAATTCGGATAAGGCGCTTCCCTGATTAGATTTGGAGGTTCATTGTTTAAGTGTAAAGGGGGGATCGGGGGTTAATTTGGAAAAATGGGTTTTCTTATCCGATTTGCTTCAAATTTAGTATAACGTTTTATTATTAAAAGGATTACTGATTAGTTTTGGGGGTTTATTGGTTAAGTATAACGGGGGTACGGAGGCTAATCCCCCCTTAAGTTACTTAAATGCGTTTTTCATGCAGAATTATCAGATTTGCTTAAATATTGGTACACCGGTTAATTCTGATAAGGCACTTCCCTTATTAGATTTGGAGCTTATTGTTTAAGTATAAAGGGGGAATGGGAAGAATACCCCCTTATTTTAGAAAAATATGTGTTTTCTTATCAGATTTGCTTCAAATATGGTACAATGGTTTATCATAATTAAAGGCTTCCCTGATTAGTTTTGGGGTTCATTGGTTAAGTATAAAGTGGATACGGGAGGGCTAATCTTCCCCTCCCCTTAAGTTAGATAAATGGTTTTTTCATACAGAATTATCCGATTTTCTTCAATTTTGATATACCGATTAATTCTGATAAGGCGTTTCTCTGATTAGATATGGAGGTTCATTGTTAATGTTTAAAGGGGAGGGGTGTCGGGAGTAATACCCCTTAATTTAGAAAAATGGGTTTTCTTAAAGATTTGCATCAAATTTGGTATACCGGTTTATTCTGATAAAGCGCTTTCCTGATGAGATTCGGAAGCTCACTGGTTAAGTATGACGAATTGAAACACAGGGGGGGGGGGGGAATCTGCCCGTAATTTATTTTTCGAAATGTATTATTCTTTGAAGTAAGGGTATGATGTGCAATTATTGTGAACAGACTGTGAGTTCAACGCCATGAGTTTAACTGGACATTTTTCTTTTTTATTAAGATATCTCACTGAAATAGTTTTGAAAACTGCAAAAAGAAATTTTCATTTTTGTGTTCTTTCTGAAGCCTAAAATTTTTTATCGGATTTCAATTTATAATCTTTGATTCCATTTCAGAAGATTTTCAGATAAATATCAGTCATAAGGTTTATTGTAAAACTGAATTTAGTTTTCTGTGAAAGTTGTTTGCGCCAGTAAATCTCAATCAAATACATGTTCCGTAAAAATAGTTATTTGTCTGAAAAATATTTCAAACATATTACTTAGATTTTCAGTTTTATATGTGTGAACAAATTATACTTACAAATATTCTGAAAGTGTTATTTAGTTTTAGACGTAGATATAGTTATTATTGACTTTTATACCACTTTTCTATTGAGTCGAATTAAATTATGCATGCATTTCAAGAAAACTGCTGATTTTTTACACTATGAAATAAAGCATAATGAAATTGACAAGACTTGAATAATACAGTTATTGTTTTATATTTTGTGAATATTGTCTTTAATGCAATTTTCGCTTTACCAAAACTTTTGTTTATTTCATTTATATAATTTTATTATAAGGAAAACTATAAATAATATTTCACTTATGTAAACGACTTATATTTATAGCGCACTAATTTCTTCCGGTCATTTGTGATTGCGTAATTTCGCATAAAATCTGACAACAGTAAAAAAAAAAATGAACGGTATATAATACACAGTAGATAAATAAAATAATAGCTTTATGAAAATAAATATTATTATATGTTAAGAAAATAAGGATTATTAACACTTTTATACATTTAACTGACTATTTTCAAATTGTGTGTATAGCACATACAAGAATTCAATATTTTTGCGAAGGCAAAACAAATCATTTTTTTTTTTTTTTTTTTTTTTTAACCGATAATACTTTTGGAACAAGATAAAGTAATGTATCAATAACTGTATTACAAGTAATCGATGCATTAAATGAATTTTATAACATAATATTTTAATGGTACTTATACGTACCGTCATTAGATAAAGGGTTAATTCTTAAATAAATGAATAAACGTGTCAAAACGTGGGTGTTTAAGCATGCAGCTGCTTTCAATCATTATTTAAAAATGTTTTGAGAAATTCACTTCTTCATGGTTTAAAGATGTTTTAATAATATATCTGAACATAATGTAGGTATTTTTTTATTCAAAAGTACATTTTTATTTCTGAAAAATTCACTTTTATAAAAAATTCATAATTAAATAATTTATTAATTAAGACCTAGATGATTTTTTGTATAAACAGAATAAGCTTCGCCAAAACACGAATGTGTAAGATTGCAGTGGATTAAAATAGTTATTTTTAAAGATATAGAGAAATGCCTCTTCTTCATGGTTTCTTCAGACCTTCTATAGTTGAAATACATATAGGAATATGATAAAGAACAACCAGAACATTTAGGTTATATGTTTTTAATATACTTAGTTTTTCACAGATGCTCTCTACAGTTTTTCAGAAACATAAATCTGAGTTCGGAAATTCTTCCCTGAAGAACATAATAAAATTTTCTAAATTTATTAATAAACTCTTAATACATTTTATTGATCACACTACGAAGTTTAAGAAAATGACATATAAAATGGACCTTTTCCGGACGCTTTGATGTACTAAAATATTGTGTCAAAATTACGTGTTAACATGTGCAAAAGAAAGTTTATACATTTACTGATATGTAGATGGTTCTTATTATTAAAACGATACAAAAACTGCATTCATATTCTTAAAGTCATCATTTTGAGTCTAATGGCAGCTTTGTTTTGTTTTTAAATGTAAATAATATTTCTTAAATGCGGCGTATTACCTTTTCATTTTTTGACCCGGTCTGTACATTAACAGCTAATTTGACTGAGTGACAAATTCGTTTTTATAGTGTTAAAATAAGAGTTTAAAAAAATCGATGTTTTGTGTAAAGTTACTTTAACTGTAACATAAAAACATATCCATATGTATGTTGCGAAGTTTTATGCCCAAATGTTGAGGGGATTAAACAAATTTATATCATTAATGACTGTATTCAAATATTTTAAAATATATTAAGAGATTACATTAAAAGACATTTAACATTTTCTAAATAGATGGAGAATGATATTGCAGATATGTTTTGCGTAAAAAGAATTATGAGAGACTGGGGAGGGCTGATCCATTTTTTACAAGATGATTTTTAATTTTTTAAATATTGAACCTAGAATAAAATTTAATATGCCATTTTATTCGTTTTACAATCAGTTAACAAAATAAAATTGCGACTTAAATGTAATATGTAACAAACTCGAAAAATGATTGATTGCAATCATGAGAAAATAATGGGTCAAGGATCCCCACATATGGGAGGCTTGACCCATATTATTTTATGTAGAAATCAATTTGAAAAAAGCTACATGGTTAATTATTTAAAAAAAATATTTGGGAAAATATAATGTGTAAATAAATATGCTTAGACGGAATTCAAGGCACAGGAGAAAAATTCCATTTTAAACTCCCTTTTTTTGTGACACTCTATCTAGAAACCTAGTTGCTACATAGTTTGGCTTCATCTAATTGTGTTTTTATTTTGTAGACATTTGTCTATGTACCTTCCTAAAGATTTTTGATCAATATTGTGTTATTTTCAGAGGCATGAAAACTTAACATTATATAAGGCGGCTACTTTCATCCTTTCTAGATTTATATTTCATAAAAAAAATTTCTTGCTTCTATTGCTATTTTTAACATCTTTCTTTAATTAATTGTTTTCATTTTTTCTATCAATCATTTGTACTGTAGCTTTACAGAATAAATATATATATATTTAGAAATGTAACCATTAACCCTTCATTATTTACAGTGTATAATAATAAGATTTCCAACAACACATAATTAACTTTACTTTGACCATGGTCACTCTCACTGCTTCCTTACATTGATTATGGTCAAGGCTCCCCACATAGCCACTTATTAAAGTATATCCCGTGGTTATGTTTAGCGTAATTTACTGTACAATCTTCATGCCTGGGATGAAGGCTCAATATTTCTGCATTTCTTAAAACCTACTGACTTAAATTTATATGATATATTTTATCTGAGAAAATCTTACGCTTCTAAAAAATGCACTTTTTAAGAGGCAAATTCTTCATAATCGATTTTTATACATCTGTTTAAAATATCTGCATGAAACTAAGATTATTGCTTGAACATTTCAGTAGCTTTGATTGCCAGCTATTGTCAAAGCTCTGAAATTCTTTTAAATATGAAAACTGAAGGATAGGTAAAGCCTCCCCTGTGGTCAACCCTCTCTTCTCTCAGCTAAATTTTGCAAAATATTTCACCTTTCATGATAATATATATTTATTTATAGTAAATTATATTTACCAGTTTAATGTATTTATTTACAGTAAAATGTATGTACTTTGTAAATCGTTGTAAATTATATTCATAAGAATGATTAATTTACTGAGCTATTTCATATAGAATAGGGGAGAGTTGCCATATTTGGACCGCCGCTTTAAATGGACCATTGCCATTCTGCCGTTAATTATAGAAAGATACACCACCTACCTCTGAAATACTACTCATCAGAATGACGTCATTTATGATTAGAAGAAGCACCCGCCTGCGATGTGCTGTTTTCAGACAATTTTTAAAAACCTAAAATTAGCTGTTTTGATCTAAGTTTTTCCTACTAAACATAAGTGAATTCTTTAAAAATATGTTAAGTAATACGTTTTCTTATACATATCTAGATTCATCTGTTTATTGCGCATATTTTTCACAAGGATTTCTTTGATTTCGTTTTTGTTCTTAGTCTTGATATTAATTGTTTTAAAAAATGGCGCAGTTGCCTAAATTTGGCCGATTTAAGTTGCTTATATTGGACCAGATATACGATCATAAATTTGAAATGTAAGTAATGAATTTCAAGAGCTGTACGCTTTTTACACTTTTTTTTTAAATTTTACTTTATTTTAAAATGGATTACTATCTCCATGCTTGTTTTTGATTTATATATATATATATATATCTGGGTCAATTTCTTTTTACAGTTTATACCTATACAGACATACAGATATTTTTACATGTTTATTCTATAAATTTTGTTTGCAATTTGTATTATCTGGTATGTGGTTCTAAGTACTTTCTTTGAATTCTTTATTCCTTAGAGAGTTGAATTCAAACATTTTCCACCCGGAGGATACTTTCGGTTACGTGGGAAGGGCTGACTTTTTACAGTTCGTGTGGGTAGAATTACCTTTTTTGCCATTAAAACGCATAAAATATCAAACCTTCTGGGCTGAGTGCTCATTTCAAGGCTCCAGAGGGGGGGGGGGACACTATCTTCAACACGGTTTGAATATATAATATTTTGCGTGTGATTAATCGTACCGTACACTATGACGCAAAAGTTTAGACAATGACGTAATTCAGCTTTAAAATGTAGAATTATGACGTCAGAATTACAAAAACCTGTAAATATATTCAAAAACTGATTTAAAATGCTATGTACAAAAGACAGTCGTTTTATTTGCTATAATACTAATTTTTTTCATAAAAATTCAAATGTGCTTGTCGCAAAAGTTTAGACACTATTCTAAATTTCTTTGAATATTCGCTGGCATATGCAAATTTAGAATCGATGATGTCACAAATTTGGAGTACTTAAGTTCTGCAAACGATTGCGCTTCATAGTCGACATGCCGAGAGCTAAAGAAATTCAAGTGAATGAGGTTTCAAGGATTTGGCAGTTGAAAGGTGAAGGGAAGAGCGTTTCTGAAATTTCTGCTATTATTAATAGGTAAAAAAAATCTATTTATCGAGTTTTATCGAGTGGTTCCGAATATAAAGCAAAATGTCGGTCTGGGAGGCCACGTGTGACAAATGTACGAGAGGATCGCCTGATACAAAGACTAGCGAGTACTCAACAAATGAGCGTACGTGGAGTTCAAAGCCCATCGGGACTCTCTGTATCAAAGGATACGATTCGTAGACGAATTTTGGAAAAAGGAACAATCGTTTATAGCAAAATGCAGAAGAAACCAGCTCTGAAACCACATCATAAGTTACAAAGACTTATGTGGGCTCGAAAGCATATGTCATATGGAGAGAAATGGCAGTCAGTCATATTTAGCGATGAAAAAAAGTGGAATCTGGATGGTCCAGATGGTCGTTTATCGTATTGGCATGACTTGCAGAATGAACCTCGACGTTTTTTTAGTCGCAGACAAGGAGGGGGCTCGGTGATGGTTTGGGAAGCCTTTTGCTATAATGGACAAGTATCTCTGACCTTCACCAGTGGTCGTCAAACTTCACAGCATTATACACAGACATTAGAAGAAAAGCTACTGCCATTTGCTGAGCTTCTAGGGGGTCCTCAGTGGGAATTTCAGCAAGACAATGCTTCAATTCACACTGCAAAACATTCAAAATCTTGGTTTAATTCCCATAATATAAGAGTTCTCGACTGGCCAGCATGTAGCCCAGATCTTAACCCTATAGAAAACCTTTGGAGCATCATGTGTCGCAAAGTTTTTAGCAACGCTAGACAATACTCTTCTGAAAAGGAACTTAAGACATCTATTGAGAATGCATGGTACGATATCGATCCACAAACTATGCAAGATTTAGTTTCTTCCATGCAATCTCGTGTATATGACGTAATACATAAGCATGGATGCGCAACCAGGTTTTAAAAATTGTTTATTTCGATTTTATTTAATTTGTGTCTAAACTTTTGAGACAGCCGTTTATTTTTGTTACCATTTAATTTATTGCAATATGCACAATTCCACTTTTCTTTGTTATAAATATTGTTTATATGTACAGCACATTAATTTCAAGCAGTGATTTGAAAATTGAATAAATATTTTTCAAAGTATGTAAGAATTTCTTCATTGTCTAAACTTTTGCGTCATAGTGTATATATATATTTTTTCAATACAGCACATTTTTTAAGCTCTTTTTCAATATAATTGAAAAATGTTGAAAACGACACAGGCAAACTGTCTGGAAGAAAAACACCCGTGACAACAAAAGCTGTTAAAGATATAGGAAACGAAAAGGAGAGAGTAAGTTGTGAAGACATTCAGTTGCATAAAAGCTGCAGCTACAAATCCCCCCCAAAAGCCAAAGAATCATTATAAATGTCATCCCCTTGCTAAATTCTGTTAAATCAATGAACAGAGGGAGCCAATACAGTTGTATCTTCGCCATATAAAGTAAAACATTGAAATGAAAAAAAAACGACGAAAAGGAAGCTCTCACAGCAGAAAAGCAATTGGGACATCAAGTTTTAAAAATTAGGCGTAATGCAATTGGAAAGAAAATAATGGATGGGAAGAACTTCAATCATAATGTAAAGAAAACTTCTGTTGCAAACAAATGTCTAATTATTCAGAATCTAAAAAGAAAAATCTAGACAGAGATGATTGGTTTCCCTAATTTGTGAAAAAAAACATAAAATAGCTGAAATGATTCAGTGTTCAGATTGCCAATTATTGTTCCGTGTTGTGTGCGCTGGAAAAATATTAATAAGCGAAATTCATGTGTAAGCTTTGCATCACTTCTTACATGATATTCAAGTATCGGGCAATTAGTTCCATAATTTCTATTCTTAATTATTGATAACTTTGATTTTTATTTTGGATACATTTCGATTTAAAAGAATTACTCTTATTTTCTGATATTTGATTTCATTATATTTCATTGTTGCCATTTTGTTTGATTGTTTCATTAATTGCAAAAATTTCTTTCAATAAAATTAGTTATACTCCCTAGTCTTTAAAACAACCTGATATTGTTTGGTCCAATTTAGGAAACTAGGGGTCCAACTTAGGCGAACAGTTACTGAATTGAGACCGCTTTTCAAAAAATTTTCAAATTAAAATAAAACTTAAGATTTGCAAAAGAAATTGTTCTAAAGATTTATTTAGTTAATAGATGAATAGATTGACCCTATGTAGTGATATTTTGCCGGTATTAAAAAAAAACAAGTGAGTTACACCTGAAAATAAGTGAACTGGTCCAAATTCGGCTACTCTCCCCTCAAATTCGTATTATTTAAATAAAACACTAATTAATAAAGATTATATTATCTATGCATAATATTTAATTTTAGAAAGTTATGAACGCCAAATTCATTATTTTTTTAAGTGCCCCAACATTCAAATACAATTATGATAAATCAATTCACAAAGCTTACGTTAATATGTTGCTAAACTTTAAGTTGAAATGTACGTAAACAATCTCATTTATCACTATTTTATTGCAAATTAGATATAACTGGATAAGTATCATTTATCAATATGTCATTTCATTCAATATGTAACATGTGTTATTAAATTCTAAATAAAATTATTCAGATGGAAACCTTACGACCAATTTAAAGAAACTATTTTTTAATTTAAAGATGTTTTATTAAATATGGTTGCATATGGTTTGTACAGGCTTCGTTTACAAGTAATATGATATGTCCTTTCCACATTTAAAACCGATCAAAAATATGTTTGAGATTTTATCTGAAGATTTATTAAGTACATACTTATAGAAAGTGCATTTCTTTTTATCATGTTTTAAATAACTGATAATAAGGAAAAAGTCCTTCCGACATGTCCTAGGAGAAGGAGATAATTAACCTATTTCTTGATTTTAAAGCTTCAGTTAATTTTATTTTACAACGCGAAGCTACAATGTTGAAAACTCGAAAAAAAGGCCCAAACATTAAATATCGTAATATTTAAAGTGCCTAAAATAATTAAATTATTACGCGTGAACAACTTTTAATGTTTTAATATTTTAGTACATTTTAGTCATATTTAAAAAAGCTCTAATAATATTTCCAAATACTTTTAAGTTAAATAAATATATGAACACGTGAATCTTAAAAGAGAAAGATAAATTAAAATAAACAAATTATTACATAAGAAATGCATTTATTAAGGAAAATTACGTTACATATTACAACGATAATTTAAAACGATTTTCATTCCGCAGATTTAATCTGATGTCACATGGTATAAAAGCAGTGCGTCAAGCAAATTTCTTTCTATATTACATCAATTGATGTAACAAAAATATAGCTAATTGTATGCGCTAAATACTTTCGATTTATTCTGTACGAATTACTATTAAATAAATACGTAGTAAAAAAATCGAATATTCTCTTTAATTAATACCAACAATATACATTGTAAAAATAACTAGAAAATATGCATGAGGGTGTATTAAAACAGAGAAAAGAATACATGAAGAAGCTATAACTGTTCTTGAAATGCGTAACACTGGATAAAATAAAAGCGTACTGGGTAAAATATAAACTTAAAACACAATCCTTTTCAATACGTGGATCTAAAATATATTATAGTTTTTTAACCTAAAACTAAACGAAGAATATTATCATAGCGTCGTTATAAAACTCATGAATATAGCGTCAATTTTAACCTAACCATTGTATACAAGCTGATTTTCAAATGCGTAATAGATCTTACTTAACATTCCCGAAAACCGGTGTGATTAATTACGACAGCCACGGATGAGGCCAAGGTTACCTAAAACTGCCCATTCAATCTAAAAAGTATGGCAATGCTATTATAGAATATAGCCGCGCTGGTATAATGATAATATCATTCTATCATCCGTAACGTGGTAATATTTTTTAAACAGGGCACATTAGACTGTTTTCAGAGGCTGCGATAACTGAACGGGGGTTGGCGGGCGTAGCTCGCAGGGGGCTGAGCCACCTATTTCTTATATAATTGTCTACAATATATATAATTGGTCGTTTGTATAACATAACTGCCCATGATTTTTTTAATTTTTTTAATCAAACAATTGTATAATTCATGTCTAAATGTAAATCAATCCCAAATAAAGAAAAAAAACTTCTCTAAAAATGGCTTTTTGTAAAAAACAACAAACATGTAACATTACTTCAATGGGAAAAGTAAGTACTTTTCTTTAAAATCAATATATTAATGCAAAGTTTACCAAAGATTTAAATGCACAACATTTGGAAGAACCCTCATCATTACCACAAGTCATTCACAGGTCATAGACCTGTTTAAATTGCTTTTTTTTATTCTAACCACGTTGCTTGTGTACATATCTTAAACTAGTAAAGAGTAAATAACATCAAAGAAATGTTCTTTTTTCTGATATTTTTATGTCGAGAGAAACTAAACAATTTATGTATAAGGAGGAGTAAGACACATTATTTAAATGAACTATTTAGAGTGACATTGTGTAGGTAATTTAGTGTAACCTATTCAAAAACAAAAAAACAAAGAATACTACATAAAAAAAATCATCGGCATTATAATTATTGTTTATAGTATCTAATGTATTCTTGACGTTCATCTTTTGTGTAAATAATTTTAAAGATCAAAAAGGTAAAAATATCATTTTTATTGTTATGTTACTGTTTTGCAATGAAGAAAAATAAAATTAGCTGTTGAATGTGCTAAGAATAAAAGTGGTTATTTATAAAGCTGATTAGATGAAAAAAAATATTTCACAATAGGGTTGAATGTTTTATGATTTTTTTATATGAACTCGATGTAATGCAGACCAAGTAAAAATGAGGGATTATATTTTTTAGAGGATTTATATTTTAGAGGATTAGAAATATTCTTTTAGACGATTTGTATGAATGTAATCGAAATTTTTTCGACTACCCGTTTACGACGGATTTATATGTTTTAAGGGTCAGATATTCTCAAAAACATGTTTATAGAAAATGTCTGCCTGTCCGTGTGTCCGTTTATCCGTATGCCGCCATTGTATCATCAAAAATTGTAAGAAGTTATATATTGAACACTTTCTTCAGTTTTTGGCTATGCCAAGCAGGTGAAACTTGAATTTGGAAATACTGACCAAAAGTCAGCACTGTAATAGCGATATTTGTGTAATTTTCTTCGTAAATGTTTCGTAGTTCTATTGCATACCGACGGCTCGTAAAGTGACGGGAATTTCGCATCACGATAAGCCGGTTATTTGCGAACAGCTGATATACAACAGAATAACAGAAAACTATTGATTATAATAAATATGATGGTCTACGAGATATCGCCAATAAATTCCAGAAATGGTCGCCTACATTCACGCAGGTGTTCGTTGGAGGGGAAATATATTTTTTTGGAGATTAGCAGCACTGATAAGGAAAACCCTCAGGCATCTGGAATTCATTCCCAGTACTGACGGCGTTAGCTGCGAATCATTTCTGTCAAAGCGAATTTTTTATTCTTCGGATTTTGAAATGTCGTATTTACAGCTGCGTGCAAACATAAAATTCTTCGTTTTGTTCTAGAAATCACCTTCTGAGGCGCTCGAGATGTTGAAGAAAGCATACGGAAACGTTGCCAGTAAAAAACGGTTGTGTACGAGTGGTTTTTAGTGAGTGTTTTCGTGAAGGTCGCATAAACATCGAAGATGACCCTCGGACTGGGCACACCTCCTTTTTTCACCGTAGCTGAAAATGTTGAGCGTGTACGAGGGCGTCATTCACTACGAATTTATTCCTGAAGGCCAAACTGTCGATAAAAAACTCACCTGGAGCGCTCGCCTATGGAATTTTTTTTTCTTCAAATCAAAAATTGGGCGGGGTGGAAAATTTTCTCAATCAGATCATCATTCTGAATATAAAATATCTTTGAAAAATATTAATATTAAATACTGCCCCAAGGTCATTGAATATTGAGAAAAAACTTAAAAGCGCTCGCCGGCGGATTTTTTTTTTTTTTTTTTCTCCTCCAAATCAAAATGGGGCGGTGTGGGAAAGTTACTTTATCATATCTTCATTCTAATTATAAAATATCTTTGTAAAATATTAATATTAAATACAGCCCCGAGATCACTAAAAATTCAGAAAAAAACGCAAAAGTTGCGCATTTTCCTATTCTTTTCGCGGTATACAGGGTATCCGGTCTCAACGGTGTCCAATGGCTAATTCCTAAACCGTTAGTCATAGACATATAGTTCCAATTACAAAAATGTTTTAAATCAGGTAAAGAAATATTTTAAAAGCGATTTGGATCAATAAAAACATTTCTTAAAAAAATACGAAATTTAAATTTTTATATGGTCCCCCGGTCCTATAAGTTATATATAGTAAAATTTTCCTTTTACACTGACAAGTAATACAACAAAAGTCCCGTTTTTCTACGATTAAATTTGACCGAGTAATACCTGTTTAAAGTTGGAGCATATTTTTTGCTGCAAATTTGAAGTTTTCGGCATCACAAATTTAGTCGAAATATAATTTCGTCAGATATATTAAAAAATGATTGAGAGTAAAATTAACATTGCTATATAAATTTGAAATCTTTAGTCATTCTGAAATATTAATGCAAAATATACAATTTGTAATACACATTTAAGAAGAAAGAAAAAAAAAAAAACAGAATTTTTGTTAAATAAAATGATATGCTAAATTAATAGCATCAATTCTTTACAAAATGATACGTATTTTAAAATGTTATTAGATTACACTAACCTGCAAAACTTAGGTTATTTCATGTTTTTTAGCTTTTCATAATTGATTCTTATGTATTCTGTACCGCTGAATCCGGAATTGACCTTCAGTTTTAGCCATCACATCAAGATTTTTCGCAAATTGTAAATTTCAAAGTTAAAAAGTTCAAAGTTAAAATTCAATCTCCTCCACCATCTCATCACACCACCCAGCTGTAAGAATCCCAAGATAAGCAAAAATATAGAATACATTATTGAATCAAATAAAATAAAAAAAGTTTTACATATGTTTTATAGTATGAGATTTTCGCTATATTTTAACTTACACATTTGCAAAAAAATTCTAACGTGATGGTTAAAAATGAAAGTCATTTTCAGATTTAGTGCTAAAAAGTATGTAAAAATCAATTATCAAAAGTTAAAAAATACAACCATCTCCTCTACTTTATAGTATCCGATTTTTGTTATTCTTTAAATTCGACAATTTATGATTTGCGAAATATCCTGACATGATGGTTAAAAATTAAGGCCATTTTCGGATTCAGTGCTAAAAAATACATAAAAATTAAAAAACCCAACAATCTCCGTCTTGTATTATCTAATTTAAAACTTTTTCATAAACTTCTTGGCGGTAATCTATCCGAAATTTTTTGTGTTATCCTATAAAATAAGTATAAATGGTAACCACCGAAAATCATAATAATATTAGATTGTTATCGGATTTGAGCCAGTATGTAAAATGTAATCTCGTTCGGATATTTGAAAGTGGGTTAAAGTTCGAATACAAATTTTGAACTGGAAAAAACATACATAAGATCGTTGAATTAACATAAAAACTTATAAAAATAACATAATTTTATTAAAAGAAATCATAAAAGAAACAGTCTCAAATCCTGACAAAATAAAACATATGTTATTTCAGCCAATCTGAAACTTAATAAACGTTAACTTAATCGTAATACTTGTACGATTTTTTTTAAAGCGCAGATACACATGAAATGAGATCTTCGAATACTTTAAGCACTTGGAATATGACCCCTCAAAGCCAAGCCGAACTCATTTGTTTTCAGAGCAGAAAAGTGGCATAAGTCATACATTTTTAAATTTTCATAGCTCGCACAATTTTAGTGTCATATGAATGGGACTTTTTTTGTCTTACTTGTCAGTGTAATAGGAAAATTTTACTAAATATAACTTATAGGACCGGGGGACCGTATAAAAATTTTAAATTTCGTATTTTTTTTAAGAAATGTTTTTATTGACCCAAATCGTTTTAAAAAATATTTCTTTATATGATTTAAAGCATTTTTCTAATTGGAACTATATGTCTATGACTAACGGTTCAGGAATTAGCCATTGGACACCGTTGAGACCGGACACCCTGTATACAAACTATTAATATTATTTAATTTAAAGGGACGATCATCAAATTATTATAATTATTATTATCATGCATTTGCAGTAAAATTATTTAATATTTATATTAAATTCGCTTTTATTATACTAAATCAACGACTATATTTTTTTTCAAATATATGAAATTTGGGTAACTGTAATTGTTTTACATTTTGTACTTAACCTATGCAAGAAAATATAATTTGAAATTATCCTTAAAGAACTACAGTAATAAGGCAAAAAGTATTTACTATTAAAATTTATAAACAATGAAGTTACTATTTTATAGTAATCCATACTGTTTTTTGGTTTAAAAAACTGCCATTTTTTTCCGAGGCTCCAGTTAAATTTTAATGGACCCATGGTGTTTCAAGGGACCACAAACGGCAGAAGAAGCCTGAGTTACAAGTTTCACACATCTTTCAGTGGCTTCTTTGTGCCAAGAGAATAGTTTAATATTAGGTAAGATGTCTTCATCTATTGCCTTTGGATTTAGGATACAGTTTGTAAGACTGTTATGATCTAAGAACTTGGTTAATGGTGGTTCTGTCATGGTCACTTCAGCCTAATTTATAAAATTGATACAGTCTTTGGCTTCAAATTTTATTTCTTTTTTCACTCCACCCTAACGACATTGGACTTTAGGGTGGGTCTAAAAAGCTAAATTTTTAATATCAACATCTAATAGCGCGGAAATGTCTTTTATAATTGGAAGAATAACGCTAAAAATATTTTTGAAATCGGTTAATATCTTTAGGTCGCGCATCGCACTTGAATTTCGGAAAATATGATAAAAATTGACGATATTTTAAATCAATGATGAAAATTTAAAAATACACAAACCTGCATCTAATAGTTCGTAAATGTCACCTTTTAGAATAAAAAGAATAACGTAAAAAAATATTTAAAATCATTGAATAATAATTTTAGATCGCTCATTGCACTTGTATTTGGGAAAATATGATCAAAATTGGCAATTTTTGATATTAAATAATGAAAATTTAAAAACAATATTCAGATCTACTTCTAATAGTTTATAAAGATCAACCCTTGTAAGTAGTAGAATAACGCAAAAATTATTTAAAATCGGTTAATATGTTTAGGTCGTTGCATTTAAAATTCGGAAAATATTTTCAAAAAAAGCACATTTCTGTAATTCAGATGTCAGGTTCAAAGTATATTGTTTATATTACTACTACAACTACAACTCGAAAAGACCGTTTTAGAAGAACTGTTTTATATCTATCCGAGAAGAACACCTTCTTAGATGATGTCGATGTAGTTCAATGTGACGCACTTGAATACAGGATTGAAAAGAGTGGTTATTAGAAATTTAGAAATCCCTATTCCGAAACACTTGCAATGGTAAATTTACCTTTTGCATTTCATTGAATTGTCTTTTAGGCACTGTTTTAACATATTGATGAAAAAAATCAATGGACAGGCATTATTTGTATGCACTACACGTACACTATTAAAACAAATCAGCTTATTATGCAGTCACTCCACCGTTTTTACATATACCTGTTATTAACAGTAATTTTATTTGATCCTGACCATAATATGGTCAATAACATGGTCATGATACGTCCAAAATAGGGTAAAGTAACCTTTATTTACAAAAAAGGTCAAATGCGCGAACGGTATTCTGCCGATTTAATAAAGTGTAAGCCACAACCTTCTAGTGTAACGCTTCCTGTTGTCCAGTTTCAATTAAACAAATGCGATATCCCAATAATGATTGTTAAAAACCCCAAATGACTTCAGTTACGATTTAAAAATATATCTTCTTGAAATATGTACGATTAGCTTCCTGCGGATCTTGCTGACCAAAATCAAGGATAATTTCTTACTAGCGGCCACAAACAGGACAATCAGACTGTACGACGAACCATCGAAAACACTACTAATTAATTGGAACATTTCGTGTTATTCACCGTGAAGACATATGCCTGTGTATGGTTTGGCATTAAGAGGAATCATTATATTGTTTAGTTACAATGCATTCTCATCGCGTCACTTTCAAAAAAAAAAAAAAAAAAAAAAAAAAAAATGCAGGAGACGATAGATTCTCTTACATAGCATAGTGCCTTCTTTGCTTATCCAAAAAACCTGTTATTTTCAAAACATATTAATAAGAAAATATAAGGGTATTGAGATACAGGCGAATCTGTAAAGCAATGCATTTTGTGACCGAAAGAGCTAAGATAACTGTGCGGAATTTTATAACATCAAGATAGTTTCTTTTGTCTCTAATTGATTCGAAAGCTCTTTCAGTATCGGAACTGAAAAATATAAAGGCGTTTCCGTGCCATACATAATCTTTGGAACGATATGTAAAACTTTGGACTGAAACTTTTGATAGATTAGAGATACTTTTGCAATCACTAATGCGAATGTTCGATTAAAAAAAAAAAAACTTAGTACAAGTTGTTTCATATTGCACAAAATGTAGGTAAGAGAGGATATTTCACAATTTTTTCAAATTCGTTTAATGCATATCGCTTAAAATTTTTTCAACCAATTCTCTTCAACAGTGCTTTAATAAGCAGTGTTTTATTAGTTGTTTCAGTATAATGTTTTAAGTTTAAATATATGAAATAATCAGTAAATCCCTTTTTTAAACTTTTCATTATATTAAAAACAATGCACAACCAAAAAATATGAACCTAATTTAAAATTACTTTTATTTTATGTTTTTATGCACATAAAGTAATGCGTTTACATTATTAGACGTTGATGTGAGAAAAAAATAATTTTGTTGATTTATATAAAACTTCGTCGATTTTGATATTTTCCTAAATTCAATGGTAATGCGCCACCGAAAGGATTTAACGGATTTCAATATTTCTTTTTGCGTTATTTTAAAACTTCTGTAAGGCAAATATTATGTACTATTAGCAGTTGGTATGGACTTTTAAAATTTTTCATCCTTAATTTCATAAATCGTCAATTTTGATCATATTTTCACAAATACAAGTGCAATGCCCGACCTAAAGTTATTAAACGATTTAAAATATTTTTTACGTTATTCCTTTTATTCTAAAAGTTGACATTTGCGCACTATTAGATGCAGGTTTGTGTATTTTTAAATTTTCATCATTAATTTAAAAAATCGCCAATTTTCTATATATTTTCCAGATTTCAAATGCGAATCGCGACCTAAAGATATTAACCGAGTTCAAAAATATTTTTCGCGTTATTCTTCTAATTACAAAAGTCAACTATTCTGCACTATTAGAAATTGATATTAAAAAAATTTCTTTTTTTCGACCCAACCTAATGGACATCCTTAAACGACTACGAAATGCAATCAGACGAAAACAACCTAAAAAATAGACAACAAATGATTTGGTTTTTTTTTAGACGACAATGCTCCCCCGCTTCGCGCTCTGATTTTGAAAAGTTACCTTGCCAAACACAGTTTTACCACTCTGGAATACTCCCGACCTCGCACCAGCGGGTTTTAATCGGTTTCCACGGGTAAAAATGAAACTGCAGGGATACCATTTTATGCATTCAGATGGGGTGATCGAAAATGCGACGAAGATACTAAAGAACATTTCAAAAATGGATTAAAGGAGTGTTTTGGACAGTTATACGAACGCTGGAAGAAGTGTGTGAATGCAGGAGGAAAGTACTTTGAAGGCAATGAGGTAAAATTATTGTTCTGTTTTTTAATAAATTGTAATTGACCTAGTCCGGATTTTTTTTTACCCTACCTCGTAGTGCAACTCAATTTTACTCCGATTAAGCAGATGACTGAAGCAGATATTTAAGATAAAAGTTAAAGTTGGTTTAATATTTAACTAATAATATAAAAATACTGACATTTGTAACTACATTTTGAAATATTAAGATATATTAAATAGAAGAAAGTTTTGAGATTGGCACGTCCAACTAATTATAGTTTGCATTAATTACTTTCTATTTAATCAGCAGTTTGTATATCTATGAGATTTTAAGGATTATGGTAAAATTTAATATTGTTTACAAATGCAAAGTTATATGATTTGTATACATTTAAAGTTTTTAAGCACATTGCACTATTTTAAATTACATTAAGTAGTTTTTTTATCTTTTTCATATAAAACAGGAAATTGATTTACAATGCATTTTTGCAAACATCGTTATTTCCATCTGGTGAAATAACTATTTTTCATAGCATATGTGGACGAAAGAAATAAAATTTAAACACGGAAACAAGAAATATAGATAACATTGGGAAACACATATTTTGTTGACTTTGATCTGGTACTTCTTTTTGGCTAATTATTTGCATCTAAATCCAAAAATTACCCCAGTGTTTTTCTATCACGTCAAATTTTTAAGCTACAGGATATCCCAAAAATCATACTTAATGTGAATACAAGGGAGAATAAAGAAAAAAAAATTACCAAATATATTATTCATACAACGGCTGTATATACTTACTATAAGCTACATTGTGTTAATACAAGTCCTTTCTCAAAACTAAAAAAATACATATTAAGGTGAAAATTTTTCACTTGTAACTTTTCCTGGAGTGTTCAATGTGTGGACAATCTCGCTTGATGCTCCAATAATAGGCAGCAATCATATATTCATCCCATCTACCTTGATACCTTTCTTCCATGAGCTTCAAATCTTGGTGAAATCGCCACCCTGCTCATCGCTGACTGCACCAAGATTTTCCGGGAAATCATCAATATTGCTATGCAAAATATGAAGTTTAGTGCTCAGGTTTCAACCAAGCATTTTGAAGCACTCTAAAAGTTAGTGGACAATTTCAGTGTAATTTTCAACTCGGGTATTTCCAAGAAAGTCTTTGACAAGGTTTTTTGAATGCCAACCAAACATTCTTTTGGAGTTTTGCCATTTTTCCGATGAAATGTTCATCTCCGCTGAGCTGCCTAATCTATGGACCATCAAAAAACTACCTGCCTTATATATTCAAAAGACAGGTTTGGAAATTCCAAAATGAGATACTTGAAAGTCTCCTTCAGTTGACAAAGCTTTCATGAACTGCTTCATTTGACCCAGTTTTATATGTGGTGGGAATATAATGTTCATTCTGTGGACCAGTGACTGATGCAAAATGTTTGCATCACCGGGTTTGAGGTCACATTTTGGAGTCCAATTCTACTGGAATCAATGCTTCTTACGAGCTCTGCTGTCAGCATACACAAAAACTGAGATACTGGGTATATCCATGTTGCTGGCCAAGAAGGAAACAGTCCAATTTAAGATCAACACAGATGTTCCATTCATGAGTGTGATATTACAATAAATCATTGGCTCTCTTTATGTCCTCATATTCTTTGCGCAAATAAACTGAATGCCCTATTGGGACTGCTCCAAATAACTTTACATTGTGAAGGAGGCACTTCAACCTTCTCTTTGAGTTATCCATGAACAGTCCCATTCAGTTGTGGTATAGGATGGAGTTCTCAACTCCTCCATTAAACCATGTACGTTATTGCAATAAATAAATCCCTCGTCACTTCGAAAGTATTGAAGAACATTTTCTTGATTGAAAGTATGATACCTTAGATCCCTTTTCAAGCAAAGTTTTCTCGTGCAGTCTTGAGGCTAATAGTTCTGAAGCTTTTTTCTTCTTATGACTCACGCCCGATTCAGCGTAGAATGGTTTCATTAATAAAAGCTCTACAGAAATAACTGGACGTGATAGAGCAAAACTAATTGCAGTTTTGAAATCAGCATGCTTTTGTCACTTAGAAACAGCTGAAAATTTGAAGTCAACAGAAATTATGTTAAAAATTGTTCCCCAGTGTAATGAATGCATTAAACAAAATTTTAAATAAGTGTGAATCCTATCAATTTGTTTACTGGTACAACACTGTGTTAAGTTTGCTGCATAATATACAAAAATTTCTTTTGTGTAATACGGGTCCCCAAAACTCCGAATGATGGTCATTACCCTAATTCTAAAAGTCATTGTCAACAATTAAATCAAAGAAACTCTGAAGTATAATACTATTTTAAAAGTTAACAAGCAGTAATAAACGTAATTAAAAAGGCTTATCCAAAATTGCCTCTTGTTATGTATTAAAAAGGGGCGAAAAAACTTTTTCTCGAAATTAATATTGCCTGAGTTATTATATGGTGCCTAACTAACTGAAACAAATTGTTACCAAATTCCAGCTGAAAATATTGACATCTTGAGGTTCCACACCTCAAGGGAATATTTATATAGCCTTTTAAATATGTTTTTAATGCAATTTTAACAAAAAAATAATTAATTGAATAATTTATTAATTTGAAAATTAATATTAATTACTTACGTTTACATTAATAAATGGCTTTAATAAAACGTTATTGTCAGATGTTAATGCCAGAAATTGCATTTCGTACCTAAAAAACAAATTAAATTTCAAAATCTAATAAATGGCAGCACGTATTCTAATCTAAAAACTGTGACTGTCACGTGACTTTTATTATGTACTTTTATTTGATTCGTTTTGGAGACGGTTATCTTTGTTTGATGCTTGTTATTGTTTCAATCACTAATTTGTAGACACTATTTTTTTCTTCTTTTTTTTTTTTTGGACAAGGCAATCCGGACGTTAATTTAAAATTGACCTCAACTGAAAATGAAACTTTTTGTAGTGTTTTTGGATCTCCAGTACAATTGAAAGAGACAGTGTTACCCACGTATGTTGATTTAATGAAGCATTTCGTATGGATAATAAACGATGGAACGAAATTTTTTAGCTGACCAACAGTATGAGATGAAAAACGGAATCAATTAACATTTCTGCAACTCAAAATCTGAAGTGTGTTTGAGAAAGGCAATCTAGAAGGGAAAATCAGGAATCTAAACAAGAGGATCTGTTATAATGCTTATAAAATATAATATATATAATAATTCTTATAAAAATATTACGGATTTAGAAGAAAACGCCGTTTTAGGATCTGATTCAGAATTGTAAGATAACTCTGAAGATAAAGACGATTACGTTTGTTATGAATTCAAATGTCGGAAATCTAATACTTATGACACTCCCTCAACCTGCAAGATAGGCCAAATGAGAATATCACTGCCAAAGCTATCCGTTTCTTGTGATAGAACGGAAATATCGGGTAGGAGAGCTGCTATCATTGTATCATCCATGCTTCGTCATATATGGATTGTATGCAAATATACTCCATCCACAGTTATTAAATGGATTAAGATGAGGCGAAAACGGCGATTACACTTTCGGAACAGGTTGCCGTTGCTGTGATGGAATGAACTTCAAAGCTGGGATAAAAAATGGCGCAGTTAGACAGCTTGAAATCTTTGTTGGTCACAAATTACACTGGTTTGTATGCTTATTGCATACTATTGAATTTCCTATATGCCGCCTTTTCCAGAAGATTGGGCAACACCAGTTTTCCGTAACAATAGGAAAATCTCTGGAAACGTGCGAAACACTTGTTATGGTAAATTTTGTTTCTATTCTAGTTGCTCTGCACAAATTTCATGAAAAATATCTCTTCAATATTTTTAGGGTAGTATCCTCGGGCGAGTAACTTCCATATATAGTAACAGAAGTCCCGGAACGATGTCTCATTCAAAATGGCTCAATACAGCCAACAGAATCCTGCGCCTGTATCTGTCGATTGTCGAACCACCAGAAAACTTTAAGCTCCTAGTAGATTGTGTCATGAAAGATTACATACCCTCCTGCTTTGAAATCAAGAATATACCAGGAGCTACTTGGATCACGTGACCTGCAGAGAATTGTAAAAAAAAAGCTCATTCTGGCCAGAAGTTTTTAAGACAATCTTTCACGAAAAGTAACTCTTATTTTGCTCTCTCTAAAAGCAGTCTGTTGGCAATACTGTTAGAAGAACGATCACATATTCGAAAACTGAGACTCCGAAAAATACTGAAAGCAAGAAAAACTGACTGGAAGGTGAAAATGCACCAATTTCACCTTGCAAATTTATATTTCGAAGCAAAGGAGTATTTTGAGATGATTCACTGGAACAATCCTTTGGAACCACCAGCTATCATGAACCTCAGTGACGAAGGCATAGCAAGTATGATCAGAAAGAGTTCATAATTTGAAATTAAAAATCTCCCTTTGCATTCTCAAGCAGTAAATAGTCGTGTGCAACTATTAACACAAGCATCATTGGTAACACGTGGAGCAGAGGGCAGGAATGGAAACATTCGCAGTGCATTCAAGTTACGAAAGGAACTTCCAAAGTTTGACACCAAAGTTAAATTTTTTGGCCCTCGTGTGAAATCCAAATAAGAAGACTGACTAACGTAAAATGTCTTCTGGTTTCTTTTATATTTATAGAACTGTTTTTAAGTTAGAAAATAAAGTTATTGTAAACATTAAAATTAAATAAAAGAAATTGATTTTTTTTAATTTTTGAGCTAACACTCCTTTCCCTGAAGACCATGAGAGATTGCGCTGGAATTCTTTTACAGTGTCTTTTTAGCCAAACAGCACCATTTGATGAGCCCGGAAATGTTGAAATTAAAAAAAATGCCTTTTTCAATCTACCCTATTATGTATTCAAAATCAATTTTGGACATGCATATATCCACACAATAGAAACAAAAATACAGCTTTAATCACCAATTTAAAAGGATAACTTAGGAAAATCCCCTAAAACGCAGTATTATTTCCTATACACTCACATACACTCTAATTTTGAAAAAGCGAGATAGCAGCTCCATTTATTGAAATATATACACCAAAACATAACTTGGAGCTAATTTGTTATGGTTTACCTAATAATTCAATTACAGCGACAAAAAAATATGAGTATATGTCTAGAAATAATTAATACTTAATAAGAACTCATAAAAGATGCATATGTGGCATAATCACAATTTTTCGACATTTATGTCCCTGAATAATAATTTTTATTTTTGTACATATTCTTGCGTTCGCTTTATTTCATATACTGGGGAACACCCCATTGCAATATTAACGATATGAATAAGTTTTGGACGATGTTGCGGGTCCAAATACCAGGAAAGCTCCTATACCGTCCCGTGTCCCTCAGGCTGATTTTTAAGTTTGGAGCTGTCTGTATAAAATTGTTTCTATAAAAATAAGTCGATGTAATTTTTCCGATACTTGGACAATTGATTTATGTAAATATGTAGCAAAAGATTGTTTTTCACACATTTTTACGGTTGGTGTTATTTTTTTCAACTCTGTCCCTGGGTTTTAGATCCTTACCATCCCTCTTGCTAAACTTATACGAAAAATCACTTTAGATGCAGTCACATATTTTTTTCAAGTTTTTTTCTCATGAACAAGTATGCTAGAGAAATAATATCTAAAATTCTTTGACAGGAAATTAACTGCAGAATTTAAATCATCATTTAAATATCAATTTCAAGCATCGTGGCTTTATTGGTAGTCTTACCGTACCCAAGGTTTATTCCTGCACTTTTCGAGGTATATTAATTTATGATTTAATCCAATATAAATAACTGTTTCTAAAAATCAATGAGCATTGTGGTTATCTCTTAGTCTTATCATGATCTTATCTAAAAATAGCGGTAATTTCCCTTACCACCCCTATCCTTCCCGTCCCTTTTTTTCCTATTTCATCCTTTTTTTTTTGCCTTCCGTCTTTTCTTTACCAACCTTTTAAGACAATGTTATACCAACATTTTGTACTAAAAATACTACATTGTTATTATTTCTTATTTGAATGTCCTGTGGGTACTATTAAATTCATTATAAGTAAAAAATTAGAAGGAAATAGATAGTTATAGTGTAAAATGGTAAGGAAAATTAAAATCGCAAGTTTAACATAAACCTCAGTTAAAGGAAAACAATTTCGCTGCTGACCGTTTTTTCTGTATTTTGAGTCATTAAGGCAATCCGTCTATCAGATTAAAATTTTATTTTAGCAAGTTTAATTTCACCAGATTTATATTCCCGAAAGTCAAAATATTGTGAGAACGATCCATATTTATCAATAGCATTGGTATGGATAATAATAGGTACGGATTCCAGGATGGGTTTTATAATGTCAATAGAAAATAAAGTTATATTAAAGTATTATTTAAAAAATAGGCCATTGAAATTCAAAATGGAAATAACATTTATATAATAAATAAAATTCTAAAAAATATATTGATGTTCATAAAGTTAATTTTGATAGTAGCTATAGACTTTTGATTTGTGTTTAAATTATATGAAACTTTGTCCTTTCCACATTATAAGAACTCATAAGAGTAAAGTTTAGATTATAAAAAAAAAGAACTTATTTCAGAATTTTTAATTAGATACCAAAAAAAAAAAAACTATTGTTTTGGAAAATCATTAATCTTTTATTATTTTATATTATATAAGAAGAAGGTAATTAGATTTAGTTTATAATTAGTATATAACTTAAACACAATAAAGGTACTTGCATGGAACGTTGATTAAACGTAATACCATTTTTTGTTCTAAAAATGTTATTTATTAATATTTTTATTAATGTTGTTCACACAGTCTCTGTAATAATTAGCGGATAATTTTGCAGTTATTATGAAAATAATAAAGCCGTATACTTCTCAATACAATTTTTAACTCAATATTATATACCTAAGTCGCACACGATGGTGTACGTAATATATTTATATACTGAGTGTATACATTTCTCTAATGAAAACAGTTTGAAAAATAATTAATCGCATTCTAACATCAAAACTGAATTTCGAACTTTCGAATATATTTCGATCCATAACATGTTATCCATTCATCACACAGCAAGGCTGTTTAATTTTGATTAAAATCACTTCACATATGATTGATTGAAATACTCCAAAACTTTTCAAAATGATTCATTTATTTTAAATGCCTTCGGAAATACTATGATTAAATAAATATTATATTGAAACAGTTTCAGACATCAAACATTAATGAATTTAGATTCTAAATAACACACATATATATATGTATATATATATATATATTTAACGAATATATTTTTAATGTATTAAAAATAAATAAACGTGTAAAACTCCACTGTGTTAGCTGCGTAATTTTTTATGATGCAAAAATTAAATATAAATACATATAAAAAAAGGAAAACATATCGTATAATGTAACAAACTTTAAAAACCTGCAGTATCTTCAATTTCCGGGTATAAATTAATTTTGCTGCACCAAAAGATAGGTATATTTCAAGAAATTGCCTTTAATATTACTTTGATAAAATTACTTAGTAAAAATATGGATACAAATAAAAGGAAATGGGAAATAATATATGTCGCCTGTAGATATGTAGAGGTCAGCAAACTTGGTTTGGATAGATGAAGACAGGTCCCATTGCACTTGAGACTCATATTTTTGGATAGATTTTTACCTTTTTATATAGAAAGCTATTCGCACATTTTTGCGATTTTACAAGTTCATAAAAGATTTTTACTCGGATATAAAATCAATAAAAATTCAATACTTTATCCCAATAAAGTAAAATTTGTCTTCTTTTAAATAAAGTTTACATGGAATTAATTCACCGATTTTGAACTTTCAAAGATTTTTTATATTGCTTTTCCAAGGAAAATGAAGGCTTTACTTTTTATTAAAAGATTTCTGTTTGAAATCTAAGCGATCGGATATCTTTTTTATGGAACTCTATGTAGGAAACATTCACAAATCTTTAAAATTTCAATAAATATTAAATAGATTTTTTTAAAGCAAATAAGATGTTTAAAACTTTTTTAAAGAACGTAATATTGATGACTGCGTTGGATTTGAGGTGAATTGGAATGGAGAGCTTCAAGTGTATTTTCATTATACCCGAAAATGAGGAACATGTCGAGTCAACTTCTAACGATTTCGGCTAACGATGTACATCTTTGCTTATCTTATTAATAATGTGCCCATCTCATTTTTGTTGCTATTTTTTACGATTGCTAATTGTGTTTCAAAAGGCAGTGCTGCTCCACAACTAGGTTCACCTGTACACTACATTTTAGAAAATGTTAGACACTTTTGTAACTAATATAAGGATCTATATTTTTTATGATTGTCCTATAAAATATCCCCAGCAAACGCATACCTTTCAGCAAAATATCGGACCGCAGCCGGCAGTGTCTCTTAAGTGTCGGCATCAGCACAGTAGTTTCAATAAACTGTCGTCAGCAAGTCGGCAACTGAAACTTAAGAATCTGTTTTTTCGACTGCCGGTTACCCGTAATCTGTCCCCTTATTGTTGTATACTGGCAAGTGACTTAAGTCGGTAAGTGGCACAGGACCAATATGAGATTTCTGAGAGTGGCCAGATTGGGTTTGCCAACATCGGTCCAAATTCGGAATTTTTAGTCTTAGGCGACATTTCTTTTCTTTTTCGTAATTTTGTTTGAGTTTGGGTTTTGATAAGAAATGTACATTTCATGTATTTATATAAAATTCTAACAGTGATACACAGAAAAAAAAAAAATGTCAAAAATAACCTACATTTATTTATTTAAAAAAATTGTTATTGAATTTATTTTAAAAAGAACTTACAATTATTTGAGTCATCAAAATATATATTTTTTTAATCACTCCTTAAAATTATTATTCATTATAAACTTAATTGCAGAAAGAAACGAAAACTTCATAAGTTAATTGAACTTATTTTCTAATTATATATTCATTTTAAAAGCAATAGCTATGTTTCTAATTTTATTTAAGAATCAAATTATTATAAAGTTTTTAAATTTATTTTACAAGCTATAGAAAAATCAACCATTTTTTAACATTTAAATTTAAAAGAAAGATTCAGGAATCTCCCATTTCTAAAATAATAATAAAAAAAAAGATAAATTAATATTTGTATTTTATTTTTAGATTAAAAAATGTTGATAAGAAAAAGAATATTACTATATAATCATTAAAAATATATTCTGCAGTAATTCATCAAATCACATAAAATGAATTCTGATTCTAATTAAAGGTGATTAATTGCCAACGTTTTTTATTGAAATTGGTGTACAAACATATATTTTTGGAATTAACATATTGAATTACATTATACTTCCTAAAGAGAAAATTGTATTAAAAGAAAAACCTCTAAAATTCAATTATTTTATTTAATACTTAAGCATTCTTAAATTTATTAGAAAGATTCAGAAATATCCCGGATTTAAAAAATTATCTTCCCAAAGAAAAAAAAATATGTAAATTAATATTTTTATTTTATTTTTAAACTAAAAATATTGATAAGTAAAAAATTAATATTGCAACAAAGTCATTAAAAATATGTTCTACTTTAAATCATCAAACGACATAAAATGAATTCTTATTCAAATTAAATGTTATTAATTGCTAACTTATTCTTTATTAATATAAATTTTCCAGGTTAAAAAAAATATATATTATAAACTAACGCAATGCATGCAATTACGTTACAATTCCTAATAAGAAAATGTTATTACCTGAACAAAACCTCTAAAATAATTTTATTCTTTTAATATTTAATTATTCTTAATTTATATGAAAAAACAATTCGTTTTCTTTAACTAATTCAGTATGATATTTATTTCATTCTTTTAAATATTACGTTAATTAACTTTTAAATGCATGCGCATAAGACAATTACAAATAAATAAATAAATAAATAAAAATTAAAAACACTTCGGAATACTAATTTTTCCCATCTACCATTTACCATCAACGACTAACACTTATCGAAATGTCTTCCCAGTATTACCTCATAAAATCCTCACCTCAACAAGTCTCAGTGGTTATGTGGTTAAGGCTTTTACTTTCTGTCCTTAAGGTCGTCGGATCAAACCCAGATTCTACACGCGCCGAAATACGTTCCTTTCAAATATGCATTCTACGATAGCTCATAAATGGCTCCAACAATAGGGATTTTTTTTTTCAATTCATGCTGGTGTCGATCTGCGGCCGGCATTCGTGTGGATAGCTATCGGCGTGCTGTCGGCATAGTGTTCAGCCGATACCCCGACGGCTGTGTGCCTCGTGAATCGTGCTGCATTCACGCGGCGTATCAAAAAATATACCTGACCGGTAGCAGCAAAGGTATCGTGCCAATACCGGCGGTAGTGGCAAGCGGCTGTCGCCCGATTTTGCATATTACATTAACGTAAATTTATCTGTAATTAATGAAATTCCGGAAAATGCTTCTTCTATTTGATAGTATTAAATTGTTTCACAGAAAATTCAAAGTTGCATTAAGAAATAACAATATTTAAAGCATTTGTAAAATTAAAATGTTAATTAAACTAATAAAGATTGAATTATAAAGTACATTTTCGTACAACCCGTTCATGAGCGATGTATTGTTCCTCACAAAATTTTCTTATTAATTATGCGTTGCGTTTAATAAACTGTAATATATTATATAAATCAATTGAAGACAAATGTTTATTCAAAATAGTATACGTTTATGCTATTTTAATATTCCATACTTCATGCTAAAATTTATCATTTCGTCTGTTGGAAAAATGCGTTTTGATTATATTTGTACCAATTATATATAAAAGAAAACGTATGTTGGGGTCATCAAAAATCTTTCTTCTATATAAATCACGCCAATTAAATAATTTAATTGGTACAAAGAATTACATCAATTTAGCAGCAATTCATACCAAAGCGTATCTGAATTTGAAGTTTGAAAAAAATTCGTGTCTTAATTCTTGAGAGAGAGCTATAGCGGAAATTCTGAAAGATGTAGCATAGCAGCGCCACCTGTTGAGTGATTTACACCAATACATAATGAGGAATAATTGATATCTAGGTATACATGGATCTAGAGTTCGTTGAAAATCCAAGCTATATTTCTTGAGATAGAGCTATTGCGGAAATCACAAAAACAGCATAGCAGCGCCACCTATTGAGCGAATTACACCAAACTATATAAAATGTCAATTCATGTCAAGGACTAACTGATTCTAAAGTTTGATGAAAATTCGTGCATTAGTTCTTGAGATACAGCTATAATGGAAATTCTGAAAAGTGCAGCATACCAGCGCCAGCTGTTGAGCGATTTGCACCAAAACACAAATAGCACTAATTCATATGAAATTATACTTGAATATGAAGTTTGATGAAAATCCAAGCATTAGTTGTTGAGATAGAGCTATTGAGGAAATCGTAAAAAATGCAGTATAGCAGCGCCACCTGTTGAGCGATTTACATCAAAACACAAACAGCACTAATTCATATGAAAGTATACTTGAATCTGAAGTTTGATGAAAATCCAAGCATTAGTTGTAGAGATAGAGCTATTGCGGAAATCGTAAAAAAAGGCAGTATAGCAGCGCCACCTGTTGAGCGATTTACACCAAAGTGTACAAAACTTTCAGCCATGTCAAGGACTAACTGAATCTGAAGTTTGATGAAAATCCGCGCGTTAGTTGTGGAGATTGAGCTACTGCGGAAATCGTGAAAAAGGCTGCATAACAGCGCCACCTGTTGAGCGATTTACACCAAAACTAATCAGCACCAATTTATATCAGGGACTAACTTAATATAAATTTTTATTAAATTCCGTGCATTAGTTCTTGACATAGAGCGCCCACAAAATCTGTGTCACATACAGACAGACAGACAGACAGACTCACAGATGCACAGACTCACTGACAGACATTTTGTAAAAACATGTTTTTCAGAATCTCTGACCACTAATGTAAATCCGTGTAAGTCCGTCGAAAACCGAAAGTCGAAAATTTTCACGAATCCAATACTTTCTTACTGTTAAGATAGAAGAAAGTAAAAACGATCAGATCTGTTAAGAGATTGTAATTTCTAACTGTGATAATGATAATTTACTGATTTCAAATCATTAAATTACTGTTAATTGGGATTTTTTTTTTTAAATAAATTAATTTCTGGCATTATCTATATTGTTTCTACCAGAAAAAAAATAGGTAAAATTGAAGATTACCATTTCATAAGAACCATTTGCGTTTAAAAATCAATATCAGAAATTGCTGATAGCAGTTTTTATCATTATTACCATTAACGGTATTTAAAATCTGTAAATTGTAAAAATAATGATTTTTTTTTTTTTTTTTTTTTTTTTTTTTTTTTTTTTTACATGTATAAGAAAATTTAAATAATATTTCTTATTAATGAATGATACTTTTATGTTTCTGAAGTATTAACATTTTTAACAGAGAAAAGGCATGTTTTACTAAAGTAAAATTTTAAAGTGAGTATTGTGTATTTCACTACGATGCAAGTAAAATTTTGATTTTAGTATGGCATGAAATTAATATATTTTTTAAATTTTCTTCATTATTATTTTCTTCAAAGACAAAATTTATTATGTCTGTTTTGTAGTTGAACAACTTGTATTTAAAATAATTTTATAAACGGAATCACCGTATAATATTTTGAAACTATTCTCATATGCACTATATGGCCATTAATGATCGGACACTTTCAATTTTAAACATTTTGTCGAATATTTAAAGATATGTTTGTCGGATTTTTCTGGAACTTCAGGATTATGAAGAATATGTTCCACTTCATATTTGTCAACGGCCAGCGGGTTTAATCAGAAGCGAAATAAAAATCAAAGAAAAAGAATAATGTTTGTGATCACACTATAAAGTAAAATGCACGAAATGATATATCGCTATAGCTTAGGAATATATGGATATTGTACAATATATGTATTTATTTGGGGAAGATTAGAACGTATTTTCATGGAGATCTACGTTTTTTTTTTCCCCAAAGGTTCAAAAAAATTTTGCATGTTTTTTTGTTTATACCATTCAGGTTTTTTTTCTTTTTTTTTTCTTTTTTTTTACGAATTTTAACGCCAATTTCAGAAAATTTGACAAAATGTAGTAGAGATAATAGCGTTTATATGGATGTAAATATATTAAAAATTTGGTAAAATATGAGCAGTTGAATGAAATATTTTTTATATGCGGATGCGCTCACGATATTTTTTTTTTCATGATCTGATGGTCAATTCTATGGAGCAATTCATTAAAAAAAAAGACAAATATCGGGAAGATTGAGAAATATATTGGCAGTAGACTGAGCTGATTTTTAGTTATTCTATATAAACAGCTAAATGATAAGGTGTATGATAAGGTGTTTTTCATAAATTGTCGTTTTAATTTTTACTTTTTTAAATTATTGTTTTATGTATGTTTTAGTTCTTCTTGGAAAATCATCAGAACGAGCCTATTCCAAGAAAAAAAGAAGTAATAATATCTAAGCATTTCTTCTAAATCTACTCGTTGACATTCATTAAGTACAAACTCCTTTTCTGAAAGCCAGATAATAAAAATGACAATTTGTGGAAAGTCCCTTATCCTTCAGCATCTTTTAGAGAGAAACTAAGAATTCACACCCTATATTGCCGATAACTTTTTGAATTTTCATGATATTTGACTGGTTCTTTTTTATGAGTTGCTCCATAGAGTTGACTATCAAATCATGAAAAAAAAAGATATTTTTTATCCTGCGAGCATGGCAGATAAAAAATATTTCATTCAACTGCTCATATTTCATGAAATATTAAATATATTTACATTCCAGTTACACCATATTATTTCTACTACATTTTGTCAAATTTTCTGAAATTGGCGTTAAATTTGGCAGAAATTTCTGCATGATATAAACAAAAACCATACAATTTTTTTAATTTAAAATATAAAATTAGATATCTGCATGAATATACGTTCGATTCTTCCACAAATGAATTTTTTTGAACAAATACTGTATCATATTTATATATTCGTAAGCTATAGCGATAGATTAATTTGTGCATTTTATTTTACAGGGTGATTGATCTCAACCATTATTACTCTTCTATGATTTTTTGTTGCCTCCTAATTGTCATTCTGATCAGAAAGCCGTTGATAAATATGAAGTCGAATACATTCTCAATAATCCTGAAGTTACAGAAAAAACCGACAAATATATCTTTGAATATTCGTCAAAATGTTTAAAATTTAAAGTGTCGGGTCATTAGTGGCCATATAGTGCACTTTGTTTAAATATATATATATTTAATTTCCTCATTTATCAAAAATGTGTTTTATCAAAATTTTGTTAACATTTCATTAAACTTCATATTTAAAATAATTCCCAATCTTTGATAGAAATTATCGTATATTGTTATACTAGTTTCATATCAAGCATTCGTCAATTTTCATCATTCATGGTTAGCTGAAACTAAATATTTGGAACATATTTTCATTGAATTTTGGAATATTTAAAATCACTTTTAACTTTTAACGTGTCATTTACACCTGCGTGTTTTCTACAGAATTATCACATTGAAAATCAGGTAAATTTCCAAAGTATTATTGTGATGTGTAACGATAAATGATATAGCGTAAGCAGAAAAGGAAAATTTGATTACTGGTTTCTATTTAAGCTATTTTAAGCTGAAAATCGATGTAAAGTGAATAATATTGCACTTTACAGACTTAGCTTATGTATTAAATATTTATTGAATTGATGGCACAGATTCTTATCCGCTATAAATATAAAATATTGCTGTTTGTTTTTTCGTAAAGTGATTCCATTTACATCCAAATTAATCTGACGTAATTATTAATGAAATACATGTATACAATGTTTGGTTATTGAGTGCGAATTTAAATTTGTACCATATGTTTTCTTATTTTTATTTAAGATGTAAAAAATGAATTTCACAAAGTCTCATAATTTGATATGTTCGAATAATCATAATTTTAAATAGCAAAAAACAAAATTAGAAGGCCGTTAACTAAGGACTACAAAAAAAAAAAAAAAAAAAAAAAAAAAACGTAGATAAATTATAACTGTTGCATTTTGAGAAAACCATTTACATTATTAGATCATATTAAGATCATTCTTATTTCAAATCGTAAAAGATTTGACACTGATTTTATATTAATAAAAAATCAATACAGGATATGCTTTCAATTTTATGATTACAATGTTTCATTTACCAGTAAGAAATATGTAGAAAAAAATTACCAGATACTTTAATTTCGAAGCAGCAAAATGTCAAAGTATTTTAATAAAAGTGATATCTAAATAAATAAAAAAATCTTATGTCTATGTAATGGTGTTTTTGGAGGATGTAGCATTGAACGTTTTATTAGGTAGATTTCGTAAGAAATACTACCTATTTCAGTCGTTACCATGGTGCGACTTTTGAAAAATTCCTTCATAACTTTTCATTACATGACCCCAGGAACCCAAAACCACCCCACCTAAAAAGTTTATATATATATATATATATATATATATATATTTATATATATATATATATATATATATGTATGTATGTATGTGCTAAATGTTGTCCGCACGATAAAAGTCGCAATTATGCACGGAACGTCTTCAAACTCGCCAACAACTTTAAGATGGCTAATTTCTCGGCGGGGATTGAAAATGAGCAAAATCGGTCCAAGGGAATGGGAATGGGGAGGGTTCAAAATTTTGAATACCGTCTTAACATGATTCTGATAAAACCAGCTCATACACAACAATGACAGGAAGAAAAAGATATTTTTCGTTATAGCAGTTGCCAACAATTAAAAAAAAGCAATAAAATTCTCACCACAACAATTGCTTTCCTATTGCAAGTTTTTCACGTGAAAAATTAAATTGAATAAATAGTTTGACGAATTAAAAACAAATTGGATATTACGTCATAAGTATTCTAGAGCAAGATTTCTGCATAAAAATTCAAAATGAAATAAATAGTTTGACGAATTGAAAACAAATTGAATATTACGTCATAAGTTTTCTAGAGCAAGATTTCTGCATGAAAATTCAAAATTAAATAAATAGTTTGGCGAATAAAAAAAAAAACAACAAAATATTGCGTCATATTGAAAATGTAATGGGCCACAGCAGGTGAATATGTAACGTCATTGAGTTTGAAGAAACGTATTAAAACATGATAAAAACCCGAGTATGGAAATATTAACATATTTTAACACTTTGAGGTTCTCTGAATTTGATTTAGCCATTTTTAAACCTATTCCATATACATGCGTGCGTGTATATTAGAATTTTCACAAAATGTTTAGCTCCCTAGAGCCCATTCTTAGCGAAGGAACTGGGTTTATCTTTAATCTTGATTTAAGTTTTGTTGGTGAATTTAGTACTTAACTTCGAAATCTACCTCCGCCTGTAGGCCCGAACCGGCAGGGATTTTTTTTTTCTTTCAATTTATTTTATTTTATTTGTTATCATGTATACTAGTATATATCGATTGCCAAATTGTCGTGGATTATAACGAAGTATAAACTGTAAAAAAAATCTAAACTTTACTTCAAATTTAAATTCTAGGAAGGACTCAAAGGAAACATTCTTTTTTAGATGCCGTGCTCATTATATAAATCTGTAGCACCTATAGTCCTCGTCTGATACGTTTGTCTGTCTGTCCGCATATAGCAGTGCAAAAAGTACCCAACCGAATGGTTTGATATTTTAAATATATAATTGTTGCAGCATTTGAGTCATTTCAAATTTTACGAAAATCGGATGTATAGTTCAATTACAGGGACAATCAAAAGTATTCCGTTACATTACGTGCAATGTTAAAAATTGTTTCAAGGACATTTTAATTATGTTACACCCTTTCGAACATAATTCTGTAGAATATTTAGTGCAAAGAATATTTATCATCCATTCACACGGCCACACAAAAGAATTCCGTTGCAGAATGGAACAGGGGTAAAATTGTTTGCGGCATATTTTAATTAAGTAATATTATTTCACATATAATGAAATTGATATACGTTAATGTGGTTTATTGCAAGTTACTTCTTGTATAATAAAAAGTTCATAGTATTTACAAGGACACACAAAAGATTTCGTATACTATACTGTACCCATAATATACCCATAATATACCCATAATACCCATATTAGTGAATATTTCTGAAAGTGCATTTTTAATTGTGATAAGAGTTTTTAAGTTTAACAAAATTTTTTCATTATACGTTGTGTGTATAAATGCGGTAGATCTTATACAGGTCTATACAAAGAATTCGTAAGGGTTACTGAGTATGAACGAAACTAGCTGAAATGTGGTTGTTAAATGAGATACGCAATTTTACGATGTTTGCATTTAATATACTAAGATATGTTTGTAGAAAACAGATAAAATGACATGCAGCACCAGGCAAAGAATTGAATAGCTGCTTGTCTATGGATGATAGTTTTATGACTTATGTTATATTTGGAATAAATATATGCATAGTATCACTGCGTAAAATACACGGCCTATGTTAATTTTTCAAATATCTAAATTTATTTATATTTCAAATAACTGAACAATTTTCCTAATTTTTTCTTAATTTATTGGTGTTAACCTTTACCCGGAGACTCGGAAGGCAACCGTCCGACTTAGCATGGACAGATGCTGTGCGAACCCCCGTGTAAATGTTAATCATACTTTTTAAAGCAATATATGCAATTGAAGTGCTTTTCTAAGCTATAATAGCTTGTTATTTTTAAAAAATAATTGGTATAAAATAAAAACAAATTAATAATTATACTAAAAAATAGTTTTTATTATTTTGTACAATATGAGTAAAATGTGTATTTGTTTAATATCTGTTCAAAAAATTTCTAACAGCGTCGCGAAAAGTACATAAAGTACAACAGTCCTACCAAAAACCACTCTTTTAATATATCTTTTTTTGAAAATCTCTCTCTATAGTGAGCTTTACCCTTTTTACCAAAACTTCTTTTTATAAGAGCCTTTTATTGAATATATTTTTACAAATATTGTAGTAACAAATTACTTTCATTGCTATTTATTTTTAAAGACAGGACTAGGGGGCTTGACCCCATGTAAGCTACGCTCGCCAACCCCCGTCCAGACACCGCAGAATCTAAAAACACGCTAATCTGATGGGTTTTAAAAATATTAGAGAAGATTGAATTATACTGAAAAAAGCTGTGCAGATCTCCCTGTAAATGGTTTTCAATTCAATTCCCTTTGATTGCAAAAATTTAAGGACGAATCAGTTGCTGTTAAGACACCAAAGGTTGTTTTCGTTTTTGATTAAATATGATCAGTTAAACATTTAAAAAGAAGCTAAAATAAAATATATTAAGTATACAGAGTCTTTGTCTCCGGGTATTTTAAAACAATCTCTATAACAATAGCCTAAGTCATGTGACTATCATCAACAGTTCCAGGCGGACCACATCGCTTTTTATACTCTAGGTGTCATTTTGGGACTTTAATGTTAGTCAGGCACAGGTGATAAGCCACCAAATATTATTCTATCGCCATTATTTCTTCTATATTATAATAGTTTAAGTCATCAACTGCCATAAACAAATACGGTCTGATACCTTCGCCGTTCATATGAAAGTTTGGCACAGATGTCATATACGTCCCATATTGGCGCGATTTTTTAACGACGCCAATTTGGGGAACGCATCAACAGCATAAACAACAACATCCGGCTTACCATATCAAGCAAAATAACGATACTTTGGCACCAGGTAAGTGCCCGTTCCGTATATGATATTGGCGTCAGAAAAAAATGTATGGGACAGTAAGTTTTCCATTTTGATTAAAAAATCCAAAAATTTTTTTCGAATAAAACTAAGTAAAATTTGCCATGGTTGCAAAGAATTGTTGGTACTGTTACGCTTGCCGGATGCAAATCTCGCCAATAGCTTTTTTTCAACTCGCCAGTTAGCATTTTTTTTTCGAGTGGTAATATTTGGCCAGATGTCATATACGCACAGCAGGTTTGGCGTGATTTTTTTTTCTTTTTTTTTACGAAAATTTGGTGAAAACGTCGTTTTCAAATACCAGTTACATATGCATTTTTGGTATTACTTAGTTATCCCGCCGACCAAAAATCTATCGCCAAACTATAAGATTAAAGGCCAATAATGGTTGATCGTAAATGTCACATTCACTTGACTTTAAGCAAGTTACACGTGTTTACGCCATCAAGTGATTTTTATTTCGAATTTTATTTGTATATATATTAATGCTATACTAATTTATTTGTTCTTTCGTTATTTAAAATAAAAATTATGTCATAATTTGGCGTGTGCTTTGGCGATTTATATAATTTGGCGAAATTGGTCGACGGAATAATTAAGTTGTACCATATTTTTTAATTATTTTCTATTATCTTCTAAAGGAAATATAAAAAACTAATTAATAATTATAGAACAAAATAATTTATATAATTTATAAAAAGAAATAAAAGTAAATAAACATTTATTATCAAATAAACAACAATAGCCGGGTTACCATGTCAACCTTTTCTGAAATATGAAAAAAAAAAATCTGTTTGATTAAAATTTGAGTTTCCATCACTAGAAAAATGTATATAAAATTAGAAAAAAATTAATAATTCGAAAACTGATTCGAATTTAAAAATTCTAATACCAGTTTTGAGATCTGCGGATCAATGCTTATTTTTGGTGTTAATTTCATCGCAAAGTATTCCATATTTTTGGAGAAATCGCTTGAAACTTAATCAGTCGATTCATATATCCGTTTCATAAATTCGTTTCATTAGGATTTTATATATATACGGTAAATATAATAATTCTTTTGAAATAAGACTGATATAAGCGCAATACTTGAAATAGTTATCAATCACTTAAAAATGAATTCACCTTTTAAACTGCAAATACTCCAATGCCATTTTGTGGGGAAAATATACTAGTCTATTTAAGAGTGCACAGGACATTTGATTTTGTCGAAACAATCAAAAACATCGCGTTTTTAAAAGTATCAAAACACAAACTACATCTAATTAAGATCTTATTTTCAATTTCAGCTAAAAGTATATATGCTTAACTACATTATACGAAAAAATAAATGTCCTATATACAAAATTAATTTTTTAATTTCAAATTTAAAAGTTCATCTCACTAATGCGTGATTAAGTGCTGCGCGCATGATAAAATTCCAAATTATGTACATAGGAAATAAATTTTGATCAAGGTGGAATCATAATACACCTACTTCTAACTTAAAACTAAAACATATACAAAAAGATTTGCTTAAAATATAATTTTAGCAAAAAATAAAAAAAAAGTTCAAAATTTTCAAAAAAAAAAAAAAAAATCGAGTTTTCAAGTGCAATAATATATATGACAAAAATGTGTGATTTTTTTTTGTTTTGTTTCAGCATGTAGAATATAAAGAAGCGCATATTTTTTAACTTTGTTATGCTGTAGGTTACATAGTTTAAAAGTAACAGTGTGCGCAAACTTCAAAATTACTAATCTGAGAAAACGCGTTTTAAAGTTTCAATATTTACGGACCTTCATTTATACTCACCGTATATAAACAATTATAAGTGAAGAAATAATGCAGATTTTTGAATCGGTTTTTTTGCATAGTGCCGAGAAACTTTAAATCATTCAGAGAAAAAAAAATGAAAACTGATTTTTTTAAAGTTTAAAGGTCTTGTTCCCCTTGATGCATCAGTTTTTCCAACTCATTAGGATTTAAGAATCTCTAACTTAATCAAAAAACTTTATTTTATTAGGTTTTAACACCTTCAAATAAATCTCTGAAATGCATTAAAATTCTTCAATGGAAAATCGGTAAATATGAAAATTAATTTACAAAAATTCTTAACACTTATTGATGAAAGATCTCGAAAAGGAATGTTTAGTCTTTAGTATAATAGAAAATTTAATTTAATAAATTACGTTAAATGTAAGATAAAATATCGTTATTCAACGTCAGTGCTTAAAAATCTGGATCAGTCTGAATAGATCATTCAGATATTAAACATTATTTCTCTTTTAAATAATTGAAAAATTTCTGAATTTATTCATAATTTATGGCGTTGTTATGTTTCTGACTGTTTCTCAACAAGGTGCTATTATAATATTTATTAAGGGAAATGGGATTGGTAATATAAAAGTACGCTTAAATCAAATCAAATAAATAAATAACGAAATAACCAGAAAAAAAAAAAAAATCTTCGTTTTTTTTCCGTACGATTAAAACATGTGATAGACGATTATCCGCTGAACACTTTTTAATGGCGGCGCAGAATAAGCTACAGTAAAAAAAAAATATCGCTGCACGCAGGAAATTTTGCTTTTTCGGTAGAAAGCCGTATGTATTAGTTTAATTACTGCAGGTTTTGTTAAAACTGGATAAAATATTTATTTCGAAACAAAACATATATATTTATTACTTAGACAAGCTTAGCAGTGACTCGTAAATGGGAAGAAACCACAGAATAGTAGAGCATAAAAATTTTAATGTAAAGTTTGTCATACAATTATTCTACTTGTAATAGATCAATCTCAAAAGTTTATTAACTTTTTATTAGCATGACACGTTGAAATAATATACTGGAATGCAATGAAGTTCCTAATTTTTTTTTTTTTTTCACATATTATGAAAATTTATATAAAATAATCGAAAACTAAATGTTCAAGACTTCGTATGATAAAAAATCTATGTTCAAGATAAAAATATGTATAAAATAAGAAAATAATGTCTAAGTGTTAATTTAATATCATAAACAGGTTTATGTTTTAATTAATTCAGAACTTTTGATAGAAGTGTGCATTTAAGAAAGAAAATCAATAAAATTTAACATGAACTAATGTAATTGACTGATTTTATATATATTTTTTTAATGGACAATAATACATTGCATATGTTTTCTTTTGGCAAATAACAGAATTTTGAAAGGTCAACATACTAATTTTAATACGAAATATGCTGCATTAAATCAAGATACACATAAATTTTTACGAAATCTTTTAATGGAATATTGAACGGATTAAAAATACTTTTTCCTTTTATAATTGTTATCCTTACTTAAATTTTTATATATCATATTTCGAATATTATATAAGAAAAACAATATATATCCTTGCATAGTTAGTAACTTTTCACTAAAATTATCACCATTGTATATTTATGTATGAAATTGTAAAAAAAATAACGATAGTTAGAATTTTCATCATTATACAAGGAATCGAAGGATAAAGCAGTTTGAGTCAAATCACCATGTACCTTAATTTCAATTATCTCGTTATATTGAAATGTTATTGAAGTGTCGAATTTATTAGTTTTTTTTAAATTTTGCAAATCTTAAAATAAAAATATCTCTTCATTTTTTTTTTCCATTATTTTCATTCTACCTAAAAGAAAACACAAAATATGAGTTCATATATTTTCAGTGATCGTGTCTAATTAAGAACCGAATTGCAACAAATGGATAATATTTAGACTAAAATGATTAAATAAAGATTTAAAAAAATATTAACAAGGATAACTTTGGTGTTTGATCATCGAAAAATTCATAAATATATCGTAGACATACGGATATTGCAAGCATTAAACTGCAGGCAAAAATGTATTTAATATTATTTTAAAGAATTGTCCTTAAAAATTACAGTCTGTATAGGGTAGATTGAGTGAAGATGCCGTAGATTTTGACTTAATTGGTTTAAAAATCGTCTGTTGTATTTATTTGTTTTTCATACATTTCTTGTTAAAGTTTACACCCTTATGCATGATTTCTAAATTTATAATTGTGTTTTGATAAACGCATGCATTTCGGTATGTTAGCCCAAGGTATGGGTAAGATGGCCAACTATCTAGGGGTAAGATGCCGTCTCGAGTTTCAATGAAAACTGCAATTTTTGTGAAGCAGGGGACGAAAAAAAATAATTAATGCGGCGAATAAAAGTAACTTTAATATTTTAGGCATACTAAAGTTATTAACTTACTTAATTTTAGGAAATTACAAAAATATGAATAAAACTACTTCATGTTGACACAATCATATCAATTTTTCTCCTTAGTTTTATTAATGTGAAAATATATTTTAAGCTAAGGATAACGTCACCGATGCAAACTTTTCAAACATACATTATACGTACTTTTCTAATTAACCACAGTAGATTCAAATAAAAAGCAATTTAAGAAATTACAACGACCATTTGGAAAATGATTTTTTTCGACGACTAATATTTAAGATATAAAAAATCGCACGGAGTTGATCCTACATTACGTACGCCATGAATTAAACATTAATAGTGTTATTACACGTAAACATTGCGAGCGACAAAAATCGCCTGGGACCCGTCAGATTTCTTAAAACTTATGTATTATCCACCTGAAACTTACGTATTATCCAAGCATTTCATTGGCTGTTCGGGAAAAGGCTTTACCATCGTCAGATTTCCAAGAACTCCGACGGCAAATTTTAAATGAAATTTCATTCTTAAACTTCTAAGCATTCCAGAATATCATTCTCAAACTTCTAAGCATTCCACAATATTACTTTTTACACCGTCGTTTAGAGAAAAAAAAAAATGTACTTTTAAATGCAACTTGTTTGAAAGCTGTATCTCAATTTGTTTCTGAGATTTTAATTTTTTTTTTTTTTGTCTTTTTTATTACTTTTTTGTAATGGTGGCAACAGATGTATCCATCTCCGTTGAAAGTAAAGAGAAATACAGATTACTGTATAGCCAATCAAAAAGCGAATAAAATGCGGATTAAACCAATTAAAAGCTTCAGATATGCTTTTGATTTCCTACTCTGACGAGGACAATAACCATTTTCCAAATGTTTAATAACAAACGTTGGCTATAATAAAAGAACAAACTAATATTTTTAAAAAAAGGTCATGTTCTACTTATCATTTAAAAAATTATGACTCTTGGTGGGAAATTTAATCATCATTCTCTAAAAACACACAGATCAAATTAACGTGTTTTTAGAGATTGCGGCGCCTTGATGAAGATTGGCGATCGTAACCCGTAGGGGACAGAAGCCACTGGTTATCTAAAACTGTAATATATACTACCGATATTTACATCTATTAAAATTATTTATATCTGCATTTAACATAAAATTTCTAACAATGATTAAAATTAATATTTATAAAACAATTATTTATAAGGCCAATAAAGTTTATTTATAATGCAGAATACTTATAGAAACCTTTCAAATTATGTTCACCTTAGATTTTAATATTTCTTTATGCCATTTTAAGCATTTAGAACATTTATTATTTTAATCAATGATTTTTTTAATCAGTTGATTAAAATCACGATTTAATCACTGACAAAAATTATCTGATTAAAATCGTTGACAAGTTAGTTAATAACCAAGAGTAATTTAAACAAAGGGGAAACAGACATTTGACCGCAACGGAAAATAATCGGCATCTTACCCCCAAAAATTTCGCCCACTCACCTCAAAGTATTGGGCAGGACCCCCCACTGACGATAAGAAGCGGGAACCGGTCATCATTTATGGTTTTCAGAAAGGCCAGATTCCAGGATAGTCTAAAAACATCAGAATTTACTTCTCTGGTGTTTAAACTAAAACTTATATTATAGGCAAATAAATAAGTCACGTAAAATATTTTTGACACTTTCCAAAAGTTTTAAGACGAAATAGCAATAAAAAAGAACCACATAAAAATTAAAGAAAAGGACGCAAACAAAAATTAACCCTTAAATGTCTGATTTTTAAAAAATCATTGTAATAATGTTTTTCGACTTTCATTTTTTAAATAAATCATGGGAAAAATACTTAAAAAAATCATATTTTTTTAAAGTATGGTTTACGGCTAAAAAACAGTTTGTTACTAATTGGAAATACTGGTCTTTAATTAAAAACATAATTTTCCTTGATAAAATTCTATAATATTAAACACACAAAAAATTTAGGAACTATAATATGAAATAAATTTTACTTGATCACTGCAAAAAAATAGGGTGTTTCACAAGCTTATTAACAAAACAAAAAGAACAATTAGCAACAATTGAAAAAATAAATCTATCTTTATATTTAAACAGCTCAAGTATTGACATCAACATGTTGAAAATCGATTTAATAATATTTTCAAAATGTATATTATTGGCAACAGTACGCATTATACCTTCAATATTATTTTAACAGTATTTTAGAGAAATTGTGTATGTTGCCGAAAAGCAACACCCGGCATTTAAGGGTTAAAGTATCAGTAGGAAACCTTGTTCCTTACAACTGAGCGGCGTTTCCGTACAGTGCCTGCGCATATGAAAACTACGTGATACGGCATCTTGTACAACACCACATCTCACCCCAGATTACCCTAAATTTACATTTTTGTTGCTTCATGTTTAACTAACATGTATCTGATTATAAATAAAATTTTCTGAAATACAATGCTTTCATTGAGTTTTCTTTTTAGGTAGATTTCGTATGAAACACTACCTATTGAGACCTCCCCTATGTTGGAATTTCTGAAAAAAAAATTGCAGATATACACCAATCATGAACTCTAGAAGACAAAACAACCCTCATTAAAAAAACTTTACCTATCTATCTATATATATCACTTTTTTTTGGAGACGGTAATTTCCGTCATTCAGCACGAATCTCTTTCAAACTGATACATAATGTCAAGGGGTAGAAAAACTCGGTTAACTTCGTTAATGGGCAAAATTGGACCAACGGGTTGGAAATAGGGAGAGTTTTTGTGAAAACCAAATAACCTCCAACACATCTTATTTTTTATACATATCAAATCAGTTTAAAGTTAAAAATGCTTCTAGGAAAAGGGCAAAAAATTTATGTATCACACATTTTTGATAAAATTAAAAATGAGCTCAAGGGGAGCAAAAAATAGGGTTTGGGGAAGAAGAAAAACCATAACTTCGTCAATTCTTAAGATATCAAATTCGCTTAAATTTATTATAAATCTTCTGAATATTATCTACAACTTTTATACTGACAAGTTTTTGAAAAATAAAAAACAATTGCTGAATACAGAAAAAAAATTAAAACGAAAAATATTGGTGTGTGTGTGTGGGGGGGAGGGGGGGGGGGGCACGAAAATATTCATAACTTCGTCAATTTACAAGATATCTTATCCGCTTAAATTTATTATACATTTTATCAGTATTTTCTTCAACTTTCATTTTGACAAGTTTTTGATAAGATAAACTCTTGCAGCAAAAATAAATAAATAAACAAAAATAGGGGGTTGACGAAAAATTATCGTATTTAAAGGTGTACTATATTCCAAACTGCTTATTTTCTCACTAATTTTTAAATTAGTCAAATTTCGCTCACAAACGCAAGCAATTGGCTCGTTCTCTTATTCAGAAACTATATAATGCGCTGTGTTTGTCATTTTTTTTATTTTTATAAAAGCAGAATATAATTCAAAAAATGCAGTCAAAGCGGGCAATTTCCCGATGCGATAGTGCTGGAAACGAAAAAAAAAAAAAAAAAAAAGGTCATACTGTAAAAATAATTGTAAATCAAGTTCTAATTAATGGAGCGAAAAATAAAATCACAGGTCGAATATAAATCTCTTCTAAAAAATCACGTGAGCAATTTTCATGATTTTACTTTTAAAAATGAGTCAGAAAATTTCGAGTTGTTAAGCGGAGAAAAATACTTTTTTAAAACCGACTTAATATGATTCTGATAATACGAGGTTTTACAGAAAAATGAAATTAAAAATTCGTCAAAAGCGGACAGATAAAATTGTTAAACTGGGTATATCTCTAATCTTGATTTAGTTTTTGTTGGTTGAAATAGTACTTGACTTCGAAATCTACTTCCGCTTGTAGGTCGAGTCGACAGGATTTTTTTTTTTTTTAATGGGAAAGTAAAATATTTTGTAAAAGTATTGCTTTGATATAGAATATTTCAAAGATTAGTATACAATAGTATAGGAATATTAGTTATATACAATTAGTATATTATGTACATGGTCCTTGTGACAAAATAAAGTATATAAAGTGATAAAGAATTGAATATGATTTAAATTGGCAATCTATTTCTTTGCATTATTTAGAACTAAAGTAATAAACATTTTTTTTTAAATTTTTGAAGTGTAATTACATAAACCAAAATATCTTGAAGTTCCAATACCTACGATTTATTCTTTTGAGCTGCTTAAGATGTCGGACCATACGTCATAATCAGTAATGTTATTCGGCTAAATTTTGTCCTTTAGTTATATCTATGATAGCACATTTGGGAGAGTATTTGTAGCTTAAGCCAAAAGGTCCCTGGTACAAATCCTGGTCTGGAGAAATTTCCACACTATTGAAAATTACTCGTGTAGTTTATTAATCAATTAGAATAATTGAGTGTTAATTAATCAAGTATAATTTCGTATCCAACGTTTCTTCGAGTTCCATTACTGGCAATTTATTCTGAAAAGCTGATACAGATGTCAGACAAAATGACAAAATAAATAACGTTCTCTGTATTTTGTTCTCCAGATTTGTCCAGGATAGCAGAGCATTCAAAGCTTAAGCCAAAAAGTCCCTTCTTATAAAGGTGACATATACACTCTTTCACACATTTGAAAGATTACAAGTTATATATTTTATTTACCAGTTCAAATAATTGTCATAAAATTACTCCTACATTACTTTTTAGTTTAAATATATAAATATATTATTGATTGCAATTACATGATTTAAATTTCTATCATTGTATATATTTCTGTATTAATTCATTAAATCAGGTATTAAACATTGTTTGCGAAAGATAAGTAGCTTCACGGTAGCGTCAACCTTTTCTGAAATATGAAAAAAAAAAAAAATCTGTTTGATTAAAATTTGAGTTGCCATCATTAGAAAAACGTATATAAAATTAGAAAAAAATTAATATTTCGAAAACTAATTCGCATTTAAAAATTCTAATACCATTTTTGAGATCTGCAGATCAATGCTGATTTTTGGTGTTAATTTCATCGCAAAGTATTCCATATTTTAGGAGAAATCGCTTGAAACATAATTAGTTGTTTAATCAGTCGATTCATATATCCGTTTCATAAATTCGTTTCATTAGGATTTTATGTATATAGGTTATATATATATATATATTATTGAATGTAAAGTGCATGTATATAAAAATTATAGATTCAGAATACTAATGTTAAAATCATATATATGGCTTCTTGATTTCAGTTCATTCTTCAAAATAAAAATGAAACTTCAAAGAATTCTTGTACATTCCTCAAATTAGAAGTGACAGATTATAGAAAATCTTTATGAACTTATAGTACTACTCTAAAGGAATTTATATATATATATATGAAATATAGCTCTGGAAAAGCAAAATATATGTTCCCTTAAATACAGTTACTTTACACTAAATTCAATAAGTAAAGTAATAGCATTAGTATCCTAACATCTGATTATTATTTTGATGTTTGATAGCGGGATCTAAGGATTTTATTTAGTGTTGCATTTTCTTAGTAGAATAAATCGAAAAGATTGAAAAGAAACAACGTATTATTTGTATTTAATTTTCGAATACATTTTAAATTACAGTATAACCTCAAAAATCTGGCATCTTCGCTACCGAGACTAAGCCAGATATTTGAAAATTCTGGATTTCTGAAAGAATATCAAAAGGGCTTTGAATATTCATAATAGTTCTTTTTTTCATAATTTAATTCAAGGCTAAGAGATAGAAATGTGAGGGAAACAGAAAATTAAATATTAAAAAAAAGAACTTACACTATTTTATATTTTCTATGTTACAAAAATAAATCTAACAAACAAAACTAATAATTTTCCAATGTTAATTCATTTCTTCTGTAATTTCAAAACTTCGAGGTCATCTTTATTTGCTTCGATTTTTTTCGGCCGTTCTTATAAAAGTTGTTCTTGGATTTTATACAAGGGAAGAATATCGATTTCGGAAATATTGTTGCTCTGAAGCAGATATTATTTTTCCAGTCAAATGTATGTATTTTCACAATGGCATCATTTCTTCTGCCGGCTATTTGTCTTCGTTCTTCTGAGCTGCAACCAGCGATATCGGCGGTTCTATTTAGTACAGCGGTAGCAGCCTCATTACTCAGTAATAAATCACTTTCGATCGTGAATATTTTAATTCGTAAATATTTGCTATATTTCATTCTCCCGAAAGTTTTAAGTGTAAACAAAATGGTATTTGTGAGGGGAGACGAATTTGATGCCGGTTTTTTGAATTTACTGAATTTCTGAATGTCGGATTTTTGAGGTCATACCGTATCCGGTAATATATATATATATATATATATATATATATATATATATATATTGCAAGTATTTTACTTGAAATATTTGACTGCGTTTAATAGAATTTATTTTAAACTTCTCTAAATGTAAATAAAGAAACGCAGACAATAAGATGTATATCACATATGCGTATAAATAAGAAGAATCTTTTCATTCTCATCATCGCATAAAAAGTAAGTATTTTATAGATTTATGTACCACCGAAAAATAACCCCAAAAATTTAATTTTGATGTTTCATTATTCAACATTTTACTAGTTTATAATGTAAAAAATAAAATGTGTTTATTTTAATCCGATATGTTCGAATAAAAATTATTGTTTTTAAGAGAAGAAAAGATTATTGTTTCTGATTTAGAATTTTTGAAGTAAGGTTATCCTTGAAATTTACGATGCTAACAATTGCTCAGTCCATTTTCGTCAATAAAATAATTTTAAAATATAATAAAAATAATAAAAACAATAAAAAATAGCGTAGAATTTATGTGCATACATTTATGAGATTTTATGATTGTTTATTTAAAATTATATAAGATATTGAATTGGTGGCCTTGTAGCAACTCTAAATTTTGTTGGCAGATTGGCCTATATGACTTATTTTAGGTGCTACTCTGAGAGTTTATCCATTCGCAGTACATACCAAGAACACAATGCGTAAAAATGTTTTTCAGGAACAGCCACCAATATCACTTGGTTAAAATCAATTTAATGAATAGGTCAACACAAGAAAATAAACTCACTAAGTTGTTTCATACATTGCTTTAATATTGTTCATTGTAACGTGATGTATTATTCTTTTCGCACAAGCTATTACAATTGTCTGCAGTGGCTGACATAGACAATTGTGAATTTTGTTTGACGAATGACAAGGATTAGTCAAACGTGGCTCAAAACTAATCCTTCAATAATTTTAAACACTTCACTTTGTATACAAACAACTGTTTACTTGCACATATACACAAATAAAAGCGCAGATATAGTTGAATCCAACAAATTTCATATTTCGCCCACCTGTAGGTGAAGATTTCATAATTTACACACAGTAAAAAAAATGCACATTTAAAAAAAAAATTAAAAGTTAAATTTTTTAAAAAATATGTTATTTTTAATTATCTACTGAAAACAGTTACAAAAATTACATTATGTTATCTCCATGTGACGTTGTGCGTAAAATTAGATTCAAATTATCTTTCTGTGGAATAAAGTATGATAAAATATGTTAAGTCAACACGTATTAAGGGTGAATCTGATCCATTACTAAGTGCTTTCAAGATGCTACCTTGATTTTACCTACTCAGTTTCAATTGTTCAAATTTAAATGATCTTTAATCTGTTAAATCCATTTCTTCTGATAAAGGTTTCGTATTTCTTCTTTTTGTTCTCCTGTTTCTTTTCTTTCCCCTGTATGTTCTCTAAGACACATTCAACAATTTCTGAATCTTCCTGATTAAGATGCATCTTGCTATATTTTCTCGTAATTGAATAACTTTATATCGACACGTACTTGAAGTCCGAATTCTACATTAATTCATAATTTTTACATTTTTTGGTTTAGAACTATATGTCAAAAATACAAAGATAGGTAGAAGAGACCTAAATAATCAGATTTCGTATAGGAATGTGTATGCAAAAAATGCAGTGTTGAGGGTGCTGTTGACTTCATTGGATAAAAGCACTTCGCTGGCATGAATCTTCATCCTCCCCTCGGATTTCGAGCAACATGCCTCGTTACACCAATGCAGAGTTAATCGACATGCATTTCATATATTGGAATGCACAAGGAAATTGAGCGGTTACTCAAAGGATGTACAAGGAACAATTCCATGTTTGGAATCTACTAGATCTCTAAACATTTGAGCAGCTTCATCGGGAGTTCTGCACGAGTGGATCATTTTATCATTCTGGGCATGATACAGGTGTTCGAAAATATTCCATGCAGTGGCATGCAGTGGCAGTGGCATGCAGTGGCAGAGGCAATATTAAGCACAGTAGAGAATAGCCTCTCTAAATTCTCGAGAGCTTTTGGGCGAGCTTTCGGTGTAAGTCATTTGCTTGCACAGCCGCATACATGAAATGCATGTCGGCAAGCATCGCGTTTGTGTAATAATGCATTTTGCTCGAAATCCGTGAGGCAAATTACGATTGAAGACAGCCAAGAGCATTCATCCAACGCACTCAACATTGCATTTCCGCACCCTATATTCCTTTACGAAACTTGCTTATTTAGATACCCAGTATCTACCATCACATTTTCGACACAGAGTTCTGAACCACTTTGTCTAACTCTATTTTCACCTTTTGAATAAAATGCCATAATTCGGCTAATTTTATTTTCTAATCCCGACAGCGGCCGAGAGGTTCTGCTCTCGAAGCTGGTAGACTGGAAGTGCTGGGTTCGATCCCAATCGCGCAGGTCCGCCGAGTTGTTCGGTGTTTTTGTGGTTTTCTTCAAACCTTGGTTTTCTAAGCGTAAATACGGGTTAGGTTCCGTTAGAAAGACCCCAACGGAGGGCACTCACCCCCATTTGTGCCTATGTCCCTCGTGCTGATAATTGGCCGCCATAAACACAACCAACCAATTTTATTTTCGAGCATTATTTATTTATTTAAGCAGATCGATTATGAGAAATTTCTGAATACAGCATTCAATGATATATTTTTGAAAGAACATTCAGATTTTTCTTCTTGCTAGTTTCCGTAGTAAATAAGCTGACATTTATTAAAAATGAAAAAAAGAAATGAGATTTATATGAAATAAATTATATTAAATTTAATCAATTAATTTCATTCATTAGATGAAATCTAGAGTATTTCCCCCAAAAAAATCCAATATTATAATATATATATATATAGATATGTATATTTAATTTGAATTCTAGAAAAATAACTAGACAAAATTATAAATTCTGCATGAAGTTGAAAGATGTCTAATCAATTAGAATGAGAATAAATACAACATACGCAATCATAAAATTGCAATAAAATTATATTTTGATGATCGGCTTTACGTGAATCTTAATGAATGTTATACAAAATTCTGCCATATACATAATCATACCTTATATAAAAATCGGAGAAAATGCCGTAAAAATATTTATCTATTACTGTTTATCAAGCAATTTTAACCCATCGTTGTTATGGAGTTAGAAATTTAATGGAGACATCCGGATGATCAATTAGTCATAACAATGTCCATACAATTAAATTATTGGCTACCTTAATGTATTGTAACACGATTTTTACAATTATAAACGATGTTTATAGACATTTTAAATGTAACAATGTTTAATTTTGACATAAAAAAATAAAACAGCTAATAACAGAAAATTCATACAAGAAATATTTTGGGATTTTTTTTTCGGACTACAATTTAAGTCGATGCCACTCAGCTGTCAAAAAAACTGTAAATAAAATTTTAAGATTACACATTTTACTTTAGGGGATATGTTACAATTTTAATTTTCCTTCAATTCTTATATTTATTTCTGACAAAAAGCAAATAAATAGAAACGGACAATTATATTCTTTAATTTTCATCAAATATTAATATTTCCCGTATTTCAGAAGAAGTGTATGTGCCTTTTAGTCTACCAGTTTCTTTTCTCTCTCTCTCTCTAAATAAATATATATTTGTGTATGTATAAATAATTATGTATATCTATGTACATAAATTATATGCATGGGATATACTCGTATAATAATATTCATTTATACAAAATGAAAAACTTTACATTTAGTCATTCACTTAAAGTTTCGAAAATCTTCTGTATTTTAAAGGACTATGAAAAAAGAATTTTTACACTACTTGGCAGATAAATTTTCTGTAAAACGTAATTAAATTTTGTGCCATATCACAGAGAAATATCTTGCCATCCGGTGGAAAGGAATTTTTACTTTCATGTTCTTTTGGAATCAAAATTCTTTATCGGAATTCAATTTAGAAATATAGATTGTATTTCAGAAGATTTTGAGATAAAAATCTGTTATAAGGTTTATTGCAAAATTGATTTTCATTTTCTGTAAAAGTTGTTTACGCCGAGATATCCTCAATCGATGCATGTTTCGTAGAAATATTTGGTTACATCAAAATATCGAAAGTTTTTTTTTTAATTTTCAGTTTCATATTTATCAATATATGATATCTTACTAGGTTTTTAAAATATGGTCAAATGTTTGTGTTTTCACTTACATATTCTCAGTCATTTTCAAATTTATCACATTTAGTCATTATTTTTAAATTATCGAAATTCTTCCTCTCACAAAATATCGAATAAACTTCTAAGGACTGAAAGATCCGTACAATAATGTGTAGTTTTCAAATTAAACTTTTTATCAGTTTATTTTTATTTAGAAGAACACCTAATTAAAAATAATCATTTATTAGTAGTGAAAATGAATTATGTTGCATTAATAAAATATAATTTCATATATATATATATATATATTTCACATAAAATTTGACACATTTGGCAATAATAGCGGACGAAATGTAATTTATCTACGTTCTTAAAACTAATTTCAACAAAACAATATTTTTTTTAAAACACATATAAATATTGAAAAATCAACTATAATATGTTTAAAAATTTGTAACAAAGTTGAAGAATATTTGCGTTTTTATCTGTTTCCTTGTCAGCTGACCTCGCTCCAAATTTCGTAAATAGGCTGTGATGAACAAGGAATTAATATGTGTCATTGAGATTTACTATAGCAATTCTTCCTATGGATATTGAATTAAAAGCTTTTAAACTTCATTTTTATTGATTGGATAAAATAAATTAGTTATAGGAGATCTACAAGCAATTAATTTTGGGACTATATTTCAATGATGTTACACTAACTAGAAATTATGCAATTTATTTGAATTAATTTGAAAATGAAATATTTACGTACAAAATTTTTATATACACTTCCTTATTTTCTAGAAAAAAAGCAGGGTTTGTAAAATAACTGGTATATTTACGTGCAAGCACTGGGCGAACATCTCCAAGCTATTTGGTTCGCTCGGGTTAGGCAAAAAGTCGTCCTCGCTGTCATCATTCTCACATGGACCCTCAGATACGGGCCAATGGGAACAGCCAGGTATTGGAGATCTGGAGCGGACGACTGCAGTACGAGACTCACACGCAACAGTACACTTAGAATTGCTCGCTTGGTGCTCTGTACTCTCTTTCTGTTCCACCACCACATCCTCCTCCACCTCTTCGTTGTGTGCGGTGGCACTCGCATTCAGATTTAGACCTTCATGCTTTAACAACCTGTCTAGTACAGTGTTGTTTGGCTGGGATATGCGTCTCTGTGTATATGTCGGTTCAGGACCGAATAAATCCTATATACTAAACCTAGCCCGAAGTGCATCTAACGTAATGCCAGTGAAGCATTCTTGCATTTGAAAATGAGAAGTTACTATAATGAGCTTGGGCCTTATAAGAATAATACCCTCTTTAATTTCCGCGCTGAAGGGGTACATATCAGCCCAAATTTTCAAAAAACTGGTTAACCAGACACAGTGGGGAGTGTCTACGTCAGCTATCAAAACATAGTCTTGGTTGACGTATCCATCCCACCATTTGTTCAAACTTTTAATAAACAAAGGACTAAAATGCCTCACAGCGTAATCCTTACCGATCCGTGGCGGACCGCAAATCCAGACTCCACAGGAATTTGGAAGCGGGTCGTTGTCAAAAAGCTGACAAGAGTGTAAACACGTCTTGTAGTCGATATAGAGCCCGGATAATCGGCCTTAATACTGGTGATCTCACCGCGCTCAACCTTATCAAGTACGTCTCTAAACGCATTACCTTTTCGTGTATTTGCTGGTATAGAGTCAAATTCGGTGAAATCACCATCTTTTTTACAATAAGACGAAGCCTCTGCCACAGTTCCTTTAGCTCTTTCAAAATGAGCACCAGGAATCCAGCGCTTAACTGTGCAGAGGTCCCTTCTATTCTTAAAACAAACAAAGCCTTGGAGATGCTCACGACCCGTATCCGGGCAAGTCTCTCTACCATATACAAGATATTTCTGTGCATTACTATCAAACGCAGGCTCGGTAGAGAGATCAAAAGATTTAAAAACCCAGCGCTTACACTTGGACATCGCTAGCAGGCAGACTGATTTTATAAGCGTATACGCTCTCTATATGTACCAGTTAGTTATCTAAAGTGCGATTAAAAACACTACGCAGGCGCTCAGCAGTTTTTATGCAAGCGAATCAAACATACTATCAGCACAAGTTCGATTGCGCCTGACTAAGCAGAACTACATTCCAGAAACACTCGAAACACGCACACTCAGCTAATTACAAGTGACAGATCAATTTGTCATCAGCAGACTGAGTATTGGTTCTGTGTACAATGCAGGCTTTTATAATGATTTTTTTATGAATTTCAACAATTTTGAATTAGTCAGAACCAATATTTAAATTTAATTCCAAATTTAAAATGTGATTTATTAAGAAATCAAATTTTTTTTCAATTTATTGCGTAATTAAAAAAAATAATCTTTTGTTTCAGACAAATACATTCTACTAAAGTAATCGGACAGGTAGTCTTCTGTAGTTTCACATATTGATCGAAACTCGACAAATACATGATCGTGTTTGATCAACATTGAATAGAATTCGCTTGAATAGCAAGCCTTATCAAAAACTGCATCAGGATACCATGCATGGCAATCGTAAATATCAAGCATTTCTTTGAATATTACGAAGCCACTAATATAACAGGTGCCGTTTTCTGTATAATCGAAATTGTACAGCAACTACACGTGCTTTGCAGGATCAAAAACAGGCTCTGAGGGGTCGGCATTTGAGTTGAAAACCCAGCGTGAACACAAGATCATGCTACTTCCAAATCACAAAAGTCGATTGAATTTAGCTGCTTTGGATGTAGCATTATATACAGGGTGTTATCAACACACTCAGTCTAACACTACGCAGGCGCTCAGCAGTTTTTATGCAAGCCAATCAAACATACTATCAGCACAGGTTCGATTGCGCCTGACTAAGCAGAACTACATTCCAGAAACACTCGAAACACGCACACTCAGCTAATTACAAGTGACAGATCAATTTAATCACAGAGCAAGACTATCCCGCAGATCTCCCGCCCTTTATCGCGATTACGTAACAGCAGAAGCCTACGTCACGAATAAATCTGAAAAAAAAAAAAAAAAAAAAAAAAAAAAAAACCCTGAAGTCCAATCAGTGGTCACGTGCTCAGCAGGCTGAAAATTGGACGGGATACGCAGGCGTGACGTCAGAATCTGGACGGTGCAAAAGTCACTTGGACGTTGGACGTCTGCCTACTAAGGTAATACTAATCTTAGTTGGAAGAAGGGGTCCAAGCCGCTTGGCAGATTCTCTAGACGTCCAAGTGGCGGCCTTTCAAAATGGCGGACGTCCAGGGATTATGCAATCCAAGATGGCGAACGTCTAAGATGGCGGCCATCTAACACGTTGGTCGTCCGTTGGACGAGCCGTTAATTCCCAAATTGGCTCAGCCGAGCTCAGCAATCTGATTGGCTAAAACTGATATTTATATAGTAGAAAATTATATTTATTTTCTTATGAAGTTGCGTAATGTAAAATAGAATGCCATTATAATGACTTAAATTGATTTATTTTGTTAAATTTGATCAAAATCACAGTAAAGTAATCCAAAATATTAATATTAACGGACAATCAGATTGCTGAGTTCGGCTGAGCTAATTTGGGAATTAACGGCTCGTGTCCGACGGGGATATAAAATCCAAGATGGCGGACGTCCAAGATGACGGATGTCCAAAGTCCATCTACGCATGCAAAAACACAAGATTTTTAACTTAAAAGTATCTGAAAATTAAAATTTTTGTTAATTAAATAAGAAACAAACAAATTTTAAGTTTTAAAAGTGCTACTGCATGCATTTATTTAAAATAAATGTCGCAGATATATATATAAATTTTACAATATCAGATTACTATGTACAGGAAATTTAAGTACAGTAGAACCCGGTTAAGACGCGTCTCAAGTGAGTGGACCGAAGTCGCGTATTAAGCGGGATCGTGTATTAAACGTGATTTGGATAATGTTGCAAGAACTGGGCTTATTTACACATCTAATAGTCTAAGTGAAATTTTGTGCTTTCATTTATATGGTTATGGTGGAAAATTGTGTCTTATACGTATAATTAGATTTAAATTTAATTGTATCCAACTTTACTCAGTGTATCTTTTTATAATACACTGGAATAATATAACTGGAATAATAACTGAGAATACATATGGATTAAAACATGGCTTTATTGTCGCTAATACGTGACAATCAAAGATAAAATAGCAAAAATAATTTTTCTGCTAGACTTTTTTTTTTTTTTTTTTTTTTTTTTTTTTTTTTTTAACAAAAATATAAAATTTTGAAGCACAATCCAGTTGTTAAAATCATATTTAGTACTTGTAATAATGAGTGCCAATATAATCTGTGTCCTTCTTTTAAATGTAAGAAAAAACTATACTTATTAATTTTTGTGTAACAAATATTGTTAGCATAGCAAAAGTAAAGAAATCATAAAAGAAGAATTAAAAAACCGCAGTCGTATTTGTTTAATCTTTGCGAGTTTCTTTTTCTTTTTTCTATAACATGCATTATAAAACATTGTTGTGATATAACGTACACTTAAATACTCACTAACAACAGGTATAATCATCCTTAATCATAATAATTTTCTTACGCATCTGAGCATCGTGAATTCCCCTATATATCTATCTCTACTACAAGTAAAAATACACGAATCGAGAGACAAAGAATGTTAGGACACGAGATCAAAGAAAAATTGGAGTGTTGCTAATTTAGAGGGTTTTTTTATTTATTCCAATAACTACCACTATTTTCGATTAGTAATGTTCGCTTTAATTAATCTGTTAATCTGTTCTGTATAAAGTAAATATTAGTATACAGAAACAGTGTTTTTTATCTGAATGAAAAAATCTGCTAAATTGGAAGCACTGGAGAAGAGAGGGGGGATTCGCATCTTCACCAATGAATTCGCGTCTTAAACGTGATTTTTTGCCACAAAGGACAAAAAATCTATCGCGTTTTAAGCGGGATAACGTAATAACAGTTCGCGTCTTAAACGTGATATTTTTTCATTTGTCTTGTGGGCAATGTTCAAGGGATCGGAAAAAATCCGCGTATTAAGCGGGATCGCGTATTAACCGTGAGCGTCTTAACCGGGTTCCACTGTATTTACATATTTTTTTCTAGAAGAAAAGCAGGCTTTGTAAAATAACTGGTATATTTATGTGCAAGCACTGGGCGAATATATCCAAGCTATTTGGTTCGCTTCGGGCTAGGCAAAAAGTCGTCCTCGCTGTCATCATTCTCACATGGAACCTCAGATACGGGCCAATGTGAAGAGCCAGGAACAGGAGATTTCGAGCGGACGACTGCAGTACGAGACTCACACGCAACAGTACACTTAGAATTGCTCGCTTGGTGCATACGGTTTACCGATAGATGGAATTACCGTGTCGGGATTCGGTCCGGTTTCAGGTTGATCCCAAATAAAATTTCGGGTACATGTCTCGTCTAAAGTAACACTTGCACTGAACTACTCTGTTATAGAAATAATATTTGTATTTTTGGTATGCTTAGAAATAATCTGTAATTTACATTGAATGTATTTTTCAGAAGGATCAATAATGCAAAAATTTGGCCACCTTTTTTAATTACTGTCTATACTTATAAAATATTTGTGTACTTACTGTTTTTGCTTTGGTGAGTCCTTGTAATAATTTAGACTTCTTATAAAACCAAATTCTTTTTCATTAACTAAAATTCGAAATAATAAATTAATTGATAAAAGTAATAAGTTAAAATTTTATTTTATAAATGTTATTGAGGATAAAAAAAATAATACTAGGTTATCTGCTGACATGTATTTATTGTGTGATTTTTCTAACGGTGGTTAAATATATATATATATATATATATATATATATATATATATATATATATATATATATATATTTAAAACCACAAACAAAATATCAAAATCCATCACTCACCATAGCTGCATTGAAACTCACATCGAAAATATTATAATAACCAACATAAACTCAACTCTTAAAATCAAACTGAATAACCAAACTAAAGAAAATATATATAATTGCAAGACACAACAGAACAGAAGGCGAGCGGTATGGCTAACGACATACACTGCAGGGTTAAGTCAGACTTTACGCATGCTACGTTCCCCTTCACTCGCCAAGACCAAAATTGAAAAAATGAAAAACTATGAAAGACTAAACAGAACTACAACATCCACCAAAATATCTCTCTAACTCATTAGATCAATCAACTCATCAAAACCTCCATTCTCATCCATCACTGAGTTCAGTTCAGTTCCGTACTTGCTACTCTTAATAAAATCGCTAGTTATTCTCCTGATGAAATTGCGAGGATAACCATGCTTGAATCCCAAGCGGCACCACTCTAAAATATCACTAAACATATCTTTAACTCTAGTACTCAGTCTTTCGTTTCGTATTAATCCATTTCTAAGTACATTTCTTTTAATCAAAACATGCACTTTGGAATCAAAATATATCAGCTTTAAGGTATTAAAGTTGAAATCATTTCGCTTGTCAAATAACCTAGATATCAAATTTTCACTTTCTATGCTTAGGTTCACATCTAGAAAATTAATATTTTTACAATTCTGGGATGAGGGTTCTAGACTCAGAGACGTAGGATAATATGTAAAATCAATATTTTCAATATCATTGTTTAATTTGACTATCAAAACATCATCTATATCTGTAGGATAATGTGTTACTGTTTAAATTATTATTTCTTTCATATATATGTAAGTTAATGTTTGCCAAAATGGAACTGCAACTCCCCCCCATTGGAATACCCCGAATCTGTTTAAATATTGTATGAGTAACTAATACAATATATATATATATATATATATATATATATATATATACTGTATTAGTTTAAGCAAGTAATATCAAAATATTATTAAAAACCCATTTATTTTTTGATTGATTATATTTTTACATCACAGTTTTTTCTTTGCTAGATGTTTTTGTTAATAAAATATGTATTATCCACAGGTTTCTACGGCGTCTAGAAATAATGGTGTTATAGTGTGTTGCTGAATTTAAAGTTAATGCAATTACCAAACACAGTTTCATTTATCACTAAGTCTTATAAATTATAACTAACTCTATAATCCCCATCTATCAATCTGTCATTTTCATCAATGTGTAAAATTAACTTATAAGTTCTATTAGAAATTACTGAACGGAATGTCACCAATATATTCTTACTTTTAACTAACTCATAACTTTTGTTAATTAATAAACGCGCAAGAACATAAAATTATATCACTTGTAAAATATAACGAAAATTAAATTTATCTTTTGTTTATTTAATGATATAAAAATATTGGAAACATATTTTTATTGACATTTTGTAATAAAGAAATGAATAATGTAAGAAACAGAATTTTTTTATACTTAACGGAATAAACGTTGCTTGTGTACAACGATGCCGCTTTTTTGTAAGGATGTTCACACAATATCATGATTTATCATACATGTTTAAGAATTTAAACAATTAATAAACATTTTTTTTATCAATGGACTGTCATATAATTTTGTTTACATAAAAAAATAATCAAACACTCGAAATCATATTCGTGAAATTCAAAGTATTCATTTAATAAAAAAAGAAATAAAAAAGTGACGCTTCCAGCATAGAATATGAAACACTTTACAACATTTTTTTTTTTTTTTTTTTTTTTTTTTTAATCAATGGACTGCCATATAATTTTGTTTACATTAAAAAAAATAATCAAACACTCGAAATGATATTCTTGAAATTCAAAGTATTCATTTAATAAAAAAAAGAAAAAAAGTGACGCTTCCAGCATAGAATATGAAACACTTTCAACATTTTTTTTTTTTTTAAATCAATGGACTGCCATATAATTTTGTTTACATTAAAAAAATAATCAAACACTCGAAATCATATTCTTGAAATTCAAAGTATTCATTTAATAAAAAAAAAAGAAAAAAAAGTCACGCTTCCAGCATAGAATATAAAACACTTTCCAACACATTCAGAATACTGTGATAAAACCTTTCAGTTTATTAAAGTTAATGATGAGTCTAAATAAACAATTTAGAAAACGCATAAACGAATTTCTGCAGATACCATTAATAGTTTGAAAAATATCCAAATCCTTCTTTAGCAGGCTTATCTATGATCTATAGATTTTATTATGTCTATGTTACATAGTATGATAAAAGATAGTTCAATTAAATGCACCCTTTGAAGATTTCTGTCAAAATACTGGAATGTAATTGAGATCTTCTGTTTAGCCCTGTATGTTATCTATAGAATTCATGCGCATCAAGTAATCTGGAAAAAAATATAGTTAAATTTTAAAACACGTACCCCAATCGAAAACGCACTTTCAGCAACTTTTGTTCATATACATAGTCTAGCGCTTTTCCTTTGTGTCCCTGAAAACGATAAATTATATTCAGACCAGTTTCTAAAGTAAGCGCTTTGTAGAGAAGTTCAACGATGTTTATGAATTCCAATCTGTTTAAATCTGTTCCAATCTGTTGGCCTTCTCAACATAGGTTCGATTTTTCCTCAGGCATCATTATCCAATAATGTTCTTCTAACTTCGATCTTGATTTTTGGGAAGCTTACCACACCATTAAAAATTCTCACTCTTTTGTCAATGACTTATCTTGTACTCCTGATTTTCCAAGTATTTGCAAAGCATTAATTTAATTTCCCCCTTTTTGGTTTCTTTTCCTCTCCTTCTCCGGTAGATATCGCTACTTGTCCACCCAGTCGTTTCCACTGCTTCTCTCTCATCGGTTGTTTTTGGCGCCTTCGCTAGCCACATCGGGTATATAAGGCAGCGCGTCTCTGTCTATCATTTTGCTCAGCCTTGCTTTTTCTAGCACGCTTTTTTTTCCCTATCTTGCACTGAAGAAGAATCTCGCTAGTAGATTCGAAACAGCTGTTTGATGCTTTTCATGTATTTTTTGTGCATTTTTAAACGTTGGTTTTTCTGCTTTTTAATACCGTTTGATAAATTAATGTCTTTTAGTAAAAATATGCAAACGATATTTTTAATAAGAACTTATTGTTGATTAAACTTATTTATTATATTAAAATTAATATAATTTTTGAAAAGATTAATTGAAAAAAAAATATTTTGCAAAGTTAAAATACTAGAATAATTATTCAAGAGGTTCAAAATATTAGAATATTTTACATTAATTCTCATTTAATTAACACCAATTCAAAACTGGTGGCATCAATGATTAAACATAGAGGATTTTATTTAAAATCAGTGTTCTTTTGGCAGTTGGTTTGTTTTTTCGTCTTAAAATGGGTCGTGTGAGTGATATTCCTGAATCTATAAAACTTCGTATGGTTGATCTGTATCGGCACGGTAAAAATCAATGTTATATAGCGAATTATTTACATTATTCGCAATCAAGCGTTAGTAAAATACTAACACAATATTAAAAAAAATGGAAATTTTCAAAATAATCGTTGAAATGACGACCGAAAACCAATAATATTTGCTAGAGATGACAAGAAACTGAAGCGTATAGTTAAGAAAAACCGTTTTAAAAGTGCACGATTATTGCACTGAAAATGGAAAGAAGAATGTTTGTTTGTTTGTTTTATTGGACACGCACATCAGACTTCTGTGCTTGACAACAAGGCCCGCTTATAAGTCATCGTCGATATACAGGGACGAGATAGCACAATGAAATTTACAACACAGAGAATTTTTACATCCGGGATCTCCACAAAGAGTGTGCAATGGAGCCAGCGGGAGTCGAATCCGACAAGCCTCCTACGCTCTACAGCTATTAGCAGCGTGGTGCCTTAACCACTCGGCCGCGGAAGCCCCTGGAAAGAAGAAGGAGTTGAAGATTCTATATCGACAACATTAAGACGTCTCCATAAATTTAAGTTTTAATCTCGTGTATCGGAAACAAAACCTCACATGACTGCAAAACAAAAGCGTATAAGATTGAACTGGTGTAAATCAGGACATTTATGAAGCGAAAAGATTGGAAAAATATATTATTTATTGATGAAAGTATGTTTTGTGTTTCATATGGTAATCAACGTATTCGAGTTTGGAGAATGAAGCAAGAAGCATTTGATAAATAATGCCTTAAACGTTCCGTAAACTTTGCTGTTAATGTCATGGTTTGGGATTGCATGAGTGCAGAAGGATCTGGAAACTTGTTTCCATTTTCAGTGCTTCAGTTTCCAGAACTCTACTAACAGGTTAACACTGATATATATCAAGAAATTTTGGAATATTACATGATTCCATCATCAGAAGATTTATTTGAAGATAATTTCATCTTTCAACAAGATTTAGCGTCACTTCATACCTCGGTTGCAACTAAAAATTGATTTCGCCATCGCAACATTAAGGTACTTCCTTGGCCACCAAACTCACCAGAACTTAATCCGATCGAAAGTTATGGTGTATAATGAATAAAAAGCTCCAAGAAAATTCTCCTTCAAGTAAAACTGTGTTAGTGACGCATATAAAGTCTATTTTGGCTAATATTGAAAAAAAAATGTTTGTAAACACCTTGTATGTAGTATTCAAGATCGATTTTACGCTGTTATGAAAGCTAAAGGGGATGCTACACAATATTAACTACCATTTACTTCATATTCATAAGGTAATATTGTTGCGTAAAAATATATATATATATATATATATATATATATATATATTTTAATATTTTGAACCAATCTAAATTTTCATTCTAATATCTTGATGCGTTTCAGAAAGCCGTATACCTAATTTATTGTATTGTATTTTATATTTTGTAAATGTTAAAATCTTATCTACACATTCCAAATTTAATTTATAAGAAATCTAATTGCATTTCCTTCGTATGAAAAATAAATAAATGAAAAATAATTTTTCTTAATACTTTTTTTTCAATTATTCTAATATTTTGAATATGAGATACTATTACTCAAATCCCGAACATTGTGGCTTAACAGGGTCACCGGTTAGAAGATATACACCAAAATATAGCGAGCTTGAATACGACAATATGTAAAATATATTTTTTCATGCATTTGTGGAGTGACTTCATGTTGTAGTTACACAGCTTACAAAACTTCTGTACAACATAGACATATACCGATCTAGAAACATTAATATCGTATTCATGACGTACACAAACATCTAAATCCACCAATAGAATAGAAGTTGACCGATGGCGTTAAAATCAGTTACATATTAATGGACATCTTTACTGTGCGAATACAACAAAATATATTTAAAATAATTATTCTAATAACGAAATACGGCGTTTCTAAATAAAAAATCACAGCGTTTCTAAAAACAATTTTCTAAGGACAAATATCGCGCTTCCAAAAATAGTCTTGATATTTAATTTTATTTTTTTTATATTTTCTTTATGTCGTGTTTTCTTTTATATAGATGTAGAATATGAGATAATAAAAAATCTTTACTTCAAAATAAAAACTGTTTTTTGCATTATAGAAAAGAAAATGTTATTCAAATAAATGTCTGGTGTAGCAGAGACATGAGTTGTTTAAAATTTTTAATGAAATTAAAATAAGCTGGAAATAATAACAAGGAATTTCTGTAGGATTTATTAAATGAAAGTTTTATTAACTTTTTTATATTCATTGGAAGCAATTAATTCATTTTTTAAAAGAAATTATTTATGAATTATTTAAATCTTGCAAATTATTTCATATGACTCATTTACTGTTTATTCCTGAGCATAACGCGCTCGAATGCATAATGCGCACCGAGAATTTGATATTACGTTTTTTTGTATTTTGGTATATTCGCCAATTACGCGTAAATACTTCACAGAATATCCTTTATGAAATTAGGAACACGGAAATTAAAAAAATAACAAAAGTACGAATATAAAGGAAAGCAAGAAAGAAAAAGCATGAAACAAGGATAGAATATGGAACTCTTTCCAACACTACCGGAATCTTTCAACAAAACATCGCCTTTAATAATGTAAAGAAGATTACTAAGTAAACAATTTAGTAAATTATAAAACATTTGAAAACCAGATTTCATCAATAATCACAGATTCCCGGAAAAAAAGATTTTGTTCAGCTTAGTATATGATCGATTTGTAAAATTTCTACATAGTGCGCTAAAACAAAGTACAGTAAGGAAAGAAATAACACAGTTGAATTTCACTTTCAGAAATTTCTGCCTATTGACGGAAACTTGCTTGGAATCTTTTGTACAGCTCTTCAAATTACAATCAGGTTCTATAAATGCTACATATTATCAAAAAAGCGTTTAAAACAACTGAAGTTTCACATATATGAATCAATATCCATATTATATCCCCTTTATTCAGCTCTTTGCGTAGACCTGTATACGATTTTATTTATATGCTACAAACAGCATAGTATATGATCATTAGTATAGCAAATGAAGTTCAGCTTGAAAATTCCAAACTCAAATTAGAAAACACCTTTAAACAATTTACGCTCATTCTCAGCAATGCTTACGAATTATTTTGTATACCCCTGTGTATGGTCTATACATTTTATTTATTCCACGTAGTAGGAAATCTATACTAATATTACAAAGAAATAAAAGTTGTTTGTTTATTTGTAGGAGGTTATCTTTGGATCTACCGAACCGATTTCAAAAGTAATGGTATAAAAGTGATTTCAATGGTTATCAATTTTCAATCAATTATCAAATTTCAATCGTTAATCCATGTTCGAAAATACGCTATATCTTAAGTCGATGTCACTCCCCAAAGGTGGTGCAGGAGAAAAAACAAAACGTTCTAAAAATGCGATTTTTGTGTTACTGTGCCTAGAAACATGAAATTTGGAATGGCAGTAACTTATCTATACTAATATTATAATGAAGTAAAAATTGTTTGTTTGTTTGTACGAGATAATCTCTTGAACTACTGAAGCTATTTCAAAAGTAATGTTATCGAAATAACAGTGTCAGTCCACGTTAAAACATAGGCTATATCTTAAGTCGATGCTACTCCCCAAAGGGGTTGCAGGAGAAAAAACGTTTTAAAAATGCGATTTTTGTGTTACTGAAGGGCTAGAAACATGAAATTTGAATGGTAGTTAATTATCAGATAAAAATTATCTCTGAAGACATTTCTAAAAAATTAGAAATTAAAAAGGGGTGAATAATGCACCAGAAGCGTTCTGAAAAAGTTCTAAATGGTGATTTTTACGCAATCGCAGGAAGTACTAAACCGATTTAAAACTAATAATGTCAAAATGATGGTAACAGCCTTTGTTCAAACATTGGCTATATTTTATGTCGGTGCCACGAACCCAAACGGGTTGCAGGAGCAAAAAAATTCAAAAATGCGATTTTTGTGTTACTGATTGTATATGGAGGTATGTATAAAATATAAATGCTCTCTAAGAAATGTCGAAAATGAATTCGAAATTTAAAAGGGGTGAAGCGAAAGGAAGGGGTGGGAAGTATTTAAAAAATGTCTTAAAATACGCTTTGTATGCAATCTCAGAAAGTAATAAACCGATTACAAAAGTAATCATTGCGAATGAATGGTGATAGTCTCTGATCCTACGCAGGCTATATTTTATGCTGGTATCACTACCACCTAGGGTTGGCAGGAGCAATAAACGTTCTAAACAAGATTTTAAAGAATTTCTAAATCACGTTTGTTTTCTATGGAATATTAGGAAATAACAAACCGATTTCAAAATTTATGTTGGAAAATTAAATGGTGACAGATTCTATTTCAACATAGGTATTTTATGTTAACTCCAATACCAAAAAAGAGGTGGTAGACTGTTAGACAAGAAGCTTGAAATTTGACGTGATGGTTACTTTTAAGATGTAAATGGTTTGTATGTGTTTAATGGTTTGTAAGATGTAATGGTAAATGCTAAGAATGGTTTCTAGAAAAAATCAAAAATTCATATGAATACTGAAATGAGGGTACGAAATGTTCAAAATACTTTCTAAATTACCATTTATTATGAATTAGTTTTAGTTCTTCTTATTAATTCAAGTCTCATGCCTGCCTAATGCAGTGTAATAGTGAAGTTTAGTGAAATTGTGACTTTATTAGTAATTTTTGAATTATTCCTAAAAATATAATTTCTTCAAATAAAAATTAGACATACAAACATCTCTTGGCGTATTTCAACTATTACGCGAGCACAGCCGCGTGTTTTTCTAATATATATATATATATATAATATGTGTGTGTGTGTGTGTGTAACATTAACAATTCTGTCGCGTTAATTGTAGCATTGTGACTGTAGACTAATTATGACATTCTACAACTGTAGATTAGTACATGTTGAAAATAGACAGTAGAAAAATCACTTGTCACATCATCAACCAGAATGACTAAAGTGCAGTCGTACCTTCATAGTCGGCGGTAAGGTAAGGATGTGATGATTCCTTGGGTGTTTCCCTTGATAATGGAAGAAGCCGTAAGATTAAATCAAAAGATTTATTAATGACAATTAAATGATTTGAAATCCATTAGTATTGCAGTTACTCATTTTCCAGTATGATCACATTTCAAAAACAGCTTTAGGATATTAAACTGATCACAAGCGAAATCAGGAATAAATGACAAAACACTCTCCAAGTGACGCAGGTTTTTAAGAAACAAAATATCGTACAAAATCTGCTCTCGCAAGTCAGTGTGAGCATATAAATACTAGAAAATTGCTGACGGCTGCATGGCAACGAACCAATCTATTGAAAAGAGCGGGGAGCGGAGTAGAAAGGTCCGCCAGCGATATGATTAAAATCCGGGAAGAAGGCGGGGGAGCATGACGTGAACACATGATTCTTTACTTAAAGGCGGAGGTTTTAAAACGAAAATATGCCACCGCGGCAAAGCTCTCGTAAATACTCATGGGAAATCGAATGAATTTAATAAGAAATAAAATGGTATTTCTAAACGTTCCAAAAATAATAAAAGAATTTAATGTCTCAATACATAATAAATAATGTAATTGAGTGGATTTTTAAAAAGAAGTGTACAGGTCTTAACAGATAAAGTTTTTTTGAATATGAAAAAAAAAGAATGCGCTGAATTAAAGTCATGAGATTAAAATATAAAGGATATTTAAGATATTATTAATACATAGGTAAAAAGATATGAGAATTTGGAATAAATTACCCAAGATAAAAGGGGGAAAATTTTTGTTTTTATATTTATATATCTAACACTTTAAAAAGGTTATATATATATTTTTTTCATTGAAAGATGAATTTAATGATCTAAAAGCATTTTCATATGCTATTACTTGACAATAAGTTAATGAATGTTAAATATTTATTTTGACAGCATTTTTTTTTAAGTGTTCTTCATCTGTATATGAATAGCCCTCATTTGTTTTCCTAATTGTATAGATTTCTGAACATTAATAAGTACTTATAAGTTATGGTGAATGGATGAAAAAAAAATCGCAGATAAACAACATTCACTGTTGTATTATTTTTAAAATGTCACTTTTTTAAGCTGTAGGATATTGGGCGATTTTCAGATAAACAACTCAGAATGACCAACTATAAAATGTGGATAAAAAAAGCCTTAACTGTGTTTTTTTATCAAAAAAGTATTGAACATTTTGACAGTGAAAAGCTTTTTTTCCTAACATTATATAATTACTATGACATTATCTACATTAAAATATATATATATACATTCGCATTAGAATTACTGTGGCTTTGTCATCTGTGACCCAAGACGTTATTTGTCGCTCGTATGACTGTTATTTTTCAAAATAAATCTTTGAAACTTTTTTTACTTTTCTTACAAACGCAGTATAATCCCTTAACATGGATTTATTTGAAGTGCAACAGAAACTTTCTTATCTACACGTCTGTATACCTAGAATTACCGTACTCTGCCATCACTGACCCGATCAAAGTAATGTTTTCTTTTTCTTTTTCTTTCTTTCCTTTTTTTTTTCAAAAGGACCTTCAACTCTAGATTTTCCATTAACAAAAGAATAGTGGAAGGAGATTATATCACTTGCTTTCCTCAAAAGGAGAGGAAATGGGAGGGGGCGTGGCCATACTTCTCATATACACCTGCAAGGCAAATGTGGTGTGAGTTCTTATCTAATTTCAAGTTATTGTTTTTAAGTATTAAAATGTTGTTAGCTCTGTTATACTTTAGAAACTAAGTAAATGGAATATTTTGCCTATTAAATACCACACACAGTAAAAGAAAGGATGAAATTGCACATCAAACTTGGCAAATGAGGTGCGTTCATATTATAACAGTTTTATAAATAAATTTTCCACTGCATATCGTATTGGATGTATATTTAGTGTTCTTCGTAAGTACATATAAATTTTATTCTGTTCGACAGGCTGTAACATCATTAAAATGCACTTGATATAATATTTCCTATTGGCCGTAATGTAACGGAAAAATTTTGACTGTCCCTGTAATTGAACTATACATCCGATTTTCATAAAATGTGAAAAAACTCGACATAAATTTGCAACAATTATATATTTAAAATTTCAGACAGTTTGGTTGGGTAGTTTTTGCTCTGTCATATTCGGATGGAAGGGAGGACAGACAGACGGACGGATCGAATGACGAATATAGGTGCTACGTATTTATATAATTACTAACACACATAAAAAAGAACATGTTAGTGGTATTCCAGTTTCGCACAATAATAGTGATGGCGCCGTCCCGGAGATCTTTAATTGAGGGAATATAAATATTGCTAAGCGAACTTTCAAAAAATGATTATAGCAATGAAATTACATCTTATGCTGATGATAATTTTGACATTATGAAACAAATTTTGGTGAAAATGCGCATAAAATCTTATTGTCCGTATCCAGTTCAAGTGACAGTGAGATCAATGAAAATATCCCAAGCAAATGCAGTGGAGGGAGTGATGAAATATGAATAAATCTTAAGTGTTTTGAAAAAAATATATATACAAAATAAAGGAGATAATTATAAGAAGGAGAGAATTGTACAAAATAAATTTACAAAATTGGAAGAAGTGAAATATTATACTATATGAAAGATACAGTCGCAATGTTCAATATCTTCTAGTCGATGATCCATTCAAAATCTAGCGGTTCAAGATAGGTATCCTGAGATGCTTTGGTATTTTTTTATGATACAACGTACTCTAATATAAGCAAAAGACTCTATATTCTAAAATTGTAAGAGGAGCTGAGAGAGGCTGTAAATATATTGCAAAAAGACCTATTTATATCGTACACAGACCATTTCAGAGGATTCAAACAAATCAAAACGTTTTCCGATAAAGCAATGCTAAAATAATAACACAAATATTTGTATGGATACCGTTATAATTAGTGTATGGTTTATGCAGAGAAAAAAGCTCAAATACCATAGCATTTTGTGTTAATTGATTGCATGGAAATTAGTATAATACAAGTAAAAGAAAATCATGGAGCTAAATTTAATTAAATTTATTCTATTTTAATATCTCAATAATCTGTAAGAACATGAAGAAATTAAATTTTATATTTAAAAAAAATATATTATTTGAAAGATTTGTCATGATATCAAAATATCTCTTTTGAAATTCGAAATTATAATTTTCTTTGGTGGTATATATCCATCAAATTTCATATTATGTAATATTCTGGAAGCAAAATTACATTATCCATTAATTCAAAATCATTGTATTAATCAGCAAACCTTATTGTGTGTTTGTATCTCCCATATAAAACAAGAATAAAATCACTAGAGGTCACGTGTCAGCCATGACCTACCCCGTTTTTTCTAGATGTACAAGAAACTCGGAAATTATAGTTTTAAGAAAGGAAAATTTCATTTTAGTTAAGTTCCAATTTTTTAAAGTTGTGAATGAAATTTAATTAGACATTCTATTTCATTTGCAAATTGGCAAATTTAGTTTCTTATTTCTCATGTTTCAATTCTGTGTTAAATTTAACATGTAATAGTATACATTGCTGAACAAAATTATAAACTCAAAACGTTTCACCTTTTTTTAATATTAATTAAAAAATTTGTGCAAGTTTATCAATGGAACAAAAACAAACAGAAAATATTTCTAATTTTAAAATGATGCACACTGTTAAAAAAATAATGCCAGTTTTCTGGTTGGAATCGGAAAAATAGTTGCCATTATGGTACCGGAATAATTTCCAACCCAGCTCGGAATAAAATACGTAAAATCGGAATAAAATCCGTAAAATACCGTTTTACTGACTATTTCCTTATTTTTAAGGATTTTATTCCGAGCTGGGTTGGAAATTATTCCGGTACGATAAGGGCAACTATTTTTCCGATTCCTACCGGAAACCTGGCAGTATTTTTTTTACAGTGAATGGCCTATATGAAAAAGGATATGACAGGATAAGAGTCGGACCACGCGCAGCTACCAACCAATAACGTTTATTGATTTTGAGCACAATTCGTCCTTATATATAAAAAAATGCTTCAGCATGTGTATATAAATTGTTACAATTGAAATATGTAGGGCAGACCGGGGCACGTTTGCGCGGTATATTTTTTCAAAGTATTTTCTAATTTTTCTGTTTTAACTTAGGAAAATTTTAGACATTGTGGTTTTATAAAGCAGTTAATAAAGTCAAAACTTGTGTATTCAGTTGTCGCCTTATTTGTGTTTTTAACCGTACTTTTTTTTAGGTCTGTGTCTTTTGCGTAAACTTGCCCCGGGAACGGGGCAAACAATTAAATTGAAATGTTTTATTTATAACTTAAAACACTGTTTAAAAAAAAGAACATTTTAAAGGTTAAACTGAAAACATAGGGCTAATTGCTAATTAAAAACAGAAACTATTTAGTCATCTTCATCATCACTGTTACAGTTTTTACGAACAAAAAAACAAGTACTTCCTTTTGCACACTTGTCATTATGGGACCACCTTTTGTACATAAGACATTGAGTCCAGCCTTGTCCTTTTTTGGATTGGTTGCATGATTTCAAACAATAAATACACATACAGTTTCCATCTTCGTCGTCAGATTCATTCACTATTATCTTTTTTCCAGAGTGTGTTAACTTTTTCCCTTTTGCAGTTTTTGGTTTTATACTTTTTCCTTTGATATCTTCTTGTTCTGCTTCCATAGAAACTAGTAAATTTTTATACGTAATGTCTTCTTTTTGTTTTGTTGTGCCATCATTTTTTTTTCATTTTCGCTCCTAACTGCTCTTGTCTGAGGGCTTCTTTAACCGGAGTATCAGTTACGATTGCGGACTTCCTCTTTTTCTCGCCTTTCTTGGTGCCAAGCTTTGGTCCTGCCTTTTCGAATGGTCTCAGTTGTTCAGGTGTTGGGTAGCCCACCTGTGACCAAATGGAAGGCCTACTGGGAGAAATACTTGGAGATCGATAGACATATAAGTCTCAGAGACTTCTACTACAGTGCTAGAGGCATTAATACGCCTATTAGTAGAGGACGATGTGGGTTCTGGACTGCCAGTCACGTACGATGGCATGAAATAAGCCTCAGAAATTTTATTACAGGCTAAATAGTCTATACAATTAAAGCTGAAAGGCATGCAGACAGTGCTTTATGATTGTAAGCTATAGGAGTCGAATCTGTTACTCAATTACACATTAAATGATGATTTGCAAAACTAAATAGCCTGAAAATATTAAAAAGGTTCGACACAGAACGGAGGAAAAAGCTTCAGGGGCACGTTTACGCAGTAAGCACACGCGTAAAGGTGGCCCAATGTCAATGCGTAAAAGTGTTCCATCACCGTGTTTGGATTTATTTTTAACGGGCAACGAAACGTAATAACATTTCTGTTCATACAAATACAGTTCTCAAAAAAGGATAAAATTCTGCTAATGTTCACATATTTATTTATCCTTAACTAAGTATTATTAATTTATACAATATCACAATAGTAATATCACGTAAGTAATATCACAATAAGTTTCAATAAGTTCAACTCAAAATTTACTCACCTTTACAGAAAACAGGTTATCATTTCCGCATGCTATACAGAAGATCGACTGACGCTCAAAATCGTGTAAGAATACCCACTAGGAAGCATCATCAATCTGTCATCATTGATGGCGCGCCAGTTGTAACTCGTTTCGGAAAAAGTGCACTACGTAAACGTGCCCCGGTATACCCTACTTATAATATAACAAAATTTCCATTATGAGCATGCAAGTGTTTAAGCCGATTGACAAATCATTCATACTGTTTATTGGAAGCAAGGATACATTATGAAAAATACAGGATATTTTCTATTGTTTTTGATTCTGTTAATTATTTTATCTATGCAATCATTTCTTTATAATATATAAGGAAACCAATCTTGTGATTACTGGCATGATAGCTCTTTTATATGTAATGTAGAGGTTAAACAGCAGTATAATATACAATCCAGAGAAGTTGTCATATGCTTTCATACACAAAGTGATAAGGTTACATTAAATTATAATTTAATTTCAATTTTTAATAAGTTATGTATTCCATTATCAATTGTATTAATAATTATTAAAAAAATTTATTACGTGACTTTAATAGGCGACATATCAGTTGCAAACAAATATGAATTCCTGTGGTGAAGCATGAGATCTACATAAACTACACCGGATTGTTTTATAAAGCAACTAGCAAAACCCGCGACTTTGCGTAATAGTTGAAATAAGCCAAGTGATATTCGTATGTCTAATTTTTATCAGAGGAAATTGCACTTTTAGGAATAATTCAAAAATTACTAATTAAGCCACAGATTGACTAAACTTCATTATTACACTGTAGTAGGCAGAGATGAAACTTAAATTAATAAGAATAACTAAAACTAATGCTAAAAAAAGGATAATTTACATTTACAAACGCATTTTGAAGCTTTTATGCTAACTTAATATACTACACATTTCAGTACTTATTTGAAGTTTTGAGTTTTTTAGAAATCGTTCATAGTACGCATTTACATCTTAAGAGGACAAGGGACCTTTAAAACATTAAAAATCAATTTTTTTTATTTTTTTGTAAATTTCACTTTAAATATTATTGAAGGGTACATTATATGCATTTTGGCAATCATTTATCACATTTTTTTTTTTTTTTTTTTTGAGAAAAGAAATGGAATTTTACACGTTGTCTTAGAAATCTTCAAAATGCCCCCTGCGCGTTCCATAGCAATGAAAATCCCCAATATTTCTCTCTATTCAAAAAAAAAAAAGTAACTACCGCTGTCACCGCCGCCGGTTTTGATTTTTTTGTGACAGGAGGTCTTTCTTCGTTAATATTAAGAAAAATAATGCATACAAAAATATGAAAATCACTAGTATTATACAGAAATGTTTGATAAACACGCTGATGCAGACAGTTTTTAAATCGAAGAATTATTGTAAGAGATATTTAATGATAAAATTGGACAAAATCGTTCCACTAAAAAAGTTTTATAGGAGCAAATACTATTCATGGGAAATTAATCATTTTTAGATCAATTTATACGTTTGAAGTTCCCGGTGTGCGGAATGTATTTCTTTTTTTTAAATTTGACTCATTTTTTGAGGTTTTATTTCTATTTTAAATTCAAATTTTCAGCATTTCTAGAGATATTTTTTACATTATTTTAGAAATTGGTATTAATTTAAAGTGTTGCCAACTGTATAAACAGAGCAAACAATAATGTTTGCTTCAAATTAAAAAATTATTTACACGTGACTATTATAAACAGAAAAAATCATTTCGAATTAGAATTAAATAATTATGTACAAAAAGCAGGAACTTATTAAAAATTACGTCATAAAAACTATATACGTGAATTTTAAAAGAGAAAGAATATTGTAAAATAATAAATTCATTAACACGTGTTAGAAGTCTTAAATAGGAGAAATTACGTCATATTTACGTCACATTATAGTTATTACATAAAATGAACACAAAATAATATTGCAAAACAGTTTAAATTTAGAAATTGCGCTAGAAATTTATTTGATATTTTGAGAGGATCTTTTCAACTATTATTGTTAGGAAAGCGCAAATAATATTTCATTTCCAACAAAAGTATTTTCACGTGAATATTTAAAAGAGAAAGAGTAGCTTGGTCAAAATTACGTCAGATTAAAAACGATTAATTTAAAATATCTCATTTAAAAGAAATTTCTTTTCGCTTTGTTAAAAAATACCAGGTTGTAAAGACTCTGTTTACTTAATTCCTTTTATATTTGCTTATTTTGAAATGTTAAACTTATTTTACTTAATCAAAGACGAAAACAGCGATTAATACTTTGGTACTACTTAGTTATCCCGTCGACCAAAAATCTATCATTCTCTAAACTATAAGATTTTATTTATTTATATATTGAATAACAAACATACGACTTGTGTGCTTGACATGAGAGCCCGCTTATCAGTCGGAGACAAGATAGCAAAAGGAAATATTACAACGCATCAGAAATACACCCTGGGAGTTCCACACAAAGTGTGTGTGCAATGAAAACCAGCGGGAATCGAACCCATAAACTCTTACCCACAACCGATTATCTGACTGGTGCTTTGAACACTCAGCCGTAGAGCACACTATAAGATTAAATGCCAATAATGGTTCATCGTAAATGTCACATTAACTTCACTTTAAGCAAGTTACACGTGCCTAAGTTATCAAGTTATTTTTATTTTGACGTTTTATTTGTATTTTTATTAATGTTGTACTAATTTATTTGTTCTTTCGTTATTTAAAATAAAAAATATGTCAATTTGTATAATATGGCGAGTGGTTTGGCGATTTATATAATTTGGCGAAATTGGTAGACGCGATAATCAAGTAGTACCGCAGCGGATTTCGCGTTAAAATTCCCCAATCAAAGAGAAATGAATAGAAGTCCGTTTATAGGGAGATCGTCACTGTTTTTTAAATTATAATTCAATCTTTCGAAAGCTTTTTAAAGCCGATCTAATTAGCGTGCATTTAGAGTCTGCGGTGTCTGGAAGGGCATTGACGAGCGTATCTCGTAGGGGGCAGAGCCCCCTAGTTTAATAAAAGTTTGGTTTACTTATATAAATAAAACTGTGCATCGAATTTTATATATTTGAATGTAAAGGTTAAAAAAAATTCAAATTTCAAAATTTTTCATTTTTTTTTTTGGTAATTTTAACTTTAAATATTACTCAAGGGTTCATTATATGCATTATGGCATCTATTTATCACAAAAAAAAAAAAAAAAAAAAAAAAAAAAAAAAAAAAAAAAAAATTATAAATTATGGAAAAATTAAAAATGGAATTTTACGCGTCGTCTTAAAAATCTTCGAAATGCGGCTTGCACGTTCCATATCAATGAAAATACCCAATATATATTTTTTAAAGTTTGGTTTATATATATAAATAAAACTGTGCATCGAATTTTATATATTGTACGGGATAATGTGTACTGCAATTTTTTTAAAATTTTAGCAGCTTGGGGACGAGCGACCGGTATATGTGCAGCGTAAGGTGCTCAGAATCCGTGATTATTCTCATCAGTAAATCTTTATTGCAAATTTTTCCTTATTTAATCAGAGCATTTTCCCGATTCAACTAGGCAAAAAATTTCTGTTTCGAAAACCCGGTGATAAAAGATTAAAACTTCTGCAAAAGAAGATCGTCAAGAAAGAACGGGTTAAGAATCGCACAAACTCAATTTTTATATCATCGTTTAGGGGAAAAAAACACTTTTAAACGCAATTTGTTTGAAAACTGAATCTCTATTTATTTTTGAGACATTCATTATTTTGTAGTTTTTAACATTTCTTTTTTTTTTTTTTTTTCCGCGACTGAAGTACGCCATTTGTATAGAAAGTAAAGGACAAATCGTTGCAAAATGGTAGATTATTATATCGTTTGGTTGCCCTTTTCACATAACAACTGAAAAAAATATATATATATAATCAAAATACTTGATATGTTGAAAAAATATAAATTTAGGATTTCTGATAAAATATGCAGCTATCATATACTATATTTAATTTTATGTATCCATATTAATGTTAAAAACATACCAATCGTTAGATCCTTTTTTATTGTGTTTCTTGAATGATGACATCGCTTTTTCGTTGAATTTGTGCATTACTTCACGATAATGACGCCATATGCATACTTTTCCGTAGATGTTGTTTAAAACTTGATTGTAAATTTGGATTCTTCGGCTGATGCGAATGATGTTCTTTTATATAAATAAAGCGTGTGTTTTATGTCTTCATTTATATATATTTCTTTTTCTATTCGTCGGGCATTCTAAATTCTGAAAATAGGAGAATCCATGTTTTATAGATTAGCATACTTTTCTTTGACACTGTAAAAGGAAAATTGCATGAATAAAAAAATAAAATAAAATAAATTATTTCCTCTTCCTCTGCTAAAAAAGAAGTAACCCGATTGCAAGAAATTTTCTTGAAAAATTTTTTATAGTAAAAAAGAAAAAAAAAACGATAATGTAAATTTAATGGAAAGAAAATGCAGATTCATCTACAGATAAACAGCTTTCAGTTAAATAAATAACTTCTTCTGTGGACATATCACTGTTGAAGAAAAAATCAGCATGGGTTTTACTCATATATCTAGATTAAAGAATTTGACTTCATATAAATCATTGTATAAAATCAATACAATATTTATTAAGATCAATCACGTTCATTATGAATAAAAATTAATTAAAACGATAGACATGTTGTGTTCTTTTTTATCTAAAGTGTTTCAATTAATACTTCTCCTTGATAATGATTCTGAAGTATTAAACCGTGCCACATGGCGTACGAAGGAGACTTTGTAATATCGGTAACCATGATTTCATTTCTAAATTTCTATATAGATTAACATAAAAAAAAAACACTATTAGGATATATGTAATGGCACATTTAACAATACAAATACATCAAACACAATTTAAGTGCAAGGGATCATTATTTTAGGAAATGATTAATTATGGGATACTCTTAGTATGTTCTCAATTATCTTGGATTGCGTTACTAGAATACAACCGCCTGTTAGCTGATTAAATGAAACAAAACGTACGGGTATTTCTATAAGAGCGGAAACCTGTTCATTATTCCATACAATTGCCACTACTAGAAATTGCTAATGAAAAAAAAATCAGTCTTATTTCTGTTATTTTGGGTCAAATAAAGTAATATGAAAAAAATTCGATTTCATTATATTTTATAGGATTTTTGCATGGTATATGCTACAATGGGCAGATTAGGATGAAATACTGATGGATTTTACCATATTTCAAAAGTATTTTATTTTGTGAAAATAATTAAATTTTTACATGTTGTATGGCCTAAAAATATTTCTTTATTTGTTTATATATATATATATATATACAGTACACATCCGACTATCCATCACTATCGGGTTCAAGGGTGTGGCAGATAATCGAAACAGACGGAGAATCGAAAGACAGTACAAGAGCGTTAAAAACATTAAAATTCTATATGTTAATTTATACAAAAAAAAATAATTTTTTTTATTTGTTCGTTGTGTGCTTTTGCTTATAGAATGCATAACTGATAATAAGGAATCTGTTTACCTGGCAAATGTAGTATTTTACTGGATGCCTGAATTTTATGTAATAGCTGTTTTCATCTAAAGTAATCCATTATGCATTATTGTTTCCATTTTGCTTGGGAATTTGCTGCAGCAAGATTATGAATTATACGTAATAAAACTGCTTGAGTTGCACATGCTTCCTATTGAATTGTAAACCAATGAATGCATTTAGAGAGCATAGTCTATATGATTCCTCCTGGTTGATAATTTTGGGGTTTATCACATTCACTCACTTCAGGTTTTACTTGATTAAAATCATTTTCAATAAATTTGTCAATCGTTAATGCTTTATAAAAAATATAATACTAGTCACAATTAAGCGAGTCTAAAATCTGTTCTCTTTTATAAAACTTTAATTTCTCTAAGAATATACATGCTATTCTCATAAAGATTAACGAACTTTATTACAAAAAGGCACTTAATCATAAACTTCAATTTGAACGCTTTTGCTACATTAATTTTTACAGAGTTATCCAAAAGGCATTCGTTTGTTTTTTGTTTTTCAATTTTTTACTGACCCCTGTAGGGTTTCGGGAAAAAATCCTCACGAAAATATATGACCTGCATTATTCTGTTTACACACCGGGAGTTTCAGGATAATTCATCATGTATTTTTCTAGATATTTAAGAAAACATCTAAAATCGCAATTGGCCTGTTGCCTTCCATATACTGTATAAAACAGTTTGAAAGTTTTAGAAAATTAAACGTGTTTTGTTTTATATTATTATAATTTTTGTAACTTTTTCTGTAAGAATAACGCTTATATGAAATATTAAACGCACAGTGAAATTTTAAGTATTTAAACAAAAAATAAACATATACTTTTTCGCTTATAAAATAAATATTCTGTATTTCTAGAAAAATATTTCTTTTATTCATAAATATGTTCTCAAAAAGTTGCATTTGTGTTCATGCATGAAAAAAATTACTTCAATATTTATTTTTATATTCTTCTAATTTAATTTCAATACATGTTAACTGATTTATCTGTTACATTGTATTTTTAGGGTTCCGTACTTAAAAAGTAAAAACGGAACCAATGTAAGGTCACTCCTGTGTCTGTCTGTCACAGCAACTTTACTCGTAAACTATGGAACGTGGAAAGTTCAAATTGGGGGAAGTAATAAAGACTATTGACCGACATATTTTCAGATTAGTAAACATTTCTAAATATATTTAGTAAAAATGTTGAGGGGCAAATTAAGTTACTTGAATATAAAATATTTTATTTGTATATCGTGTGGGGTATCATGTGAAAGCTTTCGCAAGGCTGAATTCAAAAATACATTTCTTTTAATTTTAGGTATTACATATTCAAAGATATCGTCGAAAATGTAGCGCAAAAATATGTTCTCCCCATCTAATTCAGAATCTACTGAAAATAAAATTACGAAAAAATTAGTGATAAGGGACGTTAATTTAAACCTTGCAGGAAAATTATAGCGATTACCCTAGGTCACAAAGTTTTTGAGAAAATCGCATTTTTCCGTTACATACAAATTTAGATTTACGGGCATTCAGCAAAAGTGTTGATCAGCGCTGGTGGTAACTATCGTAGAAGAACTATAAACGCATTGTTGATCATGATTTACAAAAAAAAATCGTCAGTACTTAGCCGAGATATTAACCCTTAAAGATATGGTCGATTTGGACATACATAATGACAGGGGCGGCAAATTCTATGTAACATCGGCTTTGAAAGCCTAGTTAACAACTTTTAATAATATGTATGTGTAATGCAATGGCCAGTAAGAGGAATAAAAGCAATTAACGTCAAATTTTTAAAAAAACAGACTAATTCAAGGGGTCCCAGGACTCTTACAGCTTCAAAAAATTTCAATTTCAATTTTTTATGTTATTCTATCGTTTCTGAACATTTTAATATAATTGTTTCCTTCAAATTTTCATTAGAACAGAAGTTATGGCTTTTAGAATTATACGCGCTCAATATCTGAAGCGGCATTTTCGAAACTATTAAGTCATTTTTCTCCAAATGATTTTTTTGTGTATAACGCGCACGATATCTCAAAAACTTTTTGAATATTTTTTCAAGAAATTTTCAAAACATTCGCTTCATGTTAATCTTTATAAAGTGAACATAAAATGTATTTTATTGTTCCAAAAAATATTTTTAAAGTGATTATGTTGTTGAAATTTTCAAAATTTTGTATTAGCTAAATACAACTTTGTATAGAAAATATAAAGTGCTTTAAATACAAATTTATTTAGGTTCAGGATAATTATTAAGTTTGAAGTATAAGTAGACATCAAAAGTTTCATTCCAGTTGCAATATCTAATCTCGCGTGTAAGCTGTAATGCCAATTTTCTACTTGTCAAATGTCTGACTGTTTGGAGCGCACAGTTAATGCTAATTCTGCATCTTGCAATTTTTTAAATACATAAACTGAAAGAACGTACTTTTATATCTTTCATCTCAATAAAAATTGTGTTTCAAAATCATATACATTTTAAGATATTGAATATTGAAAATGGTCTCGTTTTTTTTAATTTTTTTCCAATTTTAAGAGCCCTGAAACCACTTAATTAGAATGAATTACATAAACACTATGGGGTTCGCGACTATTTTGCATTGAATAGATCTTTCAATATGCCTCGAGTGACTTTAAAAGTTAATTAAAAACCTATCTGGAAAATCGCGGCTGGGACCAAGGTGGCGTTGAAAATTTCTTACGTGCTTTTGAAGCGTTCTTAGCACAATGCCAAATGTAAACTTTGAACGAATGTTTTGTTTTAGCTACACTTTAGAAAGAAAGGTTATTACTATGCTGAATTTAGTTTTATGAAATGCCAAATGAAGTTTAAATACGCACTGCTTTTATTGTCAGTACAGAATTAAGTTCATTATACACAGATTAAGATAATATTAAACTAGTCAGATGTGTCAATCCCAAAACTTTCTCCTAACTCAAACATGTTAATACTTCCTGAGAAATGTAGCACAGCAGCGACACCGGTTAGGTGATTTATACCAAAATCTAATCAGAAATAACTTACGTTAACTTCTAATTGAATTTGATGTTTGATGAAAATCCGCGCAAAAGTTTTTGAGATAGATCTATTGCGGAAATCGTGAAAAGTTCAGCATAGCAGTGGCACCTCTTGGGCAATTTACACCAAAAACTTATCGGGATCAATTTATATCAGGGACTGTTTGAATCAAACGTTTGACAAAAATTCATGCATTAGTTCTTGAGATACAGCTATTGTGATAATCATGAAAATTGCAGTATAACAGCGCCACCTATTGGGCGATTTACACCAAACGTTTATCAGCACCGCAATATATCAAGAACTAACTGAATCTGAAGTTTTGTGAAAATCCGTGCTTTAGTTCTTGAGATGTAACTATTGTGGAAATCATGAATACTGCAGCATAGCAGCACCAGCTGCAGGGCAATTTACACCAAAAAGTAATCAGCAACAATTTATATGAGAGATTAACTGAATCTAAAATTTTATTAAATTCCGTTCAATAGTTGTTAAGATACTATTGAAGATTCGCCCACAAAATTTATGTCACACACAGAAAGACATTTTGTAAAAAATGGTTTTTCATTATCTCTGTCCCCTAAAACGTCTAAATCGGTCGAAAACCGGAATTCGAAAAATTTCACTAATCCAATTCATTCTTCTTGTAAAGATAGAAGAATGTAAAAATGAGTTATACAGAATAACTACATTTGATATTATTTAGGTTCCATATCTCTTTGAACTTTCATGGTATATCCATTTACATTTTATCTAGTATATACTGTTATACCCAACTACTTTGCATTGTTTTTTACAAAGAATTCTTTTAGCAACGTTTTTAACATTTTCCAACAAAGTTGAAAAGTGTTTATGCATTTGGTTTGTCTGGCCATCTGGCCGTCTGCCCGTTTGTATGCGCTCCCGTAAATATACTCGGATCGTTCTGAAATTTTTGGATGTTAGTGACCTCTACCATAGCTAGAACCCTATTTCAAATGAAGTTTGTAGCATGTTTAGTTCATTTTCAGGGACAGTCAAATTTTTCCGTTACATTACGGCCTATGGGAAAAAATCGTTTAAAATGATTTTTAATGATGTTACATGCTTTCAAACATAATAAAATTGATAAGCATTTATCAAGTACACTAAAATATGCATTTTGTATAATATGCGGTGCAAAGAATAAATATTATTCATTTACAGGGCCACACAAAAGAATTCTGTTACATAATTATATACGGGTGGAAGGAATTTTTATCCGTCCTATTTTAATTATATTAAATTATTTCATTACTATTTCATAATATTCATTTCATTAATATTTCATAATATCCATTTCATGAATTTTTCATGATATTCATTTCATTAATATTTCATTAATATTTCATCATTATTTCATAATTACATTAAATTATTCCATTATTAATTATGTTAAGCGCTTTTTATGTTTCACAGTATTTATACATTGTATATAGTGTGTATAAATGCTGTAATTCATATACAGGGCTAAGGGCTACACAAAAGAATTCGTAATGGTTACTGGGTATGATTGTAAATTTCTTAAAAATGGTTTTTAAATGAGTTATGAATTTTTACGCTGAACTGCATTTTGTTTACTAAGAAATGTTTGTAGAACATAAATCAAATTATATACAGGGTCGAGCAAAGAATTGGATACATGGCCGTCTATAAATGATAATTTCTGGAAATGTGATTCCAGTAGTTTTAAGAGTGTTTTACTTTGAATTAAAGTTTAGCTAAATAGTGGCGTGTAATAAAAGTACTAGGTTAACTACAGGGTTGTTCAAAACTATACAAGTATGTCTCCATCTTTTAGTATAAATTGCTTAAAGAGAAATTTCAACCTGTTATTCGTTTTCTTGCTAAACTAAGTTTTCCCATAATATAGCATATATATCAACCTACAGACAAGTACAGAGCTGCTCAAAAGAATTGGAATACATATTTGCTATGGCTGGTAACTGCTAAAATCAGTTTTTCAAATGTTTTATGCGTTTTCTAAAATGTTTACTTAGTTCTCTTATATAACTTATTTCCCTAAATAATTAGGTTTTTTTAAAGCATTCAGGAAGTGTTGGAAATTGTTTCATAATCTAAGCTTACCGCATGATTTTTCTTACTTGTTTTAATAATGCAATTACTTATTCATATATTTATTGTGCGGAACCTGTAAGCGAGTAATATCGCACTTGACCGTTTATTTTATATAAATTAAACTAAGATGTTACATTGCCTTTATACACATTAAAAGTAAATTAAAAATCTATATTTTCATGTTTCAACTCTTTTACTGAGTCCTCATCCGAATGTATGACAGAAAATAACAAATACATTGTCTATGAAAAATGGAAAAAAAATATTCTCATGCGAATTTAAAATTTTCAGCACTTTTGAGGTAGTTCCTTCAGTATGGTTACGTTATGTAGAAGATATTTTTATTGTTTTGCGAGGGAATATTGATGAGTTAATGATTTTCATAGAGCAATTAAATGAACTTGACAATAATATTGAATTTACTTTTGAACTAGAAACAGGGGCGAAATTACTTTTTTAGATGTTCAGTTACAGAGAAAAGGAAATGAGTTAATTCGTTCAGTTTACCGAAAAATTATCACGGATATAAACGTTATACCGATGCATGCACCCCAATGCTTATAAATTATGCACCTTCAGGTTCCTAATTAATCGGGCTTTCAGGATTTTTTCCGATATAAATTTGGGGGATGAATTAGAGAAAATTAAACGTATATAGCTATTCTTAATGGCTATCATGTAAAATTAATTAAGAAATTGATTCAGAGCTCCTTTGATACTTCTAAAAATTAAAATTAAAATAAAACTATTAATGAAGTTAATATGAAAAGGGTTGTAGCAAATTATTTCCCGGGTTTCTTTGAACATAAAAAAAAACATTTAAGAAATTTTGGTTCATGTTTGATCGCGAAGCCTCCTCCGAAATTAAAGATGCTTTTAAACACTAAAATTCATCCTTTTAATAGGGGTGGCCTCTCAGGAGATTGTATTATTTCATTTATTAGGGAAGGGAATCAAAATTCATTATATAGGTATAACCCAACAAAAATTCAATATTAGATGCATAGGAAATATAGCGGACATAAAATATAATAGAGGTAATACTGCTTTATCCCGACTGAATCAAATAGAGAACATTAACATACTTTTTAACGAGAGTAGAATAAACTACAGATCTAATTTTTATTTACAATTATTTACACTGCTCAAAACAATTATGGGAGCACATGGTTTTAACGAAATTACGCAAATATTTACACCTATAAGTAACGTAAAATAAAACATCCATAATTTAAAGTGCTGTAGAAAACAGATAAAGAAAACTTCACACGTAAATTATAGTTTATGACGTCACAAACTAGAAAAAGGTGATAAGTGCAGAAATCCGGATATTGCAGAAACGCCTGTTTCACTGCCTCAGTTGTAAAATTCAATTGCTCAGCTTGTGTTTTGAGAAAAGGTTTCATGAAAATGTCACAACATGATTTACCACAATCCATGGCTTGGCGTGTTATCGAGACAGTTGAATTTGGGGAACACAACGAAGTGTAGTGGACGCTGTTGGAGTCACAAGAAGTATCCATGAAAGGCTGTGGAATCGATTCCAAGACACATGGAATGTAGTAATCGCCAAGTGCAAGGTCGAAAATGTGCTAACACAAAAACTGATGACCGATATATCCTGTTAACATCCCGTCGAGACGGAATGGGCAATGCTACTCAGCTGTAAACACAGTTGTTCTTAGCCAAAGGACAAAGAGTGTCCAGCCAAACAGTCCGAAATAGGCTTCATCAGGGTGATCTCTATGCAAATAAGACAATAGACTGTATTCCGTTGACCTCAAGCCACTGTGCAGCCCAAAGAAGGTGGGGAACTGAACATCGAGTTTGGAGGCAACGTTGTTGGAGTGAGATTTTATTTACAGACGAGTCCCGATTCAGTCTGGATGTGACATCTGATGTGTTTTGGCATGGAGAGAAAGAGGCATTCAAAATAATCCCTCACTCGTTCGTGAAAGACCACATTACAGACGAGGTGGGTTGATACTCTTGGCTGGAATTAACATACGGGGACGTACGGGCCTGCATATTATTCGGAATGGCACTTTGACGGTCCGGAGTAATACAGACGAGATACCGAGACCTCATGTCGTATTTTATGTTGCAGTTATTATTGATTTCTTTTTTTCCATGTATGATAATGCCAGACTTTATACAGTTCGTCTTGTGGAAAACATGCTTGAAGCTAAAACAATACATCGTATGGAATGACCAGCATGCTCTTCTGACATAAATCTGATTGAGCATGTTCGGGACATACTCAGACGACACATTGCTACGAGACCGAGGCCTACTTTTACTGTCCGGGACATGGAGATTTCAATTCTTGAGCAGTTGAACAGTATTCTCAAGTCTTATCGATAACCGCATCGGAATCATGGAAAACCGGTGTGCAGCAGTCTTAGCTGTTCAAAGAGACCACACGCCATATTAAAAATCTTGCATGATTTCTAAACAGTACTTTTTGTATGATTTACATGAAACCTAATTGTTGCCCTAAACCATCTTTTCATGTTCTTTTCATCTTTTCAAAAAATAAAAGCTCCCTTTCCATATCTTTGCGTCTTTTTTATGTATTGTGCATTTCTACACGTGTACTATGCATTTTATGCCCATACACTACTCTTATGCACTATTTTCTTCTCTTTTTTGCTTGCTCCCCTAATTTTTTTTAGATGTGTTAGAGTATCAGATATGTGCTATAAGATAGTCCATTGAAATTTATTTAAGAGATTCAGGAGTTTATAACGATACATTATGTTTTCGTATCCCGAATTTATGTGTTGAATGGTTGGGCAACTTACGACGTCGCGTCATAGAGGGAACACGCGCGATCGCGAAAATATAGGGCGCGATGTATTGTATTTGTATTTTTTTCTGTTATACATTCTGATGACGACTCATTAAAAAAGTTGAAACATCAAAATATAGATTTTTAATTTACTTTTAATGTGTTTTTATAACATTTTTTAAGCAAATATATATTTTAATATTGTGATATGGTTACTACTTGACGCAATTTATGCGTATTACTCGTACTTATTTACATATGTAGCATTCAAATATATTCATAATCAATGTATCGCAGAAATTTAAGATGGTTAAGGTAGAAATTTTTATTTTGTTTTGTATTATTTTACAAATATTGACCTGATTGACCCTATTGACCTGACACAAATTAATATATTCCTTGTCAGAGAACGGAAATCAAGTGAAAAATAAAAACCTAAATAGAGTAAAACGATCAACATTTATAACACTGTGTAATGATCCAATGTTTTTTCTTTATTTCCACAAAAGTACTGAGGTCGTTGAAAGGAATAAAGTAGTACTTTATGTTGAATATCTTTCACAAGTCCTATCTGGCAGATGCCCAAAACCTTTAAGTGTTGTAGTGTTTGCTGAATTCTCCGTCATTTAGTTTGTTTACTAAAGCGAGAAGTATAGTGCATATCGTTACATAGGATGCCGAAATTAAATTTGAAATATATAAAGTTATACGTCTTCTGAAAGAGACTAATGTTCCGCAGTTGGAACAATTCAATGCAATATGATTATGGAAACTTTAAAAATGGTTTATCATGAAATTAATGAAAATAACAGCATACCTCAATAATCAAGTATTTAAGTCTTTAACAGAGCGTTGATAGTCTGATAAAACTATTTACAAAACATGTACAGTATACATAATTCAAGATATACTTTGACAATATATTTAAGTACTTTAGTTATGTGAATTTTCCCTATTACTTGAATGTTTCAGTTTTACAATAAACTACTTTGGACGCGCCTTATGAATATCACCCTTTAATATAACTCGCATAATTTTTAGTTTATATCTGTGAAATATATATATTTCTGTTATTTTGCCATATCGACTGTGGAAGCGATTTAAGAAATCAATTTCTTCTTTTGTTACAAAATTAATTACTTTAAAGCATTCCATAACTTACTTGGGACTTTTTCCTAGGGCTTGAATGTTTCAGTTTTACAATAAACTACATCGAACGTACCTTATGAGTATCGTTCTTTAATCTATCTCACATATTTTTACTTTCTTCTATCTTTAGAATAAGAAAGAATTAGATTCTTGAAAAGTTTCGAATTCCGATTTTCGACAGATTTACACGTTTTAGGTGTCAGAGAACTCGAAAAAAAAATGTTTTTGCAAAATGATTGTCTGTGAGTCTGTATGTCTTTCAGTCTGTGTTTCTGTATGTGACACATATTTTGTGGGCGCTCTATCTCAAGAACTAATGCACAGAATTTAATAAAAAATTTTTGTATTCAGTTATTTCCGTATATAAATTGGTGCTGATTAGTTTTTGCTGCAAATCGGAAAACAGGTGGCACTGCTATGCTGCATATTTTACAATTTCCGCAATGGCTATATTTTAAGAACTAAAGTACGGTATTTTATGAAATGTCAGATTCAGTTAGTCGTTAATATGAATTGGAGTTTATTACGTTTTGGTGCAAATTATCGCAACAATTGACGCTGCTATAGAGCATTTTTCATGATTTTAGCAATGTCTCTAGATCAAGAACTAATTCGTGGATTTTCATCAAACTTCAGGTTTTATTTGTCCCTGATATGAGTTGGCGCTGACTACGTTTTTGTGTAAATCGCCAACAGGTGACACTGTTATGCTGCATTTTTCCTGATCACCGCAATAGTTTTATCTCAAGAAGTAATGCACAAATTTTAATAAAACTTCAGATTCAGTTACCAAGTTGCCTTAAGTTCTTGTTTATTAAGTTTTGGTATATATCTCCAAACAGGTGGCACTACTATGCAGGATTTTGTACGGTTTCCGCCATAGCTCAACATAGCGACACTTCAAATTCAGTTTGAAATTGACATAGGTTGTTGTTGATTAGATTTTGGTGTAAATCATCTAACCATTGGTTCCACTACGCTTTATTTTTGACGAAGTATTAAAACGCATGTGCTAGAAGAAAGTTTTGGTATTGACATATCCGACTACTTTAGTTTATATCTGTGAAATATGTATTTCAGTTATTATGTCATATGAAGCGATTTAAGCAAGCATTTGTTTCTTTTGTTACTAATTTAATTACTTTGAAGCATTCCATAATTGCCGAAATGTCAGTTGAGGCTGAAAATTTTTTGTTTTCTGTTTGTTTCTTAGTTAGTCCGCTTGTTTGTTCGGTGGTAACTGCGGGTAAAGAGCATTCGATTAGCTTTTAAGTAGGTAGGTTCGTGACGATCCGGAATTAGATACATAGTTTTAAATTAAATTTTGTTGATTTTTATAATAAATGCTATTTGTTAAAAAAAAAAAAAAAAAAAAAAAAAAAAAAAAAAAAAAACATTTTTATTTGTATTTTTTTACAAACATGGAGCTCTCATTCACAAATTAATATATTTCTTGCAGAACGGAAATCAAATGTAAAATAAAACCAAAATAGATTAAAGCGATCTACATTTACTCATATATAAAACTGTGTAATGACCCAAAGTTTTCTGTATTCCAGCTAAAGTACTAAGGTTGTTGAAACGAATAAAATAGTACTTAAGGTTGAATATCTCTCACAAGTCCTATTTGGAAGATGTCCAAAACATTTACGTGTAGTATTTGAGGAATTCTCTGTCATTTAGATTGTTTAATAAAGCGATAAGAATAGTGCATATCGTTACATAAGATAATGAAATTAAACTTGTAGTGCATAAAGTTATACTTTTTCTGAAACTGACTAATGATCAACAGTTGGAACGTTTCTGTGCAATATTATAAAGGAAACATTAAAAATTGTTTAATATTAAATTAATGAAAATAGCAGAACACACTGAATAATCCAGAATGTATGTCACTAACAGCTTGTAAATAGTATTTTAAAACTATCTCGAAAACATATACACATAATTCAATGTATATTTTGAAAATCGAATTTTTACTTTCTTCTTTCTAACGAAGAAAGTAATCGGAGTTTTTTTCGTCTTCCGGTTTTAGACGGATTTACATGTTTTAGAGTGCAGGGATCCCCAAAAATATGTTTATACAAATTGCTTGTATGTCCGTCCAGTATGCCAGTTTCTCTGTATGTCTTCTTGTGTATAATCGTAAAGGGTACGAAGCCATGCATAGAGTTAAACCGAATTTTTTGTGTATATTTTTGGCTATAGCCAGTATTCTCCTTGAATGTGGGAAAATTCCACTGGAAAGGGACGCTGTAATAGCAATTTTTGTGTCATTTTCATTATTGTACATATGAAAAGTGTATGAAGTTATGCATAGAACTGAACTGAATTTTTTTGCATATGTTTTTGGCTATTGACCTGCAGATCTTCCTTGAATTTGGGAATATGCCGTCAGATGATACCACTGTAACAGCGATTATTCTTGTGCCATTTTCATTATTGTACCACCGAAAAGCGTATGAAGTTATGCATATGATTGAACCGAATTTGGGGTATGGTTTGTAGGTCCCATTTGAATTTGGGAACAATCCGGCGGAAGGGGTCGCTGTAATAGCGATTTTTCTAGATTTTTCAGAGTTATGTTGTATATCAGCATGTATGAGAAAGAATAAAGTTTTGGGATTGACATATCTGTCTGGTTAAAGTTTTTTAAAAGTACTTTAGTTATATTCCAATGTGTTACTTGTGACTTTATCTTTCGCTTGAGTGTTTAAATTTTTCAAGAAACTACTTTTAAGCCATTACCCGCTGGTGTTGCGTTGACGCAATGGTCAAAATAATTACTCATGCTTAAATGAATTACTTTGCTACCACTATTTTAGAATTAAACAATTGCCCTATTTATTGGCTGAAATTCTGATATTTTAATAAAGCGATATTTTTTTCTAAATTTGTCGTGTCAAGCGTCTTTCAACAAGAAATTTGAATATTTCATCTTTATAGTTTTGGCGGCCAATGGATTAACGTGCCTTATATTATCTCGCGTTAAGATTACTCGTACAATTCTTATTTTATATCTGTAAAATACCTTTTTTAGTTTTTATGTGATATTGACGGTGAAAACGATTTAAGCAATCAATTTCCTATCTTGTTACAAATTTAATTACTTCCAAACATTCCATAATTGCCAAAATGATAGTTGTGGCTTAAAAAGTCTTGTTTACTGTTTGTTTTTTAGTCTAGTTGTATGTTCTGTGATAACTGCCTCAAAATTCGATTAGCATTTAAGTAGGTATGTTGGTGAGGTATCCGGAATTAGCTGTATTGTTTTTGATTAAGTTTAGTTGATTTGTTCGGGAAAAAAGAAAACATTTCTCTTTATGTCACTAGGGCGGCACAGTCCCCCTGCTCGCGACGCTCACCAACCTACCGCGTTATCACTTAGCGATTCTATTCGGTATCGGGAAGCAATGCCTATATTCTAGCCAATCCCAGATTATTTTTTGTGATTAAAAATAATTTAAATAGTTCAATTAAGTTCTATTCATAAGCTAGTATTAGTTTTCGTTGCATTGAAATATCTCAATTTGTTGATTTCCTGCAAGCAAGTAAACCCTATTGTATTTCAATGGGAGTCTCTGGAAATTTGGCTACTGGAAATAGCGTCAATTTGTCATCAATTTTGGCGGGTAATTTTGGTCGCCAAGTTGGCGGCAAACTTGGTGACTGAGCCGGGTCTCCCCTTGGTAACCTTCCTTATAGCGTCATAAAGCTTTGACCAATCAGATGCATTTCAAGGTATCTACGCAGATTATCATTGATCCATTTTCAAAGCGTTACTTTTTTTTTATATATATAGAAGGATAATTCGTTTTTTGAGAAATTCAAATGATTTTAAAACTTCGTATAACAAAGAATATGTGACAGACTTTAATAATAGATTTAAATGTTAAATTTTACATTTTACATTTTCAATATAGATATGAATATCTGAAATTAATCCAATTGCTTTGAAAATTTGCCAATACATTTATGAGAAATTCTAAACTAAATGTATAACTTTTGGGGAAATGTCATAGAGAAATGTAAAACGTTTTGCTTTCAATTTCTTTATAAATTTTAAAATATATTTTCTATAATTTTCCTTTTTCATTTATTCGTTGACTGTATTTCAAACCTTCATATAAAAAAAGAAGATTCAAGTTAAACATACTATTTTGACTCAATATTTTATTAGAAAAAATAGCTTTTTTGGGGAAAATTTTAATATGCTTTTTCTATTGAAATTGATTGTGCGAGTGAATGAAACATGTCTTGTAAGATAAGTTTACATTTTATATTTTGTTTAATGATGATTTTTAACACATGCTAACGTTTCGAGTTTGTAAGTAAGGGTTATTCTAAGGATACAATAAAATCTCCTTTACAAGGAAATGTTTAATATAATAAACTCACATAGAAAGTCACATCCATATATGTGGGTTTAAAGGTGAGTACTGTATTGCTTAATCAAAACTGATACTCTTCAAGCTGTGAATATGTCTAAAAAAGGTTTAATACATCCCCAAACATACAGCTTAACATTCAAACAGCATCGTACAACTGAACAATAACTGCCGCAAAAGCGTCACTGAGCCTTGAGTTAAAAATCACCAACCAACTCTACGGCTGAAATCTATAAAACAACTTTATCCCGCTTTGCTATTTTCACTTTATTTTCACGAGTCTCGCTTCAGATATCACGTTAATTGAATCCTTGTGACTATTATCTTTTATTGTTCCACACTTCATCTTTTGTTTCCACATTTTCCGCCATCCTTACGTTTCTGGCGACCTAGTCCGTTAATTTTTATACAAACTTAGACACATAAATTTATACAAATAAACATATTAACATAAAACAAAAACGTCTCACGTTATGCAGATGCGTTACCCCAAGGCTTCATGTATTCAGTAGCAGTTGATGTCTTGTTGGAACCGTTATGATCTCAGGTTTTCCCTACGTCAATAACTATCGCTTGACTTTACTTCAGTGACTTTATATGGTCCATGTATTTTTTCATTTAATTTAAGATCTGTACCGTACTGCGTTCTTTAGATTGCCACGAGATCATTTAATTTATATTTGTTAGGCTCTTTCCTCTGCTTGTTAAATTGTTTTTATTTTCTTCTTCTATTTTCAAAATATTTTTTCTCACTTCTTTTCTTACATTTTCCCCTTCGGTCATCATGTGGTTTACATCTTTTTTCTCTAGCATTTCTTTAATCCTTAAGTCATTTTCATGTTTCGTTTTTACACTAATCATCAATTCAAACGGACTGTATTTTCTACTTCTTGTAATTGTACTATTGATGATTCTCTGCACATCTGCCACATATTTATACCATTCCGTGTTCTCAATCCCTGATAGATTTTCTAACACAGAAATCATGATGCTATGATTTAATTCGATCTGTCCGTTTCCCCTTGGCATTCCCGTTGTAATTTTACCGTGTTCTATCCCTTGTTCTTTGTAGTATTCTGTAAAATCGCCTGATCTGAACGCTATCCCCCGATCCTTATTATTCTGCTGGGTTATTATTATCCCCTTATTATTCTGCTAAGTATACCAAACACGGTTTGTTGTAAGGATAACTTTTCATTGATTTCTTGAGCTGTTGTGGATTTCACCGGATAAAACCATACAAACTTGGTAAAAGTACAACTGTGAAGATATACTGATATTTCTTGTTTGTTGTTTGTTGATAGTATTGGTCCAATATGGTCAATGTGGTAAGTGCTTAATGGTATATTCTCCTTTGGTATGGGCATTAGGAAACCTTCGGCTTTGCCCCGTTTCCTGTAAAATAGAATACACTCGATGCAATTTACTACTACAGGTTCTCTTCTCAGATTAGGGATGAAGAAATCTTTTTTTACAAATTTTTCTGTTCTGACTATAGCAAAATGCCCTTTATGGTGGGTTTTACAAATAATCAATTTTTTCACCTCTTCAGGCACTACAAAAAATCTCTTCCGGTATCAAACTTATACAACACGTCATTCATTAGAAGATATTCATTCTCTTCACCCTTTTCGTCAAAATGTGACATTAATTCGAATAAATCTGGTTGCTTACCTGAACCAGCTTCTGCCGAACAGTCACTTATATATGACACATTGCCTTGAATCTCAATTTTTCTTAATTCGTACTCCACTTGCAATTTCTTTTCCTCTAATCTGCTTTCTGATTCTAACTTTCTTTCTTCCTTTTCTGTTTCTAGTCTTCTTTTTTTCCTTTTCTGCTCTCTCAGTGGCAATAACTTCAAGTTGATCTTTAACAAAATTTTCTTCATTATTCTTTGATTTAGTCACTAACTTTATCAAATCAATAATTCTTGAACTCTGAGGAACAACTATGCCTAGGTCATCACACAATATAAACAAATCTGCTTTTCTAGCTTATTCAGATCGGACATTATTCAATTTGTTGTCACTTCAACGGTAAAAAATATTACAATACCTTGTAGGCTTGATTATGGATGATTTCTAATCATTATAGATCAGAAAAAAGCTCATTTTTCCTATTATAAATTTCAGTTTAAAAAAATATATATATATATTTTTTTCTTTTCTGACTCAAGTATGAAATAGTTTCGTAATTTAAATTCGAATTCAAATCCAAATCCCGGCCGACCGCACCAAAACTGTGGGTTTAAAGATGAGTACTGTATTTCTTAATCGAAACTTATATTCTTCAAACTGTGAATAGGTATAAAAATGGTTTAATACATATCCAAACATACAGCTTAACATTCAAATGACAAAGCTTCCCTGAGTCTTGCGTTAAATATCACCAACCAACTCTATGGCTGAAATCTATAGAACAACCTTATCCCGCTCTGTTCTTTTCATTCCCTTTCCACGTGTCGCGCTTGAGATATCACATTCATTGAACCCTTGAGTCTATTAACTTTTATTGTTCCACAATTTATCTATTATTCCCTCATACCTATATACTCGATTCCTCAAAATAGCAAAGGTAACGGAAAATTGAGATCGTAAAATGAAGTGGCAACCTGGGGTTCTGAATATCATGAAGCTACCTAAAACTGCTGCTCAGATATGGCAAAAATACATATAATTTTCCAAGCTCTATTTAATTCCCTTAATTCTAAAGCGTTGAAATATTTTTTAGTAATTTTTTAGTATTGCACGCTCCTACATGAAAATGCTGCTTAGTATTGTCGAAAGACATAAAACTTAAGACCCTTTCCTTTTAACCCCTCTATGTCGGAATTTCTAAAATCGGTGAAATGCGTGTTGAACGATTTTCCTACTAGATTTTATATCTTGAATTTCACGCTCCTACATAAAACTGCTGTTGACATATGGCGAAACGACCTAAATGATTGTGCATTCTATTTAACCACATTAAGAAGGACTTCTAGAATCGCTGAATTAAGGGTTTAATTTTTTTTTTTTTTTGATTAGATTTGTTATCTTGGATTTCATGCTCCAAAATAAAACTATTGCTAAAATAATATTACAAAATGACATAAAACTTTCAATCACCCAATTTAATCGCCCTGGGAGAAGAGCAGAAACTAAAATCGTTGTAAAAGTGTTCAATTAGTTTTTAGTAGATTTCTTGTCCTGGATTTCACTCTCCTGCGTAAAACACTAAACACATGCAAAGATAAGTTGAAATGATCAAAATAATTCTATCACTCCATTTAATCGCCCTACCGGGATGAAGGAATTTCTAAACTATCTGAGATATGTGTTTTTAGTAGATTTTTTAACTTGGATTTAATACCCCTACATAAAACTGCTTCTGAACAATCGCAAACTAACCTAAAACTTTTGATCACACAATTTATTCTCTTTGGTGCGGGTATGTGTCGGGAAGGGGGGGGGGTCGGGGGGTTGAAATCTAAAATTACTGAAATGCGTTATAAATTTAAATTTAAAAGCAACGTTAAAAACGCTAGAAAATGCAAAGTTTTCGTAGACTAATTTCGGTAGCGTTTAGCGTACCGTCCTCGGTGCAATGACTAACGAAAACATGGTCATTTATATACAGGAGAAGCGGATTCAACTGATAAGTTCATTAACCAATGGGGAAACAGGAAAATACTTGTACCAACCAATAGGAGAATAATATAGGTAATGCCATCAAAAATGTGAAAAAAAAAAAACTAGTAGTAATTAAGCAAAAGAGGATTTTATGAAATATTTCCAGCAATCTGATAAAGGGGAAATAACGAATTTACTATTAACAATATTGTCATGATTTTTGTAGATATGAAATGCCTCAAGAAAGTTAAGTTCATGTATATAAGTGAGTTTAGAGATAATTTTGGATGTTTTAAAATCAAAAGAGTGGTTCATCTCCCAGCAATGTTTAGCAATTGAAGATTTATTGGTTTCCTGTTTTTTAATATATTATTGGTGTTCCTTAATACGAAATTTAAAAACCCGTTTGGTCAGCCGATAGGATCCCCCATTGGTTAATGAACTTCTCAAATGAATCCGCTTCTCCTCTACATAAATAAGCAAATTTCCGTTATTCTTTGCACTGAGGAGGTGCGTTAAACGCTACCGAAACTAGTCTGCGAAAAGTTTCCTTTTTCTGGCGTTTTTAAAGTTGCTTTTAAATTTAAATTTATGTCATTCTGCTCCAAGGAACATCTTAATAATTACTGAAATGCGTTTAGAATATTATTTTTTTGTTTCTAGATTTGTTATCCGGAATTTCACATTCGTAAATAAAACAGCTGCAGGGATATGAAGAAATTACCTAAAATTTTCAACTCCTCTTTTAACCCCGTTATGAGAAATTTCTAAAATAGCTAAAATACGTGTATAATTATTTTTTAGTAGCTTTGTTATCTCAATCTCATGCTTCTACGTAAAACTAACGCAGATAGATGGCGAAATTACATAAATTTTCTGCTAACATATTTAATTACATTGGGGGTGTGAATTTCTAAAATCACTGAAATGTTTATTTAATTATATATATATTTTTTGTAAATTTGCAATCCTGAATTTCCTGCTCATACCTAAAACAGCTGCTGAGATAATGCGGAATGACCTAATGCTTTCGTTCCCCACCTCCTCCTTCCCGTTTCAATTCCGCTAAGGATGATACTCCGAAAATCCCTGAAGCACATGATGAACTTTTTCCTTAGTAGAGTTTTCTAATCCTGAATGTCACGTTGCTATTAAAACTCAACAGCTTATGCTGAGATATGCGAAATGACATAAATTTTCGACCACCCTATTTAATCCCATTTATAGGGGTTAATCTAAAATCAATAAAATGTGTGTTTGTTTTTTAGTAGTTTTACTATATAAAAATTTTACGCTGCTACCTAAATCTCCAGCTACGATATGGCAAAATTATGTACATCTGCTTAAAATAATTATATAAATAAATATATAAATAAATATACAACAAACCAAAGATACCTAATGACGTAATATGTATTGTATATATTAAATTGCGTTGATGATGTAGCCTTTGGTTTGGAAATATATTAATACGAACACTTTCAAAAAGTTTCTTTTCTTAAATTCACAATTTTTACGATTTCTGCTATCTTTAAAAATCGAATATTCTTTTCTAATTAAGCTACGAAATTTAAAATACAAATCATATCTATGTTCAGTCCCATTTCAAAACTTGAAATCTGTTACGATAAATATGAAAAAAAAATTCGTTTCAATGTTCGTATTTAGTTTTTTTATGCAATGTTTAAAAATTGTTATCTACTTCGAAAATAAAACAAGTACTATAAAAATTTTGTTTTTAAAGTCAACTCCTACTTAGGTCATGAAAGAAAAATTTAATATAATATCTTAAGCTAATATTATTTTTTGTTGCATTAAAATATCTCAATTTGTTGATTTTCTATAAGCAAGTAGGTTTACAATGGAATTCTATGGGAATTTGGCGAAATATTAGAAATATCGCCAAGTTGGCGACAAACTTGGTGGTATTTGGCGACAGAACAGGGTCCCCCCTATGGCAACCCCTTATTGAAAATACTTTCATTGACCATCAATAACCAATGGCCGCCATTTTGTTTCCCATGCAAAACTAAAAGTAATTAATTAAAATTTAATTAATTAATTAATATTTGAAAAAAACTGTATTAACAACAATTCTCATCCAGTACAAGTTCAAAAAAAAAAATATTTCAACTTGATAGGATGAATAATGAGTATTTTATTAACGATTGAAAATTTGAACAAGATAAATATATAAATAAACCAATATAGGGAGAGTGTGAACTAATAGTAGGAATTGAAAAAGGACAAAACAAAGATGCCAAGTCATATCTACGACATCTTTCTTTACAACGCTGTCTTTGCTTTTAAATAACATCTATATTAACACTTTCAAAAACATACACTACCGTAAGTCAAATTTGGAAATTCTAAATTTTTGGCATGGATTAACATTATTCTTTTGAATTTTTAATCTAAATTGAAAAAAAAAAAGAAATTACCTATGCTTATTGAACATATATACAGCAATGTAAATTTTGGTTGAAAGTTCTGTTATTTTGAACGAAAAGATTACGAATGATTATTAATTATCGACCATTATCGTTGATGAAAGATTTGAAGAGTCTATGCAATACAGCTCGAAAAGTAAAAGGAAAAAACTTTTGCTAGTTTTATTTAAAATAAGAAAAAGAAAGAAGAAAAAGAAAGAAAAGAGTTTTGAGAAGTGATAATATTATAATATGAAAATATTTAATTAAAAAATGAAGCGGAATGTTCGTAATACTTAAAACATTATTCAATGTGAATGATTGCAGTTGAAACTTTATTTGGTGATTTATCTGTTGCGTCAGATTGATTTTAAGCTAAAAAGGCATAAGCGTGACATCGGTTCGAGCGATGTTCACAGTAATGGTGATTTTTCAAGTGTACGAAAGCATTTTTTAGTATTTTTTTATATTCAAATGTAAATTATTTAAATAGCAGTAAATATTTTTAAAATGAAGTAAAATATATATTTAAATTTTAGTGTAGGGTAACTGTAGGTTAGATGGCCATAGAAGAGAGATGACCAGTCTAAATATCTCCAAAACTTGATCATAGATTGCAATATAAACATTAGTACAAACAAACACAGTAATTAGTACAAACAAACGCAGTAATGGTGATTTTTCAAGTGTACAAAAGCATTTTTTAGTTTTTTTTTTTTTTTATTCAAATGTAAATTATTTAAATAGCAGTAAATATTTTTAAAATGAAGTAAAATATATATTTAAATTTTAGTGTAGGGTAACTCTAGAATAGATGGCCATAGAAGAGAGATGACCAGTCTAAATATCTCCAAAACTTGATCATAGATTGCAATATAAACATTGTTTTTAGGAAATACTTCAACGAGTTTATTTATTGCAATGTGCAGTTGTGTTTTTCGATTATAAAAAGTAAGTATAATTTTAATATAAATTAAATAGGTGGTTGAATATTTTTTTTCACTTAGGTATCTGTATGTTTTGCACTACGGACGTTATGTATATTTTTTACTATGTGGACTTTTAAGGCACGTGTATAATCTAATCTTTATTTCTAAGACTAAAACAAAGATGCACAATGGCTATTGATGCTTTAAATTGGGCGACCATCAGTCCTTCAATTTCAGGAGAGATGACCACGTGAAATCGAGGAGAGATGGCCATCTTTAATCAATATTTCAAAATTATACTTAGTGGTGATGATTTTAACTAAATATAATTAAATTTAAAATAGATATACAACGTTTACGTTTATAAATATATTAATTGATATAATTATTTAAATTTTAACTAATATAAATATTTTAATAATAATAATAATAATAATATAAGGCCTAACGATTTATTTGTTTCAGAAAATACTGAAAAACGTCGGAAACTTTCATTACAGAAACTGATAAAGTTGATAAATAAATTGAAGTAACGTAAGAAACCTACAATTAACGCGAGAAAAAAAACAAAAACACGACAATGCCAGTAGCGAATAAATCGAAACACTTTTAAATTATCAGATTCTACAGTTTCTGAGTAAATAGAATTGGATTAGAATCACCGCGTTGGATGTGAAAAACAATATAATATCACATCCAAAAAGAATGTCTAGATAGAATGAATACGGTACCTGAAATAGTTCTATGAAACGTGTACAAATTATTAAGACCTTTGCCAAACATGTGGTTAGATTTTACAAAAGTGAAGTATTGAAATTATACTTCAAATTTTGTTTATTCGAATTTTCTTCATTCATTTTCCATCATATAACTGCGTCTTTACAAATTGCAATATATTTTTTTATGATTAACTATAAGAAATGTGTTATTTTTTGCTATTTAAATTAACTTTTTCTTTCCTGTATTGGATGACCATCTCTCCTCGGCTTTAAGGAGAGATGGTCAGCTGCCATTTAAATTTCAATTTTGTTTAGCACATTTTGTCTTCAATATTTAATTATTTTTTGCATAAAATATTATGAGTATATACATAATAATTTTAAATGTGCATAAATATTTCTTGTATTTACATCCTAAGAATTTTTATTTCAATCTTTAAACACTATGGTCATCTATCCTAGAGTTACCCTATATGTCAGACGTATACACACACATATTGAAAAATAATTTAATTCCAAAGATTAAAAAAAAAAAAAATCAGAATAATTTAACATATCGCCAATTTCCGTTATTGAAACGGTCACTGCTTCAAATGTTAAGAAATAAATATTATTCTTATGACAATTTATGCAATTCTGCGTTATTATTCTTATGACAAAATAAAGCAAAATTCTTGCTAAAATACATTTTCGATATACTGTTCAAATTCGTCATTTCTTTCTTTTCTTTTCTTTTTTTTTTTTGTAAGTTTTTGAAAGTTGTTGGACTAATCTTTCGTAACCGGGTCAACCGCTAATTAAACTTCTTACCGTTTCGATGTGGATATGTATGGATGATGTGGAATCATTGGATATTTCTTTTACATTTGAAATGGACTCGGGTTGGTGAATCGGGTTATAGAAGATTATACGAAGTTTATGCTTACCAACTAGTAAATATATGATTTTTCATTATGAATGAAAGGGTCAAAAGACAAATTCCCGTTATATATTTTTCAACTGCAGTTTTTATTTTTTACTAAAAAAATAAAATACTCTCACTTTACGAAATAACTTTGAAACGCTAATGGTGGCCAATGGAAGAATATTTCTTCCATTATCCCGAACATTATTTAAGCTCAGGATATCCTGAATATTATTTAAGTTCAGTGGTCAATTTCATTTGATTCAGTTTCAATGTTCTAGTACAAAACAGCTATTTTTGAATAGCCCAAATTTTGTCTAACGCATAAGATAATGTAATAGTACAACGGCGTTCCCCCAACAGCAAGATATATCGGCTAAATTTCGGCATGTTATACAAATTGTCGGTAAATAGACGGTAGTCGAATTGAGAGATTAACGCAACCATTTCTCGGCAATAACTGACGATTACTCTAGTTATAAGTCAATTTCTAACGTCGACAGAATATCGAATTGATGTATGAAAGAAATTGATTGGCACATACTGTAAATATAAAATCGGCCGATCCTGTCAAAACGACCAAAATTGAATCATTTCATTGGCACATTATTTTGCCTCGGCGGTAACTCTACCCCCCGTAGTGAAATGTTCCACGTGACATAAATACACCAATATCTGTCGAGATCTTTATCACCTATCCCCTCAAAATCCTCTATTCACGTTTCAAGGACAGACCAAACGAAGGGAATAGAAGTCAAAAATACTTCCGAAAAAATGTTTCTTCGTGAGAATAAATTCCTTATGCACAAATCAATAAACCTCAATCTGTTTAAAGTTCGCAGATTCTCCACGATAATTGGATAATAGACTGTAATTGAAATCTAACAACTTTTAACCAATTCTAATTTTCTCTTTTTTTTTTTTTTTTTTTTTTTTTTTTTGTTACATATAGTCATTCATACTTAAAAATATACTTTGATAAGTATGATAACTTAAACTGATTAATAAATTAAACGAATTAAACTGATATATTTGTTAAATGTTGATAATATGACTGGCCGTTTTTTTTCCCTTTAGATGAACTAGGGGCTCTGCCCCCTACGAGCTACGCTCGTCAACCCCCCTTCAGACGCCGCAGACTCTAACAGCACCCTAATTTGATTGGCTTTAAAAATATTTCGGAAGATTGAATTATAATTTGAATCTGACAATTATAATCTGACGTAATTTTCACCAAACCTTTCTTTTTCTTTTTAATATTCACGTAAAAATACTTTTGTTAGAAAAATGAAATATTATGATCATCTTAAAATATCAAATAAATGTCTCGCGCACTTTTTAAATTTAAACTGTTTTGCAATACTATTTTTTGTTCATTTTACGTAATAAGTGTAATGTGGCGTAAATGTGACGTAAATTCTCCTAGTTAAGATTTCTAACACATGTTAATGAATTTATAATTTTACAATATTCTTTCTCTTTTAAAATTCACGTGTAAATATAGTTTTTATGACGTAATTCTCAATACGTTCTTGCTTTTTATACGTAACTATTTAATTTTAATTCGAAGAGTTTTTTTTTCCGTTTATAATATTCACGTGTAAATATTTTTTTAATCTGAAGCAACCATTATTTTATGACTTAATTTTCAATGAGTTCCCGCTTTTTATATTTTCAGTTTATAATAGTTACAGTTTAAATTAATAAAAATTTTCTAAAATATGTAAAAAATATCTCTCGAAATTCGGAAAATTTGAATTTAAAATAGAAATAAAGCCTCAAAAAATTAGTCAAATTAAAAAAATAAATGCATTCTGCACACCGAGAAGTTCTGACACATAAAATGATTAAATTCCTATGTATAGTTTTTGAACCTATATAACTTTTTAATTGAACGATTTTGTCCAACTTTGGCATTAAATATCTCTTAATAGAATTCTTTGATTTGAAAACTGTCTGCATCAGCGAGTTTATCAAACATTTTTCTATAATACTACCGATTTCCATATGTTTGTGTGCAACAGTTTTTTTTTTAAATTAACGAAGAAAGGCCATGCTTAAGCATTCAAATTGGATGCCGATCTGCCGGGAATATCTACGCAGATTTTCATTGGTCCATTTCCAAATCAAAACTTTTTTTTTATATATAGAAGGATACGAGAAAATATCTTAAATTAAAAACTGCAAAATATTTTCTCTAATCTTAAATACTTTTTAGTTACGTATAGTCATTTATACTTACAAATATACTTTGATAAGTATTGTAACTTAAACTGATTAATACATTGAATTAAATTGATATATTTGTTGAATGTTGATAATAAGAATTGCGGTTTTTTTTATTTGATAAATACGAGAAAATATCTTAAATTAAAAACTACAAACTAGTTACTCTAAATGTATTTTTTAAATTATGAATTTAAAAATCTGAGTAAATAAAGGAATTTCTTTACAAGTTAATTATATAAAATTTTTGGAATTAAGAAAATACAACTCTAGACCTGTAATAAAAGGAAAGATGATTGATTGTAACGAATCATAAAAAAAATGAGAAAGTTTTTGAGATTTTTTTTCTAAATGTTATGATTTAAGTTGTCTTACAGATAATTAAATAATCTTTTTTGTTCCAAGTAATAAAAAATCTAATTTTATGATATTTTTAAAAGTCAAAAAAAAAAAAAAAAAAAAAAAAAAAAGACTGAATAAAGTATTTATTAAAAGAATTATTTAGATTTTGAAAAAAAATATATTTTTTATACGCTAGGGGGCTCTGCCCCCTACGAGCTATGCTCGTCCACCCCCGTTCAGACACCACAGACTCTAACAGCACGCTAATTTGATCGGCTTTAAAAATATTTCGGAAGACTGAATTATAATTTGAATCTGAAAATTATAATCTGACGTAATTTTCACGAAACTTTTCTTTCTTTTTTTAATATTCACGTAAAAATACTTTTGTTAGAAATGAAATTTTGTGATCATCTTAAAATATCAAATAAATGTCTCGCGCACTTTTTAAATTTAAACTGTTTTACAATATTATTTTTTGTTCATTTTACGTGGTAAGTGTAATTTGACGTAAATGTGACGTAAATTCTTCTATTTAAGACTTCTAACGCATGTTAATGAATTTGTTATTTTACAATATCCTTTCTCTTTTAAAATTCACGTGTAAATATAGTTTTTATGACGTAATTTTCAATGAGTTCCTCCGTTTTTATACTTTCTGTTTAAAATAGTTACTTGTAAAATAAATTTTCAATTTCAAGCAAACATTATTGTTTGCGCTTTTTATACAGTTGGCAACAGTTTAAATTAAAACAATTTTCTAAAATATGTAAAAAGTATCTCTCGAAATGCTGAAAATTTGAATTTAAAATAGAAATAAAATCTCAGAAAATGAGTCAAATTAAAGAACTAAATGAAGTCTGCACACCGGGAAATTATGACGCATTAAATGGTCTAAAAATGATTAAATTCCTATGTACAGTTTTTGCTTCTATAAAACATTTTTAATGGAACGATTTTGTCCAAGTTTGGCATTAAATATCTCTTAAAATAAATGTTCGATTTGAAAACTGTTTGCATCAGCGTGTTTATCAAACATTTCTCTAAAATACTATCGACTTTCATATTTTTGTATGCAACAGTTTTTTTTTAATATTAACGAAGAAAGAACATCCTTAAGTATTCAAATTGGATGCCAATATGACGGGAATATCTACGCAGATTTTCATTGGTCCATTTCCAAATCAAAACTTTTTTTTATATATATAGAAGGTTAACCATAATAAAATGAGAAGTATTAAAGAATGTGATTTTTACAGTTGGGAAACAATGTTAAGTGGAAATAATTTTCATTGTAAGATGCATATATTGCATAATTAATTTCAATGTATCAAAGTTCGTTTTAATTCAAATAATATATTTTGCCAAATGGCGATATTTTTCACTATAAAATGCAAAAATATTTACCTATCGTGGGTGTAACTAATTAAAATGTAAGAAATTTAATATGTTTTAATTCTGAACTTTGCTTTTAAATGATAGAAACTTATAATAAGAATTACAATTAATTGCAATTACAATTTAAATTACAATTAATTTATCTTTCTAAGATGCAAAAATATTTGTATATCAACAGTATTAATAATAGGTAAGAACGTAATTTTTACCTTTAAAAATAATTTCGTTTGCTTCTTACACTAGAAAATTAATTGCAATTTAAAATTTAATTGTAATTAAGTATATTTTTTATATCAAATGCCTTTGACAGCAATTTTAATGTTTTAAACAAAAACATTTTTTTTTTAACTTTTTAATTGGTTAAGTAATGGACATGTAAATATTTTTCCATTTTATTTGTAAAAATAATGCCGATTAGCAATATTTATCCTTTGAATTTAAATGAGCTCTCTTACTTTTAAATACTATTTTTGCACCTTACAAATGTTGCTGTATAACACTAACTAATCGGCGAAATGTCATATGATATTGGAATCTTGTCGGCAAAAGATTACCTAGTGACCAAATGATCGAAAACAAATAGGGAAAATCTTCAAAACTGATTCAGTAATAATCGGGATGCGATGCTCCGCTTTGCCCGGCGGACAAAAAGCCTTTCCCGCCGACACAAGAGGTGTCATCGTTCGGGCGAAACATAGTCAAATTAGGATATTCGGCGGAAGCTCGGCCAGGGATTATGTGCTGCCTGGGTCACATCGTATTGAGCAAATGAGGAGGGAATTTGCAGCTGCGGTCCATATTACTTTAAAATGCAAGATCGAATTCACCACTTCGTTGATTCAAGTTTCATTTGGAAAATGGACCAGCGCAGCGAGAGTAGCCTACAAATCTATTAATATAACAAGATATTATTTTTCTCCCCTGCAAAAACTCTTTTTAAAAACACATTTTTTGTTCATTTTCTTTTCCTGTGATTCGTATGATATCATGTTTGATAGAAAATTATTTTAAGTATACTAGGAGGGCTTCGCCACCCTGCTCGCTTCGCTCAACGACCCCCGCGTGATCTCTTCGTTACTCCATTCGGTATCGCCAAGCAATCCCTATTTTCTAGCCAACATCAGACGTAATTGTTTCCATTCTGGATCGCATGGCGAACCCTTATTTTTCTATGCATTAAATTTTTAGATTCAATTGGTAAAAACGTGCTTCTCCCCACCTTCTAACAATTTTATTTCCTTATCTGCAAGCATATAATCATTAGAGCGTACAGAGTTTCAAAATTATAAGAATTATTAAAAATAAAATTATATATATACTGTTACGAATATTGTAAATAGTTAGTGTTTGTGTTTAAAAATAATGTAAATAGTTAAATTAAGCTCTTTTCATAACCTAATATTAGTTTTTGTTGCATTGGAATATCTCAATCTGTTGATTTTCTGCAAGCAAGTAAACCCTATTGGATTTCAATGGGAGTCTATGGAAATTTCGCGAAATACAGGAAATAGCTCCAAGTTGGCATCACTTTTGGCAACTAATTTTGGTCGCCAAATTTGGCGATATATCGCCAAATTGGCGATAAACGTGGCGACATTTGGCAACAGGTGCACCCTTGGTAACCCCATTATAGTGTCAGAAAGCTCTGACCAATCAGATACGTTTCGCAGTATCTAAACCGATTTTCATTGGTCCAATTCCAAATCGTTACTTTTTTTATATACAGGGTGATTCAGCTCGTCGGTGACAAACTTTAAGGATCGATAGAGCACACCTAGACGAACATTTTTGAATAGGGAATGTAGGGTCCCTGACGCGATGGTAAGGCGCTAGGCGCTTTCGAAAATTTGGGTGCCGAAATTCGAAACGTCATAAAAACTAGGGAAATGGTTAGATTTTCTTGCTTGTTGCGTCGAAATGATTCTGTTTGTTTAGACTTTCTTCAGTACCAATTTGATAAGCGTATCTCTTAAAACATGGATAGGGGGCGCTGCAGACTTTGGAGAGCTAGACAACAACTTTAAGCCCGTTATTTTGATAATTTAACACATGCTCGCCAAAGTTTATACTCTAACTTAAAGTTTGAACCCAAAAGTAGAGCCCTGCAAAAAGCGTAAGAGCCGGAATAAAATGTCAAAGTACAGGGTGGTCGAAACTCGAAGGCTCCTATGAGATAAACAAACAGATTTCTTGACTTATGGCATGCATTTTCATGATTCTGTTTGCTGGGGCTCTCTGAAACTCAGTTGAACGGTACAAAAAGAAACATCGATAGGGGGCGCTTTGGGCAAAAAACATAATTCGTTGACATTTCGGACGCTAACTGGAAACGGGGCGCTACGATCAGTTAGTAATAATGAAAACACATTTTCTACCTCTGCTCAACACTTCTGAATAAATTTAGACCAAAAACATCAATGATACTGGAAATTTATTTACAAAAAATAACACTACAGAAGATGCTCGAAATTTCGACCTTGGGCCATGATGCAGGCTTCGCACCTCCGTCGCATTGAGGAGTGTGTGTTTCCAACAATGCCAGGAGTATCTCTGATCTGCCCTGCAGCTGCCACAATGCGCGCCACAAGTTCTTCAGCACTGCTGACAGGTGTATGGTATACCTCGGCCTTCAGGTAACCCCAAAGGAAGAAATCCAAGCAGGTGAGGTCTGGTGATCGGGCAGGCCAGTGAACTGGACCCCCACGCCCGATCCACCGCTGGCCATACCTTGCGTTTAGATGGAGACGCACGTCGTTCGTGTAATGGGCCGGAGCTCCATCGTGCTGGAACCACATCTGGCGACGCGAACCTTCGGGTACGTGCGCCTCATCCAGAAGCTGCGGCAGCACTTGATCCAGGAAAATCAGGTAATTTCCACCTGTCAGCCGTTCAGGTAACAAATAAGGGCCAATGAGGCAATCCCCCAGAATGCCGGCCCACACATTTACTGAGAAACGCTCCTGGGCTGCTCGGCTTCTGGTTTCATGTGGATTTTCATCACACCACACATGACTGTTGTGGGCGTTCCACATTCCCTCCCGGCTGAAGGTGGACTCGTCCGTAAACAAAATGCTGTTTACAAAACGGGGATCCCTGGATCTCATCGCCAAGTACCATCTTGAGAATTCCACTCGAGGGCCAAAATCCTGCTCTCTGAGCAACTGCACCCGCTGGATGTGGTAGGGGTGCAGATTCCGGGAACGTAAGATGCGCCACGCAGTTGCTTGCGAAATGCCAACATGTCTGGCGATATCTCTCGTGCTAAGACCTGGGTTGTCCTCAACCAGGTTAAGCACAGCCTCTTCGTTGTCGGGGGTGCTCACTGATCGCTCCCGTTCAGGCCTGCCTCCGTCGAAAGATCCCGTTGTGGACAACCTCTGGTGTACTCGAGCGAAGAAGGCATGGCAGGGGATTTGCCTGTTGGGGTAACGCTCGGCGTACAACCGCTGAGCGGCTCGTCCATTACAACCAGCAGCGCCATACGCCAAATGCATGTCAGCCAATTCAGAGTTTGTGTACCGTTCCATCCTACTACCGATCTGCAGACAAGTAACCCGAAGCTTAAGTAGGTACCGCACGTTCAAAAGACGTGTCTGCGCATACAACTACGTCATCTCGCGTTGTCGTCTACGCATTACGTATCTTTTGCATATCGATATGGTACGATATCTTTTGCATAAATCAGCAAAAAGCACCTTATGTAAATTTTATTGCGCGCATTGTGCATGATTGAAACCAGCTATGTTTGTTAAAAAAAACAAACAAACTGCAGTTTTAATAGCTTCTTATGATAAGTAAATTACTCTCTTGTTTTGTTTCTAACTGATCGTAGCGCCCCGTTTCCAGTTAGCGTCCGAAATGTCAACGAATTATGTTTTTTGCCCAAAGCGCCCCCTATCGATGTTTCTTTTTGTACCGTTCAACTGAGTTTCAGAGAGCCCCAGCAAACAGAATCATGAAAATGCATGCCATAAGTCAAGAAATCTGTTTGTTTATCTCCTAGGAGCCTTCGAGTTTCGACCACCCTGTACTTTGACATTTTATTCCGGCTCTTACGCTTTTTGCAGGGCTCTACTTTTGGGTTCAAACTTTAAGTTAGAGTATAAACTTTGGCGAGCATGTGTTAAATTATCAAAATAACGGTCTTAAAGTTGTTGTCTAGCTCTCCAAAGTCTGCAGCGCCCCCTATCCATGTTTTAAGAGATACGCTTATCAAATTGGTACTGAAGAAAGTCTAAACAAACAGAATCATTTCGACGCAACAAGCAAGAAAATCTAACCATTTCCCTAGTTTTTATGACGTTTCGAATTTCGGCACCCAAATTTTCGAAAGCGCCTAGCGCCTTACCATCGCGTCAGGGACCCTAGATTCCCTATTCAAAAATGTTCGTCTAGGTGTGCTCTATCGATCCTTAAAGTTTGTCACCGACGAGCTGAATCACCCTGTATATAGAAGGATTAACTGGAATTCATGCTTTATAATCAGTACAGTTAATATGTATACAGATATATATATATTAAACAAAAACATAATTTGAAGAACAAATTAAAAAAATATATATATTTCCTACGTTGTTTAAGCCCGAGAAGGGACATATATTAAGTTATTTCATTCAATTAGTTCTACATTTAATGTTCAATTTTTGTAGCAAATTAGTTAAGCCAATTGAAGATTAAAAAATAAAAATAAAATTCATACAATATGATACTTAAAACACCCTAAAAATTAGATTCCGTTGAAATGAAATCGAAATAAATCTTAGACTTCTTCTATTTTTAATTGAAAATATTTGTATTGCAGATTTTGTATTATGTTTTCACAATTGTGCATAAAATGATAAGATGCATGCAAAATACAAAAAAAAAGAAAGCCTAAGATTTATTTCGATTTCATTTAAACGGAATCTAATGTTTTAGGGTGTTTTAAGTATCATATTGTATGAATTTTATTTTTATTTTTTAATCTTCAATTGGCTAAACTAATTTGTTACAAAAATTTAACATTAAATGTAGAACTAATTGAATGAAATAACTTAATATATGTCCCTTCTCGGGCTTAAACAACGTAGGAAATAAATATTGTTTTTTTAATTTGTTCTTGAATGATGTTTTTGTTTAATATGTCAAGTTTTTAATAACTACTGCACTCAGACGAACGGATTTTAAAATTAATAGAAAGTATCTTCATGAGGCTTTGATGTATGCGGTATTGCAACACAATGTGGGATACAGTTTACCAATGTGTAATTCAAAATGTTTCACCACTGTAGTAATGCAGGTTGGGGTAGTTTGGACAAAAACTTCCAATCTGAACGTAAGCAATCTATAATCAAAACATAAAAAATTCACTTCACTTAAATTTAGATACCCTATTCCCCACTCAGGAACGCTATGAATGTAAATGTAAATTGTGTTGAATCCATACTGCTAATATGTAACAATATTATAGCTGTGATACAGTAAAAAATAAAAAATAAAAGTTTTACTTAAATTTTTAAACCTTATTCTCTCCCAAAGGGTGATGTAAACACATCAGAAAATTATTACCTAAGTTTAACTTGGGATATAAATAGGAAAAATCATCTCAGAAAAAAAAATACATCTTAAAATTTAAGTTATGTAAATCCCCACAAAGTTCGCTACCTGCGTAAAAATAGCTATCCATTTTGAAACTTTTTACTAAAATATAAACTTGACCAAAGCAAAAACTTATTCTGAAAATATAATTTTTATTTCCACTATGACGCCATATTCACCTTTTTAATTTTTGAAAAAAAATCTAGCTCAATTTAATATTTCACGTGAAAATCTTTCAACTAAAAAGAAATAAATTATTATTACGGCTTTTGAAATTTTGGCAACAATGAAGTAAAAATGTTGCATTTTCTATGAAAAATGTCCGTTGATTTTCAATGAAAAAAGGGAAAATTGGAAGTATTAAGTAAAATATTTGAATAATGTAAAAAAAAAAAAAAAAAAATTGGCCCATGTTTCTCTCTGGGTTATAATTCATCCATATGCAAAGGCATTTTACCATTCGTTTTGATCCTGACGTCAGGCAAACGTTTTTACACTTTAAATTTATAATATCATTACATTTAGTAAAGAATAAAAAATGAGTGGCATCAGGGACAAAAAGGTGGGGAGAAAAAATGAAAAAGTTACGATCTCCATAGGCTTTTCCATGTTAAATTAACATTGAGAAGTGACACTGGAAATAAATAAGTATTGCGCTACCGCGCAATACTTAAATTTATTTTTCGGCTAGCCGGGCGCGAGTGTTATATATACATATGTACGTATATCTATATATACATATATATGTATATATGTATATACATATATATGTATACTATATATACATATATAGAAGCTATATGTATACATATACAGTACAGGACCTCAAATCCGGAATCCTAAAATCCGGAAGACCCAAAATCCGGAATGAATAAAGAAATCTGAAATTCCGCGATGAGACGGAATAAATAATTCCGGTAAACGCCCATAGATGGCGCTATGCACACAGTTCCAACTAAGCAAGACTAAACAACTGCACTCAACTGAATAAGTTTGTTGCAATGTTTTTATATTATAGTTTTAATCTAAATACTATTTGCTGACAGAGTTAGAAAAGTTAGTGTGTGCACACATTTTAAATTTATTTTAAAAAGAAACCTTGTTCTTCATTTAATAGAAAATACAAAAAGAACAAATAAATAATCAGAAGGAAGAACTATTTTTAAAAGATGTATAGAATATATTTACAATATTTATATGTAAAGATGTTTTGCTATCTCCCGCCCCCCCCCCCTCCTTCAAATGTTCAACAAATTTCATTTTTCGAAAAAATTCTGTTTGTAAGCACCGTACTAAAAATATTTTTTCTTTAACTCAAAGGGGAAAAAATATCTATGCATGGTTTCTTTCTGCATGACAAAACATACTATCCACCCACAGCTGATGATCTCATTCTGATAACGTTGACTTCCCACTTCACAGAGTTAAATAAACAAGTTGAATAAACAAAACAAACCGCAGATAGATATCTTGTTTTTCTTTGCAGTTACTCTAAAGTGGCCTTTTTTTTAGAGGTACATTATATTTTAATAAAAATTTATTACACAGGCTAATTAACTATTATTGCAGCTTGCTGAAAATTTGAAAGAAATTAGTCAATTAGCAACGGAGATAATTATTTTTTTAATAGAGGAAAAAACTGGTTTTGCTTTTTTTTTCTGTTTGCTTGCAACTCAATAATTTCTTTCTCGTGCAATCAAACAACGCGAACTTAATAACACATTTACGAAGTCCTTTTTATACGAAAAGAATAGAGTTTGAATAGATTTCCTCTTGCTTTTGTTTATTTTTAAACTTTCTTAGAACATTTTATTTTAAAAATTTAAATGTTTCTCTCTTTATTTGCACCGAGTCTAATGCTGCAATTCGCGATATAGATTCCTAGACCTTGCTAGGCTCTCACGAACGACGCATTTTCATTTTCTAAAAGATGTTTTAATGTTGCTAATAATGTGCAGGGTTTTTAAAAAATTCTTATTCTTATTTTAAATTCTTTTTTTGTAATTTGTTTTCGTCTGTTTACTTAAACTAAGCCCTACACGGCAATTGATATAGATTCCTAGGCCTAACTTGGCTCTCGTGAACAACGACACATTTTCTAAAAGATGTTTTAATATTCCTAAGAATATGATGTATTAAAAAAAAAATTCTTCTCATTTTCAATTATTTTTTGTAATTTGCATTTTTGACTGTTTATTTACTCTAAGCCAAACATGGCAATTCGCGATATAGACTTCTTCGCAGCATGTAAAATTTTGCCACGGTCATCTACTGTATCTGTTTATTTATTATTTTGGTTAAGGACCTGAAATCCGGAAAATTCCGAAATCCGGAACGATCGCGGTCCCGGCCAGTCCGGATTTGAGGTCCCATACTGTATATGTGTGTGTGTATATATACGTATATATGCATACATAGATACACATACATATGTATATATAACACTGGCGCCCGGCTAAACGAAAAGTACCATTTATTTAAGTAAAAGTTCATGTTCACCTGCTTTATGTATTTATTCATATTGATTATTCTTGTTTCATTAAGAAATGTTTGTAAATGACAGTTTTATTATAAAGATGTCGTAATATTCGCATGCTTTCTGCTTATTTATCTGTCCTGTATTGAAACCAAATATTTGAATTTATAACTTTTATTTTAAGGACGACGTAATAAATATGTTCTTTTTAATCCTTCAGAAACATTTATTTTCATTTCATTTACTTCTAATTTCGTGGAATTTTTGTACCTGGAAATCACGTGTAAAAGTTAAATGTTATTGGAAATATGTTCATTGATTCTCTACGAGACTAATTTTGCATTACATTTTAAAATAATTAAATAAATTAAATGTGGGATAGAATAATCCTATATGACATTTAGTTTTCCGATTTGACCCTGACATAAGCCAAACATATTAATACTTTCAAATTTACAATATTATTTGAACTAGCAAAGAGTAAAAATTTTTTGGCATCAGCAACAAAAGGATGTGAAGAAGTAAAAAAAAAATATAGCACTGAGGATCAGGATTCATGAACCACATTGGAAATAAATAAGTTTTGCGTTATCGCACATTATTTAAAAACTTATACACGTGACATAAATTTATTTACATAGTTTACACGTTAAGTATTTGTACGTTAAATTACAGTAAATTAAGAGATGATTAATTATTATTTTATTTATTTTAACAGTGATGTTACGGCGTAGTCTCTTCTTCTGAACGGTAAAGAAAGAGCGTGCCGAAAAGTCATAAAATAAACGTAATTTTCGTATTATTTTTTGCTAAAACAATTTATTTTTTTGAATTGGCAACTTACTTTGTAAAAAGAACTTGCTATTCATCCAGCATTTTATTAATTAGCCTGTTATCCTGATAAGTCTTTGAATGTTTTAGTGATTGAGTTACATGAGAGATTGCACCAAAAGTGGTATTTATATTTTGAAATTCTCTATATCTTGTCTAATCTTTTAACATATTATATAACAGCATTAAGCTGATAGTAAATACCTAACTGTTAAACAACTTTAGCTACAACTTAGCTACTGTTGCATGCTTGACAGATATATTAAATTTTGAAACGTACAAATGTAGCTTATTTCCAGTTTGTCTGGATAATATATCTTTTTCACACTGATTTCCCTGCTTAATTTTTTTTTTGAAAATTATGTCGCATATGGAAATACCATATTTATATGATGCACAGATTCTATTTGTTTATTAACACACAATTTGTGTTTATTGTTAAAAGTAATGTGTCAAACTCTTAATCTAAATAAGGTTTTAGCCATAGAAAACTGGGCACCCATGTCATATTCGCACCATATTGGCGCGATTTGTTTTCGGTTGCCAATTTGGCGAAAACATAACAGCATAAACAACATAATCTAGGTTACCACATCAAGCAAAATAACGACACTTTGGTGCCAGTTAAGTACCCGTGATGTATATGACATTGGCGTAAAAAAAAATCGCGCCAATATGGGACGAATATGACATCTGTGCCGAAAGATGAAGGAATAGGTATATATTAACAGCGGTACGATAGGAAAACACTATTTCTATGTCAATCATTGATTTTCAATCGGAATTATAAATCATAGTTTATTTGTTACTTCTTAGTTATCCCGTCGACCAATTTCGCCAAATTATATAAATCGCCAAACCACTCACCAAATTATACAAATTGCGATAATTTTTATTTTTTAAATAACGAAAAAGAACAAATAAATTAGTATAGGTATTTAATAGTATAGTTTGGCGATATTTTTTTGTCGACGGGATAATCAATTAGTAACGTTTGATCATATGATTACGATTGATAATCACAAATAAAAATTTCGACTTGTCACTAAACAAACATCAAAATGTAATTTAAGAAGATCTTTTTCTATCTCTTTTATAATTGATTGTATTTTTTACATATCGCCTTTACTACAAGCAGCTTTAAATTTATTACGTGTTATATAAATGCCTGCCTCATGTCCGAAGACACATTTCATATCTTCTTAACCGTAAATCGCTGCACGATAGTAATATTCTGACGAGTTGTTATTCTTTTTTTTTTCTGACGCCTAAGCATATTATACTATTTTTGATTGTTTTAGACATATTTTGTATATTCATTTTTAATTGATACGACATAGCTGTGAATAAATAAAATAAGTAAAAAAAACGGTACTACTTAGTTATTCCGTCGACCAAAAATCTAACGCCAAACTATAAGATTAAATGCCAAAAATGGTTGATGGTCAAAATGGTTGTCATATTCACTTGACTTTAAGCAAGTTACGTCATCGAGTGATTTTTATTTCGACGTTATATTTGTATTTATAATAATGTTATTACTAATTTATTTGTTCTTTCGTTATTTAAAATAAAAATAACGTTAATTTCTATAATTTGGCGTGTGGTTTGGCGATTTATATAATTTGGCGAAATTGATTGGCGGGATAATTAAATAGTACCAAAAAGGTTTAATAATCACTTAAAATTATGTGTCCCTCATCTTTTTCCACAAAAGAAAAATTGGTAATTTCGGTTAGCCGGGCGCAAGTGTTATGTATACATGTATATGTCTATATACATGTATATATACATATGTATAGATATACATATATGTGGATATACATGTATATATGTGTATATATACAATATATGTATACATACATGTATATATACATCTATATGTATGTATACATAACACTGGAGCCCGGCTAACTGAAAAGTACCGAAAAATTATTGTTATACTACGATTTTGGTGTTTGTAAATCTTATTTTGGGATTCTTCCTTAATCAGGCCTAGAGCTAATTGGCTTGGTGCTTGGTGCAGTTTGGCGGTAAAATAATTTCATTTTTAAACCGTATATTTGATACCACATTGTTCCAGCATCGCACTTTTTGCAGCTAACTTTGGTTGTAGAACAGATTACAGAAAATTAGCTAATACTACACTACATAATGGAAAATTGGTGCTTTTCAAGACTTGAGGAGATAAAACGATTTGATAACTTAATTTATCTAAGCCTTTTCACTGTTTCATATAAAGATGCAATATTTTTCAATATTTATACATTTAATATAAAAAAGCCAATTATCTGTTTTTATATACAAACATAAGTAAATTGTATATAGAAAACCGTAATAATATCTATGAATGAACGTGATCAAGTGATTTTTAATTCGACATTTTATTTGTAATTTTATTATTGTTTAACTAATTGTTTAGTACTTTTATCATAATATACACTAAAGAGACAAAACATTATGACCAACAACCTGATAATCCGTTGGCCCACCTTTAGCACGCAAAACAACTCCAACCCGCCTTGGCATGGATGCATAAGTCCTTGGTAGATGACCGGAGATAAATTTTACCATATGTTCAAGCAGCGGTCATGCATATCAGAGATATTCCAAAATGGTTGTTTTTGAGCTCTGAGCTGCCGTTATATGACACCCGAAATGTGTTCTATCGGATTAAGATCCGTCGCGTTAGGCGGCCAGGAACTTATCTGAAATTCAGTATTATATTCCTGCAACCAATTGAGTACAATTGTCCTGTGACAGGGAGCATTGTCTTGCTCGAAGACTCAATTTCCATTTCGGAAAGCAAGTACTATTTAAGGCTGTAAATGGTCCGAAATGATGTTCAGATAGTCCGCGACCTTCATGGCTCTGTTCTATTACGACCAAAGGTCCCAGAGATGCCCATGAAAACATTTCCCAAAGCCAAATAAGACCAATACTGGCCGGTGTATGACATGTTTTATAAGGGGATGTAACAGTTTGCCTAGAAGACGGCGTACCTAACACTGCAATCGACGTGTTGAAGGATGAATCGTGTTTCATCCGACGAGGCAACTCTCTCCCTATAATCAATAGTCTAGTCATGATGTTCCCGGGCATAGCGTAGGAGTATTTGGCGATGATGCTTCCTCAACAGAGGCACATGAGTGGGACGTTTCCTGCGTACTCTTACATTCAACAGTGTCAGCTGAACTGTGTGCTCCGAAGGAATTTTACTTGGAGCTGTATTGTATTAGGATGTTAGTTGAACCAATCTCTGTCACCGATTTTGCTTTACCAAATGGAGAGTCTCCGACGTCCTTTTTATTTGTTAACGCCTAAACGTCCAACGCGATGTCTTCTACTGAGGGTTTCAACGTCATTCATCCACTTGGTATAGGTACTAACAACGATATGTCATGATAAACCCATGAGACGTGTAGTTTCGAAGATACTCGCTCTGTGTAGTCGGGCGACTGAATTCTGCCCTCTATCAAAGTCGTTTAGATCAGTAGTCTTTACCATCATAGGCAGAAGTAAGCGCAAAAATGATTCCTCAGTCTCCCTACCAGCATTTAAATATCATTCCCAACTGATTATATGCCCTCCACGTCGTCCAGTCAAGCTCAGTACAATATGTGGTGATGGTCATAATGTTTTGGCTCTTCGCTGAATATAATACATTGTATTTGTATAATTTTGCAAGTAGTTTGGCGATTTACATAAGTTGGCGAAATTGGTTGATAGGATTATCCAGTAGTGCCGTATTTTTTCAATATTAATACAATGTATTTAATATAAACAAGCCATTTTCGTAGACAGGTATCAGTCAATTGTATTTAAATAACAATAATAATAATATATATAAATAAAATTTTTACATATGTATACTAATATAATAAAGAGACAAGTTTTAACTGAATGGCTTATTCTTCAACTCAGAGAAAACAAGTTGGAAATTGCTCGTCAAACGTGGCAAATGAGGTGCGTTCGTACTATAACTAGTTTTATAATTATTTTTTGCACCCCATATTGTACTGAATGTATAATTTTTTGCACTTCATAAGGTGCATAGTCTGTAACATCATTAAAAGGCACTTCCAATAATTTTTTTCCCATTCGCCGTAATGTAACGGAACAGTTTTGACTGTCCCTGTAGTTAAACTATACATCCGATTTTCATAAAATTTGAAATGGATCGACAAAATTTTGCAACAGTTGTATATTTAAAATTTCAGACCAATCTGAAGGCTGTAAGATCATTAAAATGCTCTTGCAATAAGTTTTCCCATTGGCCGTAATGTAAAGAAAAAATTTTGACTGTCCCTGTAATTAAACTATACATCCGATTTTCATAAAATTTGAAATGGCTCGACAAAATTTTGCAACAATCATATATTTAAAATTTCAGACCATTCGGTTGGGTAGTTTTTTTCTCTGTTACATGCGGACGGACAGACAGACAGACAGACGGACGGACGGACTGAACGACGACTATAGGTGCTACGTATTTATATAATTACAAACGCACCTAAAAAACGACTAAAAGTCAGGATCGCGAAATCTGGACGGCAGATTGTTCTTATTATCTTGGCAAGCAATAAGAAAGCGTTCTGGATAATTCGGTCTATGATGCGTTTAAATGGGGGAGTATTTACATTTCACCATATCTCCCCAGCAGTTTTATAAAGCAGCGTAAAATTCAGAATAAAAATATCTACTAAATAAAAAAAAAATAAACACGTATTTCAGCGATTATAAAAGATTGACCAGTTAGGGGGTGCAATGGGGGTCTAAAGTTTTAGGGCATTTTTTATATACCACTGGCAGTTTTAGGTAAGAGCGGGAAACTGAGTACAACTAATCTATTAAAATAACAGTTAAATGACCCCTTTCCTGTGGAATATTTCCCTATTGAAGGAGGACCTGCTCACCATAGTCAAAAACATACCATTTTTTTCAATTATATGCATAGCGCCATACACTTATCTTTAGTATAATGACGATACACGGACATACGGACACATGGACAGACAGACATTTTCTATAAACTTTTTTGTTGGTATTTCTTTCACCTAAAACGCGAAAATCCGTCAAAAACCGGAAGCAAAACATATAAACTACAATAGATTCTTATATGGAAGATAGAAAAAAGTAAAAAATATTTTTTTGAAAAAATAAAATGGCTAACTGTCACATTAAACGGGAAGTTGCCATCCCCTTACTTGTTTAGGAATGTCACCTGATTTGTGCTCATATAATATAGATGGTTATAACTCTATGCGATTTGCAACAACATTCAAGGGAAACAGAAATAATGGTGTTTTTTATTCACTAAAATGTACAAAGAATCGCAATAGAAAAAAAAAACAAATATTGCAATATATATATGTATGTATTTTATGTTACGCCTTTATCACTTAATGGTTTACTATTAATAAAATTACGATTATACGTTGAGAAAATAGCTTCAAAATCCTGAACATTTTTTTTTTTTTTTTTAAATTGCTTTATTTTTCTTTCTTGATAAAGAGGGAGAAATATAATACACTCCTTTATTTAACGTAATTTGGTTTCTTGTTGTAAGGAAGGTAGATTGAAATCGATTTTTCATACCCTTTCTAATATGCTATATGGAGTATAAATATTATATACTCAGGTGTGTTTCAATTCAACGACCGACTTAATGTATTGTAGCTTTTTTATTTTGTTTATAAAGTAATTAACAGCTATGAATGGGGTGATTTTTAAGAGTAACATCGAATGCTTAAAAAAAAGCGTGTTTTTTTCTAAATGTATATTTTCATTTTCACTTTTAAATAAGCATACCTGTTCTCCTTTTCAAGAATCCAAAAACGACGAATTTTTTATTGTTGGAACCATGCAAAATTAACTTATGAATCACAGTGATGAAATCAAGCTTAATTTTTAAGAAAAACACACAATTATAAATGTCATTACATAACTGTATAGAAATGTCATAATCTGTAAACGTGTGTAAAACATTTTGTTAGAATGTTTTACTTTCCATATGTTATTAGTTGATTAGAACATATTCTTATGTTATCAATTTTCTGAAAATCAGACAATTAAAATCACAAAATTACAGTTATTAATCATTTATTAAATTTAGCTATGTTTTACAAACTTTTAGCATTAAGAATTCGTTCATAATATACTTTATTAGTAATTGTACATTTTTTTGCCTTTTTAGGGTACAATGTAGAAGGGAAAATTGTGAAAAGTTTATAGAAAATTAATAATTGTTATTCACATTTTTCATCATTTAAATAAAAGAAAAAAAGGTAGTATTTTAGAATTTTAGAAGACTCTACCAAAATAACTGAAACATTTCTACTAGCAAATATCAGTATGTATCAAAGCTTGGCATATCCTACAAATGTGAATACAAGACCGCCATTTGAAAAATCCTTTATCAATGCACCCCGGTGTCTACAAAATACTTGGAGGAGGCCACCATTCCCTTATGTGAGACGAAACATGATGTCAGGGAGATATATAAATGTAGGCATTGGACCAATTTCACATCGACCTAATACTCCAATGCCTTACAATATTATTCCAGGCATTAAATATTCTGTGCCTAAACCACATGTCGTTGTAAACACATCCATTGGACAGAGACCACAGTTTTTTCTGGTGTCTGCTAATGCAGTTGGTAGTCAAATTAATCAACATATGATTCCATTATCAAAAAATAATGAGATTAAAATAGCTGTTGAAAATTCATCGCAGTTCTGGAACAATCCAATTTTGAGCAATTCCATGACTAATCTACCTACAGGGATAACGCCGACATTTACTCAAAGCCAGTCAATTTACTCAGTACCTTCTAACATAGTCCATAGTCAAAATAATCAGAGATTTTTTCCGTTAGTTAATAACAGTGGGTGTCAATCAACTGCTGCAGCTTCCAATCAGATAAGCGGATTGACTGCTCCAGACACGTTCTCTAGCTTGACATTTCAACCATCAGCCCCTGGAATAGGGATAAATTTCTACAACACTAATACTGCAGAATCTACACGGAATAAAAATGTTAATGACTGCATGCCTGAATTCAATGAAGCCAAGCAAATGGCAATACCATCACAGATAGAACAATACAACAAAATTTGCGTAGATTACCAAAGTCAAAATATGCAAGATCAATCCTTCAACAGAACCTATATTAATGCTTTACAGTCAAAAAATCTATCAATGACTGCAAAATTAATTATGCTTCCAACGAATATTTCCATTGCACCTTCACAGAATATTTGCAATGCTGCTCCACTGAATATCTCTAATGCTCCTCTACAAAATTACTTTTTACCGCATGCTAATATTACTCAGCAGGATATTGCTAATTGTGATATCCGAGCTGTTATGCCTCCTTCCATATATCGAAATCCTGTTTTCTCACAAAATTTGTCATCAAATATCTTAGTTAAGGAATACAATCATAATGTTACCCAAAACGTGTTATCGAGTAACAATATTACTGAGAATAATTCTAATATAAATTCTAATTCGTTATCACTTACTGAAACTGATCATATTGCTGAAAGACGCAAAAATATATTATCAAGTAGTGATTTAATTTATTGTAATCAAAATTCAATACAAAATTGCTTATGGACCAATATAAATGACGACAATAAACCTCCAACGACAAATGAGTTTTTAATAAATGAAAAGAACGATTCTAGTAATAATAATTATTCTGCTGAGATTAGCAATAATTCAGAACGGACTTCTAACGCGATTTTGATAAATAATATTAAAAAGGAACCCCTGTTTGACAACAGGAACTCTGAAAATACAAATGTAAATGAGCTAATTTCTAATCCTCTATCATCAATTAAAGTTGAAAAAGAGTTATCTAAAAGTATTGAAGAACATCGAAACGACAAATTGAGTGACGTGAAAAACGTTATTATTCAAAGCGTAAATACTGAGGATTATACTATCGACAAAACAAAATGTGGATCGCCCTTAAATCTTAAAAAAAATAAACAAACTAATAAAACTCGACCTGTATGCAGCATTCCTGTCCCAGATACTTCCTGGTGTGTTGTTTGGACTGGCGACGATAAAGTATTTTTCTATGATTCTCGACGAAAATTATCTGTTTGGGAAAAACCAGCAGAGTTATTAAATAGAAAGGATGTAGAAAAAATGCTCGAGAAAAACCCAGTATCAATAGATTCAAATGTTTTGGCGACGGAAGTTTCTGAGACGTCATCTTTGCATTTAGATGTTATTCAGAAAATAAGAAAAGATTATCAGAAAGTTGCGAACGCCGATTTAAAAGAAAATTCAGAAACGAAGATAACTGATGCAGGTGCAAATTCAAAAAACATTTCTGATGTTTGTGGTGCTTCACAACTTACTCGGAATTCTAAATCCGACACATTACCTCGTCAGGAAAGGGTAAAAATGTTTTGTGAAATGCTTTCCGAGAAAAATGTCTCAATTTTGTCGTCGTGGGAAAATGAAATTAATAAAGTTATTCCTGATCCTAGGTACTTGTTACTCACCACAGAAGAGAGAAAGGAAGTTTTTACAGATTATATTAAAAGGAATCTGGAAGAGGAGATAATTAAACGTAGAAAAAAATATCAGTTACAGAAAGCAAGGTTCTTATCCTTACTCATAGAAGCTGGCGTCACTTCTGAATTTCGATTTACTGATATTGCTCAACGTTTTGCCGAAGATTTGCGTTTTAAAGGTTTTGAAGATATGGCATTAAAAGAAAGTATATTTAATCAGTATGTTTCAAAGTTAAAGATGGATGATGGAGAAAAGGAAAACAATGAAAATCAACCGAAAAAAGAGCTAAACAAATTTCCATATGCGAAAAAAAGTTTTTATAAGAATAATCTAGAACTTCAAAATACTTCGGCAAATGAAAAACTCAATAAACCCATTAACAATAATTATGTAAAGAAAAGTATTCTAAAAGAATATAGTCATGAGAAATGTGAAACCATTCCTATGGCCAAAAGACAGAAACGCGTAAACAATAGTCTTGAAAATATAGAAGATGAGTTAAACGGTCATTTATCTAATACTATAAAAAATGATAAAAATGAAATTGAAGAACAAAAGCATAATATTGCTGTTATTAAATTTAAAGCATTGCTTTTAGATACAATTAAAAATTCAGATGTGAGCTGGCAGACAGCAAAAAAGATTATGAGAGCAGATCAGAGATGGAAAATTTCACAGGATTTGGATTCAGAAACGTGTGAACACCTATTCGCCGAATATACTAGTATTTTAAAATACAAAAGAATACACCAACTCCATCGATTTTTGGACACAAGACCAAATGCAACATTGAAACCGCCATGGTTACATGAGCCAAGAGGTGCTTTGAACGACGCCAGATCAGACAGATATTATTTTTATGAAAAAAATTTCAAAACATAAATCATGAAATACTTTCACGTGAAGGTGATTATATGTAAAGACAAGGGCAGAAATGAAAGAATTCCTGAATAAAATAAATTGTGCGTTACATATAAATCGAAATCTGGATATGATAAAATATATCAATTATGACATAAGAAAATGATGATATATATTTCAAGTACTATTTAAGTTTTAACTTATGATGTGCAATTTTAAAATTCTAAATGATAAAAGAAAGTAAATGAAACGTTTTTAAACTTCTCAAATTGTTCCATGGTATTGCTTAAATCATTTGAATTATGCTGATGGAACAAAGCAATCTTACATAAATTATGAATTATTTTAGATATGAAAGTATATTTTCTCATCCTGTATATACAAATTATATTATATTTAAAATTATGTATTATTTATATGAATGTTGAAAACTATAGAGAGTTGTTGAAATTGCAAAAAATAATATCAAAATTAAAAAAAATCAGATATATGGAAGACTTACAACAAATTAATTGCATCTAGTTATCGTTTTAAAAATAAGAAATGGAATTTCTAAAGAACATTTTAAACATAAATTATGGATTATTTTAGATATGAAACAGTATTTTCTGTCATCATGTATATATAACTTATATTTAAAATTATATATTATTTCTACAAATGCTAAAAAAGCATGGAAATTTCTTTAAATTGAATAAATGATTATGAAAATTTTAAAAAGCAGGCAGTTGGAACCAGGAAGCGCTGCAGCAAATTAGTAACATATCGTTTTGTTTTAAAAGCAAGAAATTAATTTTGTAAAGAATATTTTTAATGTAAATATTAAAATTATTATTCTAAGTTGTATATATTAAATAAATTACTTTATAAAAAAAGAACGCTGCATAATTATTTTAACACATTAGATTAATTCGAAAATTCCATTTAAACGAAATTTACGCGAAGAAATTATATATTATATTATAATTTTTTTCTAATGTTAATATTAAAGTGATTAAAATCATGATTCTAATGGTGTTATTACACGAGGAGTCAAAGTCGCTTGGATCCCAGGCGTCTCCATGTTAATGCTATGGAGCCAGGGGAGTCGCTTGGAGCGCGAGCGACTCTTTTGTTCGGGGCATCTTTGACGCCTGAGAACCAAGCGACTTGCCAGTAACAGCCAATCAAATGCTTAAGGAATTTGACGTCACTTTTTGACTGGGGATTTCAAGATCAACATTTCTGTCAAAATGGCCGCTCGCTGAATGTGGCTGAAACATGAATGAATATAAATTTATTTATTTTACTATTAGTATTACTTTTAGGAGAACAAAGACAGCCTAGTTTCTTGAGCAGGATGGGTAAATCACAGATTCTCTTCATATAACAGCTTAATTATAATTAAAAGAGACACATCTGCTTCCCGCTTTACTGCTGGTAAGTGTAATGTTTTGTTTTTATATATATTTCCCACCTTTTATTCTGAACTATCTTGTATTCAAAATTAAATTCAATAACTGTTAATTTCTTTAATTAATTTTTGCGTTTATTAAAAGTATTTCTTTGCTGTTATTAATAATACTTCACATATGTTATTTTGGTGCTATTTCAAAACTTTTTCGCCAAATTGTTTACGTTTTCAGCGCTGTATGTTAGTGTAATGCAAAAAATTGAATGTTGCAGTTTTCTTGCTAGATTAAAAATAAAATATTCTGTATCTATTAACTTTTATTTCACGGTATTAAAATTACTTTTAAATGTGGTGTATTGTCTGATCTTAAACGTAAAATAAAAAAAAAATCCTGCAAATAAATTTTCTGAGTTATCGAAATGTCAGTTTTAAAATCATAATTTTCTGAATTTGAAATGATCGTTATATTCAGGTTTTTGTTTATACATCTTTAAGAAAGTATATGCATGTAACATCTATATTTTCACTTTACATATATGTAAAAGTGACAGGACAGATCCCACTTTTAAATAATTAAATTAGTAAAAGTTTCAGTTTGATGGTGGGAAAGGTTTGTGAAAGGTCTGTAAATCTCTTATTTAATTTTTTGTGGTCATTTAGAATTTAAATGAAAACTAAAACCATTTAACATTAGGGTACTTTTCGGTTAGCCGGGCGCCAGTGTTATATATACATATGTATGTATATCTATATATACATATATATGTATATATACACACATATGTATATATATATATACATATAGCTTCTATATATGTATAAATATGCATATATATATATATATATATATATATATATATATATAGGTATACATGCATATGTATATATAACACTGGCGCCCGGCTAACCGAAAAGTACCCAAATTAGTTATATAGCAAATTGTGATTTAAATACATAATTTTCTTATTTTGTAAATGAGGAGTGCTTTAACATTAATTATTAACTTTAAATTTTTCTCTGAGTTTTTAATAAAAGAAAAAAAATGGATAATTTATTCTAAACATAAGAGAAAAAAAGCAAGGATTTTTCATGAAACACCACTTAACCGGTTGTATAATATACACTTTAGTTTTTTTTTTTTTTTATGTTAATGTGTTTAAAAATTGTCTAAAATTAACAACACATAACAGATGCAAAAACTGTTTCAATTATCTCTCTATTCTAAAAAAAAGTAACTACCGCTGTCACCGCCGCCGCCGGTTATGATTTTTTTGTGACCGGAGGACTTTCTTCGTTAATATTAACAAAAATAATGCATACAAAAATATGAAAATCGGTGGTTTTATACAGAAATGTTTGATAAACACGGTGATGTAGACAGTTTTCAAATCGAAGAATTATTTTAAGAGTTATTTAATGCTAAAGTTGGACAACATTGTTCCACTAAAAAAGTTTTATAGCAGCAAAAACTATACATGGCAGTGTAATCATTTTTAGATCATTTTATGCGTTAGAATTTGCCGGAGTGCAGATTGCATTAATTTTTTTATTTTGACTCATTTATTTCAGGTTTTATTTCTATTTTAAATTCAAATTTTCAGCATTTCTAGATATATTTTTTACAGATTTCAGAAAATTGTACTAATTTAAACTGTTGCCAACTGTATAAAAAGCGCAAGCAATAATGTTTGCTTCAAATTAAAAATTTATTTACACGTGACTATTATAAACAGGAAAAAAACTTTCAAATTAGAATTAAATAATTACGTATAAAAAGCAGGAACTTATTAAAAATTACGTCATAAAAAGTATACACGTGAATTTTAAAAGAGAAAGGATATTGTAAAATAATAAATTCATTAACATGCGTTAGAAGTCTTAGGAGAAATTACGTCATATTTACGTCACATTATAGTTATTACATAAAATGAACACAAAATAATATTGCAAAAAAGTTTAAATTTAGAAATTGCGCTAGACATTTATTTGATATTTTGAGAATTAATTTAAAATGTCTCATTTAAAAGAACTTTCTTTTCGCTTTGTTAAAAAATACCAGGAGACAAAGACTCTCTTTACTTAATTCCTTTTATATTAGCTTATTTTGAAATGTTGTTACACGTGTATACGTCATCAAGTTATTTTTATTTCGACGTTTTATTTGTGTTTTTATTAATGTTGTACGAATTTATTTGTTCTTTCGTTATTTAAAATAAAAATTATATCAATTTGTATAATTTGGCGATTTATATAATTTGGCGAAATTGGTCGACAGGATAATCAAGTAGTACCGCAGCGGATTTGGCGTTAAAATTCCCCAATCAAAGAGAAATGAATAGAAATTCGTTTATAGGGAGATCGCCACTGTTTTTTAAATTATGATTCAATCTTTCGAAATCTTTTTAAAGCCGATCAAATTAGCGTGCATTTAGAGTCTGCGGTGTCTGAACGGGGGTTGGCGAGCGTAGCTCGTAGGGGGCCGAGCCCCCTAGTCTATTAAAAAAAAAAAAAAGTTTGCACCCTTGTAAATATTTACAATTTCATATTTGTTACACTTCTGTTGGTTTTTTATATTTATATGTTTAAAAATTGTCTTTTATCGAGGGTTATGAGTAAAAACTCTTAGGTTTGCTTATTTCATGTTTCTATTCTTCATTTTAAGAAATATTCATGTATTTCAAAATCTCTCGAGCAGCATACAATCAGAGCCATTGCTATGACATATTTTTCTTGGGGTGGGGGGGTGGGGTGGGGGTGATGCTTAAAATTGCCCAGTCAATTATCTGTGTTTCGCAGAGCTTTTAACTAGAAAGTGTAGGTAATACAGTAAAATCTGTAAAAATGTAACCGGAAATCTGTCTATAAAATTTTATGCTGTGGCAGAAGGAGTAGTTATACAATTGTACCCAGGGGTCAGAAGTAGCACACTACAAGTAACGAAACTACAGTAGTCATTACTTTTAATCGTAGTTTGTAGTATAGTGTGCTAGATTTTGTACCAGGGCCGAAACTAGCCTTTTTTGTATCCGGTGCAAACATGGATTTTGCAACCCCCCCCCCCCCACCTCTTCCATAAAAAATATTTACAAAGAGAATTTTACTAATTTTCTAATAGCCGACTTAGTTAAATTTAATATATGTAATCATCAAATATGCAATACTAAACTATGTGATCTACAATGTCGGATCCAAGGGGTGTGGGTCATGAACCCCCCCCCCCCCCTCTGAACACTAACAAAAATATTCTAAAGATCATTTTTAAAATGAAACATACAGTAGAGTCCCGCTTAACCGACTGTGAGTTTCTGCTTTAACCGAGTTATTTTCTTATGATGGACTGATAGCTTCCATTATTATGAAACAGCCATTATAAATGTTAGGTGAAGATGAAAGAGCGTCATAAAGAGTTAGAAATCTGTTTTTCTGGTCAGAATAGGAAAAAAAAAATATGACCATTTTTTTTCTCCCATTCTGACCAGAAAATCGGAGTTCTAACTTTTTACGGCTGCTCTTTCATCTTCACCTAACACTTCATTTATAATGGCTGTTTCATAATAATAGAAGCCACCAGTCCATCAGCAGAAAAAGATCCATTCCAAAGGTATAATCCTTCATTTTGCGCCCATTCGTTTTGGCGCCCGGGACACATGCCCACTCTGCCCCTCCTTAGTTTCGGCCCTGCTCTAAATAGTTATAAAATAGATAAATTAAAGAGCTTTTGACAAAAATTGAAATAAATGCTCACCATAGAAACTTCAATAGTTGTCCCTAAAAATATACCAATTATTCTATGAACACGTACATGTGTTTTTTTAAACCAAAAATTTAAAGGCAAAACTATGTTAAATTTATTCAAAATTCATGATTAAATATAGGAATAAGAGTATATCAGTAGAAATAACACTGATCATCCATAATCAGAGCAAATTACGAATTAAGTTAGTCAATAACAATGTCATTAATGGGGATTGGAGAAATATTTGGTGGTCTTCTGGCTAACAAAAGTTCCAAATATCACCCACAAAGAGCGCAGTGTAAAATGGTTTCCAGTTACATTGTCAATGTCAGTTTTGCATTAGGGGCTGTGCATATATAACGTTATCATTTTAGGGGGGAGGTTGGGTCTGGCACAATCCAAAATTACCAAAAGATTGATAAAAGTTATACAATAGCCTCCCTCTTAACCGGCCTAAACGGGACCGAGGGTTAGCCGGTTAAGCAAAAAACCGGTTAAACCGGAGATGTAATTAAAATTAAATAAGTAACTGCATATTTAATTAAATGCGTAGGATGCATTATAGCTTTTTAATTTGTGTAGTTTTAAAAATGTACATATTTTCTATATTTTGTGAAATGAATACTAGTTGTAATTAACTGAATTGAAATACAAATTACCACTAGTAACAAATAATGAAAAGTTTTAAATACAAATTAAATAGTTGAAAATCTCGTCACGTACCTTTATGAGAAGTTGAAATTATTCTACATTACGTAAATTTGTGTTAATTAAACATAAAGAAATGAGAACCGAAATTTTCCTTTCTGAATTTTGCCTGATGTTGGGGAAAAAAGTCAGCCGGTTAAAGCGGAGTTCCGGTTAAGAGGAAGGCTACTGTATAAGTACAGTCCCTTAGCATGTTTAGTGTCAAGCTTGATAAAACTTATCATTTAAACTTCATACTCAAATCACATTATTCTATATTTATAATGTAACTTTTATTTATTATAAACATTGGTGATAACATTTACTTGATTTAATACTGATATTTCAATCTAATTACTCATAATTCATTTTCATTTTAGACCCAAGAAAACTCAGTAGCAGATAATAATCCTGGGAGTCGGTCACTTGGAAGAAATTACTTGTATTCTAATTATGCCCAAACAAGCTAAGTCACAGTGCAGAGAAGACAACAAACTGAAAAAATTCTGCTGCTGTATCTTGTATATGCTAATTAGGGAAAAGCCATTTTTTTTTTTTTAGCTTCTTCTGCAATGAACAAATGGACGGGGTATTAAATCTTTAATTTTGCAGTCCTGTCTGCATGAATTTGACCAATCAACAGAGCCCAATAATGAAAGAATTAAGAACAAGTCCTGCTTGAAGTATTTCTTGCATTCCTGGTGTGCATTTTTGAGGATGTCAATACTTTGCTCCATGACTATTGATTGTCAAATCTGAATAATCTTTCAAATGTCTTTGTAGCCAAGCTTTAGGATCTCATAATTATATAGAATGCATGTTGCTAGAATGTAAGTCCAGGCTGTTATTGGAGCAGCTAACATTTTAAATTTATATATATTCTGAAACGATTATTGAAAATGTCAGGCATTTTTATCTACATTCGTCTTTGTCCCAAAAGGAAATGCTAATAAAAAAGATTTGTTATTTTTCCAGAGAAAAACTTCATGATTTTTAGTGTTAATGAGAATGCATCATCGACTACAATTATGTAAGGAACGTTTATATTGGTTCTTGACAATTAATTGGCCTGAGGTACTATATTTGAAAATTTTAACCTAAGTATTTTTAAGGTAACTCTTTTCCGACACACCACTGTCACAAAACGTTTTACATCTTCATGTATAAAATTTAAATTGACCATTTACAAGAGCAACTAAAGTTATACTGAATGTGCCTTTGAAATTTAAAAATGTGATCTAGATCATACTGGTGGTGGTATAATCTGTACATATTTTCTTTCCAGAGCTCAAATGCTCAGTAAAAAATTCAAAATATAGTTTCCTGCTTTGTCTCTGAAGAAGTACATGCATCTAGTTCTCAGCAAAAGAGCTCTGTACACAGAGACAATTACAGAGATATTGCTTTGCACAATTCTGAATTAGAATTTAATTGAAAACTTTCATTTTCATATAAAAGTGAAAGAATTATTTTTAAATATTTTAATAAATATTTTGTAAGAGTATATAAATATAAGAAAAATGCAAAAAATTATATTTTTTATAAGAGAAATTGATATTAATTTCTGTAAATCATATTAAAATTCCTTTTAACCAATATTTATTAAAATTGTTATGAATGCCATATCTTGTTTTAATAAATTTCTCTTGTACTATTACAACGATCAGTATTATTTAATGTGCAAGAAATGAATTTTATTGTAAACTCTTGTTTCATTTTTATATCATTCTGATTTTTTATTTATTTTTTTTCCTTTTCATGAAAGTTAGATGGGAAAGGGAGGGCTATAATAGATGCACAGTTTTTAACAGACATAAAATTAAACACACTTCGTTGAATATAAGTCATTCAGAACCAAAGAATATAACGTCCATTTTCTCATTAAACCTGGATTCTTGTTCTATATCCAGTAATTTCATCAATTTAATACAAAATAAGTAAGTAGTAGGTTGAAAATGGTGCTAAATTCCTACAAATTTGAATTAAAATTACAATGAGTAAATAAATTTTATCTACAAATATCTCTGTGTAATGTTTTATGAACCTGATCCATTTTGATTCTGAATTACTCATACATAAAATTTGAAAACAACTTTTAACATTCCCACTTTTTTCCCTTTAAAAAAATGTATTGCTCATTTGCAGTTGGACCTTATTGTACGTTTTATTATGAAATATTTATTGTGTTTTTTACTTTATTGTCTTTCCAGTCTGTAGCTCTCATCAAACTAGGCCAATCATTAATAAATTTCATTTAAGATAAGGTTGTATTGATTTGACACAAAATTTTCGACTGTTTATTTTTTACATCCTTCATATCCAATTGGGAGTTCATGAAACATCTGCAAACACCTGCAAGTACTTCCTGGTGCATAACGGATATTATTTTTGTCTTGACACACACACACAAAAAAAATCTAAATATATAAATGTGATGCAAAAAGTCCGAAGGTGTCTCATTTCTTTGTAATTGCAAAAAGGAAAAATCATAACAATGTGAATTTTAAGCCAAAGAAATAGATTCTCCCTACTAAAGCATTTTCTCCTTTTGCAGTTAGCTACCGTGTCATGTAGAACTTTTAGCACAAGAATGTGCAAAATGTTTGTACATTATCGTCAACTGTCAATGTAAAAATAAAATAGATGGCCAAAAAATGTTGAAAAGGGCATGATTTTCTTTCTTTGAATATAACCATCTTATCAGTAATTAGGTACAAGGATAAATCAGATAAATTGAGTTTATTATTATTTAGGCTGGTTATTATTTTAATCTACATAACTTTAACATAAAGAGAAAGGCACTTGAAATAAACTGTCAAGTTTAAAAGATTTTTTTTTATTTCCTTTTGATTATTATAAACAAAAGAAAATTTTAGATAAATTTGACATTTAATCTGTGTGTATATGCATATAAATATATGTTGCAAGAAACTGTAGTTTACAAGTAGCAATTTTTCTAACTGAGTGAAAATATGTCCAGCCTAAGGCTCGACCCAGAACCTTTGGCTTTAATTGTAAATGCTCTTCCAACTGAGCTACCTGGACAACATCCAAACCTACACAATATTACTCAAAACAACCATTTTCAACATCTGATGTGTTATTTAAAAAAGCTCGACCGAATAAATCACAAAAAATGAAACTCGAATAAACTATGAATGCATATCACACTTTATTTTTTAACAATTATTTTTTTTTGTAAATAAGTGATGCAAGTATTAATTTTTTTGTTGTCTGGGATGTCATCCAAATAGCTCAATTCGCAGAGCATTCACAGTTAAAGCCTAAGATTCCGATCTCAGATTCAGAATATTGAATGAATTCAAAACAATCTGTATTAATCTACAGCCATTCTCTAACAACAGTGGTTCCAAATGGTATGCATACATCCCACAGGGCAGAGGGAGGGGAGCTTGATATTTGTTATTAAACTGATTCCCTATCGGCTCTTTTGTTCTTTCTTTTTTTTTTGTAATGTGGTGCAGTTTAAACATAAAGTCAGTACATGTGGATGTTTTAAGATAAAGTGAAAAAATAAGTTATCTTTTTCAATAAGCTCTCTCGCAAAATTTCAAAATACAGCAATAACTGGAATATATATGTATATAAAATGGCATAAATTTTGTGATGCTTAAATGCCTTTTTTAGGTAACTTTTTTTTTTTTTTTTTTTTTTTTTTTTTTTTTGTATAAAACTTTTTCGACTCGTATTTATTGAATGGGAATTTATTTTACTTCCTTTTTTAATCTTCCCTCATGTGAATATGGATTCACTTTTTAAACAATAGGAATTGCAAGTTACAGTGGAAGGTGAAGCATCTGGATTTTAGAAATTCTTAGGTGAGGTGTGACCTAAAAATGTTGGGAACCACTGCTCATGCTTAAATTTTCAAGAGTGGGGGATTTTCAGAAATCTTAACAGCCAGCAATATTCAAAGTAGAGTTGAAAATTATTATGACAAAATTAACGCGACTTCAATATTATTGCTACAATGCATTTTTGTGAATTTTTCTTACAATTAAGAATTATATACAACAGAGGGCAGTTTATTACAGCAGAGTTCCCCTCAGGATTAAATCAGGACAGGATGTGGTTGGTGTGGAAAGGATGCTTTTTAGATTCGCAAGAGCAATTTTTAGATTTATAACTGCACAGTTTTTAAAGGACTTCCTAAAAATCCCTTACCCTGTAAGAAAATCCATTTACTAGTGATGAGTGAAATGATGTAATCCTTACCATTGTAAAAGAATTGAAACCCAATTTCAGATAAACTACTTTTATTAAGAAGCGTAGTACTAAAATAATCATGAAAAACATGTAAAGTTTAATAGTATAAAAATGTTCTTTTAATGATGCTGTGAATTGATAAGTATTGAATTAATTCTCGTAGAATAATTTTTATCATTTTTGAAAAGAAATGATATAGTGGCCTATGTTTTATAAATATTTAAATTGCCTTATAAATTATTTTGAATATCAGTTTTTTAAAGGGGGATGTGCGAGTTAATCTTATCAGAGATCTATCTTGTTACAACTTCCTAGGTGGGACAAGTTAACATGTGAAATTTTTGATTTGTTTTATTTAAGAATATACGAGTATAAATAAAATTAAGTTTGGAGAAGTTGGAACTGAAGGAACGACCAACTCAGCCTTAAAGTGGTGTCTTTGTTAGTGGTGTTGGCGGTAACTAGTATCACTTTTTGACGATTGTCATAGAATGAAGTGGTGGACTACATACTACTGTTCTGTATAATTTTACTCAGTAGGTAGTTGTCTCTTGAAATGTGTAAAGAGTCATTTTTAATGTACCATGTTACCTGATACAAGTGTCTTTTTCAAAAAATGCCTCTTGATACCAATTACCCCATAAAATGGGGTAATTGTGATCAATGGTATTTTCTCCCATGCCTTGCAAGATACACAGTCATGGGTAAATGGGATTAAAAGATCTCAGTTTGGGCGTTACAGGAAGATATTTTTGGTTTTACAACTACAACTCAGAGATACAATATTGGAAAGATAAGTGCGCTGGAAAAAAAAGTTTTTTAATGGATTTTTAATTGCCGAAACGTCAGTGAAGGCTTACTGTGGAGACACGAAAAGTTTTGGTTTCCGTTAGTCTGTCTGTCTGTTCCGCGATAACTGCCGCAAAAAGCATCCGATCGGCTTGAAATTCACTGGTAATGTTGATGAGGTACCCGGACTTAGCTGTATAGTTTTTGGTTAAATTTGGTTCATTCGTTCGGGAAATATGGAACATTTTATTTTGCTCTATAATGCTTTTCAATGGCAAGTCAGACGATTTTCAGATTTTCCTTTGTTGAAAGAAATGGCTCATATGAAAAATGGATTCAAATGGTAAATTTTTGATGCTGAAATTTTTAAATAACATTAAATTATTCCAATAAATTATGTCAATATATTTGCGAGATTTTTTTAATTAGGTTTATAATATTGGGGCGGATTTTACGGATGTTTTCCAATAATATAAAGGATTTTGTTTTATCAAATTGACATAATGCATATTTCATTTTTTTCCTATTCTTTCTCTGTTGCCTAGCAACGAATTTGGTCCTAATAATATTAGTATAATTGCGTGTATAATGCTTGAGTAAAGCCAACGTCAAAACAAATGAATTAATGCATTTGTATCTTTGCATATAGAAGGATTTTAGCCCAGAAATAATAATAGGCAATATTTCATTTGTTTTATTGAAATATTTTGCTTAAAAATACAAAAGTTCATTATTTTCATAGAGAATAACGTAACATTTTCCCATAACATTTACCAATATTTCTTTAATTGTTGCCAAGAAAATCAAAACCCGGAATAATATTTTATTTTAAACAATTTTCAATTGAAATGTTTTGTCGTGAAACAGGAAAATTAAAAATAAAATTAAGTTTAGAAAAATTAATATGGCGGCATATTAAAAATAAAAAGAAAACTTTCGAGTATTTCTTAATATAACAAGATGAAAAGTTTTGAGTAAGTACGCATAGCAGGTGAATTAGACGTCATTTATCGAAAACAAAGATGCTGGAATAAAAAGATCTTGGGTAAAATAAAATTAACTATTATTCACGGAGGAAAGAGATAGATGGAGATGCAGTATGCCGTAAAAACAGTTTGCAATACGATGTGCGTTATCGCTCAGATTTAAATGCCCTCATTCGGCCCAAACAAAACAAGCGCGTGGAACAGAGACCAAATTCTTTGACTTCATCCATTTAAGCACGTCGTTGTGTTGTGCCGAATGTAGCGGATTTTAGGGTTACATTTTTGGCGTCACTTCAAGATTTGTTGTCTGTGTACGGTTAACATGAATATTTTATTTTAAATTTAAATTTTATTAATTTATAAAAAAACTTATGCTTATCCTTATAAATCACAGCGTAAAAAAAATCTAAGATATACTATAACCATCCGCACAATCAGTAAAAAATTACGAATGTAAATTTAAATAGTCTACTAGTTCAGGGGGGGGGGGGGCAGAGCCCCCTGAAGAAATGCAATTTTTGATTTAAAAAGTTACCAGAATAAGTAGCTCATCAGAATTTCAGAACATCAATGTACAACCACTTGTTTAACACTTTTAATTTCTGAAACTTTACGAAGTATCTTGTATGCTCATAAATATTTATGTAATTTGAAAACTTTAAAAAGCGATTTGTAGGAAGTTGAATATTATGCAATGAGTGTTAAAAAACAATGACTTGCAAAGATGACGTTGAGGCTCCTGATCTGCAGATTTACTAGTATTTATATATTTTACACTCTACCTACAAAACAAAATCAAATGCAAAATTTTCTATTGTAAATTAATAGCCTTGTTTTATTACTAAAAATATAATTTTTTTAAGTTCAAAAAATAATTATTTTATTTTTCTTCAAAATAACATGAAATGGGGAACAAAATAACAGGGAGAAAAGGACCAGTCAAAACTCAAATGCTGTGAAGGAGGAAAATTTCATTTACATTAAATGTGTTGAGGCCTAATTAGGCTTAAAATATGCGGCCAAGGCTAAAATTTGGAATAAATGGAAGGTAAAATTGTAAAATAAATGTTTTGCTAACAGAAAATGTGCAGTAAAGTAAACCGAACTAGGGGTATTTCACAGGGTCTGAAAACTGAAATATTAAAAAATGCATTCTAAACCGCAATTTGATTTAAATAGAAAATAAAATTTGCGATCCCAATTTACTCTTAACCCGAAAATGCTATTTCTGGGATAATTAGAATCATGCAGTTTATTAACATTATGCTTCGTCTGTTGCAAAACGTAACCATTTCCTCTTAAAAACAATTTTTTTCCGAATTTAAATCCATAGCTATATTTCAATATTCCTACAACTTTTTAAACAGGACCTTTTTAACTAAAACATTATCACTTTTACAGACAACGTTTTTCTTTGTGTTCTGGGAAAAACATTAATTACTTGTACAGGAACATACATTTTCACTCCAAACAAATTGCACACGTGGAATATTAGTCAGACTTCATAATTAACATGGTCAATTTTTTTATGTGTTACAAGTTACCCTTGAAGTGCCCCTGATCCTAATTACCCCTACCTCCCCTATATAAGATCAACAAGTGCTTCTTTTACTAAAAAAGGCTCTCAAAGTGACAGTCATAACTATTATACTGGTAGAGGTGACATATTTGTGTTCTTAGTTTCAGGAGGTCATTCATGTTGAACTTTGGTAACAAGTGAAAATTGTCTCAATTATGAAGGTAAGTATCAAGACAAATAAAGCAATTTCAATTAGAGATTTTGTGGTCTCGCTAACAAAGATTTTTAATTTTAAAAATGCAGTTTCAGAAGAAATAGCATTAATAAAAGTTTCTCTCTTAGTCAGGTTTAACCGTATTAAATTAATACTATTTATGCTTCTTTAACCCTTTATCTACTGGCGGTACTTATAAGTACCATTAAAATACTGTACATTAAAATACTACCATTAAAATACTGCCATAAAAATTGCGGTAGCAGCCTTAACAACTTATATAAGTGAGAAATGCCAGGCTGGACATCGTCCTTGTGGTTTAGAGGTAGAGCACTGGAGATCTAATCCAGGACCCGGGTTCGATTCCCGGCTTGGACATTTTTCACTAAGTTGGTTTACGCTTTGTTAGCAGTGTGATAATTCACATCATTAATATTAAAACACTTGTTATAAAATTCATTTAATACATCGATTAGTTGAAATATAATTTAGAATGAGTTATTGATATACTACTTTATCTTGTTCATAAAGCCTTATGGGTTACACAAAACAGAAATATTTTTAAAAGGATGATTTCTTTTGCCTTTGCATCTTTTCAGCTTTCTTGGCGTTTAGGGGGGGGGGGGGGATTTTTCAATTCGGAAATATTTCTATTGTAAGAACATTATATTTGTACATTTCCTAATTCAACAAAATACTAAGAAAATATTAAAAATAAAAGATTTGAGTGGGGTTATAAATATTGCTCAAAATCCCTATAAATTCAAATTTAATTAATCCTTCAATACTTCTAAAATCCTTTTAAAATTTGTTAAAAAATCTTCTAATGTAGTTTAAACAATTCGCGAAAAATGCTTTAGAATATAAAATTTTCATAATTCAGTACATAAAGGGTTAAAGGGTGTTTTCCTCGATGATTTGGAAAAAATATGCTAAATTATATCCCTTATCTGCTTTATGGAGTGTTTTAAAATCCCATTTATTAAAATTTTTACATGTAGGGCTATTTATATATGTATGAATATTATAAAAGTTGTTGAAATATAGATATCGATCAAATTTTTTATTTGAAATTCGCCAGTATCGGTAAAAATTTTCGAAGACAAAATTTGTTATACTGAGCTAATACTTAGAAATAGGATTCTTTTACGAAGTCGAAAAAATTCTACAAAAACACTAAATGTAGATAAAAAATTTTGTGTAAAATTCAAAAAGCCCTATAAGAATTCCGATTAAACTTTATTAAAAAAAGAAAGAATTTTTTTGTATACTGCACTGGAAAATTTATACCGGATTCCTTTTATGAATGTCAAAACTCCATGTTTTAATCTAACTCCTAAATATCTATGTACCACTATTTTTAACATTAAGTTCAACAATCTGACTTCTCAATCGTATCTTTAAACTTTACTATATTTTTAATAAAATTAAAAAAAAAAAGTCCGTTTTATACAGTCCGCGATTACAATTTTGCCGAAAATCCGTCTAAAAAAAGTCTCATTTCTTTAAACAGGTTGAAAACAATCCTCTTGGCACGGTCGCTCGCTTGGCTGTCTGTTTAGAGCGATGAATATGCGAGTACGGGAACGGGTTCGGAATTTATTTTGGCAACCCTCGCATCAAGAACTTGTGGAAGGAGTTTGAAGCGGGGTCTTTTGTCGCCTGGGATTCTACGTGTAATAACACCCTAAGTGATTTAAAGCCATGACCTTATTTTCAAAATATACTTTTTTTTTCTAAACCGAATTTATTTCCTACAATGTCGTCAGCAGGTATTGTTTTAAATGGTATTCCATTGAAATTGAATATACACTGGCCTCCAAAAGTTAAGGTACACGGACTAAATGCGTTCGATTGCACACGTTTTGTCGAATATCTACAAAACTTATTGGCGAATTGTTCTTGAACTTCTGGGATGAAAAGAACATGTTTCATTTCATATTTCTCGGTGAAGATTTAGTCGGGAGTACAATTAGGGGGCTAATAATAAATTTAATAATAAAATAATATTTGCGATCACCTATGTAGCAGGAAACGCTGGAAATGGTTTGTCACTGTTGTAAATGACTATTTGGGTCCTGTTCAACGTTTGTATGTATTTGTGTAAGCATAGCACTCATATTCGTGAAGATGTTATCGTTTTTGTGAAAAACTCAAACTTTTTTTTTTTTTTTAATAGCATACAGAGTTTTCAACCAAATTTAACACAACTTTCCAAAAACCTGACAAAGAACAGTAGAAATAGTATACTGTAATTAAAACATGAATATATTTGACTAGACTTTTTATATAAGTTGCCCTAAATAGCTGACTACCAAATTCTGAAATAAAAAAATTGAAATCTGCCGCGCATGCGCAGTTAAAAATTATTTCATAAAAATGCTCATATCACATCAAATGTTCAATATATTCATGTTTTAATTGCAGTATATTGTTTCTACTGTTCTTTGTCAGGTGTTTGGAAAATTGTGTTAAATTTGGTTGAAAACTCTGTATGCTATTAAAAAAAAAAAAAAAAAAAAAAAAAAAAGTTTGAGTTTTTTACAAAAACGTTGACATCTTTACGAATATGAGTGCTATGCTTACACAAATGTATACAAATGTTGAACAGGACCCAAATAGTCATTTACCACAGTGACAAACCATTTCCAGCCTTTCCTGTTACATAGGTGATCGCAAATATTATTTTATTATTAAATTTATTATTAGCCCCCTAATTGTACCCTCGACTAATTCTTCACCGAGAAATATGAAATGAAACCTGTTCTTTTCATCCCAGAAGTTCAAGAACAATTCGCCAATAAGTTTTGTAGATATTCGAAAAAACGTGTGCAATCGAACGCATTTAGTCCGTGTACCTTAACTTTTGGAGGCCAGTGTACATATTTTTTTTCGGAAGTTTTTATATTAACTCAGAAGCCTTTATGTGAAACATTATGTTTTCTTAGAAAATCGTGTCAAGTTTCAAACACAAATCACATTTTCATTTATAAAACTAAAATATTTTAACGTAATTAGATTTTAAAAAAATATGTTTCACTGATTTTGAATCATGCTTATACCGCTAAAAATATCCATAAAATGAAGGGGACTTTTATAAAATATTATGTAAACACTCCAAACTGCAGAAAATTGCACAAAATGACACTGTGCTTTATGATGAGAAAAGAAGTTTATTGCATTTATTTCTACCGGGTGTCCTAAAAAGGACTGACTGATTTTAAAATTCGATAACTTGTAAACGGTGACAGATATTTAATAAATTATTGCAGGAGGGTTATGCATGAGGTCAAAAGTTTTTTTTTTTTTTTTTACAGTGATTTTCTATTCTAATTCGAATTACAAACAATAGATGGCGCTGTAAGAAAGAAGCGCTAAATACAGGCTCGATGTTTTGGCCTTTCTCTTCTTCCATGCGGAAAAAGGAGATTAAAATTTATTGAATGTGCCCCGAAGTACCGAAAATCGAGCCCGAATTTAGCGTCTATTGATCGCAGCGCCATCTATTATTTGTAATACGAACTAAAAACGACAATAACTGTAAAAAAAATTGACTTTATGCATAATCCTCCTGCAAGAATTTTCTAAATATCTGTCACCGTTTGCAAGTTATTGAATTTTAAAATCAGTCAGGCCTTTTCAGGACACCCGGTATATTATAAAAGACAAGTGTGTCCATCATTAACGTAATCGCAAAGCAGAATTAAACCTCGCAACTTGTTCTTTATCAGTTTTATGATATTATTTTTTATTCAAAATATCGCTTAATTTCCGTTGTTTCTCTTTAATAGTACAAAACATTCACTTTCTATGGATTTTCGTTGCAAAATCTTATAATAGTTTCGGAATTAGTTTTTAAAGGTAATCTTTATACCGGGTGTCCCAAAAAGGACTGACTGATTTTAAAATTCAATAACTTCCAAACGGTGACAGATATTAAAAAAATTCTTGCATGAGGGTTATGCATAAAGTCAAAAGTTTTATTACAGTGATTTTCGATTTTAGTTCGAATTACAAACAATAGATGGCGCTGCGATCAATAGAGGCTAAATTCAGGCTCGATTTTTGGTACTTCGTGGCCCGGATAATACATTTCCATCTCCTTTTTGTGCATGGAACAACAGAAAGGACCAAAAATCGAGCCTGTATTTAGCGACTGTTGCTTTCAGCGCCATCTATTGTTTGTAATTCGAATTAAAATCGAAAATCACTGTAATAAAATTTTTGACTTTATGCATAACCCTCCTGCAAGAATTTTTTTAATATCTGTCACCGTTTGGAAGTTATTGAATTTTAAAATCAGTCAGTCCTTTTTGGGACACCCGGTATATGGAACTTATGTATTTTTCGTACCCTTAGGTTAGATCTTCAGTTATGATTATCTTTGCCAATAGCCAATTACGTTCAAAATATTTATTTGATATATACTTAGTCATAACTGCATAACATAATTAAAAATGCTGAATATCTAGGACACGAATATAATCTAAATAATATTTTAATATACATTTATTAATCACATGACATCAGATTGACTGCTTTTGTTATAAAAGATATTTACGATGGTATTTTTACTTTTAGCTGCATGTTAATCCAGCCAGGATGAATATGCTATATAAATCCTTATCACATACTATACAGTCGTGGAAAAAAAAGTAAACACCCCCTACTAACATATCCTCAAATTATCGTAGAAGAATGTTACTGGTACCGAACGAGTGGAAATAATGTACTTTTGAAGGATCTATATAAAATTTTCTTAGGGGGCCATCTACATATTAAAACGAAGCCAAACTTCATTTTTTCAATGGCAATATCCAATTTTAACAAGATATTGCAAATGTTTGGTTCAAACTATGCCTAAACACCAAATTTCATGTCATTTCAAAGATTTGTTTTTGAATTATAAACATTCAAAAATGAGTGCTTCTAATGTTAAAGTACATTTTCATATTTTTATTAATATCTCCTGAAATTATACTCCTAATCTACTACATTTTTTTGTAGCAATAATACTAAAATATCCAAACATAAATACGTTGAATTTGCAATTTTCATAATTTTCTGATATGAATTAGAAATTATGAAATTAATATTCTAAAAAAATATGAATTGCAACCTACAATTTTTTTGATGGATTTAGATTAAGTCCTGCTTTATGGAAATCCAAAATTTCACATTTTTCTTCCAAGTAGTTTTCAAATTATGCTTAAAAAACGGCAAAATGATGGTTTAAATGAATGATGGAAGTGACTATGATAGAAGTGATAGGTGATATGATAGAAGTGACTAGATATTTTGAAATTTCTTATGCTACCCTGTAATCCAACAGTCTTCAATGACTGCTTATGATGCCTTGATCAAGAAGGAGGCTCTTTCTGTCAAGAGTCGAGGAGTGAACTTCAATTTCGATACAGCCCCTAAAATACGCATGTTTTAAAATAATTAATTTCTCTGTAGCTTATCGCACAAATTGCATAAACATTTATTTTTGGGCTAAATGAAAGGTGTAGAGTTCATTTAGTATACTGTCAGAATTGTGTACTGCTATTGAAAAAAAAAACAAATTTATGGTTACTTTTAATATGTAGATGACCCCCTAATCAAATTTTATATACATAATTTTAAAGTAGACTTTATTTCCAATTGTTCGGTAACAGTAACTTTCTTCTACGATAATTTGTTGAGCAATTAGTAGGGGTGTTTACTTTTTTTTCCACGACTGTAACTATGATGATAATAAATATATAAATAAATATACAACAAACCAAAGAAATTTAAAATGCGACATTTCAAATGGTAATTTAATGTTGATCATAAAGTGGAAATACTAATATAAGAGTCAACAGAATGTATTGGTGTCCTTTTTATTATGAAAAAACACATAATTATGCAAAGAAACGCTATTTTTGACTGTGTAAAAACTCTGGTACACCAGTATATTTTTATAGAAATGTTATATAGAATTATTATTAAGGATAGACCGAAACAGATTTAACAGATTTCGGCGATCTTCCTATTTTCGGCCGAAAACAAAAACGAAAATGTCCAAAAACTTTTTAAAAGTAATTAAATTGTATGGATTAAAGTAATTAATACATACATAAATATATTATCAATTAATTATATGACAATTAATAACAATTAATTAATAGTCTCATTTGAGCCGGCTGATAAAGCTCAAATCGATGAAAAGTGTTGAAAATTTCCGAAGGAAGAAACGAGATTTTTGGAATACTGATAGTTTCGGTCCAAAATCTGAGTTATTTACCAATGAATTTTCGGCGAAACTCAAATTTTGGACCGTAAACGAAATCGAAACTCCAAAAATCTCGTTTCTACCTTCGGAAATTTTCAACAATTCTCATCGATTTGAGCTTTATCGGCCGGCTCAAATGAGACTATTTATTGCTACGAACTTCGTTGTTTGTAATTATCAGTCATGACCGACTCAAGGCGTGAACGAAAATTATAAAGCAAGCAATGCATATATAACTAAACTTTTTCAAGTGCTCATTAAAAGCAGCAGACAGACTAGTAATAGAAAATTTTCAAAGGAAACAGAAGAGTTCCGAATGCATATTTGAGAAAGTTCTAGTATAACAGATGGTCATTTACAAAAATCGTTATTAAAGATAAATCGAGGTGTGTATTTGTATACACATCTCGAAAAACTAAAATACTTTTTAATTAAATGAAATTTGTATAATTAGAAAATCTTTCTGCGTCGTTGATGAATTAATTACAATTCATTTTATATGAAAAAAAAAGTCTTGGATCTAAGGCAGCCCCACCAGTGGCCGAGAGGTTCTGGCCTCGAAGCTGGTAGACGGGAGGTGCGGGGTTCGATCCCAATCGCGCCCGTCGGTCTAATCGTTCGGAGATTCGTGGTTTTCTTCGAACCTTGGATTTCCAAGCGTTAATACGGGTTAGGATCCCTCAGAAAGACCCCCACGAAGGGCACCCCACTGGGCCTATATCCCTCGAGCGGATAATTGGCCGTCAAAATATCAACCAACCATCAACTTGGATCTAAGGCACAGAGAGATAATTTGGAGCACACGTATAATTAATTAATAATTATGCATATTAAATAAATACGCATAATTAATTAATTATTATGCATATTTAATGAATAAGTATTATTGATAATATATTTATGTATGCATTAATTACTTTAATACATACAATTTAATTACTTAAAAAAACGTTTTTGGACATTTTCTATTTCGTTTTTCGGCCGAAAACAGGAAGATCACTTAAATTCGGTTTCAAATTCGGTTTCGGACTTAAAAACCTATTTCGGTCTATCCTTAATAATAATTATATATAACATTTCTATAAAAAAAAATACTGGTGTCCTTAAATTTTTACACAGTCAAAAATAGCGTTTTTTTTTTTTTTTTTTTTTTTTTTTCTTAATAAAAAGAACACAGATACATTATGTTGACTTTTATATTAGTATTTCCATTTTATAATCAACATTAAATTACCATTTCACTTGTCGCATCTTCAATTTATCAAAAAAAAAAAAAAAAAAAAAAATGCTGTCAAGTTTTTACACGCACTGTATCTTATATTATAATACGAGCAAAAATTGTGTGTATGTAAATTTTATCTTAAACACTGCTCAAACTATTTTGACAAAATTTTATATTTTACAATTTTTCGGGCATAAGAAGACCTTTGCGCTGTATAACACGGTCGAGAAATTTCGATTAGTGGGTCATTTTGTGTCAAATGTGTCAGGGTCAAGCTAATTATATCTAAAAAAAAAAAAGACTCAAATTGATTTTAACTAAATTTTTTTGCAATAAAAAGAACACGGATATATTATGTTGACTTTTATATTAGTATTTCCATTTTATAATCAACATTAAATTACCATTTCACTTGTCGCATCTTCAATTTATCAAAATAAAAAAAAAAAAAAATTGCTGTCCTTAAAGTTTTTACACGCACTGTATCTTATATTATAATACGAGCAAAAATTGTGTGTATGTAAATTTTATCTTAAACACGGCTCAAACTATTTTGACAAAATTTTATCTTTTACAATTTTCGGGCATCAGAAGACCATTGCGCTATATCACATGGTCGAGAAATTTCGATTAGTGGGTCATTTTGTGTCAAATGTGTCATGGTCAATCTAATTATACCTAAAAAAAAAGACTCAAATCGATTTTTACTAAATTTTGTATCCAACCGTTTTCAGGCACGAGAAAACTATTCTGCTAGGTCACATGTTCGAAAAATCTTGATTAGTGGGTCATTCTTGGGTCATTATGGGTGAATACAATTTTGTCTAAAAAACTAATTGTTCTAAAGATTTTGACGAAATTTTGTATTTTACAGTTTTGGATTACGAGAAGTCTATTGGGGTAACTCACATGTTAGAGAAAATTCGATTAGTGGGTCATTTTTTGGTCACTTTGGCTCAAGCTAATTTTATCTAGAAAACGGCTCGAACGATTTTAACGATATTTTGAATTATATCGTTTTGGAGAACAAGAATACCATTGGGCTAATTTGCATGCTCACGAACATTCGATTAGCGGGTCATTTGGGACACAATGTTTCAGGGATAAGCCAATTGCATAGAAAAACAGCCCAACCGATTTTGACAAAATTTTGTATTACACCGCTTCTGGGCACGAAAAGGTCATTGGGCTTGGTCACATGTTCACGAAATTTAGATTAGTGGGTCATTTTTGGTTCACTTCGGGTCAAGCTAATTTTACTTAGAAAACGGCTCTAACGATTTCGAATAAATTTTGTATTCCATCGTTCTCGGGCACAAGAAGACCATTAGATTAGGCCACATGTTCGAAAAATTCGATTACTGTGTCATTTTTGGGTCACTGTGGGTCAACCTAATTGTATCTAAAAAACGGCTCAAACGATTTTGACAATATTTTGTATTATACTGATTCCGAGCACGAGATGACCATTGGGTTAGGTCGCATGTTCGAGAAAATTCAATTGGTGTGTCTATATGGGTAACTATGAGTACCGGTCAACGTAATATGTAAAAAAACCTGGCTCAAACGATATTGACAAAATTTTGTATGATACCGTTATCGGGTACGAGAAAATCATTGGGCTAGATCATATGTTTGAGAATTTCAATTACTGGGTCATTTTGGGCCATTACGGGTAAAGCTAATTTTATCTAAAAAACGGTTCTAAAGATTTTTAACTGAATTTGGTATTCTATCGTTTTCAATCATGAGAAGACCACTGGGCAAAATCACATGTTCGAGAAAATAAGATTAGTGGACTATTTTGGAGTCAGTGCGGGTCCCATCAATTTTATCTAAAAAAACGTCTTAAATGATTTTGACTAAATTTTGTATCCTATCTTTTTTTATTACCAGAACACCATTGAGCTATGTCACATGAACAAATTTGATAAGTGGGTGATTTTTGGGTCAGTGTCACGAAGCGAAGAAGTTGGTAACACACAATATCTTGACGATATTTGACAAACATTGGCAACATTTGACCAAAAAATCGACTTTAAGGATTGGGAATGCTAAAACACATACTTGGGCGCTAAATGAAAGAATCTCGCCAAATTTGGCAATATTTGGCAAGTAATAGACTTTCAGGATGTGAATGTTTTTTTTTTTTTTTTTTTTTTAGAAATATTTAATAGGAATCAAGATACATGGTTAAACCAATTAGAGTCAAGCTACAAATGTAGTTTGGATTGATGCAGTTTCGTTGTAAATGTATAAATAATGTAAAATTTAGATGCATGTGCATGCATAGTTTTCGTGTTGATTGTTTTTATAAGCAGTACTGTTATAAATAAAATGCTATATAGCAATAATACAGAAAGAATGATAGAGTTATTATATTATAACGAATTGAACACAAAGCTAATTTTGACCGAGATGAACTCAGTCACTTCCGCTTGTATAGATAATGGAACGAATTTATGTAACGAATTTATGAAGCGACTGATTCAGTTTTACGGTTATTTCTCCTAAAATATGGAATGTTATGCGATGAAATTAACACCAAAAATCCGTTTTGATCAACAAGATTAAACTAGTATGTTGTGGCCATCACAAAACTTTCTTCTATATAAATCACGTCAATTAAATCATTTAAAGAGTACAAGAAATAACAACGATTTAGCACCAATTCATATCAAAGTATATCTGAATTTGAAGTTGGATGAAAATTCGTGCATAGTTCTTGAGATAGAGCTATAGCGGAAATTCTGAAAAAAATGTAGCATAGCGGCGCCACCTGTTGAGCGATTTACACTAAAAGTACATAGCACTAAACGATATCAAGGTATACCTGAATATGAAGTTTGTTGAAAATCCAAGCATTAGTTCTTGAGATAAAGCTATTGCGGAAATCGCAAAAAAATACAGCATAGCAGCGCCACCTGTTGAGCGATTTACATCAAAAACTAAACAGCACTAATTTATACATCAATTCATGTCAAGGACTAACTAAATCTGAAGTTTGATGAAAATCCGTGCAATAGTTCTTGAGATACAGCTCTTGTGGAAATCGTGAAAAATGCAGCACAGCAGCGCCACCTGTTGGGCGATTTGCACCAAAAATTAAGAAGCACTAATTTATATCAGGGACTAACTGAATCTGAAGTTTGATGAAAATTCGTGCACCTTTTCTTGAGTTAGAGCTATTGCGATAATCATGAACAATGCAGCATACCAGCGCCACCTGTTGGGCGATTTTCACAAAAAAGTAATCAGCACCAAACTATATCCTGGACTAGCTGAATCTGAAGTTTTATGAAAATCCGTGCAGTAGTTCTTGAGATACAGCTATTGCAGAAATCGTTAAAAATGCCGCATAGCAGCGCCACCTGTTGGGCGGTTTTTACCAAAAACTAATCAGTTCCAGTTTATATCAAGGTCTAACTAAATATGAAGTTTTGTGAAATTTCGTGCATTAGTTCTTGAGATAGAGCGCCCACAAAATTTGTGTCACATACAGACAGACAGACGGACAGACAGACAGACGGACAGACAGACGGACAGACAGACAGACAGGCAGACAGACAGACTCACAGACAGACATTTTGTAAAAACATGTTTTTTGGAATCTCTGACTCATAAAACGTGTAAATCCGTCGAAAACTGGAATTCGAAAATTTTCATGAAACCAATACTTTCTTCATGTAAAGATAGAAGAAAGTAAAAATGGTATCAGAATTTGAAAATTTGAATTAAATTTCGAAATATTATTTTTTTTCTAATTTTAATTACATTACTGTGGGGAAAATGTGTAATGGCAAAAAAGTATTATATATATATATATATATATATATATATATATGTATTGTTTAGGGAGAGTGGGAAAAAATCTAATGGGATTATTAGATTTCTACTTTTTCGTAAATTTCAAATTGATAATTGAAATTGTATCTTTTGTTTCAACTGATAATGAAACAATACTGAGATTAAGAGAAAATAATATCAATAATCTTTAAAACAGAAAGATAATTTTAAATAACAATTTAATAACCACATGTTAAAAGAAGAAAATAAGAAAAGTTACGTCAAAATCTTAGCTAATCGTTATAAAATTACGAAAACTTTAAAATAATAAAATTATCATACGCGAAACGCATTTAAAGGGGATAATTACGTCATTTCTAAAAGGCCCAAACCAAGGCTCCATTATCATTCATCAGAATTGACATTCCGGAGAAAGTCTATGGGTGAAAATGTCTGCGATAATTGGCAACTTATTAACCGACTTTGTCCGGAAAGTTACGCATAATACTGATAATACTCCGTAACAAACGTATAGTTAAAAATGGAAAATATTGTGTTATTGACATTAAAAATATATTTTTCGAATTCCACTAAGATAAATAACGTAAAAAATAAATTATTTCTTGCAATTATTTTCTGTCTTTCAAAAATGTGAAAAATGTTGAAAATTAAGATTTTAATGCAAGTTTTATTGGTACTTTTTCACTAAAGAGGGTTTTTTTTTTTTTAATTTTGGCGCAATTCGGCTTTAAAATGTGAAATTTGTTGCCAAATGATACAAACAGTTATGAAAACAAAAATATATTAATTGTTAGCTTCTTTATAAGAATTTACATGTATAAATTTAATATATAGATATTATTATTGTATTTATATACAATTTACTTATTTGTATGTAAAAATAGATACATTACTTTTTTTATATTAAACAAACGAGGTGGAACCCGTCGAATTTCGACGAAAGAAAATGTTTAAGAAGGAACTGTTTCATTGCTTTATAATAAACTGACAAAATTAGTTTAAATAAAAAATGCATCTTATATTGGTTTGTTCAATTTTTAAACAAACATTAGATTAACTTAAAGTTATTCAATTGTTCAAATTATTAAAATTAAACTTTAATCGTATACTTAATAAGTGAAATATAAAAAAAAAGATCAGTTATTACAATGAAGCTATCAATTGAGGGTCTTACGCTTGGTATTCCGGAATGAAAACAGCAAGATTTATTCCACATTGACACAATCAGAGAATCCCCCCCCCCCCCACGTGAAATCGTATCCAGCATAATTTTCACCTTATCAAAATTTACATATAATATCATATCTGTATTATCCATTTAAAAAAATAAGGTATTTTAATTTGATCATTTTAGAATCATTTTAATTCAAAACTTGAAGCCAGGATTGTCAGGAGCATCTTTGAATCCCACTCTTAACTTTACATTCTTATATCAGAACCGGGGAGTAAAATTTCGTGTAACTTATGTGTTAAAATGTTTAGTTAACCATACAGTTTTTTTTAAAAATGTTTGAATTTTTATCAGAAAATGGCATGAATATTGATAAATAAATCTCATTATTTCTCTCATCTCTGTAATAATGAAAGCTAATTTCCTCCATTTTGAAGGAATTTCTAAAAATATATTTTTTAATTAAAATATAAAAATTGGATTATTAAAAAAGAGCTAGTGTGGGAACATCTACAAATGAACAGCTTTTAGTTAAAAAAAATATTATAAAAATTGGTTCAGTAGAAACCTCTGAATAGTTCCCTAAAAACAGTGTTTTAAATATATAAATTAAATAAAATTATGTAATTTTAAATTAAGCAGATTTTATTAAGTTGATAAAATTATAGTATTAAAGAATAGCAATAAAAAAATTTTAATCGAGAGAATTTTGGACAAAAACTTGGAGAACCTGATATTATTTTAAAGCTCAAATTATTGCCAAGATATTTGCTTTGTTTGCTTGTCTAACTCGACTAAGCGAATTTATTCAGGCGAGATTCATCAAATTCTGTAATATAAATCGCTATTGATATAAATAAATTGCTATAATATAAATCGCTAAGACTTTCGACCTGAACATGTACACTGTATGCTACAGCTCTTCCTTAAGGAAACTCTAAATTTTTGTAAAACGATGTTTTTTATCAGTATGTGATTTCGATTACGTTATTTTCAAAAATGAAGTATTTTCACCCGTGAAGAATTTCAAAGTAGCTGGTGTGAAATGATGCACATATACAAAACATATTTGTTTTAAGAATTAAAATGAACGCTTTGTCTCATAAAATGACACCATTTGCATCCGCTAAAACATTCCACTTTTACGATCCATGCTTAAACAACATGTATAGAAAATAATACATATGACGTCATTATTGCGGAATATTTCACAACCCTAGAAAAAACAATCGCCGCCATTCAAGAAGCTTGGATTACTAATGATTCATATGCCTTCATTTGTTTGTTTATAATAGCACCATGCTTTATCAGCAATCTTTTATTTTTTTTTTTTTTCGAATCTCGGAAAACATTATTACACATCGATTAATAAATTTGCATTCAAATGAAAATCAAATGTATGCAAGGCGAATGTTTCTCTCTGGAATAATTTCCATGTATTAATGAAATTTGCATTCTTTCAGCTTTCATTATTACACCCCGGTTAATAAAATTGCATTCCATTTAAGTAATTGCGGAGAAAAAAAAAGTGACATAAATATTCTTTAAAATACATTTTTGTAAAGAGAATGTCTTGTTTGTATCTTTTGTAAAGTAAATTAGCAATAAACTAAAATTCCTTTAACTGATAAATAAAAACGAAGTAAAAAAAAAATTCACAGAGTTTTATAACAGATGATATTCTTGACACAAGATGTATGTAATTTCAGTTTTTTCACTTTTAATAAGAAAATGGCAACAAAAAGATACAGTAATTTACTATATTCCCTTTACTCTTAATGACTTTCAAACAAATTGCATTTAAAAGTACACTTTTTTCTGTATACGACGGCGCAAAAATTATAAATGTGGGTTGTTTAGAAGTTTAAAAATTTTAAGTAAGGTCAGTCTGCCTAAATGTGATAACCCCTAAATACCACTTTGGCAATTCTTTTGCATAAAATCTTAATGCAAGAATCGTAAATAAATGTTATGTAATGAAGCATACGATCTTCAGAAACAAAACCCGAAACATTTTTTTGCATGTAAAACGGTTATTTTAAAAGAAATTTCCAATCAGATACACATTGTTCATTTTACATCGCCCCCATGTTTCGTAAATGCGACAAAAATTCCCGAAAGTGGCTCACGATTTTTATTTTTTAATTTTAAAGATCAAATAACTTTATAAACATCAAGACCTACGTTGCCCGTTTCAGTTGCCTGATTGTTAAACTAAAGAAATGGCGACAAGTTTCCGGTTTAGTATTTGAAGTGGACTACGCATTTAAAAGAGCTTGTTTTCAGCCTGTGCCTAATAGCGACATACATATTGATGTAATTGCGGCGAAACATTTAGAATATTAACGAAGAAGTTTATATGGGATTTTTTATATATCGTGTTAAAATGATATTTAAATACCATTTTATGTTTAATTAAGCTGTGTTGAGTCAGTATAATCATCCACTAATGTTTTTCTTTAACCAGGTGTTTAAATATGTGTTTAATACGATCAAACAAGGAAAATACGCTTCTTTAAAATTTTTAATAAATAAAAGGTGTAAGAAACGCAGTGACTATTCCAGTAACATAATATAGGCATATGATTAAGGAATTTGCAATAATTTTACATAATAAAAATTCTGGAAAATCTTGCGTAGATTGAAAACAATTTATGTTTATTTTAATGCGGTTAACATTTAACTGATGTTACCGGTCTCACAGACCGGTGCTTTTTTCAATTTTTATAGTTTAACTTGCAAATTTTAGTTTATCTACAAACACTACTGAAATTTTGTTTTGTTTGGAACTTTAGTACTAACACCAGAGACTTTTGAATAAGTGAATTTTAATTTTAACACTCCTGTATAAAAAGTTTAGTATAAAAATAACATCCTATGAGTTAATCGCGGCTTGTATTCATCTTTCGATGGAGCGGTCTCACAAACCACTTCGCAATAGTTCTGTGACACAATTTCTGTGACATCAGTTAAAGATTAAGTAAGTTAATTTTATCAACATTATACCATTCGGTAGCTTAAATGCTGTTTCCGATTAAAACGTGATGCAATTGAGTTATTCCATGGTTTAGGAGCCATAATTTTTGTTAGCACTTTTATATAATCTGATCTTTTAATTCTGTTTTCACTTATAATCGTTATAATCGACATTTTCTATTTTTAAATTAGTAATAAAAAAAACCATGTTTATCTAAATGAATATTTGTTTCCATATACGTATTTTTAAGTACAGAAAATGTTAATTGTTTTGTGAAAGTACAGGAAAAATGAAGGGGGGGGGGGGAGGGGTGCAACAGAATAGCACGCACAGAGCTTGTCTTTGCCTTAATCAGAATTATTAGAAATATTGTAAGATTTTATCTATTTCTAAGGGTGATATATTTATCATGTGATATTTTATAATAAAGTTATATGTTATAAATAGTCAACAATATTATATGTATCTTTTAAATACTCTTTTAACACGTAAGTTCCGCACTGTGATTTCGCACCGACCAAAATGTCGCCGTCTTTAATTAATTCGCGTTTTTCCCTCACAAAATAAGAATTTTGATAAAATCAAATATTTTATTTGGATTCCTAATTAAATTTCGTATATGGATCACGTAGTTATATTTCATTATCATTAGATTATCAGTAAAATTATGGGGAGTTGAAGTTACTGAAACCCAAATCGCACTGGTGTTAAATTACGGGTTAATATTGACGTGCGAATTTCGTGAATTTTAAATGACGTTTCGATCTGCGACAATCATTTAATTGTAGTTATGACCATAACTCCTTGGCAAAGAGGTATGAGCGTTTTTTATATTAGGAACGCATTTATTTATTTGAGGGTTATTTATATTAGGCATTATATGCAGCATTCAAATAACTTTTGCATATTAGCAGTGTAAAATTGACAAACAGCACGATGCTGCGCCGTGATAAACATTTCAAGAATAATATTGAAAAGTTTAATTATAATAGCCCCGTACATAAATTTTAGTACAGAAACAGTGTCCTGTGAGTTAATAGAGACTTTCATTCATCTTTTAATCAAGTGGTCTCGGAGACCGCTCGCAGTAGTAATGCAACAATTCCTGTCACAGCAGTTAAGGGTTAATTAATTCAAAAAATAATTACAGTTAAACCTTAATTGCTGTTAGAGCTGCTTTTTTTTTTAAATTGTCACAGTTTAACTTGTAATTTCCAGTTTAACTATCCATACAGCGAATTTTCGCTTCATTTGGAGCCTCGTTCTATTGTTTGAAATGTTTGAAAAATCGAAATTTTATTAGAAATTGCACTGTACAACCAGTTTAGTTCAAAAACAGTATTTTATGAGTTAATCGCGCATTTTATTCATGTTTCAATTGAATGGTTTCGCAGACCGCTCACAGTTGTAATGTGGCAATTTTCTGTCACAGCAGTTAAGGGTTAATTAATTCAAAAAATAATTACAGTTAAACCTTAATTGCTGTTAGAGCTGCTTTTTTTAAATTTTCACAGTTTATCTTGTAATTTCCAGTTTAACTATCCATACAGCAAAATTTCGCTTCATTTGGGGCCTCGTTCTATTGTTTGAAATGTTTGAAAAATCGAAATTTTATTAGAAATTGCACTGTAACCCCAGTTTAGTTCAAAAACAGTATTTTATGAGTTAATCGCGCATTTTATTCATGTTTCAGTTGAATGGTTTCGCAGACCGCTCACAGTTGTAATGTGGCAATTTTCTGTCACAGCAGTTAAGGGTTAATTAATTCAAAAAATAATTACAGTTAAACCTTAATTGCTGTTAGAGCTGCTTTTTTTTTAAATTGTCACAGTTTAACTTGTAATTTCCAGTTTAACTATCCATACAGCGAAATTTCGCTTCATTTGGAGCCTCGCTCTATTGTTTGAAATGTTTGAAAAATCGAAATTTTATTAGAAACTGCACTGTACAACCAGTTTAGTTCAAAAACAGTATTTTATGAGTTAATCGCGCATTTTATTCATGTTTCAATTGAATGGTTTCGCAGACCTCTCACAGTTGTAATGTGGCAATTTTCTCTCACAGCAGTTAATCGTTAAATGAGCTTTTTCTGATAAATTGTCATGTATAAAATGCATTATCACATTTAGGACTATGAACATCTCATTTAGGTTTTAGCTGCCATAAATGCGACAAAAATGACCTAAATGCGACAATCCTATATTGTGGTTTTATACTACAGATAATTATTAAATTTCTACAAAACAAATTAGTTTTGAACTAAAGGTACAGTATTCAGTAATTTGTTGCTTAATAAAAAGTACATTTATATAATAAAATCCCAAATATATCCTAAATGCGAGAAAAATACGGGGAATCGTCTCTCATTAGGCTGACTGATCTTACCGAAAATTGTAAAACCGAAATTTCATTTTAAATTTCAAAGTGTTGCCACTTACAGAACGACGCATGCGTTACGCACAGATATGTTTGTCTTTTATAATTTAGATAGATAGTTTGTATAAATATTGAAAAATATTGCTTCTTTATATGAAAGAGTGAATGGTTTCCAGAAATTACGTTGCCAAGATTCCTTCTCTTTTCCTAAAATATTTTGTTTGCCTTGAAATTTATATATGTTATTAAGTTTTACTGTTATTATTATTATTAAGGCTGCTAATTGCAAGATTCGTGCTTAGATAAATTTCAGTACATTATGAAGTGCATTGAACTTTTATATATCATATACAGACGTACATAAAGTCTTATATACACAGTAACTCACGTAACAAATGTTAGTTACAACAAGGATATTAATTATGCGCCAAATCACGCGCGTCAAGATACGCCAATTGACTGAATATTTTCATGGATTATTACATAGAAACTTTACATGAAAAACCGTGAATCTTGCGCCTAAAGTATGCTAAGCTGAAATGATCTTCCATCGCTTCAAAAATAAAACAAATCATAAGCAAATAAATAAATAAATGAAAATGTGATTTTAAAGAATTTTAGGAACGTTATTAAATAATGCTCTGACATGAAATTAACTAACCACATATTTGAAAATATGAAAGGATATATGTAAATATTTAAATTTTTCGGAATCTAGATGCTATCCATTTATTTTAAAAGCTAATTTAATTAATCAAAAACATAATTTGCCGAAAAAATTAAATATATATATATTTCCTATGTTCTTTAAGCCCGAGAAAGGGCAGATAATAAGATATTTCATTCAGGTAGTTCTACATTTAATGTTAAATTTTTGTAACAAATTAGTAAAACCAAGTGAACATTTAAGAACTAGAAAACATGAATTCCGCTTTTCCAGAATTTAGTGTTGCCCCCGATGAAAAAAAAATATATATATGTATATATAAATTGTACAAAACATTTTTCAATTTTAAGACTTAAAGCACAAGCTTTTATTTTTATGTAAAATGACGTCATTCGCATTCGCTTAAGAATTCAAATTTACGATCCACTCTTGAACATTTACTGTAAAGCAGGTATAGGACGGCACTATCGCAAAATCATACACAAATGAAGCAAAAAGATATGATTCATAAGCATTCATTTGTTTGTAACATTAATATACATACTTAAAAGTAAATATAGTTTATAATAGCTCCATGTTTTAACATAAATTATTCGTTTAAATATTTTTTCAAAGTAGCACGTATTTTAATTACATTTTCTTTCGGTTGTTATGAGAAAATTGCAACAAAAATATATAATTACTATTTTACAGATATTTTTCTTTTACTTTCAACAGAAATGGAGAACTTCCGTTGCCAATATTAAGCAAATAGTTCTAAAAACTACAAAAAAAAAAAAAAAGTTTCAAAAATAAATAAAGATACAGTTTTCAAACAAATTGCATTTAAAAGTACATTTTTTCTTGAATACGACAGTATAAAAATTTAAAATGTGCGATGGTTAGAAGTTTTCAAAATTGCTATAAAGTATTTAATCGCACTGCTTTGTTTTACGGCTCGCTTGTGTAAGGTAACGTTCTTTTTTGGAAACGGCACAAAACAAGGGAAAGAGAGATAAGAAATAGCATATCGTACCGGGGACTAATAAAACTGAAATTCAAACAATATGAACACCTTAAAAACTTAGATTCCGTTCAATCAAAATTGAAATTATATTATACATTTTCCAAATTTAAGATGCAAGTTGTATTGCTGATTTTGTATTATTTTTACGGTAGGTGAAAACAAATGATTAGACACATCTAAAATACAAATCTTTAAATAAAATTTAAGATTTATTTCGATTTCGTTTGAACGGAATCTTAGTTTTTAGGGTGTTTAAGCATCATATTGTTTCAATTTTATTTTTATTTTTTAATGTTCACTTGGTTTAACTAATTTGTTACAAAAATTCAACATTAAGTGTAGAACTAACGGAGCGAAATATCTTAATATCTGAACCTTCTCGGGCTTAAATAAAGGAAATATATATATATATATATATATATAAACGTAAAGTATAGTAATCACCAACAAAAAAAAACAATTTATATTCATGTGAAATGCTCCAAAAAGCTGCAGTAAAACACATAATTTCAATATAAACCAGTATAAGATTATATTTAGCCTGAACCAGCGACCCCCCCCCCTCCTCTCACAGGACAAGAAGAATATAACAAATTATATTCTTCTTGTTCGGTGAGGGGGGGGGGGGGAGTGCGCTGGTTCAGGCTAAATATAATCTTATACTGGTTTATATATATATATATATATATATATATATATTTAATTTGTTTGGAATATAATAATTTTTTTTAATATGTCAAGTTTTTTAATAACTATTGCATTCAGATGAATTTATTTAAAAATTAACTGCATGTACCATCATCAGGTTTTACATACAAGGTATCGCATCACAATTTGTATAACAATGTGTCGCATAACATTGTTCGCATAACAATGTGTATTTATCAATCTTTAATCCAAAACGTTTTTTCAGTGCAGTAGTGCAAAGTTTGGGCAAAAACTTCCAGTCTGAACATAAAAAATCTTTAATAAAAACATAAAAAAAAATAATTTTACTTAATTTTAGTTATTTTTATTTTCCACAATGTGATACTATGAATGCAAAAATATCCTTAAATCTTGACTTATTTATCATCATCAGTCGTTTTCGGGTCACAAAAAAAAAAAAAAAAAAAAAAAAAAAAGGTTTATATCGGAATGATCGGAAGGAAATTCAAAGACAGATTAAAAGTACATGTAAGTGACATTAAGATTAATAAAACCACAACAGCGTTAGCAAGACTCTTACAGCATAATTAAAATCCGTTTTAATGAAGCAAGAATAATTATTCTTTCATCCCATTATTATTTTTCATTAATAAAATAATCCATTGAAATCTTAATAAAGAATGACATATTTAATGATGATATGTCATGTAGCATTCCGAATATATGGTTAAATTTTTTAAAAATAGATCTTGTATTGTTAGGATTGGGTAGTAATGTTCAGTTATTTCCCTCTTCCCTTTTCTTCCCCTCCACTGTAATTTGGACTGTTTTACTGTCTCCCACTCCCCTCCACTGTAAAATGAACTAGGCTGGTTGTCCGGCCGAGGACGAAAGTAGAATTAAGATGTGTCAGTTTACGCAAAGTGGCCCTTAAGATGATCAAGGTTTTGATTGAAGGCGGAAATTGCGAACTCTTTTTAAGTTTCTAAAAAGTATGTAATTACGTTTTTAAGTTAAAAATCATTATGTAATAACATCTTTTACATAAAATGCACCTTAAAAAAATTTTTTTCTTTGATTTTATTTCGTTATTTTTCATTGTGAATGTGACATTCCCAACGATATATATTTATCCATATATATATATTCATGTGTTTAAAAAACAATGTCCAATTCATATATTCCCCTCAGGAATACACATATATTCCAAATTCCGAAAATCCATGTCAACAAGAAGTGGGTGAAAAATGAGTAACAAGAGTTGACTGTCACACACAAACATAATTGTAAGTTAAAAGAAAGCATGTAATAATAACGAAAGAAGAAATAAATTAGAAAAACATTAATAAAAATACAAATAAAAAGTCGAATTAGAAATCACGTGATGACGTAAAAAATACGTGTATAAATTTTATAACGTCAAGTGAATACGACATTTACGATCACCCATTACTGGCATACAATGTTATATTAGATGTATATTTCCAACTTGGCGAAAAATGTCCGGACCAGGATTCGAACCAGGGATCTCCTGGCTGAAGCCGCCAGTGCTCTGCCATCTGAGCTATCCCGGACGAATCAGGTGGAACTTTCTCACCCAGCTAACTTTAATGTTTATAGCATCTGGTCTAAAACATGGTTCAGCTCAACAGAAAAAATCTTAGGTAAAGGAACTCCAGAAAATTCTGGATACGAAATTACACTAGATTAATATTAACACAATTATTCTATTTGGTAAATAATCGTATTAGATGTAAATTTCCAACTGGGCGAAAAATTTCCAGACCAGGGCGTTTTTTTCGCCCATTTGGAATTTTACATCTAATATGATTTATTTACCAATTAGAAAAATTGTGTTAATATTAATCTAATATGATATTATAGTTTGGCGATAGCTTTTTAGTCGACGGGATAATCAAGTAGTATCATACAAACAATATAAATTATTAAATTAACTTGAAAATATTCATAATGGCGTATTAAAATTGAGAAAAAAATTATGAATAAACTATACCTGTTTTTGAAATGTCTAAAACTCAATCAAGATGTAAAATATATGCGTAAAATTTCAAAACACAATACTTTTCAATACGTGGATCTGAAAACTATTTCAAAGCAGACGGATTTTTTTAAAACCTGAAACCTATAAAGGAAGAATATTGTCCATAACGTCGTTATAAAACTCAAAGAAAACGTCATTATTAAAACAATCATTTTATACAAGTCAATTTTTAAATGTGTAATTAATAGTACTCATCTACCCGAAAAAAGACGTCATTTATTACGACAGCGACGAATGAGGCCATTGTATCCGACAAATGCCCATTCAAACGGAAAAAGCATGGCAAGAGAATTGCAGAAGAAAGCCGCTGCTATACTGATAATATCATTCAATCTTCCAATCTTCAATCCTGGTAATATTTTTTTAAAGCAGGGCACGTTAGTATATTTTTAGAGTCTACGAAGCCTGAACGGGTGTTCGTGCGCGTAAGCTCGCATGGGGCTGATCCCCCCAGTACCTATATGTATTTATACTATAGGGGGGGGGGGGGGTTATACACAGTGAGACTAAAATTATTATTACTTAACAAATGGCGACGATTTTTATTCTTTTGAAAAAAAAAAAAAAAAAAAAAACTACATCTTTAAGCTACACAAATGCGCTACACATTAATGTATAAATGGTTTATAAAAAGTTATTTATAAAAATACAGAAGTATGATAACGAAGTATCTGAAATTGTCTCACTGTGTACCACAAGTAGTACACAGTGACACAATGTATATATTTTCATAAATCATACATTTTTACACTCTATCAATAATTTTCTGCAGTTTATGATTTCTAATTAATATTTCTAGATTTTCAAAATATTAAAAATATGAGCCTCAGGTGGACAATGGCAGACCTTGGGCTACTTTCATGCAAATTTTCAGCCTCTTACGTTTAGTAAATTTCCCTAGCCATCGCACTCCCACACACACAGAGAGAAAGAGAGAGAGAAACCTTCTTTTATTAATAAATAACTTTTTTTAACAACAGAACCACATAATAGGTACACAATAAGACTCGTCTCACTGTGTACCACAATTGTGTGTCTCACTGTGTATTTTCGTTACATTTTAACAAAATGGATGCCACATCTGTTACATCAATTTCATCGCTTTAAAAAGTTTATGTCGTTTTGCCGAAATAGGCTATTATTAGATATAGCTAGGTTTAGTTAAATAAATATATGTCATATTGAAGGAAATAAACATTAAAATAGACGTTTATGTAACTTTTAACCTGTAACCTGTAAAATAATGAATTACTTACTATTTTGTTGTACGGGTAACAGGAATGCCGAAACTACATCCATGTGTCGCATAAGATGATGGTAATAATAAAATGACTGCTGTCTCACCGTGTACCATGTCTCAGTGTGTACTCCGCTATCCTACAATACAGTTTTATATAAAGGCTCCCGAAACTTACATTAATATTTCTACTGCACATATTTAACGTTAACTATAGAATGTCCTATATCGTTTTAATGTAGGAAATTAATTGATGTATCAACACAAAATGCAAGTGAAAATTAATTCCAGTTTACCTATACATTGAAGAAGTTTGACATTTACCAACAGTTTTACTTGCGTAAAATTGTGAGATTACAATCAAAACTCAATGGTGCACTTGAGGATGCGTATTAAAGATTATCTAGCCATAATATACCAACTGTTTAAAATAATGTACATTTCTATCGATTTTTTTTTTGTTTTAGTTTTAGCTTTAGATTTAGTTTTCTCGAATAAATACCGAAAAAAAAATTTTTCGAAAAAAAATTTCGAACATACGAAATTTTAAAAAGAAAAAAATATTAATTATTTTCAATCACTATTGACATGTATAATTTTAAGAAATATATTCTAGGAATATTTTAATTTATCGAAACTATTCGGTACACTTATTAATAATATAAAAGCACAAAAAATGTATGCAATATTTCCTTCTGATAAGGAATTTCCAAAAATATAATAAATTGCCTTTAATTATTCAGTTCTGTATACCTCAAAATTTACGTCTTTCAAAAATTAATTATAAATAATTTGATTGGCTTTAATCTAACAAATACCCACATTTATATTTTCTTTAGAAATATTCTTTAAATAAAGAAAATGCAAAACTCATTAAAATTTCTTTGGTTTTCACTCGTTCATCAAATATAAAAATAGAACTCCAAAAAAGTTTATTTTAGTATGTTTAATTTAAGACTGGCATTTTAATCAAAAATACGAATGTACATATATCAGATTTCTAATACATAAAATATGAAGATGAAAAAAGATAAATTTAAAGCGGTATTTCATTTTAGTTTAATTTAGAATTTCTTTATTTTAAAGTACACAATCATACGTTGAATAAATGTAGCTATACTGTCTTCTTTTTTTAAAAAGGTAGCAAGTACTTATGTGGCATGTATATAATTAATCTCTCTATTCTAAAAAAAAGTAACTAACGCTGTCACCGCCGCCGCCGCCGCCGCCGGTTTTGATTTTTTTGTGACCGGAGGCCTTTCTTCGTTAATATTAACAAAAATAATGCATACAAAAATATGAAAATCGTTGGTTTTATACAGAAATGTTTGATAAAAACGCTGATGCAGACAGGTTTCAAATCGAAGAATTATTTTAAGAGTTATTTAATGCTAAAGTTGGACAAAATCGTTCCACTAAAAAAGTTTTATAGCAGCAAAAACTATACATGGGAATTTAATCATTTTTAGATCATGTTATGCGTTTGAAGTTCCCGGTGTGCAGACTGTATTTCGTTTTTTAATTTGACTCATTTTTTCAGGTTTTATTTCTATTTTAAATTCAAATTTTCAGCATTTCGAGAGATATTTTTTACAGATTTTAGAAAGTGATATTAATTTAAACTGTTGCCAACTGCATAAAAAGCGCAAGCAATAATGTTTGCTTCAAATTAAAAATTTATTTACACGTGACTATTATAAACAGGAAAAAAACTTTCAAATTAGAATTAAATAATTACGTATAAAAAGCAGGAACTTATTAAAAATTACGTCATAAAAAGTATACACGTGAATTTTAAAAGAGAAAGGATATTGTAAAATAATAAATTCATTAACATGCGTTAGAAGTCTTAGGAGAAATTACGTCATATTTACGTCACATTATAGTTATTACATAAAATGAACACAAAATAATATTGCAAAAAAGTTTAAATTTAGAAATTGCGCTAGACATTTATTTGATATTTTGAGAATTAATTTAAAATGTCTCATTTAAAAGAACTTTCTTTTCGCTTTGTTAAAAAATACCAGGAGACAAAGACTCTCTTTACTTAATTCCTTTTATATTAGCTTATTTTGAAATGTTGTTACACGTGTATACGTCATCAAGTTATTTTTATTTCGACGATTTATTTGTGTTTTTATTAATGTTGTACGAATTTATTTGTTCTTTCGTTATTTAAAATAAAAATTATATCAATTTGTATAATTTGGCGAGTGGTTTGGCGATTTATATAATTTGGCGAAATTGGTCGACAGGATAATCAAGTAGTACCGCAGCGGATTTGGCGTTAAAATTCCCCAATCAAAGAGAAATGAATAGAAATTCGTTTATAGGGAGATCGCCACTGTTTTTTAAATTATAATTCAATCTTTCGAAATCTTTTTAAAGCCGATCAAATTAGCGTGCATTTAGAGTCTGCGGTGTCTGGACGGGGGTTGGCGAGCGTAGCTCGTAGGGGGCCGAGCCGGGGCCGTCGCGAAACAACTTTCTTCTCTTACGGGCCTGATTCAAGACGAAAATGTACAGCAAGATGGCGGCGCAAGAGATCTGAGTAGCAAACGAAATAGGTAGGATAGTTGTGTATTTGTGTCAAAAAAAGTGCTAGAAATTCCCGTTTTAGAATATTTTATTGAGCAATTTGTGGCTTGTTTTAGATCTATTTGATTTATACATTCAATAATTAAACAGAGAAGGGTCATTAAACAGGTGCTTTTTTTTTCTCCTTTGATTTAAAATATATTCAAATAAATTTGATTCGCCGTTTTTATCGGAGATTTTAACTTGAAATATATATTTATGGTAGAAAAAATCATGCATTAAAATTATCAACTTTATCATGAAAAAATAAAAATACAAAAATAGTTAAAGAACTGGGATTCATGGTATTTTTCAGAGAGTTTAACTTGAAGCATACCTTTATGACAGGAGATATCATGTATTAAAATAACACAATTTTAGCAGATAATAATTAAATTTCCCTTTAAAAATAAATACGTCTTAATTTAAAAGTATAAATTTCAGGATTGATATTATATAAAATCAAAGATAAAGATATTAATTTTTTTAAACAATTAAAACAAAAATTCTATTTATCAATTAAAATTTTAATTTTAGAATGAGATTGCCCGAATAAAGTGTATAAGTACATGATGTAGGCAGATAGTGGTAAAATAAAATGGCTCCAGGAAATGTTATTATTTCTAATTGTAAATGGTTTTCAAATTTTTAAAAACTAATTATAATTAGTTTTTAAAAACACTTTTACAATAGTATATTTACAAAAGTACTTTCCTAAAATTCCAAGCGCCCAAAATCTTATTGTACAACTCACTATTGAAAAGACTGAAAATTTAGGTCTGGATTTCATAAGTCAATGCAAGTGTGGAAGCCAATGTTGCTATATATTTAAGGAAGCAGTTTACATTTTCAACATTTTTTAAAATTTAAATTCAAATGGTGCAATAAGTCACTGCATTTCAATGTTCAACTAAAAGTGCATTAAAAAAAATTTTTTTAAACTGCATATTTAGTTAAAAATTTAAAATAGTTTAAAACATTTTGAATTTTTTTAAATTCTACTTTTTTAAATATTAATATTTTTGCCCATTTTTTAAAAAAGATTTTCAAATGTGTATTACGCAAGACTGAGCATGGCGTTTTAGATAAACCAAATGTTACATTTAATATAATTTTTTCACTGATATACATAGCGTAAAAGAGTGAAATCTAATACATCTTCATATACTTTTATTAAAAAAATAAATAAAATAAAACCATGAAGGACAATTCCATGCTCATATTTTTCACATATATAATAAAGGACATGTGCAAAAAAGTTTAAATCTATATCTGAAATACGAAAAAAAAGGCCTTAGCATTTTTAAAACATGAAAGTGAAAAAAATAGGAGCATAGCAAAAACATTTAAAGTTGGTTGTTTTTGGGTAATTGAGCTGGGTGTATTAATGAAATTTACAATATCTGGCGTTATAATCGCCGTATGGGTAAAAATGAGGTGTCACAATATTCATAATTAAATAAGCTTCCATTTAATATTTTTTTAATATAAAAAATCGATTTTTTGGGTTAATTTTCAGGTGAACTGTCCCCTTAAGTTATGTGTTTGTCAGGAATTGCGAATATAATAATAAAATAAATAACTATGCAAAAGTCATGACAACAGAAAACTCACTTCTAATAAAATAAAATCACATGTATTAACAAACATGTAACAGTCGTTGATAAGTTTCCAGATATTTCAACTTCCTTAATACTTGTCTGTTTAAGTGAGATTATATTTTTATGCAATATTAAATACCATATATTTTTTAAATTACTGTAAGTATGTGCTTACTGTTAGTGAAAAATGCTATTTTAGTTGTAACACCTACCAACGGAATGTGTATTTTAAGTTATGCATACATTATGAAAATTAATTTTTTTATTGATAAATAGAATTTTTGTTTTAATTAATAAAAAAAATATAACATTTTTATTTATGAGTTTATGTAATATCAATTCTGATATTTATAATTTTAAATTAAGGCATTTTAATGTAAGAAATTTTTAAAGGGAACTTTGTCATAAACGTATATTTCAAGTTAAAATCATAGATAAAAACCGCGAATCAAATGTTTTCGAATATATTTTAAATCAAAGGGCAAAAAGAAGCAAAAAAAGAAAAAAGAAAGAAAGTACCTGTTGAGTGACCCTTCGATGTTTAATTATTGAATGTTTAGTTCAAACAGCCATAACAAAATATTACAAAACGGAAATTTATAGCACTGTTTCTGATGAATACATACAACTATTCGACTTGGTTCGTTTGCTAACTCAGATCTCTTGCGTGACTCATCTTATTCTTGAATCAGGCCCGTAAGAGAAGAAAGTTGTTTCGCGACGGCCCCGGCCGAGCCCCCTAGTAATTAAAAAAAAAAAAAAAAAAAAAAAAAAAAAAAAAAAAAAAAAAAAAACGGCTTTTAGATTATCATGATATTTGTAAATCTCTCTCTCTCTCTCTCTCTCTATATATATATATATATATATATATACACTATGACGCAAAAGTTTAGACAATGACGTCATTCAGCTTTAAAATGTAGAATTATGACGTCAGAATTACAAAAACCTGTAAATATATTCAAAAACTGATTTAAAATGCTATGTACAAAAGACAGTCGTTTTATTTGCTATAATACTAATTTTTTTCATAAAAATTCAAATGTGCTTGTCGCAAAAGTTTAGACACTATTCTAAATTTCTTTGAATATTCGCTGGCATATGCAAATTTAGAATCGATGATGTCACAAATTTGGAGTACTTAAGTTCTGCAAACGATTGCGCTTCATAGTCGACATGCCGAGAGCTAAAGAAATTCAAGTGAATGAGGTTTCAAGGATTTGGCAGTTGAAAGGTGAAGGGAAGAGCGTTTCTGAAATTTCTGCTATTATTAATAGGTCAAAAAAATCTATTTATCGAGTTTTATCGAGTGGTTCCGAATATAAAGCAAAATGTCGGTCTGGGAGGCCACGTGTGACAAATGTACGAGAGGATCGCCTGATACAAAGACTAGCGAGTACTCAACAAATGAGCGTACGTGGAGTTCAAAGCTCATCGGGACTCTCTGTATCAAATGATACGATTCGTAGACGAATTTTGGAAAAAGGAACAATCGTTTATAGCAAAATGCAGAAGAAACCAGCTCTGAAACCATATCATAAGTTACAAAGACTTATGTGGGCTTGAAAGCATATGTCATATGGAGAGAAATGGCAGTCAGTCATATTTAGCGATGAAAAAAAGTGGAATCTGGATGGTCCAGATGGTTGTTTATCGTATTGGCATGACTTGCGGAAGGAACCTCGACGTTTTTTTAGTCGCAGACAAGGAGGGGGCTCGGTGATGGTTTGGGCAGCCTTTTGCTATAATGGACAAGTATCTCTGACCTTCACCAGTGGTCGTCAAACTTCACAGCATTATACACAGACATTAGAAGAAAACCTACTGCCATTTGCTGAGCTTCTAGGTGGTCCTCAGTGGGAATTTCAGCAAGACAATGCTTCAATTCACACTGCAAAACATTCAAAATCTTGGTTTAATTCCCATAATATAAGAGTTCTCGACTGGCCAGCATATAGCCCAGATCTTAACCCTATAGAAAACCTTTGGAGCATTATGTGTCGCAAAGTTTATAGCAACGCTAGACAATACTCTTCTGAAAAGGAACTTAAGACATCTATTGAGAATGCATGGTACGATATCGATCCACAAACTATGCAAGATTTAGTTTCTTCCATGCAATCTCGTGTATATGACGTAATACATAAGCATGGATGCGCAACCCGGTTTTAAAAATTGTTTATTTCGATTTTATTTAATTTGTGTCTAAACTTTTGAGACAGCAGTTTATTTTTGTTACCATTTAATTTATTGCAATATGCACAATTCCACTTTTCTTTGTTATAAATATTGTTTATATGTACAGCACATTAATTTCAAGCAGTGATTTGAAAATTGAATAAATATTTTTCAAAGTATGTAAGAATTTCTTCATTGTCTAAACTTTTGCGTCATAGTGTATATATATATATCTTATTACCACATAAAGCGGTAGATAATAATTATAAAAAAAATATTGTATGTTGGGAATAGTATTTATTTAGGTTAGATATGTTTAAACATAGACGAGATAAAAGGGAATATACCATCTCTAAAACACGGAGAAATGATAAAACATTTATTTTTTACTATGAAATTTAGTTTTATATATTCAGAACAATTTTGTTTCGCTTGATATTATCTTTCATGTCTGTAAAATTAACTTTAAATAAGTAAAAGACATAAACCATATTGTATTACAAATCTTTTTTCCACTGTAGACTAACATTAATGTTGCACATGTAATTTAAATAGCGAGCATGCTTTAGACAGTTTAGAACATATCATTAACGCATATATATTTATTATAATTCAACTTATTTTTACGCATGTTATATGTTATAGTGCTGCCAGCTACCCACACAAAAATATATACAGCAGTAGCGAAGTCAAAAATTTATGTGAATTATCATTGATTGTATAAATCACATTTTTATAACTTATATATACACATATATATGTATGTATACATTAGGGATTTCCAACTTACAAAAAATTGCTTAAAAAATATGTTTAAATTATATTGCTCAGCAAATTGAATACTATTAGATTTAGAGGGAAATATGCATTTCTACAGGCAGGAATATATTTTGCGACATCCTTTTTTTACGCTAATACTCAAACGTATAACGAGAACGAAACATACATAGATGATAATATAATTTGTCCAATATTAATAGAATATGTATCTATTATACATATGGAAATGCTTAAAAGTTCCTGCAATGGGATTTGTCTCATAAATATTGCATGAGTTATTGACTCCTTTTAAAGAAAGCTGGTTTCACATAAATAATCCTTTTACAAAATACGAATGAAAATGTTAAAATTTCTTTTTCAATGGAAACAACATATAGCTGAGCAAATATGACGTAGAAGGAATAACACATCTTAACCCATTTAACAATTTATTTTCAAATACTTTTTCAGAACATAATATAATTCTACTTAAATTTTATTTTTCAGTATACAACTATCTACATAAATACATATGAACTTAGCTCAATATAAGAATACATTAAATAGTAATTCAAAACGAATTATAGTAGGAGAACTTTAAACAGTTTTACTAAATTCCGAAATATCAGCATACATTTTTTTTCAAGGAAAACAACTAGATTTCTAAAATATATATTTTTTAATTTACATCCTACTCATTAAAATACATTATATCTATACGGATAAGAAAATATTTGTATTAGTTAAAATTTAATATGTATGTAAATAGAATTACATATAACATGATTTTTTGAGTCAATGAATTTTTCAATCTGCTTTCTTACATAAAATATACAAACTATTTGCGATTATCTTGTTTTATAAAAGTTGGTAATAAAGGAATATGTATATGAAATACTTATGGATAATCTCAACATAAATAGAGTAGTAAAAAATGCAATAAGAAATTTCATAAATCTACGAGTTACCTTAAAATTGATTCTGCTAATTGATAAAACTGATATCGCTAAAAGACGTCTCAACTATATATCCTAATACAATATGATATACTAGCCGCACTTGGCGATCAGTCTCGTCTCCCTTAAACATATGCTAAGCATTGTATGACGTTACTTTTATACATAATTTAATTTACTTGCTCAATCCTTCGCCAAATCCGAAGACTTTGATACAAAAATCCTGAACTGGACATTTTTAGGTTAGCCGGGCGCAGGTGATGAATCGCCAAACATAGTTCCTGTCGTATTTTACTGTATATCATTAATTTCATTTAAAATATAGTACTTTCAGTTATTTTATTTTAAATGCTTACCTTTAAAACTGAAATATTTAAAATTTACGACTCTCAATTATTGTATTAGATGTAAATTTCCAACTGGGCGAAAAATGTCCGGACCAGGATTCGAACCCGGGACCTCCCTGGCTGAAGCCGCCAGTGCTCTGCCATCTGAGCTATCCCGGACGATTCTGGTCGAACTTTTTCACCCAGCTAACCTTGATGATTAACCTTGATGATTGTTAGCTGGGTGAAAAAGTTCGACCAGAATCGTCCGGGATAGCTCAGATAGCAAAGCACTGGCGGCTTCAGCCAGGGAGGTCCCGGGTTCGAATCCTGGTCCGGACATTTTTCGCCCAGTTGGAAATTTACATCTAATATGATTTGTTTACCAATTAGAATAATTGTGTTAATATTAATCTAGTCTCAATTATTGCTTTAAAAAAAAAAGAAATGTAATAAAACATGACATTTAATTTCAACATCAAAGCTTTGTTTTAAATTACCACGCGAAAAATTGTTTAGGACAGTCGCATGAAATGGACTATTATAATACTGATGGCATGATATTTACAATATTTGGCGATTTATCACCTGCTCCCGGCTAATATTAAATTACCACAGTAGCCGCGTGGCATACAGTGAAGCTGTCAACCCGGAACTGTTGTTGACAATCACATGACTTAGACTTTTATTATATAGATGTGAAAGTATAAGCGTCAAAACGGATTAAATTATATACATATATATATATATTGATTAGAACCCAGAAATAAGCATAGGTATATTTTAATTATTTTATTCAAATATATTTCTCAATAATTCAAAGTTTCATAATTTTCAAAGAAAATCAATCGACATTTGCCTTATAAAATTGAATCTTTTTTTCTTTATCATTGCCAAAAATAAAAACCTGGATTGATAATTTCTCCCGAACTATTAATTTTCAATTAAACGCTTTCACGTGAAAATATAAAATGAAATATGAAATAAGACTAAACAAATTAATATATTACGTCATATTGGAAATAAAACATAAATACTCAAGTATTTCTATGAATATGAGGAAGTACTGAAAGACTGCGCATAACACGTCATATGGGAAAGTAAAATGAATATGTTTTGATGTTTAAATAAAATGTTCTTGGTTTACGGTATGAATTCGTATTATTTAAAGAAAGTTATTAAAGACGCTTGACGGTTTATCATCTGCCTAGGAACAAAATAAAGTTTTATTTATTTTTTATTTAAAATTGGTTAAAAAACAACAAAAATGTTTGAAAATAAAATGGATAATGAATGTCAATAATACAAGGGGTGATCAAATGAAAAAGTACGAAACGACGTAAAAACGTAACAGTTAAATATTTGCATATTCCGCCATGGGAGAACGTAGCCAGACATCTCGGGATGCGATTGGAGTCTCTGACTGGGATCGGAGCATGCGCGGGTGCCCGCATGCGCAGTAGAGATCAGAGGATCTTATCAAAAGCGGCGTCCAAATGATGCGGCAGTCCGTATGCGGACAGGATGGCGTTCGCGGTGCAAAATTCGACGATTGAGGAGCAGAGAGGTGTTATCCGATTTCTGACAGCGGAAGGTGAAAAACCGGCAGCTATTCATCGCCGGATGGTGACAGTTTACGGGGAGAAATGTGTCTCTGACAAGTCTGTCAGAAAATGGAGGGCCCATTTTCGTGCAGGCCGTGAGAGTCTGGGTGATGAACCAAGACCAGTTTAAGTGGGAGACGTTGGACCATCCGCCCTACAGTCCGGACATGTCACCTGCGATTTCCATGTGATTGGTCCACTGAAGAAACACCTGAAAGGAAAGCCCTTCAACTCGGACGACGTACTCAAGGACGCTGTGAAGGACTGGGTCTCGTCACGGCCACAGGAATTCTAGGAACAAGGAATCCTGCGGCTTGTTCATCAGTGGGATCGTTGTGCTCAGGCCTATGGCGAATATTTTGAATAAAGTTTACATTTGTACCCACCATGACGTTTCGTACCTTTTCATTTGATCACCCCTTGTACGTACCATGCCCATGTAATCCATGTAAAAATTGACATCATTATTCGCGGAAAATAGCTATTACAATTCTTAAAAACTAAAAATTAACTGGATTACCCGAAAAAAAAAAAAAAACAATTTTTGAAGAATTCGTAAAGCTGTTCATTTTGAAAAATATTAATAACATTTACTTTCTCTCTATTCTAAAAAAAAGTAACTACCGCTGTCACCGCCGCCGCCGCCGCCGCCGGTTTTGAATTTTTTGCGACCGGAGGTCTTTCTTCGTTAATATTAAGAAACATAATGCTTACAAAAATATGAAAATCGGTAGTATTATACAGAAATGTTTGATAAACACGCTGATGCAGACAGTTTTCAGATCGAAGAATTATTTTAAGAGATATTTAATGCTAAAGTTGGACAAAATCGTTCCACTAAAAAGTTTTATAGGAGCAAAAACTGTTCGTAGGAATTTAATCCTTTTTAGATCATTTTATGCGTTAGAATTTGCCGGAGTGCACATTGCATTAATTTTTTTTATTTTGACTAATTTTTTGAGGTTTTATTTCTATTTTAAATTCAGATTTTCAGCATTTCTAGAGATATTTTAACAGATTTTAGAAAGTGATATTAATTTAAATTGTTGCCAACTGTATAAACAGCGGAAGCAATAATGTTTGCTTCAAAAAAAAAATATTTATACGTGTAAATAAATTAAAAAAATTATTTACACGTGACTATTATAAACAGAAAAAACATTTGGAATTAGAATTAAATAATTATGTACAACAAGCAGGAACTTATTAAAAATTATGTCATGAAAACTATAATTACACGTGAATTTTAAGAGAGAAAGGAATTTGTAAAGCAATAAATGTATTAACATGCGTTAGAAGTCTTAAATAGGAGAAATTACGTCATATTTACGTCACATTACAGTTATTACATAAAATGAACACAAAATAATATTGCAAAACGGTTTAAATTTAGAAATTGCGCTAGACATTTATTTGATATTTTAAGAGGATACTTTTCAACTATTTTTGTTAGGAAAGCGCAAATAATATTTAATTTCTAACACAAGTATTTTCACGTGAATATTAAAAAGAGAAAGAATAGTTTGGTCAAAATTACGTCAGATTAAAAACGATTAATTTAAAATGTCTCATTTAAAAGAACTTTCTTTTCACTTTGTTAAAAAATACCAGGAGACAAAGACTCTGTTTACTTAATTCCTTTTATATTAGCTTATTTTGAAATGTTGTTACACGTGTCTACGTCATCAAGTTATTTTTATTTCGACGTTTTATTTGTATTTTTATTAATGTTGTACTAATTTATTTGTTTTTTCGTTATTTAAAATAAAAATTATGTCAATTTGTATAATTTGGCGAGTGGTTTGGCGATTTATATAATTTGGCGAAATGGGTTGACGGGATAATCAAGTAGTACCACAACGGATTTGGCGTTAAAATTCCCCAATCAAAGAGAAATGAATAGAAATCCGTTTATAGAGAGATCGCCACTGTTTTTTAAATTATAATTCAATCTTTCGAAAACTTTTTAAAGCCGATCAAATTAGCGTGCATTTAGAGTCTACGGTGTCTGGACGGGGGTTGGCGAGCGTAGCTCGTAGGGGGCCGAGCCCCCTAGTATTTTTTAAAAGAAAGTTGTGTTTTCTTTCATAAAACGTAAAATCATATGATTGCGTCAAAGTAATATAATTTTCCATCTTTCTGTATCGAAATTAAGGCTCAGGAGCTGTAAGTATATTGGAGACACCTTTTTATATTGTTGTTTGGCAACCGCAATTCAATTCCATATTTCTTTTACCTTTAAAAAGGAAAAAATATAAGTTTTTATTTTTAAAAACGGCTTTTATATTGTTTTATGGTTTTGTGAAGTCTTATGCTATATGAAATGCATTCATATACAAATTTCACACAAATACCACCTAAAATGTGCATTTGTAGTAGAATTCTCCTAACATTGTTTTTCGTTTTACGAAGAGAAATTCGTCGATTTCCGCGATATTACTTACACTCATTTTTTCATTGGTTGCATTTTCATTTTCGCGATTGCTTATATTATTTCGCACAAAATTTCGATTGTCTGTGACTAAGTTATATCAAGTCCTCTATATATTAGAAATATCATATTGTCTCAAACAAAATGTAATAAGTTATATATTTTTTATCATGGGGAGCGAAATGTTTGATTAATTAATGCATTTTTCTGTCTTTTAATGCTAATTGAATGTCGTCACGGATCAGAGTTAATAGTTATGTTTGTGTGATAAAAAATAAAATAGTTTCGTAACAGACACGGATATAATTACGTTTAATTTTTTATTAAAATTTACAAGATTAGGGATTCAGATCATAAATATCCATTTTTAAAATGCCAAAGAACGATAAAAATAATGAAATCTCCAAGTTTTTCTAAATAAAATATTCCATATAGCACCAACTTTTGTTCACTGTAAGTGTATTTGTTATTTCTACTTGGATTTTGATAAAAAAAATCGCAAAGTAGCCTGAAAATGTAATAACTTTCACGCGTGACGGCGCGTTGTGGTAAATTTCAAAAATGATCAATTTCAGAATATTTCGTTACAACTGTTCATTGTAAAGGCCGTAAATAATCCCAATTTAAAAAAAAAAAATCTTTTTTGAATAGTATAGAGTGGTTTTTATACTGTTGTAGCCGATCAAGGTCATGTAACCAGTTTTGCTGTGGACCGTCACTGAGAAAATTTTAAATTTTTTCTACAATCACCCAAGTGCTCAAGATGACTGCGGGCCTCAATGACACGGCTTCAATCTGCAATGAGATACAAACGATTTAAGACATCTTCCGTCGTCCTGCTTATATAATATTTACTTTAAAAGGCTTTTGTTTCAATTAAGTGAGAAATGTAAGACACACTTTGTACAGACCGTCACGTCTGCTAGTCTATGATAAGGAATTCTAACTGATATGTTCAAATTTTTAACTTTTTACTTAGGTTGGTAAAACAGCATTAGGAGTAGATGGGCGTTCTTTAGTCGACATATATAGATAGTTTTGTGAAGTCCATCACACTCCAACTACACTGATAAACAAGGTTTCTGTTTCTAACTAAGTATGTAATGACTTTTATATTTTAGGTGGTGATGTGAAAGAATATGCCATTAAAAAGTTTCCATCACCTAAAAATTTAAAAAAAATTCAAAATCTTGAAAATCTGAATTTTTTAGTATTTATTCAACACATATACCTTATGAAATTTATCATTTGGTATGACAAACTTTTAAATATAAACACTTATAAAGCTTAAAATTAATATTTAAAGCACTGAAAATATGCATTGTTTATAAAGTTTCAGAAAAAATGTAGAAGAATTTTTGTAAAAAGAAATGATATTAATAAGAAATTCATACTTTATGTAGCAGTAAATGTCTTATCTGTGGATGTTCTGTTATAGGCACAATCACTAGTTTCCCTAATAAGATTCCAACAGTAATCTCCGAGCATATTAGGGGTCCACCTGCCTTGATATCGGATTTCCATTGCAGAAATATCCTGGTGGAAGCGCTCCCCATGCTCGTCGCTCACAGCTCCCATATTTTCGGGGGAAAAATTTAGATGAGATGCTAAAAAGTGAATTTTCAACGACATTGAACATCCTAAATCTTTGTAACTTTTTAACATGTCTTTAATTAATGTTTCATAGCTAGGACTTTGGTGATTTCCTAAGAAATGTGTCACAACATTTTTAAAATCGATCCATGCTGCTTTTTCTAAATCACTTAATGTATCATCAAAATTTTTGTCCTTCATAAGGTGTCTAATTTGTGGGCCAACAAAAGTACCCTCCTTATTTTTGCATAGCTTAGCGACGGAAATTGTTCTTGCAGATATTGAAATCCACGACCTTCTTTATTCATAGCTTTAACGAAATTCTTCATCAATCCCAACTTTATGTGTAAAGGTGGAAGAATAACTTTCTTTTATCGATTAGAGGAACGTTTTGGATTTTTTTTTTTACCTGCAATATATTGTTTGCGCTCTGGCCACTTCATTTTGATATAATGCCCAGGCATTGCTCTGCTATCCCACTCGCATAGGAAACAGCAATATTTTGTAAAACCTTGTTGCATACCAATAAGAATGGCAATTACTTTAAAATCCGCACATATATTCCAATCATGATGTGAGTAATCAACTTCATGAAGCAGTATCTTCATATTTTCATAAGACTCTTTCATTATGCAAGAATATGCTATTGGAACAGACGGCAGGGCATTTCCATTATGAAGAAGCACAGCCTTCAAGCTGGTTTTCGAACCATAGATGAACAATCGCCATTTTTCCGAGTTATATTGACAATTTAAAGCATACATTAAACCACTTATATCATTACAAAAGCATAAATCATCTTTTCTTGAAAAAAAAATGTCGAATATTTCTTATGTCAATCTCGATAAATAGATATCTTTGTATTCTTTTTCAGGAGATTCCAACGTTGCAATCTTGATCCAAGTAATTCTGAGTTTTTCTTTGATAAATTTAAGTCTCTCACAAGATCATTTAATTAATCTTGAGTAATTAGGTGTGGTTCTTCATTTATGCCAGGAGAAAAGTTTATATCAGATGTAGAGGAAGTTTCAGATTCACCAATTTCCATTTCTACTGCTGCATCGTCATATGTAAAATTTTCTGGAGGTTTCGGTATTGGTAAATCATCATTATGTAATGCTGGTCGCATTGCTGAATCTAAGTTCGGGTACTTAATTTTATGTTTACTTCTTGCAGAGAATCATTTAATTTTTGTAATACAAAAGTAGCAGTCATTTATATGATCCCTCGGCTCGCGCCATATCATGGGTATAGCAAAGGGCATACTCTTTCTTGTGCCTTTCATACACGCCCGGAGGTTCGTAGCACATCGTGTACAAGAAGAATGAGGTGCCCATTTCTTATCTTGTTCACCTACTTTACATCCAAAGTACATGTGATAGGCAGACTTTATTAGCGGCGTGAAAGCGCATCTATGCTTTTTCAAAGTTAGCTCCCCGCACACATAGCAAAAAGAGTCGGATTCATTAACGCATCCTCTTGACATTTTTCACATATTTTAGAGGAAAATAGGATAATTATAATCAAAAGTTAAGTAAAAAGTCTTACAGAACAAAGAAATAGCAGTACACGTGCCCTGAAAGATAAGTTTCAACTGTCACGGATTTGTGTTAAAGCCAAATACTGTGGGGGCAGCTAGCGCTGTCTGTTCATTTCGCTAGCATAAAATTTATTAGGGGGACGTCTGTTTCTACTCTCTTGCTGTATCTTCTATCGTTGTAATAAGAAAAAAGAATGTTTGTGTGAATCAAACGCATGTAAGGGAATAATGTAATATATTAATAATGCCTATATGATACCTACATACTCCGAAACGTATAAAGGAAATTTCTCAAAATTGGTGGGTGATAGAAAATTTTTACAAACATATTCTTTTTCAGCAGCTTGAAATCTATAAGAAACACCCAATGTATATAGAGAAACAGAAAATTCGTTAAAAATTGTTTATCAGTGCTATTAATAAAATAAATGTGGTTAATACTTTTCATTATTGAACTGTATGGAACCACAGAGAAATAAGTAATCTCTTCACGAAGTGGAAGTAGTTACTAAACTTTAGAAAAAAAATTAAAGTAACGACCATCACAATAAATTTAACGATCTGCAGAGAACATCACAGGAAGGTCATTTTTCAAATTGGTTAGTGGCCAATAGTATGAAAAATCCATGGCACAAGGTTACAAACGAATTTTTAATCTATAGATGGTTTGTGCGTCTTTGCAATTCTGGCTATAAACATGTGTGTGCTTGATTGTTTGTAAAAATCATAAATAAAGTGTAAATAATTTTATAGAAGCTTGTTCTAAAAACTGGTTTCCATTAAGAAAGGAATTATACGAACTTTTCAATCTTTCCTTTGTCAACAAGCTAATTGTCGTTGAAAGTTAGGAAACAAAATCAATTCAATACGATACGTTGCAGGAACTTTTTGCACCATGATAATGCACATAATCTTTACAAAAAATAATGATCAAGCTTTGTAAAACACCTAATTTCATTTTCATCGTTTTTTAAAGTATATAATTTGTGTCGATTCCCTAAATAAGATATATTTTCCTATCCATGACAACCATGGGTTCAGGTATAAACACATAAATATATCAACTTGCACAAATGACAAATCAAACGATTTTTATAGAATTGGCCATATATTAAATACTAAGTTTATCATTTAATTGTAATAGAATTTAAATAAATTTTACTAGATAAAAAAAAAACAAGCATGGTTTTTATCTACTGACATTTATGAGGGGTTAAAGAAACAATTATTATGAATTATTCTTAGGCATTGTCGCTATACGTTAGTGGACAGAGCCTGAATATTTAAAATTTAAAAAGGGGTTAAAATGCACGAAAAACGTTCTAAATTGCGATTTCTACTCAGTCTCAGGAAATATCAAAGCTATTTCAAAAGTAACGGTTTCAAACCAATGGTGACAGTCCCTGCTATAGCAGAGGCTATATTTTATGTTGCTGTCACTTCCATCTGAGGGTTACAAAAGCAAAATATGTTCTAATTTGCGTTTTTTGCACAGCTGAGGATTCTAACACTTTGAAGTATGGCATGGTATTTACGTACAAGATACAACTGCTTTCTAAGAACAGTCGAAAGAAAATTCCAAATTTAAAAAGCTGAAGTGTGCAAAAAGCATTGTAAATTACATTTTTTATGCAATCTTATATAGCACCAAACCGATTAAAAAAATAATGATGAAAAATTGTTGGTGATAGAACCTGCTCAAACATAAGCTATATTTTATGTCTGTGCTACTACTACCAGTGGGTTCCAGGAGCTAAAACTTTCTAAACTGCGATTTCTGTGATACTGAAAAGGCTAGAAACTTTAAATATGGCATGGTAGTTACTTATAAAATATAAATGCCCTCGAAGGACTGTCGAAAATAATTTCGAATTAAAAAGGGGTGAAGTGAAGGGGAGGTGCGAAAAGCATTCTAAAAATGTCCTAAATTACGATTTCTATGCAATTTCAGGGAATATAAACTGATTATAAAAGTAATAGTTGCGAATAAATGGTAACAGTCTCTGATACTACACAGGCTATATTTTATGCCGATGATTCTATCACCTGGGGTTCACAGGAACAACAAACGTTCTAAATAAGACCTTTAAAAGCTTTCTGAATTACGTTTCTGTGGAATATTAAGAAATAACAAACCGATTTCAAAATTAATGTTGGCAAATTAATGGTGACAGTTCCTATTTCAACATAGACCTTTATGAATTTAATCGGGATCCTTCTGACAGTGATTTAACAAGTACAGACAACTTATAAAAACCTCTCCCTGTATTGATGACAGTATTAAAATGTCATTAATTCCATCTATTGCTAACTGCAGTCGCTTTTACGCTCTGCCTAAAGTTCATAAAATTGGTGTTCCCCTCCGTCCTATCGTATCCAATACCGGTTCTGCTTCATACCCTCTTGCTAAATATTTAGTAAAACGCTTTTCATTCCTTTCAAGTTCTAATATTTACACTATTAAGAATTCTAGTTCTTTTGTTAATCGGATTAAAAACTTCACCCTCTCCCCCTCTTTACGCATGGTTTCATTTCAAGTTACTTCTCTGTTCACCCATGTTCCAGTTCAAGGTGCACTACAAAGTCTCACTACTAGATTAAAAGAATTTCATTACACAGATTATAAAATCAACCACATTATTGAGTTATTCAGTACTTGTTTAAAACAAAATTCATTTCAAATTTCTAATCAATATTATTCTATGACGGATGGTTTAGCAATGGGTAATCCCCTTAGCCCCTTTTTAGCAGATTTATATATGCATTACTTTGAGGTTAAAATGTTTAACCTTATCAACTTCCCATTTTATTGTAGATATGTAGACGATTCTTTTACACTCTTGGACCTTTCTCTATTTTCTGTTGACAATACATTAACGATTTTAAACTCAATAGATTCAGTCATTCAATTCACCTATGAAGTTGAAACATATAATAGATTGCCATTTCTGGATGTGTTGGTTACACGTCAGCCTAACACCTTTGACACTTGCGTTTACCGTAAACCTTTTGCTGTCACCCCCCCCCCCCCCATTTCAATTCATGTCACCCCCTTACCAAAAAGCTTCGACTTTTCATTATTTGATTAATAGAGCTCGCTTAATTTGTTCAGATAATAATTCACTTATTACAGAATTAAATTACATTAGATCTGTGGCTATTGGTCGAGGTTTTAGTTTATCTTATATCAATAATTTAATTTATCTTAGTCTTAATAAATATTTAATAATCTTGATTCTCCTGTTACTGCGGTTTCAATTTCCAACCTTATCATTTTACCATTTTATAATAGCATTAGCTTTAAGATGGCTAATGTCTTAAGACATTATGATTTTAATGTGGTTTTTAAACCGGTTAATGAATTATCTTTTTCGCAACTTAAGGACCAAATTCCTCCACATAATTATTGGGGCATTTACAACATTCAATGCCAATGTGGTTTGTCCTACATTGGACAAACTAAACGAAAACTCCGTTACAGAATCAATGAACACAGAAACTATGTAAAGAAAAAAAAAATTACAGAAATCCTCTATCGCCTCTCATTGCTGGGGGGAGGGACATAATTTTAATTTTGACTCAGCTACCATTATCAAGAATTTCATTACTCCTCTGGATTTAGACTTTTTTTGAGGCTATTCATATCCATAAATTTAAAGACTCCTTGGTTAATGATTTATCTAGTACACCATACATCTCAACTTTCTGGATGGATTTGTTGTGTCACGACACTTCACTTCCGCATTAATTTCATTGGCTGTTAGAACTTGATGGTCTTTTTTATTATGTTTTGACATTTTGGTTTTTTTCACCGTATATGCAGTTGGGAGGATATTGTTTTTAAAGTTTTTACACTGAGGATGTGAGTCCTAGTACTCACGAAACGTATACGTATGATCAAATCTGCTTGTTTTATTGTGTGTTTAAACGTTGTTTTCAAATATTTTATAGACCTTTATGTTGAGAGGTGGTAGCATTGGAATTTGACATGATAGTTAATTTTAAGATGTAAGAAGATGGTTTCTAAAAAATTCAAAACTTCAAATGAATATTGAAATGAGCGTATTAATTGAGCATAAAAGTTTCAAAATGTTTTCTAAATTATCATTTATTTAGTTTTATTAATTTAAGTCTCATTTCCGCCAAATGCAGTATAATAATGATGTTTAATCAGACTGTATTTTAAATAGTAACTTTTGAAATATTCGTAAATGTAGTAAGTACATTTTAATAAAAAAACCTTTTAATAAAATAAAATATTACCTTTTAATAAAATAAAATTTAGTTAGTACCTTTTAATAAAAATTAGACATATAAAAATCACTTGGCATATTTCAAATATTACGCGAGCAAAGCCGCGGGTTTTGCTAGTATATTATATTCAGTAACACGGAAATAATATAACTCCATCTTAAATATGACGTAATCTCCATGGCAAACTAGAATCATTACTTATCCTGTGATAACATTGAATTGTTTACGTTTGATAGGATATAATAGAAGGAAGAAAACTTTTATTAATATCTTTGAAGTTTAGATTCGATTTTTATAATAATTGAAATGACTCGACAAAACTCTGCAGCGATTAAAATTTTAAATTTCAAACCATTCAGTTCGGTAGTTTTTGCGCTGTTATATTCAGACAGACGGGCAGACAAACGGACGGACCAGACGACGAGTATAGTTATTATGTATTTATATAATTACAAATGTGAGAATACTTCTCACAGTATTTAAATTTGGTTTATTTTTATTTCCTTTCAGCTATTTTTTTTTTACATCGATGACTTATTGAACTCAATCTTTACGCCGCAATGTTGACGTTTTATTCTCTTACCGTAAGACAAGTTCATTTTTCACCGCCGATATTCATAGGTGCTTTGGGAGCGGATAGGTAGCTTGCGCATGCGCACTAATAGATAGCAAAATTTGTTATGACTAGTCAATGATCTCAATTTTATTAACTCAGAATATGTTAACATTTTTATGATGATAATTTTATGAGATCAAATAGAAGGTTTTGCCAATGTTACTGTATTTTTGGCAATTTTTATTGTATACTTGATGTATTGCATACTTTTTGGATTATGAATGTACTTTGTGCAACGTATATTCTTTTTCTCTCTATTACTTTTGGTCACCATTTTTTTTTCCAGCAGCAATTTTTTTTCCAGCACCTTAACTTTAAATTTTATTGTTCGACTTTAATGATTTTTTTTTCTCGCTTTGGCAGTTCAAAATGTCATCCCATTTTCTGTAAAAGGTTTTTGATCGATTTTGCCTTTTACATCTCCTGGTCTTACAAAATTTTCTCGGTGAAGGGAGGTAATGTGAGAATACTTCTCACGGTATTTAAATTTGGTTTATTTTTATTTCCTTTCAGCTATTTTTTTTTAATCGATGTCTATTTGAACTCAATCTTTACGCCGCAATGTTGACGTTTTATTCTCTTACCGTAAGACAAGTTCATTTTTCGCCACCAATATTCATAGCTGCTTTGGGAGCGGATCTGTCGCTTGCGCATGCGCACTCAGCTATTTTAGGAGCACATCTCTTGGAGCTCTCGTATCGAGGAAGTCAACTTGCTTTATGATGACGTCATTGAAATGTTGCGCCGCCCTCTTTTGATGCTGTTCGCTGACAGGAAGAAATTTCAGTTTCGCTTTTCAAACAGTGAAAACATTTTTAATTCTGTAGCCTGTAATTCGATTCTCATTAATTTCCCGTAAATGTTAATTTAGCTAATCACTTTAAAGTCTGCCTTTTAATTTCTTTGTCAACCCCGTATTCATCATTTAAATACTAAAACTCGTTAATTTTTAATTCAGAATTTGGTTTGATGTTGTGTGAAAAAGATGTAGTCTTTTAACGTAGTTTTTTTAGCGGAGCGCCGGCCCGCCGGCCGTTCGAATGTCGTGCCGCTTTTTGCCCGAATAAGTTTGCCGTACTATGGGTCATATTTTAGTTATGTGGAAATGTTCTTTCTCAAAGTTTAATCCTTTAAAGTTGTGCTGCTCTCATTAAAAGGAATCCCATGGATTTATTCCATGTTGGCCGTTATTTTTCTCTTCTTAAAAGACCCAGTCCTTTTATTTAAAATGGTGACCAGAAGCAAGAATTTTCATAACCTTCTATTCAACTAACGACCGAAATAAAGAAGATTGTTTGTTTCATCAGTTTGTCTCTTCACTGTCTCCTGTAAAGTAAGAAGTCTCCAGTTTTTATTATTTCTTTAACGATCAATAGTGTTTATTAAAAGAACTTTTGCAATTTGTACTAAACCACTTAAACGATCATTAATTACCGTCACAATTTGGTGCCGTAGTACCTTTCGAATTGCAACGCTGTTGCTTTGCGATCATTGCAATTTTCAAAATACTGATTCTTGAAGATAATTTTTTTAGAACTTTTTGTTCTTTTTTTAAAGAATTATGAGAGTTTTGGTTGAAATATTTTAATAGAAGTTACATTTTCATGAAACTTGTTCTAATTTTTGAAGAAAATTACGGTCGTTATTCAAGAAAGTCAAGTTAATTATTTTTGAGGAATTGTTCTCATTAGTTAAAAAGAAAATAAATTATTTAATTCAAGATTTATTGAATATAATTTATGAAAATATTTTAGAATATTTGATGTTCTTAATAATAATAAAGGACTTTACGTTGTAATATCGATGTAATATCGATGTAATATTGATGTTCTTGTTCTTATAGATTCTTGAGTTATGCCATTTTTATATTAAATAGTTGCATTTTTTTTCTTACAATATTCTAAAGAATTCATGTTTAGATTTTGAAGAATGTATTATTATTCAAATCAAGAAATGAATTTATATAATTACAATATTGAAAATGAATTTTATGTTGTTGCAAATAATAAGTTTCCTACACCTACAATAGTTTAACTTTTTGTGTGTATGTTTCGTATTCAGCCATAAGACACCTGGTGAAGATGTTGTTCATTTATAGGCAAAATATCCATTTATGAAACCACTTCATTAGTGTTCTTCGGTTTGTGAAGCTACAAATAGTGTTTACTACTTAGTTCTCTTCAAAAAATAAATAAGTAAATAACTTTCATTACTGATTATAATAGTGTGTCAGTTAACGTTTCTCGAGTGAGAGTAAATATCATCATCAAGTGAAATTGTTGACTTGTCTGCTGCTAGAACTCAGTTACTCACACCATATCATTATTCTAAGTCTTCTCAAAACAATGAAGTTTAAATATATATTACCTGAAAATTACAGATGCATTTTACCTTCGGCAACTTGATTTTATTATGCTGCATTTTCTCCAAATATTCTAGCAGGTGCAATTAAAAATTATTCAGAGTTGATTTTTGCTTGTGTGTAGCAATTCATCCTCAAATTGCAAAATTTTTGCTCATTGATAATCAAGTGTAAATTTTGAATTAATATAAGAAGTTTGTGAATATTTGTTACAGTGTTTATGCAAGATCAAGTTATTTTGAAAAGTTCCCCATATTTATTTATTTCTTATGTGGATAGTGCCTTTTACTTTAATTTTATTTCATACCCAAAGCCTCTAAGTCTTTATTTTGCCATTTGCCTAATTACTTTACTGTGTAAAAAAAAAAAAAAAAAAAAAAAAAAAAAAAAAAAAAAAAAAAAAAAAAAGATTGTATACATTTTGAAGATTTTTGTTTTATGAAGAAATGGAATAGTAAAAATGAATTTAATTTTGAATTTTTCAATGCTTTATGAAGAAATTGAAATTAAAAATGATTAAATTAATGTCTTCTCTTCATACCTACAAATAATACAATAATATTACAGAAAAGCACAACTCTAGATGGAAATTTTTTTACCAGCGCATTTATATATATATATAGAATTTTTTTTCTATAAATCATCTAGTGAAAAATTTTTTTTAAGTGCTTCTTGACCTCAAATACCTGATTATGTCCTAAGAAGTATGTGTGACCATACTATATTTCATTATTAAGTGCACCACCGACTTCTAGTCCTTGTTAGTGTTCTGCAAGAGTGATTCGTGTTATGTGTCTAAGGAGTTATGATTGCTCTGCAGTGATGAGTACGATGTCGTCAGTTAGTGCTTCAAAAAAGAATGCAATACATTCTCATATTGTGTCATCATGTTCAAATTTTCTGTGTCATCATCCAAAAATAATCTATATTTTGATGATTATTATGTGAATGTTCCAGTTTTTTCGACAGCATCTGTTCACATCTACAAATGTTTTGTTGTATGCAATTATCTATTTTAGTGCTTGTGTACAACCTTAAGATGCAATACTAATACCAGTGTACCACCTCATGTTGTGTTGCTAAACTTTCAGTGACATCAAGTTGTCTTAAATAGCCTTGTTCCATATGGCTCTGGGCTCAATGAACATTTTTTTTAATCCAAAAACATTGCCTCCTGCAGTTACACAAAAATTATATTATGTATAATTAAATTTTCTTTTACCTAAGAAGTTAAGAGCCTTGTTAGGAGATCCAGGCCACCAAAAATTTTACGTAGGAGTTCTTATATGTGTTTATTTTTGTTCATGGACATGCTGATGGCTAGGGTATGATGGCCATCGACATGGTTGTGGACTTCGATATTTACATATATATATCTAATTTATTTTTTGTTTGTTTACGGTGTTGCTGATGATTTCTCTTTGTCATTATCATCATTGTGAGCTTAACATTGAATTGTAATAATTTTATTTCTATATTATATATAAATGATTATTTTAAAATTATATTCCTGGTACATGGTATTTTAGTTTTATAAACTCATGATTTTGTCAATTTTTTTTTCTTTTCTTTCATTCTATATGGAAGTACCTAATTTTTTTTTGGTGATCACCAGTCTCTCATATTTTAAAGAAAAACCATGGTATATGTGTATTTATCTAATAGTATAGTAAAATTCTTTTGAGTCTCATACATATATATTAAGAATTCTTATGACTAATACATTGAAATTTTTATTTAGAGTAAAACATAAAGTTCAAAGAAATTGTGTCTATGATGGGTATTTATGACATGTCTTTTGATTGAAATAGCAACTTGTTTCTATGAGACACTTTGTTTGGGTGATTGAGTAGTGCACGACTCAATTACACAATTGGTATCTCGTACAATTGGTTGTCTAGTTTTAGTTTAAATGAAATTATAAAGTTTGATACACTAAAAGGATATCATTATGTTTTATGAAAGTTTATTTATATATGGCCATTTCATTTCCTTTCATGTTAAGAGTAATAAAGAAAACTCTTTATTTTTTTTAGATATAATTAGAAAGTCCTAGGCATATTGTAAAAGTCAAAACTACAAAGTGTTTCCTGACTTTTTTTGCTGCTTTTGTATTTGCAACTTTTATCAGAAGTTAACTCTGTTTTTATTAAGTACCAAGATAGCAAAATTTGTTATGATTAGTCAATGATCTCAATTTTGTTAACTCAGAATATGTTAACATTTTTATGATGATAATTTTATGAGATCAAATAGAAGGTTTTGCCAATGTTACTGTATTTTTGGCATTTTTATTGTATACTTGATGTATTGTATACTTTTTGGATTATGAATGTACTTTATGCAATGTATATTATTTTTCTCTCTATTACTTTTGGTCACCATTTTTTTTTTCCAGCACCATTTTTTTTTCCAGCACCAATTTTTTTTTTTTTTTCCAGCACCTTAACTTTAAATTTTATTGTTCGACTTTAATGACTTTTTTTTCTCGCTTTGGCTGTTCAAAATTTTGTCATCCCATTTTCTGTAAAAGGTTTTTGATCGATTTTGCCTTTTACATCTCCTGGACTTACAAACTTTTCTCGGTGAAGGGAAGTAATGTGAAAATACTTCTCACAGTATTTAAATTTGGTTTCTTTTTATTTCCTTTCAGCTATTTTTTTTTGCATCGATGTCTATTTGAACTCAATCTTTACGCCGCAATGTTGACGTTTTATTCTCTTACCGTAAGACAAGTTCATTTTTCGCCGCCAATATTCATAGCTCCTTTGGGAGCGGATCGGTAGCTTGCGCATGCGCACTCCGCTATTTTAGGAGCACATCCCTTGGAGCTCTCGTATCGAGGAAGCCAACTTGCTTTATGATGACGTCATTGAAATGTTGCACCGCCCTCTTTTGACGCTGTTCGCTGACAGGAAGAAATTTCAGTTTCGCTTTCCAATCAGTGAAAACATTTTTAATTCTGTAGCTTGTAATTCGATTCTCATTAATTTCCCGTAAATGTTAATTTAGCTAATAAATTTAAAGTCTGCCTTTTAATTACTTTGTCAACCCCGTATTCATCATTTAAATACTAAAACTCGTTAATTTTTAATTCAGAATTTGGTTTGATGTTGTGTGAAAAAGATGTTGTCTTTTAACGTAGTTTTTTAGCGGAGCGCCGGCCGTTCGAATGTCGTGCCGCTTTTTGGCCGAATAAGTTTGCCGTACTATGGGTCATATTTTAGTTATGTGGAAATGTTCTTTCTCAAAGTTTAATCCTTTAAAGTTGTGCTGCTCTCATTAAAAGGAATCCCATGGATTTATTCCATGTTGGCCGTTATTTTTCTCTTCTTAAATGATTCAGTCCTTTTATTTAAAATGGTGACCAGAAGCAAGAATTTTCTTAACCTTCTATTCAACTAACGACCGAAATAAAGAATATTGTTTGTTTCATCAGTTTGTCTCTTCACGGTCTCCTGTAATGTAAGAAGTCTCCAGTTTATATTATTTCTTTAACGATCAATAGTATTTATTAAAAGAGCTTTTGCAATTTGTATTAAACCACTTAAACGATCATTAATTACCGTCACAACAAATGTACCTAAAAATCTTGTAAAATCAGTTATATCCTGTCAATTTTTTAGAAAACTAGAACTTAGTTAAAATATTTAATATTTTGGTAAAAATCTCTCTATTCTAAAAAAAAAAAAAAAAAAAAAAAAAAAAAAAAGTAACTACCGCTGTCACCACCGCCGGTTTTGAATTTTTTGTGACCGGTGGTCTTTCTTCGTTAATATTAAGTAAAATAATGCGTACAAAATTATGAAAATCGGTAGATCTATACACAAATGTTTGATAAACACGCTGATGCAAACAGTTTTCAAATCGGAGAATTATTTTAAGAGATATTTAATGCTAAAGTTGGACAAAATCGTTCCACTAAAACAGTTTTATAGTAGCAAAAACTATTCATTGGAATTTAATCATTTTTAGATAATTTTATACGTTTGAAGTTCTCGGCGTGCAGACTGTGTTTATTTTTTTTTAATTTGACTCATCTGTTTTATTTCTATTTTAAATTCAAATTTTCAGCATTTCTAGAGATATTTTTTACATTATTTTAGAAAATGGTATTAATTTAATCTGTTGCCAAATGTTGCCAAAAACAGCGCAAACAATAATGTTTGCTTCAAATTAAAATTTATTTACACGTGACTATTATAAACAGAAAGAATCATTTGGAATTAGAATTAAATAATTATGTACAAAAAACAGGAACTTATTAAAATTTCGTCATAAAAACTATATTGTGAATTTTAAAAGAGTTAGAATATTGTAAAATAATAAATTCATTAACATGCGTTAGAAGTCTTCAATAGGAGAAATTACGTCATATTTACGTCACATTACAGTTATTACATAAAATAAACACAAAATAATATTGAAAAAAAGTTTAAATTTAGAAATTGCGCTAGACATTTATTTGATATTTTGAGAGGATCTTTTCAAATATTTTTTGTTAGGAAACCGCAAATAATATTTCATTTCTAACAAAAGTATTTTCACGTGAATATTTAAAAGAGAAAAAATAGCTTGTTCAAAATTACGTCAGATTATAAACGATTAATTTAAAATGTATCATTTAAAATAACTTTCTTTTCGCTTTGTTAAAAAAATACCAGGAAACAAAGACTGTTAACTTAATTCCTTTTATATTAGCTTATTTTGAAATGTTTAACTTATTTTACTTAATCAAAGACGAAAACAGCGATTGTACCTTTGGTACTACTTAGTTATCCCGTCGACCAAAAATCTATCATTCACTAAACTATAAGATTAAATGCCATTAATGGTTGATCGTAAATGTCACATTAACTTGACTTTAAGCAAGTTACACGTGTCTACGTCATCAAGTTATTTTTATTTCGATGTTTTATTTGTATTTTTATTAATGTTGTACAAATTTATTTGTTATTTAGTTATTTAAAATAAAAATTATGTCAATTTGTATAATTTGGCGAGTGGTTTGGTGATTTATAAAATTTAGCGAAATAGTTCGACGGGAAAATCAAGTAGTACAGCAGCGTATTTTGCGTTAAAATTCCCCAATCAAAGAGAAATGAATAGAAATCTGTTTATAGGGAGATCGCTACTGTTTTTAAAATTACAATTCAATCGAATTATAATTAAAATTATAATTCAATTCGAAATCTTTTTAAAGCCGATCAAATTAGCGTGCATTTAGAGTCTGCGGTGTCTGGACGGGGGTTGACGAGCGTAGCTGGTAGGGGTCAGAGCCCCCTAGTCTATATATATATAAAAGCCTTTCTCTGAGTGTATATCTTTTATACAAATCTTAATTTCAGACCGATTTGTACGAAACTTGCTGTACATACGTTTTAGAACGTGGAAAATATCGAAGGACTATTTTAAAAAGATCATCAGACCAATATTTATCCATTTTTTCTACCACATTTCATAATTTAACATTATAGAAATATCTCTCTATAAAATGTCAATTTCAATAGTTTCTTTCCTGTTTCCACACATCTAAAGAACTGCTTAAGAATTTAAAAAAAATGATAACTCGAGTGCTTTGTTTTATAACCGAATAAAAATTCGGTTTGTCTCACTATATTTTTGCTGTTTTTGAAATTGACGTCATTTAAAGATGAAAGTGCACATTTTTCATATATTTATGTAAACACTTTAACTAAGCATGTTTTAAAATGACGTAGTACCTTAGTTGAATGATTCTGAAGTTAAAAAAATCTTTTTTAATGAAGTCGTTTTAATATCAAGAAAACAATTAAGGAAAAATATAATAATAAATAAAAAGAAAACTGCCCAGTTAAACTGATGGCAATGAGCTCACAGGTATTTCACACTAATTGCATATTATACTCTTTTTTCAAAAAATAATGCCCCTCGAAAAATAAACTGGTATACCAAATTTGAAGCAAATGAGATAATTCTGCATGAAAAACCATTTCGCTAAATTAAGGGGGTATTAGCTCCTCCATTTCTCCCTTTATGTTGAACCAATGAACTTTAAAATCTAATCAGAAAAGCTCCTTATCAGAATGAACTTAGAAAAAAAAATTAATTAAATTAGCATGAAAATTAAATTAGCATTAAATTCTGCATGAAACCATTTATCTAAATTAAGAGGAGAAGCAATTGACCCCCTTTCCCCCTTTTATACTTAAACAATGAATCTCTAAATCAAATGAAGGACGCCATATCGGAATAAACTGGTATATCAAATTTGAAGCTAATCGAATAATTCCGTATGAGAAACCCATGTATCTAAATTAAGGAGAGACTAGAGCCATTCCTCCTTTATACTTAACTAATAAGTCTCCAAATCTAATCAAGGCAGCTCCTTAACATAATAAACCGGTATACGAAATTGAGATCAAATTGAATAACTCTGCATGAAAAACCCATTTATCTAAATTAAAGAGGGGGGCTAGCCCCCTCCCCTTTCCTCCCTTTATACTTAACTAATGAACCCCCAATTCTAATCAAATCATCTCCTTAACTTAATAAACCGGTATACCAAATTTGGAGCTAATCGAATAATTCTACATGAAAAACGCATTTATCTTAATTAAGGGGGTAGCCCCCTTTCCTCCCTTTATACATAATAATGATCTCCCAAATCTAATCAGTTAAGCTGTTTAACATAATTAACTGGTATACCAAATTTATAGCAAATCGCATATTTCTGCTTGAAAAATCCATTATCTAAATTAAAGGGGGCTAGACACCCTTTCCTCCCTTTATATGTAACTAATGAACCTCCAAATCTAATCAAGTCAGCTCCTTAACATATTATACCGTTATACCAAATTTGGAGCAAATCGAATAACTCTACATGAAAAAAAAAACATTTACCTAAATTAAGGGGAGTAGCCCCCCTTTCCCCCTTTATACTTAACTAATGAGCTTCCAAATCTAATCAGGGAAGCTCCTTAACATAATAAACCGGTATATCAAATTTGGAGCAAATCGAATAGTTCTCCATGAAAAACCCATTTATCTAAATTAAGGGGCGATTGTACTAGCTCCCCTTTTCTCCCTTTAACCTTAACCAATAAACCCCAAAAATTAATCAGGGAAGCGCCTTATCAGAATGAACCTAGAAATTTTTTTTGAAGCAAATCGGATATTTCTATCAAGAGTTATCGCGTTACGTGCATACGGAACCGGCGGGTACATAAGCTATCAGGATTTGACAGTCTGTGAGCTAACAAATCGTTTGCTAGATATGACGCCCATTTCGTCAATATAATTTCCAAAGGGTTCAAAATTGTTCTGGCTGCTACAACTCATTTCCTATTTCTTTGTAATGCTTTATCTTCCATTTAGATAAACTATATGAATTAGATATCATTTAAATAAATGTTTTAATACCTGAAATGCAGTGATAAAATTCTACGATTTACACTATATTGCCATTAATGACCGACAACTTTCAATTTTAGACATTTTGTCGAATATTTAGAAATATACTTGACACATTCTTCTGGAATTTCAGGATTGAAAAGAACTGGTATGACCTCACATTTAGCAATGTCGATTTGATAAGGGGGGGGGGGGGCAATTAGGGGGCCAAGAAAAAGTCAAAGAAAAAAATAATACTTGGGATCACCCTGTAAAATAAAATGCACGAAATGATCTACCGCTACCGAATATAAATAAACAGACATTGTGAAATATGTGTATTCTTTTGTGTAAGAATAGCACGTATATTAATAGAGATATAGCGATTTATTTTGAAAAATTAAAAAATTCTTGCATGTTTTTTGCTTATAACATCCAGGGTTTTCAACCAAAGTTAACGCCGGTTTCAGAAATATTGACAAAATATAGTAGAAAAAATATAGTGTAATTGGAATATAAATATATTAAATATTTTAGGAAATATGAGCAGTTATATGGAATAATTTTTATCTGCGCATGCGCGAGTGATAACAAGGATCATTTTACATAATTTAATAGTCAACACTATGTAGCAACTTATTAAAAAAATCTAGTCAAATATCGTAAAAATTCAGAAAGATATCGGCGTTAGAGTGAGCAAATTTTTAGTTGTTCTCTAAACGCAGCTGAATGACAAGGGATTTTCCACAAATTGTCATTTTTTATTTTTTATTTTTTTTAATTTTCATTTTTACTTTCTTCTATCTTTACAAGAAGAAAGTATTGGTTTCATGAAAATTTTCGAATTCCAGTTTTCGACGGATTTACACCTTTTATGAGTCAGAGATTTCAAAAAACATGTTTTTACAAAATGTCTGTCTGTGAGTCTGTCTGTCTGTCTGTCTGTCTGTCTGTCTGTCTGTCCGTCTGTCTGTCTGTCTGTCCGTCTGTCTGTCTGTATGTGACACAAATTTTGTGGACGCTCTATCTCAAGAACTAATGCACGAAATTTCACAAAACTTCATATTTAGTTAGACCTTGACATAAACTGGAAATGATTAGTTTTTGGTGAAAATCGCCCAACAGGTGGCGCTGCTATGCGGCATTTTTAACGATTTCTGCAATAGCTGTATCTCAAGAACTACTGAACGGATTTTCAAAAAACTTCAGATTCCGTTAGTCCAGGATATCGTTTGGTGTTGATTACTTTTTTGTGAAAATCGCCTGACAGGTGGCGCTGGTATGCTGCATTGTTCATGATTATCGCAATAGCTCTAACTCAAGAAAAAATGCACGAATTTTCATCAAACTTCATATTCAGTTAGTCCCTGATATAAATCAGTGCTGCTTAATTTTTAGTGCAAATCGCCCAACAGGTGGCGCTGCTGTGCTGCATTTTTCACGATTTCCACAAGAGCTGTATCTCAAGAACTATTGCACGGATTTTCATTAATCTTCAGATTTAGTTAGTCCTTGACATGAATTGATGTATAAATTAGTGCTGTTTAATTTTTGGTGTAAATCGCTCAACAGGTGGCGCTGCTATGGCGTATTTTTTGCGATTTCCGCAATAGCTTTATCTCAAGAACTAATGCTTGGATTTTCAACATACTTCAGATTCAGGTATACCTTGATATCGTTTAGTGCTGTTTACTTTTGGTGTAAATTGCTCAACAGGTGGCGCTGCTATACTACATTTTTTTCAGAATTTCCGCTATAGCTCTATCTCAAGAACTAATGCACGAATCTTCATCCAACTTCAAATTCAGATATACTTTGATATGAATTGGCGCTAAATCGTTGTTATTTCTTGTACTATTTAAATGATTTAGTTGACGTGATTTATATAGAAGAAAGTTTTGTGATGGCCACAACATACTAGTTTATTGATACTTTAGTTCTTCTTGGATAACCACCAGAACGAGCCTATACCATGACCAAAAGAAGTATCAAAATCGAAGCATTTTTTTTCAAATCTACTGATTGATACTCACTAAATACTAACTTTTTTCTGAAAGTCAGTTAATAAACTAGTCGGATGTACCAATCCCAAAACTTTCTTCTATCTCATACATGTTAATACTTCAAAATTTGCTATCACACTGCCAAAATCAAGTAGCAATCTATGCATCTCATGAGGATTCTAAAGATATGAAATTCCGTGCATTAGTTCTTGATATATGACTATCGCTGAAATCGTCTAAATCCAGCAAAAGGCTGTCTAGCAGCGCCACCTATTGGGTGATTTATACCAAATCCTAATCAGCAACAATTTATGTCAACGTCTGACTGATTCTGAAGTTTGGAGAAAATCCGTGCATTAGTTTTTGAGATAGAGCTATAGCGAAAATCGTGAAAATTCCTGCATAGCAGCGCCACCTATTGGGTGACTAACACCAAAACTTAATTAACAACAACTTGTGTCAACATACAACTAAATCTGAAATTAGATGAAAATTCGTCCATTAGTTCTATAGATAGAGCTATTGAGGCAATCGTGAAAAAGGCAGCACAGAAGCGCCACCTGTTGGGCGATTTACACCAACACATAATCCGTAGCAAGTCATATCAAGGACTAACTGAATTTGAAGTTTGATGAAAATCCGTGCGTTAGTTCTTAAGTTAGAGCTAGTGGGGAAATCGTGTAAATCCTACAAAATTCATCATAACAGCGCCACCAGTAGCGCAATTTACACCAAAACGTAATCGGCATCAACTCATATCAAGGACTAACTAAATCTGTAGTTTGATCAAAATCCGTGCATTAGTTCTTGAGATAGAGCTATTGCCAAAATCGTGAAAAATGCAGCATAGCAGCGCCACCTGTTGAGCGATTTATACCAAAAACTAATCAGCATCAATTTGTATTAGGGACTAACAGAATATATTTTTTTATTAAATTCCGTGCATTAGTTCTTGAGATAGAGCGCCCACAAAATTTGTGTCACATACACACAGACAGACAGACAGACTCACAGAGTCACAGACAGACATTTTGTAAAAACATGTTTTTTTGGAATCTCTGACCCCTAAAACGTGTAAATCCCTCAAAATTCGGAATTCGAAAACTTTCATGAATCCCATACTTTCTTCTTGTAAAGATAGAAGAAAGTAAAAATGAGAATTTGTGTAAAATCCCTTATCATTCAGCTGCTTTTAGAGAACAACTAAAAATTTGCTCATTTTAACGCCAATGTCTTTCTGAATTTTTACGATATTTGACTAGATTTTTTTTAATAAGTTGCTCCATAGAGTTGACTATTAAATTATGTAAAATGATCCTTGTTATCGTTCGCACATGCGCAGATAAAAATTATTCCATACAACTGCTCATATTTCCTAAAACATTTAATATATTTATATTCCGATTACACTATATTGTTTCTACTATATTTTGTCATTTTTTTCTGAAACCGGCGTTACACTTGGTTGAAAAGCCTGCATGTTATAAGCAAAAAACATTATAAGCAAAAGCCCGAACACTAGTCGGATGTACCAATCCCAAAACTTTCTTCTATCTCATACATGTTAATACTTCAAAATTCGCTATCACACTGCCAAAATTAAATGGCAATCTATGCATCTCATGAGGATTCTAAAGATATGAAATTCCGTGCATTAGTTCTTGAGATATGACTATCGCTGAAATCGTCTAAATCCAGCAAAATGCTGCCTAGCAGCGCCATCTATTAGATGATTTATACCAAATCCTAATCAGCAACAATTTATGTCAGCGTCTGATTGAATCTGAAGTTTGGAGAAAATCCGTGCATTGGTTTTTGAGATAGAGCTATAGCGAAAATCGTGAAAATTCCTGCATAGCAGCGCCACCTATTGGGTGATTAACACCAAAACCTAATTAACAACAACTTGTGTCAACATACAACTAAATCTGAAGTTAGATGAAAATTCGTCCATTAGTTCTATAGATAGAGCTATTGAGGCAATCGTGAAAAAGGCAGCACAGAAGCGCCACCTGCTTTGCAATTTACACCAACACATAATCAGTAGCAAGTCATATCAAGGACGAACTGAATCGGAAGTTTGATGAAAATCCGTGCGTTAGTTCTTAAGATAGAGCTATTGGGGTAATCGTGTAAATCCTACAAAATTCATCATAACAGGGCCACCTGTTGGGCGAATTACACCAAAACGTAATCAGCATCAATTCATATCAAGGACTAACTAAATCTGAAGTTTGATCAAAATCCGTGCATTAGTTCTTGAGATAGAGGTATTGAGAAAATCGTGAAAAATGCAGCATAGCAGCGCCACCTGTTGAACGATTTACACCAAAAACTAATCAGCATCAATTTGTATTAGGGACTCACTGAATATGAATTTTTATTAAATTCATACCCCACAATCACCCACAAAATTTGTGTCACATACACACAGACAGACAGACAGACTCACAGAGTCACAGACAGACATTTTGTAAAAACATGTTTTTTGGAATCTCTGACCCCTAAAACGTGTAAATCCGTCGAAAACCGGAATTCGAAAATTTTCATGAATCCAATACTTTCTTCTTGTAAAGATAGAAGAAAGTAAAAACATGCAAGAATCTTTTAATTTTTTTAAATAAATCGCTATATGTCTATTAATATACGTTCTATTCTTACGCAAAAGAATACACATATTGCACAATGTCTGTTTATTTATATTCGGTAGCGGTAGATTATTTCGTGCATTTTATTTTACAGGGCGATCCCAAGTATTATTTTTTCTTTGATTTTTTGTTGCCCCCCTTATCAAATCGACATTGCTAAATATGAGGTCATACCTGTTCTTTTCAATCCTGAAATTCCAGAAGAATCTGTCAAGTATATTTCTAAATATTTGACAAAATGTCTAAAATTGTAAGGTGCCGGTCATTAATGGCAATATAGTGTATATCCAATACGGTTAGATATAATATGTTTTTCTATGATTTATATTAAATAGGAATTATAGCTACTATTTTTTTTTTTGGTAAGATTTTTTTTTTCTTTTTTAAACAAAATTTCATGACTGACATTACGATTGAACACGGCTGCGGATTTTGATTTTATGAATGGAAATATGAGTTTCCATTTAAAAATTATCGGCAATGAATCATTGTATGCATGTGCTAAAGATGCCTGATACACTGCCCGTTAATAGTGTTGGCGAAATGGGAAAGCTAAAGATTTGTTTTTCAAAGGCTGGCAATAGATTTCGCCACCAAAAAAAAAAAAAAAAAAAAAAAAAAAAAAAAAAAAAAAAAATTCTCCGCACAAAAGAATTCTAAAATAACTGTTAACTGATGCAATAGTTCATTGTTTTTCATCATTTTAAATACATCACCTTTACTGCGTTCCTGTTCTACCAAAATGTGTTATTACGTCAGATCACGTGTGAAGTTTCAACTGATAAAACGGAAGTTATGAGCTCCGGTATTTTTAAACAATGTAAACTAAAGAAACACTAGAAAAAACGTAATAACTTTTTGAACATATTACATATATACATATAAAAACGTAATAACGTTTTGAACATACTTATTTGTTAGATTAAGATGATATGTAATTTTTCACAGTGCTATTTTTCATTTTTTATCTACAAAATTATATGGATGAAAACTTCAAGTGATGCCTTGATTACACTTCATTTCATAATTAATAAATAGAGTACAAAAATTATTTTTCAGCTCAAAGTATAAGTGGCTCTGCGGATACCTGGATTATAATTGCTATTCTGTGAAAGGTAAGGCGAAGAAATTTCTGACCAGAATTTTCTTTTTGAAAGCTCAGGGAAAATTAAAAGACTCAGTGCATGTACCATTCACGCCTTTTAAATAGTGCATAAATAAAAATCGTTTTTAATTTGAAACACGAATCTATTTTTAACCCTTATTACATTTGTTAGATTTCTCAAAAACTACAGGTAAAGGATTTTTGGTATTTTTGTTTTAGCGATCAGTTTCGTTTTAGCAATCAGTTTTATTTTAGCGATCAATTATATATCTGAGTAGCACATTTCTCCTGCTGCGGACAAATTCTCCGAGCAAATCTTTAATTAAAGGAGTTATATGGGTTAATTTGATCTTCCATTTTAAAGTAATATGTATCATTATCTCAAATGTCCTTCCGACTAGCTGAAAACTATGCGATCATCACTGCGCTATTATATTTTCTAATATGTAAGACAAATTTGGCTATTTTTTAGTTGATCATTTACCATAGGATTTGGTCTAAGAATGATAGACGGATATGCAATATACTAAAACTATTATCAAAAATTTTCTAACTTTTTTAAAAGGATAATCATTCAGAATTTGTTTCCTCTGATTATGGAACATTTCAATCAATTCCATAACAAAGCATGTACAACAAAATGTTATATACTAAAACTATACCAAAAAGTTTGGTGCAATTTAATTGTGCAAATATCATCAAAATATGTCCAGTAGAACTTTTAAAAAACGCTATTTTTTTATAATCGGTCTCACCTGACTATTGAACTTTCTTCTATAATTTTATAACAAAGCGACGTAAAACTATATGCAATATTTTAAAAACATCCGTGTAAAATTATCTAGAAAACAATACAAGTTCCAATGAAATAATTAAGAATTTTTAAAAAGGGTAATCTTTCAAAATCGGTTTCCACATGATTATGGAATTTTCCCCTATAATTCTATATTTAATCAGCGTATAACAATATTACGCGCCACAACCTTAACTGAAAAACTAATAGTGCAAATTAAATTCAAATTATTTCAGAAGAAACGAAGTTATAAGCAACAGGAATAAGATATCCACATGAAAACAAACAAATACTGAAAATTGCCAATTTAGTTATGTATAAGTACGCGAAAACAAACAAATTCCGAATTATTAACAATGTTTTTCAGCAATTAAGCTAATCTTTTGTAACTGGGTTGCAGGCATATTTTTAAAAATTCAAAGTTGAAAATTACTTTAAAAAACATAAAAAATCTGTAAATTGACATAAACTTTTCAAACAAACTACGGAAAGTGTTTTTTTTTGTTGTTGTTGTTGTTTTATTTTTTGTTGTTTTCTGTTAGACGTTGAAATAATGGGTTGCATGACGTTTAGAAATCAAATTGCAGTAAAAGCGTAATTTATCGTACGGTTGGGTTGTTGTCACCAACCATATGATGCTAGGCGTTACTCAAAGATGTGTCTTTTCTTCATAATATTGCATTAATAGCAAACTGATACATCTTTCTTAATTGTGTACCACAGGTATATTTAAAAATATCTCCTTGATTGAAAATTAATTTAAAATGGATAAACAACCTGGAAAAGGAGATAAGCTTTTCAAACAAATATTACTGAAAGTACTTTTTGTATTCTATTAGACGTTGAAATAATCAAATATGCGATGTTTAACCCTTTCAGGGGCAGTGTTGGCATTTGCCAACACCATGTTCTAATTGCCAAATGCCACATTGACACCGGAATTTAGGAATGAAAAAATTAATTTCGTTAAGTATATGAATAAAAGCTCTTACTTACAGTGGAATAAATTTGCTTATAAATTCAGGTGCCAGTCATTCAATTTAGAATTTTAAGAATAGAAGTACTTTGCCCCTGAAAGGGTTAAAGGTCAAATTTCAGTAAAAGTTAAATTCATGGTTGGGTTATGTTGCTGCCACTAACAATATGATGCTAGAGTTACTCATAGCAATGTCTTTACTTTATAATATTGCATTATGTGCAAACAGGTATATCTTTCGAAATTGGGCCTCATGTAGGAATAAGATTTCCGCGTTTTTGCACTCCGGTATATTTTTAGAGAAAATGTTGTTCTATTAAATCGTAAGAATGTTCCGATTAAACGAAATATCATTTTCTCTAAGAAAATACTGGTGTGAAAAAACGCGGAAATCTCATCCCTGGCGGCATTCAAATAAAAAAAATATCCATGATTGAAAATTACTTTAAAATCCAATCACATCAAAAAAATGAGATGCAATTTTCAAATAAATTTCATTTGACGGAACATTTTTTCTGTTCTACCCCAACAAACACATACCTTTCGGCACACGATCGGGCCGCAGCTGGCACTGTCGGTTAAGTGTCGGCATAGGCACAGTGGTTTCGGTGAAGCGCCGGCAGCATGTCGGCAATTAAAACATAAGAATCTGCTTTTTCGACTGCCGTTTACCGTAATCGGTCCCCTTATGGTTATGTATCGGAAAGCGACTTACGCCAGCATGTGACGCAGGACCGATATGTGATTTCTGATAGTGGCCCGAAGATTTGCCAACATCGGTCCTAATTCGGAATTTTTAGTCTTAGCTGACACTTTTTTGTCTTTTTCTTAGTTCGGTTTGAGTTTCAGTTTTGATAAAATATGTATATTTCATGTATTTCATATAAAATTCTAACAGTGATAAACAAAATAAATGTCAAAAATAGCCTATATTTATCTATTTTAAAAAAGTTGTTGTTGAATTCATTTTAAAAAGGACTTAGAATTATTTGAATCATCAAATAGTTTTTTATATCGCTCCTTACAATTATTATTCATTATAAACTTAATCGTAGAAAAAAAAATCATAAATTAATTGAACTTATTTTCTAGCTATTATATTCATTTTAAAAGCAATAGCTATGTTTCTTATTTTATCTAAAAATCGAATTATTAAAAGAGTGTTTAAAATTATTTTACAAGCTATTAAAATATATATATAAAAAAAAAAAAAAAAAAAAAAAAACACCCAACTTTTTAGCATTAAAATTTAAAAGAAAGATTCAGAAATCTCACACTTCTAAAAAAAAAAAAAAATAACAATAATAATAATAATAATTAATATTTCTATTTTATTTGATGATTAAGAAATGTTGATCATTATTGCTACATAATTACTAAAAATATATTCTACATTAAACTATCAAATTACAAAAAATGAGCTCTTATTCTAATTAAAAGTAATTAATTACCAACTTATTTTTTTATTAAAATTAGTTTTTCTGTTACAAATATATATTTCTTGAATTAACACATTTAATTACATTATAATTCCTAAAGCGAAAATTGTATTAAGAGAAAATCCTCTGCAATTCACATATATTATTTAATAAGCATTATTAAATTTATAAGAAAGTTTCAGAAATATCCCCCATATAAAGTTGTCTTCCAAAAGAAAAGAATATATAAATTAATATTTTTATTTTATTTTTTAATTAAAACTATTGATAAGTAACAAATTAATATTGCAACTTACTCATTAAATATATGTTCTACTTTAAATCGTCAAAACAACATAAAATGAATTCCTATTCTAATTAAAGTTATTAATTACCAACTTTATTTATTAAAATAATTTTTTCCATGTTAAAAATATATATTTTGTAAATTAACGCAACGCATGTAATTATATTATAAATCCTAAAAAAGAAATTTGATTAACTGAACAAAACCTCTAAAAAATTTTTTTAATACTTAATTATTCTTAAATAAATATATATATATATATATTCTTAATTATTCTTAATTATATCTATATCTTAATTATAGCTATATCTTAATTATTCTTAAATTCGTTTGCTTTAACGAATTCGCTAAGGTATTTATTTCATTCACTTAAATATTAAATTAACTTTTAAATACACGCGCGTAAGACAATTACAAATAAATAAATAAAAAATAAAATAAAAACACTTCAAAATTCAAATTTTTCCATCTACCACTTATCTTCAACGACAACCAATACTTATCGATATGTCTTCCCCTTACACCTCATATAATCCTCCCCTGATCAAGTCTCAGTGGCTGAGTGGTGAAGGCGTCTACTTCCTGTTCCTGGGTACGATGGATCAAACCTCGCCTCTCCTAATGCTGAAACACGTTCCTTCCAGATATGCATTCCACGGTGGCTCATAGATGGCGCCATCAAAACAGTTTTTTTTCAATTTATGCTCGTGTCGGGTTGCGGTCGGCTTTCATATGGATAGCTATCGGCGTGCTGCCGGCATAGTTTTCTGCCGATACCGGACCGGCTGCGTGCCTCATGAATCGGGCCGCATTCGCGCGGCGTTTCAAAAAGATACGTAACCGGTAGCGGCAACCGGTATCGTACCAATACCGCCGGTAATGGCAATCAGCTGTCGTCCGATTGCTTACCGATAGCTCTGTGTTTGCTGGGACAGTGTGAAAAACGAAATGTATGATATTCTTAAGTTAAGAAAAATTTCAGTACAGGCAAAATTTATGGGTTAGATCGTTGCCATCATCCGTATAATGTCACAATTGGCATTGTGTTTATAGTTTTTTAAGATGACTCAATGGAAGATCGAAACATGTAAATTTTTAATATTTTTAATGTTTTTTTTTATTATTGAAATGAAGCTTTTTAAGCAAATAATTGTAATTTAATATACATTATGACATTTGTTTGAAATATATATTATTATGGTTTAGTTAAAAGTAGACTCAAATAAGACTATTTCACTCATATTTCTTGTTAGTCTTTTAAACGATTCGTGAACAGGAATGCACCAATCTCAGTTATTGTCATTGCCGTATTATTTCATTTTAATGTATTTTACCCTGGAGCACCATTATTATTGAAACGAGCGAAGTCGGGTGGATCTGCTAGTGATAGTTATATACAGGCTCAGTCGAATATATATTTATATATTAATAATCGCACAATGTTACAGACGGGCAAAAAATCTACTTACCTTTAAACTTTAAAACGAAAATTTTTATTTAAATGCATTCTCTCTATGCCAGCCATAAACAGAACTTTTCCAAATAAGCGATTAGCGAACATTCCGAAATGGTTCGTTCGAAGTCAAAGTTTATGCTAAATCTAAAAAGTATTATAAATGAGAGACGTCACATATACGTTCAATTATGAATTTTGTTCATTCTCTACAGTGGCTATGATGTTTGACTCACATAGCTTCTTGCGTGGTTTTAACCCTCCGCTCAGTAATCGATCTAATCGTCGGAGTTTTCCGTGGATTTTTTCCCGCGTGAATGCCGTGATTTTTTCCCGCGTAGATACCGTTAAGGGGGTTGGTCACTCAGCTGCGGATTTCTCTTCCGTAATGTTAAGTCTACAGACTTTTGATGCATTCGTTTATTTAAAATATCTCCTCGGGAAATTCATATTTTTACATCTTTTTTCTCTGTACTCTTCTTAAGAATGTCTCTTTTTATTCTTAGTTTTCAGACTACGTATTTCTAAAATCTATGCTGAATTTAATATCTACTAAAAAACAACTTTTCAAAAGTAAAAAAAAAGCCAAGCGAAAAAAAAAAAAAAAAAGGTGAAAGTTGTGGCTAAAAAATAGTGTGATATCAAATTTCCAAGCTTATATTACGGTACTTATTTAACATTTTTTGAGAAAAATTTACCATATGTAAGTCGAGTACCTAAGTATGCGTTGATAGAAAGCCTTTTCTCCTTTACTAAATACATCATAACTTGTTTCTGAAAATTAATTTTTTTTAATTACGCATGATGGGCTTGGCGGCCATCTTTCCATATTTTACACAAATTTCTAAGCACACAAGTTCATTGTTAAGATTGGAAGTTCGAAATTGTTACTAAAGCAAACATTTTATTCTTTTAATTTATGGAAATGAGTGCCTAAAAATTTGTGTCTAAAAATAAAGTTGAAGTAACTTCAGGTTTCATCTTATGATTCTCTTTTTTCGGAGGGGGGTTAATTAATTAGTTAAAGCAGTAAAAATCAATTTGTTTTTTTCAAAATAAAAAACTTTCTTAATTTATCTGTCTGTAGCTAAAACTAGAAGTTCGAAATTCTTAATAATGCAAATATGTTACGAGCTTGAGTGCTTAGAAATTTGTGTAAAATATGGAAAGATGGCCGCCAAGCCCATCATGCGTAATTAAAAAAAAATAATTTTCAGAAACACGTTATGATGTATTTAGTAAAGGAGAAAAGGCTTTCTATCAACGCATACTTAGGTACTCGACTTACATATGGTAAATTTTTCTCAAAAAATGTTAAATAAGTACCGTAATATAAGCTTGGAAATTTGATATCACACTATTTTTTAGCCACAACTTTCACCTTTTTTTTTTTTTCGCTTGGCTTTTTTTTACTTTTGAAAAGTTGTTTTTTAGTAGATATCAGTTCTTTTTCTAAAACAAATGATATATAATTGAAATAATTCTACTAGCTCAAATTAAATTTAGTCCTTGTATAGCCTTTATAAGCAGGGAGCAAACACAATATTATACATTTTGTTTACCTAGCATTCATTTTTTATAGTGACTAATAATTTAAAAGTAAGGAAAGTCAATTTCTCCTTTCAAAGTATCAGTCTTTCTCAATTTATATCTCCTTAAAATTTTCTACGAAAGATGAAAATTTAGTAAAAAACAGAGTCGAAATAAAATATATATTTACAGTTAGTCTGTCAGTTAATTGTTTTTTCTAACTTTTTTTTTGCTGACGGTTTTGCAAAATAAATTTACTACCTTTACAATTACCTACGGTTAATCCGAGACTGAATCCCCGCAGGCATCTAAAGAATCGAAGATCTGTAAATCTAGCAATTCTAGACATAATAAAGCAACATTTTTGAAAAAAAAAATCTAAAAATTTAAAGATATAAACTGTACATATAACTTCATCTTCATTTAGATCGTGTTATAGAGAAGAAAGAATAAATATGTAGTTTTACTCAAGTCTGTTTATCCATACCTATTTGCCGAAATGTGAGGATATTAATTTACTATAAAATTTCCCCTAAATTGATTATCTTTAATAGTCTATTATTAAAGCCGCATATGCATTAGAATTAAATATTCTTCGGTTAAAAAATGCCTGAAATCTATAGTCTTATCGTTCGCCAATTTTTTTATTTTTTTTATGCCCAGACTCTTTTTCTGAACACTGACAAAAGATCACAGACATATTGAAGCTATCCAAATTCTTATATCTTTCTATCGTATTTCCTTTTTTGAGGGGGGTGTGAGGAAGAGCCCTTAAGAACTTCGTTTTGTTCTCAGAATTCTGAATTATTCATTCAAAAGATCTACCTACATAAGTCTTGTTGCAGAATTTTCATTAGCTAGGAGTTGCATCAAGTTATACATCATGTGAATCTATTAAATTAATTTTTTGAAATACTAGATGGGAGCCATTGATATTTCCAGACCATTTGCCTACATTTTAAACTTGAGTCATTTACTACTATTCATTAATTTTCTATAAGAATTAAAGAAGTCGTTGTTTCCATGCCAACTGTACCTTTCAATATTGCTTGTTTGTTTCTTTGTTTGATTTATTGAGCACATACATCATATCACATGCGGATCACGGCGGGATTCGAATCTGCTTCCACCTACGCTCTCAAGCGATTAGCGGCATGGTGTCTTATCCACTCAGCCACGGTGGGCCACTATTGCTTTCTCTAATGCCCAGATACTCAAATTTAACCAACTGCACTTAGAATCATGGTCATAACAGAGAACATTTATATGTTAGAGCAGTGTTGCCAGTGGGCTACTATTTTTTAATTCAGATTTCTTGATTGCCAGCACTTATTATAAACGGTAAAATTCCCTTTGTTTCCGCCTTAATTAATATGTCATTAAATAAGGCGCATTTTACAATTTCAAAAAAGTGGTGCCAATCAAGTATCTGAATTAAAAAAAGTAGCCCATGTGGCAACACTGTGTTAGAGTGTTGACATATGCACAAGTCGTGTACTCATATTCAATATTTTGTCCAAAGTACGGTAACTCAGTTTTCAGTAATAGACGAGGAAGATTTCAATTAAACTAACCAGAAACGTTAACAAACATTGGCTTCCTGATTTAATTGTATTCAAAATTGTTTTAACCAACCAAAGTTAATGTACGGGATCCAGATAAATTTTTCTCTGTTAGTAAAATTACATTGACCAATCAGTAGCCTCCATCCTTGCTTGCTTTTCGGTGTTTACTGCAGACATCAAAAAGTTCGGAAAAATGCAGACGTCTGATTGATCAACCTCATACCGCTAATAGCGAAAAATCTATCTTGATCCCGGCCTATTCAACGCCCTTTAAATATTGGAGAAAGCCTTGACACGTGTCAGGAAAACGTCACACAAAGCAGGCAAAACAAAGAAGAAAAATCATTCATTGGCTCGTTCATATTCACGAGCTAATGAATGATTTTTTTTCTTTGCTTTGCCTGCTTTGTGTGATGTTTTCGTGACGCGAGTCAAGCCTTTCTCAAATATTTAGGAGGCTTTGGCTTATTTCACCACCATGAAGTTATGAAAGGAGAGGAACAGACATGTCAATCTTCCCATGTGAAAAACTAGTTACCAAAAAAAACCGAGTTCTTTCCCTCTCTTCTGCCCTTTTCTCTCTTGATTTTGACCCATAACAGCCCATTTAGCAGTCTCCAGTACAAGATGCCGCTATATACGTTGGACGCAGGAGGGAGGGTGTCAGCGCGATCAATGACATAATAGGCCAGTTCATAATGTTTAAAAGTATTGGATCGAGACTAACGAAAAAGACAGGCTACCGCGGTGGGTCCGATTCTTCTTTTTTTACAAACCGCTGGAGTCACGTGATGCTCCTTTCACGCACCTTTTTTGGTGCATTCGAGCATCACGTGACTCCAGCGGTCTGTAAAAAAAGAAGAATCGGACCCACCGCAGTAGCCTGTCTTTTTCGTTAGCCTCAGAGTTGGATCATCTTTACACGATGATTAGTACAAAGCTGCGCGCCGATTTTTTTTGTGTCCTTTGCCGTGTACAGATAATAAACCCCGTGTTACGTTATGAACTGGCCTTATATGTTGTTTGCCACAGTTTAGGAACAGCTACAAATGACTTCATCTATATCTACTCCGAGGTAAACGAAAAAGACAGGCTACCGTGGCGCTACAGCGCCTAAAATATATAGTGTGGAAATCGGCTATCCCAGTAATACTTTAAAAAGTGCTAAAATATTGGATCTCTTAAATTTCAAATGATGCTGAAATCCAATGAGTCGATCACAGCGATATCTGCAGGATATTTCCTAAAACTTCATGACGATTTGGTAACAGCGTCTAGAATACCTAGTGTGGAAATATTTTATTAAACAACGCTAAAAATTTGTATCCCATAAATGATCGACGATACTGCTAAAATCCCAAGTGTCGATAGCAGCGAAATCTGCGGGATTTTCGTATTACATTGTATAGACTAGCAATATCTTGCAGTTATAGAAAATATCCTGCAGATGTCGCTGCGATCTGTATATTTCAGCAGCATCGTTGCACATTTAAGGATACAATATTTTAGCACTTTTTTAAGTATTACAGGGATAGCCAATTTCCACACTATATATTCTAAGCGCTATAATTTGGTCTAGACGCTGTAGCATTTTTTTTTTTTTTTTACATTTTATTAACATACATCTGACCAGTGTGCTTGGCATCAAGCCCGCTGTAATAATACGATGTTTACTTTGAAAGTATATCACAGATGTCGCTGCGATCAGCTCCCTGGATTTCAGCGTCAGTGCACATTTAAGGGATACAACTTTTTAGCGCTGCTTGGATAGCAAATTTCGACATTATGTATTCTAGACGCTATACCGGTGCATTACACGTGTCTCTTTCTTATTTAAAAAATATCCTGCAGATGTCGCTGCAAATGACTGTTTGGAATTCAACATCGTTGTACATTTAAGGGATTCACTATTTCCGCGCTTTTTAAAGTATTGCTGGGATAGTCGATTTCTACAACATATAATCTAGGCCTATAACGAAGCTATAGTATCTAGAAGATATAGTTTAAAAATCAGCTTATTAAAAAGGTGCTAAAAAATTGTATCCCATAAATGTTGAACGAGGCTGAACGATGAATGTCGATCACAGCCACATATGGTAATTCCAACGTAACTATTTCAAAAGACATCAAATGAGAAAACGTTTCGCTCAGAGAAGATCTAGAAAATGTTGCTGCTATCGACATTTGTCATTCAGTATTTTTCAATATTTATGGGATTCAATTTTTAGCAATTTTTAAAGTATTACTGGAATAGCCGGTTTCCACACCATGACCCTGATCTAGGTAGATTTTTCTTTGTTATCGCAACGAGATAGACCAATCAGAAGCCAGAATTATTGCTAAATTTTCATTGTTTGCAAAAATGTACCTGGATCTCGACCTATATTTCTAGACGTTATAACTGAGCTCAGGAATAGTACAGAAAGCAAACTCCGTATTTTGATACATTAAGGCCGGGATCCAATTAGGAACAAGTGTGTCGCTATAACGAAGTAGCGACATATGGCCAGTAAAGATTTATTGGTAGAAGTGATAAAAACAAATCGTTAAAGGTCTTTGCGAGCGTGTCATTTTCGTCAGGCTAATGCATATTGAATTAATTCCCTAGTCTAATAAAGCTCGTCCATGCGCGTATCGTCTAATGGAGGATATTTCAAATATGGTTTCAAGGCTGAAAAATTCACGTGGTACCGGCAATTTACCTAAAGAACTTCTAACTGATGAGAAGGGAAACAGGAAACTACTACTGCTTTCTCCCGTGAACTGTTTCATTGGATAGCGGGGATTTACATTCCGTCGACGGAGCCTTCCCTTCTTTACGTTAGACGTTTTTGCCTTGACCACGTGACCATAACTTAGATAGAATAGCCTCTATTCAAGAAAGTGGATTGCCGTACTATAGCACCTGGAATATATAGTGTGGAAAGTGGCTATCCCTGTAATACTTAAAAAAGTGCTAAAATATTGTATCCCTTAACTGTGCACCGATGCTGCTGAATTATACAGATCACAGCGACATCTGCAGGATATTTTCTCAAACTGCAAGTTATTGCTAGTCTATACAATGTAATACTAAATCCCGCAGATGTCGCTGTGATCGATACTTTGGATTTTAGCAGTATCGTCGCACATTTAAGGGATACACATTTTTAGCGTTGTTTGGATAGCATATTTCCACACAAGGTATTCTAGACGCTGTAGCCATACTTTCGGCAAAAACTTGAAATGAGCATGTTTCCTGTGCATATATCACCACTCTTATGTATAAAGGCTCTCTGTTATGGTGTTGATTCTGAGCGCTCTTTGTTAAATTTCTATATTTGTGTTTTAGAGAAAGCAATACAGAAAAGTACTGTTACTATGGAAACAACAACTTCTTTAATATCGAAATGTATAGCAAAGGAGTTCAGAATCAGTGCCTTAAATAGTTTCGAATATGTATTGTTGTTATGACAATCAATACCCTTCCTGGATGTGGAAATGCAAAATTGTGTTCAACATAATGGAGGATATTCCATCTACATGTTGGGTGCGTTCACGGATCGCACTCTGGGTTCCCCAGGTTTCCCCGTGGGGAACCCGAAGCGTTCAGAGCCGGCATCACGTGACTTTTTCCGTGTTTCCCACAACGTTCAGAGCCGGAGATTACCCAGATTTCGGGGAACCCACATTACCTGAAAAATTTTGTTGGGTAAAGTGATCACGTGGTTGGGAAATCTGATTTGTTTATCATTTTATAGCTTAACTGTGACTGTTAATCGGAATCAATGCTTTGATCAGTTTTATCGCACATTGTTTCTGCTTTTTCATATTACAAAAATAATAATTTGACATACAATAATTTTAACACATAATAATTTGAACGTACCATATTTTCCGTCGAATGAATGAATCTCCGATTCATCCTAAAATGGCTAGCAAAACCTGTGATACATATTTGTTGCGATAGTATTCCACATAAAAATTAACTTGCACTGTTAAAAATATCGTGAAAAATTACCTCTGTTTGTAAAGACTCTCTATTTTCTGACCAATGAGAACGCGACATTAATACCTATGAAGCGTTCTCATTGGTCAAAAAATAGATAGCCTTTAAAAACAGAGGTAATTTTTCACGATATTTTTAACAGTGTGGAACAGTTTCCCATCTAAAAAAAGTGATAATTGAATCTATTTGCACTGTCGAAAGTGCAGCTGCCGCCATGTTTGTAAATGTAAATAAAAAAATCCCGCAACTTTACCCGAAAGCGTTCAGAGCCGTTTTTACCCAACCTTACACCAAGAAACCAGTATGACGTCATTCCCCAATTTTCCTAGTTACCCGTGTTTCGGTCTCTGAACGCGCTCTTTGATCAAGTGGTCAAGGGAAAACTTCTATCGTAAAGAAGGGAAGGCTCCGTAGACGTGTAATGTAAATCCACGCTAGCCAATGAAACGGTTCATCAGGCAAAGTAGTAGTATCTTCCCTTCTTATCAGTTAGAAATTCCTAGGATAAATTACCGGTATCACGTGACTTTTTTCAGCCTCAAACCCATATTTGGAATATCCTCCATTGGGCGAAATCTAGATAGATTTTTGGCTGTTAGAGAAACGAGATTCATCGATCAGAAGCCTGCATTTTTGTGAACTTTTCGCTGTTAGCAGAAATGCAGGCTATTGATTGGTGATTCTCGTTTCGCTAACAGCGAAAAATCTATCTGGATCCTAACCTACATTTCTACAAACATTGCACTTCATCCATGGCACTAAAAAAATGACTCAAAACTTTCATGACATAGGCCGGAATCCAGAAACAGCACATATTTTCAAACATGCAGGCTTCTGATTGGTCAAACTCATTTCGCTAACAGCGAAAAATCTATCTGAATCTCAGCCATAGTTATCTTCGATGAAATCAATGCAAAAGGATAATATAAAAGAAAAGTATAAGATTTCAAAAATATTTTGGCGGGTTTATCGCTATTTGGCAAAATTTGTAAACTTTAGAACTAATTAACAGTTTTTCGCTAATTATGAATAGAAAATTAATGTTTTTAAAGCTGAATTTTATAAAAGCACGTAGATTGAGTAAATATCTATCCAAAAATTCAATCCTTACTTTTTTCTGTCCATTATTTAAGTCTCTACCTCAATTGAAACATAAGTTGTGACGAAGAAAAGAAATCTGTCATTTTCAGTATCTCGACGTTATTTTAAAAAATCTATATCTCTGTTTATAATTAATATATGAGGATGCATTTGATCTCAAATTGAAGATCTTCTTTATTAGGTCCTTCTGGTGTTGGTTTTGTTTTTCTGCGACGATTGCTTCTTTTGATATGGGAAATTTTACGCTGGCATATTTCGTCCATTTAACATGGAGAAGTTGTCTGCAGTATAATAAGCAGTTACGGTGTCTTGCTGTTATTCTTGGCGTTTGTTTGTTTGGCGGGGTTAGCATTTTTTTTCAGCTTGGCTTGGCAGAACGACCGTCCTGCTTGATTTTATGTGTTAAAAGTGGGTGTACGGTGAGTAAGATTTTAACACTTCCTATAAAATTAAGATTGTACTTTAGAAATATTTCGAGAACTAAGAAAGAAAGTTACATCTTTTAGGAAGTATACACAAAAAATAGAAGTCGAAAATATTCTTTTCCCGAGGATATATTTTAAATATACGAATGCATCCAATGCGCATAGACTTTACATTAATGAAAGGAAATCGGAAGCTGACTGACCAGCCCCCTTAAGATTCTTTTTAAATGACTCTCACGGATGACAAACGTCAGCTCTGTCTATATTCGTTCCTCTGATAATCGGTCATAGCATACGCCAAATGTTTAACTCGTAGACATTTTTATCTTTACTAAGAAATCTAAGTATTTGTCTGTCTGTGTGCAATTATTATAAGAAACATATGTTTGAGGCGCTACAAAATTTGGGCTAGAAAATCAGTTTCTGTATCGAGCTGGGTGCACTTCAAATATTTTAATCGGGAAGTTTTAAGTAGATTTTAAAATTAATTAGTTAAAAAGGCAAACCTATTAATATAACTTAATTGCATCTCCATTTTCAAACTGTTAGTTCAATGAATTAAAGATAGGCTAAGTAAGCGTGAAATGCTACACACTTGTATTTTTAACAGAAATTTCGAAACAAACCATGTAATTCATTATTACAATTTGCTCTTCTTAATTCGATAATTAAACCTTAAGTGAGGAATGGATTATTTTTAAATTTCAGATATTGTCATTTTGCTTTTAATTTTGAGATATAGTTTTTTTTTTTTTTTTTTTTTTTTTTTTTTAAAGTTTGATTAATGGGAATATGCGAAATAGTTTCTCGATTTTTAGTTTTTCTTTTTCGACTTTATAATTCTGACAAAGTGTTATTATTAAAGGAAAATATCATGGAATTTGCTCGTCAAACGTGGCAAATGAGGTGCGTTCGTACTGTAACTAGTTTTATATATATTTTTTGCACCCCATATTGTACTGAATGTATATTGTAGTGCACTTTATATGCGCATAGTCTGTAACATCATTAAAATGCACTTGCAATAATTTTCTTTTCCCATTCCTCGTAATGTAACAGAAAATTTTGACTGTCCCTGTAATTAAACCATACATCCGATTTTCATAAAATTGGAAATGGCTCAACAAAATTTTACAACAATTATATATTTAAAATTTCAGACCATTCGAAAGGCTGTAAAATCATTGAAATGCATTTGCAATAATTTTTCCCATTGGCCGTAATGTAAAGATAAACGTTTGACTGTCCCTGTAATTAAACTATACATCCGATTTTCATAAAATTTGAAATGGCTCGACAAAATGTTGCAACAATCATATATTTAAAATTTCAGACCTTTCGGTTGGGTAGTTTTTGCTATGTTATATGCGGACGGACGGATAGACAGGCGGACTGAACGACGACTATAGGTGCTACGTATTTATATAATTACGAACGCACCTAAAAAGAATCCGCTAAATTGTCAACACTGGAGATGAGAGAAGCAATTCGCATCTTGATCAATGAATTCGCGTCTTAAACGTGATTTTTTGCCTCAAAAGACCAAAAAATTATCGCGTCTTAAGCGGAATCGCGGAATAACCGTTCGCGTATTAAACGTGATATTTTTGCATTAGCCTTATGGGTGAACTTCAAGGTAGCGGAAAATATCCGCGTATTAAGCGGGATCGCGTATTAACCGTGAGCGTCTTAACCGGGTTCGACTGTATTTCTAAAATCTATGCTGAATTTAATACTTTATGTGTTAAAAGCGGGCGTACTGTGAGTAAGATTTTAACACTTCCTATAAAATAAAGATTGTACTTTAGAAATATTTCGAGAACTAAGAAAGAAACTTACATCTTTTAGGAAGTATACACAAAAAATAGAAGTCGAAAATATTAATTTCCCGAGGAGATATTTTAAATATACGAATGCATCTAATGCCCATAGACTTTACATTAATGAGGGGAATTCGGAAGCTGACTGACCAGCCCCCTTAAGATTCTTTTAAAATGATTCTCACGGATGGCAAACGCCAGCTCTGTCTATATTCGTTCCTCTGATAATCGGTCATAGCATACGCCAAATGTTTAACTCGTAGACATTTTTATCTTTACTAAGAAAACTAAGTATTTGTCTGTCTGTGTGCAATTATTATAAGAAACATATGTTTGAGGCGCTACCAAATTTGGGCTAGAAAATCAGTTTCTGTATCGAGCTGGGTGCACTTCAAATATTTTAATCGGGAAGTTTTAAGTAGATTTTAAAATTAATTAGTTAAAAAGGCAAACCTATTAATATAACTTAATTGCATCTCCATTTTCAAACTGTTAGTTCAATGAATTAAAGATAGGCTAAGTAAGCGTGAAATGCTACACACACTTGTATTTTTAACAGAAATTTCGAAACAAACCATGTAATTCATTATTACAATTTGCTCTTCTTAATTCGATAATTAAACCTTAAGTGAGGAATGGATTATTTTTAAATTTCAGATATTGTCATTTTGCTTTTAATTTTGAGATATAGTTTTTTTTTTTTTTTTTTTTTTTTTTTTTTTAAGTTTGATTAATGGGAATATGCGAAATAGTTTCTCGATTTTTAGTTTTTCTTTTTCGACTTTATAATTCTGACAAAGTGTTATTATTAAAGGAAAATATCATGGAATTTGCTCGTCAAACGTGGCAAATGAGGTGCGTTCGTACTGTAACTAGTTTTATATATATTTTTTGCACCCCATATTGTACTGAATGTATATTGTAGTGCACTTTATATGCGCATAGTCTGTAACATCATTAAAATGCACTTGCAATAATTTTCTTTTCCCATTCCTCGTAATGTAACAGAAAATTTTGACTGTCCCTGTAATTAAACCATACATCCGATTTTCATAAAATTGGAAATGGCTCAACAAAATTTTACAACAATTATATATTTAAAATTTCAGACCATTCGAAAGGCTGTAAAATCATTGAAATGCATTTGCAATAATTTTTCCAATTGGCCGTAATGTAAAGATAAACGTTTGACTGTCCCTGTAATTAAACTATACATCCGATTTTCATAAAATTTGAAATGGCTCGACAAAATGTTGCAACAATCATATATTTAAAATTTCAGACCTTTCGGTTGGGTAGTTTTTGCTATGTTATATGCGGACGGACGGATAGACAGGCGGACTGAACGACGACTATAGGTGCTACGTATTTATATAATTACGAATGCACCTAAAAAGAATCCGCTAAATTGTCAACACTGGAGATGAGAGAAGCAATTCGCATCTTGATCAATGAATTGGCGTCTTAAACGTGATTTTTTGCCTCAAAAGACCAAAAATTTATCGCGTCTTAAGCGGAATCGCGGAATAACCGTTCGCGTATTAAACGTGATATTTTTGCATTAGCCTTATGGGTGAACTTCAAGGTAGCGGAAAATATCCGCGTATTTAGCGGGATCGCGTATTAACCGTGAGCGTCTTAACCGGGTTCGACTGTATTTCTAAAATCTATGCTGAATTTAATATTTTATGTGTTAAAAGCGGGCGTACTGTGAGTAAGATTTTAACACTTCCTATAAAATTAAGATTGTACTTTAGAAATATTTCGAGAACTAAGAAAGAAACTTACATCTTTTAGGAAGTATACACAAAAAATAGAAGTCTAAAATATTAATTTCCCGAGGAGATATTTTAAATATACGAATGCATCTAATGCCCATAGACTTTACATTAATGAGGGGAATTCGGAAGCTGACTGACCAGCCCCCTTAAGATTCTTTTAAAATGATTCTCACGGATGGCAAACGCCAGCTCTGTCTATATTCGTTCCTCTGATAATCGGTCATAGCATACGCCAAATGTTTAACTCGTAGACATTTTTATCTTTACTAAGAAAACTAAGTATTTGTCTGTCTGTGTGCAATTATTATAAGAAACATATGTTTGAGGCGCTACCAAATTTGGGCTAGATAATCAGTTTTTGTATCGAGCTGGGTGCACTTCAAATCTTCTAATCGGGAAGTTTTAAGTAGATTTTAAAATTAATTAGTTAAAATTGCAAACCTGTTAATATAACTTAATTGCATCTCCATTTTCCAACTGTTAGTTCAATGAATTAAAGATAGGCTAAGTAAGCGTGAAATGCTAAACATTTGTATTTTTAACAGAAATTTCGAAACAAACCATGTAATTCATTATTACAATTTGCTCTTCTTAATTCGATAATTAAACCTTAAGTGAGGAATGGATTATTTTTAAATTTAAGATATTGTCATTTTGCTGGAATCTATGCTTTCATATCCAGATTATAAAAAGAGCGGCTTTATACACATAACCGTATGAAATATTTGTGGGCCCGAATATGCCTCGTCAACTTTTGGGCAGTGTTATGACAGCATTACTTTTCGCAAAAAAGTGGTTTAATACAATTATTTTTAGCGGTCGGGAAGGGATCGTTACACTAGTACAGTCCTGAAAATCTATAAGGTGATAATGTATGTAATAATGTGATATCGTGTGTAATTTTGCTAGGTAACTTTTCTTTGAAGAGCCTTCTGACTACTTAAATATTTGCTTAAGTATGATTATTTTTTTAAAACAGGAAAATTTTACGCTCTTATCATAATATGACAACATAACATTATTCATCTTTGTTGAAAAATGATTAAAGTATTTGGCAATATTGTGCATTGTTTGAGCAAAAAATATAACACATTAAATATGCGTGTAAACATGTTTCAAATGTAATGTATTAAAAATGTTTAAAACGGCTTTACTTTTAACGGCTTTATCACAAAATATCAATATAAAAATTAACATCAGCCGTTAAATATAATAAAATAGCATTTGAAAAAATATCGTTGTAAAGAAGAGAAAATATTATTTAAATTGTATATATTCACTAACTTTAAATCATCCGAGGCATTAACTTTTTAAAAACATATTGAAATAATTCAAGCTAAAATACCAAAGAATAATATATCCACTATTCAAACTAATTCTAAAATAAGTAATGATCTGATGATTAAGTGTTTCTAGAATATATTACATTCATATAATTTCTTAATGAATAGAAGTATTTTTCAGCGACAGAAAGAAAAAAAAATCTAATTTTTTATCGCCTTCGATTTGAAATGAGCCGTTAAAATTGTTTTTTGGTGAAAAAAAAAGATATATATATATACTAATGCGCTATATTTCAATTATTTACACACTCGCTATGAAAAATAACACTTTATAACAATTTTATCACATAAAGAATAGAAAACATACTATTATTTAAACGAATATATTGTCCTTTCTAAATATGATGCTGGAAATACATGCTCAAAAGCTCTTTTATTTGTGATGGACGTGGCCTTTGCTTTTCTTTGTCAACGAAATTAAATATTACAATAGGATAATCATGGATATGATGATAGTTTTGGATATTGCGTTATCCCAAAAATTCGATTTATATTTTTTATTAACTAATACATTTATTTTTCTTATGTAGCATGACTACTATACATAGCTTCTCATTGTTGTAAATTCATTCCTGATTAATTTTAATTATAATCTAAATAATAATTAATAGATACCACTTGCTGATAAAAGCAACTTCTGTAATCTCAAAGTTAATTTATTGCCTGAATAAAACACATTCTAATTAACGAAGGTAAATAAATTAGAGTAAGAAGGTAATGAAATAAGTTATGTTAAGCCCTATATTTGCGTGATGCATAAGAAGCATTAATAACATTAAGGTTATAAGAATTAATAGTACAAATAACTTTTATGTGGTACAATTAACCACAAGAGTAATTACTAGAAATACTTCGCTTAAAAAATTATTGGAAAAATCAACCATTTGATCACTTTAAAATATTTAATAATATACGACGTTCATATGGCAAGATTAATAAATGTTAAAGTATTCATAACTATGCATAAAACTAAAATGTTTTCCTAAAAACAACAGTTGTCTTAAACAAAAACGTTGCTAAAAAATCGTTACTCAGCTTATTATTGCATATAACGTTTTTTTTTTTTTTTTTTTTTTTTTTTTTTTTTTCCCTTACAGAATAATATTTTTTCGGTTGTAAGTGAATATCTCATGTTATTGAAAATATCAGGGAAATTTAAATGTAGCACTTTGTGTAAAATTAATTAAAAAAGAGCACAATAAAAATGTTGCCTCTAAAAAATATTTAAGATGATTCTTTATTAAAAATTCAAATAACAATCCACTATAAATCATGCAAAGTTTCTGAAATTTTTGTTTCACGTGTATATCACTGATCCAATATAAATTTTATGTTAAAACATGTAGGAATAGCCCCCTTTGCGACAAGCTTGGTCTCCTTTAAAATATATGTTTGGGAGAGCATACTAAGCGTTGTATCACGTTACTTTTATTCATCATTTAATTTACTTGGACTCCCTTAAATATAATAAATATAATACCTCAAGCTAATATTACTTTTTGTTGTGTTAAAATATCTCAATTTGTTGATTTTCTGTAAGCAAGTAAACAAAGCAGGTTTACAAATCAAATCTATGGGAATTTGGCGAAATGATGAAAATATTGCCCAGTTGGCGTCACATTTGGCGACAAACGTGGCAGAACTTGGCGAAAGAACAGGGTCTCCATATGCTAATCCCCCTTATAGGTATGGAGATGCATTAAATGCTGCTGAATAACCAATGAGATGTGTTTCATTCGGGTGTTGCCATTAAACAATTTACAAATAATCGCGATTTCTGTGCCACGTACGATAGCGTAATATATATATATATATAGAGATTGTTTACATTTTTCAAAAATGTGATATTTTCTTCCTAATGCTGAAAAAAGAATGTTCTCTTGAAAATTCTCCTTAAATTTTATAAAATTAAATATGTTTTATATTAACAAAGCATACAACGTTCTAGCTGCAGAATAAGATTTCTCTTCTTCTTCCATTGCCATTTGTGCAATTGTTTAAAAGAACGTAATCCATTTTATAGGGAAATTATTTTTAGTAGCAATTAATATTAAAATGTATTTGAATGTCTGTGAAAAGATCTATTCTATTGTCTTCAGTAAAGAAAAAACTCCAAACAAATATCATTTTATAAGATTACTATGTCATGTTCCTGAATAATGGATACATACGAATCTTCCGATCGGAACATCTACTAAATGTAGAATACAGCACTACTTTCCAAATCTAAATATACAATACTTTAAAATGCATAATAAGATTATTCTTAATTTTTTTAGTATAACTGATATAGAGGGCTTATTTAAGCTATTTAAAAATACAGTGTGCAAAAAAAGTATTAGCACACCAGGTAAATTTGTTGTAACATATCTATAAATAAATAAAAAGCAACTAAGAATTAAAAATACCAACACTTTTACAAAACAAGTAAACACATTTAATATCTGACTTAATAATGATATTTAAAATATGAAAACTTAAAAAAGTAGCATTTGTATTGCCAAAAAAATATTTGCACACTAGCAATAAAAATAGAACTAGGGGAATTATTTATAAGTTAAAAACAGTGTTAATACTTAGTATGCATGCCCTTTGCTTCAATTACAGCTTGTAATAGCATGGGCATTGATTCTATTAATTTGTGAGATGTTTTACTGCTGATTTGTAGCCATTCTTTCCTAAGAGCTTGCTTAAGTTTTGATTTGTTAGAAATTTTCTTTTTCCTTATTTTCACATCCAAAATATGCCATAAATTTTCAATCGGATTGAGGTCTGGTGATTGTGGTGGCGTTTTCAATTGATTTTTTACATTAAAAAGCAACCGTAACCTCGTAATATATGCAGTGTGTTTCGGATCGTTATCCTGTTGGAAATAATATGAATTAGGAATTCCTAATTTCAGAGCACTATTAGATAAATGATCTCGCAATATATTAATATATTGTTTAGCATTCATATTGCCTTCAGTAAAGGTCATTTCGCCAACTCCGTTAAAAGACATGCATCCCCAAATCATTACATGACCACCGCCATGCTTTGCAGTTGGTTTCAAGTTTTTAATTTGAAGAGAAGTATTTGGCTTTCGCCATACAGTTTCCTTGCCATTTGAGATAAAAATAATGAACTTGCTTTCATCGGAAAAAATAACAGTTTTCCAAAACTCTAGTGGTTTGCTGACATAAGCTTTTGCAAATTCAAGTCTTTTCACCCTATTTGTTTCACTAATAAATGAATTTTTTCGAGGGGTTCTTCCTCGAATATTTGCATCATGAAGAATATTTCTAATTGATTGTGGTGTAACTATTGTTCCCGACGTTGAAGCGACATCAACAGCCAATTCTCGAGCACTTAGAAAAGGGTTTTTTGAAGATTCTTTTATGATGGCTCTCCTTTGCCTGGTATTTAGCTTGCTTAGACGCCCAGTTCGCGTCTTATTAATTGTCGAACCAGTTTCTTTTTTCTTCTTAATTAAATAACAATCACTAGAAAAGTTTAGATTTAATTTTTTACCTATTCCTCGGTAACTTAATCCAGAATTGTGAAGAAATATAATCTTCTCACGGGTAGCAACAGACAGTTCACACATTTTCGGCGACATTAGAACAAAAAATCCCCAGAATCCCTGCTCCAGTTAATATATTACGTGACTTTAAAGTGCGGGTCTAATGTACTGCGGGACTTATGCTAAACATTTGCATAATGTTCACATTTAATGCCTTTTTTAACAGTCAATGCTTCTTGTGCAAATACTTGTTAGGTATGAGAAAATATTAATTTATTTTTTAAAATGTGTAATATTACTGTTTAAGGAAAATGGGTAGTTATTTTTATTTTCTTCTTATTTAAATAAATGAATAATTAAGAGAATAGTATCAAATTTGCTTTCTATGGTTAGTTATGCAAAAAATCGTCTGCGTGCAAATACTTTTCTTGCTCACTGTACATAGAGAAAGAGAAATAAATGCTTAATTCTGGGAGCATGTTACTAATTTTTTCTCTCAAAAATTGTAAAGTTTAAGTTGGGTAAGCTTTATTGTGGAACGACATAATATCAAGATATCTTATTCCTATCATTATGGAATAAGCACATTAAGATTCTCAACTCCAACGTTTTTCCTATCTATATTATAAAGGACAAACATATCTGTGCGTAAAGCATACGTCATTTTTTGAATGGCAACAGTTTGGAATTTGAAATAAAATTTTGGTTTAGCAATTTTCTCTACTGCAAAATTTTAAACTTCTAAACATCGCACATTTTAAATTTTTACAACGTCGTATAAGGAAAAAAATGCTCTTTTAAATGCAATTTGTTTGAAAGCTGTATTTCAATTTATTTTTGAGATATTAATTTTTTTGTAGTTTTTAATACCATTTTTCTTATCGTGGCATCAAAAGTACCCCATTTCTATTGAAGGTAAACGGAAAATAGTCGAAGATAGGAGATACTATATCTTTTTGTTGCCATTTTCTCAAAAAACCTGAAAAAAAATTGAAATTAAAATACGGACTATGTCAAGAATTATTAGCTGTTATTCCGTGATAATGACGTCATATGCTTACTTTTCGAGGCTAACATGAAAGACAGGCTACTGCGGTGGGTTCGATTCTTATTTTTTTACAGACCACTGGAGTCACGTGATGCTCTTTTCGCACACCTTCATTGGTGCATTCAAGCATCACGTGACTCCAGCGGTCTGTAATAAAAGAAGAATCGGTAATGTTTTTTTCGTTAGCCTCGATACTTTTCTATAGACGAAGTTTAAGACTGTATTCTAAAAGTGGATTGCTTTAGTGGATGCAAATGACGTCATTTTATAAAAAAGCGTATATTTTAATTCTTAAACCTGAATTATGTTTTGTAGAAGTGCGTCATTTTCACAGCCCAGATGCTTTGAAACTCTTCACACACTTATAAAACGCAATTTTTTACAAAAATTTAGAGTGTCTTTATAAAAGAGAGGTGACATGCAAATAATAGCGATTTATATTACAGAAATTGATGATTCTCACCTGGATGGATTTGCTTCGCCGAGTTAGACAAGCAAACAAATAATTCTTGGTTTAAAATAAAATCATGTTCCTGAAGTTTTTGTCCAAAATTCTCTCAAATAATAAAATGCTATTCTTTAGGACATTCTACTTTAATTTTATCAAAATAACATAATTTGCTTGATTTAAATTTTCCTAATTTTATATAATCTATATATTTAAAACACAAGTGTGTTTTTTAGTCATCTGCCCTGATCTTTCCTCTGAACCAATTTTACTAATATATATATTTTTTAAAACTAAAAGCTATTTATTTGTAGATGTGATCACACTATCTTTTTTTTTTTTAAATATCCCCACTTTTATATTTTAATTTTAAAAGCATTTTATGATATTTCTTCAAAATGGTGAAAATTAGATAGCTTTCATTATTGCAGACAAGCGAGAAACAACGAGGTATTTTAATCTTTATCCATGCTATTTTCTGATAAAATGCAAAATTGTTGATAAAAATTGTTGTATAGGGCTTAGTGACGCATCCGATTAGGAGCAGAATATTATATTAAGGGCGTAATAATGGAAAATGACATATTGCTTTTGAAAACACGCATTTTTCCTCATAAATTTTCTATATTATTTTTCCTTCTGCATGTGTACTGATACTAAGTTTCAGACACTAGGCGAAATGCTTATTTAAGTAAAAATGAAGTCATATTTAGAAGAAAACGATTATTTTCTTAGATAAAACTAAACATTTTACAACAATTGCGTCTAAAAAACATAAACTACGGAAATTTAGATTAAAATCACAAGGGAAGAGTGTGTCTGTTCACATAAAACATATCGCTGACAATCGTGACTTCAAGTTTTTAGTTAAAATGATTTGTAGATGATAAAAAATGCAGTTTTTTTTTAAATAATGAATATGGATATGAGAAGTGCGTATGCAAATTTTGAGAAGGTGAAAATTGCTGTTTTTCATTCCGGAATACTAAGCATAAGAGCCTCAATAGATAACCACATCTAATAACTGATCTTTATTATATTTTACTGATTAAGTATCTATATTATAAAGAACAAGCGTTTCTGTGTGTAACGCTGACGTCATTTTGCGAATGGCAACACTTCACGTTAAAATTTAAGTCTTAAAATTTTCGCTACTGCAATTTTTTAATCTTCTGACCATCGTACATTTTCAATTTTCATCGCATAGGGAAAAACATACTTTCAAATGCAATTTCTTTAAAAATTGTATCTTAACTGACTGATGTATTATATTTTCTAAAATAATTTTTAAGCATGATTTTTTTTAAAGTTTATCTTATCAGGCGCCTGCTTCAATGCATAATAATAATAAACATTTTGCACATAAAGCAACAAATATTGTTTAGCATTTGTTTCTGACTATTTTTGCATAACGAAATTAATACTTCTTTTATAAAAAAAATAAAAGAATAATATTGAAAAGCACAAATCTAACTTATTTGTAATCGTACAATTTAAATTTTTAGATTACCAAATAGGATTTGTTTTTCAAATGGAATTTGTTTGCAAAGTTCATCTCAGTTTACTGCTTGTCTATTGTTTTAAAAAAAAATTTAAAGCGTGAAATATTTTTTTTTAATTTATCTATATCGCTCGGAGCTCGATTACGAAAGATTAATCCGTTTGCCCTTAAAACAAGATAAAGATTTCTTACGGGTAATATCCGTTAAAAAAAACTTCCCTATGAATAAATAAATAGAATAATATAAATAAAACACAAATTTAACAGACATGTGTAAGCTCTTAAATTATCAGAATATAAAAGGATGCCGTAGGTAGCAAAATCTTGGTCGAATAACTCTTAGCATGCGGCTAGTAAGAAAATATCGATTTTGATAAATTTCAAAAATTTATTTGATTGTATAATTCGTATTTTCCATATAAAAAATGCTTTTTTAATGTAAGTGGGAAATCTAAAAAAATATTGTATATAAAAAAATATTAGTTTTCAATTAAAAAAAAAAAAATACCTATATTATTTAACCCGGGAAGCCCGGGTACGATCCCCTAGTACCAAATAACAGAACGGATCTTGCAGAACAAAATAAAAAATACGATGAATTCAAAGTCGATAATCTACGATGTGTCAGATTTCAGTTATTATGGAGAAATACGAAGATGGTTGACTAAACTATTGTTGCAATATTCGTCCAGATTCCCAGTCGCAAATCGGATAAATTGCTCTAATTGCATTTTTTATAACTTTATTAAGCTAATTTTAAAAATATACGAGTATATGCTTGATTCTAAAATGTATAGTCTCAAAAGATATTTTCATTCTTATCTGAGAGTTTGTAATTTAGAATTACTTCTTTGTATGCAGGAAAATAAAGTTTCTTACGAAAGATGAATATATTAGACACATTGCGCTTTAATCCTTTATCTACTGAAAGTACCCACAAGTACCATTAAAATAACTAATAAAATTCCTTTAATAAATCGATTAGTTATAATACAGTTTAGAATGAGCTATAGATACATTAATTTACCTTGTTCCAAAAGCATTTTTGGTTACACAAAACTAAAATATTTTTAAAAGGATGACTTATTTTGTCTTTGCATCTTTCAGCTTTCTTAGCGCTAGGGGGCGGGGGGGGGGGGTGCATATTTCAATTCAGACATATATATTTCCATCGTAAGAAGATTATAATTGTATATTTCCTAATTCTACAAAATACTAAGAAAACTTTTTAAAATAAAAGATTTGAATCGGGTTAAATATTGCTCAAAAGTAATAAATTCAAATTTAATTAATACTCCTAAATCCTTTAATCCTTTTAAAATCCTTCTAAAATTTATTACATGATTATGTAAATATTCTATTGTGATTTAAACGATTCATGAAAAATGTACTTTAGAAGATAAAATTTTCATGAATTCTTAATTCAGTTCATAAAGTGTTAACTGGTAAAACAAACTTTGACATAAAAATATATTGTTTAATCAAAATTAATATATGGAAGAGAATAAGTAATTCCACAGTTCAGCAGTTATACGTTGACGCATTAAAAAGTATCATATTTAAGTTGACAAGTATCACATATTTAGGAAGCATGCTGATATCAAAATATTTAATTGGAATTTCTTAATTTGTAAAATATTTTTCTGCTTGATTTGATTATACAAATGCATATATATCAGAAACAATTGGAATTGCCCAAATACAGTGCTAAGATATATACACAATATTCAAAATAAATTGTAAAGTCATTTTGAAATTAGACATGCAATTATCCAGGACGCATATAAGAATGTATGTAAAATATTTATAGTTTGATATTAATGCGTTTCTGTTACGCTTGAGTAATTACTTTATTTTAGTGCATCATATTCAGATAAAGTTATTTCATTTTCGGATGATAGTAGAAGTGCTTTTATATGGAAATATTCTACTACCATGTCTACAAAGCATTTAATATTGCAATTTACTATGCATACATAAATTATTTAGCTAAAAATGATTTGAAGTTTAAGAATACTTTACAGAATATTTGAAATTAAATCATATAAATAAATTACAATACATTAACAAGTTACTGAATTTTCTAGAATATATCAACAAGTTACTAATAGAAACTTTATAAACGTTTTACAACAACGTATTAGGAAATATTTCCGTCATTTTATTAATGAAAGGAATATTAATGCAAACATGTAAGTTCTTCTGTAGCAATTCCGTGTTTATTTCTTGATTGATGAATTTGTGAGATTTAATTAACTTTACGCTGCAAATTTAAATAACCTATATAATAACAGAATAACGATGGTATTCATTTTTTAAAAAGTAAATTTTAATACGAAGTTGTAAATGCATAGCTGAAAATTTTAATTAAAGATAATGAAATGTATACAATTTGAAACATCAAAATATTAAATATATAATTGAAAGTCGGGAACAGATGCCATAAATTCTCAGGGCCACCATCTTTGATTTTTTCTTGGCGTGAAAACCCCTTTTCCGCCAACTAGTAAATGTCGCCAAGCACAAGTTTATACGTATGTTAGGCTTAACGAAAATAAAATTTAAATAACGAACAAAACTCGTTAAAGTGGCGATTACTAAACCTCGTATGAGCGCTACACGTTCATTAACCGAAAGGAAACATCACTGGATTCAGCTAACTCCTTCTGCCGCAATTATATAAATGCACGAAACTCGTTAAAGTGGCAATTAGTAATCGTCGTATGGTTAATGAGCGCGTAGCGCTCATTAACCAAAAACAAAACATCACTGGATTCAGCTAACTCCTTCTGCAGCAATAAAAAAAGCACAAAACTCGTTAAAGCCGCAGTTAGTAAATGCACGTATGTTGCTGTGCACCAATGTCCGAAATGCAAGAAAAATATAGAATAAACGACTAATAGAAAACATTACTATAAGCTAAAACAACAGAATACATATAAAATTATCAACATACCTTAACAAACATCATTCTTGAAAGATCAAGCAAAAAATATCTCGTAGCATCATCTTTATTTCCCAAAATAGGCTTATGACTACGCATTGTAAAAAAAACTTCCTTTATCATACAAAATTTTCTTATATTTTGTTAAATCAGCAAGAGCGTTTAAACGGACTACAGAAACCATAGTCAATGAAATACATCCAATAAATTTAGCATAAAAATAAAAAGACAGAACGATACAACACGATATCAAAGCACATTCACAAAATTCCTAACGAAATCCCTATCAAGCACAATCTCGCTGAACAACAGGCTTGCCAAAACACGCAATGCCGGAACACATACGTCACACGTGTCCCATATCGATAAAGATCGCCAAAAAATCTCAAAACAAACATGATGGCGGCCATGGGGATATACGGCATCAAAGCCGAAAGTTGTCATTTTATTTTACGATTGTGTACACATTAGTAGACATAACAAAGTAAATGTATTCAGAGATCTAATACCACAAGAAATATAACCGTCTCTCACATTTCTGCTTGGTTTACACAATATTTAACATACCTCCTTGTAAGTAGATTAATTTGCTATTTAGGCCTCAAAAACAACGAAACATCGCAAAATCAATTTACGCTAACGGATTTTTAATATTTTTAATAATTATTTTCAGATAAAAAGTATATTCGAATTTCCATTACAAGTAGAAATTATTTACAAAAATTCATGTAATTGAACACCAAAATCTTTGAAGTCTCTTCTTTAATACAATTTGTCTTTTAAATATGATTTCAACATCTGCCAAGTTGAGAATGAACAGCCGTAAGCATATTTTTCTGGTGGCAACTCTGCGTACTTTTGACACATTCATACATTTGTTCTGAAAATTCCCAGGAATTTCACACTTTTAATTTTTCTAAAATACTCTCCAAACGGAGCCAAATTTAAAAATTTCCACGTTTCTATCTTTTCTAGTTCCGAACATACATGAACTCAAATTTTATATTTTTAGACATTGACTGACTCACCGATCATCATAAATCTAAGGTACATTCAGTAACCCTAGAAATTTTATATTTGTTATGGAGGTGGAGTTTAAGATACAAGAAAAGGAAAAATTAAACAAAATCCTGAAAATGAAAAATAAATAAATCAAAAAATCGTAAAATTTGACAAAAATAGAAAAATAGAAAACCCAAATTCCGAAAGTTTGCATCTTAAACACTAAGTTTATACCAAGTACCCAGTATGCTACGAATGATAAAGATAGAAATTATATAATATCTAACATTTTTCCTTAATCCAGTGCAGCTTCTTATCTTCTAGCCAATTCTGTTGGTCATTGATCAATAACACGATAAAACGTATCCTTATTCGTTTGCTATTCGTTTTCTATACTAAATTCAGCACAAAATAGCTGGGTCCTCAATACAGTATAAAATTCGTTTTAATTGACTAGAACAAATAAATTAATGTATTTTACCAATTGTTATTTGGTGAATTTAAATAATTTATAAACAGTCTGCAAATAGGCTAAAATTTCTTGACAGATAACTGCGCTTATACTTTTGCGTTATTTAAAACCGCTACCATATTAGTACAAATATTGCTGCAGTATAATGACATGGCGATACACCATGTCGCACAACTAACAGCAATTTTAAAAGGAAGAGAATGTTTCTGCGAAACTTACCCGATCTTTGACAAATAGCTCAGTTTTACCGTAAAACTATTGGTGTGGACAACAATTGTTGAAGAATAATAAATTTATTTTTTATAAAACATGGAGAATAGAACTCATGATATGAATAAAATAATCGCATGCGTAAAAAAAAAAAAAAAAAAAAAAAAAAAAAAAAAAAAAAAAAAAAAAAAAAATGTTTTTTGATAACACAAATTTTGTGCGATGTACAAAGTTTTTTGGTATGTTTTTTTAGGTGTTCTAATGAACGTTTTAGGATTAAAAATCAAAATTCTGCATCTCCCTCTCCACCAAAAAAAAATCATGCTACAGATTTTTAATTCAAAATAAATTATTGATTAACGATCCAACTAATTCAAAAGAAAATCTAACATCAAATAAAAAATTAATATGGACATCATTAATAATTATATATGCACAATATGCAAAGACGCATCATTTATGAAAAATTCAATATCCTTTTCTTGCACCGTTTACGATAATAACTCATTTAATTATAATTATTAACAAGTTGGTAATTGCTCGTCAAGCGTGACAAATGAGGAGCATTCGTACTATAACTAGTTTTATAAATATTTTTTGCACCGCATAATGTATGAATGTATAGTTTAGTGAACTTCATAAGTGCATATCAATTTGATTCTGTTCGAAAGGCTGTGACATCATTAAAATGCAATGAAATATTTTTTTCCCATTGGCCATAATGTATCGGAAAAATTTTGACTGTACATGTAATTAAGCTTTACATCCGATTTTCATAAAATTTTAAATGATACGGCAAAATTATGCAACAATTATATATTTAAAATTTCAAACAATTTGGTTGGCCAGTTTTTGCGCTGTTACCTGCGGACGGACGGACAGACAGACGGACGGACATACAGGCAGACGGACAGACAGACGGACAGAACGACGACTATAGGTGGTACGTATTTATATAATTACGAACGTACCTAAAAAGGTCTAAAAAGAAGAATTCCATATTTCAGGCATTAGTACGTACAACATATGAAGCAATAAAATAATGTAAAAATATCAATCTTCATGAATTTCAAATATTTACAGTCGTTCAATTCTGTCATATCATTCAGTTAATAATCAATCACAAAAATATCAATCTTCATGAAGTCAAATATGATCTATTTCATAAATTATTTCTTCACATTTTGGTAAAAATCGCTCATTGCTATCGTTTATACACTTCAGATTATTAAATGTTTATGTCGTTTGTATAACGAGCACATTCAAACATAGTTTTTTAATTCGAATATGGCTTTTATTGTCCTTCGGCTCTTTCACTATTTTGCCTATACGAACTCCGGAATATGTATGCTAAATTGCAGTCGGAAGTCTTCACTAGATATATGAACTAAATATTTTGTATCATTAAAACTTTTCATTCCATGCGTGTTAAATAAAAGTTCATAGAAATTCTATTTCATTCCACTCTTTTCTTTTATTTTCCAGTGTCAGAGATGTGTTCTATTTTATGCATCAGGTGTTAAGTGTTTTTTATAAACATTAATGATAATAAGCTGCATCAAGAAAAATATTTTTCTAGTGTACGCAATACAAAATCTAAACAAAATAAACAAAACACGGATCACTTCACTTCTATTACGAAGCGAAATTTCATTAAAAAAATATGACTTTGAATGATATTCTTTGAAAGTCCATTATAGCGGTAAGATTCATTGTTTTAGCTTCAATAGAAAATATTTTTTATGTATTTGCTATTTAAAAAAAAAAAAAAATTGTTAAAATCTATAGAATAGTAACCAAAATATTACATAGTAAAACTTCACATATCTTCTCATAACTAATTTTACGTCTGATATAAGATATGCCTTTCTAACAAATGTCACATTTGTTTTTTAATAAGTATTTCAAATTAGCTAAAAAGCAATTCCCAGATAATATAATTTATTGTATGTTTTAATAATAATAATCCTATACCAAACTATTTTGTTACTGAAGATTGAATCAGTAAATGGAATAGATACCAGGACTTAATACGAACTGCAAAATAAGAACTTTTTTACTGTATTAAATTGTTATATTAGATTTGTTTCAAACTCGCTAGGGAAAAGTAAACAGCGATATTAAATTTTCCATTACAGACATGTTATTGGATGAAGTGTGTGAAATTGGAAACTTCGGAAATTTAATAGTCGATAAGAATGTATTTGTTAGGATATATAAAAATGTCACCTTTCTCCATCTACACAAAATGCCAAAGAAAATTATATTTCAAATTTTTAATTGCCTTTCAGGAAATATTAGCAAATTAAATTAATATGAATTAAAGATGGTTATTCGAGTCATCGTAAAAATGAATACGAATTAATTTGAATTAATAAGAATTATTTTATTATTTTTCTCATAAATATACACGTACATTATATTGTATGAAGTTTTTTTTATAGTACTGTAAGAAAAATGTAATTTTAACTAAATATACCAAAAAAATTTTAAATGGTATAATAATTCGTACATTTTATTATTATTTATTCAGTATTTTTATCCGTTCTATAATATCTCCAATGAAGAAAACAATAGGAAGAATTTATTCATGAAAACATATAATTTATTTATTTTTCATTATTTTAATTCAGAAATTGGAAAACTAATTAAATAAGAGATTTTTAATCTTACTCTAAACCATGTGTAAGAGTGAACTGTTTTATAAAGTGCTGCAATATTTAATGTAATTTTTACGACAAAACACTTCAAAATCATACCAAAACATAAAGGTACCAGGACATAAATTTTAACCCTAACGAAAACGTTTATATAATATTGCCTTAATATACCCTAACTCTAAAAATCAGAGAGGCAAGTGTGGTTTCGTATTTTAACATATTCGGTCAGTACACTAACATGGTCTTCTGTTTGCATCGCTGGAGAAGGGACAGCGCGGCGGTGCGAGAGCGCAGAAATAAGTTACCAAGAACGGCATATCGCTGCTTCCAGACATGGCAGCGAATTAATTAGACTCTTTGTGTATGGCGTTTGTGATGATTTACGGATTTAAATATAATAAAAGTATTTAGGACGATATCTTCATGTACAAACGTGAAATAAGTGTATAAAAAACCCAATATTCCAGTCTCAGACAGCGCAAGAACCCGTAAAAAAATAAATATATCACTCATGTATTTGGAAGATGCAAGTTATGAGACATGCACAAGTATCAAAATTTCCGGAGTGGAGTGATCCATGCTTTTTAGGGAATGTCGCAAAATTGTCCTGTTGCGCTCTATCAACAACATTTCCAGAACCTCAAACGTTGCTGCACACGAACCGATGGATAAAGCGAGTAATAATGACATATAACCATCTGTTTTCCACCTTATAGATTTCAACATCACTCGACTCGATGGTGCGGCATGATTGGCTTGCGGCGGACATATTATCAATACCTATACAGTTCAGAATTGACACAGGTATTTCTCACTATATTTTTCTGGTATAAAATTTTCAATATTCTGAAACACTTATGAATGCGATTGCTACGTCACAGACGCATGAAATTAGTACTTAACCCGTTCGTGGTCTATCATCCTATTAAGAGAACAAGTCTCTTCAATGAGTATTATTTTGGTTTGACAACTAGATGTGCTATTATCTTCATGTAGTAATGATAGTGTCCTAATCCTGATAATATTTAAAATTTGAAAGTCTGTAAATATTTGGCAAAGTCAGCGTCAAAACGGATTATTAAATGCCTTTGAATATTATGCCTTTGTATACATTGTATTATTATTTTTTTAATGTGCAAAATTTTTACTTAAGTTAATAAACACTTAAGCTTACACATGTCTGTTAAATTTGTGTTATTTTTATTTATTCATATAGACTATTTTTAATGGATATTAGCCGTAAGAAACAGATGAACTCTTTATTTTGTTTTAAAAACAAACGGATTAATCTTTCGTAATCGGGTTCCGCGCGATGTAGTTTAAATTAAAAATATTTCATGCTTTAAAATTGTTTTTAAAACCATAGACAATCTTTAAACTGAGATGAACTTTGCAAATAAATTCCATTTGAAAGAAAAAATTCCCATTTGGTGATCTAAAAATTTAAATTGCACGACTACAAATACACTGCTCAAAACACTTAGCGGAGCACATGGTTTTAACGAAATTACGCAATTATTTACACCGATAAGTAACATAAAATAAAACATCCATAATTTAAAGTGTTGTAGGAAGCAGATACAGGAAACTTCACATGTAAATTAAAGTTTATGACGTTAAAAACTATAAAAAGAAGTTAAGTGCAGAAAGCGGGATTTTGCAGAAACATCTGTTTCACGGCCTCAGTTGTAAAATTCAATTGTTCAGCTTGTGTTTTGAGAAGAAGTGGCTTTAAAATATCACAACAACATGATTTGACGTAATCCATGGCTTGGCGTGTTATCGGGACAGTTGAATTTAGAGAAACACAACGAAGATTAGTGGAAACTGTTGGAGTCTCAAGAAGTGTCCATGAAAGGCTGTGGAATCGATTCCAAGACACATGGAATGGAAGGCATCGACAAGTGCAAGGTCGAAAATGTGCTAACACCGAAACTGATGACCGATATATCCTGTTAACAGCTCGTCGAAACGGAACGAGCAATGCTACGCAGCTGCAAACACAGTTGTTCTTGGCCACAGGACGAAGGGTGTCGAGCCAAACAGTCCGAAATAGGCTTCATCATGGTGGCTCTATGCACGTAAGCCAATGGTATGTATTCCGTTGACCTCAGGCTACTGTGCGGCCCAAAGAAGGTGGGGAACTAAACATCGAGTTTAGAGGAAACTTTGTTGGGGTCAAATTCTGTTTACAGACGAGTCCCGAATAAGTCTGGATATGACATCTGATGTGTTTTGGCATGGAGAGAAAGATGCACTCAAAATAAACCCATATTCGTTCTTGAAAGATCACTTTACAGAGAAGGTGGGTTGATGGTATTGGCTGGAATCAGCATAGGTGGACGTACGGGCCTGTATATCATTCGGAATGGCACTTTGACGGTCCGACGTTATACAGACGAGATACTGAGACCTCATGTCGTATTTTATGTTGCAGCAATTAGTTATTTCTTTTTTTCCATACATGTTAATGCCAGATTTCATACAGTTCGTCTTGTGGAAAACATGCCTGAAGCTAAAGCAGTACAACGTATGGCATGACCAGAATACTCTCCTGACCTAAATCCAATCGAGCATGTTTGGGACATACTCAGACGATGCATTGCTGCGATACCGAGGCCTCCTTTTACTGTCCGGAACTTGGAGATTGTAATTATTCAGCATTGGAATACCATTCCTGAAAGTCTTATCCATAACCTCATCGTAAACATGAAAAAAAGGTGTGCAGCAGTCTTATATGTTCGAGGAGACCACACGCCATCTTAAAAATCTTGCATATTTTCTAAACAATACTTTTTTTTATCATTTAAATGAAACCAAATTGTTGCCCTAAACCATCTTTTCGTGTTCTTTTCATCTTTTCAAAGAATAAAAGCTCCCTTACATTTTTGCGCCTTTTTTTCTGTATTGCGCATTGATACACGTGTAGTATCCATCTTATGTCCATACATGGCTGTCTTGCGCTGTTCTCTTCACTTTTTTGTTTTCTCCCATAATTTTTTGAGCAGTGTATGTTAGATTTGTGTTTGTTTTAATATTATTCTTTTATTTGTTTATAAAAGAAATATTAATTTCATTAATTTGCTTTTCACAAATATGTTAGATTGGTGGTTTTTTTATTATTATTTTCTATGTTTATAAAGGAAATATTAATTTTGTTATGCAAAAATAGTCAAAAATAAATGCGGAACAATGTTTGTTGGTTTATGCGCAAAATTTTTACTATTACCATGTATTGAAACCGGCACGTGATCAGATAAACTTAAAAAAAATCTTGCTTAAAAATTATATTAAGAAACATAATACATCAGTCAATTAAGATACAGTTAAAAATTGAATTTAAAAGTAAATTTTTTACCTATGAAACTACCTACGAAAATTTTTTACCTACGAAAATTGAAAATGTACGATGGTCAGAAGATTAAAAAATTGCAGTAGCGAAAATTTCAAGACCGAAACTTTATCGTGAAGTGTTGCCATTCGGAAAATGACATCAGCGTTTCGCACAGATACTTTTGTTCTTTATAATATAGATAGATACGTATTCAGTAAAATATAAAAAAAAAAAGTTATTAGAATGTGGTTATCAACTGAGGCTCTTATGATTGGTATTCCGGAATCAAAACCAGCAAGTTTCACCTTTTCAAAATTTGCATACGCACTTCTCATATCCATATTCATCATTTAAAAAAAAAAATTGCATTTTATTCGATCATTTTAATGTTATTTTAACTCAAAACTTGAAGTCACGATTGTCAGCAACTTCTTTTATGATGTGAACACACGAACTCTTTACTTGAGATTTTAATCGCAATTCCGTAAGGAAAAATTTACGTAATTTATATTTTTTAGACGCATTTGCGTTAAAATGTTTATTTTTATCTAAGAAAATGATCGTTTTCTTTTAAATATGACTTTATTTTCACTTAAATAAGCATTTCGCCTAGTGTCTGCAACTTAGTATCAGTACACATGCGGAAGGAAAAACAGTATAGAAAATTTATGAGGAAGAATGCGTGTTTTCAAAAGCAGTATGTCATTTTCCATTATTATTCCCCTAATATAATATTATGCTCATAATGGAATTTTGCGCCACGAAACCCTAGAGAAATATTTTTATTAACAATTTTGAATTTTTATCAAAAAATGCATGAATAAAGATAAAAATACCTCATTATTTCTCTCTTGTCTTTAATAATGAAAGCTACCTAATTTTCAACATTTTGAAGAAATTTCATAAAATGCTTTTTAAAATTAAAATATAAAAGTGGGGATATAAAAAAAAACAGATAGTGCGATCACATCTACAAATAAACACATTTCAATAATAATAATAATAATAATATATATATATATATATATATATATATATATATATACAGGGTGTCCGGTCTCAACGGTGTCCAATGGCTAATTCGTAAACCGTTAGTTATAGACATATAGTTCCAATTATTAAAATGTTTTAAATGAGGTAAAGAAGTATTTTTAAAGCGATTTGGGTCTAGAAAAACATTTATTTAAAAATTACGAAATTTAAATTTTTATATGGTCCCCCGGTCCTATAAATGATATTTAGTAAACTTTTCCTAATCCTCTAATAAGTACGGCAAAAAAAGTCCCATTCCTCTAACCCTAAAATTGACCGAGTTATGACATTTTCAATTTTATGACTTAAGCCACTTTTCTGTAACTGAAAACAGATGAGTTGGACCAAGCTTTCAGGGGTCGTACGCGAAGTGCTTAAAGTATTATAAAGGGCGTCCACTCCAAACGATGTTCAATGGCTAATTCCTAAACCGTTAGTCAAAGACATATAGTTCCAATTACAAAAAGGTTTTAAATAATATAAAGAAGCAATTTTAAAGCGATTTAACAGAAGGTGCCTCCCCCATATAAATACTACGGTAGTGTTAATTTTTAGCAATTAACTTTCAGATTGGTTAAAATAATTGAAGAAGTGAGTTTCAAAACTCGCCTTATCGAGAAAATCAAATTTTGGGAAATCGTGTAAAACCTTTAAATGCGCCCATTGGTATTCATTGAAAATTTGGAGATTGTAGTATTAGGCACAGTTATATCAATATAATAGATTGATAGAGAAACACGATTTTTTAAATTTCGGATAAGGTCAGTTTCGAAACTGACGCCCTCAATAATTTAATATATGTTTTGATTTAACAATATTTTCCCCTAATTTTTAATAAAAAAATAATTTAAAAAATAACTGATCTAATGAATATTTGCTGAGGGGAGAGACAGTGGAATTTTCAGAAGGGGTAATGTAAAAATAATAATAATTACTATTATTTTTATCTTTACAATAAAATGACAAATGGAACAAAATCTTAAAAAAAGAAAAGTTAATTAAAAAGAGAGAATGTGGGCGGTTATATGATGTCCGACCTTTAATGGATAAATCTGTGCTCTATTAGAACAAAATATTAAAATATTGTAACAATTTTGTTATGTTTATTTAAATCATTGAAGTAATAGCACAGGTTGAATCATATAATTCAAATAATTGATGTTTATTGTAAAAGAAAATAAATGTGATACGAGGATCATTTTCAAAAATGGACATATTAATTTCCTTAACATATTCAGAGCAGCCATTCAAAAGTTATGTATAAAAAACAAAACAAAAAAAAAACATTAAGATGGTACAAACGAATTACTTACAAATTGAGCTTTCTTGTGTCTGTGCTTGGGACGGGAAGGATAGGGGGGGGGGGAGATGTAACAAAATTTGGAGCGAAGATTTCAGGGGGAATTCATAGGGCTGTTTAGTGTTCATTACTACAACAGATATTGCTGCATAAAAAATGTAGTTTTCAGGATTATAAAATATGTGTGTATGAGAGCCAGTGAGGGAAAAGTTTAAATTGCAATTTCAGGTGGAATTTAGATTATGGATTACTTATTAATTATTGCAGCAATAAAGGAGACGGACCTTTTTTCGCCAAGTTTTACAGCGTGATAATTTTTTGCACATCAGTAGATTTTCGCTATTTTTTTAAGACTTCATCTAAATTAATCGGCCCCTTAAATTTCTACTTCCCCACTTTTTGCTTCACCTGCACGCAAAGTTAAAAATCTATAGAGATTTATATATATATATATATATATATTTACTATTCTACTCTATTTGTCTAAATAAATAATGCATATTCTAAAACTCCACGCCCGTTACAAATTTTATTTCCTACTGTCTTAATTATAACAATTAATTATTATAGCATAAAGAGGTAATAATTTTAAAATTATTAAATTTAAAATCATTAAAAAAAGATTCAAATTTATAATTTATATAAGCAATTATAGATTTCAATTATAATTTTATTTAGGCATACATTACTGATTAAATTAAAAATATATAGACATACTCTTAAATTAAAAAAATATAAAAAAAGTATATTAAATTTAAAATTATTAAAATTAGTAACATTATTAAAATGTTAGGAAGATTTTCTACTTTGTCTTTGTAATTAGCCGCTAATTTATAGTTATAGTAAGTTACTAATCATCTCAATCCTCCCTAAAATTTATACTCCCCCCCCCCCCAAATTTTGCTCGGCCAATACATACTGTCTAAAATTATGTATGTATTTTTTCCTATATTTTATTTTATTATGCAAGAAATAACTAACCAATCTACCACATCAACCCACCTGAAAATTCTACTCTCTCTTCCCCCAACTCACGCGAAAACACCCGTTCGCTATTGTTAATCGTATGGAAGTATTTTTTTTTAAGATAGCTCGTCGCAGAATATCCCCCCCCCCCTTCTGTTGTACATAATACAGATTGCCTTTTTTTTTGTTCGAGCGTGGGGGCGATATTTACACATTAAAAGTTCAAATAACGCAAGTTAATATTTAGAATTGATTGATTGGATAAAAAAAAATCCAAATAGAAAACTAATTTAATATAATTCTATTAATTCTAAAATAGTTTAGTTTTTCTAATTCTCCTGGTCTTCATAGGAATCACTTTTTTTAATTATCGAAACTCTATCCTCGGATGGCTTTCGTCAAGCACGATTCCCGCCAAGAAGTGTCACTTTGATGCTGAAACTCTGACCAATCAAATTACGAGATACAGCATAAAAGGCAAAATGTGGTTGGAAAAAAAAAATATTTTGTTTTAATATGTGAGAATGAACAAAAATCTCAAAATATATCTGTAATGTTAATTTCTATCAATGTTTAATGTTAAATTTTATATCTGACGATTATTTTTTATTTCTAGTAAATTTGTGACTGACCCCTATTTTTCAGCAAAAAAGATACTCCAACTTTAAACATCTATTACTCGGTCAATTTTAATCGCAGAGGAATGGGACTTTTTTTGTCTTACTTGTCAGTGAAATAGGATATTTTTACTAAATATCACTTATAGGACCTGGGGACCGTATAAAAATTGAAATTTCGTAATTTTTTTTAAAATGTGTTACTTGACCCAAATCGCTTTAAAAATACTTCTTTACCTCATTTGAAACATTTTTGCAATTGGAACTATATGTCTATGACTAACGGTTTAGGAATTAGCCATTGGACACCGTTGAGACCGGACACCCTGTATATATATATATATATATATATATATATATATAATTGGTTCAGCAGGAAGATCCAGGCAGATGACTAAAAAACGCACTTGTGTTTTAAATATATCGATTATATAAAATTATGAAATATTAAATTAAGCAAATTATGTTATTTTGATAAAATTATAGTAGAATGTCCTAAAGAATAGCATTAAAATTTTGTTGTTCGAATTTTGGACAAAAACTTCAGGAACATGATATTATTTTAAACCTCGAATTATTTGTTTGCTTGTCTAACTCGACGAAGCAAATCCATCCAAGCGAGCCTCATCAATTTCTGTAATATAAATCGCTATTATTGGCATGTCACCTCTCTTCTATAAAGGCACTCTAATTTTTTGTAAAACCTTGCGTTTTATCAGTGTGTGATTTCGATTACATTATTTTCAAAAGTGAAGCATTTTCACCTGTGAAGAATTTCAAAGCAGCTGGGCAGTGTGAAAATGACGCACTCCTACAAACCATAATTCAGTTTTAAGACTTAAAATACACGCTATTTTATAAAATGTCGTCATTTGCATTCGCTAAAGCAATCCACTTTCACAATCCAGTCTTCGTCTATAGAAAAGTATGCATATGACGTCATTATCGCAGAATAACAGGTAGTATTCTTGACATAGCCGTATTTTAATTTCAACCTTTTTTTCAGGTTTTATGAGAAAATGGTAACAAACAGATATAGTAATCTCCTATTTTTGACTATTTTCCCTTTACTTTCAATAAAAATGGGGTACTTTTGTTGCCATGATTAGAAAAATGGTATTAAAAACTACAAAAAAAATTAATATCTCAAAAATAAATTGAAATACAGCTTTCAAAGAAATTGCATTTAAAAGAGCATTTTTTTTCATACGATGATGTAAAAATTTAAAATGTGCGATGTTTAGAAGTTTAAAATTTTCAGCAGACAAAATTGCAAAACCGAAATTTTATTTCAAATTTCAAAGTGTTACCATTCGCAAAATGACGTATGCGTTCATTTGTTGTTTGTCCTTTGTAATATAGATAGATAGTAATATTCGTCTTAAATATTCCGAGATAAAATAACTGACAGATTACTTATTTGAAAATAGCGGTTATAAAATCCAGAAAAGAATTACCTGAAAACCAAAATCAGCCGTAGCGCAACGTCGGTGCGTGGTGCTGGTAGTAAAATTATAAAAAATCCAGTCATTAGATGATCCAGATTAGACCGCCCACTGAGCATCAGTTGTGTTAGTTTTATTTTAACAATATTTGTATTAATCTGTAACGGTGTAACAAGTTTAGCGAAGTTATGAACTCCAAATACTTACCAGATTTTTGAAATAGTAATTTCCATTTCATTTATTAAACATAAGCCTTAAATTAAATAAAGCGAAAATTAATATTAAAAAATTCTGATATACATATTGAATACAAATGATACTTGAACAAACATTTCAATACAATTACTAAAATTACATCGGAAATAATTCGAATGAAACTTCAATACTGAAGAAATATAACTATACATTGTAAATAGCTCCAACAAAACGTCCATATTGAGAAAAAAAAATATAGAGAAAGTTTACACAGTGCCTTTGCAAAAAAAAAATTTCTAATTTACATTTTGAACATATTTATGAACTATTAGCAAAAAAAAAAAAAATATTTTGCATAAATACGGAAATACAATCACTCATGAGTTGTCGCATCATGTACATCTTAAATTTGTGTTTTGTTTATAGTTTATTGTTTCATTTATTGCTTGATGAATGTTTTTCGTTGATAAAACAATTTCGTTATAGAATATAAGCTGGAAACAAATGCTTAACTATTTATATTAATTTAAGTCCAAGTGGATTTAATTTTTCGGGATCGTCTGCAGATGATAGGAGATTTAAAAATATCGCTCTTGAAAATATTAAAAAAAAAATAAATAAAAATCGAATTAATTTCAATACAATTTTCAAATACTGTTTTATACAGTATTCAAATAAATTGCATTTTAAAAATAATTTTTTTTTTTTTACCTCAGGACTGTGTAAAAATTTAAAATGTGCGATGATTAGAAGTAAAAGTTGTAGTAAAAGTCAAATTTAATAGTCTGCTATCCCCCCTACCCGTCCAAATGACGTGAGTGTTACGCACGGAAATGCTTGAGCTTTATAATATAGATATACACTGTAGAAATGTAATGAATTATAATTTTCGAACATGGAGTATCCAGGCCAGGATTTGAACCTGGAATCTTTTGGTCTAAGCTGCCAGTGCCCTGGCAACTAAGCTATCCTGGACAAATGTGACCGCCACATTTCGCACAGGCAGCCTTGATGATTATGCCGTATAGTGTCACATTTGGATCTGCTAAAAAATAAAAATTGCAAGGAATGAAACTCTAAGAAATTTTGAAAACCCAATTACACTTAATTAATGTTAACATAAATATATTTAATTTGTAAATATATCTAACGATTTATAATTTTCCAAGTGGGAGAAAAGTGCCCAGTACAGTGTTCGAACTAAGGACATTTTCATCAAAGCTGCCAATATTATGCCAAATGAATTATCATGGACAAATCTGGAGGGCACATTTAACTCAGAGAACATTTTCGATTATGACAATTTGTTGATTTCTGAATTAGCTCAACAGAATAAATGTCAGGTAACGGACAGGTAACTTGCAGAGTATTGGCAAAATATTTATGTTTCGAATCCTTACCTGACACTTTTTCATCCGATTTGGAAAATTATTATTCGTGAGATTTATTTACCAATTATAAGTAGTTGTGTTAAACTTAATCAAATGTAATTACGTATCGAACATCCCTTGATACCTGCGATTTATTATGTTGAGCTGATACACATACAAGACCAGATGTCCTGATCAACAAGGTTCTCTGGGTGAAATGTCCACCAGATTTGACCAAGATAGCTTACATGATAGAATATTGGAGCCTTAGGACAAAAGGTCCCAGGCCATTACACTTCTCACCTATTTGGAAAATTACTATTCGTATAAATTCATTTACCAATAAAAATATTTGTTTCAAAATTAATCAAGGAGAAACATAAACGTGTGTCATTATAAATAATAAAAACCTTTTGCAGAATGCAAGCTCTCTGCCCATGTCTTTCAACCACAGAAAGCTGAATAGTTTTAGTTGGAATTATTCATGTAAAATGTTTTCCTTTGTATAAATAACAATGCTTTGGAACATATCAAATAAAGCATATATAACTTATCGTAACTTCTGTTATTACCAATCAGTGTATTAAATTAATTTTATTGCAATATGTTTGTTTGATACACTAAATTAAATTTGAGGTACGTAGGAGTAAACAAAATCAATGATTTTGTCTGTAATATTCTTTTTATCCATGTAGTTAACTTTTATCAGATCAGACATATGAAGAAAGCGTTATACATGTAGAATCTCATTACTCAAAATATATTCCTAAACTTATTGTAATTATAACCTAACGATTATTATTAGAGGATTCTTCCTGACACTTGCATGTTAAATTATCTGAAAGATATAATTTATTACTTGAGTAATGCGTTTCCTAATTAACGATGGAAATATGTTTGATGAAGTATTATAATTTATATATAACCAGACGTTTACACATCGTACAAATGCGTAAATTATAGAGCAAAGTTTGTGTAGTCTTTTGGTGATTTATTTCATTACATTTTGTAAGTATTAGGAACATTCTATTAATACATTTTTATTGTAAAGAATGAAATAAAGTTTGATTTATACAAATGATACATGCGTATATACTTCGCGCATTATAAATATTAGGTTGAACAAAAAGTTCTGTGAAATATTTAATCTAATAGTTACCAGAATTCATATCGTATATAGAAGTACTAGTGGTATATCTATAAGAGTTCTGGCTTCAAAATGCTTATTGAACAGTATGATTTGTGTGTGTTGATCCGGCATTATTGGACAAAAGGTCTAACTACTCTGAAAGCGTTGATGAGATTAATGAGAGTGAAGGTGCTGGTACGGCAAAAAACTTCGTATTTCCAGCCAGTGTTCCCAGATTGGGGACTTTTAAAATTCAGATTACTTGACTGTCACTGCTTTGTTAAAATAGTATAGTCCGCCTTATTTTTCAGAATTTTTAATCGATTTTAAATATACCGAAAAATCCCAGTTCAAAAAAGCGGCGACAATCAACAGTCTGAAGACAAAAAAGTCCCCAATTTGGCAACACTTCCTCCAGAAATACCGGAATCTTGCAGAAAGTCGTGGACTATGACGGTCTCTACTTTGAAGAATAGTCCTTGTTGCTTTCGTTGTTAATTTGTGCATAACAACGCAACTTTCACAAGTTTCCCATAACTTTTTGCTCAACCTAGTATAATTACTTTATAGATGCTTATAATATTAATATATAGCACTTTAAAATTTTTAAAAAGTCATTTAAAAGACGATATAATGTCAATAAAATAAATCAAACGAAAGAAATGATACCAGAAACCTCTTTTTTAAAGACCTTTATTAGACGCATTAATGCTAATATAATATGAAAAAACAAAGACACATATAATCTGGGATATTATCATTATATAATTAAAAGGTAATACACTAAATGACGCTTACTTCTCTTTTCCAGAAATGAAACAAAACTTTAATAAATCAATTTTTAAAAGGATGCATATAATTCCGAAATAAAAAATTCATCATGTATTAATATATTGTAGAGACATCTACTAGGATATTAATGTTATGATTATCCATTATTAAATGAAAGCAAAACTCAAAGTTAATTAAAAGAAAAGTTTATTCAACTGAAAATTCGACTTATTTTGCGTGGTGAAAATAATTTTAAAGAGTAAACATTAACTTCACTGTTTAAATTTTGGCTATGGAAACACATCACACGTATAAAAATAAAAGTTCATTAAAAACAATTTTGTAAATTATTTTAACACAGCAATTAAATTCGTCATCGAAAAAGCTTATATAAAACTTACATTTTTAAATAACCTGAAAAAATATCTACTTCTTAACTTAAACTACTTTTGAAACTAGACAAATTACTTTCATGTAATATCTATGAAGATCAGTTTGTCAAAATAAATCTGTGTTACATTAAATAATTTTATATTAATGTTGCATTAGAATGTTACATTAAATAATTTTACAACACTGTCTTAATAAACAGCTTAGAAATATGCTTGAAAATCACACTACACTTACACGCACATTTCATATAATGGAAACCGAACTGGGGACAACCCTATCGTATGCAAATGTACAATCAGTTAAAAGTCTCCCTTGGTCTAAGCCGTCATAATTTGAAAATGGGGAGGAAAATCTTAATTAAAAATTTGTTGATGTTGTTGTTGTAAATTTGTTGTAGACAGCAACGAATTACGAGGAAGTAGCTTTTTTTGGAAGACATTCACAAAAAGGTTTTCATTGTTTAATTAGCCGGTTCATAATTCCCGGTTGTTTTAATGTTTGTTTATTTTGTAAAAATTGATTAATTTTATATTTTGTAATTAAAAAAAATCAAATTTTATTTATTTTACATGACAAACGAATTTATGTTTGTGATGGGCAAAATATGTCACACATATTATTGTGGCATGTTGGCTCAGGAAATATTTCTGTCTCATATATTTGTGTATCATGACAGTAAATGTTTTAAAGAAATTAAAGGAAACACATTTTAAAAAGTAAAACCTCAATTTCTTCCAATAAAGATAATTTACTGTAAACCTCGAAAATCTATAAGATACAAATCTCGGTATACTGTTGGACTAAAATTCACTATTGCCGTAAATGATACCGAATGTTGCTATCTTTAAACGCAGAACCTGTTCTTGTTGGTGTAAAAACTTTCTAATGGTACTCAGAGTTTTATTATATGACAAATTAGCTAATAAACTACTACTCTCGTTAAGCATACGTACATTACAAGATGACACAATGCCGGTATTGGCTTATGATAGTCTTATTGCGATTAGATTTGTAATTATAAGAAACACTTCGATAATAGCTACTTATTGTAACTAGTTTTAACTGTTAGTTATACAAAAAATGCTTAAACAAAGATTTTTTTTTTGCTACGTAAACATGTTTAATTTAAAGATGTTAAAAGTATTAAATCTTGGTATCACAAACAAATAAAAACATCGTGTAAATCATCTATAACATGAATAATCAAAACGATTTTAAATGAAAGAATTAAAAAAAATAAAAAAAATAGTTTATTAAAGTTGTATAATGTTATGTAAAGTACATAATACAGAAATTAGAAAAAAAGGAATAAGCTGAAGCAAACCCCATTTCTCCATTAATAGCTTTTTGGGAAAATTGCTAAATCAGTTTTATTTTAAGTTATGGAGCTAACAACATGTGCATTTTCCACTTTAGCATATCTACTTGGCAGTATTTTGTGACTTTTTTTTTATATAACACATTATATTATACACTTAAATAATAAATAAACTGTAAATCATTACATCAGATTCGTTTGCTATTGAAAAGTAGAAGAAAAAAGAAGCATGGGAGAGGGCTTTTGGTGTTGAGAACATCCACAGTACACAAAGAAGAAATTGACATAAAAATACACAAATCTTATCACCCGAGTTTGAATGTTCTATGCTATGTTATGCATAAATAAGCTAAGCTTATGGGGTGCTATGCATTAAAAATTACAAATAGTATTTTAATTTCTATGATTAAATTTTAAACAGTATTCCCTTTCTAAGATATATTTTACCACCCGATATGCAATTCCCAACTTATCGGTGTAGAAAAAAAGAAACAATCTGGATGAAATCTTCTAATTTAGTTTTTTTTCAGTTTTCACTTAGATTATAGAAAGTATTTCGAAGCATATCCACTTAAAATTAATTAAGTACTACTTTTAATGAAGTAGATACTAAAAATGAAAGATAGTAATAGGAAGATTTGTTTTTTATAAAGTGTATATTGTTAATAACGTACTTAAATTTATTAATAGTTTTTAATTAAAATAAAAATTATAATTTTCAAATGGAAGATAATAGCCAATATACACATCTTAAAACGTTTCTTTAAAAATCACGAGAAAAATAATTTCATGATTTAAGAAAAACAAATTAATGGTATAATGCAGATTAAAAAAAATAATAAAAAAATAAATAAAAAAAAAAACATTCTTTGAAATGCTTAAATTATAAACCAATAAAACATTTTAAAGCTGAAAGTAGATTCCAAAAAAACATTGTTTCAACTGAGTTTACTAATTTAATTTCAATATCTCTAATGGTGTTTTATTTACTAGTTTACACAATAGAATTATGAAAGGTATAGCCTAGAATTTTATTTATAACTGACTAATGACCAGTTTTCTCAGTAGAAATATAATCGGTGTTTTCCTTTATGTATTTTAAATTATTAAATTCTTGTTGCAGAAAAATACGTTCGTTAAATTAAATTGATAATTTATCCCCCCCCCCCCTCGTTCAAAGTACTACATAAAGTAAATAATATTCAATGAAATTAGATTTAATCATTTCGCGACGAGCGTTGCGTACACGTGAAATATACGGTATGTGGGATTTTTAATTTAATCGACCAGTATTATCAAAGATCACTTTCTGTTTTTTTTTTTTTTTTTAAATACAGAAATTCTATAAAAAATACGTACAGATTTGTAACTGGAAAAATGGTGCTTGTTCATGATCAAATTTTTGAATGCAAATCTCGTCCCGATGGTGAAAAAAACTTATGTAAGCAATGTGTGATACATTCGGTGGGTAATATACTGTAAGAATTTTAAATGGTAATGTATAGGCCAGTGGTTCCTAACCTTTTTTTGGCTGCACCTCACCTAAGCATCTCTAAAATCATGATGTGCCCCCCTCCCCTTCTATACCATATAAATCTTTCTATATATAAAAAAAAGTAACGCGTTGGAAATAGACCAATGAAAATCTTCGTAGATAGCATAGGAGCGCATCTGATTGGTCAACGCTTTCTGACGCTATAACGGGGGTTTACTATTAAAATATCTAGAAAGGGTGAGTTCGCGATTAGCGTGAAGCTAAGGACCCAGTATAGATATAAAATTGTTATACCAAAAGTTTTTTCATTAATAATGAAAGATAGAAATTTATTTTCTTACCTTTCTGGTAAAGCAGACATACGCTGGTTTCCTTCATGTGAAAACAACCTATAAATTTTTATTTAATGAGTAGATATTGTAAATCGTGAAAAATATCTTCTTTGAATAATGCAGATGCAGTTGTAGAGAAAAAAAATTGTTTAATTCTTGATGAATTTCTTGATTACATGGTTCCACACACACACACTAAAAAATATAAAATAAAAGGGTTAAATATGAATACTATAAGAGTAATGACATTGGAAATCCAGTAGGAGACCTTAGTCTTCCATAAGACAAAGAGTTAACGCACGAAAAACCGTGCGTCTTGGCCTCACAAAATCGGGCCTTCAAGTGAAGAAGTAAAAAGGGGCCCACAAGAGTTAAAACAGAGTAAAAAAAACTTGAAACAATACAGACTGCTTAACAAGCAAAAAACGTTCTATTTAAAATGAGTCTATCAGAAAAGTTCTGTAGTGCTGCGATCTGTTATCGCCTTTTCGAAACAAAAGTCTTTTACACAATCCTTCGCTAGTTTGTGATCTTACGCGACCATAGCTCAGGGAAGTGTCGCCATCTTGGAACATATTTCACAACTAAAAAAAAAAAACGCGTTGCATATTTCACGAGGAAATTGTCATTTCACAAGCGAGGTGATGTTGGACATAAAATCACTTACACTGTGACGTTTTCCGACACCCCCGCTTTTTATGTCAAACCGATGAGCGTAGAATGTTTAACTTGTTTCTCAAACACTCGAAATGAGGCTTAGGCAACGGCTTGGTGAGCACGTCTGCCAGCATTAACTTCGATGGGCAATAAGTTATTTTGATTATACCATTCTGGCATAGATGTCTGATGTGGTGATACTTAACTTCCACGTGTTTAGTTCTTGTCTGTGCCTTTTCGTTTTCGGTCAATCTTATGGCTGATAAGTTATCTTCGTACAATGTTACGGGTAGTTGTTGACACAGTTCGAGGTCATTTAACAGGTCTAACAACCACGAAATCTCTTGACCTGCATTAGAGGCAGCGATATATTCAGCCTCCGTGAACGAGAGTGCTGTGCAACTCTGCTTCCTCGATGACCATGCCAATATATTATTTCCTAATTTAAACAAGTTTCCAGTGGTTGATTTCCTGTCTATTCTGTCGTTCCCCCAATCGGCATCGCTATATGCCGTTAGGATTGGAGGTTTTGTTTTATCTATGACGAATTTAAGATCTTTGGTAGTAAGCAGATATCTAATTAATTTCTCGATAGCTTGCCAATCGACTTCCCTTGGGGATTCATTCCTTCTTCCCAGGATGTTAACGACTGATGCTATGTCGGGTCTAGTTAAAGTTGCAATGTATAGAAGCCCTCCTATAGCCTGTCTAAATTTTACGTTATCTCCCATTAGTTTCCCGTTTGGATCTAGATTAAAGTAGTTAGTATTCATGGGTGTATACGTAGGCTTACCATTTAACAAATTGAAATTTTCTGCGATTTGTATTATTTTGTGTTCCTGGTCTAATTCTAGATTACCGTTTGCTTTTTCCTTTATGTTTATGCCTAAATATTGTGTTACTTGACCCAAATTTTTGATTTCGTATTGCTTTGATAATTCAGTGTATATTTCGTGTGTGTCTGTTTTGTCTCCTGCGACTAAGATGTCATCAACATACACTATTATGTATGCGATTTTTCCATCTTGGACTCTTTTGTACAGACATTTGTCTGACACGCATTCAACGAAATTTAGTTCTTTTAGAGATTTACTTATTTTTTGGTTCCACGCCCTAGCTGCCTGCTTAAGGCCGTAAATCGCTTTGTTTAAACTACACACTTTATCTTCTTCCCCTTTTGTTATGTATCCCTCTGGCTGATGCATATAAACCTCCTCTTCTAAATTGCCATGTAAGAAAGCAGTTTTGACATCTAGGTGAGTTATTTTAAGATCTTTGTACACCGCTGCGTTTAAGAATGCTCGTAGGGTGGTATGCGCTACAACGGGTGCGTAGGTCTCGTCGAAATCGCTTCCATATTTTTGAGCATATCCCTTAGCGACCAATCTGGCTTTATATCGCTCTATAGACCCGTTGGCTCCCCTTTTTGCCTTAAACGTCCACCTACAACCTATGACGCGTTTTCCCGGGATAGGTTTTATTAATCTCCAAGTATTATTTTGCTTCAGAGAATCTATTTCCTCACTAGTGGCTTTTAGCCATTTATCTTTAGTTTCTGCGTCATTGATATTTTGTAGGTCTGTCCATGACTTTGGCTCCTGAATTTGACACAGGTTTGCGCTTATTCCATAACGGTTAGGTGGTACACCACGATTTTGTCACTGCGATCTTCTAGGCTCAAGGGATGTGTCGGTCGGGGTGTTATTCTGATCATCGTCGCGCTCATCTAGATCAATTTCAATATTATCTGCGGGAGTTTGTTCGATGTTTTGATTTTCTTTGGCGGGTATAATTTCCTCATATTTTATACCTTCTTCGAAGAATTTTACGGTTCTAGATATTATAATTTTATTTTCAACCGTATATATCCTATAGCCCTTGCTTCTGAAATCATATCCCAACATTATTCCCTCGATGGCTTTCTCATCTAATTTATTTCTTTTAGGTTTGTCGACATAGGCAAATGCCTTACATCCGAATGTTTTGATGTTCGAGAGATCGGGTTTTCTTTTATGCCAAAGTTCATAGGGTGTCATGTTATTTTTGTTAGCCTTTGTTGGTAGACGGTTGATGAGGTAGGTGGCGGACATGACAGCTTCCCCCCAGAATTGCTTAGGTAACTTGGCGTCCGACAACATGGTTCTAGCCATTTCCACTATCGTTCTATTCTTTCTTTCTGAAACGCCGTTCTGTGGGCTAGAATAGGGAACACTCAATTGACGCTCTATCCCGTTTTCTATCAGGCAGTTTTCAAATTCGTCACTGATATACTCTTTTGCGTTATCGGACCTTATTGCCTTTATCAACTTGCCAAATTTATTTTTTGTTAGCGCTATGTATTCTTTCAGTTTGATAACGGCTTCCGATTTATGCGCGATTAAGTATGTTATTGTGTACCTGCTATAATCATCCGTGAATGTTATAAAGTACCTTTTCCCTCCTATCGTTTCAGTATTCATGGGGCCACATATATCGGAATGTGCGAGGGTACCGATGTCTTTGCTTCTGTTTGTGGCTACTTTAGGGTAGGGCAGAGCGGAAAGTTTTCCTTCAATGCACTTGGTGCATCGCGTGTCATGTTTACATTTGTTAATTGTTATCCCATTGGCTAATTCATGATTAACAAGGTATTTAATATCATCAAAATTTTTGTGTCCGAGTCTTCGGTGCCACAATGAAATACAATTTGTATTGTTACAGAAAGTTTGAGTACTTATAGTATAACCGTAATCATCTTCAGGGTTTAATACGTAGAGATTATCATTTAATTTAGCTGTCAAGATTATATTATCATCTTTGACAAATAAACATGCATTTTTCTCGAAAATTACCTTTATATTATTTTCAGTGGCTTTCTTAACTGACAATAAACTGCCCTTTAGTTCTGGACAGTATAAGACGTTTCTTAGTGTAATGTAGTGGTTTTTGTCTGTTTTTATTTTTACGTCACCCATACCTTCCGAATTAAGCCTTTTTCCATTAGAGATTGTTATATTCCCAAAATTGCCGGCTGTGAATGTAGCAAAATTTGTTTTTGCTGATGCAACGTGCCTGGTACAACCCGAGTCAATGATATATGTGTTTGGATCTGTTGTTTGTGTTTGGTTAATTTTTACTGAATCAATTTCAAAATTGTTTTCCACTGGGAAGAGAGGAATGATCGATTGGTTGACCTCATCCTCTATATTTGACTTGCTGTTGAAACAAAAATTCGAGGAGTCGGTTTTACTACCATTGTGTTGGTTTTTGTTGTTTACCGAATTGGTTTTAAAGTTGGCATGGTTGTTAAATTTATTACTGTTATAATTTTCACTTCTTTGGTAATTGTTTTTCTGTTTGTTTTTCAATTTGTAACATTCTGAACGAGCGTGCCCATCTCGTTGACAGAAGCTGCAATATTTTTTGTTTCCTTTATTTATAATTTTATATGCTGTGTCCCTTGGTCGTGTGCTGGTGTTTTTGTATTCGATTCGATGAGAGTACTCGTCGATGAGTTTGTTTTTTACAAACTCGAGGTCTAGATCCTTTTCGTCTCTAGCCTCCATGCTCGTTATAAGAGGAGCATATGACTGAGGCAAGCTGCAAAGCATAAGAGCCACGATGTGCGAATCATTTATGTGCTCTCCAATGGCAGAGAGTTTGTCGCGGATAGTTAAAATATTGTTGATATGTAGATTTAAGTCTCCGCCCTCATTGAGCCTTTGCGAATATAGTTTCCTCAAAAGGAATAATTTGGATGATAAATTCGCCCTTTGGTGAACACTTTTTAATCTTTCCCAAATTTCTTTGGGAGATGTCAAATGTCTGATGTGCACGATTTGTGTATTTTCAATGCACAAACAAATTATGGCTTTCGCCTTAGCCGCGTTTTTAGTATATGTATCATCGGGTGTGGCAGGTGGAGATTCTGTTATATATTTGAATAAATCGTCTTTAATTAACAGATTTTCTAATTTGAAACACCAATGATTGTAATTATTATCATTTAGTTTCTCCACTGCCGTAATTTCTTTTGTGGCAGACATAGCGTGTTATTCAAGTTTTATAAATTCTTTGATAACAAATATATTTACTATAAGAAGTTTGTGACTTTCTTAAAATAATTTCTTAGAATATGTTATAAGTATAAATAAAATGATCAGTTATTCACAATAATCAATCAATATTCGTTCACAATAATACTCTATTTGCGATATTATATATATCGTTATTTATTCATGCACATTTATTTTTATTTTCATGTATATATTTCAATATTTCATATCTCATATGTGCATCTTGTTCATCATTTTATCACAATCAGATAAACAAATTTTTATTACTGGTTTTTTTTTTTTATTTATTTACTTTCCCTTTCAACTCAGCCTTCATAATCTATTAAAATATCTAGAAAGGGTGAGTTCGCGATTAGCGTGAAGCTAAGGACCCAGTATAAATATAAAATTGTTATACCAAAAGTTTTTTCATTAATAATGAAAGATAGAAATTTATTTTCTTACCTTTCTGGTAAATTCATGTGAAAACAACCTATAAATTTTTATTTAATGAGTAGATATTGTAAATCGTGAAAAATATCTTCTTTGAATAATGCAGATGTAGTTGTAGAGAAAAAAAAAAAATGTTTAATTCTTGATGAATTTCTTGATTACATGGTTCCACACACACACACTAAAAAATATAAAATAAAAGGGTTAAATATGAATACTATAAGAGTAATGACATTGGAAATCCAGTAGGAGACCTTAGTCTTTCATAAGACAAAGAGTTAACGCACGAAAAACCGTGCGTCTTGGCCTCACAAAATCGGGCCTTCAAGTGAAGAAGTAAAAAGGGGCCCAAAACAGAGTAAAAAAAAACTTGAAACAATACAGACTGCTTAACAAGCAAAAAAGGTTCTATTTAAAATGAGTCTATCAGAAAAGTTCTGTAGTGCTGCGATCTGTTATCGCCTTTTCGAAACAAAAGTCTTTTACACAATCCTTCGCTAGTTTGTGATCTTACGCGACCATAGCTCAGGGAAGTGTCGCCATCTTGGAACATATTTCACAACTAAAAAAAAACGCGTTGCATATTTCACGAGGAAATTGTCATTTCACAAGCGAGGTGATGTTGGACATAAAATCACTTACACTGTGACGTTTTCCAACAATTACCAAAGGGGAAACACCACTCTGTCGCCAAACGCCGCCAAGTTTGTTGCCAACTTCGCAATATATCGACAAAAATATTCGCCAAAATCAGATGAGAAGAATGTTTATGAGATGAGAAGAATGTTTACATAGTTGTTGCCGACAAGGAATCTGAGCTAAGCCGTAATTTTAAATTAACTGAGTTATTTTGTAAATAGTAACATGTAAATACGTTGTAAATATGAAACTTATTAGTCGATGAAAAGTTATCGAATTTTAATTTGTAACTAAGATAGTTTCCACCCAGGATTCTAAATAATATGATACAGAAGTGGTTCCCCAACGTCGGGCTCGAACAGAAGCAAGATATGAACATAAGTATTATTTTTAAATTGTGTTAAACTGTTTTAATGAGAAAATTTAGATACTAAAGTACAAAAAATTATACAAAAATACTTTTGATTCATCTGGAATCTGAGTATTTTTGAAAATTGTATTTGATTCGTCCAGAATCGAAATATTTTGGAAGTATTCTATTCAGCCTGAATGATATTTTCCTTGGAATTGAAATACGAAAAATCGTCTGCAGCTTCAAGTATCTTAGTATCTGAATTAAATGAAGATATTCATAAGAGAAATATATCTAATAATTATTATTGAAAAATAAAAATCGTTTGCTTTATTTTATACATTTATATAGTTGCACTGAGCTATATTATTATTGAAGGTATTATTATAAACTAGCAGGCTATGCCCGCTGCGCTGGTCAATATTTCCAAATGAACCTTGGATTAAACGAAATGGTGAATTTGAACTTGTATTTTAAACAATATGGATCTTCAGCTTGACCTTGCACATTACTGAAAAACGATGCGAACGCCATTGCGATAGATTGTTATCTTAAGCGTTGGACAAAATTTAGCAATTAAGAAGTAATTGTTTTAGTTGATTATAAACAGCGCGCTTATGGTCGGGTAATGAGACCGTTATGACAACAGGAATTAATACCTCTGTAACTAATCAACATATAATGAAATCGTATATACTAACACCATTCTTAAAAGTCATGCAATAGGGCCACTCGTAACAAAATATGTTCTGTAGATTTTTTTTAAAAGGCTAAACTTTCATAATCAGGTTCACTTAATTTTTGAACTTTTACTGTTGCTCTATAACTAAGTACCCTTGAACAATATGTATACACTAAAACCTTTCCAAAATTATTACCTAACTAATTGTGGTATAGCCTAAGAAAGTATTATAAACAATCGGAATGAAATACAAATTTCTGTTGTAAATATATAGTAGATGATGATGATGCGATTTTGTGTAATAGAATTGATAGTAAACTTTTCGCTTCAAACAAAAACGATGCTTTCAACATTAAAGCTAATACACCAATATGTGAAGTATCCGATTACGGAAGGTTAACTTGAATTCTCATGAGCAACTACTCAAAGAAAAGTGAATATGTGGCTTTTGTGATACTTTTATTTCAGCCGGGCGCAGGTAATAAATCAATAAAGATTGTTTTCATAGCATATTCTTATTTTATTATTTTCATTTAAAACACAAACCTTTCACTCATTTAATTTAAAATGCATGCCTTATACTAATTTCATTTAAAAAACTGAAAAGATAAACAATAACAGGAAATAATGCCATAATTAAAAGCAAAAAAATATTTTTAATTTACATACGCAAAATGTAACTACTGCTACTGGGAATTTAAAAAATGCTATCAGCGAGATGTGCGCACGGTTGTTATAAATGTACCCATTTTTTCTTCTTATCGAGGAGCAATTTATAAATCGCACAATATTATTCCAATTCCAATTTCTTTCATTGAGGAACCTATGACCGGAAAAAATGGAAAAAGACTCTTGTAGATTCTTCGGATGACGGCATCTGACGCCATAAACTGAGTTTATATATATGAAAATAATTTTTAAGTCGTTACAAACATTGCTTTCATACTTAAATATTTTCATTGGTGCTACTTGTTATCCCGTCGACCCATTTCGCCAAATTATATAAATCGCCAAACCATTCGCCAAATTATATAAAAATGACATAATCTTTATTTTAAATAACGAAATAACAAATAAATTAGTATAACATTAATAAAAATACAAATAAAACGTCGAAATTAAAATCACTTGATGACGTAAACACGTGTAGTTTGTTTAAATTCAAGTGAATTTGATATTTACGATCAACCATTTTTGGCATTTAATCTTATAGTTTGACGATAGATTTTTGGTCGACGGAATATCTAAGTAGTACCTTTTCCATTTTTGTTTTATAACGCTAAATTCTCAGTAATTTTTTCCCTTTTATTTTACATAAAATCACTATTTTTTTTAAAAAATTAAGATGCTTGCATTTTTATTTCAAACTCATAGAGCCGTTTTTATTTTTTAGCCAAAAGCGTTGATTTGAATTGTTTCCGTTGCTAGAGTAACGGATGTAATGATAGATATTTTGAGGTTTAGATGCCAAAGACACCGCCAAATTAGAAAAATATGAAATGTGTCATGAACTGTTGGACTTATAAAAATTTATTTGGTAGCAATCGATTCAGCATACAAAACTACATTAAAATATGCTATCATTTGACGCATAATTTTGATATTCGAATTTTTTCCCCTCCCCGTGCAAAAACCATTAGGGGTGACACTTTAGAAAATACTTTCTTAGCAGAAGTTTATGTCATAAGAAGTATTTTTACCACGATTTTCAAGATTTTAGGTTCAGTAGTTTGCGCTGTGCGTTAATTAGTCCCCTAATCCAGACTTTATTTTATATACTATATTAGATATGCGATTTTGCGGTGAATCGATGATCGAAAATTAGTCCAATATCATTTGAAATATTACATAACAGAGGAGAAAGTACGAAGAAAGACGAAGAAGAAATGACGAATTACAAAAGATTTGTAATTTTTTTTTTCAAAATGTTGAATTTTTCCATAGTAATAACGTATTAAAACATAAATTTCCTTAAAAATTATCTTTATTTCCTAGATTTCGAATCTGTGAATTTTCCTATAAATGAAATTGGCGATATGACTTGAGAAAATAGATAATATTTGCTTAAATAAAATGGGTAATATTCGTTGATCTGCGTTCGAGTTTATAAATATCACATGCTTTCGGAATTACGGCGAAAAACATTTTAAAAAGTATGAAATTATTTTACCATATGTATGTGTGGCAGAAATTCACACTGAAATTTAATTATTCGATTCCATTTTTTAAATATTAACTGATATCTATATAAGTTACAATTGAATATGAAAATGTACTCAAAAAATGATCTCTTTCTCCTAAAAAAACACCATTTGTGAGAACATCCTCAAGCTAATGTCACGCTTATGCATTTTTGGCTTAAAATCACATTGTTTGGCGACAAAAGATAAATAATAAATTGTAAAGAAACAAATAGTAATTACACATGTGACTCACAATTACATCTGCTTGTTTCTTCTATAAGTCACGTGATGGGACAGTTAGATATAAACACGTTGGAAATTGCTCGTCAAACGTGGCAAATGAGGTGCGTTCGTACCATAACTAGTTTTATAATTATTTTTTGCACCCCATATTGTACTGAATGTATACTTTTTTGCACTTCATAAAGCGCATAGTCTGATACATCATTAAAATGCACTTCCAATAATTTTTTCCCATTCCCCGTAATGTAACGGAACACTTTTGACTGTCCCTGTAATTAAACTATTCATCCGATTTTCCTAAAATTTGAAATAGCTCAACAAAACTTTGCAACAATTATATCTTTAAAATTTCAGACCATTCGGAAGGCTGTAATATCATTAAAATGCACTTGCAATAATTTTTCCCATTGGCCGTAATGTAAAGAAAAACTTTTGACTGTCCCTGTAATTAAACTATACATCTGATTTTCCTAAAATTTGAAATGGCTGGACAAAATTTTGCAACAGTTATATCTTTAAAATTTCAGATCATTCGGAAGGCTTTAATATCATTAAAATGCACTTGCAATAATTTTTCCTATTGGCCGTAATGTAAAGAAAAACTTTTGACTGTCCCTGTAATTAAACTATACATCCGATTTTCCTAAAATTTGAAATGGCTCGACAAAATTTTGCAACAGTTATATCTTTAAAATTTCAGATCATTCGGAAGGCTCTAATATCATTAAAATGCACTTGCAATAATTTTTCCCATTGGCCGTAATGTAAAGAAAAACTTTTGACTGTCCCTGTAATTAAACTATACATCCGATTTTCCTAAAATTTGAAATGGCTCGACAAAATTTTGCAACAGTTATATCTTTAAAATTTCAGATCATTCGGAAGGCTCTAATATCATTAAAATGCACTTACAATAATTTTTCCCATTGGCCGTAATGTAAAGAAAAACTTTTGACTGTCCCTGTAATTAAACTATACATCCGATTTTCATAAAATTTGAAATGGCTCGACAAAATTTTGCAACAATCATATATTTGAAATTTCAGACCATTCGGTTGGGTAGTTTTTGCTCTGTTACATGCGGACAGACAGACGGACGGACAGACGGACAGACGGACGGACTGAACGACGACTATAGGTGCTACGTATTTATATAATTACGAACGCACCTAAAAAAAGAACAGGACAGAAAGAAAATATCGTTAAAATTTCATCTAATCAAATTTTCAGATTCGTTTCCATATCTAACGCAAGCGATAAAGAGCCAAATATTGCATATCAAGTGTAATATTTCTTTTTAAATTAATTTTTAAGCATTACAAATATTTCTTTCAGGTTTTGATTAAATGTTTCCGTTTTTCAATATTATCACTCAATAAAACAGATTTTCTTCTTCTTTTTTTCTTTTTTTTTTCATTTAAATAAAATTAGTAACAGTTTTTCTTTTATTTTTCGAGGTTTAATAGCCGTTTCAATTTTTTTTTTATCAACGATGAATTTCGCCAAGAAATAAAATGGTAACCTTATCGCCCAAAATAACAGAATTTTCCGTCATAATTCTAAAACTAATATAGGTAGAATAATGTTTTATAGCTTAAAACCTTCACTGAAACAATACCTATCTAACGGTATAGGTTCCGTAAAAATCCATGTAGTAGAACTCGAAGTCTAGGCGTTCGGAACGAAATTTCCGTTTGGATTTTATATATATAATAGATAATAGAATAGATAATAGATTTTATATAGATATAATAGAATAGATAATAGATTTTGTGTTATGAACTGTCTCAAAGTTTAAAACAGATCGCATTGTTAGATTTCCTAATTTTAACAATATCGCGGTATGTTAGTTCCATATTCCACCACCAGGGAGCGCACTCTATTCTCAACGAAAGCGTATCTGAACGAAACTCCTTCATGCAAACTTTCCGTAGATACATGAATCGGGAGGTTGGTGGTCTTAACCAATAATTTAAGATAATTGCTGAAATTACTACGAAAAATATTTTAAAGGGGCCCTACGCGGGCCCCTAATAGAGTTAGAGGAAATCGGAAGACGGCAAAATAATCGCGGGGAAAAGTTTGCTTGGGTGATTCGGAGCTACTTTTGGTGCGAGATCTAAGCTCTACGACCAATAGGAGCCCAGATATTTAAGGAAATATGAAGTAACAAAGTCCAAAATAATGGAATTTTCCGTACCAATTCTATAACCAATCTAGGTAGAATGATGTGTTATAGATTAAAACCTTCCCTGGAACGATACCTATCGAACGGTATAAGTTCCGTAAAAATCCATGCGGTAGAACTCGAAATCTCGCGGTTCGGAACGAAATTTCCGTTTGAATTTTATATATATAACTAGAAAGGTAGCCCGTCAAGAATGACGGAAATTTAGATATAAACTTATGCAACTCATGTGCAAGAATATGAGTTTTCTCGCTTGTTCCGCAGTGATAGATGAAAATAACACATTTAAAGAACAAAACACATTTAAAGAACAAAACACATTTATGAAAAACTGTGTACAGTAGAAGACCACTAATCTGCACAGTTTGGTTCCAAGTGTTATGCAGATTTGAGGCTTTTTGCGGTCATGTCTATTCAATCTTTGTTTACATTTTTTTAAATTCATATATTGGACAATTTAGATTGTTAAGCCTTAAAAATAAATAAATTTTACACTTGAAGTAAGGTAAAAACTATTAAATTATCGTATACGATTTCATGAAATGGTATTATATGGTATTATGTGTGTGTGCTTCACGATCTTGGTTACGACATTGGCGAAATTGGCTGCAACTTCTCATAATCCTAATAGTGTGGGCCGCTATAGCAAAAAAGTAACCAGTTTTTAGTAAAATTTCTGATATAAAGTAGCTTCCAAAAACTTGTGTAAAATTGCAGGCCGTTCTCGTGTTATGTCAGTCCTAAGAATAATATTTCTAACACTGAAGAGTTTCCATGTATATATGAAATTTAGAAAAGCTTCTCCAAAAGAAAGGTCCTCAAATAACAATGTAATTCCACTAACTTTAAAGTTTAATCGGGCCCTGATGTTGTTTACTGAAATCTAATAAATACAGTTATTTTGAATATTACAACAGAATTAAACAGTTAAACTTATTTAACTTAAACCCGCTGTTACTTCCCGGTGTTATTTTTTACTATTAAGAAAGAAAATTATTTAAAATTTTCAAATCATGCATTTATAATTTTTTTCCGTCTTTAATAACTAAATAATGAAAAAATATGCTTTTGTTCTGAGCTCATAAATATGACAATAAAATAATGTAACTAAGAGACATTGCAAAATTAAATCTTTGTGATTTCAAACCATAAACAAACGATACCGCCACCATTTTACCTACTATGATGTCATTAGAATATTGTCTATTGATTGTTGGAGAACTTACTTTGTGAATGATTACCTCAATGATTTAAAAATTTGTTAAGTTTCACAATGAATGAATCACTTGTGTTTGTTTAGGTTTATGGAATGAGATATTAAGCTGTGAACCTAATTTCAACTAAAGGTATCCAAAGATATATGTATTTTTAATTGAAATTAAAAACAATGCTTTGATCTCGAAATAAAAAGTTTTAGTTTCTATAATTGGTTATTTCTGTTAATTATTTATTTAGGTACTTTTCCATTATAGCGCATTTTTAAAAAAAGCTTGGCGCAGTTGGGGCATCAGAAAGTGAGATATGTTGCCAAAATATATAAACAGCTATGAAAACAAATCTAATGACCTTTTATTTTTGTTTATATATGCACTTATATACATAAAAAAATCGTTTCTAAATATATATAATATTTTTTATATACAAATTACGGCACATATTTCAGATATGAACCGGGATACCTAACTGGCGCCAAAATGGTGTTATTTTGCCTGCTATGGTAGCCCGGCTATTGTTTCTTATTTATTAATAAATTGTTTATTTACTTTTATTTTCTGTTTTTAATTATATAAACTGTTTTGTTCTATAGCTATTACTCAAACTTTTATTTAATTATAGTTTTTTCCTTTTCAAAATGATAGCAAATAATTTAAATATATATAAGTAACTGGTATTCGAAAGCGAGATTTCTGCTAAATTGTCGTCAGAGAAAAATCACGCCAACCCCGATGCGTATATGACATCTGTGCAAAATTACGGCACAGATGTCATATTCGCCCCATATTGGCACGATTTGTTTTCTGACGCCGATGTCATATACACACCGGGTACTTAACTCTGGCCAAAGTGTCGTTATTTTGCTTGATATGGTAACCCGGATGTTGTTTTTTATGCTGCTGATGTTTCGCCAAATTGGCGTTGGAAAAAAATCGCGCCAATATGGGGCGAATATGACATCTGTGCCAAAATTACTTCTGTTAAAAAATGGGTAAAAAAATGGGCAAAAAAAATAATTAGAAAATGGGTAAATAGATTTTTTTGCATTAAATAAAGGTACTTGTTAGTTATCCCGTCGACCAAATTACTGTCGCCAAATTCTAAGATTAAATGCCAATAATGGTTGACATTAAACATGATCATGTGTTTCTTACGTCATCAAGTGATTTTTAATTCGACGTTATATTTGTATTTTTATTAATGTTTTGTTAATTTAATTGATCTTTCGTTGTTTAAAATAAAAATTATGTCAATTTGTATAATTTGGCGAGTGGTTTGGCGATTTATATAATTTGGCGAAACTGGTCGACGGGATAGCTAACAACTACCTAAATAAATTGCATACATATGGAAAAAATTGCTTGTGAGTATGAAGCAGTAAGTAGGTTGTCAGAAAATACGTTGGCAAACTTCTTTCTCGCCAAGCAACTTTTCTCCGAAGTTTTGTACATAAGCAATGATTGCTAGAAATGCATTTTTAATTATGATATGCGCTTTTATGTTTCACTACATTTATGCATACTATACTGTGTGTATAAATGCTACAGTTCATATGCAGGGCTACACAAAGGAATTCGTAAGGGTTACCGAGTATGAGAGTAAATTGCTTAAAGGTGGTTTTTAAAGGAGTTATGCTTTTTTACGCTGAACTACATTTAGTTTACTAAGAAATGTTTGTAGAATATACACTGCAAATAAGGGCGTCTTAAATTCAGACACATATGTGACTGAAAAAGTAATTCGAACACTTAAGTGTCTGAATATGGAATTTCAGACATCATAGGTGTCTGAAATTTAGACACTTAAGTGTCTTACTATATGATCATGGCATAAACACTGTAATTTGAAATGTCTGAAATTCAGACACATAAGTGTCTGAAACTGGAGTGTTCAATTTTCAGACATTTTAAAGTGTCTTATTTTTTAAGACACGTGTATGCGTCTGAATTTAAGACATTTCAAACATCTGAATCGCATCCATTTTTGACCAATCTGGAAGTTCGGTAATAGGCAGTCAATTTTTCACTTTTTTTTGTAAGCTTTATACAATATAAAAAAAATCCGTTAAAATATGGAAATTATACTGGCAATTTACGTATTTTAATTCAAATATTCTTTCTTAAATTCCAGAAAATTTTCCATTTTTTGCATATTTCTGTATTTAAAATTTTCCATTTAAAAGGTAAAATATACTCTTTCAAGGACAAATCCATATATTTCGCAATCAGCATTATCTAAAAACATGTATATTAGACATGATTTATTTATTTATATTCAAACCAGTACATTGGTTGCATTCAAACCAGTGCATTTGGGGGGGGGGGGAAGCTAAGAAGGCTGAATCCCCTCCCAGACTAGACTAGATATTGTTATTTTTTTAATTATGAAAGAATATTATTATTATTTTTAATAGGTTTAAAAATAGGAATTTTTGAAAATATATTAATTTTGTCACACAATTTTTTTCTCTTTTATAAATTTTATAATGAAATTCGAAATTATAGCATGTTTGAAATTTACTTAATTATAAATTTAAGACACGGTGTAACCTCTTGTTCACTTTAACCTTCATAATATTTTGCTAATTTAATAATAAAACTTTAAATTGTTTGATTGCAAACACACTTTAAAATTATCCAAATACAGAAACACACCAAAAAAATCGCAAAAATTAAGATATATTTTAGCACAGTATTTCATTATTTAACATCTTAAAAGCATTCAGAATTACACCCACTAAAACTTTCCAGAGCTTCCTCTGGCTGGTTACGACTTATCAGTGTTGAATTCAGGGGGTGGCCCGGGGGAGAGAAATTTCCCCTCGGAGCAAAGAGATGTCCCTCCGGAAAATTTGAGATTTTGTGTTTTCAATGGTCAAAAAGTGCAATCCCCCCCCCCACCGGAGTCTCAGAAATCCCTCCCGAAGAAATGTGTCTGAATTCAACACTGACGACTTTGCTCCAGTCTGCAGAAAAATAAAAGTCAGGACCTGATCTGGCATGTCCCATCAAATCAAATGAGAGAAAGACCGGGCCAGATCTGAGCATATATACTCCTCTAAAATATGCCTCTCCAAATCGCAATCCTGGATAGAAAATGTCAAGTTTAATTACGAAAATTTCCCAAGAGAAAAATGACTTGAATACACCAAATTCAGTAGCGCCATCTAGTTTGAGTCGAACGTATTATTATTAGTCGAACATATTCTTATTAGAACGTGTTTTTGAAAAGTCAAACGTATTTTTTTTTTTTTTTAAATGGAATATTTCTGAAAATTATTACTATGTAACTTTTTAGCTAATGATTCAGTATCGATCTACTCCAGGTATGATTTCACCGTGATTTCAGGATTTCACCGTGGGAAAATTAGTTTCATCAAAAAATTTTACGCTGTATTTTGATCGAGGGAAAAAAGGAAGACAAAAAATTTGTGCATAAACCAATGATTTTTATTAATTTTGCAGAAAAATTATACATAATATTTATAACTGAGAAATTTTGTTCAGAATATTTAGCATATAGGAGGAAGTAATGAGTCCAATTTAAAAAATGTTGCCATATCATTCACTGATCAAACGAAAAAAAAAAAGAAGAAATAATCAAAGAAAACAGAACACTATATTCCTACACACACTTTCATATACACATACCTTCGCATTAAAATTAAACACAGGCTTTTGGCAATAAGAAATGCATTTATTTTTGAATGAAAAATTGATTTTATTTTTAAAGGTTGCCCTCCCCCCCACACACACAACTGAAACGGAACAAGCCCGAATTAAATATATATATATATATACATACGCACTGTTAAAACATTTTAAATATTTTAATATTTCAAAAATAACGTGTCTTCTGATAACCAATAATATTTGTGTTCTGAAAATTTCTTCGATAGAAGTAAAAAAATTTTCTACTGGTTCTACATCGCATGAATTTAAAAAGCAAAATATTCAAAATTCTAGAGAGAAGATGTGTGAAATCTTTCAGAATTATAAGCAGATTGACAAAATATTTACAGTTTCCGTAAAATAAATTGTGAGTCACAAATAACTAACAATATTTGAACTTCCAAGCTGTGGAGGCGTGGCCGAGACGGATGATCGCATAGTCTACGGACCATAAGATCATGAGTTCGTATCCCGCGACGGGTAAGTGTAATATTGCTAATGTTGTAAAATGAATTAGATGAGTGAATCATGTAAAATCTCTGAGACCTATTGAAATGTGGGTGAAATGTCCCTTCCTTGCGAGCATAATTTTTATTTTTTTAAATATAGAAATTTCAAAAAAAAAATTTAAATATTTCTGGTAATTGAAGAAAATTTCCACTAAAATACGTAAATTGTACTGGCGTTTTGATTGGCGGTACAGTTTTTATATTTTAAAGGATTTTTTTTTTTTCTGTGTATTAAGGCTTACCGAAAAAAGGTGGAAAATGCTTTTGCAGAGAAATTAAAGGTGGTCAAACATGGATGCAATTCAGACGTTTGAAGTGTCTTAAATTTAGACACATACAAGCGTCTTAAAAATTTAGACACTTTAAAATGTCTGAAAATTGAACACTCCGTTTCAGACACTTATGTGTCTGAATTTCAGACATTTCAGTTTACAGTGTAGATAAAATAATATACAGGGTCACTCAAAGAATTGGATACATAACCGTCTATGGATTATAATATCTGGAAATGTGATTTCAGTAGTTTTAAGAGTAGTTTAAATTAAATTTTGGCTAAATAGTGGCATGTAATAACGATACTATTGGCTATGGACGGTAACTGCTGAAATCAATTTTTAAATTTTTTTATGCGTCTTCTAAAATGTTTACTTAGTTATCTTATTTCCCCAAATAACGAAGTTTTGGGATATGTTGGAAAGTGTTTCATATTCTATGCTTAACGCATGATTTTTCTTTCTTCTTTAGTCTTATTTTGCAGTTATGTTATTCTTAATTTTTTAGTCTTATACTGCTTTATAGAAACTTTGGCATAGTTGTCATATACGCCAATTGGCGAAAACATCAACAGCATAAACAACAACATCCGGGTTACCATATCAAGCAAAATAACGACACTTTGCCGCCAGTTAAGTACCCGTTCTGTATATGACATTGGCGTCAGAAAAAAATCGCGCCAATATGGGGCGTATATGACATCTGTGCCGAAACTTTAATATTTAATTTTTAAACTCTTCGCTCCACACCCCTTACATATAGTACAAAATATAACACAGATATCGCAAAATAATAGACAGTTTGGTACTTTTCCACTGTAGGAGCTTTGGCGTTTTTTTGAAAAAAGCTTGGTGTAATTTGGGCATCAAAAAGTAAGATTTGGGTTCGTTTCCGTTATACGGATACCTTTGTCGCCAAGCGTAATAGATGGTGCAAAATGAAAATCACGTGAATTGAAGCATTAGAAAAATAAAAGAAAAAACATTGTCGATACTAAAGTGAGCATTTAAAAAATATAACATTTGAAAATTCCAGACTTTTACGAACTATTTCATTAAATCACAATTATATACTTAAAATAAGTGAGCAAATAACTGTTATAAAATAAAGCAATAAAATAAAACTCATATTAAACTGCTGGCATAAAATTAAAAATATCTTTTAGCATTTTGAAATAATTGGCGCATTAGCATACATTTTGGCATGGTGTCCGTATAACGGAAAAATATCGAGATTTGTTGTCAAATCATATAAACAGTTATGAAAACAAACTTGATGAGCGTGTTTGTTTGTTTTATATGTTTATTTTATATGTATATTATTGATGTTTTTATGTACAAATCACATCTGTTTCTTTATAAAATTAGAGAAACGTCTTTTTTATATTAAATAAACCGTATAAATATCGAAAAAAATGCGTGTGTATATAAAATGAAACAGTGGATAGGTTCCCGGAAAATATGTTGCCAAATTTCCTTTTTCGCCAAGGCACCTATACTGGAAAAGTACTTAAAGAACATTAAAATCGCGCAGTTAGGAGCTCACACAGTACAGCATCCTCCATTAGCGGTTATTTTATTAGTAGCATCGGGAGGAAGATGTAAAGATGTACTTTAAATTCTCACTCATACATTTTGAAAATTATCTTAAAAGAGCGGAGTTTAAATTAAATTTCGGTGACCTCCTTTATGAAAGATTAATGGTTTTAAATGGGAATTTCGCCAAATTAGCCAGCTATCACCAAGTTGGCTAACATTTGTCGCTACTGTGGTAACCCTGCATTAGCTTTTTTCAACAATTACTCATTTCAATGAGGCGGTCCTACCGGAATCGTGAGGGACACACAGAGACTTGGATTTTATATAAATAGATAGAATAGATGAGTTCTTGGCATTATTTTAATTATTATATGAAGAATTGATTTAAATTATTAGCAAATAATGTTTGATATTATTCTGGGGGAAAAAAGCAAATAGTTGGTGTCATTATAATGAGTTTTGAAAGACATTGTATGTTTTCTATGTTCTATATATGTTATTAGTTACGTAAAAGTAAATTATTTTGCTAAGAGTTATTTGTAACACGAATTAAGTTTGAAGTTAGCTAAAACATAGTTAGTTCAAATGATGGCGTTTCTTTCTAAGAGTAAGAAAATTGATTTAATCACATTAGCTTCAGAATTAAAAGTAGAAATAAGTACCGATGATAAAGTCCTCGAATTGCGTGATAAAATTGTAAATAGTGAGGCATTTAAAGATAACATAGATTTTGTACAGGGAATTTTTGAAAATATCGTAGAAGAAAGAAAGACTCTCGAGGAAGAGAAACGTTTAGCCGAAGAAAGAGAATTTGAGCTACAGAAGCTCAGGTTAGAAGCAGGAACAAGAGATGTTGTTGTAAATACAAGCAACCCTCTAGAAACTTCTTCAATCCGCGTTGACTTGAAAAAGGTTTTAACCGATTTCAATCCTGAAAAGGATGATATGAATTTATTTTTAATAACTTTTGAGAGACAAATGAAACTTTTAAGGGTTTCTAAAGAACTGTGGATTACGTATTTAATTGGAGTCCTTCCAAATGAAATCGCTAAATTAATAGCGCGTGAACCGGAAGAAAAAATTGAGGTTTATTCTTATATTAAAGATATATTGTTGCAGAGGTTCAAATTAACTGCTGAAAGGTTTAGAGTTTTGTTTAGTCGACTTCCAAATCGAACCGATATTAGCTGGAAAGAATATTATTTTGAAATTAGAAGCTATTTTGGGGGATGGCTATCCGAATTAAATATAAATTCCTTTGAAAAATTATCGGAATTAATTATTGCTGACCAATTAAAGAAAAAAGGTTTCCCCTGATTGCAAAGAAATTTATTTAGACCAATGGAAGAATTTAACAGATCCTGTTGAATTAGCTGAAAAGTTAGATTTATATGATAATTTGAGTTCACACAAAGTAGAAATAAAGAGATCAAATAAAATCAGTGAAGTCGAGAATTCTAATCGCTTTGAAAAAACGCCTTTATATTTTTAAAGAAATGAGTTTGGTAAAATTGGCAATCAAAAGGATTCTAAGAGAAATAAAATTAATTATCCTTCGAATCTAAATCGACCAATGTTAAGTTGCTATGGTTGTGGAAACCAGGGAGTTATTAAATCCAAGTGTCCAACCTGTTCTCCGAAAAATGTATCGGTGCACTTTCAATCACTAGAATTTCGTAAATGTAATATGCAAATATCACCAACATTATTGGTAAAAATAAGCATAAATGGTCTCTCTGGCACAGCTTGTGCTGACACTGGTGCAACACATTGTGTTGCGGGTGAAGTTTTGTATTCTTTATTAAAAGACCAAGGTGTGAAGTTTGAAAAAACTCAAATGATCGTATCTTAGCGGATGGGCTACAAAACACTACCGAAGTTTATAAAACAGAAGCTCATGTTAAAATTGAAGGTCGGAACGTTAAAACAACACTTTATGCTCTGCCGAATGCAAGAAATAATCGTACAATTTTGGGAATCGATTTTTTACGAAAAGGAAAAATTGTTTTGGATGTAGTGAATCAAGAATGGTTCTTTGCTGATAGATGTAGGTGGAAGTATAGATTCGCTGAAGATACATTCGCTCCCAGTGAATTAGCGATTAAATCCGTTGAATTAGACACCGTTTTTTTAGAGAAGATGAAGGTAGATATCTCACTTCAGAGCAACAAGTTAAGTTGGATGAACTGCTTGAAAAATTTACTTGTAGCTTCCAACTAGGGGAAGAGGCTACACCTAAAGTTAAATACTGCAAGATGTAGTTCCACAGGTCACACAGCTGCATATTTAATGTTAGGTCGTGAATTACGTACCTCCGATGATGTTGCTCATGACTTACGCCCTGTAATTGTGAATAAAAATTTCATACCCGAAATAATTCCTTATTTAAAAAACTTTGCTAAAATTACTATGCAGATAAGAGATCGCATAGAACAAAGCCAAGATAAGCATAAATATTATGCCGACAAACATTTAAAAGCTTCTGAACAATATAAAGCAGGCGACCACGTCTGGGTTACTTTGCATCCCATTAGTCAAAAGAAAAGTAACAAAACAACTAAATTCATGTCCCGTCGCGATGGACCCTATGTTATTTTAAAACAAAGATCTCCTACGTCTTATACCATTGCCACTAAAGAAAACCCCTTTTCTCCCTTAGGAAATTATCATATATCAGCTTTGTGTCCTTACACGCAAGATGATGGTGGATGTTCTAACGGCTTTATTCGTTCTAGAGGCAGACCCGGGAAACGTCAGACGCCCAACCAGCAAATATTTACTAAAGGATAAAAAAAAACACGAGACCAATAGATGATTTTATGCACCAGAAAGCATCCCGAAGGAATCCACCCAGGAAATGCACACTGCATCTGAGGGACCAGTAATGCAGTGTGAGGGGAAGAGTGTAACGCTCGAACAATACGCACTCCATTTTCTCTCCTTTTCTTTTTTTTCTTTCAAAAGAACTGACAAGCTGAGTAAATTACACTTTATGAGATGAGAAGAATGTTTACAGAGTTGTTGCCGACAAGGCATCAGACCTAAGCCGTAATTTTAAATTAACCGAGTTATTTTGTAAATAGTAACATGTAAATACGTTGTAAATATTAAACTTATTAGTCGATGAAAAGTTATCGAGTTTTAATTTGTAACTAAGATAGTTTCCACCCCGGATTCTAAATAATATGTTACACCAATACATTCTTAAAATTGCAACAAATCTTCACCTTTAATAACCTGAAAGATATGTCTAAGTAAAAAAAAAAGAAAAAAAACTAAGTGAGAAGGCTTACCTAAAGACTAAAGCTCAACTTGCCCTAACCAACAACTTTGGAAATCACATGACTCCTTTAAAAGTCCAATTTCAGCAATACCACCTACAAACCGTTAAAAATCCTAATAATTATTTGCAGCGATGTATATGGCCTATAGATTTGAGCAGAAACTATAAAGTATACTGAAATTTAGTTCAGTTAGACAACTCATAACACATTTAAAAATTAGCATCCACCCATTTCCGTCGATATGCAAAAATGTACTCGAATTCTTTTGTGCAACTCTGTATATGATCTGTAGAATTTTTATTAAAAAAAAATGCAAACAGATAGTAAATATGAAAACGCATGAGGCAATTGGAAACGCACTTCCAGTAGCTTTTAATCATAGGCAGTATCGTAACTGAGTTATTTTCTGTATCCCTATAAATAAACAATAAATAGTATTAAATATCTATTCTCTAGTGCACATGAATAATGTATATCAATATGAATTTCCCTGAAATACTGAAACATCATTAAAAGACATCGCAAAAGATTTCCCCCCATATACCTTAATGCAACAGCATGCTTTTGAGTGTCCCTGTAAAAGAAGTATAAATGCTACACACTTTACTTTCGATGCTTAGCATACGATTTAAAACTTTATAACATATCTAAATTACAATGCAATTTGTATATTTTAGTGAATTATAGCACTGACAGATGGACACACAATACGAATTTATAAACACTTTTCACTTGTGTTAGAAAGTTTTAGAAAACAATTTACTTGTTTCATTCCTGTACATTGAGAACTGCAGTGTAATATAAAATCAAATATGGATACCGAAATACCTTATACATCTATACTAATATTATAAAGAATTAAAAATTGTGTGTTTGTTAGAGGTAATCTCTGGAACTCCGAACCGATTTAAAAAGTAATGGTATCAAAATGATGGTGTTAGTAAAACTTGGAACATAGGTTATATTTTATGTCGGTGCCACTAACCCAAAGGGGGTGCAGGAGCAAAACACGCTCTAGAAATGCGAGTTTTGTGTTACTGAAGGGCCTAAAAATGTAAAATTTGGAATATCAGTTACTTATAAGATATAAATGATATCTAAGAACATTTTCTAAACAATTCGAAATTTAAAAGGGTGAAAATGCAATAAAAGTGTTCTAAAAAACGTTCTAAATGGTGTTTTCTACACAATCTCAAAAAATGCCAAAGCTATTTAAAAAAGAATGGTGTCAAAATGATGGTGACAACTTTTGCTCCAAGATAGGCTATATTTTATGTCGTTGCTACTATCCCAAAGGGGTGCAGGAGCAAAAACGACATAAAAATGTAATTTTGCGTTACTGAAGGGCCTAGAAATATGAAATTTTAACTATTAGTTACTTATAAGATATCAATGATTTCTAAAAACATTTCCTAAAAAAATCGAAATTTAAAAAGGGTGAAAATGCACAAAAAGGGTTCTAAAAAGCGTTCTAAATTTCGATTTCCATGCAATCTCAAGAAGTACTGAAAATATTTCAAATATAATGGTGTAAAAATAATGGTGACAGCTCTTGCTCCAATATAGGCGAAATTTTATGTCTATTTCCAATACCCGAGAGGAGATGCAAAAGCAAAAAAAGTTCTAAAATGGCGATTTTTGAATTATGGAAGGACCTAGATTCATGAAATTTTGCATGGTATATATTTATTACATATAAATGATCTCTAAGAACATTTCTTGAAAATTTTCAAATTTAAAATGGGTGAAAATGCGCGAAAAACTTTCTAAAAACGTTCTAAATGCCGATTTGTGAGCAGTCTCAGGAAGAATAAAACTGATTTCAAAAGTAATGGTAGGAAATTGATGCTGACAGCCTCTGTTCTAACATGGACGCTATTTTAAGTAGGTGTCACTATCACCTGGAGGTTGCAGGAGAAAAAACATTCTAATTTTAAATTTTTCTGATCGGTAGGGTCTAGCAACTTGAAATTAAGCAAGGTACATATATATTACATATAAATGATTTTAAGAACAGTTTCGAAACAAATGAAAATTTAAAAGGGGTGAAAATGCGCGAAAAGCTTTCTGAAAACGTTCTAAATTGCGATTTCTACTCAATCTCAGGAAATACCAAACCAATTTCAAAAGTAATGGTTGCAAATTGATGGGGACAGTCCCTGCTCCAACATAGGCTATATGTTACGTTGTTGTAAATACCATCTGAGTGTTGCAAGAGCAAAACATGTTCTAATTTGCGTTTTTTGCACAACTGAGGGGTCTAACATTTATAAACATAGCATGGTATTTTCTTACAAGATGCAACTTCTTTCTAAGAACAGTCGAAAGAAAATTCCAAATTTAACAGGATGAAGAGAGTGAAAAACGTACTAAAAACGTTCTAATTTGCAATTTTCATGCAATCTTTTCAAACAACAAACCGATTTAAAAAGTAATGGAGACAAATTGTTTGTGATAGAACATGCTCAAACATAAGCTATGTTTTATGTCTGTGCCACTAGCACCAGAGGGTTGCAGGAACAAAGAACTTTTTAAATTGCGATATCTGTGATACTGGAGAGGCTAGAAACTTTAAATATGGCATGGTAGTTACTCATAAAATATAAGTGCCCTCGAAGGACTGTCGAAAAGAAATTCGAATTAAAAAAGGGGTAAAGCGAATGGGAGGCGCAAAAAGTGTTCTATAAAAGTACTAAATTACGATTTGTATACAATTTCAGGGAATATAAACCGATTATACAAGTAATAGTTGGGAATCAATGCTAACAGTCTCTGATCCTACACAGGCTACATTTTATGCCGATGATTCTACCACCTGGGGTTCAAGGAACACAAACATTCTAAAAAAGGCCTTTAAAAGCTTTCTAAATTACGTTTCAGTGGAATATAAGGAAATAACAAACCGATTTAAAAATTAATGTTGCCAAATTAATGGTGACAGTTCCTGTTTCAACATAGCCCTTTATGTTGAGAGAGGTGGTAGGACTTTGAATTTGACATGATGGTTAATTTGAAGATGTAAGAAGATGGTTTCTAAAAAATTCAAAACTTCAAATAAATACTGAAATGAGCGTATTAATTGAGAATAAAAGTTTCAAAATATTTTCTAAATTATCATTTATTTAGTTTAATTTAATTTTATTAATTTAGGTCTCATTTCTGCCTATTGCAGTGTAATAAAGAAGTTTAGTCAAACTGTGTTTTAAACAGTAATTTTTGAATTATTCCTAAAAGAATAATTCCACTTAATAAAAAATAGACATTTAAATATCTCTTGGCATATTTCAAATATTACGCGAGCAAAACCGCGGGGTTTGCTAGTACTGTAATAATCCGTACATTTTCACAGTACATAAGGTAAAATAATCGCTTACCTGCGTCTTCTTTAGATACGCTCTAAAGGCCCGTGATTTCATTCACTGCACCGCTGCTTTTGTGAGCTATAGTGTATGCTGGCAAGATCTAGACAACTATTAAAAATTAGGTTAATGAATATCTTAATTTATCTATAAATTCCCTAACACAAGCTAACAAGAGTGTTGGGCGCACCCTTTTCTCCGAACTTACTTGATCCAAAAGAAAATCTATCTTATAGGGGCCTCTAATTATAGAGGACCTGGTGATCGTACAGCCTAGTTAGTTAATAGATAACCTACGGTCATTTACCTACAAGGTTATCTTGAATAAATAAGACAATGCGTTGTGAAATGTTTAGAAGATAACTAACCTATGGCCAATTGGTTTGAAGGGAAATATATAATATAATTAAAACCACTAAATATAACTCCCCAATTTTCAGACAAACCAACCCTACAAGATAAATTTAATTATGGCTTCTACATATATGGTCTAATAATAATATTAAGCAGTCAGGTAATTTCTAAATACGTAAAATAAGTAATTAGCAAGACTTTTAACAAATAATAACAAAGAAGGGAATTAATAATAATACATCATTTATTTACACCACAGGCAAATTATATTAAGTTACAATTAAATAATTCATACTTTTACCATCCAAAATAATAACTCATGAAAAAAAAACACTAATTTGGATATTAATTGAAGTTGACAAGTTCTCCTGGGCACCCTATTCCCAATTCAAAACATTTGATATTAAAACGGTACACAATAGAAAAGAGAACATCCATAACATCGTACCTTTTTCCACATTGGGGTCACAAGATCCTTTTAGAGTTGTAGACTTGACAATTATATATATATATCCAAAAGTTCTTTTTTTTTGTTTGTAGAACCACAACACACATATTCGTGTTCCGAAATTTTAGTTTTATTTACACTAAATTCCACCCAGGTCTGGGCCAAAAGCAAAAATGTTTAAATCATTTTTTTAAAAAAATTAACACTACTATATTGCTCGTCTTAGACAGAGCAAGTAAACATGGGCAGATCAGCCAAAAAGGGCTTGAAAAAAATAACCACCGCACTCTGGAACTCTTTTTGTAACTCTGTATTTTTTTTGAGAAAAAGAAAATCTCTCTCTGTTAAAAATTTGCATGTGCGGCCCTGAGTGGTGGATGCGAATTAACATATTCAGCATAATTAAAATCTCCAACCACTCGCCGCTGTCTGGACCCGCCTTCGTGTCGGCCAGTGGTCAGTGGGTCCCCGAAATGCAGAGGGCCTTCCGACCCTCCTACATCCGATATTTCAAACCCCACTTTCCCACGAGACCGCGGGCTCCCACACGAAGATCCTGCAGCTGTCCCATAAAACATGAGGTCATAAAAGTCCCTCTTTTGTACCAAAACTGTCCAATTCTTTACTTTACATCGTAATATCATACATACAGATAGTAACTGGCAATTAAGCTTTCCCCTTAGCAAAACACTTGCCTGGGAAAATACTTAATGCTCTTGGTACCCATCCTTAATAAAATAATAATAATGTACTCATAAATGCATACATAAAAACAATAATACTGTACATTGAAAAAAAAAACTTGAATTAAAAAATTAATCAATTAGATAAAATAACTTAGATAAAATAATCACTTAGATAAAAAAAAACTTGAATTAAAAAATTAATCAATTAGATAAAATAATCACTTAGATAAATATATACATAGATGATATCGACAGTAAACTTATTCATATATATATATATCTTTTTCCTTCAAAAAAATAGTTCTAAATATCCAAAATGTTGAAATCATACCAACATTACTTCCCCCCAACACAAAGCACTTGAAAGTCCATGTACAGGAACTATAACATCTTTCAAGTGGACCGATGTCCTTATCAAACACCGAAAGCCTCTCCAACGGCTGGACGTTGCAGATCTGTAAGGCACTGGGGCATCTCCTCTATGCTCCCTGATTCACCTCTTCCGTAGTGTTCAAAACTCTGTGAAGTCCGTGCAGAGATAGGAATGTTCATTATCAAATACACGCTGATGTTATCTGTATAGTTCATTAAAATATGCCTGTACCCTAAATTGTACATTGTACATAAGATGAATATTCCTTCTTATTCTGTCCACGGTTTTATGCAGATTTGTATACGGTCCCTAAAGCAGTGTTCCCCATAACCATCACAGTCGCATACTGCATGAGTTCTGTCTCTCTGTGATGAAGGTACAGTCCCTGAATGTTCCCAAAAATTGTATATATGTGTACCAATTTAGAAGAGAAAACAAAAAGTTAATCATAAAAGATAAAATCCCAAAATTAGGAACCTAATTAATTATGCCAAAGAGTTTAAATACTGATCCACAAAGTTTAGCACACTTTTTTACACAAAGCAAGTATTCAGTTCATGACTACATAAGTACAACATTTAAATATGCATATTAAGAAAGGTTTATAACACACAATGAAACATATTTACCAACATAACTTTTTACACCGAATAATCATTTAACTACCAAACAAGCAAATATATCAATACATATTCTTACATTTTTCAAATACTTTTTTTTACAATTATTTCACTACCTTTATAGTTTACAACACACATATATTTTTAAAACTATGCAACCACAATATCTAAAATTGATTCTCATATAGTAAATTCGATACTTTCATTCAGTAAATTACGTGATTCTCTAAACGTACCCTCTAATTAAAAGTTAACCAAATAACTATTAATATTCTCTCAAATATAAGAAACTCAGTCTCAGGCTTAAAAAAAACAAAAAAAAAACAAAACAAAAACAGCACTTCCACCCAGAGAAGGAGATAGAGATAGTAGAAATTTAAAAACAAAAGAAAGCAGAAAAGAAAAAAAAAACAGTATTTCATATTATTTTGTGACTGAATCCTTTATCTGAAATTACAAATTATGAGTGTAAGTACTATCATGTTACTTTATTTTAAATAAATTACTCAAACACTCTTCTTCTATTTATTCTTTTCTTTCATATAAATAAGTGAATTGTTTCCACTCATTCACCGCTTCACTACTCCCTTTTCCTCAATAGGTACTTTAACCACCCTAGCAAACAGTGCAATACAAGCTATCGTAAAATTACAATTTCTAATAGCGTCAACAAAAGAGGAGAAAGAAGAAAAAAAAATATCCACTTTTCCAGCTACCCGTTACCTGCCATCGATAACACTTAGAATCGCCCATTATAATGTATCGAAACAGGCTGGAAAGTGATAATTCCAGAGCGGCCGAAGGTCACCCCTTAATGCCAAGCCAAGTCTAGTACGAGCTGGTGCTGGAGTGACCCTTAAGAGAGAGGCGTGGATATTCCGTTTGCAAAGTAAGTAACAATTACTTCTATTAATCCCTGTAATACATGTATTATCTTTACATTACTTCTCCGTATTCCTTAATCTGCACCCTATACACCGCCTACGCAACAAAAACAACTTCTTTTCGTACTATTTACTATAATAATTAACTATAATACAAGTGTTTGTAATGCAAATACGGAAACCTAGTAGCCATTTTGCTGCATCAATGACATTCCACGAAACCAGTTTCACTTCCTCCCGTACGGAACTGTAGCCTGTTTTCTTACAAACAGCATCTGATATCCTTATTTGATTACTGTCTCCCCTATAAATGTTAGTTCCATTTAGACCTATGAAAAGTGCTAAGAAAAACTCGATATACTTTCTTAAAATATAACATCCAAAAATGTTATTCCTGTTCATTGGAATCCCTCACTTTTACTGACACCTGTATAAGACGAAACCTAATTCGTAACTAATAAAGTTGAACCGCGCCTTCGAATTTACAGTATATTACAGAATAAACGGGTTCTGTGTACTTTATATTAAAATATCCTAAACAATTAATTTTGTATTCACCCCGAGAGAAAAAAAAAGAAAACAAGGGAAAAAAAATTATCAATAATAACTCTACAAATACTCTTATCTAAAATATATAAATATCGTTTTCAACTGATACTCTTAAAATTGAATTAAAACCACGAATGTTTTTTCTTTCTTTCTTTCTTCCTTTTTTTTTTTTTTTTTTTTTTTTTGTTGTTGTATGTGGAAACCCTTATTTTTTTAAATACAATACCCTAATACCTGCACCCAATCTATATTTTTACAGGGGAACCCTGAAGAAAGACATGATCCTCTTCCACACAATGCCGGCCGGCTACAAATAATTCTCCGCCTGCAGAGAATATCAATGCCTGGAAGCTGATCAGCCCTCTTTCTGCTCTCCACACAAAAATGTAAGTAAAAATTAATTTAAATAATGATTTAATTATTATTCCACAAGAGAAAACAAAAATTATAAATAGATTTTTTTTTTTTTTTTTTTTTTTTTTTTAACCTACAGTGTTCAATAATACATTTTCTTTTCATTTTAACCTAGCTCTCCCAGTTCTGGTACCCCTGGTAAACCCTTTTATGTACTCTATATTTTCTCTTACGTGTAGATTTTTTATGTTACTTAAAAAAAAAACAAAAAAAAGCTATATTACCTCGTAACTAAAATATATATATATACCAAAAGAGTCCGTAGAGAGAGAAAAAGAAAATAATAATAATTAATTTTGTTTTTCTTTTTGCGTATTTACTTGTATTATGAAATTTATTTTGTTATATTTATTTAATTAATTTGTATTATTTCAAATTTAATACATACCAAAAAATAAAAAAAAGATATACAATAGATAAAAATTCTTATTAATTTAATTGCAACCTACATTCGTTAATGAATTTTTTACCATCCAGTATGCACCACACTTGACGGGATTAAATTGTTTAAATCTGATAATAGTCCTTCCTTTTTAAAAATGTAAATTTTGACTAACGAAAAGACGAGAAAAAAAAATTATCCTCTACTTTAATTTATTTTATCTTAATTTGTTAAAGATATTTTCTAACCCAATACCGTTTAAATGTCCTATATATCTATACGTAATGTCTTTTTATGTACTATGCTAATACTATGCGGGTTATTTCAGTGAACAAGAAGAAGAAAAAAAATTGTTGCTCCTGGTTAAAAAAATACATCAGGCGCTCGCAATGTGGCGAACCTTCCTGACTGAATCCAGGATTTCTACAGAGAGCGAAAACCGGTAAGATAAAATTACCATTTCTGCATGCCTGTCTTTGAATACATTTTGCATGTTTCTCTGAAATGCACGTAGATGGCGCTAGGCGACTGTTTATTTACATTTGACCCTTTAAATTTTCTTGACCTGTAGTAAACATTGCCCTTGGGGTGTAACCGCTACCTTCTACACACCATAACTAGCATTTATTAATAAAATACTTACTTAGGACAATATGAATTGTTTTTCTATTTATACTAGTAGAATATATATATATATATATACATAAGGTATAAATAGTATTAATCTTAATTATTTATTCATTATTATTATTATTTTTTTTTTTTTTCTTCGCACACTTAAATCTTAAATTATTTCTTTTCTGTGTCAAGCAATCTGTATTCCGAAAAGATGAAATGCAAAACTGACACCAGAATTTAAAATCAAATTTAGAAGAAAAAAAAAAGTATTCATTATTTTATTATTCATAAAAGGGGGGGAAAATCCAATTGAATTTTCTTGATGCCAGTATGTTTAAAACAATGTGTCCGCTAGAGAGGCCACAACATTTAAACTTCCAACCGAATGCCTGCTGGTCAATTTATTTTTATTTATTTAATTTCTTACTGCACGTACTCTGCATGACAGTTTTTTATCTGTTTATTTATCTGATTTTAAACCGCATGCCTCTGCATGACAATTCTTTATATATATATGAAATGTGATAAAATGCTTTCAGGCAAGGTGAAGCAGATGTATGTCCCTAATTTACTATTTTTTTTTTTTTTTTTTTTTTTTTTTTGCACAATACTATCTGTTTTGTATTTAAATACAATATGAATTTGAATCTTATATATTGATGTGTGTGCATAGGGAGCCCTTTTCCAAACCTACTGATTTTCTTTTTTTTTTGTTTTTACTGCTTATCAGTTTATTTGATTAAGATTTTATTTCTATAAATATAATGTATCCATTTCATTCGAATCGTTTGTAAAATAACTGGAACCGTAAATACCCTTGTTATATATTTACTTTTCTTGGGAAGAAAAAAAAAGTACATCCCCAAAAGAAGTTGCCAAAACCAAAAAAAAAAAATGTATATACATATTTATCTTTGGCTCTGCCCAGTTTTATATTAATAATTATTTATAAAATATACCCTACTCTGCTGTTAATCCATCTTCCACAGTTATCCTAATATCCTTATTAATTTAGGTGTTGTTTAAATACCACCACCCCCCTTTAAAAAGTGCAAATCCCTTTTAATTATGCATCCCCAAAAATTTATCCTGCAACATTTTTTTATCTATGTGTGCAGTTCCCATAGAAATTTTGAAAATCCCCTTTTCCAAAAATCCCGCTGTCATGAACCAAAAAGTAAAAATATTGAGTAGTTATTCACTCCCCCTTCATCCTCCCCTTTCTCTGAACCCGAATTCCTTCTCTCGTTTCTGTAAAGAGAGATCGTGAACTGATGCTCCAAAAAGAGGATGGGGAGTTCTCCACGAGAGAAAAACAATCCCTTCTCTGAATGTCTTTCCTGCCCTGCGCGCGCACTTATTGCGTGGTAAACAGAAACTAACTGACAGCGAGTTATTACCTATTACATTCCTTACTTACTTATCCGTACGGAGTGACCCTATGCACATACTTTTGCTTATGTTATATAAATTGTATTTATTACTTTATTTGTGTAAGAGAGAGGAAAAAAAAAGAGTTGTTTTATGTATTCCCTTTGTGTTTTAACTTGAATTCCGAATATATATATATATGTGTGTATATAAAAATAATTATTTATTCTTGTTAAAATGTTGTAGAGTTCCCTATTTATTATCTTGTCGACACCCCCCCCCCCATTTATATTAAAAAAAATATCCCTTTTTTTTTTTTAAATTAGAGTCCACCGGATTTTATTAGGACCTAAAACAGTGGTGTGTAGCCCGCAAAAGGTTAACTTAGAGGCGTACCACATGCTTTTTACATGTATCCATTTGTCTAATGACTAGTAGTTACAAAACCAGTGTTCAGAGCCCTACTTTAAAATCCACCACAACCAAAAAAAATATTTTTTTTTTTTTCATATGGACAATTTGGGAAAAAAAACATTTTAGTCATGTATATCCATTTACCAACCATATAACTTACCCCCCCCCCTCAACAATAGTAATTATACCCCAATAATACAGTAACTTTTCCAATTTTTATTATTACTATTTTTTTTTAATTATTCATTGATAATACCATTATTCCAAGTATTGTAAATATTATAAAAGTGAAATATTAAATTTTTATATTTTACAGTAATATATCAAAAATTAGTCAAAAATCATAGATCCCCTATGTTTATTATTTTTTTTTCACTTTATTTATGGATTTATACCATTTTCCTCATTAAACTATTTCTACTAGAAATTTGCTTAACTAAATAATAATAAAAAATAATAAAATGAAGTATGTTCTTTGCTTGAACCTTTTACCTAAAACTATCTAGCCGCTATTTTAACCACTTGGTTAAAGGTGCAACTAACTAAAATATATTCCGCAGGAATCGTAATTACAAAAAGTTTAAAATACTAACTAAAATTCCAGAGAACATCAAAAATCATCGCTATTTACAACCTAGTATGGCTAAGCAAAACAATGTATATTATAAGTTCTCCCTCTTCCTTTTTTTTCTTCACTTAGTGATAAATCCGCTCTATGTGTATTATTAATAGACTGGAACCTAGTAATTACCATTCTCCCAAAACGTACTCCCAGACTGTTACAGTGCACCAGAGTGAGAGAGAAAGAGGGGAAAAAAAAACACACCATCCTATGCTTGTGAGCATTTGTCTACTATTTATATATATGTATTTTGCTACATATTCTACCTATTTTACTATTTTACATGCTTTAATATACTATAAATAACCGAAATATGCAAAGAAAAGACACTTTTCTTATATCAATATATGCCCTTAGATATAAAAATTAATATTTGAATAAAAACCTTTAAGTGATATGTTTATCACCCTCGCAACTGTTAAACTATCTAGATTAATATACTATATATATTAAAACTTACACACTAGTAGATACATAAAAGCCGTTAAACTACCTGTTTATCTCCATCGCCAATATTAAACTACATTAATTACCATGTTATACATACTAAAACTTACACGCTAGTAGATACATAAAAACAATTCAATAACAAGTTTATAACCCTAAACCTCAAAAATATAAAGCACCTCTTAGGCCATGTGAATCACTACACTACATATACTAACTTAAACACTAGTAGATACAGAAGCACAATTCGGTGGCCTGTTTATCACCCTAAAGAACGAAAAATAGAAACCTATTTCGAATTATCTGACTAAATATCCTATATACATTAAACTTAATCACTAGTAGATACAAAAGAACAATTCGGTGACATATTTATCATCATAAACAGAAAAATAACAAGTAAACTTTGAATTATGTTACTAAACACACTATATACACTAAACATACACACTAGTAGATACACCAGAACAATTCAGCTCCCGCCCGTCTTTTTTTTTTTTTTTTGTGTAATACTTTAGTTAGATCAACCTCTACTTCTAAAAAAACATAAAAATGAAGAAAATTTAAAATATTTTTACACTTCTTCCGTACTTTCCTCATCGTTGTCGTTCGTTTGAGGTAATTTAATTTTAGCACTTGGCTTCCACATGTGAGTAATATGGCGTTGAATCTTTTTTTTATTAGGTTCGAGCATATGTTTCAAAATATAATTATTGCGTCTTGCCACCTTTACAACTTCATAAGGACCGTCGAACTTAGGATGTAATGCCAATGGGCGTCCAACATTTTTTAAGTATACTTGATCCCCAATTTTCAATTTCACAACTTTTTCAAAATCTTTGCCCACATATTCTTTCGCCATTCGTTCTTGGTTTGCGAGTGCAGTTTTATAAACTTCTTTCATATGTGCAATACGTTTTTGAACAAACTGTTGTGTACATAACATATCCGGCTCCTCTAGAGCTGTAAAATGGTTGGCCGTTTCTCTAGCGAAAAACAGCTTATCAGGACGGTATCCTAAAGCTCTGTGCATCGAAGTATTATGCGACAGAATAAAGAACGGCAACCTTATATCCCATTCCGTTGTTGCTCTTGCCATTGCACTAATCGACGACTTTAACTCTTTGTGAGTCACTTCAAGAATTCCATTCGAGGAAGGTTTATAAGTAGAGCAAAAGTGGAGGTTCACCCCCATTGCTGTCATAAATTCTTTAAAAAGGGTTCCCCGAAAATATTTCGCGTTATCCACAATTAATTCTCGAAAGAGGCCAAATGTACTAATGTAATTTGTGAGTGCATTTAGTATCGTTTGCGTCTCTACATTACGCAATGGTATTGCCTGTAAAAATCTTGACGCAACGTCAATGATCGTCAAGATAAAACATTGTTTTTTTAAGGTCTGTGGTAGTTTGCCCACAATATCCGTATGCACCACTGAGCCTATTATATGATCTTTCTCCACTTTCTGTACGGGAATCTTAATCATTTTATGCTGCTTATTTTTGTTACAAGGTATGCAAGCTGCACAATAATTTTTTACATCCCTATACATCCCAAACCAGTAAAATCTTGTTTTCACTAATTCATATGTTTTGGGAAAACCAAAATGTGCCTTATGAGCTTCTTGAATTATTTCAAATATTAATTTATTAGGAGCTATCAGCAGTGGTTTATCTTTATACCGTTGCTTCAATATTAGTACTTTGTTGTCCTTTAGCTCAAATTTCTTAGTCTGGCGATTTGGTTTACCATTTTCAATTTTCTGAATAATTAATTTAAGTTTTGGATCATCATTTTGAGCCTCTCTTATCTTTTCTTCTGAAAGATTAGAATTAACTTTAAATAAATCATTTTGAAGTTCATTTAAAGCCGTTATATTATTTATATTTCTTGAGACGAAATCTGCCGGGTTCTCTTCGCCAGGAATAAATCCTATCTCAAAATCAAAATTCCCTAACCTCATTATCCACCTTGCTATGATATCGCTCTGTTTTTCTAACTTAAGGTGATCAGTCAAAGCTTTAGAATCAGTGAGTATTGTAAATTTTTTTCCCAAAAGAAAATTTTCAAAATAAACACAAGCATCATGAATCGCTAGTAATTCGTACTTTATACTAGGATATTTTTTCTCAGAATCCTTTAATTTTCGTCCGTAAAATTCAATCGGTACATAATCCTCTCCCTGTTTCTGTGCTAAGATTGCAGAAAGTGCTGTCTTAGATGCGTCCGTAATTAAAAAAAATTCCTTGTTGAAATTTGGCGCTTTTAAAGTTGGATTATGTAAAATAGCTTCTTGAATGGCCAAAAATGCTTTTTCCGCCTCTTCGTTCCAATTAAATTTTACTTTTTCTTTGGTCATTTGAACTAATGGATCTACAATTTCCGAATATTTATGTATTAACGATCTAAAGTAATTGGCCATTCCTAAAAGAGATTTGACACCCTTTTTGTTTTTAGGTCTTGCCAAATTTTGAATTTTTTCAATATTCTTTTTCGAAGGAGAATAACCGTTTTCATGAACCCTAAAACCTAAGAATTCAATTTCATGTTTGCATATTTGCATCTTTCGTGGCTCTATTGTTAAATTGTTGTCAATCAATTTTTTTAAGACCTCTGCAATTAGAGTTAGCATTCTTTCCACCGAATTCGCCGCAATAAGGACATCGTCTATAAAATATGTGACTTCCTCTTTATTGAAGTCGCCTAAAACTAAGTCCATTAATTCTGCGAAAGTAGTTGGACTGACCTTCAAGCCAAAATTCATTCTCACTGGCTGAAACTTGCCAAATTCCGTTATAAATGCTAATTTTTCCCTGTCTTGTGGTTGTAAATTTATTTGGAAAAATGCGCTGTGGAGGTCCAGGACTGTATAAAATTTTTTTCCGCTAATTTTCTGCAACAATTCACGAATATCAGGTATCGGATAAGCATATCCTTCTAATATTGCATTTAGTAATCTATAATCACAAGCTAAACGATATTTTAACTCCTGGTTCTCCGCAGTCTTTTTTTTTACAAATAATACCGGAAACGCGTACGAAGATTTGCTTTTCTCAATAATATTTGCCTCCAACAACTTTCTTATCTCTGCTTGTGCATATTCTCGCACTGTATGAGGAATCTTATAAGGTTTAGACTGTATAGCATGATTGTGCGCCAATTTGATTTGGGGGGTGACTAAGGATGTCTGACCTAACGATTTGTAAGATTTCGAAAATGCATGTAAATGTTGCATCAAAAGGTTCTCCATCTTTTCCTGTAGTTCTTTGGGAAGATGCGCAAGATCAAAATCTTCCGGTGAAATTTCTGTTTCCCTCAATTTACGAACTTCCTCAATACTTAAAGTATTAATCTCATGTACCTTACCGTCTATAATATTTTCAGGCACTTCATCCGTTCCAAAATCAATGTCTAAAATTAAATTCCCAAATTTTGTACCCTTCTGTAGAATAATTTTCTTATCCGAAATATTCTTAATTATTACATTAATAATTCTGTTCTGAGATATTTCGTGTACCGAGTTATAACATTTAATGCCCAAATTATGAATATCTGGCTCAAAAAGTACCATACTGTTTTCTTCTATAAAATCAGGACATAGTAAAGTAGCTATTTTTTCTTGCCCTGCAGCAATATAAATTTTGTGCACTGATTTTACCCATATTTTGTTTCTCTTACTCTCCTTTTTAGTAACTACATTTTCTACTTCTTCAGTAATTATAATATTTATGTCCTGCACTGGTAATTTGTTATCATTATGATTGAGTGGAATTTTCGCATTTTTAAATTTCAACATTTTTTTTTCTATGTCAATCACCATTTGATTTGTTTTTAAATAATCATATCCCAACAACATATTATAAGATGCCTTAAAATTATTTTCTGTTACATAAAATGTGCCAGAAGTAAATGCATTCTGTAATTTAAATGACAATTGTATACAATGTGTAAATGGAATTGATGTACCGCTAAAAGATTGTATTCTAATCCTATGGCCCAAATATTTAAATTTTACATTATTTTCTTTTATTTTTTCAAATAAACTGGCTGAAATTAAAGACACTGCTCCGCCCGTATCTAAAAGAGCTGAAACTTTTATTCCTTTAATATCAAAATTAATAATTGGTACATTTTCCATTTCTTTATCACTAACACTCGCTATAACCTTCGTATTTTGGGATCTGAGGACAGATTCCTGCTCCTCATTCTTAGTATCCCCAGATCCCCTTATATGTTTCCCGAACGTTGCTTATTTCCCGTTATCTTACGTCCCTCTGTTTTATTTGATGTACTATTATCGCGATTCGCATTATTCACATTCCTATAATTTTCCTGGGGATTTATTTGACCTTGATTTTGTGGGTGATACCCCTGCCCATTCGGAAAATTCTGCCCATAGTTATAATTAGGATGAATATTTCCCACACCATAATTACCATAACCTGAAGGCTGTCCCTGTGGGACATAATTATACTGATAATTTTGACCCATTGGCAATGAAGGAGGAAGAGGGGGTGGAGGAAAATTCCAATTACCTACACTTCCGTACCCCTGAAAATTCCGAGACTCATTATTAGAGCTTGTAAATCCCTGCATATTTTGTCCATGTGTTGGAAAATTCTGTTGATAATCATTATTCCGATACTCTCTTTTATTATTTACATTATAACGACATTCTTCCGTATCATGATTTCTTAAATTACATATATTACAATACCTCGTATTATTTCGTGAATTATTTTGCCATTTTTCTGTTGGCTTACATTTTAATTTTTCCAATTCAGCTCTCAACTGATTTAATTCCTTTTCTTGTTTTTCATTTTTTCTTAATAATGATTCGCAAAATTCAGTTGTTGTACTTGTACCTATCGCATTTAATTCCTCAAACTTAACCGACAAAAACGCCTCTTCCACTGTTAGGGCAATTTCGGTTGCTTCCTTATACTGATCAATCGCTCTCTTTCTTATTTCCAAAGCAATATCCGGTTTGATAGATTCTAAGAATCGGTGTAATTTCATCAAATCAAATAATTTCCGCGCATCTGCCTTGTTAGAAAGACCCGAAATGTCAAAAAATTTCGCAGCTACCAGATTAAATCTCACAATATAATCCGACATACTCTCCGCTGGTTTTTGTTGAATCTTTGAAAAATCATTATGTGATTCACCGAATGTTTTTTTTGTGTCAAAGGTTTGGATCGCTTTTTCTTTAAATTTCGCATAATCGGTTTCCGAATTTAGTTCTACATCCGTTTGCAACCTTTCACGTGCCGTTCCGACAAATTTTGAGCGTAAAATTATTAATTTCACTTCATTAGAAAAGTTCGTCTGGACGGCAGCTCTATCGAACTCCTGAATAAAATAATGTATATTACATTCTTTCTTCCCATCATATGGTGCAATCACATTTAATAAATTATCCGTATTCGCCTTTTCGGTATCCGTTTTAGACATATTTACTTTGTTCGTTGAATTTTTTAACTTACTCTGAGCAAGACGGGTACGCGCTTCAATAATGAAATTATTAAATTCCGAACTGGTACGCTTTTTAATTTTAGACTTATTTCCCATGCGCTAACATTATTTTAAATAAATTGGGTGTAAAATTTCCAATTGCAAAAATTATTAATAATATGAAATACCATGAAAAATCAAATATAAAATGTAAAGAAATATAAACACACCATTCAAAGAAAAACCCTTAGGAATAAGAGAACTAATCACAGTACATATAACGCATACTCCAAAAAAAAAAATAAATTCTTCCGAAAAATAGAGGAAAAGAAAAATTAATGTAATGTATATAAATCTTTCTTCAAGTGCACCATCTCAGCCACACATAACTGTATATATATATATATATATATATATATTTTTTTTTTTTTTTTTTTTACATCTATGTATTTCTACCTTTTCTATCAGTTGCACTGATAAATTATAGAAAAATTTTATTATTTTCTTTTTATTTATTTATTTTTTCTTATTTATTTTTTCTTTTATCATAATAATACCCCTCTATTATTATTTCTTAATGCACATGTATAATATACAATTACTCATTATAATTCAACTCGATATATTTAACAAACTCCTAAACCTGAGAAAAACATATATAAAAAGTAAATATATAATTTTCAATAATATATTTTCTCATATTATCATTTGTCATGACTGAACCTTGTTATAAAAGTTGTGCCAATCTTTGTTTTGTCCACAGGAGAACTTTGTCATTCGAACAAAACAAAAAAAAATTTAATATGTAGGATGAAAAAATTGAAATTATCTGCATAATAATTTAGACCTAAATATCCTTAGAATTTTAATACCTAAAGTATACAAAAAATTATTAATGTAATTAATTTGACCCAAAATGTAATTATAATTAAGATAAAATAATAATAACCTCACGTTCCCAAAGGAAGAGATCACGGTACCACCTAAGTGTCGGGGAAGCCCATGCTGGCAAGATCTAGACAACTATTAAAAATTAGGTTAATGAATATCTTAATTTATCTATAAATTCCCTAACACAAGCTAACAAGAGTGTTGGGCGCACCCTTTTCTCCGAACTTACTTGATCCAAAAGAAAATCTATCTTATAGGGGCCTCTAATTATAGAGGACCTGGTGATCGTACAGCCTAGTTAGTTAATAGATAACCCACGGTCATTTACCTACAAGGTTATCTTGAATAAATAAGACAATGCGTTGTGAAATGTTTAGAAGATAACTAACCTATGGCCAATTGGTTTGAAGGGAAATATATAATATAATTAAAACCACTAAATATAACTCCCCAATTTTCAGACAAACCAACCCTACAAGATAAATTTAATTATGGCTTCTACATATATGGTCTAATAATAATATTAAGCAGTCAGGTAATTTCTAAATACGTAAAATAAGTAATTAGCAAGACTTTTAACAAATAATAACAAAGAAGGGAATTAATAATAATACATCATTTATTTACACCACAGGCAAATTATATTAAGTTACAATTAAATAATTCATACTTTTACCATCCAAAATAATAACTCATGAAAAAAAAACACTAATTTGGATATTAATTGAAGTTGACAAGTTCTCCTGGGCACCCTATTCCCAATTCAAAACATTTGATATTAAAACGGTACACAATAGAAAAGAGAACATCCATAACATCGTACCTTTTTCCCCATTGGGGTCACAAGATCCTTTTAGAGTTGTAGACTTGACAATTATATATATATATCCAAAAGTTCTTTTTTTTTGTTTGTAGAACCACAACACACATATTCGTGTTCCGAAATTTTAGTTTTATTTACACTAAATTCCACCCAGGTCTGGGCCAAAAGCAAAAATGTTTAAATCATTTTTTTAAAAAAAATTAACACTACTATATTGCTCGTCTTAGACAGAGCAAGTAAACATGGGCAGATCAGCCAAAAAGGGCTTGAAAAAAATAACCACCGCACTCTGGAACTCTTTTTGTAACTCTGTATTTTTTTTTTGAGAAAAAGAAAATCTCTCTCTGTTAAAAATTTGCATGTGCGGCCCTGAGTGGTGGATGCGAATTAACATATTCAGCATAATTAAAATCTCCAACCACTCGCCGCTGTCTGGACCCGCCTTCGTGTCGGCCAGTGGTCAGTGGGTCCCCGAAATGCAGAGGGCCTTCCGACCCTCCTACATCCGATATTTCAAACCCCACTTTCCCACGAGACCGCGGGCTCCCACACGAAGATCCTGCAGCTGTCCCATAAAACATGAGGTCATAAAAGTCCCTCTTTTGTACCAAAACTGTCCAATTCTTTACTTTACATCGTAATATCATACATACAGATAGTAACTGGCAATTAAGCTTTCCCCTTAGCAAAACACTTGCCTGGGAAAATACTTAATGCTCTTGGTACCCATCCTTAATAAAATAATAATAATGTACTAATAAATGCATACATAAAAACAATAATACTGTACATTGAAAAAAAAAAAACTTGAATTAAAAAATTAATCAATTAGATAAAATAACTTAGATAAAATAATCACTTAGATAAAAAAAAACTTGAATTAAAAAATTAATCAATTAGATAAAATAATCACTTAGATAAATATATACATAGATGATATCGACAGTAAACTTATTCATATATATATATATCTTTTTCCTTCAAAAAAATAGTTCTAAATATCCAAAATGTTGAAATCATGCCAACAGTGTAAATAAAAAGGTTAATGATATAATAATTTTCTGTTTTATTGGTATTTGCATGGATCATAAGTATCATGAAAAGGCAATTGTTTTTTGGATATTGAATATTGTTTTATATGCATTATATTAATTATATAAATACGCATCGAACATTTTTCATGCGGGCGAGAATAGAAGTCGACCCTACATGAACAAGTCACATCTACATGACTAACTGAAACAAGAGAGAAATATATACATCTACTTAAGGGGACCGGGAAAGCAAAATTCAACCAGAAAATCGATTTTTACTTGTTTCTATCATTAAATAATTTAAACTTTTATCTTTCCAATGATGTGTCACACATGTTTATATATAAAAAATAAGTGTTGAAATTATTCATTCTTTTCTAAGAGTACTTCAAAGCTTAATGGCCATTTAATTCTTTAATTTACTTTTTCTCAAAACTTGGATTTTCCATGTTTATGTTTCTTTTTTTCAATATATATTAAACTTAAGAACTCAGATTTTTTTTACTACTTATATTATGTTATATTGTATAGTTTAACATGGGGATTTAATGATTTGTTGAGCATTATTTATTTTAGGCAGTGAAATCTTACCAAAAATGCCAATTTAATAAGGGCTTTTGATAAATAATTAATTATTAATTTTGAGTTTCACATAGGAAGAAAATGGTTTATTAAAATACGTAAAGCATGCAATTCTAACTACTCTAAAAAATCTAGACCTGTATCTTTCACCATTTCTGAGAAAAAGGTACATAAAGTTGGTGAATTTAACATGGCGGAGATAGGGCTTTCCCGGTCCCCTTAAGGGGTCTCAGGAGTCTTACTTTTCATTGATGGTGCAATTTAGCAATGTGTCGCATTTAATTTTATTTCACATTCCGTATTGTTCAGAAATACCTAATTTTTTTGCAACTGACAGCTTAATATCTGTTCTGTGTAGCATAATTATTTCAATGTTCTATAGCTATTATTTTACACTTTTGAAAATGTTTACTTTCCAGGAAAGTTTTAAAATTGTTTTTTGACTTGCATTCATTGCGCGCAACATTTCTCAAGAACTAATGAAGCAATTTGTACAAAACTTGAAACATTTATTCATTTTGATACAAGGAATAACTTATACCTCAAATTTATTGATATAATTGTATTGAACATTTAAAATTAGCATTTTTTTCACAAAAAATGATTTTTTAAAAAAAAAAACTTTTATAATTTAAATTTATATATTTAAAGAAAATAAAATTTTAATTGCTTTGAATTGAAGTATACGTTCCAAGTACATTAGTTTTACATCATTATCAATATTATTTGGGGCTCTAGAACAAATAGTTTCGCTACAATCTTGCGCGCAGTAGATGCAGGTAAAAATGCAATTTTATTTTTTTTATAATAAATAAATATTTAAAAAAATAGTGAAATATCAGTTGTATAATATTGAAATAATTATGCTACATAGAACAGATATCTAGCAATCATCCGGTAAAAATTTTATGTATTTGTGTTTCATAGGGAATCAGAAATAAAATTAAATGTGACATGATTCTAAAATGCACCTTCAGTGAAAAATTAAGACTCCTGAGACCCCTTAACCGCATTTAAAGTAAGTTCTAGCTGGATTTGCTTTATTAGACTTACATTTGTTTCGCGTGCGAGGAAAGTTTTAATACAGAGTTCAGAGATCGTTTAAAAGTCTTTTTTATTTTATAAATGTTTTGTTTCGAGGGTTTGTACTGTCCAACATAGTAAAGTTTATGAAGACTTTTTTTTTCTCTTTTTCCTCAACATGCCTTTAAAATACGTGTATAATCATACAACAGGCATGAGACGATTCAACGGAGAAAAAAAAATCAAATTCATGTGTCGTATATGAACTGACACCACCCACATCCCCGCCCTGAATTAGTTTAAGTGTTTTCGAATATTTATGTCTTGAAAAATCTCCTAAGAGGAAATAAGTGATGTTGCCTACTGTGCCTATGCACTTGTGATAGCAAATGAAGTAGCATGTGAAAAAATACCCTGACAAGTAATAATTTGTATTGTGAGTAATGAAAAAATAATAATAACAAAGTGATGACTAGAATAATTCAATAATTAATAAATAATAAATTTATGCGTACATATATGTTTAAATGTGTGTTGCGTGCGTGAGGAAGTAGTGTAAAGAAGTTTATTTATAGTCTGTTTATTTGTGTTATTCATTATATTTGACATATTTCTTTGTATTTATGAACAAGAGAGTACTTACTGTAACATAATTTAAATATAACTGCTGTCAATTAGCTTTACTTTTATAAGAATTATACAAAAATCAACAACCTTAAAATTAATTTACATTCATTTTGTTATGTATGTGTGCGTTCGTGAAGTTAAATGAAAGTACGTAGCTAAGTTTTCATAATCAAATGTTCCTTTTCTCTTATATTTCGAAACGTCAAATGCCACGCCACTTTAATATGGAATCTCTAAGGAAGAACGAAGAATATTTACAATTTTTTACCTTTAATTATAAAAGATATTTTAGCATAAATAGTACACACGTTTTCTACAAGAACAAGATCATGAATGTTTCAAATTGCAAATAAATGTATACACTTTTCTTAAGATGAGAATGATAATATATAAACATATACTGATACATTCTTAAAACAAACTTACTCCTATTTCGATATATGATTGCAACTACACATCCAACTTTGTGACATCCGGAATCTTTTACACTGTGTCTCCCAAGGGTATTCAGAAAGTATTTCCGTATGTTTAGAAATCAGATATCACGACACAGTTTGGTTTAATTCAATACACTATTAGAAATATATTTTCCCTGTACCCTTGGAATCCATGGAAACCAATAAAATCGAAATGGAAGACCTACATGTTTTTACATTGTTAAAAAAACAATTTCGACGTACAAAACGTTCAAACAGAGATAATTTTTTTATCCTTATCTGTATCCTTGATTCCGTGTTTATTTTGTAGACTTTATTTTTTTATTGCTTTTTAATACATAATACGAAATGTTTATATATCTGTATATTATATTTTAAATAGTCATTTATCATATTAAAAAATTATTTTACTAACGTTTACCTATTTTTTAATAAATTTAACAAAAATACTTTTATGCGAAAGCGTTTCTTAAACATACTTACTTATAACTGCGTGCTTCAGTTTAGATTAAAGTATAATATTAGTTAATCTACTAAGATCAATTAATGTTTCATTAATATTTATTAACATTTCCATAACTTCATTTTAAATTCAAAGAAATGCATTATACTGTAACATCGTAATTGTTGGTGAATAAATGTGCTATTTCGAATAAATGTGCTATTTCAATATTTATGTACGAAAAAATAGAAAAAAAAATTATTTTTAAATAGATACATACTATTAGTTCTATATATTTAAGACGAATAAAGAAGTTCAGAAGCATTAACATGTAAGTTTCATGACCACTCAAATACACTGCTCAATACAATTAAAGGATATTGCAGTTTTAGGTGGATTTTGTATCTGGTAAACTGTTTAGCTGATTGATACATGGTCGACAGACATAGTAGGTTATATGAGAATAAATTACACATGTTTGGCAGAAAAAAATGCATTTTATTGCGCATTTGTGTACTAAAGGAAAAAAACACAATTTGTGCATATGAGAAAAAAAGAATAAGAAAAGGTGTTTTCTTCAAAGAAAATCATTTTCAGTAGGGGGTATGGTTTCCACGGGCGGCCAGCAACGTTGAACACCTTTGAGGCATGGACTCAATGAGGCTATTAATGACGAGTTGGGGTATTCTGCCCCACTCTTCCAGAAGAGCTCTTTCCAGTTCTTGGAGAGTTTGTGGGGGTTGTTGGCGGCCAGAAACTCGTCTTCCTAGAGCGTTCCAAACGTGCTCGATTGGATTCATGTCTGGAGAACACGCTGGCCATTCCATTCGAACGATTCCTTCCTCGAAAAGGAAATCCTCCACCAGGTTTGCACGATGTGGCCTGCAGTTATCGTCCATTAAAATGAAGTTATCTCCGATTTCTACAGCGTAAGGGACTACAATAGGTCTGAGGATCTCATCCCTAGATCGGCGACCAGTCAGAGCTCCATCTCGAATGATGTAGAGGTCAGTGCGCCCGTCAATGGAGATGTCACCATACACCAACACTCCTCCACCGCCAAATCTGACACTTTCGTGCACGAACGCAGGATTATTCCTACTGCCACGGTCCCTTCAGATGAAAATACGCCTATTATCCGGATGCACAGAAAAACGGGACTCGTCAGAAAACAGAATATTGCTCCATTCATTTCTCCTCCAGTTGACATGCTCGGTTGCCCACTCCCTGCGGTCGCGACGATGCCTTGATGTTAATCTAACACATACCATCGGTCGGCGAGCATACAGACCTACAGCATGGAGCCGGTTTCGAACAGTCTGAGTTGAAATCGTGTTGCCTGTAGCCGAGCGAAGGTGTTGTTGGAGAAGAGTAGCGTTCATGGTTCGGTGTCTCCGAGCTGTTAACGCTAAATACCGATCTTCATTGGGCGTTGTTGCCCGTCTACGACCTTGCCCTGGTCTTCGGCCTGCACATCCACTCTCCAAAAAACGGTTCCAGATCCTGGAAATGACACTTTGTGACACTCCAATGGCTTGCGCTACTTCGGCTTGGGTTTGGCCCCCTTCTAACCTACCAACAATTCTCAAAGCTTCTGAATCTGTCAAATGACTTCGCTGAGACATCGTACTCATCGAAACAAAGCAATCACTGAATGCCGATCATCCTTGTCTTCATTCTCTTTTATCCAGTTGAAAGTCAAATTTCATTCGCTGCCGCTGAAGCGACGTTTTTGACGTCGAACTCAAAATTTGCATACTCCACAGTTTGAAAACCAGAAAAATTTGCATTTGTGATTCTCTTCTTCTATTTTCGGCAAAAAAAATTTCGTTTATATCTTTATTTTATATAAAACTTCAAATATCCTTTAATTGTTTTGAGCAGTGTATAAAAGCGCCATGTTAAAATATTTCTAAAAAAATCTATGACAATAGTTAACATTTAATTGATTTTGATTGTTAAATGTAAATAGGAAACATATTGTTATAAATATAAATTTGAAGAAAATATCTTTAGAAATTCTACAAATTTCTTTAATTTTTTAATTGAAGGTTGAGGTGGCAGACGAAGGATATGGTTTTTTTTTTTTTTTTTTTTTTTTTTTTTCCCGATCAGTGGCAGTCAACATGGAGAATACCAATATAAATCAGATAATTGCGACATTATTTATTGAACTTGGAATAACTTCTCATTAGGTTTACTTCTCTAATTGAAGACTGAAAATATTTTCTCGAATTTCATAAATATACAGTTTGTGTCAGGTATTTGAGAAAACGCATCATAGGTGAAATACTACCCTGTACATCACAGTTAGAAATCATTTTCCGTTTCATGTAAATATGTCAGCACCTAGGCCAAATAAGGAAATTAAAAGGTACGCTGTCCTTGTCTTATTGGCTGATTAACACTCCTATTTAGAGATTAGTGCATTCTTGAAGCTCGCCCGGGCATTATTATTTAAAGTAAAGTGCGGGGCAACAAGGCTTGATGGGTACCCATTTCATACAGAAAACGACATTGTCAGCGTTAGGACATAATGAAGACGTCCAAATTCGTCAAATTCATGCCGATGAAAGTCCTAGGAGGCCGATGAGGGTAATCACTATGAAGCTGCTGTTTGATGAGGCCACCATCCGATGTGTTATTTATGCTGACCTTCGTTTAGAGGTACTACGTGATAAAGAAAGAACAGTTCTTGTCTAAGAGAATCATGAATAGGTGTCTGGCAAAAACCAAGCGCTTCCTAAACAGGCTGAAACATAAACAGGAGTCAGAAATGCTGTTGTTTCCCTCTGATGAGTAAAATATTGTCCAGGTCCAGAAAGTGAAGCGCAAAAATACCTATGTCTGTGTAAAATCCTAAAACAAGGTCCGACCATCATTCCGAAGACAACCTCATGTCTCCAAATTCCATTCTTCAAGGTGCCAGATGAACACCGTAACTTATAAAGAGGACTTACAGGTCTGGATTTCTTCTTAACGCGTGGGAAGCCAAGCGTTTTAAAACAAAATTCTGAAACACCCCACATAGCCCATACAGCACAATAATCGATGACCAAAAACTGTAATGTCCATGTTATTCTCACTTTGTTGAACCCCAGCTCCCCAGATATTAATCCGACGGGTTATTACGTACGGGGCGTGGTTGAGAAGAACTCCAATAGTCACCCATACAAAACTGTTGCGGTTTTTAGGTTAACCGTTGTGTATGCAATGACGAACCCCAACACCTATCTGATTATTCATGCATTCAGTTTCGACAGCTTGTAGATGCAGTTATTGTCGCCGGTGGTGGTTTTAATGAATCCATTGTGTCATCCTTTATGTCATCCAATGTGTATGTGATCACATGTACAGATCTTTAAAATGTAAAATAATGCTGTACATATGTCTGCTCAAGTCTGAAAGCAGACGTTATTTGTTCTCAAACAACTGCCGCACACTGTATATTATATTACGTAGCCTATTTTTATATATAAATTTATTGTTTCATTATGTTTTTAAATAAAAAATTTCCGTATTTAAAAAAAAAATGAATATAACAATTTCCATGCAAACGAAAGAAACATTATATCCATGGTTGTAGAATATAATTTAACACTGTATTATTATAAACAAAGAATAAATTAAAACAACTAACTTTAAGGCAGTGTTAAAATATAAATATAATAGCTAAAAATCTTATTTTTTTTCATTTTATCTCTACGAAGGTATTACTAAAATTGTAGTTAAAAATATTTGTCTTAATGCTTTAAAAGATTAAATAAGTATCTCAATACACATTTACCATGCTTTTTAACATCATTTTAACCGATTTATATAACTATACCTTATACCTTATACAAAATTAATATATTAAGATAAAGTACTTATTATTTTTTTAAATGTATTTCTAATTATTTAAAGTGACAAATATTCAAATTAATTTTTTCAAAGTGAGTTTTTTAGTGAACAATAAAAATAAAATAAACAATTTAATCCTAACTAATCTTTACACATGAAATTCAAATATATATTTATTCAAGTATCAGGTTATAAAGATTTAATTTTTATGTCTATAGTATTCTAAATTCCATAGAGGATTTTTTTTTTTTTTTTTTTTTTTTTACATGGGGTATAAGTTAATAACTTTCAATATAAATAAAAATCCCGTACTACTAAAATTTAATAGAAATGTTCAAATCAAATACAGTAGAACTTTAAAAAATATCTGAAAATAAAGCGGAAATTATCTCTTAAATATGATTTAGAAAAGAAAAATGTATTTTATAATAAATTCAATTGTGTTCTTTTTCGTAACTTATAAAGATCAGCATTGTTTAAATAATTAATAATTATTCATACTGTCAAATACAGTGCAATCAATCTTGAATTCAAACCTAAAAGATACAATATGGAAATAATTATTCAAAGACTTACAGAAAAATATGAAAAAGAAAGTTTATTAATTAATTTTGTAATAAATGGTTTTTACACCAAACTGGAATATCATTCTTCTTATTTTTAACACAAAACGTGTTTTAATTAAATAAGCTTTCATCCAAGAAACAGATCGATATTTTTCAAATTGTGTTTAAAGAAATTTATATTTATAAAATTTATGTTCTTCAAACAAAGCAGCTCTTATCCTTGAGAAATGTTTTATATAAGTACAACTTATAATATTTTGTAAATTAAAATAAGAAATGAAATGTATATTTTTGTATTCTCCTCATTGATACATAGGGGAGATTAGCCATAACTGGACCGCGGCGCCGCTTTAAATGGACTGTTGCCCTTCTGCGTTAATTACAGAAAGATACATCATCTAACACTGAACTCCTACTCATCATAATGACGTCATTTATGATTAGAAAAAGACCCCGTCTACCACGTGCTGTTTTCGGCTAAATTAAAAAAAGTTTTTTTTTTTTTTTTTTTCCCTACTAAACGTAAGATAATACTTTAAAACTAAGGTAAGTTATTATGTTTTCATATACATATCTAAATTAATCTGCTTATTGCGCATATCTTTACCACGGTTTTGTTAGATTTCGTTTTTGTTCTTAGACATGAGATTATCTTAAAAAAAAAAAAAAATGGTGCAATTGCCTTAATTGGGCGAATTTAAGTTGCTCAAATTGGACCAGATACACCATCATAAATTTGAAAAGTAAACGTTGAATTTTGAGGTCTGTACGCTTTACACACTATTTTTTTATATATATATTTTATAATGGATTACTATCGCTATGCAAGTTTTTGAATATATATATATATATTTATTAAACAAAAACATAATTTGAAGAACAAATTAAAAAAACGAAATTTATTTACTACATTGTTTAAGCCCGAGAAGGGACAGATATTAAGTTATTTCATTCAATTAGTTCTACATTTAATGTTTGCGTTTAATTTAACATTAAAACGCATAAAATCTAAAACCTTCAAGGGGGAGTGGTTATTTCAAGGCTCCGGGGGGATCCCTTGAATTCAACAATGTTTTTATATATAAGGTTTTGTGTTTGATTAATCGTAGCATTTTTTAATATAGCATATTTTTTGAACTGCTTTTTAATATAATTGAAACATTTTGAAAACGACACAGACAATGTATCTGCAAGAGAATCTCCCGTGACTGCAAAAGCTGTTAAATATATAGGGAAAAAAAGGGAGAGAGAACGTTGTGAAGAAATTAACCTGCAAGAAGGCTGCAGCTAGAAATCTCTCTGAAAAAGACAAGAAATCATTAGAAATGTTATCTCTCTTGCTAAAATCTGTTAAATCAAAGTACAGAGGGAGAAAAAAAACAGCTGTGCCTTATAAATTATACCTTTAAATGAAAAAAAAAAACACAGAAATTAGTTTCTCACAGCGAAAAATGCAATCGAAATATCAAGTTTAAAAAAATAGGTATAATGCAACTAGAAAGAAAATAACGGAATGAAAAACTACAAGCATAAGGTAAAGAAAACTTCTAATGATTCAGAATCTAAAAGTAAAATATAAACATTGATGATTGGTTTTGCCTAATTTGTAAGAAAATTAAAATAGCAGAAATTATTCAGTGTTCAGATTGCCAAATACGGTTCCATGTTGTGTGAGCTGGAAAAAAAATGAATAAACCAAATTAATGTGTAAACTTTGCATCACTTTTTACATGATTGTCAAGTATCTGGTAATTAGTTTCAGAATTTATATTATTAACCCTCCGAGCGTCTTGCAAAAGGGTAAAATTGTAATGTTGTTTTCTTTGCTTTTTGTTTAAATGCTAAGAAAATACGATCTTTCAACATTATAAAAAAAAAAAAAAAAAAAAACTCAATTGCAAATATGAATGTAATCCTTCAGAGCATTAATAATTCTTCAATCTATTTAAAATTCATTAAATCTATAGAATTATATTATCTTAAATATTGCTTGTATTGCTGTGAAACCTGGAACTTAGTGAACGGAATATTACGCCCCAAACACTTAGAGGTTTAATAATTGATAACTTTGATTCATATTTTGAATACATTTTGAGTTACTCATATTTTCAGACATTTGATTTCATTATATTTTATATTTGATATTTTGTTTGATTAATTCTTTAATAGAAAACTTTGATTTTAATAAAATTATTTATATTTATTACTTATTCAAATAACCTGATATTATTTGGTCCAATTTAGGCGACTGGGGTCCAACTTAGGCCACCAGTTGCTGAATTTAGACCATTTTGACAATTTTTTCTAATACAAATAAAATTTAAGATTTAAAAAAAGAAATTAATATAACGATTTATTTAGTTAGTAAATGAATTGATTCACCCCGTGAAGTGATGTTTTGCAGATATTCTAAAAATTAAGTGATTTACACCTGAAAATAAGTGAACTCTCCCATAAGCAACTCTCCCATAATTTATAAAAATATCGAAACGAACATATTGATGAAAAATATTTTCTGATATTTTAACACAATTTTAAACAAAATCGTACATTTTGTAATTTTTTTTTCTTGAGTATTAAAAAACCCTCTATTTGTGATTATAACACTACGAATTATCTAATTACAGTTTTCCACGGGCAGCACAAATGTAGAAAACCTTAAATTATGTGCAGCTTTTCGAAGCATTTTCGTTTCAAAAATTGTATAATCAGAGGTGAAAGATGCGAAAGATAATAGTTTTCAATAATAATATACTACTTATTTCAAATTTGAAATTTTATGTTTTAAATATCTATAAAAAATAATCAGTGGTGTAAATGATTTTGACCTAACGTAGAGCCATATTGTTCGTTAAATCCCATTAATTATAATTTTCCCTTAACATATATAATATGAGAATGATGTTTGTGTAACCAAATAACTAAAAACGATTTTAACATCGAAATGACTATTCTTTATTAGAAAGATTATATATATAGTGATTCTCGCTTCTTTGAACATACCGCTTATTGTCATAATTTATCACTATACCAAACAACTGTAATTTTTTTCCGTACAGACTTCTCCCATTACTGGTGTAATATACTGAGAAGTAAACCTTCTAAAATAAATTATTCTTAATAATAGTGTGTCCAACTAGCCTTTTTTTGGATTATTGTTTATGTATAAAGAAACTGAATGTTCTACATATAATTAAAATATTTAAAATATTTTTATCGCTATTTTATAAATAAATCAGTCACCAGATTACAGGGTTTCGTTGAAAATAGATTGACGTTAATGTACTATTCTGTTGTTTCCCCATCAGATTCACATGAAAAAAAATGAGGAAACATTGAAGATTGTGTCATTCATGATTAAAATTCTCTTAACAATCATGATTAACATTCACGAAAAATTGTCATCACTTCAGTTTTTGAAATTTTCAAAGTTTAACTCAGAGGATTGCAATGAGTAATTCATGTCATACTGAAAGACGCTGTGTCTGTTATTTGATCATTATGGGTTTGAGGCATATTTAAACAATACCCAGAATTGTTCGTTATAATCGGAGCTTAACAATATAAATATTCCTTATAAGTCCGAGAAAAACTCAGTATAATTCCAATATTAACTGCATTTTGCTAAAGGAACGTCGACTGATGTAGTTAAATTTTTTTCATAAAGTGATAAAAATGCGGAAAAAAATCTAGTACTGTTATTGATAAATATGCATCCCAAATAGTGAATGTAAGATTAGACGCTGTCCCATTTCATTTTTGACTGCTAACTGCTGTTGTGAAAAAACATCTCATTCACTTAAGCTTGGAATTAGCGAAAAGAACAGGTATATCGTCCTAATGTATATACCTAAAATTTAAGTAACAATGGTCCTGAAAGATTTATAGAAGGACTTTTACAACTAGTAGTCAAACTAGTTACAGCAAGCTCTTATACAATGTCTCAGAGAGTAAAACTCCACCCATGCATAGGAATGCCAAGTCCTTAATATCCCTCTCTAATGAAAGTCGCAGGACTGCCCGATAGGTTTGGTGAGGTTGAATGAATATTAAATTTAACCACATAAAAATGGAGATAAAAAATGAGGCAAAGTATGTTTGACGCCTTAATGAAAATTACAACACATTCCACCCGGTACAAATTTCAAATTTTTTGTATAGGTGTGATCCGTGCCGACAACTTTTATTGACCGAGATCCTGAAGTCTGATAAAGTAACCACATACTTCGAAATGATGTTACAAGCAGTTTTCCATTTCTTAGTGTCTATCTGTTTAAGCATTCATTTGTGTGACGTTTACAAGACGTATAGTATCGGACAGGGGAACGCTAACACGGGAAAATCAATTCTGTCGCTGAAATGATGAAATGTTTGACTGTAACCTGAATATACGAACAAATTAATTTAAATTAAAATATGATAAAAGCATAGTGTTCAAGCATAGATTAAGTAATACTATTCAACAGTTTCAGAATAATTTAACAAAACTTTACCGTTTAATAAGGTAAAATATCGTGTCTACGTAAACCATTCGGAAATTGCACTACACATTTTCAGGAATTTTAATCAATAGTCTGAAAATACGCTAATTCTTTTGGGAAGTGCCTTATATGATATAAGGATTTTTATATATACTACACAGTATAAACAAATTAGTTATGTTAGGTAACGCATAACAGATTTACAAATTTTTCTTTAGAAATTTCTAACAATAAACGGACAATTACTCGAGATATTTTGTTCTGCCCTGTAAACAATCTTTCCATGACATGATGAATCTGTTTAGCTGAAAACGCTTTTTGATTCACAGCTAAATTAGCACTCATATCCGTTCATAGTGCAGGAAAATTAAAAATATATTCATGCATACGTACGCACATATATAACGACCGAAGACACATTCTGTTTTTTGTCGTTTAAACCTTTTTGAGTTGAGTTTTAAAAAAGAACCCCCTCCTATGTAACCTACAAGTGTCATAATATTTACATAAAAAAACATATATTTTAATTGCACAAAAATATTGGTATGTACATTCCGCATGGTTATTTTTCATGGTAAAATGTTATGCCAAAACTTTTATATAACCGTTATGTTTGGATGATTCGTTTCCCAAAAAAATGAACGAATTTTGAAAAATCCTTTAACGTATGTGAAGGCTGATTTAGGTCATAAAAACGTCAAAGAAAGCTCAAATGAATAAAGATTATAGTCTTTAAATATTTATTGTGCACTTTTGTTTTGAAATGTAGAAATAATGATTTTTTTTTTACCTGCCAAAGAATAAAAAAGTAATATATCAAATAATTCTTGTATCAATTTTATGGATATGAAAGTTAATATTCTACTGAATAACACCCCAACATTCAATATTTTTGGTAAACGCAATATTTCATTTAATGTAATTAATTTTACTAACTTCAATTCCTGCTCACATATTTCAGTTTATATAAATATTCTACTTAATCACAGTCTTCCTATCAAACGTTTATATTCCTACCACTGCTTACAGCCTAATATTTTTAAATTGAAGCAATTAGCATTGTATTATACTTATCCCGTCTGTTTTATATCTGCATGGATCAAATCTTACTATTCATTTTTTCTACTTTTTACCAGTATGGGAATACATACATACATATATATATATATATATATATATGTGTATTATTTGTGGGATGTGGATTGCTGAATAAATTATAAAAACATATATAAAAATTCATTTAATAAAAAAAAAATGTATGTGTGTGCATACATGTTTTACATACATTACATACATTATATAATCATATATATAAAAAAATACCATTACTGAGGATTGAGGTAGGGAATGCCAAGAAAAGTTTGAAAACCTTATGTGTATATATGTGTGTGATCATGTATATGTGTATGTATATTTGCTTATATATTGTATAGATAAAAAAAAAAAAAAGCCAGATGTATTATGCTTTTCAGATCATAAATTTTTCATTAATATTTCACATATTGACGCATAATACAAGGCTATATTTTACTGTCTCAATATAAGCCTCATTATTTTTTTAAATGTTTATATATTGATTTTTTTATAACATTTGTTTTAAAATGGTTAATTTAATCAAAGCCCTTTTATTTATTTATTTTATTTTCTTGATATTTACACATTACTTAAGTTTATTCCTATTTTTTCATTCTACTTTAAATTTCTTTATTCCTTCAACTGATTTCACTTTTTATGCGTATAGATGGCATAACCAAACATTTTTTGTTAAAAATTTAGTCACAATATAGTTTTCCTTTATCCAGATGGCAGCAATGTTTTGATTTTCAGTAACTAAATGCTGGCAAAACGATTTAATAGTCTTAAATCTGTTTGCATCCTCACATGTTAGAAATGTGTGGGTCAACTTTCTTAAGTCTTGGATTCTTGCCTATAACTGAAATATTGTGCTCCAATCATTTTTCAATTTTTATTATCTTGTGCGAGTTTTATTTTCCTTTAGATCTAACGGTTTTTTTTTTTTTTTTTTTTTTTTTTTTTTTTTTTTTTTTTTTTTTTTTATGATGTGCTATTAGGAGCTGAATTTTGTCATTTTAGGCTGAATGCCGGCAAAATTGGATGAAACAACGCATATTCACTATGAATTAAACCTGCAAGCTCCTCTGACGATTCTGTGGGTTATTCATATATATATATATATATATATATATATATATATATATATATATATGAATATATATATATATATATATATATATATATTTGTTATATGGAAGACGAAAAGATTCTATTTCCTGTAATTAATTTGATAAAAATCTGTCACAGTATTTCATATTATATTTTCTTCCAGTACAACATTCTTTGTTCTTGTGAAAATCAAGAGAACCTCTGGGTATTAGGGATTGAATATTTTTTAGAAACAAAATTCACATGAAATTCTGAGCTTCATTTACACGTAAATTGCTATTTGGAATTACTGTTGTTAAAAGATCAAATATTATAAGCTGGAGCTGATTTTGAAGAGGACAACTCATAATTGACAACTTTTGAAATTAAACTACACACATTTATTAAAATTCTGCGCAAATTAAAAATCCAGTTTCCTGTTTAAAAAATATTAGAATTTAAAACATAAACAACGCTAATTTTTTTTTGTATTCTATACATCCGAATTACATTTTCTTATTGTGATATCTAGTATTATATTCCTAACAAAAATACAGCCTTTCTTTTCCGTAAGATATATTTGCAAGCATAGTGAGTTGAATTCGACATTGTCTAAAATTATTTGTTTTGAAAATCCCGAGGGATCTTCTTACCTTCTGCACAGATATGAGTGTCAGGTCACATTGTTAGACAACGTGTCTTTTATATTTTTCTTTATTGTGTTTGATGTTCGGAATCTTGATAAGATAGATTCAAATTTCTCAGGTCACAATTCTCTCATGATTTGCTGTAAAACACATTATATCATAAATGTCATTTTACCAAGGAAAATATCGCTAACTCTATTTCTTTCGACATTGATTATGGAGTCTTTACACTTTAATGTATGTATTTATTTACCAGTAGATTATTTTATTTCATTATTTTTGTGCCTGCAAATTACAAGTTGTTTTGAAATTTTATTGATTTTTAAATTTTATTCGAAATACTTTAATGTGTTAATCTCGTATATCGGTATCATAACTCTAATTGTTTAACGATATGCAAATTTCCAGAAATCAAGATGTTATACTTAAAAATTGAAAAAAAAAAAAACATTAGGTCACCATAACAAACTATTCTCCGAAATGTATCAATAAGGATGTGAAATATGTTTAATAAGGCATATTATACATAAATTATACCATTCAGAAAGAGCTATAAAGGAAGTAAAAACAATTCCGATCATATTTTTCAATAATGAATATATAATTATTATTGTTTTATATTGTATTAATAATACTGATTTCATAAAATACTATTTTAGTATGAGTTTGGTTGAGGAAAGTGGGCCACTAGGGTATGTAAGTCCTCCCCTTAAAATAAAAATTGTACATGATATTTCACGCTTATTTTCATTGATCATGACACATTTCGTCACACTGACGTGTTTTACATATATTTCAGAACTGTTTCGTTTATTATTCAGTTCATGGAACTAATATAAAATAGTTTCCAGAACAGTTTGCTTAAAGAGTTCAACCTACGTTTTCCCAAGAAGTAATTCCATGTTACTTTTCATTATTTTTTAATTTTAATTAAACAGTTGTGAAAATTTTAAAATAAAATGCATACTGCAATTTGAATTTTTACAAAAATTGTTATTAAGAAGTGTTTAAGAGAAGGGTCATAAGTACCCCGTAATTTTAGCCTACTAGGGGTTACCTTGAATGCGAGTCCCATCACTATGTGGTAAGTGGACCCTAGGGTGTTCCACTTACCCCACTAAGTACGCGTAAATTTAAATAAATGTCTCCATTATGGTTTCAACAAGTTGCCTTAAATTACTATAGTACTTATGGTTATGTTTATTTTTCAAATTAAATGTAGAGGTTGCGTCACCTTTTAAAAATATTAACTTAACCGTAACTGCTTAGTGCTTAATTTGTTTTATTTGTAAATATTGCAGTGCAGTTATTAAACACATTTTTGATTTTTCAATTGAAAGTCAGTTATGAACACCTGGATAGAACTAATAAAACTGCTAAAGGTAGTGACATGTATTTGTGAAAATTACATGAAAATACGTAAAGTATTTGTCAGAACTGTCACACGCGACTATTATGTAGATTTCGTAAGAAATACTACTTATTACATTTTCCCCTATGTTGGAATTCCTGAAAAAAAAATGCAGATCTACACAGATCATGACCCCTAAAACCCAAAACCAACCTCAGTAAAAAACTTTATCTATCTATCTATCTATCTATCTATCTATCTATCTATCTATCTATCTATATATATATATATATATATATATATCACTTTCTTCTGGACACGATAACTTCCACAATTCAGCACAAATATCTTCCAAACAGACACATAAAATCAAGGGGCATAAAAGCTCTGTCAAGTTCGTTAATGGTCAAAATCGGATCTAGGGGATGGAAATAGGGAGGAGCTTTGTGAAAACCGAAAAAAACCCCATAACTTCTTAATTTTTGTACATATCAAATCAGTTTAAAGTTTTTATTACTTCTAAAAATAGGGCCAAAAATTTATGTATCACAGATTTTTGATAAAATTAAAAATGGGCTCAAGGGGCGCAAAAAATACGTTTTTTGGGAGAAAAAAATTCATAACATCGTCAATTCTCAAGATATCAAATCCAACTAATTTTATTATAAATCTCCTTAATATTATCTACAACATTTATATCCGCAAGTTTTTCATAGGACCAATTCGTACCGCAAAAAAAAAAATAAATAAATAAATAAATAAAATAAAAACGAAAACAAAAAGGGGGTTGTAGAAGAAAAAAAATCCATAACTCCGTCAATTCACAAGATAATTTAAAATTACTCCGGCTACTTTAAAATTAATAAAAAATTTTCTTAAACCCAACTACATTCCAGTTATGAACCTGGACCCCATAACCAGGTTTTTCTTTATACCTTAGCTATTACTTATTTCGAACATTGATCTATTTTTTCAGCATCAACTTATGTTTACTCACTACAGCCGCAAATTAAAAATCGCGTTACTTTAAAGCTAACTTTTGATGAGGGATTTCTTCCTTTTATTAAATATTGAATGACGTTAAAAATGATTTAATAGTGAATTTAACGTTAAAGGTGATTCATGAAATTTACAAGGGGAGGGGATCTCCACCACTTGGGGGTACTTTCTTTCCTCGGATTCTAAGGACCCAATTTCAACGGGATTTTTTTTCATTCAACTTTGATTACAATTCAGCTACTTTCTGTATTACGAAATTTTACTTTAGACTTCAATTACTAGCATTTACTAACATTAATGATTCATTCTTTTTTTGATTATATGGGTTTGATAACTACAATGTTTGGCCGGCTGAAGTTACTGTCTCCAGCACTTGCGGAGCACTTCCGGTACATGTTGCCTTAGGTAGCGGTGATCCAGGTTATAGGTTCGTTCGGAAAGAAGTTTTTGGGGAACACACTAGACGCTGCGGAAGGCAATGGGTGCCTCCTAAATTAGGTTAATTTAAAATAATTTCAAAAGATATAAAATTATACAAACTTGAGTTTTGTTTAAGGTTATTATTTACGGACCACGGGCAACGCGGTGCCGGTCTGCTAGTATCATTTAAAATACAAAAAATAACGTTAAACCTGTAATACAAAAAATAACGTTAAAACTGTATTCAAGTTTTTAGTTCACTTGCATCATGCAAAATATTCCTGATATTGAATTTTCCTTGATAGAATGAGTTATCGTGCTTTTTCATGTTTAATTTTTGTATGTTTTGAACTTGAGTTTTCTTTTTTATATCATGAGATGAAGAATGATGAAAACTACTTATTTTTGTTATTTATTTAATTAATGAGTACATGTGTAATACAAAATATGATGAAGAAGATTTTTATAGAAACATTATCTTTTTGTTTAATACCTTTAAATTATATGTTCAATAATGTAAATATATTTAAAAGAAGAATGATTCAAAACGTGTTTTATGATATTGTAATAACCACTAGATGTCTTTAAAACTATATTAGTACTAAACGTCTTATAATTCCTGTTTTCAATACCTGGATATTGCGAGGAAGAACTGTTTTCTACGTCAGGTTGAATAGGTATATTTCTTTCAATTTTCCCTGTCAATTTCCATTTTAAATCATCGTATACTCGATATCTGCAGCCATAGAAAGAAAAAAAAAATCCAACATCATTGGAATATTGTTGAGAAATTTAATTTTTGTTATTAGAATAGAATGGGATATCTTGATAAGCATTTAAAGAAAAAAACACAATGAAGTAGAAAAATCACTTTCAGAAATTGTTTTCCATAGACGGTAATGTGTGCGTATTACATGTTTATCAACCACCTTCGTCCTATTACAATGGTTGTTAGAAATTAGTTTTGTTTTAAAATACATATCACAGCTGAAAACGCAGTCAGCCCTGTAATCGAAATTTTTTGCGTGTCTCTGTAAAAAATAAATAAATAAATAAATAAATAAATAAATAAAATAAAATAAAAATAAAATAAAAAATAAAAAAATAATAATAATAATTTATGAAATGTAGAAAACTATATAAAAATTCATCATTCAATAATGTGTAGATGATGTCCAAATAAGCCCCTTCGAAAACGGCTAACGAATACTAAAACCTAATACCCAAAATAACACAGCCAACCTCGAGCACACTATAAAGGGTATCGAATTTGGCCGTGTCAATACACATCAATAGTCCGGAAAATATCCGAAATCTTTTGTGACGGCATGGCGGCCAGACAGAACCGAATTAATAAATACTTCCGGACTATGTTGGAAATTGTTAAATATATAAGATTTAATGATCGTCATTAAACTAAATGCGTATACAACTCTACAATGTTCAATACGAAAACCTAATTCTAAGATTATATTTGACTTTTACATGAAATTTTAACTCAGGATATCTAGCAGGAAGTAACTCCATCAATTAGTTTAGGAATTATGAAGGCTTAAAATTTGGAAATCTTAATGTTATTTATTTATTTTTTATTATTTTTTTTTATCTTTCCAAAAGCAATTACAATGCTAATAACTATTTATGCATAATTGAAAAAATATTTGGAAGAATGAGTTGTAATTCTAGATTACCATATTTGAACCTTCTGGGAATGGATGTTTTTTAAATGTTCATAAATAAAATTTCCTTTGAGGAAACTTATTTCACAAACAGATATTATTTTTAATTAATTTTTAAAAGAATGATGAATTATATTTTATATCTATATATATCTATCAACATTATGAAGGACAAACATATCTGTGCGTAACGCATACGTCATTCTGCGAATGGCAACGCTTTCAAATTTGAAATGAATTTTCACTTTGCAATTTTCGATACTAAAAAATTTTAAATTTCTACACAATTTTCAGTTTTTATAACCACGTATAAGGAAAAAAATGTACTTTTAAATGCAATTTGTTTGAAAGCTGTATCTCAATTTAGTTTTGAGATATTAATTTTTTAATAGTTTTTAGTGCCAATTTTTTAATTGTGGCAACATGAGTACTCCATTTCTATTAAAAATAAAGGGAAAGTAGTAGATTATTGTAATTTTTGTTGCCATTTCCTCATAAAAATTGAAACTAAAATACATGATTGATATGTCAAAAATACCGTCTAAATTCGCTCAATTTTGGTTTTATTTCGTTTCTATTCATCAAGTAAATGTTTCTCAGTTTATAGCAAAAATATTTTACAAGCGATATAACACTTTCTCTATACGAAAACGTATTTTAAATAACTATTTGACTTTCCCTCGCTATTATTTATGTCGTAACAGAAAGATGAAAGAATGCAATTTTAATTTTCCGTGTGTGCAATATTTTCCGAATTTTGAAAAAATGATATCTGATAATGATTTTTGACAAAATATGGAGCTATTATAAACAAAAACAAGCGGAAACATATGTAATATTTAATACCCGATTTTTTTCCCGAGCTTTTTTAATGACGATATTGCTTTTTGTTGTGTTTTTGTATTATTAGGCGATAATGACGTCATTTGAATAATTTTTTTATAGATGTAGGACTGACTACAAAATTTAAGAAATCCAGAAGCTCTATATAGATGTTGTTCTGGATCATAAAGTGGGACTGGATCAAAGAGGGGATCATAAAAGTGGGATGCTTTAGCGGATGCAAATGACGCCATTTATAAAAATGCGTGTTTTTTTTTTTTTTTTTTTTTTTCTAAATCTTAAAAGTGAAATATTTTTTTAGAAGTACGTCATCTCACACCATCTGCTTTGAAATTCTTCACAGGTGAAAAAACTTTTGTTAAAAATAACGTAATCGAAATCACAGGTTGATAAAGCGCAATGATTTACAAAAAATTACAGTGTCTTTGTTGAAGAGCAGTAACATACAATGTGCATGCTCAGTTTGGAAGCCTTTGTTCAAAAAATTGTGACCATATATATTAAAGAACCTGATGTAAAATTATAAAACGTAAAAACAAATTTTAAAAAATTTATAAAATGTAAAAAACTTAAATTACGGCAATTTTTAATCTTCGGTATTGGGATCAGTATCTGAAGTTAAGAGTGCGACTGTTCACATGCAAATATATTGTTGACAATCACGACTTCAAGTTTTGAGTTAAAATGAATTTAAAATGATCCAATTAAAATACCATTTTTTTAAACACAGTCAATACGGATATGACAAGTACATATGTAAATTATGAGAAGGTGAAAATCATGTCGGGTTTAGATTTTACAGAAAAGAAATCTGATTTGCATCAAACTAGAATAAATTTTATCGTTTAGATTCGGGAAAATGAAGCATAACAGACTTAATTGACAACTTCATCATATTTTTTAGTATATTTTACTGATTACAAATGCGATTAAAGTGTAATTTCAAATATTCAGACAACCACGGGACGCATTCCATAAGAGAAATTTTGTTGTTCCTACCAGAACTATTGATCAATAATCTTCCTATTTTTTAAATTTAAAATATGCTATAGAAATGTACTATGAAGATATTATTTTTAAAATAGTGTTCGAAAGAATAATATTTTCCCTGTGGAATTCGACCTCTGGATAACTGAGTTTTATAGAAATAGTATTTTGTTAATTTTAGGTTAAAATAATATTTGTTTGAGAGTAAGATTAATCTATTTACGATGCATTTTCTATTGTAAATAGTTTTTTAAGTTTATTAAAAATCAACGAAACAGTCCCTTCTTAAACATTTTCTTTCGCCGATGTTCGGCGGGGGCCACCTCGTATATATAAATGGAAATTTATTTCTAGAATCACCAAATGTGTGATTGCAAAATTTGCTTTTTACCATTATTTAGAATATCATTATTTAAATATATAATTTAAGTAAACTGAAAATTTATAACTTCATTGAAATGTAATTTTCGAATTTTAAGTGAAAATTTTTTTGTGTTTTACATTACCTCTATGCGAGGGACTGGTGGCCAAAAGACCGAACACGACTAATAACGTTCTATAAAAAGACACAACTTTTGTTAGGATAAAAACATAGTACGTTGGCTACACGTAACATATTGTTGAAAATCGAATTTTAAGACATGTACTAGATGAAAAAAAAATATATTTTTTTATTTTCTTCATATTGTGCCATCTGATTTTATGATTATCGGAAACCATCGAATCGCCCTCTTAAAATCTTATTTTAAATCTCCAGAAATAAAGATATACAAAATGGAATTATTAGGATGATCGAAGTGAATCCTCTACTAGGCTACACAAATTACCTTTTGTCGTACACTTTGCAAAAAAAAAAAACTATTCAGTATTTTGACATCAAATTAAACATTAAAATAAATTATGATCTGCAGATTTGCACAATATTAATTTTTTTTACAGAATAACCTTAAAAAATGTAATATTTTATTTAATTTATTTTACATGTTTTTTCCATTACGGAAGTATTTTTGCAAATAAAAAATTAAACACGTATATTTTCAGAAGAAAAAAATAAATCATGGAGTTAGTCATAAATATAATCATGATTAATTAACTAGTTTCAAGATTTATTTTATGAATTTCTTAAAATACCATTTTTATGAAAATTATAGCATATTTTAAATGAATTAAAATTCGTGAAAATTCAATTATTTACATTAAATTATAAAAGTATTTTTCAGTGTAAAGTATTCCAATACTCAATTTATTTTTATTATGTTAAATCTATTTGCGCAGACGATAATTGAGCATTTTAAAAGAATTATATTATGATTATTTTTTGTAAAGTAGCAACAAATGAATTGTAAGTAAATAAAATTAATTTCGTTATTTCATAAATAAAAAATTCCGAGGAAATTCTTAGTTAACTGGCTGAATTTACATTTCTAAAATTAAAATGCGCCAAAACATAAAATCACGTTTTTGCTTAATAAAGGTGCAAAAATATTATAAAAAATATTGTTATTTTCAAATATTTATCTTATTAAATAATACTTCGCTAATCCAAACAAACCATGCCTTTTGTAGTATTGATATATTGCAACTGGAATTGTACAGGTTACTGCAACAATCTATATAACTAATTTAATACCAGTCAGTGTTTAAAATTCATGTATATGGGAATAATTACAATTACATCTATCAGCTTCTGTAGTTAATAACGTGAATTCAAAGAGAAACACATTGGAAAAAAATATGTTACTTTTGAATGTGGTTCACTAATTTATTCCCCCATTCCAATGCGGATAGGTAGAGATAGTAAGTGATCTGGAAGGATTATTTTTGTTCTGTAAATTTTTAATTTTCAAAAATTTCATATTATGTTCTATTCAGGATTTTAAAAAATCAATTTGGTAGCAGATACTCTAAAACAAATTGCGTGGTTACGCTCAATACAAGTCAGAACTCTTTAGTAATCGAATTATAATTATTAATACGCTTAATTGCACCCGGAAATTAAAATTTTTTTTTACAGCAGATGCCTTACAGTGAAATGCATCATCGTCTTCAAATATTGGTTTTCGAAGTTTATAGAAAACTTCGAAAATACACATTAATTATAATTAATAATATGTATATTATATTTATATGTTGATAATAATAAATATATGTATAATATTATATATTTATTATAATAATTTATAAACATTATTTAAATATCTAAAGATACTTAATAATTGCTTCACTTGTAACATATGGAAATTTTCATTATGATTTATATTTACCATACACCATAACGTAAAGGGGCATGGCCCTTTGAAGAATGCCATTTCCATTAAAGCCTTCTCTCTTTCTACGTCTTACAGATTTCACAAGCGCAAAAATAATTACATTGTGATTCATATGAAAATATTCTTTGAGATAAATGGTTAAGAGTGCAATCTCCAAAATTTAATTGTTCATTTCCTATGTCTGTATTTGTTTGTACGTAGCTTTTTTTTCACTCTCAATTTATTTCAATTCTGCCTGTGAACTACTTTTGCTGAATTTTCAATAAAGTTTTTTCAAAACCTATTTTTACATTAAGAACTTATTATATCGGAATCTTAATGAAAAATCGCAGCTTCATTTTCATTACTCAACATTCTGGTTTACATGAGCAACGGCCCGTCCGTATGAAATTCTTGTTAAACAGTCCAAATTACGTTAAAGAGTCCGATTTGTGACATAACCTCATTTTCTAAAATCTTATTAAAGATTTTAGATTTTTAAATTTTCAAAAAAATTGTCTGATGTGAAATTCATTTCCATTATGTTTATTTTATTTTATTGCGATTGCGATTGCTCTTATAGAAATATGTAGCACTTGAATAGTTGGAAAATATATTTTCCAATTAAAAATAACAGTTTTTTTTTTTTTCGAAAATCATTAATTGCCTTTTCCACTATTTTTAAAGAACCTTGAAATCTAAACATTTCGAGAATTTGTTATTCCATACTGCTGAAATCTCATTGTTTCTATTGCCTGTTTATTGATTTGGGCAATAGCTCCAATAAAAGCAATGCACATTTAAAAATGCTAATATATTTCAAAGGGAAAGAAAAAATTTTCAAGTATGGTCCATTTACTTACTTTTGTCTTAGAGTGTATAAAGATTAAAAATCCACCTTTGACAATTTGCTTTTTATCCTGTACGGAACAAATATTTCACAAATACTTCTGCTCTTAGATTCTAACAAAATATATTCTTAAAAATATTTTTGCGATTTTACCTTCTGTTATGAATTACAAATTTTTAATTTTTAATAAAATTTACTTAATAAATTTTGGTAATATTTCTTTATACATGTAAATTTTATTTTTTTTTTTTTATAGCAGTGATTCTGAACATGTGTGCCACGCACAGTAGTGCGCCTTGAAAAGGTCTCAGTGTGCCGCGAAACTTTTAAGCCATGTTACATCAAATGTTTGAAAATTCCAATCTGTAATGTCTGACATTTCACATTATACAATTTTCTTTAAAATAAGGTTTAATGTCACAAATTTGCTTTATTTGGGGGATTTTTCTTCTGTTACTCATTATAAAGAATACGAGAAAGCCCTAAAAATCTCAGGTCTTAAATCTTCAGAAAAAAAAAAAATCATGTCTCCTGAAGGAAAAAGATTACAATTTAGAATGCAATAGGAAATATCGTTGAAAAAATGATTTAAGAGAATGCCTATTCGAAGATTCTATCTTAAGTCAAACATATATATCTCTTCAAACGCTAATGTGACAAATTAATGTCAAATTAAAACACTTTTTCCAAATTTTCCACATTACCAGTTCCTTTTCCTATACAATTTCATATTGGCTGTTGCCCTGCACTCCCATTGATCAATAAACCTTTACCTGAAATACGCTTCACATAGATATATATGGGAAAAAATTCCATATTATTTGCACTGATGATGATATGCTGAATGATACCGAAACTAGTGTTAGAAAAGATATTAAAGCAGTGTTTCATCTGCTTATAAATGTTAATAGATCAGTTTCAACCACGTGACCACATGCCCCCCCAAGTTTCCACCAACCAATCAAAATCACCGATCTTCTAGCGCTCAACCAATGAAAGTGGAGAAACCCGGGAAATTTGGGAGGCAAACAAAAACATTCACGCGGTTGCTATTGTGGTTGCTAGGGTGTGACGTCAGTTGAAATCTATTCATATTAATGTGAAGTATATAAAAATGGCTATAAGAATTGTATTTAAACTTTCTTCTTTTCCTTTATTCTGTTCGTATGGCCTATTTTTTTGTGATAAAAATTAAATTAAAATTATATATTATCATTATTTTTGTATTGATAGGTAATCCTTCCTTTTTTTAAGTCATCATATCGTGTATATCGTGTCGTGTATATCGACGGCATAAAAATGCATGATTTTATTTAAAAATATGACAAAGTAATACAGAAAAAACATATATATTTATACAAATCTAAAATCCCTCTTATATATTTATTTTTTTAAATATGATTTTATGCAAAATGTTGTTCTCATTTTTTCAACAGTTTTATCCTTTTTTTATTACTTATTGAGTAAAATGCAATCTTAAATCTTTAAGTATTATTTCTATATAAATATTTGATTTAAAAAAATATGCATAATGTTTTGACATGCCAAGGAGCTAATGAATATATTTCCATGGTTTTGGTAATAGAATTTTAAAAAGTGCATATACTTTTTTTAAATATAAGAATCATATGATATGATGATAAATAAACACAACCTATATTTATATTCTTACTGTAATAGAATTTATTCAACAATTGTTCTATATAAATATTTTTTCACTTATATTATTGCAAAGATTTTGTCTAAAGTTCAGCATTTTGATATATGTTTATTTAAGCAAAAATTAAAAAAAAAATTAAAAAAAAAATTAAAAAAAATAAATAAAATAAAATATCATGAAATAAATATTTTGTTATATATATTTGATGTTAAAAAAGGAATAGAAAACAAATATTTCATAAATCATTTTTAACAAATATTTTTATTTTTCTTTCAATGGAAGCACGGAATGTATAGCCGTATGTAAGTTAGTGTAGAATATCTATCCATCATTTTGAATTTCAATTACGTTTTATTAAAAATTTGGATGTTAAAAAAATTTTCATTCATTTTAGAAGATTTATTATCCTTCAAAACGGAAAGACTATTATCATTTATAATATTAATTTTAGTTTATTATTAACAATTTTATTCAGGTTTTCAATAAACCTTACTTTATATAAACCTTACTTACTTCCAACCTTACTTTAATATATAAAGCATCTATATATTTTTATGTTTTTAAAAGGCATGTCTAAATATATTTAAGAAAATATATGGTCTTAGATGTTTTTTATTTAAAATAATATTATTAATTCCACACCCCTCCCCCCACCCAAAAAAAAAAAAAAAAAAAAAAAAAAAAATCTTCACTTAACCCTAGATCTACCGGGAATTTTATTCAAGTTTTAATAAAACGTTCTACACCAGAATTTTTATTTAAAACTATTTAACTTATTTATTTACCTTATTTTTGTCTGGTTTATATACTTAGTTTATTTTAAAGAAATTTCTGGTTTGAATGAATATTTTGTATGTACCTGTCGGGTCCAATGGACCCGTCTGGTAGACGGAGGGTTAAATTTTCTGAGAGTTCACTGAGAGATTATCTTCCATAAACATTAGCTGCCGAACTGTTATTGTATTTTCGATAAAGTGAAACAACTGTTTTCCCCTAGCGAATACAATCCTAATTTTTGAAGATATTTCCATTACAATTGTCTTTCTTCTGAGCTACTTTAATCAAATTTAAATATTTACAAGTTAAACATAAATTATTTAGAGCTATCCTAGCTTCACGAAATTATTTCTTTTAAGATATATTTGTATCTCTGAAAGGTAAAACTTCGTGTGAAAAAAAAAAAAAAAAAAAAAAAAAAAAAAAAAAAAAAAAAGGTTCTTTTAATATGATTTTTTTAAACGTGTGAGTTTTGTGATATATCGACCCCAAATTATAAGGGAAAAAAATAATTACTCACAGGAAATGTCAAACATTTTAAAGCAAGTTTTTACCTATCAACAGCATTAATTGTCAAACGAACGTAAGGTATTGTGAAAGCAATTATTACAGAAGTCACTTTATTAACGTATTCGATGTCGATAATACACTTATTTATAACCTAGATTTTCTCAGATAAAATATTGATTTTATTGCAGATAATATAGTAGATGTAGGGGTAATTAGAATCGCTTTTTGACAATTATTTGCCAGATAATGAAGTGGATTACATATTAATGTTTTGTATAATTTGACTCAGCAGGTAGTTTCTTGAAATGTGTAAAGAATTATTTTAAATGTACCCTGTTAACTGGAACATGTATATTTTTTTCAAAAAATACCTTTTAGATCTCAATAACACCATGAAATGGGTAAATGGGATCAGTGGTATTTTATCTCATACCTTACATACCATGAGTAAATTTGTTTAAATGACCTTAGTTTCAGATTTGCAGAAAGATATTTTTGGTTTTACACCTACAACTATTTTCTGAGTATTGGAAAGATAAGAAAGTTGAAAAAAAAAAGTTTTCTTAGGGATTTTCAATATCCATATATTTTACACTCTGCCTACAAAACAAAATAAAAATAAAAATTTTCTATTGGAATTTAATACCCTTCTTGTATTACAAAAAAGGTAATTTTTAAAGTAAAAAAAAAAAAAAAAATAGTCTGTTTTTTTTTTTTTTTTTTTTTTTTTTTTTTTTTCCAAAATATTATGAAATGCGAGAAACGGGGGAAAGCGATAATTCAAAGCTCATATGTTTTGAAGGAAGAAAATTCCATTTACATTGAAAGTGTTGATGCCTAATTAGGCTTAAATCATGCAGTGAAGTCTAAAATTTGGAATAAATGCAAAATAAAAATGTAAAATAAATGTTTTGCTAACGCAAAAAGTGCAGTAATGTAAACAAAAGTAGAGGTACTTCTCAAGATATGAAAACTGAAATTTTAAAGCTTGCATTCTAAACCACAATTTGATTTAAATATAAAATAAAATTTGCAATCAAATTTACCCTTAACTCAAGAACACTATGAACCTACTTACCCCCCAAAAATGTTATTTCTGGTGTAATTAGAAATCATACAGATTAATAACATTATGCTTTCTCTGTTGCAAACGTGAACATTTCCTCTTAAAAACACAATTTTTCTTAATTATAATCCATATATATGTATTTCAATATCCCTAGATTTTTTTATTTTTTTTATTTTTTTTTTTTACACAGGATTTTTTTTACTAAAACAATCTCACTTTGACAGACAACTTCTTTTTTTTGTTGTTGTTCTGAGAAAACAATGGTTACTCCTACAGGAACATAAATTTTTACTCCAAAAAATGTTGCACACCTAGAATAGTAGCCAGACTTCATAATTAGCATAGTCATTTTTTATATGTTACAGATTGCCCCTGAAGTGCCCCTGATACCAATTATACTTATCCTAACTACTCCTAACTCCCCTATACGATTTTTGAGACTATGGAATGCAGGTTTAGAGAGTAGTCATCTCTAAAAATTTACAAATCACTGTTCTACACTGAATTTTCTCACAGAAAACGATAAAATGAAAGAAACACACTTAGTTGTTGCTAATCAAGGCTAGTAATATACAAGCTACATATATAAATTATTGAATTTTTCCGCCATCTGTCCCGTATTTTTTATTTTTTTATTTTTATTATTTATTTTTTATTTTATTTATTTATTTATTTTTTTTTTTTTACTAGTGATTTAATTTTGATGACATTTTGTCCAGAATACTATATTGTACAATTCACATTTTTTTTCATGTGCAAACATTTTAATTTCTACTGTTGTATTAATTTAATCATTAGATCAAAACACCGTGGTTAAAATCTATAAAAATATGTAAAACTTGAGTAAACCGAGATACAATTTTCAAAGATATTGCAACTTGAAGATTATTTTCCGTTTTGTTAGACGATATAAAAATGGAAATTATGCTTTGTTTATATGTTAATAATTCTACAAAAACAAGAAAATTCATTGCCATAGTCGTTACCACAGTCAGGTCATTATCGCCGTTACTCAAGAACATGTTTTACTTTATTATATAAACCCTCATAGCATGCATGGTCACGGTGACGTCGTTGTGACGTCACTGTAAGTCACTGTGGTCACGTCACATCTGTGACCAAAATGCCACCCCTCAGTGATGTCACATTGTGACTGAGATGTGAACTTCTTAGAAAACTTAAAAAAATTACGAAAATTCTTTAAAACATGTTATTTACTGTAAAATTATGTTTTCCTGGCAATTAAAAAAAAATTGTGAGGTCACTGTTATGTCACTGCTATTTAACGTACGTCACGTCACATATGTGACAAAAAAACCACCATATTGTAAGTCACAGTGTGACAAAAATATGAACTTCAAAAATCTTTGAAAATGAAGAGAAATATTTTAAACAGTCACGAGTTACATGGCATAAGGAATAAAATATATTAGTGGATAGCAAATGGTAAATTCTCTCACTAAAGGGGAGAGGGGGGGGGCATAATAAACAAAGTACACGATACAATCATTAATAAACTAAATTTTCAGGCTATATTTTATCAATTTGATATCTAAGATAGTGAATGTATACTTTTTCATGATTTCAATTTTATCTAGCATTTGGATAATATAATTAGAATTAGGAATATTAAATTTATACACTTTACATATTTAGTTTGCTGGGAGGAAATTTATTTATTTATTTATTTTTTTACCGACCAGGATTATTCGAAACACTTCTGTGGTTTCAAAATAAAAAATTTCTATTACAGTAAAATCTGCACCTTTTAATGAGCACGTAGAAAGAGTCTTCAGAGTTGAGTCATCTATGCATTCCTTGCTTTAGAATATTTTTATAACTTGTATTCAAGTCATAAATTCTACTTCTTTCAGACTTTTTAGATAAAATTAACATTTTCCGAAAATAAAACAAATATACAAAATTTGTGCAAAACAAACTTCACTTTAAAAAAAAAAGAAAAAAAAAGGGGGGGGGGGCTCGTTATTACCATTAAATTTATTTTTACACCTTTTGAAAATTTAAACAATGGTATATCTAATAAACTCTAATTATGAATATTATTATTATAATTATTTAGAAAAAATGAACTTTACAATACATTTTAACTTGTATTATTTGGTACGGATAAAAAGAAAAGGTTAAATACATTGGACATTTCTTCAAATACAAAATTTTAATTAACCATACTTTCAGAAAATTACTGCGCATTCAAGTTTCATATCTCTTGCATGCAAAAACAAATAATCTGTACCAGACCATCTGCTTGAAAATCGTCTGCCCACAAAAAAATAAACATGAGAAGACGCGGGAAATAATTAGTTCACTGTTTTTAGAACATCACCTTCACCACGTCTACAACACTTTAAGATAAGGAAATGACCATTTTTGGATACACGGATATTAATAGAACTTATATGTAAGTTTTATTTAATTTAAATATTTTATTCCTGATTTGTACATATGAGTTAAATAGTTTTATGTTATATTTGTAAGAGACTGATCTTTAACTGTTAGAAGCGATATTTTAAAATTCGATAACTGCAAAGAAAAATATCTTAATCTGCCATCCCTTGAAAAAAAAAACTGCGCAGAGACTGTGCATGCCTACATTCATACTGGAATTAATATAAACATTAATTTACTCTTACTTGAGATTGAAAATGTATGGAACGACAATGATTTGGAATTATTTTATCGGCTTCTTACTATTTTTTGATTACTAACACTTATAGTTATTATTATTTTGGGGTTAAATATGATGTTCGATTATCATAAGATTACGAAACTGTTTCAGATTAGAAATTAACATTATACTGGGAAAATGTATCTTTACATATTACAGTAGTGAAACATTCGAAAGAATTTTCTTTTAGTGCTAATAATATTTTAAATTATCTTTCAAAATCCTAAATCTTCAAACCAATGTTTTCAGATTTAACATTTGCCGAAATTATAAAATAATAGGGATTCCTTATACCATATCGAAATATTTTTGAGATATTGTTAAATCTAATAATGCATTTAATTTATCTATTGAGTTTGCTGTTGTTTAATAGTACAATTATAAATCCTAATTATTATTTTTAGTGTTTTTCAAATTGGTATATTTATTTTTTTAAATTGTATGTAAGCATTTTTTCTGTTTGTGATTTTAATCAAACATTTAATTATAGACATTCTGAATCGGTTATTAAATTTTATTCTATTGTAAATTCATTTTCTACGTTTATGATACGCGTAATTATTGGCACTAAAAAGTAAAATATGATATTTAAGCATTGAAACAAAGTGTTTTTCATGCCTGATGGGAAGTTATAGATTAAACTGCTTTAGTATATATTTTTTAAAAGTTCATATAATAGAGGATACATAATATAGGACACAAGTTGAAAAGTGACTTCGGTTTGTCTCTCCGTCTGTCCGTCTAGCAGTCTGTCCGCACTCTAACTCTCGAAAATATACTCGGATTGCCCTGAAATTTTTGGATGTTATTGACGTTTACCATAGCACGGTACCTATTTGTAATGAAGTTTGTAGCATGCTTTGTTCATTTACAGGGACAGCCAAAAGTTTTCCGTTACATTACAGCCTATGGAAAAAAATCGTTTCAAATGATTTTTTATGATTTTACGCACGCTTTCAAACAGAATAAAATTTATATGCATTTATGAAGTGCACTAAAATATGCATTCTGTTAACTATGCGATGCAAAGAATAGTTATTGTTCCTTTACCGGACTAAAAAAGGAATTCAAATACATAATGATATAAGGGTGGAGGGAATTGTTTGCGGCATACTTTAATTATCTTAATCTATTTCATATATAATGAAATTGATATATATCGCTGAGGTTTACATACTATAAATTATTTCATGTATAATACGAATAATACGTATATAGCATTTACAGGGACACACAAAATATTTCAGATATTATATTGTATCCGAAGTACTGTTCATTAGCGATGATTGCTGGAAATGTATTTTTAATTATGATATGCGCTTTTATGATTCACTATATTTATGCATAGTATATGGTGTATATAAATGCTATAATTCCTATACAAGGCTACACAAAAGTATTCGCAAGGATTACTGGGTATGGGCGCAAATTGCTTAAAGGTGGTTTTTAAATGAGTTATGTTTTTTTTTTTTGCTGAACTGCATTTAATTTACCAAGATATATTTGTAGAATATAGATAAAACGATATACAGGATCACGTAAAGAATTGGATACATGGCCTTCTATAAATTATAATTTCTGGAAATGTGATTTCAGCAGTTTTAAGAGTGTCTTAGTTTGAATTAAATTTTAACTAAATGGTGGCGTGTAATAAAGATTCTAGGTAAACTACAGGGTTGTACAAAAGTATTCAAGTATGTTTCCATACATTAGTATAAATTGCTGAAAAAGAATTTCAACCTGTTAGGCGTTTTCTTGCTAAACTAAATTTTCCCATTATATAGTATATATACACTTAAAAAAATGGGAAGTCAAAATTGAGTAAAAAGTACTCAATTTTAAATGCGTCACATACTCAAAATAGCTCCGATCCAAATGTACTCAAAGTTGAGAAACACATGTACTCATTTTTTATTCATTGGTTGTGATCAAATATGAATCATTATGTACTGCCCCCCTCCCCCCCCAAAAAAAGAAAAACCTAAAATTTAAAGTAAAAATGTACTGACATTTATTTCCCGTTCAAAGTTCTTAATAAGAAATGTTTAATTGATTATTTATTAAGAAAAATAGCAAATTTCTTAACAAGATACTCAAATCGAATATTTTTATGACAAGAGCATTATTTCCAAGCACTTTTAAATTATTTTTTAAATGCTGTGCATATTTTAATATTTACATTACTAAAAATCATTTATGCCGCCATAAATGAAATGAACCATTACAGGGTACAAAACTATTCGTTTGTTTGGGTTTGATAACATGTGATGTTTCAAAATAGAGAAAGCATGGGTTCATTTTTGATCCAAAAATATTCAATTCGATATGAGTACGTCGGTTTACTTATTTTTGAGTACTTCATTTTTCTCAGTGTATCAACCTACAGATCAAATACAGGGCTGTTCAAAAGAATTGGAAAACATATTTGGCTATGGACGGTAACTGCTGAAATCAATTTTTCAAATGTTTTATGAATTTTCTAAAATGTTTACTTAGTTATCTTATTTACGTCATTTCCCTAAATTACGATGTCTTGTTAAAGCATTCAGAAAGTGTTGGAAAGTATTTTATAATCTATGATTAACACATGATTTTTCTTACTCGTTTTTTTCTATTTCCCAGATCAGTCTTTTCCTATAAAACATACCAAATCTATTTAGCTCATATTCACAAAATACAATATACGCGGGAATAAAAAATTTAAATAAATATCGCTTATCATGCCGCTCTATAAATAATAGTTGTATTAATATCCGTGAGTCTCCATGTTCGTATTTAATAAAGCAATGACAAATCACAACAAATTAAAAAATTTACACATTCTAAATATCAAGCTTGAACTCAATATCAAGCATAGAACTTAATATCAAGCATAGAACTGAATAAAAAAATATGTCAGTTGATAAGCATTGTTTTTTAAGTGGAAAAATTTAAAATGATTTAGAAGAATAGGACTCCAAAATAGCGATATTTTGCTAAAAAGTACGGTAAAAAGATAAGACTTTATATTTACAGCAAAAGGTTATTTCAAAATACATCGCTGTATTAATACTTAGAAATTTTTCCAGAGAGAATCCTTCGCCTTATATACAATATTTCAAATGAAAATTAAATATCAAATTAATTGCTTAAAAGGCGCAAAGGCCAACATAGTGAAAAAGATTCCAAGCCGGAACTCGAACCCGGGCCATCAGTATAGCACACTGACATTCTAAAGACTAAACCACATGGAACGACGCCCAGTCTGTAAAATTTCTCACTATTACAGGTTGGCAAGGCTACAAACGCAGCACAAGATGGAATATTTATCGTGAGCCACCGACATGCGGTAAACACGAAACTTAATGAAATCCAGCATCGAAACTATATTAATAATTGGAAATTTTTCCAGGGAGAAACATTCGCCTTGCATACAACATTTCAAATTAAAATTGCCTTTTAAGCAATTAATTTGAAATTTGAGTTTCATTTGAAATATTGTATGCAAGGCGAATGGTTCTCTCTGGAAAATTTCCAAGTATTAATATGATTTCAATTGATGCTGGATTTAATTAAGTTTCGTGTTTGCATCATGTTGGTGGCTCACGCTAAATATTTCATGTTGTGCTGAGTTTGTAGCCTCGCCATCATGTAATAGTGAGAAATTTTCCAGCCTGGGTATCGTTCCATGTGATTTAGTCGGTAGAATGTCAGTGCGCTGTACTAATGGCCCGGGTTCGAGTCCCAGCATGGAATCTTTTTCACTATTTGCGTCTTTTAAGCAATTAATTTGAAATTTGATTTTCATTTGAAATCACAGTGTTTATGACAAGTTCGTCACAAATGACCCATATTTCACAAATTGGTCACAGTGTGACTTCAAAGCATTGTCGCTTTCGTCACAGGTTCGTCACAAAGTTAATGCCAAAATAGTCACAAATGACACACTTTTCACAAATTTGTCACACCGTGACTTCACAGAGTGGTCACAATGTGACGTCACAAACGACCTCTAAAACGGCCATAACGACCTCGCATTCTAGTCACTATGACGTCATATCGACGTCACGTGACGTCACATCGACGGTCACAAAATCACAGTGTGACTTCACAACGACGTCGCCGTGACGTCACCATGCCTTACGGGAATAGTATTAATTATATATATGTATATATATGTGTGTGTGTGTGTTTTTACAGCTTAATGTTTTCTGCATATGAAACTCGTATTTCTATTAAAAGAAACATACAATGAAAGAGTGCAATAAATATAAATTCAATGAAAGGGTATTATTTTTACCTTAATTTTTTAAATAATGTAAAAGAAGGCGTATACATTTTAATTTTTTAAATTAAATTAACTGTACTTTTTTATGTTAAGGAAATTAACATCTCTTTTACAATTTTTATATAAAAAGTTATTCTGAGTGAGAAGATGCATTGATTTTAGAGCAATGATATACATATGTAGGAATAAAAATAGGAATAGATTTAGGAATATAATTGAAAAAATATACTACATTATTTGTAAAATGCATAAAATTGACAAAATTTCCCTTTTCTGATTTTCTGTACATATAACAATAAATAATCGAAAACGAAAAAATGTACTTTTGGAACTACACATTAGTATAAGATTTTTTTTTTATCTGTTGTAATTGTTATTATCCTTTTTTTTTTAAACTTTACATTTATCATGTGAAACAATCCATGTCCTTGAATATATTACAGTTTCATTATTTTTAAAACATGTTAAAAATTATTATTAATTATATTGTTGCTCATTTTACTTGTCGACAATATAAGCAGAGTCATTAAATAATTCGAAAATAATACAAATTTTCATTTATTAATCTGCTAAAAATACTACTACCAAAAAATTTTAACAGCCATTAAAATTTTAACACAGAATAAATAAATGGATTTTTAACTGAAATGTGACATTATATTATTCATTCGCTAGAGCTAATTTGCTTCAATTAATTAAACTCCCTTTAAAACATATTTGTCAATAGTTTGCAAATTTGTTTCTAAATAAATTTTCATCATAACAGTTTGTACGAATTAAGAATGGAAGTATTTTTGTATAGAAAATAGAAAAATTAAAACAATTTTTCTTCCGATGTTGCTTTAATTTGATTAACTATTAATGCAATTAAGGTTGTGTGTGTTTTTCTTTTTTATAATTTTAGTTCATTTAGTTAATTGTACTAAAAAAAAAATCTTGTTCTAGCAAATGTTTGCGAAATAATAAAGGGAATTATCTTCAGAAACCTCAGTGTCAGTAACCAAATATATCCGATATTTTTTTTAACAAGGGAAAAAAAAAAAAAAAAAGAAAAAAAAAAAGAAAAGAAAGAAACGTGCCCGAGTACATTTACAGTGCAAATAATATGTTTGTAAAACAAGCAGTGTTTTTTTTTTTTTATTATTATTATCCTATAATAATTCTTTTATTAGAGAATAATAAGAAGTATTATTATTAGAGTATATTAGAGTATTATTATTAGAATAATTATTAGAGAATAATATAAAAGAATTATTATTATAGAGAATAATCAATAGAGAATTCTCTATCCACATTTTTAAGTGGAACGGACATGTTCACATTCACATTAAAAATACAATTAACAATATTTTGTTACTATTCCATGTATCCATGTATATAAATTACATTATGAAATTGAAAATGTTTATTTGCGCATGAACAGCATCAGCAAAACCCGACATTTTGTGTTGAAATGATTAATCAATTCTTAGTACAATTACTCGAAACGTTCATTTTTGTTTTCCCTATTGAGTCTCAGGACTCTTACAGTTTCAAAACTTCAAAATTTTAATTTTTTTAAATGTTAAACTCCTATAATTTCTGAACATTTTGATATAATTGTTTCCTTGAAATTACCATTAGAACAGAAGTTATGGATTTTAGAATTATACCCACTATAAAATTTCAAAACATATGTTTCATGTTAATCTGTATGTATAATCTGTACCTAAAACTTTCTTTTCACTGTTCAGAAAAATATTTTTAGGTGATTATACTGTTGACATTTTCAAAATTTTACATTAGATAAATTCAAATTTGCATTAAAAATATAAATCTGATTTTAAATACAAATTTATTTAGGTTCAGGGTAATTACTATAATCTGAGGTATAAGTAGGCATAAAAATTTCCATTCTACTTAAAAGTTTTATTTTGTAATAGTGCGTGTAATCTGTTATGCCGATTTTCTGCTTGTCAAATGTCTGACTGTTTGGAGTCCCCTGTAATGCTAATTCTGCATCTTGAAATTTTTAAGTATTTGAAATGAAAGAAAATTCTTATATCTTTCATCCCAATTAAAATTGTGTCTTACAATCAAATACGTTTTAAAATATTAAATCTTGAAAACAGTCTTTTTTTTTTTTAGCTCACAGGCTATCAAAGTCTGAGAGCTAATGTGTCCGTCGGTTCTGTATGTAAACATGTATGTATGTACGGAACGCGATATCTCATAATAGAAACATTCGATTTGCAAATTTTTTTCTAGGTTCATTCTGATAAGGCGCTTCCCTGATTAGTTCCGGGGGTTAATTGGTTAAGTATAAAGGAGGGGAAGGTGGCAAATACCCCCCCCCCTTAATTGAGATAAATGAGTTTTTCATGCAGAATTATTCGATTTGCTCCAAATTTGTTATAAAGATTTTTTTATGTTAAGTAGCTTCTCTGATTAGATTTGGAGGTTTATTAGTTAAGTATAAAGGTGGGCTACGCCCCTTAATTTAGATAAATGGGTTTTTCATGCAGAATTATTCGAATTGCTTCAAATTCGGTATACCGGTTTATTATGTTAAGAAGCTGCCTTGATTTATTTTGAGGTTCATTAGTTAAGTATAAAGAAGTCAAAGGGGGCTACCTCCCCCCTTTATTTGGATAAATCGGTTTTTCATGCAGAGTTATTCGGTTTGCTCCAAATTTGGTATACAGGTTTATTATGTTAATGAGCTGCCTTGATTAAACTTGTAGGTTTATTGGTTAAATATAAACGGTGGAGGTAGTCCCTCCTTAATTTAGATAAATGGGTTTTTCATAGAGAATTATTCGATTTGCTTTGAATTTGATATCCCGGTTTATTCCGATATGGCGCTTCCTTCATTAGACTTGGAGGTTCATTGGTTAAGCATAAAAGGCGGAAATGAGGCAAGTCCCCTCAACTTAATTTAGATAAATGGACTTTCATGCAGAATTATCCAATTTACTTTAATTTTTTTTCTATGTTCATTGTGATAAGGAGGTTTCCTGGTTAGATTTGGAGGTTCACTAGTTAAGTATAGAGGGGGGAAACAGGGTTTAAACCCCCCTTAATTTAGCGATATGATTTTTTTTTTCATGCAGAATTATCTGATTTGCTTCAAATTTGGTATACCTGTTTATTATGTTAAGGAGAGTCCCTGATTAGATTTGGAGGTTTATTGGTAAATATAAAAGGGGGAAACGGGTATTAATCGCCCTTTATTTATTTTTTGAGAGGCATTATTCTTTGAAATAATAGTTTAATATACAATTAGTGTGAATAGGCCATGATCTCAATGCCATCAGTTTAATTGGGCAGATTCCTTTTACTATTTGTGTCATGAGACCCCTTAAGCGGAAAAAAAGACTTAGTTTTTTAAGATAATTATTTAATCCACTTTCGTAATTATCAACATTTTATTGGTTTCTGAGGTAATTTTAGCTAAAAGTAGGCTTTTAGAAACCACGAATAACTCGGAAAAGGTTATGTCATATTTTCGGGAAATTTGGATAAATCCCTAAATATTTATTATATTCTATTGTGTGTAAGTAAAGAAAAATGAACCGATTTCATGTTTTGAATATTTTTCAGACAGAAAAGACAATAAAATATTAAATAAACAAATCTACAACTTAAAATTAATACCATAAAGGTTGAAGGCAGGTGTAAAAAACCTTCAAAGACGAATGCATTTAGCTAAAATATAATCTGTTGTTATTTTTCATTTCCTATGCCTCCTTTTTCCACTCTTAATTTAAAAAAGACACGCTTCTCAAGGATTTAAAATGCATTGTAGCAAAGTGTCACATTTTTTCAATTACTTCTATTTTTTTTTCTCAAAATTACTCATTTTGAACAGGTAACCAATTTTCGTAAATGTATTAATATATCTAGTAATTCAAATATGGAAAAAAAACTAATATTGTTATGTGACCAGCTAGTATTTTCTTAGATATAAAACAAAAGAATTGTTTTTTTTTTATGAAATCTAGGCTGATAGATAATTTATTTTAAAAGTATTTATCTTTAGGTTTGTTTAATATTATATTTTATATCTTAAGTAGAGCAAAGATATAAAGCAATTGCTTCCTGCCTTAAGATACTGTGTTCCTTAACTGTTCTTCTTATTTCATTTCAATTTCATTGCATGAAAGTTATTAAATTCATTTAAACGTAAGATTTGAGAAATTAGGTCCAAATAATTAAATGTGTTTGAAGGTTACTCTTATACCCTTGTAATGTTATTTCAATTAATGAAAAGCCAATTCGTCCACGTCCTTTGTATATTGAATTTATAGAAATATACGTTAGGATACTTAGATAACATAACCTTTTCAATTTATTCAATCAATATAACTAAGGGAAATAAATATTAGAAAATAATTTAGCTTATTTCCGTCCCATATAATACAAAACTGAAATATTTTACTCATATTATAGTTCTATCCTATTAGTGCATCTTAATGTTTTCATATATTACTGCGTTAGAAACACCTATTTTTATTAAAAGATTTATATGACATTATGAAAAAACCCTATGTCTTACATATTATGGGAAGAATACTTATTAGACGACATAATAACATAAAAATGACACCCATATGCAATAATTAATGAAATACCGTTACGGTTACCTTATAATAATGTAATAGAAGACGTATTTTTTTTTTTCATTTCACAAATAAAATTAAATATAAAAATTATTTTTTGTGTTAAGTAAATAAAACTCTCTTTTACAATTTTTATATAAATAGTTTTTTTTAAGCGAAAAATGCCAGAATACACGAGAAATAATTTGCATATGCAGCAGTAAACAAGGGAAACTGTTTAAAAATAGGAATTAAAAACACCATAACATATTTAGAAAAATGTATCAGTTTTACAAAATTATTCATTTGTATTTCCCTGTACATATAGTATCACATAATCTTAAAAGAAATCCCTCTAATTTTGCCACCAAAAATTAGTATGATATTTTTGTTATCTATTGTATTTTTTTTTCAGAATACTGTATTTATTATACGTGAAACAATCCATGTAATTTAATACATTACAGTTTTATTATTTTAAGAACATTTTAAAAATTCTCATTGATTATATTTCCGATCATTTTTCTCAGTTCCGATGAATTCTCAGTTATCCACGACTCCGAAAGTGCGTTGCCTTTTCTTTAGAAACCTTTGCGTCACTGACTAAAATATATCCGATTTTTTTAAACAAAGAAAAAAAGGAAAAAGGTCCGATTATATTTACAGTGCATTAATATGTTTTTCCAACAAAAAATGCGTTTTTTTTTAATTTGTAAACGATGCTTTATAAACATTTTTTATGCTTGCTGCAAAGGCATGTTCAACAGAAAACATGCTAAAATAACAAAATAATGTAATGACATTAACATTATAATTAACAATATTTTGTTACTTTTGCAAGCATACAAATTCTGTTACGCAACTGAAAATGTTTATTTACGTATTGTTAGTATCAGGAAAATCCGATATTTTGTGTTGAAAAGACTGCTCAATAGACTGTAAAACTACTCGAAGCGTTCTTTTTATTTTTCCTTAAGCGGGCAGGAAAAAAATAACTTTATTTTTGAAAGTAATTCAATTCCGTAACTCTCAGAATTGTATTGGTTTCTGAAGTATGATTTGCCAAAAGTAGAATTTTCGAAACCGTCGATAACTGGGAAGAGGTTATGTTATATTTTCGTGAAGGTCATGAACCCGTTTATATATTATTTTATAAGTGAAACAAATGAACCATTTTGATATTTTGAATATTTTTCAGAAAGAAAACACAATCAAACAAAAGAAAAAAAAATAAACTGCGATTATAAAGTAATACTATAAAGAGAGAATACCGATGTAAAAAACTTTATAAAAGAATGCATTTAGCCTAAAAATAATCTGTGGTTCTTCCACATTTCCAATGCCTCCTTAATTCTTATTTCATTAAAAATACACACTTCTCACGGATTTTAAATGCTTTGTACAAATAATCAACATCTCTTCAAAAAATTTATAATTTTCCTCTCAAAATTGTTCATTTTGAACAGACAATCAGTTTCAGTAAATTTATTACTAAGAATACATATTTTAACATGGACAGAAGAAAATATTGTTATGTGATCCGCTAGCATTTTCTGAGAAATAAAGCATAATTGCGCATACGTAACTGCGCTTAAATATTACTTATCAACTAGTAAATCTGCAGATCAAGAGCCTCAACGTCATCTCAGCAACTTATTGTTTTTAGCAAATTTTGCTTAATATTAATCTTTCTACAAAAACAAAATTTAAACTTTTAAATTACACAAACATTTATAGAAGGAGAAAAAAATATTTCGATGGTTTCAGACATTAGAAGCGTTAAATTAAACACGTTGTTATGTAATGATATTCTGAAATTCTCACGAGCTACTTATTCTAGTAATTTTTATATAATAAAGCAAATTTCTTCAGGGGGGTGCCCCCCCCCTGAACCCCCGTTGTGTAATTTTTTTTGCATTTGTAATTTTCTATTGATTGAGTTAATGATTATCCTATATCTTAGATTCATTTTTACACTGCGATTTATAAGGATAAGCAACAATTTGGTCAAACATTTTACGTTATCCTAATATCCATACAGCAGTATTTACTTGCCTGCTAACTACAAACATCTGTATCTAGTGGATAAAGAACTTTTGGAAATGTAAACTGAGACATCTAATTTAGAAATCTAATAATAATTTTGATTACCATTCTGGAATATTTATATCTAAGATCTAATCTAAATATCTAAAAATGTACTCGATAGCATTAACTTACTAAAATCACCCTAAAGTAAGGGGAGTTCTAAACCTAACGGTTAATAATTCATCATCGTGTCCACTTCCAATTGACTAAATAGATAAACGTGATATGGCGCCGTTAAGTATTTTTTGTGATAGCCTTTTAATAGTATCCACATTTAATTTAAAATCGTGATGTTACAAACACCGTTGAAATTTGATGCACACCTGTGTTCAGGTCAAATTACGAAAGGTTAACTAACCTTTTATTTCCCTTAGCCGGGCATTTTGTTTCATTTTTCGTAATAGGGATTATTTTAATAATTTATTTTACACTCTACAAGCTGTTACACGGGACGTTGTTCACGTAGCATTAAAATAGAGATAAATGCATTAAATAAAACATTTCACTCACCACCAGACATGACAAGTCTCAGGCTTTTTGCACAACACTATTACCTTACAGAAAATGTTGTTCTTTTAAATCGCGCAAATGTTCCAATTAAATAAAGTAACATTTTTTTGTATTAAAATACTGGCAGCCCTGCTCCTCTTAATAGAAACATATATAGTTAACCAACACTTCATCACATTTTATAGGAAACAATACGGAATTTCTTATTTGTATGACCTTACATATATCTCAGTCATAAAAATGTAAAATTTTGTGCCAATTAATGCACGCAATTGCGAAAATGAAATCGCAAAGAATGAGAAAAGGAAGGCCAAGTAAAATCGTGTAAATCGAGGAATCTTTCTTCGTAGTGCTGGGAAAATACTGCTACAAAAACTATTTTAGGTGGTATTTGGTGTGAAATGTTTATATGTATTCATTCCTGTCCTATATATCTGTTTTTTATTTTTTATTTGCTTATTCCATTTTTCTTTTGCACGTGAAAATCTTACAAATTAAAATTAACTCTTTGGGAGAAATTGTTATTCATTTTTTTTTTTTTTTGGCAACAATAAAGTTTATAAAATTTAACAGAATAATGTCAGTTTATTCTGTATGAAAATAACGAACTTTTTCATTTATAATCAAATAGTTGAATAAATAAATGAAAATATTATTCTATATAGTATATAAATACTATTTTCATTTCTGCGTTTAAATCAATCTATATGCAAATATCTATACAAAGGCATTCATTAATTCATTCCTTTTAACTTTGATTTGACTTTAAAAACCATACATACTTTCACATTTATGATATTTTTAGATGAGATATAGTTGCTACGCAACGGTTAAAAGAAAAATAATGAAATATAAGTAAATTCATAAAATAAAATGTTTTATATTATTCGAACACATGTATAAAATTCCATCATAAGTTATATACCTAATTTAAAAGCTCTGACAAATGTTTTGACAAAATTGCAAACTAATAGGAATAATTTACTACTCTTATTTAAAAATTTCAGCACCAAAAATTTACCATTTAAATCCATTTTTTATATGAGCCATTTCTTTCAACAAATGAAAATTTGAAAATCGTCTGACTTGCCATTGAAAAGCATTACAGAGCAAAATGAAATATTCTATATTTCCCGAACGAATGAATCAAATTTAACCAAAAACCATACAGCTAAGTCCGAGTACCTCATCAACATGCCACATTAATTTCAAGCCGATCGGATGCTTTTTGCGGCAGTTATCGCGGAACAGACGGACAGACAGACAAACGGAAATCAAAACTTTTCGTGTCTCCACAGTAAGCCTTCACTGACGTTTCGGCAATTATTGTACTAGTAAATCTGCAGATCAGGAGCCTCAACGTCATCTTTGCAACGTCATCTTTTTTAACACTCATTGCATAATATTCAACTTCCTACAAATCGCTTTTTAAAGTTTTCAAATTACATAAATATTTATGAGCCTACAAGATACTTCGTAAAGTTTCAGAAATTAAAAGTGTTAAACAAGTGGTTGTACATTGATGTTCTGAAATTCTGATGAGCTACTTATTCTGGTAACTTTTTAAATCAAAAATTGCATTTCTTCAGGGGGGCTCTGCCCCCCTGAACCCCCCGTAGTCTATTTAAATTTACATTCGTAATTTTTTATTGTTTGTGCGGATGGTTACAGTATATACAGGATGGTTACAGTTAGATTTTTTTTACGCTGTGATTTATAAGGATAAGCATAAGTTATTTTATAAATTAATAAAATTTAAATTTAAAAGAAAATATTCATGTTAACCGTACACAGACAACAAATCTTAAAGTGACAAAAAAAATGTAACCCTAAAATCCGTTACATTCGGCACAACACAACGACGTGCTTATAAAAAAAAAAAAAAAAAAAAAAAAAAAAAAACGGATGAAGTCAAAGAATTTGGTCCCTGTTCCACGTGCTTGATTTGTTTGGGCCGAATGAGGGCATTTAAATCTGAGCGATAACGCACATCGTATTGCAAACTGTTTTCACGGCATACTGCATCTCCATCTATCTCTTTCCTCAGTGAATAATAGTTAATTTTATTTTACCCAAGATCTTTTTATTCCAGCATCTTTGTTTTCGATAAATGACGTCTAATTCACCTGCTATGCGTACTTACTCAAAACTTTTCATCTTGTTATATTAAGAAATACTCCAGAGTTTTCTTTTTATTTTTAATATGCCGCCATATTAATTTTTCTATTCTTAATTTTATTTTTCATTTTCCTGTTTCACGACAAAACATTTCAATTGAAAATTGTTTAAAAGAAAATATTATTCCGGGTTTTGATTTTCCTGGCAACAATTAAAGAAATATTGGTTATTTGTTATGGGAAAATGTTACGTTATTCTCTATGAAAATAATGAACTTTTGTATGTTTAAGCAAAATATTTCAATAAAATAAATAAAATAAATGAAATATGGCCTATTTTTATTTCTGGGCTAAAATCCTTCTATATGCAAAGATACAAATGCATTAATTCATCTGTTTTGACGTTGGCTTTACTCAAGCATTATACACGCAATTATACTAATATTATTAGGGCCAAATACGTTGCTAGGCAACAGAGAAAGAAAAGGAAAAAAAAAAGAAATATGCATTATGTCAATTTGATAAAAGAAAATCCTTTATATTATTGGAAAACATGCATAAGATTCCCCCCGATATTATAAACCTAATTAAAAAAATCTCGGAAATATATTGACATAATTTATTGGAATAATTTAATAATGTTATTTAAAAATTTCAACATCAAAAATTTACCATTTAAATCCATTTTTCATATGAGCCATTTTTTTCAACAAATGAAAATCTGAAAATCGTCTGACTTGCCATTGAAAAGCATTATAGAGCAAAATAAAATGTTCCATATTTCCCGAACGAATGAACCAAATTTAACCAAAAACTATACAGCTAAGTCCGGGTACCTCATCAACATGTCCAGTGAATTTCAAGCCGATCGGATGCTTTTTGCGGCAGTTATCGCGGAACAGACAGACAGACTAACAGACAGACAGACTAACAGAAACCAAAACTTTTCGTGTCTCCACAGTAAGCCTTCACTGACGTTTCGGCAATAATGTAATTTCTGCAAAAAAGAACTGACCAGAAAAATAAACGTTACATTGTATAACGTCAGATTTATTTCTTAATTAATTAAAGCTAATGAAATTAAAATGGAAAGATATTTAAACATCAGTTTTTGTGTATGAGCTTCTATTCAAATCTATAATAATGAAAGAAAAATACGAATCTATTACAATCAAGGTATTAGTAGAATAAAATGTATTTCTGCTGAGCGAAAGAAAAGTTTATCAAAAACTATTTATGTGAGGTAAACACTGGCTTGAATTTAAATGAATAATTCATTATTTAAAAATATAATTAGCAGATTGTGGTTTGGGGAAAAAAAATGCATAAAGTTGAAGTAAAATGTGACTTTAAATATGATACTTTAAAATATTTCTAACTTGATGAAAATTCATGATGAATATCTCTTTCGGTAATTAAAAATAATGAATTCGATTGTTGCATTTCTAGGTAAGAGTTAAAATGCCAAAATGTTAATTATAAAGTGATTCAGAGAATTTTTTTTAATTAGTAAACAATTACGTTTTGGAAATCGATAAAAATTTCTTTTAATTGAAAAAAACAGTTTCAGCAAACATTTCTCTCAGTGTTTAAAACTACTAAGTTAAAACAAAATGCGAATCATTCAATATTTTTGAGCAATTACCATACGAAATTAAAATTTCACAAATAAATAAGTAAAACGCTTATTTAATAGACCGGTAATCGAAATACGCGATTAAATTCTGAAACATCCAAAATAATAAAAAGCTTCTATAAGAAATTGTTCACTATAACAGCTAACAGAAAACGTTTTAAAATACTTTTTGGAGTAGTCTATGGACGATTTAAGAAATTATTCTAAAAGTGAAAAATAAAGAGTTTTCAATTCCAAGGGAATTTCACCACAGAGTAGCACATGCAATATTGTGTACACTATCTTGTTTCTAAGCAACATATATTTGATACAAACCCTCATATTTTTGCTTTTTTTGGGAACAACGGATTTCGAGCTTATTCTTCCGACGATAATTTTCATAATTTTCAAGCTCTGATTTTGAGACTTAGTTGCTCTATACACTTAGCTAGTACATTATGCGCATTATATTTTGATTACATTGCGCATGCGCAGTGGAACATTTTTTAGAAAACCTGCTCATTTTTCATCCAATTTTTATTATACTTTCTTAAATAGATCTTTCTTAAATAGAATTTATCTTAAATAGAAGAAAGTATTGTAATCGAAATTTTTTTTCACTTCCGGTTTTCGACGGATTTACATGTTTTAGGGGTCAGAGATCACCCAAAACATGTTTATAGAAAATGTGTGTCTGTCCGTGTGTCCGTATGTCGCCATTATCCCATCGAAAAGCGTATGAAGTTATGCATAGAATTGAACCAATTTTTTTAAGGTTTTGGGTATAGCAAGCAGGTCCTCCATTACTTTTGAAAAAATCCGCCTACAGGGGGCACTGTAATAGTGATTTTTGAGGCATTTTGAATATTGTACCATCAAAAAAGTATGAATTTATGCATAGAATTGAACCAAATTTTTATTTTAAGTTTGTGGCTATGGCAAGTAGGTCCTCCATTAATTTGGAAAAATTCCGCCGGTAGGGGTGCTCTAATAGAGATTTTTGTGGCTTTTTGAATATTGTACCTGTGACAGCGTTTCTGTCTGATAGCTATCATTTTTATTCAAAATTAATTTAAAACATAACTTTCTTACTTTTAGGTCATATTATCCTCCCCCCCCCCCATCTTTCTTATGCTGAAATATGTAATTAAATTCATTTCTCAAAACCATCCAGATTTTTATTAAAGTGTTTTCTTTCTTCTTTCTAAAAACATCTTTATTTCAGGCCGCTCAAAGATTCATTTCTTTTTTTTCCTTTTTCCTTATCTGTCCGTTACCGCTCCCAGTGCAAAGAAATAAATAAGAATTAAATGACACAGCTGCTAGTATCAAGGTTTTCATTTCCTTGCATTGGATTTTTCCCGCGCCGCAGTGATAAGAAATTTTTATCCCTACTAATACGTGAACGTTGAATATGTATTAAAAATAAAAAGTAAAAATGAACGAATCTTATGGGAAGCATGTATTTTTCGTGTTTTATGGTCGAGCTAAAAGCCAGATGTCCTGGATTTTTAGCATTTTTCTCATCGATCAATCTGCAGTCTGCAATTTCATGTAACAGTTAGTTGGGCAAAGGCCTATCTGTAATATAAACAATTTCGGTTTGTCTGTTACTTTTCTCATCCTAATTAGAAGCGCTTACTTGCAATCTCGGCCTCACCCGTCCGGTAGTGACACCACATTTTTGCGGTAATGTTTATCGCCAAAACCCTTTGTTCACTTTCGCGCAGTCACCAAAAGTTTGTAAATTGGCGATTATGTGCAACGTCAAGATTTCTAGACTTCTTGCAAAAACTTCACTTCTTTTTCAGCTTTCGAGATGTAAAGTTGTCTAAAAGTAAAGGCGCTTTGGCGTCCCATGTATTATGGGGGTCTCTCTCTCCCATTTTTCTCTAACTGAACCACCTTTCAAGAAAATGTTTTTAAATAAACAGTAGTTCCAGTAAATTTATAGTTGGAGTTCTTTAGCATTTTAGAACCCGGTCTTCAATCTATGTTACATATTTTGGCGCATCGCCTATATATTTTTCTCCAACTTAGTAAAAAAAAAAAAAAAAAAAAAAAAAAAAAAATGCATGTTAGAGAGAGAAATCCCCCCCCCCCCCACTTAAAATCATTCAAGTACCCCAATCAAGTACTCTCGCAGTAATTTTCTTCAAATTCTAGGACTGTATTTTTCAACGATGCCGGACCGTGTGCCTTCCTGGTGTGCCGTGATATCCTGCACTCATAACATCCTGTGCTTGATGGATGGATGCGATTTTCTCCGACGGACAGTGATGGAACGCATTCTAGTCTTTCTTGGCTCACCGAGTGTGCATCTTCGAGCCATTCTTGTTTCGCCTGTGTGCCTCCCCCCCCCCCTCTGATGTCGGTCCGGTATTCTCGCTCATCGCCGTTCCACCGACCCGATTTGAGGAGTAGAAGTTTCTTCGTACCTGCATCATCTCCTTCCTCGGATGATTATACATTATTCGACTCCTCTCAGATGTCAACTAGTACGATAATTATTCATCAAAACCTGAGTGTACCATTGACTTCAGCGGCTGGTGTTGTGATTATGCTCGTGTTAGCTTAAGTGTGCCTTGTGGTTTGTTTTTTGTGTTTAAAGAAAAGAAAAGGGCGGTACGTACAGAGTGAGATAGAAACTTTGCGTATCTGATCGAAAAGCTTGTGTTTATGCCAGTGTCACATTACTTGTGTTGTGCATGTTTCAGCGAAAAAAAAAAAATTCTCACGTTACATGAATTCAAGGATGTTGCAAAAGTTATAATAGTGGTGTTCTCCTTATAAAAAAAGTATACAGTTTTTATCGTCTGATGTCTAAACATCCGATAGAAAATTTGTCGCATAAAAAAAAGTGACAGAGCTTGTGCTTCCAGAAAATATCTGAAATATATTTGAACAATGCATTTTTTTTCGTGTGTGTGCTTCATCCAATATCCGATAACATAGTAGGACTTGTGCACATTTAGTTAAAAAACTGCTTGCTTCACCAGTCAAAATATATAAAAGGAGCGGTGTCAAAATTTTTATTATGATTATTATTTTCTGTTTGTGATCGTGCCACATTTTAAAAAAAAGAGGACAGTGAAGAATGACGGCGCAGAAGGGCGTCACTAAAAATTCGGCGGATACTAAAAAAATAGTGTTCTATATTTTATTGCATGACATTTTCTGCTTAAAAAAAAAGGTGACTAATATTCACAGCAAAAGCATGAACACGGAAAATTCAATTTTTACTTTTAAACTTTAATTGTAGTAAATACAGTAAATTAGTTATTATTGTTTTGCTTTATTTTTTTATCTGTAGGTATGCGTTATGATTTATCAATTTCCCTTTTCATGCTGTTTGGGCAAAAAAAAAAAAAAAAAAAGAAAAATGAAATGATGACTTCTTACTATTCATTATGTTTGTTAGCATGAACAGAGAAGCTTACGAAATTTAAGCGTTATATTTTAATGTTTTATTTGGCACTTATAATTTTTTGTCTTCTCTTTTGATGCTTTATTTTGAAAGGTAAGTTTTTTTTTTTTAATTGCAGTATTTCAGTGCATATTTATTTTATATTGATAGTTAGGTGATTCATTATTTTCCATACAGAAAATAAAATGTCATTTAGTTAAAATGTGTTTGTGATAGGCTAGGCATATTGACATTTATTGTCACCGTTTCCAAAGGTGCCTTATAAAATTTTCTTGGCTATTATTGGTAGTTAGTTATATATATGTATTTTTGCTTTTACTCAGCATTTATAAGCTAATATTATTTTTGCATGCATATTATTGGAAGATGTTGCAGTGATTTTGTGCTGTTTTCTATATAATATCTGATGGTTTATAAATTTTTCTTACTGTATGAATATTTCAGATACTGCATACTTTTAAAATAGACAGAATTTTTTTTTTTGAGAACTTCCCCATTTTTTTTTTCTCTTTTAATCTGCTCATTCAAAAAAAAAAAAAAAAAAAAAAAAAAAAAAAAAAAAAGAGAGAGAAAGGGAGAAAGGGAGAGAAAATATTTGTTTTGAATTTTTTCTTTTTCTTGCTGTTTTGCTCTAATACAGTAACTAAATTTTAAATTATTGTGCCATCTTTTATATTTTGTTTAATTCTTCTTTGGCTACTTTTTCCAACAGTTTTGAAAAATGTCACAGGCCGATAGCCATCCAGAATTAGAAGTATCTATGGCTGAATTAAAATGTTCTCTGCCGTACATGTTTGAGGAAGCACTTAACAGATTTGCGGTAAAGGTAAACACAGAATTCCCTATACTGCAGGAACAAATTGGTAGTAAAAACAATGACACTTAGTTGAAAATATATCTTCTATGCATAAGAAATTTTTATGGGAATTTCAAATTTTGGGTAATTTTTTTCAGGTTATAAAAGATGATTATGTTAGGTTGCAGAATAAGAACAAAAATTTACAATTGGTTAACACAAAAATTTTGGAAAGATTGCACGCACGCACAGTAAAAGAGAAACATAAAGTTGAAATTATTAAGACTAGTTCTCAAAATCAAAGCACATCCGAGGCATACAGCGAAATATTATCACCTAAGCGGATTGAAAAAACACAAATAGATACATGTGAATTCACCAGTCTGACTGAAAATTTCTTGCAGCATAAGTCAAATATTATTTCTGATTTGAAATGTCCACAACAAAATAAAGGTACTACAGAAGTTACCACTTCTCCTAAAAATAGTAACTTTTCGTCCACTTTTAAGCAGGATTTGAAACCAATTTCAGTTATAATTTGTCAGTTGCCAGAAAATTTTAATATTCCTGATATTCTTTTGGCAATTTCTGACTTAACTGGTATATCCACACCTTCTATTCAATTTCAACAAAAATATAAGATGAAATATGTTGAATTATTTAATTGGATATTTCTAATGCCCCCAAAGATAGATAAAATGTTAATTATTCATGGCGAAATCAAAATTCAGCCTACTGGTTACCCTGTAAAAAGATACGTTTCAGTAAAAAGATGTTTTACAGGTCAAAATCTTCTTCTACAGGCAAAATCATGCACAGATAAAATTAGGTGTCCTGTATGTGCCTTATCACATAAAGATCCTCATTGTTCAAACAGCCCAAAATGCATTAATTGCATTAGATTTAATGAGGTAAACAAAACAAATTTGAACGTTTTCCATACAGCTTTTTCACATAGATGTCCTACAGTAAAGAAATATATACAAGAGCAACGAGAAACCTTACACAGCTGCAATTCATTTCATTGAACACACTTCTTTTTTTAGATAGATAAAAAAAAAAAAAAAAAAAAAAAAAAACCCTCTTTACAAGATAAATTATTTTTATTCTCTTGCTGCATTTTGTATTGTGAGGGATACTTATAAAAAAAAAATTCATTTAAAGAAAAAAATAACGTTTCACTGTTTTAGACATTTATGTACATCTTAATGCTTCACACATGGCATTGGTGATAATTTATCTCACATTTAACACTTAATTGCAAATTTAAAATTTTTTTAGAAATTATGTGTGTACTGTTAGGTATACCTTTTTCTCATTCGATTATTACTGCAGGAATGGTCGGATGATTAAAGGATTGTATGGTAGAGTAAAATACATTGATGCAGGTCATCAGTTTTTTTTATTCTCACTTGTAAAGTTTTTGGTAGTACATGTGTACACACAAACACTGTACAGATGTGTCTTCTTTTTTTTTTTTTTAACCAGTTACACTTATACGTTTTTGGATTTTTTTTTCCTACTTTGGTAATTTGGCAGATACAAGTGATGGAACCATCACATTTCACTCTTTACATTCAGTTTTTGGTTTTGGAATTTACATTTCACAATATAATTTAATAACATTTTCTATTTTTGTCTCTTACTTAACATTTATTTAAAATTGACGGTACTTTTTTTTTACTTTTGACAACATTAGTTCATGTGCTGCACTTAAGTTTTAGATAGATACACAATTAGTTCATGTGAAATCATACATTAGTTCATGAGATTATTTACACAATTTTGTTCATGTGAAATCACACATTGTTCATGTGAATAATTACACAATTTTGTTCATGTGAAATCACACATTAGTTCATGAGATTAGTTACACAATTTAGTTCATGTGAAAACACACATTAGTTCATGAGAATAATTACACAATTCAGTTCATGTGAGATTACAATTAGTTCATGTGAGTTTATGTTAGTTATTTTACACTACATATTTTTTTCCCCTTACCCTCTAAATACTAAAATTTTTTTCCAGTTTCTGTAATGTCATAACTTACTAATGATACCATCAATTTGTTAATTACACAGATTTTTTTTTTAGATTTACATGAAATTATCCTTCACATGACATTTTTACTTGACACATTCATTTTACGGCAATTAACCTGTAACAGTTCTTTTTTTAACACTTTTGTTATAGACTCCTTGCTTGTAGGTGGCATATCAAGTAAAGTCTCTTTTTACACTACACGAAGTAAAATACAGTTTATAAATATTTTTTAATATACTTGGTAGGATGTTTTTGGTTGATGTGTTTAAAACTTTTGCATAAATTATGACATAATTTAACTATTGTACATGGTTTGCACATACATCTTAAATTTTTATGCAGGAGATAATTAATTGGCTGTACATTTTTACACATACAGTTAATCTACAGATTAATTTCATTGTTTACGCAAAGATGGTGACTTGTTGCTATTTTATTTATAACATAAGGTAATTTTATTTTATCTGACATGATAGTTGATATCCTTAGGAGTTGTTCCCCTTTTTTGTAAAATTTATTCATATGCACAATATGAGCTGTTATGTACACTCCACTTTTTTTAACGCTATTCAAATAGGGTCATTAAACTAAATCTTTAGCATTTTCTCACATTTGAAATTTTTATTTAGTGAGTTAAAGTTTCACGTTGTTTTGTGACAGATACTCATATGACATGAAGAATATAGCTTTTTATTTTTCTATTCATTTTTTTTTCTTTCTATTTCATTCTTTTTACTTAGAACATGTTTGGCTTGGCATAACTTCTACATTTTTAGCGTAGAGTTATGCAATCTGCTGGGCACTTGTGCATTTTATGCACACTTTTGTTACCTTAATACAGTAATAACTTTGACAGATACAACTTTATTTTAATTTTAACCCTTAGTCAATCATTAATTCATTTTTTTTTACAAGTGGTTCATGTGTTGCATATTTGTTTATGTTACACAACATTTGCTTAGTTAGAATACATTTTGTGCATCCATATGCCTACATTACACTAGTTCATGAGTTGATTTACATATTTTGTTCATTTGCTTTTACACATTGTACTTTGCTAACGATTTATTCGGCAGTATTTCTTTTTGTTTTTTTTTCTCACAAGTAGTTCATTGAGTAGTACACAGTGGCTGGTTTAGAGTTTAACCAGAGTTTACACACACATTACAAGTAGTTCATTTGTTTTTTTTTAAACCTTATTCACTACATTTTGATGATAACTCATTAATTATGTAATTGAATCTCACTCGTATGTGTTTTGGGTTATTGAACACATACTGTCCGTTTATTTGGTTGGCGAATACATAACAATTTTAGATCATTGTGACATTATTACATGTAGTGCATGTGATATTATACAATTTGTTCATGTGTTTAACTCACACGTTGTGTATGCTTGCGTACACAATTGTTCATGTGTTTTATTTCAGGTAGTTCATGAGTTTGGGGTTTCTTTTTCCCCTCCATTCACACACATTCAGTTCTTTTTGTTTTTTCTTTTCCTTGTTACTTTCCTATCTTTTAAACGTTACACCATATTTCAATATTAAAATACTCTATCACCTTTTTCATTTTTTTATATGTTCGCATAATGTCATAACATATCAATGACAACATCACTTTGTCTATGTACAAAGATTTTAAAGTTACAAGGAGTTATCCGTCACATGACATAGTAAACTACACATACATTTCGAATTTGTTTATTTTTAACATGTTACATTTTAACACCTTGGCTTAGATACTTCTTACTTGAAATTGGCAGATCGAGTAAGGTATCTTGTTACATTATATAACATTTAGATACATTTTTCTTACCTTTTCTTTCATATTCTTGCCAAGAATAAAAAAAAATACTCTAGTGATTACACAGGTACTTCATATCATGCAGAATCTTGAACACAAGATGGGAAATTTTAATTAATACACAGAAATACAGGACGGCAGTGTGTAAATTTATCAAATGCTAAATTATATTATACTTTGTCTTCTTGTTACAGTGGGAACTTAGTTATAGTGCAGGTATCTAAAAATATATACCCTTATTATCTAAGGCAGAAGCCCTAAGCTGACGCCATAATACTTGTGGTCTCCACAAGATTTAGGGCTACACCTGTTTGCCAGCGTGCTACATGCACCCCTTTTTGGTAGTCCTGTGCCTTGTGAACAAATTTTTCTTTTCATATACGATTCATCTTTAGTGTAATACAGTACATTTTAACTTTTATTTTATATATATACATACAATACTTTTCTTTGTTTCATTTAAAAAAAAAGTTCTTATTGGTGTGTTTTGTTTTAATTTGCTTGCATATCGTATGAAATTATGATCTCATTGTAAGATCACATTGTGAGAATTTATAAATTATGTCTAATGTAAATACTTCTCTTTGGAATCATGACACAACAAAAAAGCTGGTACCAGCGGCACAAACATAGAGCCACATAAAAAGCATAGGATCCTAACTATTCATCAAATGTGGTACACTTTTCTTTTTCTCTTGTGGCATATTGAATTGATAAATAAGATTTGTTTTAAATATGAGCGCTCAGTCATGAATAAATATTATTATTCTTAATTATTTGAAAGCAAGCAAATATGTTTATATAATACCTTTCTATTTTATTACTTAAATTACTGGAAATGATGCTCTAATAACATTTTAGAGAAACAGGTTCAAACATGTTTTCTGTTATTATATACAATTTTTTTTATATTTCTATGTAGATTGTATACTTTGTATGTGCGAAGGTGGACAAAGGATTTTAAGTAGATATAAAGCTGCAACGTACACGTTTCAGCTTTCTTCTGTTGTCGGGGTGAGTTATGTGACAGCGTTTCTGTCTCATAGCTATCATTTTTATTAAAAATTAATTTAAAACATAACTTTCTTACTTTTAGGTTATATTATCCAACCCCACCCCCCTCTTTCTTATGCTGAAATATATAATTAAATTCATTTCTCAAAACCATCCAGATTTTTATTAAAGTGTTTTCTTTCTTCTTTCTAAAAACATCTTTATTTCAGGCCGCTCAAAGATTCATTTCTTCTTTCCTTTTTTCCTTATCTGTCCGTTACCGCTCCCAGTGCAAAGAAATAAATAAGAATTAAATGGCACAGCTGCTAGTATCAAGGTCTTCATTTACTTGCATTGGATTTTTCCCGCGCCACAGTGATAAGAAATTTTTATCTCTACTATGCGTGAACGTTGAATATGTATTAACAATAAAAAGTAAAAATGAACGAATCTTATGGGAAGCATGTATTTTTCGTGTTTTGTGGTCGATCTAAAAGCCAGATGTCCTGGAATTTCAGCATTTTTCTCATCGAGCAATCTGCAGTCTGCAATTTCATGTAACAGTTAGTTGGGCAAAGGCCTATCTGTAATATAAACAATTTCGGTTTGTCTGTTACTTTTCTCATCCTAATTAGAAGCGCTTACTTGCAATCTCGGCCTCACCCGTCCGGTAGTGACACCACATTTTTGCGGTAATGTTTATCGCCAAAAGCCTTTGTTCACTTTTGCGCAGTCACCAAAAGTTTGTAAATTTGAGATTCTGTGCAACGCCAAGATTTCTAGACTTCTTGCAAAAACTTCCCTTCTGTTTCAGCTTTCGAGACGTAAAGTTGTCTAAAAGTAAAGGCGCTTTGGCGTCCCATGTATTATGGAGGTCTCTCTCTCCCATTTTTCTCTAACCGAACCACCCTTCAAGAAAATGTTTTTAAATAAAGAGTAGTTCCAGTAAATTTATAGTTGGAGTTTTTTTAGCACTTAGAACCCGGTCTTCAATCTATGTTACAGTACCATCGAAAAGTGTATGAAGTTATGCATAGAATTGAATCAATTTTCTTGCGTATGTTTTTGGCCATAGCAAGAAAGTCCTCCCAGAATTTGGAAATATACCGCCGAAAGGGGGCACTATAATAGCAATTTTTGTGTAATTTTCTTTCGAAGTTGATATAGTATTAAACTAATAAAAATGAAATATTGACATTTGTGACAACATTTTGAAATATTAAAATATATGAGCTAGAAGAAAATTTTGGGATAGGCACATCCAACTAGTTTTTTTTTAATTCTGATTGCAGAGTATTGTGTACAATGTTGTTTGTCATATTTTCTGAAAAGAACTTTTTTTTTGCATTAAGAACTCTGCAAATTATAAGAAAAAACTTGGCGAAATTTAGGACTATTTTTATAAAAAACTTAATTTCTCAACGAGTATACATGATATCCTTATAAAAATGAACACTGTATATTACAATAAGCCACTTATTAATGATCTCGTGTTTGAACAGTTTTGGTACATTAGTTTTTACAGGGTTATCGAAAAGATATTCGTTCATTTTCAATTTGTTGACGGTCCCCTATGGGATTTCAGGAAAAAAAATCTTCGCGGAAATATATGACCTATGCTATACTGTTTATACACCTGCATTTTCAGGTTCATTCCTCATGTATTTTGCTAGATAATTACCAAAACGTCTAAAATCACAAGTGACCTGTCTGTCACCTTTGGCCATATAGATTTTAGCTTTATATTTGACGTAATTTTCTTAATTAAATTATTCTCGCCCTTAATAATATTTTTCTTTTTCTTTTCGATATTCATGTGCGAAATTGTATTTTATTTTAAAATAGAGTGTTTGGCAACGCTATAAGAAAATGGTTCTAAACGTGAAATTCTAAATTTGTCTTTTAAATATGGCGTAATCCTCATCATTTAATGATTTTTGTGCCTAATAGCTTAAACATTTTAAAGTTTTCTTTCCTTTTTAAAATTTATGTGTAAATATATTTTTTTATTGAGAATTGTTTGTAAATAATATTATTTGCGCTTTTTTTAAATCTTGCAATGCTAAATGTCAATTTATTTTTACAACCTATGAATTAAAGGTCTTTTCTAAATAATGCAATTTTGAATATATATATATATATATATAAAACGGCTGATGATGATGATATATATATATATATATATATATATATATATATACTTAAAAAATAGACAAACTTCAAATATGATTAGGATTACAAATTCTAAACCACAATCTTGTAAAGGAAGTGCCTGCGAAATATGAATAAACTGCTATGTATAAAAATATTTTAACTGTGAAAACTTTAATTTGTTTCAATATTAAATAGCGATGAAAATAATCCCCAGATTTAAAAACTGGATCAGTTCGTTTATTATATACTTCTCTATTAAACTACTAGTTTTATGTTTGATATGCAATACTTTTTTTATTGTTATTATGAGTCTCGAAATTGCAAAAGTTACTATGAATTCGATTACGGAAGCGGTGGCAGTGGCTGGAGGTTTTTTTTTTTATATATATAAAATTAGAATAGAGAGATACAATGGATCATTCGTGATAGCAGCATTTTAACTCTTCTGAATATAAATTTTAATCTTTATTTGTAGACTTACTCAAATAGTCATACAATTAATAAAGGTACAGTTTTGAGGATGTCGTTGATAAATACAGATATAAAAATTGCTTAAATTATATCTTCCCCCAAAAATATAAGATCGAAATTTTATTATTCTAAAGGGATTCAGTAAAGTGACCAACAAAACATACTTGTCTTATGATAAATTTTTATGTGTATTATGAATATTAAAAATAGATTCCCATTCAAGATTTTATGAATTATGATCTATGTTAATTTTTGCAAAATTTGTCAAAGCATTATCAACCACAATATTATGTGTAGTTACAAAACAGTAGTATCATTTGTCTTCCATTTACAGAATAATTCAATATTGGAAATTCTAGCTTTCGGGTAGCATACATATTCTTTTATCGTTTGCTTCCACTAAATATAGTACCTTATACGAAACCCACAAAAGTTGTGTAATTTGTTTTTTTTTTATTATTATTATTTACGAAGTTTAGATTTAGAAATATTTATAATATGAATTGATAGTTGCCAATTTAATATTTGCCGTATTATTTTTATAAGATTGTAATTTTATTATTAAAAATATTTTTTTAAATAATATTTTGTTATTTTTGTAATTTATTTTGCATTCCTAACAAATTTTCTGTTATGACTTTGGGGAGATTTAAGAAAGATGACCTGTAAACTTTTCTCGTTTGCTTACAAGTTTGTTAAAATTTGTATAATTAGTGTAAAATAATTTGTTGCATTTACTAATGTAAGTGATTTGGCAGGGCAAACAGACACACGCACGAATATGAAGAATTTATGCGAATTACAAATTTACTTTTATTTTACTAGAAAGGAACTATTAATTATAATTTAAATTTTCGTCATCGTTAATTTTTATAACATTCTGGGCAATAAATATGCTGCAATAAAATATATTTATCTAGATACCGGGTGTCCCAAAAAGGATTGACTGATTTTAAAATTCAATAACTTCCAAACGGTGACAGATATTAAAAAAATTCTTGCAGGAGGGTTATGCATAAAGTCAAAAGTTTTATTACAGTGATTTTTGATTTTAGTTCGAATTACAAACAATAGATGGCGCTGAAAGCAATAGTCGCTAAATACAGGCTCGATTTTTGGTCCTATCTGTTGCTCCATGCAGAAAAAGGAGATGGAAATGTATTATCCGGGCCACGAAGTACGAAAAATCGAGCCTGAATTTAGCCTTTATTGATCGCAGCGCCATCTATTGTTTGTAGTTCGAACTAAAATCGAAAATCACTGTAAAAAAAACTTTTGACTTTATGCATAACCCTCCTGCAAGAATTTTTTTTAATATCTGTCACCGTTTGGAAGTTATTGAATTTTAAAATCAGTCAATCCTTTTTGGGACACCCGGTACATTCCAAAAAAATGTTTCAAAAATTAAAACCTTTTGTAGTACTAAATTAATAATAAAAATAATAATATGATCCCTCGCAATTTGTTGAATACAATTCTTTGATAAATCGCAACTAACAAATAAAACTGCATAAATTTCAGTATTCAACAAATGCAAAATAAAAATATATTTCATAATTTTAAACATAAATATAAATTTAAATACAAATAACTCTTCAAATGGTTGCTCATATTCGAAATTTGTAACAGTTATACATTGATTTTTGAACTAATCATTAATTTTTATCGAACAAAAAATTATATCTCAAATGATGAGAAAATTAAATAAAAAAAAAGCTTATTTTTAAATAATATTAAAATTTTTTCTTTGGTTTAAAAAAAAAAAACAAAAAAACATTTTAATTCTAAAATAAGTATATTCAGGAAAGGACATCAAAAATTATTTTATTGATCTAAAATATTCATTTTTTTGTTATTATTATTTTTTTACTGCAAAGAATATCCTATTTTTTAAACTGCAGACTATAAATTTTATAAATATATGATCCCATTTAAACAGTAAGTACAATCGTTAGAATGGATTATGCGGTGATAAATCTTGTAAACGATTATTGGAAGTAATACTAATATTTTGTAGGACTATAATTTATAACTTATTATTTTAGACACAGCACTATATGTATTTGGATGAAATTAGTCTCAGGACGCTTGTACAACGTATCTTCAGGACCAGAAAAACAGTGTATATAGTGTCTTATATCTCTCACTAGGGACATATAATACATATATATATACATATTTGAATCATATAAAAATATTTCACTTGTACTGTTAAGGGGTCTCGGGTCTGTTAAAAGTGGAAAAAGGAAAAATAAAGACGATTTTAAACATTTAATATCTAAAATGCGGATGATTTTAAAACGCAATTTTTATTGGGATGAAAATTATAAGTATGTTATTTTTCCAAATTGTCAAATATTTGACGAGCAGATTATTAGTATACAAGCTGACGCGCAGGATTGCAAAATAAATTTTGTAATTTTATAAAATTACAACTGTTATGATTTATTTCTAAATTGAATTATTGTGATAATAAAAATTAATCTTATGTAATTACGCATCGGTTGCAGACTTTACTTTAGTTCCAAAAATAACCTTTAAATTATTCCGATGATCTGATTCAGATATAAGGCCAGATGCTGCGATCGTTATAGATTAGTTGGGTGAATTAGTCTTCCAGATTCCTACAGAATGGCTCAATTAATACAGCATTTGCGACTACATCCAAGACATCACTGGTTCGAATCCTTACCCGTTTCTTTTTCCACCTTCTATGAAATTTACAATAACTATAATTAAACATTATGTCAGAAGTAAATATCATAAATGATACAAAAATTAATTTCTAAAATATTATTAAGATTTTTAAAATTTGAAAGATAAATAAAGATATTTTAAAAATTTAAATTTTGCAGTCCGTAAAATAGGGCAATAAGTTATACTATTTACTTTGTTCGTGATCCTAGGAAGCATTGTCACATTAAAAAAGAACACATGGCTGTAGCACATGACTACGTCCTTCCTGTGTAACATTTGTGTTCACTTGAGTACAAAACAGTACGAAACAATTCTTGTAATTGTTTCTTCGTGTTTCTTTTAATAACAAATATCATTTTTAAATGTTTTCTGTTTATAGCATGATCGGTTTTCAATCAAATTACCGTATTTTCACGCGTATGCGCCGCGGCTTAGCTAAGTCATTTTCAATCCGGAAATTTTATCGAAAAAAAGAAGTCAAATAAGTGCTAAGCATAAGTGAGTCATATTTTATTTAAAATAAATTCTGGTAGGGAATTGAATTATCTGAGATGCGGTGGATACACGCGAAAATACGGTAAATGCCACTTTCAGGAACCATGGAAAAGCACATTAAATACAATATATTGCAACTATAATATTGACCATTAAAGATTAAATCAATTATCAATATTTGCGTAAAATAATTTTAAACTGGACATGTCCAAACCATAACGAAAGTAGTTTGTCATAATTTAGCAGTCAATTATAAAGGGCAGCTATTTTTAACAGTCAGTCGAATATTGCGAAACTTCAAAAAATTACCCTGATCAATTTCCGTTGCTTTATAAAAGTAAATGGATGTATTTTTCACAAATTAACATTTACTGCTAATGGACATCTGAAATGTTGCGTACATTATATGTCTGTATGTATTTTTCGAATAAATGCTTGAACTTTAATAAATCAATTGTAGTTGTTCCTATTCTTGAAATTGGTTTTCTCGGATGATTTTCGAAGCAATACTAAAACATCAATCGAAAATGAAAATAATAAAAATAAATACAAAATAATATTACTGTATGTTAAAAAATTCTTTTTCTGCAACTGAATTCAGCTCAGTATATCGACGATCGGCGTAGATCGATTAGCGTAGCGTCAACTACTTGTAAAATAATAATTTATGGCAAAAAATCGTTCTCATTCGGACAACAAATGCTCATATTACAATACATATTTAATACATACAGTTTCAGAATATAATTTTTACTCTACTTTGTCAATTTTTCTGATCGTAGCATTAACTGCGTTTAGACGCATTTTATATTATAAACCAAAAATTTACGAAAAGATTAACCTTTAAAAGAACCTTTATATATCTATGCATATACGTGCTATACTTTCACAAATGAAGTATAAATATTGTACGGAACAAGCGAAGCCATGTTCTGCAGTAGCAGATAATTTGGAGCGAATTTACTTTCCAATGTTAACAGTGTTGCCAATGGACGATTTTTTAAAAATTCGTTGGCACTACTTCGTTGGCACCACTTTTTTTGAAATGGTATAGTAAACGTTATTTTCATCTTACTTAATATATTATTAAACAAGGCGAATTTCGATATTTAACCCTTTCACCGTCCGAAGGTTTTGCAGCATTTTTATAAGAACGCTTGTAAATCCCACGATATATATTTTTAAAATCTCAGTTTGATGCTATAATATCTTTAATATCACTACTTTCTATATAAGGTTCAAAATAGAATTCTGTTTAAAATATTTTCGTCTACAGCCATTTTAACATGATTTCTAGGAACGGAAAAATCCGGGCCAGACGGTTAAAGGGTTAAAAAAACTGGTAGCAACAAAACAATCTGAATTTTTAAATAAAGCACTCCACTGGTAACAATATTTTTTGTTTATTTTCTTGTTGGTTCGCTAATTGCCCCGTTTCCAAAGCTTCACTGTGAAACATAAAGTCAATTATGTTATTATGTATCAATTATGTATTTATATTCCAAAAGTTTTAGAGGAATTCGTCATGAGTTTCTCAATATCCTTGAAAAGACGTATAAAATCGATCGTGTTCTGTGACTTCTGGGTATATAGCATATTCAGATTTTAATTTTCTTTCTTTATTAAAGACACGAATAAAGAATCGTGAATAAATAAATCTTATACCTAAGTATTTTGGTATAATATGATGTTTCATTAGAAATATCTTAAGCATTTGAATTTATGAAGCATTTTAACAGTTCATGGATAATGTGATTTGAGTAAAAACAATGTTCAGTTTAAATATATTTCTTGATATTTTGAATATATAAAACAAGTTAAATAAAAACTTGGACTTACAAACTTGGCTTCCAACTTCAATATTTAAAATCTATTAAATATCTATCTTATATTTAATATATTTTTTTTATTAAATATTTAAATATGAAAATACAAGGTAAGTTAGGTAAGTAATACGATCTTATTGTCTTCAAATGTTGTTAGTTTAAAGGTGCTACATGGGTATTAAAATTTTCTAAAAAACCTTGTTTCCATATGCACAAAAAGGTTTAGGTAATTGCATTTTTTTTATTGTATGGTTTTCATATGCATCTGCACCTTTCTTTAATGGGATCGTTATCTCGCTTTTCTTGAAATGTGTCACATGGATTTAAATTGATGTTCCTTTTGTAAACTTGTTATTAATTAATGATTTCTATAAAATGTATTACACTACATAGGGTGACCACAGTTATTGGTATTTAATATATAGTTTTAAAATAGTTAGCTTTAGTCGATATTTCCAAATAAAAAATATTCTTTAAATAATATTCTTCCTTTTATGAAAAATCATTTAGTACACCAAAATAGATAATATTTTGTAAAATTTAGGAACTTCAACTTTTTCTATGGTGCCTGTCTCTTACAAAGATTTTATTTCAATACCTGCGTCATGTTTTTAACAAATAAAGCTATAAAAGTTACGTTTTTGAACCACCAAACTAACCGAGTTATGATTCAGGATATTAAGTAGTTTGGACAAAGTTCTCCTAAACATAAGAGCTAGGGTCGTCATATACATTATATTTCTCAACTTTTACAAAAATAATTACTTTGGCATTAATGATGTTTATTATCAAGTGCAACAGTTAATACATTTTTGCAATATGACCTATACCCCTGAATCGAATGATTGAGGAAATCGGCAAGAGAGAACGATGAATGAACGCCGTAAATAGCTTGAAATATATTAGAGATTGTGTTATTAATAATAATCTTATAAAAGGTACAGCAGTTTAACACTTATGTGAAACATTACAACAAAAGCAAAAAAATGACTTTTGTTAAATTAGGAGCAGCGTAGGTTTAAATGAATTGAAATACAGAACAAATTCATTTAAATGTATGAAGCCTTTTGATTAACTGTGCATTGATATTCTTACTACAGTAAGAACAATACCATAAAAATATATTTCTGACTACTGACTATATATTAAAAGTCTGATTTTTCATAATGGAAATCATGTAAATGACACCGTTTGATTGTTTTCATACTTTGTTAGTTTAAAGGTACTACAGAGGTATTAAAAAATTTGCAAAAATCTTGTTTTCATATGTATAAACAAAAAAGTTTTAACTAATTACATTTTTTCTTATAGTATTGTTTAATATGTATACCTTCCCCTTTTTACTGAAATCAAGCTATCGCTTTTCTTGTAATCTGTCACCTGACTTCCCATTGATGTTACTTTTTTGAATTTGTTGTTGATTAACGGTATGTATAAAATGTACTATAGTATACAAGGTGTACACACTTATCGTTATTTAATAGAAAATTCTGAAACCGTCGTACTTAAACGTATAGTTCCAAATAAAGATTTTTCTGAAATTCAGTTTTTTTTCCTTATTAGATCCAGCTACATCCAAATATTGTTTTTTGTGGTATGTAGGAAGTCATAATTTTTGTAAGGTCCCCGGGTCCTAAAAGTCATGTTTAGAAAATACCTACTTCATGTTTTTAAGAATTAAAACAAAATAATTTGCTTTTTAAAACTACCAAACATTTAGAGTTATGATTGAAGATAATTATAGAAGCATGATAGATATTGATAGCTTGATTCATGTGTGTTGTTTTTCTATACATAACTCATAAGTCCCGGGAATGAATAAACATTATAATTTCTTAGCTTTCATAAAAATAATTAATTTGACATTAATCCTTTTTAATATCATGTGCAAGAATTAAAACATTTTATGCAATTTGGCTTGTATCTCTAAATCTAGTGATTGAGGATTTAAGTAAAAGCGAACGATAAGAGTGGGCACCGTGAATAGCTTCAAGTAAATTAGAGAAGTTTATGAAAGAAGCACTAGGGTCAAATTCGTGTGACACGTTATAACAAAAGCAAAAATATGACTTCATTGAAATTACGTCCTACGTATGTTTAACACATTAAGCACCACGTCTGTCACCGGTTACTGACACTGAACTTTCCGTTTAGAACCCGTCATTCACCGATGCCTGAGGTCTAAAATCTGATATAAAACTAAATATATAAATATATATATATATATATATATTGTTTTAAGTAATTACTATAAATTTATTTAAAATTTGCTTACTTTTTATTTATTACAGGATTGCACTTTCTTAAAAATTACTTAAAAGCAGATTTGGCACGGTTTAAACCAATTGGTTTTAACCATTGGTTTTAACCACGGCTTAAATCAATTGTTTTTTCTTTGTTTTTTTTTCACAACAGATTTAATCTAATATTTTTTTTTCTTTTTTGTAGTTTAAGTGTTTTAAATTATTGATAGAAGGAATTTCTACTTTTCACACTTCCATCTCAGCAGTCAGCATGAGACATAATGAGCCTAGGTCATGTTTCTCTGTATGTAGAATGAAAATTAGCATGTGCTGGTGAAATCTATAGTACCCTAAAACATGCGAAACCAGAAAAGATAAAATAGATAAGTAATATTCAATATTTAGCATAAAAATTTTTCTTTTTAAAAATGCAGATTATTTACAGCAGTTGTAGCATTTCAGTAATACAAATCAATCTTTTCTGTTAGTTACTGAATCTAAATCTAATGGAAAAAGATGTTGACTTGGACAATAGGAGTTATCACTCACAAAACAATATAACCAGAAGTATTTGGGTATTAAAAAATAATAATAACAACCACAGAATAATATATTCATGAAACTGCATCATACATTTATTGATTATTATATTATTAATCAAAAGATACTTTTTACAATTTTCAAGGTATCAATGTTTCGTTGTGTTGAGCAGTTTACTTTGAACATAAGACATAGCTGTTGCTGATGTATTGAATTAGAAACGATTTCAATTTTATGCATAATTGACTGTAACTATTTAAATTAAATGTTTTTAAATGAAGTTATATGTTATCCAACAATGTTTATTTTATCAACAGATATGCGTCTGCATGCAATAGGAAATTAGTTTTACAAAAACCCGGTTTACACAAATAAACTGTTTTTTTTTAAACAAAAAACACCGATTTTTGCCAACTCTGCTTAAAACATTGTATTTTTTTTCATCTTCAGTGTCAGTCACCGTGGCACTCAACTTGTTAAAAGACATGAAATACAAACAAATTCGTTCAGCTAGTTATAGTTCACTTTTGTTTACTGGCACAAATTTCATAAAAGATTTTTTGTATCTGTATGAGACTTTCTAACTATCAATGTATCAGGGATGAGAGCGCTCTAACCCAATTGGTTCATTTTCACTACTAAATTTTAAAAGTATTCATTGCTTTATTAAATCTCAAAAATTATGTCATCAAATACGCCGAGAAATGCTATTAAAATTTATTGGTAGCAATCAGTCATTTGGGTCGGAGCGCTCTCATCCCTGATGTATGAAAATTGGCAGTGTATCACTTAACTAACTTTCTTGTCAGATATTTTTATTATTTTAAACGGAAAATGAACTTTGGAAGTTTAACTTTAATCATGATCATAGCTCTAAGTTTGTTTCATAGCTTTAGCCGCTTAAATTAGACACCTTAATATCAAAATATCCTGTCAGAGTAAATTATCTGCCGTGTATCTTGAAATATTAAAATCTGCTATCGTAAACATGAAAATGTTTTTGCTATGACAAAGTTTGTAATAATAGGCTTTCAGAAAATGTAACACACATTTTCTCTACACTTAAACTCTTAAAAACTACTTTTTAAGAAATTTCTTTGCTTCTCTAGATACAAAACTGCTCCCCTGTGTCTATTCATGTATCATTTTTGCAATACTTATCGTAACCTCAAATTCTCAGTTGTGTTGTAAAATGTAAGAAACTCATCCAATCTGAGTCGAATATCTTTATCTCCCTAAAAGAAAAAAGTCTGTAATAAATTAACTTTTTTCAGATTCTTATAAAACAAAACCATATATATTTTGAATTTTCCCTCCTACAATTATTTCTCCACTGTATATCAAATATATGTACATTTTACAAAACACCATTTCAATATCGGATATATGCATAAAATATTCAAGAATTTAAAATTTTAAAAGAGCTAGGATTCGTGCAAGCTAAATATATTGATTAGTATTTAGGAAAACAATCACAGACATATACAACCGTTCTTTTATGTTTTGCTTTAAAGAATTCAAATTATATAAAAGAAATAACTTGATCGATTCAGTTCTAGCTGGCATTAATGTTAATAATAATGCAAACATTAAACATCCCAATGTATAAATTGAAATAATTTTACACATAAACTACTGTTATATAAATTAAGCGTTGTGTAAATATATCATGAAAGCTGTTTGATATTGGCCTAAGTTTTTTTTAAAATTGACATATGGTACACAGTGATTTTTGTATGTCACAGTATAATAAAAAATATCATAGTATGATATAAAACACTTATCTAATAAAATGATGTAATCATCATTGTTCCAAAACTTACAAATTTTCCAGCTAATGAAAAAATAATATGGATTTTTTTATGCATCGTAAAAAGTAGTTTCACGAATTGTAAACGCACTCAAAAGGAAACAAATGTTGTATATTAAACCGCTGACTGCTTCCAATAGTGTAAAATCATTCACAATGTCATATATTCTCAAAAGTACAGGGTTGTTATAATTAAAGTTCGCCTATTTAGAAGGCTCTAGAGCCGGTTCTATGGCTCCAAACGAAACAAAATTTTACTAGTACGTAGTTGAAGAGATGCGCTCTGCGAAAATCGAAAAAAAAATTAATTACATTTTTCGTCGGTAGGTCTCGCTGCACCAATATATTTAAGGCGATGTTTGCAGATTCATTATATCAATTTCAGTCAATCCAGACGAAGCACACAAATTTAAAAGTTTCAACAAACTTCGAGGAACAGCGAATTGTTATAATTAAAGTCCACCTAATCAGACAGCTCTAGAGCCTGACCTATAACTCCAAACAATACAGAAAAATGAATAGAATTTCATATCATGTAATCTGCACCAACAAAAATAAAACATGTCGCTCGGCAACGAGGAAATAACGAAGAATAACAATACGCATGCTCAATGGATCCTCCACCATTTTCAATAACGCATTCCATTCTCAGAATTGTGCTTTCTACAGCATTGCGTAAACTGTCCTGTGAGATTGGGCGAATATGAAGTCTAATGCTGTCTTTCGGATAAGAGATTGTCTAACATCTGTCTTTAGATACAGAATCTTTCAAAAATCCCCACATCCAAATATCGCATGGTGTTAGATCAGGCAATTGTGGTGGCCAGACTGTTTAAAATAACGACTTATGATGCGGTCTTCTGTAAAATGGCTTGTTAAGAAAGTCCGAATGCTCTAGTAATGTCCGGTGGTGCACCGTCTTGCATAAACACGATATTTTGAAGGCAGCCTCGCTGTTGCAGCTCGGGAATCAGAAAATTTGACAACATATTGAGATACCTTCTCCCATTTACGGAACATGTAATGGGTCCTGTGGATGTTAGTTCCTCAAAAAAATATGGCCCTATCATAAACGTAGCTGTGAAATCGCACCACACCGTCACTTTAGCTGCATGTAATGGAACTTCTTGGACAACATTAGAATTCTCTTTCGCCCAAATTCGACAGTTGTGTGTGTTCACTTGTCCGTTTAAATAAAAATGCGCTTCATCAGTCCATAGAATATTCCAGGGCCAAGAATTGTCCACACTCGTGCAAGAAACTGTAGTGAAAATGATAGTCGACTTTCGGTATCACCCTGTATTAGTTGTTGAACCCTCTAAATCTTGTATGGATAGTAGCGCGAAATTTGACGCATCGCTTTTCTCACAGTGGAAATCGGCATATCGACTTCATTCGCAATTGCTGGCACACTTGCATTACCAAATGATGACTGGCTTGCTAAATCCACGGCAGCAGTAGCAATATCTTCAATGCTAGAAATGTCTACCTTTTTTCGCCCTGTGCCAGGAAGAATGTCAAGTTTTCCTGTTTCCTTGAACTTTTTAATCATTTTGTGAACTCCACGATCCGACATTGGTCTACGTCTAACATCTTTTAGTTTCCGGAATTCTCGAAGAGCTGCAGCTGCGTTACTATTATTTTGATAAAATAACTTTACAAGAAGTGCCTTTTCTTTCAAAGTTACCATTCTCCACAAAGCGTAGATTCAAATGCTTTTCAGAAACAATCATCTGTTCCAGTGTCAAAGAAATCACAGACACACTTTATCAGGAAGTTTTAAATCGTCAGGTGGTTAGAAGAGTATTTCAAGTTTTCGAAGTTGTGACGTCACTTTGACGTCGTTCGTCGAAATTTTGAATAAAATGTGATCTTTTTCAAGCGTTGGGTGAAATTTTGTGATTTTGTATGTTTCATCTGGATTGACCGAAATTAATATAACGAATCTGAAAAAGTTTAATTTTACCAATTGTGAAATAAAATTTCCTGTATTTTGTTTTTTACAAAATAAAGGAATCTGCAAATATCGGCTTAAATATTGGCGCAGCGCCACATATTGACTAAAATTTTAACTTTTTTTTTTTTCTTTTTTTTTTTTTTTTTTTTTTTTTTTTAGATTTTTGCAGAGCGCATCTTTTCAACTACGTACTAGTGAAATTTTGTTTCGTTTGGAGCCATAGAACCGGCTCTAGAGCCTTCTGAATAGGCGAACTTTAATTATAACAACCCTGTATATTGTCGTTCAATTCAGGAATATCTGTATTCAGTTTAAATTTTTTAAAAAAATATGGTATAAGATTAATTTCGTTTTGTAAAAAATACTGGTTTATAAGAAAGTCTAAAACGAATAAAAATTTAATAATTCTAAATGTACAGATAGTAGCATGATGCTGATTTCGCAGAAATATACAGAAATACATGAAATACATTTTTACGAATAAATTTACTACGCAAAAGTTTACATCGTCTGCAAAAGATTGAAATTTCAGTTGCGTCAATATGGTGTATAGGCGCGACACATTAGTAAATAATATTTGAGATCATTAATGAAGGTTCGAAGTATTAAGTAAGTCTGCCAAGCGTCGCAAATCCTTTCTGCTGTAATTGTTGCTATATGAAGATATCAGAAGATAAAGGTGGTAAGTGACGAAATCATCATTTTGACAATATAAGCTCTAAAGTTCAAAATATCTATTTGCGTTCATTGAAAAATGTTTCTGTTATCAATTAAAATCTCTGAGAAAAGTATTTGCCCAGATTTTAAAGAGACACACACACAGAAATAATAATAATAGGAAGAAAAAAAAATGTGTTTCATTCCTTCTATCAGCGATTGTTATCGATAGTGCGAAACTTCTGTTAGAATTTTTAAATATAACTAGTTGGATGTGCCAATCCCAAAACTTTCTTTTATCTAATGTCAATATTTCATTTTATTTGGTTTATTAGTATTTTATTAGCATTATGCATAACTTCATACACTTTTCAATGGTACAATATTGAAAATTGCACAAAAATCGCTATTACAACACCCACTTCCGGCAATAGCTATTACAGCGCCCCCTTCCTGTGGTATTTTTCCAAATTCAAGAAGGACCTTCTTTCCATGGCCAGAAACATGCAGAAAAAATTGGTTCAATTCTATGCATAACGTCATACGCTTTTCTATAGTACAATATTCAAAATGCACAAAATCGTTATTACAGTGCCCACTATCAGCGGATTTTTTCCAAATTCATGGAGGACCTTCTTGCCATGGCCAAAAACATTCACAAAAAAATTGGTTCAATTCTATGCATAACTTTGTACATTTTTCTATGGTACAATATTCAAAATGCACAAAAATCGCACCAAAATCGCTATTATGGCACCCCCTACCGACGGAATTTTTCCAAATTCAGGAAGGGCCTTCTTGTCTTGGCCACTAACATACACAAAAACATTGATTCAATTCTATGCATAACTTCATACGCTTTTTGATGCTACAAAATTCAAAATATTCAAAGTACACAAAAATCGTATAAAAATCACTGTTACAGCGCCCCCTACTAGCGGATTTTCCCCAAATTAATTGAAGACCTGCTTGCCATAACAAAAACTAAAAAAAATTGGTTCAATTCTATGAATAACTTCATACAATTTTGGATTGTACGATGGCGACACACAGACATACGGGCAGGCGGACACATGGAGAGACAGACAGACATTTTGTATAAACATGTTTTTTGTGATCTCTGACCCCTAAAACGTGTAAATCCGTCGAAAACCGGAAGCCGAAAAAAAATTTCGATTACAATACTTTCTTCTATTAAAAATAGAAGAAAGTAAAAGTACGATGCATGGGGGCTAACTAAAATGATTTAAAATCAAACAGGTTTTTTAATTTTTACTTTTCGATAAATGAATTAAATCTTGAGTTATAAGCAATACATGTCTAATAAAGGCAATTTTTTACATTCCTGAGCTACGTGATATAGAAATTCGTTCAAAACGTTAACTTTCAAAACATTTTTCTGAAAAATAATCTGCCTTTACGGGAAAAAAAAAACACCGTCGATTACATAATATCTAAATAACTGCACGTGATAATTTGATACATTTGAAAAAAAAAATGTGCCATAAAGTAGCCGTTTGGATTTGATCCTAAGCTTATTTTTAATACACAATTGGATTGCAATAATTTCTAAACATATTATTCAAGGCTATAAAAAAACAACAAAAAATAGACATTACTGTCTATGATCATGAATTGTTTAAAATTTAAAATTTTTAGCTTGTATACCAGCTTAACAAAACTTAGTATATAATAACTAAAATATGTTTCAATATGAATACATTTATACACATGCATAAACGAAATCCCCTTAACAAATATTCTTTTTTTCTAAATGTGTTACATTCCATCGGAACATAATGAAATTTATATGGATTGATTTTGATTGTGTGATGTCTTGTTGTATATAGAGTAGGGGAGCTGGGGGATGAACGGGACAAGGGATGGATGGGACAATATCAATATTTGATGCAATGAACATTTTTATTAATTGATTTCTATTCTCATATATGGCCCTACCAGAGTGTGCTTTAGAACCAAAAGCAAAACCACGTCTCTTTTCATTTTTTTGCAAAGTTGCATTTTTTGAAACTCAGCAATAAAAGTAACTTTTTTTATTTGAAGCTGTCAAATATTTGATACAATATATACAAATAAGATATGTTCTAGTTATTTATTTGAAGGTCCGATATTGTTAATTAAAATGAGTGTGAATGTGACAAAATAATTTCTGAGGCAAAATAGCGGACAATTGAATCTATGTATCATAGGGATGATTGGGACAATTTAAATGGGTATGAATGGGATAGTCTCTTTCATCCCTAGGGATGTTAAAACATTTATTTATTAACAAAAAATATTATATAGGTTTATAAATTATTGATTTATGTTAATTATTAGTATTAAACTGTACTCGTATTATATAGGTTGTTTATTATTAAAAATCATATTTAATATTGAATCTTTATTATTGTATTGTAATAAAGGTTAAATAGTTTATCAAAAAATTGCTATTGAAACATTATCAAAATAGATAAAATTGTTAAAAATAGTATATGTTTATTGATCAGGTGGGGTAAATTTGTGGATTTTTAAACTTGTGCGTGAATAAATTCCCACTCCCACCTTCCCTAACATAATTTCATTTGTGCATGATATCTAAGATACATTGAATTAATATTTATTAATAAGTTGTGAATGAAAAAATATTGGTTATGCCGTATTTCAAAGACATTTTTCACTTTCATTTCACATGTAAAATGTCTCGTAAGTGGGAAAGAGGAACAGATAGGCAGTCGAAGTTTGCATTACGAGTTAAAACTGAAGTAAAAGAAGTGATTAGAAACGCTGAGAAATAATAGCCATATTATAAAATCATATATTAAAAATATAAATACATATAAGTTTATAATTATATTTTTTAACTAGGTAACAATGAATACAGGGGAAAATATTGGTGTCCCATGTATCTCTATTAGTATCCCATTCATCCCTGCTATGGGGATGATTGGGACAGAGAGTAAAGTTTTTTAAATTTTATAATATTTTACTGTATAACAATAATCTGGACTAAATATGATGCAGAGATGTAGTCAGATACCTAACGTATGAAATGTGATATATACTATTGATAATAACTTTTAAAAAGTATTAAAAATAAACATTTTGTAAAAATGTCCCATTCATCCTCCACCTCCCCTAAATAGTATTTAATTGTACATTTTGTTTACAGGAACACAGACATGCACACAAACAAAGAAAATATCTTTACTCTGCGGCTGAAAGAACAAAATTTCTGATTACATTTTTAAACATAAAAACTTGATAATCGAAGAATGATTGAATGATTTGAATTCGAAATTTTTTATTTCAATTTCCAATAAATGAATTAGGTCGTAAGTTAGAAGCAACTTTTTCTCATGTGGTCAGTTTTTTTCCCGCCAACTTTAATAGCAATTTTCTGAAAATTATTTTTCGTTAACAACGTAAAATAAATTTAGAAAATCCGTTTATATAGTTTCTAAATAACAGAACCAAATAATTTGATACATTTGCAAACAAAAACTACGGTATTAAGGTTTACTATAGGATATTCAATATATAATGAGTGTTATAGTTCGTTTTTACAGGGACTTAAACGGCATAATTATGTTATTATTATTACACAATAAATCTTTAATTGGATTTTTATAAACAAATATGAAATTTTAAGTTATAGTTTCGTATGGCATATTGATAAGAACTAACCTCTGACGTGCGGAAAGCTATATGCATACTTGTTTTCCTCCGAAATAATCCCCGCCCCCCCCCCCCCCCCATAAAAAGTATCTCCTCCTGCGAAAATTGGAGGAGAATTTTCATTGATATAGTAGAAAATAACAGCTGCATAATGACATTTTCTCTAGAAAGTGGTTTGTATGTCTTCTACAGATGCATTTACCAGCGCCGTTCTCTAGGGATTTTTTTCTCGCTGTACGACTGTCTTACCGAGCCGTACCCAGGGGGTTAAAGGTGACCATTGTACACATGATTGCAATAAACCAACTATATTATCTCATTTTAGAAATTGTAACGATACTCAGACGATACACAATACGATATACAGCAAATATCTCGCAGTGGTAAATCTAAGCACCCTGTTGTAATAAATTGGAGAAAAAAAAATAAAGAAAAAACTTAAACCTTAATAAATTTTGCATTACATTTTTTGAGAGTTGGTGGTATCTCAAACACTGTTCCAGGAAAAACACAAAAAAAATTAACAATACTTCAACAATATTAAAAAAACAAAATAAAGAAAAAACTTAAACCTTAATAAATTTTGCATTACATTTTTGTGAGAGTTGGTGGGATCTCAAACACTGTTCCAGGAAAAAAACACAAAAAAATTTAACAATACTTGCAACAATATTTAAAAAAAACAAGCAATCATTAATAATTTTTAAAGAAATTTATCTTTTGAGATGGACTTTTGATTGAAAATTGAAACATTCGAAAGTACGCCGAGATAAGCTTTGAAGGTCGTTATGTTTCCCGCTGGCGATACGTTAGACAGAACGGCTGTTGAATATGATTTTTTTTTTTTTAATTCTAAAACACAAGAATTTGAAGCATATTTGATGTAAAACAATCCATTTTCGAAGGAACCCATCCCCATATGATTTGTAATTACACATGTATAATGAAAACTTTTGATACTGAAATGTGATAATACGAAGTTTTCAGCCTGTAAGATGCAGAATACGAAATTAATGACTGAAAGCATAGGAATATGTAAAGGGAAAATAAGACCTTCTAACTTAGATGAAAGAGTAGGTTGATATATTTTTTTTATTATTTAAAGGTACATAATTTATTTTTTATAGAAAATAAACAAAGTTGTATCACTCCTTCAAATTTCGTTATTTGGGCAAGAAAAGGCTTTGACAGTGAAATTATAAATTAGCCTAGTAAATGTAAATGAGCATATATGAGGTAATTACATAAAAAATGATAAATGGTTTTGACATCATAGTTTAAATGTCACTCATTTACTATAATAAATGACAAATCATTCTACAAATGCAATCCATTGGTTTTTGTGTCAGAGTAAATTAACTAAAAGAGTAACATACTTTATATACGGATTCTTGTAAGATAATTCCAAGATCAAAGTACTCTAATAATTGGTTTCGAAATGGATCAATATTTCTAATGTTGTCTTGGTCAGAAATTTTGCATATTTTTGGCTTTTATGCGTACCTGTCTGCAAATTATAAAAGTTACATTCTTGCTTAACGAAACCGTCCTACCTACTGGAGAGCAAAATACACTAGTTCATTTAGATTCGGATTGAATATGAAAAAAAATGTATATGTACATATATATATATGTGTGTGTGTGTGTGTGTGTGTGTATAATGTAAATTTTTCATATTCAATTTCACAATTAAATGTGCATAAGCAGCAATAAAATAATGTGTTTAAAAATTTTATTAAGTGTATTTAATTTGCCAAAATATGGGTTTCTAAACCAACTAAACAAATCGAAAGTCGACCAAAAAAATTAAATAATTTATGATACGATATTAATGATTAGCCAAATTTCTATGTTTCAAAAAGTGAAATAATGAAAATCACAGATGCAAAAAAGAACAGTAATACGAGGCTGTAAATCGTGTCCATAGTACAAAATTTCATATATTGCATTCAATAGTATGCTTCACGGAAATTTATCATTTCAAATCTCTATTACTCTCCCGCATATTCAATATTTTCCTGTCTTTTAATAATATCTTATTTATTATTTCTATTTAAACTCTTATTATTCTAAAACGAGTATTATATTATTCGTGTAGTATATTTTCAAATTTCTGAGCTAAAAAACATTTTCACTTCATTAAAATCTATCTTAAAGCTATTGCGTTTACAATGCTAAAATCGAGACGCCAAAGCATTTCGAATGTTTTTGTTTTAACATTTTATTTTAATTTCTTATTTTAATCTATATTTCTCTCTTCGCGCCCTTTTCAGCTGAGCAACAAATTACTACGAAATTTATGCGGTTTTCCATAATAAATCCTCACTCTATTAGATACTCTCTCCTAGGACTCTTAGATAGAGCCGAGTTCTGACTTGTCCAAATCTACGCCATGGCGTCGGTGATCTTGCGCACAGAATCCCTTTAAATAGGCTTGCATGAGGTTTGGAGCTCACTTTTAGTCATATTTTCTGTTGTTAAAATAAGTTTCGCTGTTTAAAGCAAAGCAAGATTACTGGAACAGATCTCTTCAAACATCGATTTTATTAGTGCTATTGTAATGTCTTCAGAGAATTGGGGTATTGTGGAAGGTAGTTTCGTGACATGAAATATAATAAATAAAAATACTTTTCTTCGAAAGTGAGTGCTCTCTTTTTGAGGGGATTATGGCTGTGGATTCAAATTTTATATTTCGCCATAAGCTGCACGCCAATATTCGACTGCATCCACGTCTTCAATCACCATAAATAACTAGAACCTTTTAAAAACCGGCAAGATCCATTCAAAGACCGGTCAAATCATCACAAAGATACAAACACACACACACACATATATATATAATCAATTAGATGTTTTTGAAATTTAAATACGTTAGTAAATAAATTTACATTTTCACTTTAAATTACAGTCTAAATTTTAATATATTTTATAAATAAATTATTTTATTCTTCCATAGCATAACTAAAATTCTAACTTTATTATTCCTACCTCACCTTTTGATCTACGAATCTCCTTCTAAAGTGGATGTTTTTTATGAATTTTTCGCTTTAAATATTAATTATAAAGTATCTTTAATTTGTCTTCCAATAAGTGATGTTTTTTCCCCCAATTGTTAAAATACTGTTATTAAAAATTGTATAAATGATGTAACTACTTACTATTTTTATTTATTTTTTTTTTTTTTTTACATTTCCTTTCTAATTATAATATCTTATTACTTCAATAGTGAATTTAATTTAACCCTCAAAATGGCAGCTGTTTTCTTTTATTCTACCTAATGTTACAATTAGAAGATTTATCATTTCTGTTAAGAGATGACAAACATTAATATAATAATTATTGTTATTATACCAACGCTGATATTATAATTATGATTATTAACAATGATACACATACTGTAACATTCATATTATGTGTATAATTTTTGTCACACATTATCCACAGAATATGATTTTTATTCTAATGCATATATGCAAACCGTAAGGGATATGTATGTTATTTTCATAGATTCATTCTATTAGGTAGCTTCCATTCCAAAATGCAATAAAGCCACGTATTACTTGGTATATATTACTGTTCGGAGTGAAGCAATTTCGGAAAATGTCGGTATATTTTCAACAACCATGACCCCCACAGTACACAGTTATATATATAATTTTTATCAAAAGATTGCATTCGCAATTATGAACCTATTTAAATTCATCTAAGCATATGTATTGGACGTTCCTTCGTCTAGCCGAGTTCGTTCGGCAGCTTCATCAAAGTTCTTGTTTGAAAATTGCGGCCACTTAAAGATACCCCCCCCCCCCCATAAAATTGGAAATCCGCGCTTATTTTTTGCTTAAGTGTTAGGCCGTGTTTTGATCTTTCCGGAGCAACTTTTTGCCTGCATATATAATAAAATGGCTCATATCTACCTGTTTGAAACCCTACTATGGCTGGCATTTTGAAACAAGACAGCAGGATAAAAACATCAGGGCTGAATTTATCTGTTTTAATTAACGTGATTTCCCTAAAATTAACATTCTTTGTTATAACCATTTTCCCATTCATTCACATAAAACTGTATATTCATATCTGTTAGCATGAAAATCACGCCAATCTTGATAAAACTTTGTGAAATATCACGGAATTTGAGGAACAAAAGTAAATCTCTATAAATGAAACCAGTTTGACTAAAGATAACTAATTTGGATAATAATAATAAAAAAAAACAATAAATAACAAAACAATATTAAAAATATCATTGTCATTCTTTTTTTATGAAATTAGAAATGAAAAAAAAAAAAAGAAACTAAAAAATATGCGTGGCACCATAATCAAAATTATAGATCAAAATATATATATCAAAATATAATCAATATATATATATATATATATATATTATATATATACCCCCTGAGCATACAAATTCTGTAAAATAAAGGTATGTGAATGAAGTGTTGAAAAGATGTTATCAAATTAAAAAGAAATAATTTAAATTGTTCTAAAATAGGCCATAGTTGTCTTTAAAAAAATAATAATCATTTGAGAAATAACAACCCAGTATGATTACTGAGATTGGAATATCCTTTTCAGATCTCAAACACCCCGTTGATCGCCTAGATAATTGGGGCATTTACCAGATCTCTTGTCAGTGTGGTCTTTCTTATATTGGTCAGACTAAACGTGCTCTTAGATTTCGTTTAAAAGAGCATGAAGGTTATGTTAAAAATCAGGAGCTCAAACGTTCTTCTATTGCTCAACATTCTTGGTCTTCTCAACATAGGTTCGATTTTCCCTCAGCCATCATTATCCAAAAATGTTCTTCTAACCTTGATCTTGATTTTTGGGAAGCTTACCATATCATTAAAAATTCTCACTCTTTAGTCAATGACTTATCTAGTACTCCAGATTTTCCAAGTATTTGGAAAGCGTTAATTTAATTCCCCTTTTTTGGTTTCTTTTCTCTACTTCTCCGGTAGTTGTCGCTACTTGTCCACCCAGTCGTTTCCACTGCTTCTCTCTCATTGGTTGTTTCGGCGCCTTCGCCACCCGCATAGGGTATAAAAGCCAGCGCGTCTCTGTCTATGATTTTGCTCAGCCTTGCTTTTTCTAGCACGCTGTTCCTTTTGCACTGAAGAAGAATCTCGCTAGTAGATTCGAAACAGCTGTTTGCTGCTTTTCATATATTATTTGTGCATTTTAAACGTTGGTTTTTCTGCTTTTTAATGTAATGATGTATTTTTGCATAAATTACTACAATTTACTACTCTATCATATGCATGTAAAAACACATAAGTAATATGAGCATTCTTTCATTGTAATATAAATAAATTTGATATATTATCGAATATATTTCTAGTATAATATTTTGAAAACGAGATTAATGGCTTTTAGTAGATTAGAAATAAAGTGAATAAAGCACTTGATTCTCAAAACCACCTACATAAATCTTCTCTATATAATAAGAAAACGTTATAAAATCTTTTTTTTTTTTTTTGTATTAAATTTAAAACTGCATACGAAAATATTCGAAAGAATATAAATCAGAATTTTAATGCATTAAATATTCAAGTGAAAATAAATCTGCTAAGAGTCTCATCATTTCGGCTTAACTTAGCCTTTTTCTTTATTTTTGAAACATGTATGATAGGCATCTAATGTATATTTTTTATTTTTATAAATATAAAGATTAGCAGACGTATGTATTATCATGGTTCCTACCATTTACATGCACAATTAACCGAAAGAATGCATGAAAAAGAATCTGTATTATTATAATATTTATATATATGGAGGGTATTTCTGTTTAAAAAATAAATCTTGATTAAAACACATAAAACACTATTTTTCAAACTGTCTGTTACATATTTTTAGATTCATTATATAAGAGCATAGTGAAGAAGTGTAAATGAGTTGATAATATGAAATATTTAAATTAAAACATAAAATAAAGGCGAGAGAAAGTACAGTACTTTTACAATTAAATTTAGTTTTACATATATAGAATTACTTTAACCAGTACAGTGAAATGAAGTGTAAAATGGAACGTAGCAAACTTTAATATTAGATGTAATAAAAAAAATATATATGATCTACTATTATCGTGCTAATAAGCAAAACCCATTTATTTTTATGTTGTGAAGCTTTAGTTGCCGAAAGCAAATATAGATTTACTTTGGAACATAAATCGATTTCTATATCAGTCAGTGATGTAAAAAAAAAACCTTTCAAATGTATTGCTGTTTGATAGATAATTTTCAATGCTCTATCTTATTAACTGTAAACTATATTTAGGTTTATCAGACGTTTAAAAGAACACAACTGAATTCGAATAAACAAGGTCTTTGATGAAAAAAATGTTTAAGTATATTTTAGATATTATACCACATCAAACACAACGGATTTTATATTAATAATTGTTTTGTACTGCAAAACGTTTACTGTGCAATGTGGTGTACTTAGCATTTATTGTTAATTTACACAGAACCAAGAAAATATTTTTTGAATTACTGTTTTTAGGCAGTAAATAATTAACGATGCCATAGCATTGTTAATATAGTAAAATACCTCGATATACGTTAGTGATTTACAAGGTAAAAATTCGTTTAAACAAATAATGCATATTACATTTTTTTGGAGTGCGGTAAAAAATATATCAGTTTCATTATCATCTATAAGCCATAAATGTAGGAAAAGTTGTCCATCACCTGAGACAAATTAGCATAAATATATGAGATTATATTTTTACCAAAAAGGGTTATGTGTTTCACGCGTATCTGGGTATGTGGATTTCTTGATACCCTCGAAATATCCCTAAGGCTGGATGGATTTTAATGAATGAGATCTCTATCGATTTTTATTATCCGTCCAATGGTTATAGGCTAGATTTTGTTTTTATAAATTCAAAATGGCGGCCGTAAAATACAAAATGGCGGTAGAGACGATACAAAAATTACGCAGCATATTGAGTGGCATATCATTGGATAGGTCTTTCAAAACGAAAACAATGTTTCATTGATTATTTTACAGTCAGAAGCTCCCTTTAAATATTACACAACCTGGAAATTGTGTAGGTAGGATCTCTAGCTTTACTGCATCTTTAACCATCATAGACATCTATAGGCCTAATAGACCATGGGACGAGTGGAGAAATTGTTCAAGTCCTTTTACAAGTCTTGGAACTAAGTTTTTTTTGGTGTACTAGTAAATAAAAAACTGCTTTTCACAAATACGCAAAGTTCTCCAGAAATTACTTGCACATTATTTTACAGTTACGTAATAAAAAACTCTTTTTGCGTATTAAAATTCTCGAAACAAATGAACTATTTTCACACTAGATGGCGCTCCAATAAATGATATTATTCAATATTGCATATAAAAAAAGTACGAAGTTTTGTTGCGATTATACATTTATAATTTATTTCTTATTTAAAGATGAGATTTAAATATGAAAATTCAATGCACAAGTGAGTATGAAACATATTATAAAAATTACTGTTATCTGTCAGTCTATGAGTGCACAACTGCTCCGCATACGTACGTAAACAAACATTTTATCGTCGGTTTCGCAATGTCGGCGAATATGAAATGCTGTTTAAATATTCTTGAAAAGGAACACGGTGAAATTCTACCTATGTCGAAAAAGGCAAAAGAAAAAATGATTTTATGTAAAGATAAATGGATAACTTTAGATGGCACAGAAAGGCTTGTGTCAGAATCATTAAGAAATTTGTTTCCAATCGACACAAATTCAAATCTGGGATTCGATAAAAAATGTTATGCTAGATTCACGGACAAAACTCGAATATTAAAAGCTGAAAAATGAAAAAAAAAACAAAACAACATTGTTTCGGATGAATCAACAAAAAGGCCCCGTCGGTCTCTTATTGAAAGTTCTAACGTCGCAGGTATTTTCCCGAATAAATGTTTATTGTGCGAGAAAGAAAAATTTGTATATGCAAATGTTTCACGAAAGCGTAATAGAGAAATACCTTCGCAATGCTTGACTTTTAATGCCAGTAATACATTGCTTGAAGCTGCTGTCAAGAAAAAAGATTAACATATTTTAGCTAAAATTCGCGATGTAGATTTAATTGCAAAAGAAGCAAAATATCACAAAAGTTGTTATCGCAGATATACAAAATTTCTAAAAAGTGTCAACGAAGATGATAATTCCAATCCATTATACAAGGATGCATATAAGTTATTTTGTGAAACTATTATTGAACCCAGAATCATAAATAATGCAGAGGTACTTCAAATGAACAAATTGTCCAAAATTTTGAAGGAAATTATTTTTCAAAATAATCTATCAGGAGTGACTGATGTAGTAAGCAAACAGACAGTTGAAACGGTGGCTGCAGCGCGACCACCCCCAGCTTGTGTTTGTCGAAGCAAAACAACGAAATAGTTCTGAGCTTGTTTTGAACAGCAATACTGATGATGCAGCTGCAGTTTTTGTAAATTTAAACGAGGCAGAATTAACTGAATCAAGTGACATGTCCTTATTTATGTCTGAAAATGAAAAGGTATCACGTAGTTATGATAATGAGGCTAAAAGAGTTATATATAAATCGGCTTTAATTTTGCAACAACAGATCTCTCAATCCCCATCCTTAGATTGTATCAGGGTCCCACTGCTGATGATTTAAAAGCCGAGGCTGTAGAAAAAATGATCCCCACACTGCTTTTTAATTTTCTTGCCTGGTGTACAGGTGAAACAGATGATGTTGAATTTGGACGTTTTGTAGCTATATCCGATAGTACTAATAGTAATTTTTTTTCCATTGCTCAGGATATAATTTATTTAGCATCAGCTGGGCGAAAACAAACTCCTAAAGATTTGTCTCTAGCTATGGCAATCAGACATATCACTGGTTGTTCAAAAATCACCGACATCTTAAATGGTTTAGGACACTGCATTTCACATTCAGTATTGTTCGAGTATGATACAGCACTTGCAGAAATGCAATTAAATTCTGTTAATTCTTTACCCCCTGGTATTGAGTGTAAAATAATTTCTACAATTGTTTGGGATAATATTGATTTTTCAGAAGAAACGACAACAGGACATGGTACCACTCACAGTACAAATGGGATTATTATACAACAAAAAAAACAGAGGTAAATTTTTCTTTTATTGATTCTTTAATACGATCTGGCAAAAAAATCAAAAAGGAGGACTTTAGGTCCACCTAAAGTTGATGTTTTACCTTATCATTTAGGTAAACGGTGCAATCCAGATATAATGACGGATATCAAAGTTTGTAAAGGTAGTATGTACATTAAATCTGCAAATGCAAAACTTCTAGATGCTTCTTTTATTTTATGCAAAATACCTGGTGTAAATAAAATAAATTTATCCGATTGGACTGGTTTCAATGTAACTATTTTAAAAGAGAAAAGGATTCCAGCTCTGAGCATAATAGGCTATCTCCCAGTACTGGAAGCTAATCCCACTCAGATTTCAACAGTAAATGCAATTTTAAGAAAAAGTATAGATATGGCCGATAAATTAGAATTAGATCAAGTAGTTTTAGTTTTTGATCAAGCAATATATGCTAAAGCACAAGCAATACGATGGAAGGAAATTGTATTTAAGAAAAGACTTGTAATACGTCTAGGTGAATTCCACACTTCAATGGCCTTTTTAGCAATAATAGGAAAACATCTTAAAGATGCTGGATTGTCTAGTATAATGGTTGAATCGGGGAATGTTGCAGAAGGATCTATAAATGGTGTGATGACAGGGAAACATTATAACCGTACAAACTGGTATTTGAGGCATTGAGTTATTTGTTATGGGTCGCATTTTTTGATTCCATCCCTCATGATCAATACCAACAATATTTAGAAAATATTAAAACTCTGCATGATTTATATATAGATGGTCACTTAATAGAGTCTGAACTACCGAAGATGATTTCTAAAATGACAGACGAGTTTGATGGATTTGTGAACCAGAACCGTGCAAATAATTCAACTTTTGCATTTTGGGTTTCTTATCTAGACATGGTTGGTTCACTCCTAAGATTTGTGCGAGCTACAAGAACTGCAGACTGGGATTTGCACCTCGCCAGTATTGAAGAAATCATACCATTGCTCTTTGCTTATGACAGGGTTAATTGTGATCGTTATCTGCCTGTCTACCTATTTGAAATGTTAAATTTAGAGAAAACTCATCCATTTGTGCATGAAAGGTTGTGCGAAGGAAATTTTGTAGCTCAGCGGCAGAATATATATGGGTTTTCTGGCAACGCCATGGACCAGGTGATTGAGCAGACTGCAAACAGAGACTCGAAGACCAAGGGTGGCTTAACAGGAATTACTAGAAATCCAAATGCGGTCCACCGTCGTATGCTTTTGCCTCATTTGCGAGCACAAATCAGTCATTCGTGTGAGTTTCTGGCTGGAAAAAATTAAAAAAAGAGAATAAAAAGGGACCGTGACAGAACACAAAATCTGAAAGATGAAGGTATGGTTAACAATATCCTTGGAACTATAGCATCTATGATTAACCCTTTTACATGGGCAGAAGAAGGATTAATTAACATCTCTAGTGGTGTTCTTGCTTGAAATATTATACAAAAAGATCTTCTTAGAGCAAAAGTTTGCGGTAATGATGCATACAAATTGTACTGTGATGAACGTCTGTTTAATGCAAGTGAATTAAACATTTATTCAAAAATTGCTCAACAAAAGTTGCTAACTTTTTCTGATACTAACAGGCAGCTTAATCTAAAAACTAAACTGAAACTGCGATCTTGAAAGGTACAAGCAACATTCTTGCTCGCATACTTGTAATGGGGCAAGCATCATCACCTGATATAAAATATGTAATGACATATAATTTAACTGCGTATCCTCCATCTATTGCAAACTCTGATGGTTCTATCGTAAAAACAAATAAGGCAGCACTGGTGCATTCTGTGCTGAAATCAGTGGATCAATACCAAATTCCAAGTCAGATCCCTGAAAATAATGCCCTGATCTTGGACGGTATGGGAGTTTTGCAACAAATGCAGAATATCCCAAATACTTTTGGAGATCTTACTTTACAAGTACTAAAATATATTATTAATATGGGTGTTAGCTACAAATCTAAAGTAATTCACTTTGTAACTGACACTTATCCTATTATCAGCATTAAATGCAGCGAGCGACAAAGGAGGGTTACAGCAGGTGAAATTATTATTAATATAGGAAGTTCAGCACAAAAAAACCCTAAAAGTTTAAAAAATTTCAAGCAAATGGGTCAAATAAGGAAGCTTTGGTTGAATTTCTTTTTAAGGAATGGTCCTCAGTAGATCCCACAATGCTGGGAAGTGTATCGCTGATTGTTACACATGGTATAAAGTGTCACATGATAAGCAGTGAAGATAATCATCTAACAGTAAGGGATATGCCCGAACTGCATTCTGATCATGAGGAAGCAGATACAGGAATGCTGTTGCATGCAGAAAATGCTTCGATATATTTCAAAGATGTTTTTATTAAAAGTTCGGACACAGATGTTTTCATCCTCTCGCTTTGTATGAGTAAATTTTTAACAGCAGAATTATATTTGCTTTTGGGTACTGTGAGTAATTTAGAATTTCATAATATTTCTTCTATTGCTACAATTTTAGGTCCAGATATTTGTGATAGTTTAGTAGGCCTTCACATTTTTACAGTTTGTGACAGCTGTAGTGCTGTCACAATCTAGTATCTCTGTCTTTAAAGGCAAGGGTAAAATTAAAGCATTTAATATAATGAAAAGTAAAAATGCTTATATTGATGCATTTAAAGAGTTAGGAACTTCTTGGACTTTATCAAGTGCTCTCATTCAAACTCTTCAACTATTTATTTGCGAACTTTATGGCCAACCTACTAAAACTTCAGTAAATGATGCAAGATACGCATTGTTCAAACTGAAGTTTAAAATTGGTGTTGCCTTACCACCAAATTATGATGCTTTAGTATGCCATATTAAAAGGTAAACTATCAAGAATGCATTCATCGTCGGTGTTTTCAGAACATAATGACTGTCCCTAATCCTGCTGAACATGGATAGATTATTAATGGGGAAAATATAAGCATTTGTTGGAACACAATTCCTTGTGTGCCAAATAGTTTGCTAAAAAACACTTTGAGCATATGTCAAAAGACTGCTTGTTTATCAAGTAAATGCTCATGCAAATCAAATGGAATTTCTTTCTCCGAATTATGTTCATGTGCTAATTGTGAAAATTCCAATGAACAAAATGAATTTTGCAGTGATACATTTGAAGTTGATTCAGACATCGAAGATATTGATAGTTTGTATAATATAGATGATTTTTTCTTAAAAATAAAAGTACTTTTCGGTTATCCGGGCGCCAGTGTTATATATGCATATATATATATACACAATATGTGTACATATATATATATATATACATATGTGTACATATATATGTGTGTGTACATATACCAGGTGTTCCAAAAAGGACTGGCTGATTTTAAAATTCAATAACTTCCAAACGGTGACAGATATTAAAAAAATTCTTGCAGGAGGGTTATGCATAAAGTCAAAAGTTTTTTTTACAGTGATTTTCGATTTTAGTTCGAATTACAAACAATAGATGGCGCTGCGATCAATAGAGGCTAAATTCAGGCTCGATTTTTGGTACTTCGTGGCCCGGATAATACATTTCCATCTCCTTTTTCTGCATGGAACAACAGAAAGGACCAAAAATCGAGCCTGTATTTAGCGACTATTGCTTACAGCGCCATCTATTGTTTGTAATTCGAACTAAAATCGAAAATCACTGTAATAAAACTTTTGACTTTATGCATAATCCTCCTGCAAGAATTTTTTTAATATCTGTCACCGTTTGGAAGTTATTGAATTTTAAAATCAGTCAGTCCTTTTTAGGACACCCTGTATATATGTGCATATATATGTATATATGGATGTAAATATAACACTGGCACCCGGCTAATCGCAAAGTACCAAAATAATGTTATACATAAAGTAAAGTTTTCATTTAAGACAATTATTTAAGCATTACTATTTTTCTAAAATCATTTAGATATTGTTTGTCTAGTTTTTCTTCTAACATCTTAAGCATTTTATTAAGAGGTAAGTGCAGTATATCAAAGTCTCTTTACTGTTTTTATGTTTACTTAATGGTATGTTAAAAAGAACCTTGTGTTACTTAAACCTTTTATTTTTTAATTAGAAGTATTCGAAAAAAATTGTTGTGTTAGAGATGTTTTTACCTGAAAAGTTTAATAGTTAAAGGGATTGTCTAATTTAAGAGTCAAAATTGCTCTTTTCAACAGTTGATTATAGGTGTCGACATATGAGGACAAATCCTTATTTTTTTTATTTATTACTTCATTAGGTATTAAAACATACATTCTGAAAGACTAGAGTATTTTAATTATGTTATTTTTACTTTCAAGTTTCATTTAACCTCTTATTTAAGCTATATTTATGTAAAATATAACCAGAAATATTCAACTTCTTAACCCCTTGTGAGGCGGTGGGATATATTTTATCCCACCTACGAATAATAGAGATTTGCACCAGAAAAATTTTATTAAATTTTTTTTTTCTAACTTTGATGGAAAAAAGACGTAAAATTGTTGTTCCTTATTTTGCAATAAATATTTTTGCAGATTCCGGTGTGATTTCGAAATTACAGAAACACAATTACTTGCCCCTCAAGGGGTTAAACAGCAAATATTTCATACAATACTAATATTAAAGATAATATTTTATTGTCAGTATTTAATAGTATTTATTTGTAAATGATGACAATTCAATAAATTTGATTTCCTTCTTAATTAAAAGTGTTTATACTAGCCAAAAACACTGAACATTAGCTTTATAATGTCAGCTTTAGGGTACTACTTTAAATTGGTATAAAAAATTAATGTGCAAATGTTTTTTGGTGAACTTTGCATTTTTTATTTAATAAGTATTGTATAATTGTATTATATGCAAAATTTCTTAGTTCCAGGAGTTGGCAACGAAAACTGGTTTTTAGCCACTTTTTGATGCTTCGTCCCATGGTCTATAATCAAAACAGTGTTTATAGATAGGAACTAACAATTTAAAACAACTTCAAAGTCATCAATACAAGTAAATAAAAAAATAGGTAAGTAATATAAAAAATAGTTTAACTTTGGTGAGAAATAATTAATTAGTTCACTTTTAACGCAGTCGGGTTTTTTTTTTTTTTAAGTTAAATTTGTACTTGTTCATTTTATTATTTCACATTCTCTTATCGTCATCAATCAAATCTTAGAAATTCATTCTATTCTGAAAATAAAATAAATCATCTTGTTAATTACTCAAATTGAAACATTTATTGAATGATTTTTTTTAAGTTTTAAAGATTTAATTAATGGAAAAATATACAAACAATTCTACATTTCCCAAAGAGTCGTTTCAAGTTAATTTTGTATAATTTTGTAATTACGTTAACCTTAGGACTACACAAAAGATACAATGTACAAGAATTGCAATAATGCATCCAACCGCAGTTGAAACTCAATATTCTTTCTTCGATATTCTTTTAAAATGTTTCTGGATTTTTACGAATTTAAATATAAAAATACGAATTCGCAAACAAAATTCTTAAGTTTTTAGCATTCAGCTGGATTTTGCTGGATTTGAACTAAATCAGTTTTTCCTACCTGGTCCATTGGGCCAATCGCGTAGAAGAAGGGTTAACAATTTTAAGATTTTTTCATACCTACATATAAAAAGAAATTCATTTTGAGTATATTTCAAAAAGAAAAATGATTACATTATACACAACTAATTTGAAATATCAAAATATTGATTATATTATATACAGGGTGCCCGGTCTCAACGGTGTCCAATGGCTAATTCCTAAACCGTCAGTCATAGACATATAGTTCCAATTACAAAATGTAATCAATGTAATAAATCAGGTAAAGAAATATTTTACAAGCGATTTGGATCAATGAAAACATTTCTTTAAAAAAATACAAAATTTAAATTTTTATACGGTCCCCCGGTCCTATAAGTTATATTTAGTAAAATTTTCATTGTACAATGACAAGTAATACAAAAAAAGTCCCGTTATTATACGATTAAAATTGACCGAGTAATAGCTGTTTAAAGTTGGAGCATATTTTTTGCTGCAAGTTGGGGGTCATTCACAAATTTAGTCGAAATTATAATTTCGTCAGATATATTAAAAAAATGGTTGAGAATAAAATTAGCATTGCAATATAAATTTGAAATCTTTCATCATTTTGACATATTAATGCAAAATATACAATTTGTAATAAACATTTAAGAAGAAAGAAAAATTAGAATTTTTGTTAAATAAAATGATGCTAAATTAACAGCCTCGATTCTTTACAAAATGATACGTATTTTAAAATATTATTAAGTTAAACTAGCATGCAAAAGTTGGGTTATTAGCTTTTGAAAATTGATTCTTATGTATTCTGTACCGCTGAATCCGAAATTGACCTTCTTTTTTAACCATCACATCAGGATTTTTCGCTAATTGCAAATTTCAAAGTAAAAAAGTTCAAAGTTAAAATTGAACCTCCTTCCCCATCTCATCAGACCACTCAGCTGTTTAGCTGCAAGAATCCCAGGATAAGCAAAAACATTGAATAAATTATTGAATAAAATAAAATAAAATAAAATAAAATAAAGTTTTACATATGTTTTATAGTATGAGATTTTCGCTATATTTTAACTTACACATTTACGATTTGCAAAAATAGTCTAACGTGATGGTTAAATATGAAGGTCATTTTCAGATTCAGTGCTAAAAATTGCGTAAAAATAAATTATCAAAAGTTAAAAAATACAGCCATCTCCTCTACTTTATAGTATCCGATTTTTGATATTTTTTAACTTTGGCAATTTATGATTTACGAAATATCCTTATATGATTGTTAAAAGTTAAGGTAATTTTCGGATTTAGTGCTAAAAAATACATAAAAGTTAAAAAACCCAACAATCGCAATCTTGTATTATCTAATCTAAAACATTTTCTTAAACTTCTTGGTGGTAATCTATCCGAAAATTTTTGTGTTATCCTGTAAAATTCGTGTAAATGGTAACCACCGAAAATCATAATAATATTAGATTGTTATCGGATTTGGGCCAGTATGTAAAATGTAATATTGATCGGATATTTGAAAGTTAGTTAAAATTCAAGTACAAATTTTGAACTGGAAAACATACATATGACCGTTGAAGTAACATAAAAACTTATAAAAATAACAAAAAATTTTTTAAAAATCGTAAAAGTAACAGTCTTAAATCTTGACAAAATAAAACATGTTACTTTAGCCAATCTGAAACTTAATAAATGGTAACTTAATCGTAATACGTGCACGATTTTTTTCAAATCGCAGATACACATGAAATAAGATATTCGAATACTTTATGCACTTGGCATATGACCCCTCAAAGGCAAGCCGAAAACATCTGTTTTCAGAGCAGAAAAGTGACATAAGTCATGCACTTTTAAATTTTCATAACTCGCTCAATTTTAGGGTTATATGAATGGGACTTTTTTTTGTATTACTTGCCAGTGTAAAAGGAAAATTTTACTATATATAAATTATAGGACCGGGGGACCGTATAAAAATTTAAATTTCGTAATTTCTTAAGAAATGTTTTTATTGGCCCAAATCGCTCTTTAAATATTTCTTTACCTGATTTAAAACATTTTTTGTAATTGGAACTATATATCTACGACTAACGGTTTAGGAATTAGCCATTGGACACCGTTGAGAACGGACACCCTGTATATTGTTTTACACATTGTTAGAAATTACCAAAGTATGTTTACAGTCAAATAAGTCTATCGAGAGAAAATAAATTTGGATAAATATTTTTAGTACTCGGATTTATCCTTTATATACAAATCATTTAATAAACTTCAAACAAGCATACTCTTTTGGGATTTCGGCATCAAATATAACAAAACTTGACAAAATCAATCTACATTGAGTGATTATAGTGCTTTGAACATCAATTTCAGTTAAAAAAGGATGTTTCAAATTTCAAGACATGTAACTATTCATTCCTTTAAAAAATTTCCTTGTATAAAGAAATGTTTCTCAAAATCCCAAAAGTGATATACATTATTTTTATCCGTCTTCTTTACATTGTATTAATGTTGAATAATTTTTAAAATAATATAATGTATCTATATATCTATGCTCTTATGCCCTTTTATATATAGAAAGTGGTATAGATAGGTAGATTGATATAGTAAATATGCAATTGATATAGTATAATATATATGGGAAATACATGTACGCAACTGATTTCATCTCAAAAATCCCTGCCGGCCCGGCCTACAGGCAGAGGTAGATTTCGAAGTTAAGTATACTAATTTCACCAACGAAAACTAAATTATTATTAGATGTAAATCCACTTTAACAGTTTTGTCTGTCTGCTTTTGACGAGTTTTTATTTCCTTTTTATATAATATCTGGTTTTATCAGAATCATGTTAAGGCGGTATTATAAAAAAATACTTTTCCATGCTCAACAACTTGAAATTTTCTGTCACATTTTCAGATTCATTTTTAATAATAATAAAAGAAAAAATATGAAACATGCTGGCGTGATTTTTTAAAAGATTTATAAGCGACCTGTGTTTTTATTTTTCTTTCAATTAATTAAAACTTGATTAATAAACAGTTATTTTCTCAGTAGGGCAATATTTTTCGTTTCTAACACAATTGCTTCGGGAAATTCTGTTCAAAATGCCCACATTGACATCATTTTTTGAAATATATACTGCCTTTATGAAAAAATCGATCATTAATGTACATTATATAGTTTCTGAATAAGAGAATCTAGCAATTGGATGCGTTTGAGAGCAAAAATGAATTTAAAAATGAGTAAGAAAATAGACAGGGATTTGAATGCACCCTTAAGAAGATGATTTTTTTTTCTTCAACCGCTATGTATTTTTAATTTGTTTTGGCTGTAAGAATTGGCCCTATCAAAAACTTGTCTATATAAACGTTGAATACAATATTAAGAAGATATATGATAAATGCATGGAGATTTGATATCTTGTGAATTGACGGGGTTATGAAAATTTTTCTTCTTCAACCCCCCTTTTTTGTTTTCGTTTTTAATTTTTCTTGCGGTACGAATTGGTCCTATCAAAAACTTGTGAATATACAAGTTGTAGATAATATTAAGGAGATGTATAATAAAATTAATTGGATTTGATATCTTGAGAATTGACGAAGTAAGGAATTTTTTTTCTAACAAAAACCCTATTTTTGCGCCCTTGAGACTATTTTAAATTTTATAAAAAATCTGTGATGCATGAATTTTTGGCGCTATTTTTAGAAGTAATAAAAACTTTAAACTGATTTGATATGTACAAAAATAAAGAAGTTATGGAGTTTTTTCGGTTTTCACAAAACCCCTCCCTATTTCCATCCCCTTTGTCCGCTTTTGCCCATTAACGAACTTGACCGAGATTTTTTGTCCCTTGATTTTATGTATCAATTTGGAAGAGATTTATGCAAAATTACGGAAGTTATCGTGTCCAGAAGAAAGTAATAACACAATTGCTACGGGAAATTCCGTTCAAAATGCCCACTTTGAGATCATTTTTTGAAATATATTCTGCCTCTATCAAAAAATCGGTCATTGCGGTGCATTATATTGTTTCTGAATAAGCGAATCTACCAATTAAATGCGTTTGAGAGCAAAAACGAATTTAAAAATGAGTCAGAAAATAAGCAGTTTGGATTTGAGTGCATCCTTAATGCAATGATTTTTACAACACAATCCACTTCGAGAAATTCGGCTCAAAATGCCCACTTTAACAGCATTTTTAGGTAGCTTTCATTACAAAAAGCTACCTATTGCAGCCGTTCGGAGGAAACCGATTTAAAAATATTTTGGTATATTTTCATCGGTCATGACCCCTAGACCCCGAAACCAACCTCCGTTCACAATTTATATATATGTATATATATATATATATATATATATATATATCTGACCTTTGTCACACTGTAACTTTCGTATTTATGAACCGATTTCGATGAAATTCGGTGTGTACATAGTACATACGAATTTCTCGACCGAGTTCGCTGGCCAGCTTCATCCGCCGTTTTGTTTCAAAATGGCGGCCATTTAAAATTTAAAAAGTCCTTCCGGCCAGTGCCGAGAGGAAGAGGTAGCTTTCAAATTCCTTATTTTTAAAAAGCAAGCTTATATTATTCAAACACACGAAGCTCAAATTTAGTGGAAACCGATTATAGGAGATTCAATCCTAACCTTTATCAATATTAAATCATTATGAATGAGAATTTCGCGAAATTAGTCAGCTTTATCCAAGCTGCTTTTATTTAAAGTTGCTTATATTTGGTTGCCAAATTCGGCGATATCTTGAAGTTCCTGCCATTTTAAGACAACATGGTGGATGCGGCTAATGAGTGAACTTTGTCGAGACCTTAGTAATTCCTGTGCACATGCTCACTCACATCGGAATCGGTTGATATATATAAGTTCTCTCGCAGGCAAAAAATCAGATTTTTCAAAATGTCACCCACATTAGAAATTCAAACTGCTATATCTGAGACATTTTCTAAGATAAAGACAAAACAAAAAATGCTCCGGAATCCTTATATCATGGTCAAATGTTTAAGAAAGAAACCTTTTTCAATTTCTAATTCTTTTGCACCTTACTTTAAATATCATTTTTTATTTAATTTAATGACCTCCATTTTGAAACATAATGGCTGATGAAGCTGGCCAGCGAACTTGGTCGAGACATTACGATATACTATCCACATGCTTTCTTAAATCGAAATAGGTTAATGAATACGAGTGTTATCACGTGACAAATATCAGATCGTTTCAAAATGTCAGCCATGCTAGAAATTCAAAGTGCTATAATTCAACCATTTTTTAAAGATATATACGAAACAAAAACTGCTCCGGAATCTTTGTATCAAGGTCAAACACATAAAAAAAATCTTTTTCATTTTTCAATTTTTTGATAACTCATGTTAAATTTAAAATATATATATATTTCTAAAAATGGCAGCCCTTTTGAAACAAGATGGCGAATGAAGCTGACCAATGAACTCGGTCGAGACATTGGTATGTACTACGTACACACCAAGTTACATCCAAATCGGTTCATAAATACGTCTGTTATCGCATGACAAAAATCAGGTTGTTTCAAAATGTCAGCCACAATAGCAATTCAAAATGCTATAACTCAGCCATTTTTTTAGATATATAAGAAACAAAAACTGTTCCGGAATCTTTGTATTAAGGTCAAACACATACAAAAAAATCTTTTTCATTTTCCAATTTTTTTGGTACCTCATTTTAAATTTTAAATTAAAAAAAAATTTAAATGGCCGCCATTTTGAAACAAGATGGTGGATGAAGCTGACGAACGAACTCGGTCGAGAAATTGGTACGTATTATGTATACACCAAGGTACATCCAAATCGGTTCATAAATACGCCTGTTATCGCGTGACAAAAATCAGGTCGTTTCAAAATGTCAGCCCCGATAGAAATTCAAAGTGCTATAAATCAGCCATTTTTTAAGATATAGACGAAACAAAAACTGCTCCAGAATCTTTGTATCAACGTCAAACACATATAAAAAAATATTTTTCAATTTTCAATTTTTTGGTACCACATTTCAAATTTAAATTTTTTTTAAAAAATTTAAATGGCCGCCATTTTGAAACAAGATGGCGGATGAAGCTGGCGAACGAACTCGGTCGAGACATTGGTACTTATTATGTATACACCAAGGTACATTCAAATCGATTCATAAATACGCCTGTTATCGCGTGACAAATATCAGGTCGTTTCAAGATATCAGTCAAGCTGGAAATTCAAAGTGCTATAACTCAGCCATTTTTTAAGATACAGACAAAACAAAAAATGCTCCGGAGTCTTTGCATCAAGGTAAAAGAAATAAGAAAAAAATATTTTTCAATTTTAAATTTTTTGGTACCACATTTCAAATTTTAAATTTTTTAAATTTTTTTAAATGGCCGCCATTTTGAAACAAGATGGCGGATGAAGCTGGCGAACGAACTCGGTCGAGACATTGGTACTTATTATGTATACACCAAGGTACATTCAAATCGATTCATAAATACGCCTGTTATCGCGTGACAAATATCAGGTCGTTTCAAGATATCAGTCAAGCTGGAAATTCAAAGTGCTATAACTCAGCCATTTTTTAAGATACAGACAAAACAAAAAATGCTCCGGAGTCTTTGCATCAAGGTAAAAGAAATAAGAAAAAAAAAATTTTCAATTTTAAATTTTTTGGTACCACATTTCAAATTTTAAATTTTTTAAATTTTTTTAAATGGCCGCCATTTTGAAACAAGATGGCGGATGAAGCTGGCCAACGAACTCGGTTGAGATATTTGTATGTACTATGTACACACCGAGTTTCATCCAAATCGGTTCATAAATACGAGAGTTACAGTATGACAAAGATCAGATATATATATATATATATATGGATATATATATATATATATATATATATATATATATATATATCAATTTTGAACGGAGGGTGGTTTCGGGGTCTGGGGGTCATGATCGATGAAAATATACCAAAATTTTTTGAAATCTCTTTCCTCCGAACGGCTGCAATAGGTAGCTTTTTGTAATGAAAGCTACCTAAAAAAATTTAAATCTTGAAATGTGGTACCAAAAAATTGAAAATGAAAAAATATTTTTTTCTTATGTATTTGACCTTTATACAAAGATTCTGGAGCAGCTTTTGTTTCGTCTATATCTTAAAAAATGGCTGGGTTATAGCATTTTGAATTTCAAGCGTGGCTGACATTTTGAAACGTCCTGAATTTTGTCACGCGATAAAAGGCGTATTTATGAACCGATTTGGATGTAACTTCGTTTATACATAGTACATACCAATGTCTCGACCGAGTTCGTTGGCCAGCTTCATCCGCCATCTTGTTTAAAAATGGCGGCCATTTAAATTTTTAAGAAAAATTTAAATTTGAAATGTGGTACCAAAAAATTGGAAAATGAAAAAGATTTTTTCGTATGTGTTTGACCTTAATACAAAGATTACGGAAAAGTTTTTGTTTCGTCTATATCTAAAAAAAAATGGCTGAGTTATAGCATTTTGAATTTCTATTGTGGCTGACATTTTAAAACGACCTGATTTTTGTCACGCGATAACAGGCGTATTTATGAACCGATTTGGATGTAACTTGGTGTGTGCATAGTACATACTCGACCGAGTTCGTTGACCAGCTTCATTCGCAATCTTGTTTTAAAAAGGTTGCCATTTAAAAAAATTAATTTAAAATTTAAAATGAGGTATTAAAAAATTGGAAAATGAAAAAGATTTTTTTTATGTGTTTGGCCTTGATACAAAGATTCCGCAGCAGTTTTTGTTTCTGAAAATTTGTTCTTTTGTTTATATCTTAAAAAATGGTTGAATTATAGCACTTTGAATTTCTAGCATGGCTAACATTTTGAAACGATCTTGTATTTGTCACGCGATAACACACGTATTCGCCTATTTCGGTGTAAGAAGGCATGTGGATAGTATACATCAATATCTCGACCAAGTTCGCTGGCCAGATTCATCAGCCATCTTGTTTCAAAATGGCGGCCATTAAATTAAAAAATATATATATATTTAAAGTGAGTTGTAAAAAAATCAGAAATTGAAAAAGGTTTCTTTCTTAAGTATTTGACCTTGATATAAGGATTCAGGAGCATTTTTTGTTTGTCTTTATCTTAAAAAATGGCTCAGATATAGCAGTTTCAATTTCTAATGTGGGTGACATTTTGAAAAATCTGATTTTTTGCCTGCGATAGCACTCCTATATATCAACCGATTTCCGATGTGAGTGATCATTTGCACAGCAATTACTAAGGTCTCGACCAAGTTCACTGGTTAGCCTCATCCACCATGTTGTCTTAAAATGGCAGGCACTTTAAGAAATCGCCGAATTTGGCAGCCAAATATAAGTTACTTCAAAGAAAAGCAGCTTGGATAAAGCTGACTAATTTCGCGAAATTCTCATTCATTATATTGATAAAAATTAGTATTGAATATCCTATATTCGGTTTCCACTAAATTGAGCTTCGTGTGTTTGAATAATATAAGTTGGCTTTTTTTTAAATAAGGAATATGAAAGCTACCTCTTCCTCCCGGCACTGGCCGGAAGGACTTTTTAAAATATATTCTGCCTCTATCAGAAAATCGACCATTACGGTACATTATATGGTTTCTGAGTAAGAAAACGTACCAATTGGAAGCCTTTGAGAGCAAAAATGAATTGTAAAATGAGTCAGTAAATAAGCAGTTTGGATTTGAATACACCCTTATTTAGATGATTTTTTTCTTCAACCGCTATGTATTTTTAATTTGTTTTTGCTGTAAGAATTGGTCCTATCCAAAACTTGTCTATGTAGATGTTGTAGACAATATTAAGAAGATATATGATAAATTCATAGGGATTTGATATCTTTTGAATTGACGGAGTTATGGATTTTTTACTTCTTCCAACCCTCTTTTTGTTTTCGTTTTTAATTTTTTTTTGCGGTACGAATTGGTCCTATCAAAAACTTGTGAATATAAAAGTTGTAGATAATATTAAGGAGATTTATAATGAAATTAATTGGAATTGATATCTCTAGAATTGACGAAGTTATGAATTTTTTTCTTTCCAAAACCCTATTTTTTTGCGCCCCTTGAGCCCATTTTTAACTTTATCAAAAATCTGTGATACATACAATTTTGGTCCTATTTTTAAAAGTAATAAAAACTTTAAACTGATTTGATATGTACACAAATTAAGAAGTTATGGGGGGTTTTCTGTTTTCACAAAACCCCTCCCTATTTCCCTCCCTTTGGTCCGATATTGCCCATTAACGAACTTGACGAATATTTTATGCCCATTGATTTTATGTATCAGTTTGGAAAAGATAGGTGCAGAATTACGAAAGTTATCGTGTCCAGAAGAAAGTGATATATATAGATAGACAGATAGATAGATAGATAGATAGATAGATAGATAGATATACAAAGTTTTTTACTGAGGGTGGTTTTGGGTTCTAGGGGTCAAGATCGGTGTAGATCTGCAAAAAGTTTTCTGAAATTCCAACATAGGAACGATCCCAATAGGTAGTATTTCATACGAAATCTACCTAAAACTAGTATTGAAAAAATTAAAAAGATAATTTTTAATCTAAGTAAAAATTCGTGTGGTACAGTAAGAAGCAAAAGAACTTCTTAAAAACACTTCTTTAAAAAATATATAAATGCTCTGGACCTTTCGAAAAAGATTACTCTTTCTTCATCAGACACAAAGAAGACGTGCTTCTACTTTGGAAGCAGGAAAAAGACAAAAGGGACATGAACAAGATGCATTTAACAGGAGCAATTTTCAAGGAGAAGGAGGTAAGGAGTTGAGTTATGCTCCTACCTGAAAACTAAAAGGAGTTATTGTTTGCGCACGATGAAGAAAGTCTCTATCGAAAGGTCTAGCGCATTTATATATATTTACATATTTTTATGGTGTTTTTAAGAAGTTCTTTTTGTTCTTAACAATATACTTATCTATATTTCCATTGGCTGACTATTATAAGAAAATAACTGTCTCACAGCAATTGGATTCAAGACCAAGCGTCACGTCACACTCATTATACTTTAATGATTTTTGTCCAATAACCATGGCCTAATGCTTCTTCCTTGTATCCCCACTACTGCAAATTGTCGTAAATATAACCAGCCAAAAAATAAATAAATAAATAAATATTCTACTACTAAAAATAGCCCGATGAAGGTATTCGTATCCAGATTCCTCATTTATGGTTTGTATAGTACTTTTATAGTTACGTTTTCTGGAGGAACGAAACAAACGCCGTTAATAAAGTAAATATGGAAGGAACCGAGAGCTTTTTATGCAGTCATAATATGTAAACACATGTAATATAGACAACAATAATAAAAAAACACATATAATATACAAAATACAAAAAGCTTTGAAATTATGAGCAAAATAATAATTATGGATTTCGAAATATTCTCTTTCTTAAAAATATATATTCGTTACTTTTCCCAGTATTACTTCGCCATTTTTATCTAATTGCATGCAAAGTTCCTGAGTAAAGTACCCAAGTAAATACCCAGTAATGCACACATTTTTGAACACCATATACTCACTAATCTTGAAAATAGTTTATCGCACCGAATGCTGGGAAGTAAATGACTCATGTCCAGTAAGGAATGCGGCAACGGCAGGAGAGATGGAAGGAAGATCAAAGGAGACATTTGCGAGTAGGTCATGTGTGCACTTTTCCGTTTCGAATAGTCCCTGTGATCCTGCCACTACACCAACAATTTTGAATGCAAAATTCTTTTAACATATGAGTGCGGCACTGGCAGAGAGTAGTCACATTTGTTGCGTTTTTAGCAAGTGTATTTGCATATTCATTACCCAAGATCCTCTTGTGTGCTGAGGCATGACCAAGTGAGGACTTATATGAAAGATGCTTTAGCTGGATTTTATTTTCCAAAACTTGTGTATTTGTTGATTTAGACGCGCTGTCTGCAAACTGGAAAGACTATCATTATAATCTTTAATATTTTTTTGTGGAAAATAAAACATTAGAAGTGCAATCGAAAGCTTTGTGAATGGTAAATATTTCTGCTTGAAAGACGGAGTTGTTGTCATCTAGTCTACAGGACCACTCATGGGTCACGAGACCAACTTCCGTCGCGTAGAAAGCTGCACCAACACCAGTTTCAGTACGTGAAGCATCATTGAACGCTGTAAGTAAATTTGAAGGTATGGTAGTGTTGTGGGAATGACTACTTGTATATGGGAAGATTCTTCATATGGATGGAGTTACTAGCTTGAAGTCTTTTGTTAAATGACTACGCGTGTAAAATATAAAGCAGTTATTCAATGCTATAAAGGTGTAAAATTTGACTAATGTTAAATTCATATTATAATGTGAGAGTGATGGGAGGAATACCAGTAATGACGTGCAGGGCGTCACTGGAAATTGTCGTGTAGCCCCTAGACAAATTTATTAAAAACATTGTGGATAGAGTTGATTTTTTCTTTTGTGGTTTTTGTCAAATTACCTCTAGAAATATCCGCCCTATATGTGATAATATTTTCAGTGATAGGAAGGTAACAAATTTTTTAAATTTTATTGTTACTGACCCAATATTTAGTAGTAAGCTTAGTTGAGCTAGGATAATATTTAATAAATTTTAATTTTAAGAAGATAATATGCGAAAACTAATTGAAGTGCATATCTATTACAATTCCCAGAAGCTGCAGACTGGACACATGATGAACACTGGTTTCGTTTATTCTAATTGATTTTTTGTTTTTAATTATAGGGTTTAGCGGATGTTAAAGCATTTGATTTTGAAGATGACAAGTGGTGGTGAAAATACTCTAAGATATGTGTGAAGATCGCAAGGGTTGAAAACGCCTCCCGTTTCATGTTTGGCCAAGTAAATTAAAGCTTACTTGACCATGTAATGGCCAAGTAAATTAAAGCTGAAGTCATCCGAAATGGCTTAGAGTAAGAAATCTAAATTTCTTAGTTCCTTCAGAATAATATTTGCAATACAGAGCCATAAAATCCGTCCCAGAGAGGACCCCTGTGGGCATCATTTTTTTCTGCTGTTGTTTGAGAGACCAGGTACCAGTTAGCTTAAATGATTTTATTCGAAGGATAAGTGCGGATGACTACAGCAATTTTACCAGGGCAATTAATAGTATGAGTTGTAGAAGAATCCCACCATTCGACATTATCAAAGGCTCCTTTAATGTCGAGTGAGACCAGGGAAGTGTGTATTCATTCAGAAATTTTTAGCGCGCAGGAACACGTAATTTCATATTGCAGCGTCTTCTTCCATATTAACGAAGATTAAATATTCATGAATTGCATATATTGAATGTTCTAAATTTTCATTAGATGAATTGGGTCCCTGCTTACTGAAATGTTCGACAGTACTTGTATACATCCAATTTGTGTTAATACTGTGCAGATTCTGCTTCAAACACTTTAACACAAAAATAACATCAGTATTAAAGACCATCTGAACAAATGAATTGATCCACTCAACAATTATCCGAAAATATTTTATAAGAAACGTGTTAATTTGATTGTAGTCATTGCTAGTGATAGGCGATGACGATATGTTTTTATGGATTTTATAGATGGTAGGGACAACTCGATATTACAGATAATAAAATGATAATAATAATCAATATGTAAAGTCATTTAATGGCTATCCTTATTCGATATCCTATCCGATTTTCAAAAGAATAGCCTGCGATATGAACGAAAACGAATCTTCTCTAAACAAAGTATGAAGATGATGAAGTCGTCACGTTGTCACGTTCGGCCGAGGCGGTGACTTTTTCTTTTCTCTCTTGTCGTGTGATGTTAATGTGTGGATGAAATTCATTTTTATAAGTAGTAAGTATTTTGAGTTATTGTTTGTTAGGCTGGTTTAGCATACAGCTAAATCTAAGAGCCATTTACTTGATACTGATATTTGATATGTTCTATATTGAATCTATTCCATTTATAAGGCAAATATTTTAAACTTTAACCATGGTATATTTACTAGATTTTTTCACCCAGTCAGAAATTTACATCTGACATGGTATCTTTGTTACATGATGTGAGGTATCATTTGTCTAATTCAAGAAAAACCATTTGCTTTATCGGAATTGTGCTGCATTTAACAATTTTATATTAGGTTTTTAGATATATATCGGACAAAAAAATATGTTTAAAAAAATTAAAGTATCGATTCAAATGACAGAAGTTATGGCTTATTAAAATTCAACAAATGTAACATTTACTGCAATCTAAAGAATATAATTATTTTAGGCACTGTTCATATTAATTATAACAGAAAAGAACAATTTTTGTATTCATTTGTAAAATGTATTACAATAAAATAATAAAAAAAACATCAAATGTCCAGTATATTTTCTGGTATATTTGTCTTTATCCAGTACATTTGTCTTTATTCATACGAAAAAAATCTTTTTCATTTTCCAATTGTTTGGTACCTCATTTTAAATTTAATTTTTTTTAAATTTTAAATGGCCGCCATTTTGAAACAAGATGGCGGATGAAGCTGGACAACGAACTCAATCGAGATATTTGTATGTACTATGTACACAACAAGGTACATCCAAATCGGTTCATACATACGCCCGTTATCACGTGACAAAAATCAGGACATTTCAAAATGTCAGCCACGCTAGTAATTCAAAATGCTATAAGTCAGCCATTTTTTAAGATATAGACGAAACAAAAACTGCTCCCGAATCTTTTTATCAAGGTCAAACACATGAGAAAGAAATATTTTTTTTCAATTTTCAACTTTTTGGTGCCACAATTCAAATTTAATTTTTTCTTAAAAATTTAAATGGCCGCCATTTTTAAACAAGATGGCGGATGAAGCTGGCTAACGAACTCGGTCGAGACATTGGTATGTACTAAGTATGAACGAAGTTACAGCCAAATCTGTTCAAAAATACGCCTTTTATCACGTGACAAAATTCAGGACGTTTCAAAATGTCAGCCACGCTAGAAATTCAAAATGCTATAACTCAGCCATTTTTTAAGCTATAGAGGAAACAAAAACTGCTCCGGAATCTTTGTATTAAGGTGAAACACATAAAAAAAACCCTTTTCCTTTTGCAATTTCTTGGTACCTTATTTTAAATTTTAAATTTTTTAAATTTATTTAAATGGCCGCCATATTGAAACAAGATGGCGGATGAAGCTGGCCAACGAACTCGGTCGTGACATTGATATGTACTATGTTCACACGAAGGTACATCCATATCGGTTCATAAATACGCTTGTTATCGGGTGACAAAAATCAGGACGTTTCAAAATGTCAGTCACGCTAGAAATTCAAAGTGCTATAACTCAACCATTTTTTAAGATATAGACAAAACAAAAACTACTCCCGAATCTTTTTATCAAGGTCAAACACATAAGAAAAAAATATTTTTCCATTTTCAATTTTTTGGTACCACATTTCAAATTTAATTTTTAAATTTTTAAATGACCGCCATTTTGAAACAAAATGGCGGATGAAGCTGGCCAACGAACTCGGTCGAGACATTAGTATATACTATGTACACACCGAATTACATCCAAATCGGTTCATAAATACGAGAGTTACAGTGTGACAAATGTCAGATATATATATATATATGTGTCAATTTTGAACGGAGGGTGGTTTTGGGGTCTGGGGGTCATGAACGATGAAAATATACCAATTTTTTTTTTAAAATCGCTTTCCTCCGAACGGCTGCAATAGGTAGCTTTTTGTAATGAAATCTACCTAAAATATTGCAATCCACAATATGTAATTAATACATGTATATCTAAACTTAAAATCAAATTTGTCAACTACGGCTTTACATTCGCACTCTTGACTGGTGATTCTAATCTTCGTATCGGAGAGTGAAATTCCAGAAATTTATATCTTTTCGTGGCATTCGTAGTAAAATATTTAGTTTATCTTAGAAAATGATCGTTTTGATTTAAACAGGATGTCATTTTGCCTCACTGAAGCGTTTCCCCAAGCGTCTCAAACTCAATAAATGAAAAAAGACCTGAATTATAACAGCTTTTTACGGAAAACATGAGATTTTTTTTAAACGTGACGTCATTTTCTGTTCAACATTTTCAGAAAGTTTATTTTGAATTTTATGAGAAAATTGCATCAATAAAGATAAGCAAACCTTATTATTTTTCCTTTCTTTACAACAATGGAATTAATCCAATTGCTACCATTTTGAAACAAATTAATAGAAAATTTTTTAATTTTAAATTTAGATATAAAAATGGGAATATATTTTTAAAAATAGCTAATGCGAAGAAATCTACAAAGAAACAGATTTCATTAAAAAATATATATACATATATATATTAAAATTAATAACACATACTGGACATTTGCACCATAAAATATAATAAATAAAGACACTGTAGAAAAAACACTACGAATTAAAATAAAATGAGAGACTTCGCTGGAATTGACGACAGACGACGTAGATACGTTTCATTGTTTTACTTGTGTGTAACACAATATTTCCAATAAACAAACACAGATAAATATAAAGCGCATAATATTTACATATGTACATTTAAAAATAATTTCCTTTCGAAATATTCATTTGGAACATCTTATATATCAAAATAAAAGCAATTGCTTTTGCCTTCCATTGTTACGACTCAAAACCGTCAAACACCATTCTATCAACAAACCTGCCGTTGTCATTCGCAACAAAGTAAAAGTAGCTTCTGTGGGTTTCTTCTTCTCGCGACATCCTCCCGACCTGAGTTTTGAAAGGAACTCAGAAAGATAAAACTGAAAAATACTGAAATGACATATGAATAAAAATACTAATCTAAACAAAATGTTAAAACATACACTAAAAATACAGATTCTAATAAAGATACATAAAATCAGAAAAATTAGAAATAATGAAAAAAATTTCAAACTTTAAAGTTCTAGGTTTTTAAAGTCATGAAAGAAATGTTCATATTTAATGAAAATGTTCACGCTGAAATGTTCATAGTTCACAAATCAAGTCTTTTTGGAGGTTTTACTTTTCTACCAGAACAAGTCTGAATCTCTATCTTTTTTTTCAGATTTACTGTTTTTGATTGTTCGTTGATCTTATCAACTGTAACAGATACAGGATCTAACTGAAAATTTTCACAGTCTTCTTGTGTGATCTCGAGCAGGTAAAGTCTTTGTACTGGTCTCAATAAAGTTCCTTTTGTTGTTTTCAGCTTTACAAGGCTGACTACTCCATCTTTACTATGAAAAAGTTTACAACTTTTGCTAGAGGCCAATACAGACTCATCTTATCTTCTCGATCAATCAAAACTACATCTCCAACTTTAACTTTGTCATGCTTTTTAGGGATGGTAGATTGCAGAAAGCCTATGTAATCCTTTTTGAATCTCTGTTTTAGAGTCTCTCTTTACTCTTTGAATATATAGCCATCTTTTCAAAATATTAGTCTTTTAAATTTGGTCTAAATCAGGAACTTCACTTGTGCGAATATGTTGTAGAAATGATGCAGGGGATACAGCTCTTAAATCAGATTCTTCGGATACATAAGTTAGTGGTCTGCTGTTCATTATTTACATTCGCAGACAAGAGTTAACAATTCTTCATATGTCAAAGACGATGTCCTAAGTTTTTTCTGAGCAGATCTTTAAGAATCCCAATTAGCCTTTCCCAAAACACTCCCCACCATGGAGCGGAGGCTGGGTTAAACTTCCAACAAATTTAATTGGCTTCAAATGTTCGTTGAATCATTGCCCAGTCAAGCTCTTTCAATGCTTTATTCAAGCCTTTAAAATTTGTTCCATTATCGAAATACAACACAGATATCCACCCTCTTCTTGCTATAAATCGTTGCAAAGCTTGAATCATAGCATTAATACTAAGAGATGGAATTAATTGAATGAAGAGATGGACCGCTCGGAATACTGCACAAAAAAACAAGACTATCAATACCTTTTCTCCAGATTTTCTCAGCAACGGACCAGACAGACAACTCAGCAACCAGACTCAGCAGCAGATCAACTCCTGAAACTTGGAAAACTCCTATTACTTTTTTCGGTCTGTAGGGAGAGGGGGGGGGATGGCACTTCAATGTGTTTTACCTTTTGCTTCTTCCAGATAATACATTCGTTCATTATACTTCGTATGGTTCTTTTTCCTTTTAAAATCCAAAAGCTTTCTCGCAGAATGGTCAAAAGTATAGATGTCCCATCATGCTTATTCAGAATATGTTCTTACTCAATAAGCCTTTTTACTACTGCATGTTTCGAAGGAAGAATCACTTGAGCAATAAAATCATAAGTTTCATCTTCATTAGTAAGTCTTGATTTCAGTCGTAATAGACCCTCTTCATCTTTAAAAGCTTGGGAATTAGAAAGAGATTTTCTGCCATCTTCATGAGAAAAGTATTCTGTCTGTACAGAACGGAAAAGTATTTTCTGTGCATTCAATTTTTCTTCCTTTTAAGCAATGTATGTTTTCTCAAATCATGAGCTTTGGGGTGAAAGCGCATGATCCAGGCTAGCACTCTTACTATTTTGGAAAATTTCGAAATTTTTTCAGCTAATTCAGAAACAATAGACATAAATTCTACATTGCTAACAGAAACAACTGCTTTTCGTTTTTCTTGTTCAATTTCATCTTCGTTAACATTGACGACGGATTTAGGCCATTGTTCTTTTGAATTCTTTAACCATGTAAGTCCTAGCCATCATTGGGACTTCAGAAGTTGCTTAATTCCACATCCTCTGGATGGAAGATCATCGGGATCCAGCTCCCCAGAAATATGAAACCAATTTTCACGGTCTGTGAGTTGTCTTATTTCTTTCACTCGATTAGAGACAAAAACTGACCATTGTTCTTTTCGTTTAATCCATCTAAGAATCAGACCAAAAGTAATCATTAATGCTTTCGACTTCTATAGCACCATTTATGAATTGAAATAATCTTGCTCCGATAGTAGCCGCCATCAACTCCAATCTTGGAATAGTTATCCTCTTTAATGGCGTTATCCGTGATTTGGCTTGCAGTAAATTGAGCTTCACTGTACCATCAGGTGACTCGGATCTTAGAAAAATACAGGCGTATAAGCATTTTGACTCGCATCAACAAAAGTGTGTAAGCTTAAATTAGATTCTTCTGTGTCACCGCTCCATCTTGGAATTTTTATAGATTCAAGAGATGTAGATCTTTAAACCACTTAAGAAATTTTCATTTAGTGTTTTCGTTTAGTTCTGCGTCCCATGGTTCGTTCGTTTTCCAAATAGATTGAAGCAAAAGTTTAGGTTGTATTAACTCAGGGGAAATAAATCCTATAGGATCGAAGACTCTGCTGATAAGGGTCAAATTTTTTCGCTTTTTTATTTTTTCTGATTCATCAAGATTTAAATATTCAGAATCGATTTCGAGAGTATCAGAACGCTTATCCCATATTAAGACTAATACAGACGTTTTAGAATTTCCTATAGGAAAAGAATCGCAGTTATTGTACGTAGTACTTTCCCAACTTTTAAGATCAAACTTTGCTCATTTCCTTACTTCTGTAGATGTTCTTACAAAATTATCTAATTTTGAAGTATTGTGAACAATTGTTACACAATTATCTACGTAAAAACTGTCACGCAATTTAACAAGTATTTCTTTGGAAAATTCTCCTTTCAATAATTCTTGGGACAAATGGTGATGAATAACTACCATCAGAAGAAAGGGGCTACTTGTAACCTCCAAAACACAACGATTATGGCGGAAAACCCTTACAGAGCCATCATCATTATACCAACAAAATACGGTAAAAATTTATGTCATTTTCGTGTAAAGAGATCTGCAAAAAGGCTCTTCTTATATCAGAAATAACACCAATTTCATAAAGACGAAACCTTGTCAAAATCAGATGAATAGTTTCTATAAAATTAATTCCAGTCTCTAAACAATCATTCAATGAGGGGAAATTAGTTGTCTTAGCCGAAGCATCGAAAACAGGCCTTACTTTCATAGAAGACAATGAGGACGTTTCTTTTATTATGGCACCAAGATGAGGGAGATAATGAGCAATGGATAATGATAACTCATTTTCAGGAATTTCTTGAATTACACCTTCATGAAGCCATTCTCCAAGAATTTGATGGCATTTTTCTCAATACCCAGTTTTCTCTAATTTCTTGGTAGTAAATTCATGTCTTCTTAAAGCTAGATCATAATTAGTAGGTAGAAAAGAAAGATCCTTCTTCCAGGGCAAATAGACTTCGTATCTTTCATCAACCTTTTGTTTAACTGTATCTTCAAAATGTTCCATGACAGCTCTTTCCGAATCTTCTTTACTATTTTGTTCATTAGAATCTCGAATAACAAGAAGTTTTAAATCCCATAATGATGAAACAGGTACATCTTCTTGAAACGCCGTACTGTCTACAGTCATATTCACATCATTCTGATGATTAAACTGAGGGATCTTGCCTATTAAAGTCCAACCCAATTTAGTTTCCATAGCCACCAAACCGGATTTTAGTTGTTCTCTTCTTCCTGTGAATGGCTTACCAGCTACATCTGATTCTAAAAGTACTTCAATAGGCCCTGATTCTCGAGTATCACTTAGCGTATTCCTTTATCTTTTAGTTCGCGTATCCAATAATCATTTTCAATCGCAGAATATCATTACATGTAACATCTTGATCTAAAGCATCCAAATTACAAACATAATTACCATCAAGACTACTTAAATAAATTTTGTAGCATTTATGCTTAAACATTTTTGTTTTTCTACCGCCAAATAATGAATGGCAAAACTCTTCTTCTCTTTGAAAATCAAAACTCAATTCCTTAGCAGTGGATTTTAAAATATAAGATTTTTGGGATCCTGTATCTATAATTACCCTTTCCTTACGGTTTGAAATTTTACCTTTTATATTTACAACTAGCGTTTTTAATGAAACTTCATTGGTAGAAGAAAATTTCTTTTTTATGTTATGGTTATGGGTAAAAAGTGCATCAAAACTTTTTTCTTTTGCCTCACCATGGGGTGATTTTGATATTTCTTTAGATTTATTACATTCTAAATTAGGACACATACATTTTACTTGTCTTTTAGAACAATTTTGACATCTAATGTTCGATTTAGTACACGAAACAGCCATGTGGCCCTTAGAAAAGCACGTACGGCACAGTCCTTTACTTCTGATGTTCGAAAGTTTGTCTGACATAGGCATAAAAAATGCCTTTTTGCAGAAACGCGATTCATGGTCTTTCAAACAAAATACGCATGAAACATCATTATAATTATGAGAAATCAGTTCTGCCGCGGAAAAGTTACTGCCTTTAGAATTCTGGCTTGATGCCAATTTTTTTCTTTCTGGTACAAAGTTAAAAATATCTGATCTACTCAATTTTATTTTTTCCTCTGACTGTACTTCATTTTCAAGAAATAAGATTATAGCGTCGATGCTGGATAATTGTTGTTCGTTTTCAATACTTCTCCTCTGTCTTTCGAATGGTCGTAAAATATTAACGGGTAATGAAATTTCAACCGACGGATACAATATAACACCACACATTTTTGTAGTGACACCTAGCGAATCCAATGCCCTCATTTGGGTCGAAAGGCTATTGTATAAGCTACTCAAAGAATCAACTTTCTTTTTTGTTGCATTATTCAATACTAGTTTTAATAACTCTCTCACATAAAAATCGATTAGCAAATCGGATCTACCATATCTCTCTGCTAAACTATCAATCGCTAAAGAATAGTTATAATTTGTCACTGGGAACGACTCTACCAATTCCCTGGATTCTGAATTTATTTTCATTGACTGAATTAAATAATGGAATTTGTCCACATTAGTTAATTTTTATTTTCATGTATAGTTTTGAATTGGTTGCAACAGTTAAGCCAGTCCTTTAAATCTCTCCCAAACTTATACAGTTCAACTCAGGGAGTCGTAAAGTTTTTACTTTATCATTTTCTGTTTCAAATTTACTAGCCGAATTATTTTCATTTCGATTTAATTTTGTCTTAAAATTACCTAATCTTCGATGTGCTTTTATTTGGATTGTTGAAGCCTTTTCTCTATATTCTTCAACTAAATCACATTCTGCTTCAAATTCGGTATCATCTGACAAACCATCTAAATAATTCTTATGAGTAATCTCTAACGCGTCAGCTTTCTTTTAAATAAATAGAAATGAATTTCGATTTCCTCATGTTCGGCATTTTCGTCATTCAATGCACTTTCTAATTTATTATATGCCTTGGTAAAAGCTGAACGTTGAGTCGTTTTATATATTTTTTAAACTTCCATTTTTACTATCTGAGTTACGCAATATTTTTAAATTCTAGCACATAATAATGATATAACTTCAAAATGGAAAGTTTCGTTCTTAAATTCAAACTTTTCTTAGCTGTATAAATCTGCCAGAATCCGACGAAATCGCCCACCCGGGGGCGCCAAAAATGTAGAAAAAACACTACGAATTAAAATAAAATGATAGATTTCGCAGGAATTGAGACAGACGACGTAGATACGTTTCATTGTTTTACTTGTATATAACACAATATTTCCAATAAACAAACACAGCTAAATATAAAGCGCATAGTATTTACATATGTACATTTAAGAATAATTTCCTTTCGGAATATTCATTCGGAACATCTTATCTATCACAATAAAATCATTTGCTTTTGCGTTCAATTGTTATGACTCAAAACCGCCGAACATCATTCTATCAACAAACCTGCCGTTGCCATTCGCAACAAAGTAAAAGTAGCTTCTGTGGGTTTATTCTTCTCGCGGCATTAGAACTAACCCAATTGCTACAATCTTGAAACAAGTTATTATTATTATTATTTTTTTTTTTTATTTAGATATAAAAATGGCAATGTTTAAACAAAATAGCTAGTGCGAGCCAATCTACAAAGAAACAAGATTTCATTAAAAAAATATTAAAATTAATAACACATATTGGGCAATTTCACCACAAAATAAAATAAATAAAGACACAATCTTGCTTAATTATACACAAAACACGAACTTTAATAAGCTAATTGTTAACTTCTAAGTTTCGAGCTCTAACGGATCTCAAATTTCAGAGACGAATTTTTCGATTTTCAAATTAATAGATGCAGCTCTGGATTAAACTTTTCTGTTTATAGAAAAGCTATTAAAGAAAACATTGTTATACATTTTTCAGCAAACGTACCTTTTCAATATAAAATCTCTGCATTTCAGTCATTCATTAAAAGAGCATTTATGATTTGCTCAGATGACCAATTAAATGAAGAATTCGAGTTTATACAGAAAATAGCATTTGATCATGGTTTTCCAGCAAAATGTATCGATAAGGTAATTCAGAAGTACAACGCTCCCCCCTCCTTCAGGTCAACGGCAAGATAATAATCAACTTATGTTCTACAGAAAATGTCGCTACATTCCCACTATATTCGAAAAGCTAAAAAAGATCATACAGAAATATAATATAAAGTTGGTCGCTGTTCCACCTCCTTACCTGATTGATATTGTCAGTTATAAGATCGATATGATCCCAATGGATCAAAAATCTGTTATATATGAAATCCCTATCAGATTATCTAATAAATTTGAAAAAGTCTTCATCGGCATGAAAAAACGTAAGTTATCAGTAAGGATTATGGAGCATCGCAGAGGCATTAAACATCGTAAACAGAGTACTGCTCTTCCTAGGTTCTATGTAGCTAATGAAGTCTGCCATATTAACTTTGCTGTAGCAAAAATTATAGTTCCGTGCAATAACCCCTTTAAAAGTAAAATTAGAGAATCATTCGAAATCATAGCACGTGAAGATAAAACTTCTAACGATAATTTATCCTATAATATCAACAAAATCTGACATAATATCATAAATTCATTAATCTAGATCTAATTAAAATATTTCAGCTTAAACTTGTATTATGCTGCTAAAACTTGAAAGAAAACTCAGTTGAACGAGGTTTTGTCCCTCACGTGCAGATGGCGGCACTCGTGGTTTCTTATATTAACCTTTTTGATTCATTTTATCTCAGTTCATTAATAAATATTTATTTTCACTCGATGCCAACACTACATTTTTATATTCAAATCATTGGTCAAGTTTCGATTGGTTACCGGTTGCACAGAAAGCTTTAGTCTCTGAACTTTGAGCCTTTTTACCATCATATTGTCCTGAAGACGGCTGTAGAAACAACTCGAAACGTAGAGGTTAACTTTTAGCTTATTAAAGTTCGTGTTTTGTGTACCATTAATTAAGATTGTGTCTTTATTTAATATTAAATTTAATTCAAAAAAAGATCAAGTTAGATGACTAAAAAAAAAAGCCTTATCTTTCAAATATATAGAATTAAACTCTCAATGTTATCTCTTCGGGAAGTTTTTGAGCCGACATTTCCGGTTGTTAGGGTTGAATAATATTTATGATTAATACATGGAAATTATTCCAGAGGGAACTTTTTCACTATGTTGGCCTTTGCGCCTTTTAAGCAATTACTTTGTACTTTGAAATTTGATTTTCATTTGAAATATTTATGATTTTGAATACGCACTGAGATTTTGGCACTACCGACGTCCAGCTCATTTTTTTGTGTCAATGCGACACATATTTCGGTCACTATCGTATTAACAGAAGTGTAATTTATGAAGGGAAGCCAGAGCTGTGCTCCGACAATTAAAACTTTTTCCATAATTGTGTATCTAAAAAAAGAAATATATTTGCAAATTATTTTTGTTTCCGAAAAGCGTATAGCAAAAATAGTAAAAGTTCATCAATTTGAGGTTTTACATTCATCGGCTATGCTTAGAGAAACTAAAATTCCAAAAAAGAAAGTTTGGTTATTTCGGCAATAGTCCGACGCAGAAGCAAATCACAAAATTTACTTACATTGTTTTTTTATATTTTTTCGTTATTAATCCGTCCCACCCCTTGCATTGAGGAACAATGTAATTCGCACTTGTGGCTACAGCGATCATCTAACCCAACTAACTTGTTTTTTCTATCTGTCTAAGATCTGAATATGTTCTTCTTATTTATTTAATCTCTCCCGTAAAATTGGCAAACAAAAAATATTGTGATCGATAGCGGGATTATGGATCATTTACCGAAACTATGAAAAAATTCTCTGAAAGATTGCTTGCTAACTACTGACATTTTTATTTTTTGGCTCATCGGCGTGATACTCCATTGTAAAACATTTCCATAGACGCATTTAAGAATCGATTGTTATCATTGTCGGTTCTTGTTTTTCTAAGATAGCGATTTTTAGAGATTGTTGAGATTTCGAGAAATGCCAATCACTAGCTCTTGATAGCTCATCTTTTTTTTTTTTTTTTTTTTTTTTTTTTTTTTTTTTTTTTTTTTTTTTTTTATTCTTTAAGAGGGATTTGATTTCTAAAATTAAGAAGACGCATATCTGGACAAATATTTTAAAATATTTTTGTGTGAATTTCTGTTGTTACAATTATTTATATGAAACATGTGAATGTAACATGAATTTATTCCATACTTTACAAATGTTATGTCGTTTCTTCAAAAATGCAAAGAAGATATGTTTGCTGGGTAGAATGACACATTGAATGACAACATTTTGTATTATTTGGATGTATTTCCTTACAAAAATATTGTTCAGAACTACTCATTTTTATTCTGTCACCTGGTTCATGTTATATGTTTCAAAAATAAATTGAAGTAATCTTAGTTTGATGTATTTCTCAGAAATATTTTAGAATTGATGTATTTAAAAATTATATGGTGACTGTCAATAATATTTGAACAAAATTCTTAATGATAATCTTTAATATATTTTACACATACATAAATTTTTACTACAGACATTCAGTGATTTGGGAAGGGTTAATACCCAGCGGGTAGTTATTCATTTTTTTGTGTATATACCCGTTTATTTACTCAAGGCCCGCGTAAATACCTAAACATTCGGTATTTAAATATTTCGTTTTAAAGTATCATAATCTTGAAAACATTCTTGAAATCATACGTTATAATGTATCAAATATGAAAGCCTGTATGTATTCCTGTATGCGAAAAATACCTGCATGTTGTCCAAATGAGTAGCATTGCCAATATTTTCCATTTACTATGTATGGATGTTTTAAGTTGCCAGATAAATTGGACTTATTGTTATTTATATATTTAAGACAAATATTTGATATAGTGATGAAAATCAGACAAAGGAACCATTTAAATGCAATGTCCATTAACATGAGAACGCCAGAAATCTTGCTACGCCCTCAAACGCCGGCCAGGTGTTAATTTGACACTGGTTGATATTAAGCGAACAATTTGAAGAAATTGTTCATTTTAATGTTATTTTTACAAATATATATCTTATACACAAATATTATTATTATCTGTAAAATAGTAATAATTTTGAAAGATTTTAGGAAAATATATATGATACACATGAATCGTATAATAATAAGATATGCAAAATAAGAATAATTTTGCAAGATGATATGAAAATATGTATGGTACACACAAATAATATTATTTCTGTAAAAAATAATAATTCTGCACGATGATTTGAAAATATATATGGTAGAGAAATAATATTATATCTGTAAAATAAGAATATTTTTGCAAGATGTAAATATAAACAAAAGAAATAACTACTTACATTAATTATTAAGATGAAGCTTGGTGCAATATATTAGAAATTTAAAAATATCAACGTAAAATTCACCAATAAATAAATTTTAAGCATACCGGTTTCGTTTGCTTATAGCATACCGTCCTCAGTGCTAAGGATGGCGGAAATTTGCTCACATAAATAGGAGAGATGGCGAATTTCATTTACGTACTTTATTTACAGTCAATACATTTATAGCTGACACATTTCGTGCATTTGCACATGTCATTCTTTTACAAGAAGAACATATTTTATTTGTCACATTTCCATGACTTCACATTTCTTACGCTTAGAAAGATTTTCAATCCGCAGATCATCTTCATCGATCCTGTTTTTTTTTAGTGGATTTTTCAATATATTCTGCACGCAATTCTTCAGCTAATGTTTGGATGAATGTACGCCTTGATATTTTTTTCCTTCACACCTTTGAAAATAATCCAAGCATTTATAGCAGCAAAGTCTAAAATATTGTAGAATGTGTGAATTCACCATCTTCTCGAACTTGCTTTGACTGAATATTGCCTTGACATTTCGTCAACAAAATCTACGCCACATTTCGTTTCATTATAAAAACTGATGGTTTCAGGTGTTTTCTTTGAATTTTTAGCACTTGCAATGTTGGAATGCATAGATATTAGGATTATCACATTTTTTTTCTTATTACATTGATAAACTGTAAGTGTTGAACCCGATTCTTCATTTTTCAATATTTTTGTTAAATATAACGCTTCTTTTCCGGATTTTATACAAACGGGAATTTTTCGTCTGGCCCTATTCACCGTGCCAACTAAACTCGTCCGTCTCTCCTTTGGTTTCCTAGTCAACTCAAGAGAAGTAAAAAAAATGTCAACTGTGACATTTCTTCCCATCTTTTAAAGGGTTCTATTAGTTTTAAAACCACATACTCAGAAAGTCTCTGGCTTTGATCTCGGTCTTTATTTTTTCCTAGGTATGGAAATGCGTTCAAAATATACTTACTTTCTAAATCTGCAGCTATCCAAAATTTTTGTCCGTATTTATCAGGTTTTGATGCTATGAACTGAGTAAATAGACAGCGGGTCTTACTAGGAAATAACTATTCATCAATTGTTATGTTCTGGCCTGGCTTGTTACAGCTTATGCACTTTTCAATAAAACGATTCCATACTTCCGAAACCATTTCGAATTTATCCTGTTTTGTTCGATTACGGCACGTCGATTTGATATCAAATCTCAAAAATCTTGATATTTCACAAAATTTGTCTCTGGACAAGGTTTCTTTACAAAAATTTATACCCCATGTAGTAGACCATAATGAATGAAGTTCCAGATTACTAGCTCCTGAAACTCCTCGTGCATACGAAATCGAAATGCAAGCAAACAGTTCCTGTTTTGAAAAAGATCAAACATCGTTTTCTAATACTCGACGAGCTTCTGTGTTTGTGCATGTTATTACATGCCCTAAAACTGTTCTGTCTATAAAAATCAACCAAGCACTCAAAACACTGTCATGATTTACATTTCTTTTTGCATAATTAGTTGGACCACTTTTTCTCGCAAAATATTTTGGTTGGCTAATCTACCGGTTACACTTATTGCTAAGTTATCGGTTGCCAGACCCACATTCTTTCCACTGTGAGCCATCGCGAGCTACAAATTCATTCTGATTTTGAGAATCATCAGTTTCAATACCCTCATCGCTTTATGATTCAGACGATATAACAGGAATAAAATTTTCATTATCAGATTCATGATGCATGTCGGATAATTCTCCACCGTCTGATTCCTTATCTGACAATTCTCTTAGAAGCGCGGTTATTTCTTCCATAGTAAGCTCTCTCTTACGAGACATTTTAAGAGTTATTTATAGAAAGTAACAAGAACAAAAGATCTACTAGTCATAACTCATAAGCAACCGCACATGCAGTATATTTGTGAGAAATGAAATTGCAGCAGCAGGTGTTGATGCGGCTGAAACAGATCGCTTGATGACCAGGTGTCAAAAGCCATTCCAAAACTCCCCTACTCTACATAATGGAACGTTCGCACAGATGAAAGAAATTGAAGATTAAAAGAGGAACTGAAATTATTGCGGTGTCCAATTGACACCAGACCGGCGTTTTAGGTAAATCTATCCGTAAACCAAGTTTGAATAAAGCTAATACCACAAAACGTTCTATGTGATTTCTTCCTACATATTTAATAAAAGTCAAAAGAAATTAAACAAAATCCATCAAAAATTAAAGATTTTAGAAAAGAATTTACATGCTGTGGTGTCGAAATGACACCGTCCGGGGTTCTAGTGTTAAAAGGTGACAAAACTTAAAAATTAGATTATTTGAAATTGGCAGGAAAAAAGGAAAGGCGTAGTTTTTTCATTGTCATAAACATTCAGACCCAATCTATTTCAATGTTTGCTTTTAATCGAAATTTTGTTTCTAAATATGTTTTTTAAATAAAAAATAATTGTTTCAAAGTTTATTCTCATAATAATAACGAAAGACATTTGTTAAATATACAATAAAGAAGATAATTCAACGATTTCAAAAAAATTATTCGTGAAACACAAAGAGCACGTCCTACGAACCAGTAAGAAAGGAATCGAAAATTTCTTTCAAATTTCGCAGTGGCAATATGTAATACAAAAGGACCTGTATCATATCAATTGTAGCAATTTCACAAAGGAAAAGAGAATTGGCACCACAAAAGAAAAATCCTGATGACCATACTTCAACAGCGTACGAAAAACACTAGAATATACCAGTACGCAGCCGTATGTAGAAACGTGTAGGAATGCTTGGATACATTAATTTGCACAGAAGAACCAATACGACGCAATAACCCCTTAGAAAGCATTAATGTGAAAATTTACATATGACGGGAAATTATAATCTTAAAGAACACTAAAGTGCTAAAAGTTTAAAAGATAAAACATGTTCATTACAAATTATGACAGTCTTTTGAGAAACTTAAAAATTTAAATGATATGTTTTGGATTCATATAGTAAAAAAGTCTATATTTTTTAACTTGATGCATAACTAATGGAATGCTTTCAACCGAATGAGAATAAGATTAATTTATTATATGAAAAACTACACCACAACATATTGTCTATTTAAAAAGAAATATATTTAATTAGTTTTCTCCATCTTGCAACATATATTTAAAATCTTGTGATGTAATGCGGTACAAATAGCTAAGAATCAAAGAAATATTTTAATGTTTAAATTGTCGGGCATTTATGCATATATATATAACAATTTGAAATTATTATATATATATATATATATATATATATATATATATATATATATATATATATATATATATATATATATATATATCATATATATATATATATATATATATATATATATATATATATATATATACATATATATATATATATATATATACATACATATATATATATCTCTATTCTAAAAAAAAGTAACTACCGCTGTCACCGCCGCCGCCGCCGCCGCCGGTTTTGAATTTTTTGTGACAGGAGGTCTTTCTTCGTTAATATTAAGAAAAATAATGCATACAAAAATATGAAAATCGGTAGTATGATACAGAAATGTTTGATAAACACGCTGATGCAGACAGTTTTCAAATCGAAGAATTATTTTAAGAGATATTTAATGCTAAAGTTGGACAAAATCGTTCCACTAAAAAAGTTTTATAGGAGCAAAAACTATTCATAGGAATTTAATCATTTTTAGATCATTTTATACGTTTGAAGTTCCCGGTGTGCAGACTGTTTTTTTTTTAATTCTACTAATTTTTTGAGGTTTTATTTCTATTTTAAAATCAAATTTTCAGCATTTCTAGAGATATTTTTTACAGATTTTAGAAAGTGATATTAATTTAAACTGTTGCCAACTGTATAAACAGTGGAAACAATAATGTTTGCTTCAAAAAAAATATTTATACTTGTAAATAAATAAAAAAATTATTTACACGTGACTATTATAAACAGAAAAAACATTTGGAATTAGAATTAAATAATTATGTACAGAAAGCAGGAACTTATTAAAAATTACGTCATAAAAACTATAATTACACGTGAATTTTAAGAGAGAAAGGAATTTGTAAAATAATAAATTTATTAACATGCGTTAGAAGCCTTAAATAGGAGAAATTACGTCATATTTACGTCACATTACAGTTATTACATAAAATGAATACAAAAGAATATTGCAAAAATGTTTAAATTCAGAAATTGCGCTAGACATTTATTTGATATTTTCAGCGGATACTTTTCAACTATTTTTGTTACGAAAGCGCAAATAATATTTAATTTCTAACACAAGTATTTTCATGTGAATGTTAAAAAGAGAAAGAATAGTTTGGTCAAAATTACGTCAGATTAAAAACGATTAATTTAAAAAGTCTTATTTAAAAGAACTTTCTTTTCGCTTTGTTAAAAAATACCGGGATACAAAGACTCTGTTTACTTAATTCCTTTTACATTAGCTTATTTTGAAATGTTGTTACACGTGTCTACGTCAAAGACGAAAACAGCGATTGACATATGTATTTTTAGTACTACTTAGTTATCCCGTCGACCAAAAATCTATCATTCGCCAAACTATAAGATTAAATGCCAATAATGGTTGATCGTAAATGTCACATTAACTTGACTTTAAGCAAGTTACACGTGTCTACGTCATCAAATTATTTTTATTTCTACGTTTTATTTGTATTTTTATTAATGTTGCACTAATTTATTTGTTCTTTCATTATTTAAAATAAAAATTATGTCAGTTTGTATAATTGGCGAATGCTTTGGCGATTTATATATTTTGGCGAATTTGGTCGACGGGTTCATCAAGTAGTACCGCAGCGGATTTGGCCTTAAAATTCTCCATTCAAAGAGAAATGAATAGAAATCCGTTTATAGGGAGATCGCCAATGTTTTTTAAATTATAATTCAATCTTCCGAAAACTTTTTAAAGCCGATCAAATTTGCGTACTTTTAGAGTCTGCGGTGTCTGGACGGGGGTTGACGAGCGTAGCTCGTAGGGAGCAGAGCCCCCTAGTATATATATATATATATATATATATAATGATGCATGTATATGTAATAATTTGGATTGGTTGATGGGATGTTGAATTCTGCCTTGTTTACTTTGTTTTATATTTTATATTTTTGGTTGTGGCAATGTGGCTGAGTTGGTTAAGTGTGGTTTTTTTTTCAACGAACATAATTTTAGCATCTTTTACTGTGTTCCAGGTGAGACATTCTTTTAATAATGTGGCGTAGGGTCGGTGGGGGAACATATAATAATAGCCATCGAATGTTTAATATTTGATTTTGCTACTCACTGTTCTGACGGAAACCCACTGCCACTAATACATATATATATATATAAAGCAGGAATAGCCATTTTAGTTAAAATTATTACTAACTATAACTTTTCTCCTTTATATTTACAATAAAGTAACGTAAAGCTTTATCTTCATACTGAAATTTGAATCAAATCTTTTCAATAAGAGAACATAATTTTGACATCATATTTGGCTTTTACTGTAAATTTAACAAAGAATATCATCATTCGGCCAAATAACATAGTAATTATGAATGTTCAAATTTGTAACTTCTAATGTTAAATACATTTGCAATTGTTGCAAAATATATTGAAAAGCAGGTAGTTTTTTTTTTATATACACACATATATATATATATATATATATATATATATATATATATATATATAGCTAAAGAATTAGTTGAAGGTAATTTAATATTATCAAAACTGAATCTTCTAGAAATCGATTTATGCACAAGAAAAATTAAAAATACTCTTCATTTTGATTTCGAAAATTATTCTATCGGAAAGTTATGAAATGTAATATATGAATCTTTTTAACAAAAATAAATTTTTAAATATTTAAAATATGCGAATATATAATATTATCCCGTATTATGTAAAGTAGTGCTGGAAGGATGCTGAAGAAACCATTTCTTTTCCATCGACTAAAAATGAATGTAATATTAGGAGTTCCGAATTTTAAATCTTTATAATTACTAAACTACTCGACTGAATGACTTCCTGTTTGGTGCCCTAAAGTGAAATGTAATGACAAAAACAAATATGTTGTGAAAATTAGATGCTTCTACTTGGGAGTTTGGTATACTTTTAGTATGAAGGCTTTCCCTAATGTTTTCTTCAATGTAAAATAAAGGAATACATAAATTCGAGTCGAATGGATATTTTAGTTGTTTTCTGGGAAAATGTGTTGACTAAAACGTATAGGGTATTCATTACATTTTTGGGGGCCGACTGCACCTTAAAACCATCATATATACATGATATTTATTAATTAATTGGTAGAAAATAAACTTGGATATAATTCAACTTAAGACGTATGTAGATATTTCCAGATAAAAAGAGTGTATCCGGGAAAGATAAGTCTTGACAGAAAGATTAGATAATATCTTACCTTTATTGGAGTAACATATGTAGTAGTAATATACGTAGCTGAAGTGGTATTGAATGTCTAAAGTGCACTTATTACACAAATGTAATTCAAATTAACTTTTAATAAAATTCTTCTGGATAAATGCATTAGCTTTATTACATTCTTCATTATAATTAAACCAGCATTTAAATTCAATATTTGGATATAAGATGTTGATTTTCTGTAAGGTTTAAGAACTGTATGACGTCTAAAGTTCTATTTATTCTTTATTTTGCAATAACCATCATAACATATAGTGATAGGTTTTTTATAGCTCTAATTAATTGAATAAAAAATATACAGGTATGCCGCAAATGCTTATTTACACTTTAAAATAAATACCCGGGTGGTTTGTGTCACTGCATGCAGTATGCTTAATCAAATTACTTTTTTGTTGTTTTTTGTTTCAATTATACTTAGTTTAAAATTTACTTTTCAATTAAAATATAAATATGGCATATTATGCAAATTGCACATAAGATACATTCCAGATTAATGACGATTTATGATGAATTTCGTAGAACATTCTGAATCGCCTTTTATTCCGTATGCGACTTTCAATTTCAATTGTATTTGAAAAAGGATGGCATCGTAGTACTCACTTTAAAGTTTGTCTAGGTGGATTATGAACTCTACCCATCCTTTGTTACCCTCCTATCTTTATTTTGGTTGATATTTTTGTTTAATTCGTATACAGACATCCATCTCGTGTACGAATTATCAATATTTTGTTTTAAGTCGTCATCAATATATATAATGAAAAAAAGCAAGAATTTTTTTTTTTTTTTTTTTTTTTTTTTTTTTTTAACTAGAACAAAGAATTGTAAGTTATAACTAGGAAACTTCGTGATTCGAAATCCACTTCTCTACGGTTACTACTGGTTAGGAATTGTACATATACGAGGTTGGTTCAATAATCATTGTCCCGGTGTGTATACAATATCTGTTCTGCGATGGTTCATGTGAAATATTGAAGCCTAATGTATTGAATGCCTATATGATCAATTTCAGAACCATAGCTGCTGTATTAACATTGTGTTTTTTTCGTTTTAGGTGTGAGAGGTGGCACCTAGCTTGAAACAGGGAGAGGCTGGTTTGGAGCTTATGGGATCAGACTTGAAGCACTTAAGTGATATTTTGTGACAGTGGATGAGACGTGGCTACATCACTATGATCTTTAGTCCAAACCCACGTAGCCACATCTCATTCACTGTCGTGCCTCACAACTTCCCACATTCAAGCTAGGTGCGGCATCTCAAAACAAAAACGAAAAAATAATGTTAATAACGCAGCTACAGTTCTGAAATTGAGCATATAGACGTCGAAGACATTATGTATCAATATTCCACATCAACCATCGCAGTACAATTATTTTATACATACTCGGGGCAATAATTTGTGAACCACCCTCGCATAACGTTACCAACTTTTTGGGAATTTAGGACCCCCTCCCCCCTCACGATATTATATGTTATCATTCCTCGAATTCACTATATTTCTAATAATTATATCGTTATCAGTGTCAAACAATTCTTGTTATTTTTATATATTTTTTTTCTTTTACATTTTATACGTTTGCAATAATATACAGACATGGTTATACATTTATTATTCGAGTATCTTACTGATTCAAATGAAGGGACACTCAATTCAAAATCACTACTGTATATGAAATAACTTTATATGAATTAACACTTTAAAAATACTTACTATTTAAAATTATTTAATAATAGCCTTTTGTTACATAATGCATTTAACAGTAATACTGTCTTCTTGCAATTACCAAATGAATGAAGTTAAGCAGAACACACTTATAAACAAAACAGGTGAACAACATTCTTCTCTATTTTTTACTAATAAACATGGCAAGTATAATTTCGAAGCTGGAATTTCTAACAACGAATTAGATGCGCATATATCAGAAGAATAGGAATGGCGATCATTGTGATATTAAATTTTTTGGAATGAAATGATTTTATAGTCATTTAATGGTTTTGATAATATCTTTGTATTTTCATAAAAATACATAACAGACTAATTAAAATAAAGATAACAGACTATATTGATGTAAAAAAAAAGTTACCAAAAAAGAAAATTTTTGGTGGATCAAAAATGATAACGATATCAAACGATAAAGCCCCACATCCTACAGAGATATCTTAAGATAATTAGTGTCAGACACAACCTTCCCCGTAGAGACATAACGTTACTTATATAAGGCCCCTAAACGAACGGGATATGTGCACGATACTTATTTACTACAGAGCTACATTAACGCGATACCATTCAACTTTAGATTAGACAAGATGCGTATTATAAATTACTAGTAATTGCTATATATTACTAGTAATTTCTGATGAATTATCATCATCTGAACATTCTTATAACCACAAAATATTTATCTAGGTAGAGTAAAAATTCTAAATGTGAGATACATGTATCAATTTGAGGCAGAAACAGCTATATGTTCATTATTTGCTGGATATTAATGCGTTAAAACAACATTAAACATGTGAAAATTAATTTAGGAATATTAAAACGTGCTTACAATATTATGTTTATTTTACAAAACATTAATTGAATTTCTTTTAATTAGTAGTTTTTTCAAATGGTGGTCTAAATAGAGGCCACCCATGACATTTACATAAAAATACAACAAAATAAGTAAAAACAATCATCAGTCGTGAAAATACTACATTTTATTTTTACTTGCAATATTCGCAAGTACGTGTGTATAGTCAGGAGGGGTAATTATGACCACTTTTTACATTTACAACTTTTTTTTTTTTTTTTTTGCTTATTTCTATTTGGAAAAAAGCTGTTTTTAGTACATAGAAAGTAACTTTGATCCTTTAAGAACACATTTTAAAAGTTTTAATTCTCATAGCTGTTTTTCTTTTAAAATTAAAAGGGTGGTTATAATTACCCCACCAAAAACTCACAATCACATAAGTTTGGGCTAATTAAGACCACTAGTGGGGAACTTATGACAACTATATCTTCTCCTTATACTTGCCAATACACATTTGTTTGGGGTAATTATGACCACTATATCTTCTCTTTATACTTGCCAATACACATTTGTTTGGGATAATTATGACCACTTTGAACTCCAAAGTAACAAATCCGTTTATCAAAAATTTTATAGACTTAGTTTCAAATTGCTATTTGGATCTCAAAAAGGCTTCAGACTAGTAATAAAGAATACCTAAGTTGAAATATACATTATGAGGTTAATATCTAATCTTGAAACAAAATTTTACCATCACAGTTTTCTCCAATATGACGGTGGTCATAATTACCCCACCTGACTCTACTGTTATTTCCTGTCACCGCATATTTTTACTGTGTCGCATATTCGTACTAATCCGTACTAAGATGATCTGTCATAATTTTTGAAGATTTAATTCGAGCTCTTTGGAGATTAGATTGTTTATGGAAAAACTCTCACAGCCCATTTTCGACAATTGTTTGATCTGTTTTTATTAAAAGGAAGAAATTAACAGTTAAATACATTCTTTATTAAGGAGCACAGAACACAGCTTTATAAGTGACGTGGTAACAGCAAAACGTGGAATAGCTATTGAGTAAAATGTATGTAAACTCGATTTTACTTACCTTAAAAAGTTTGATGTCTGAAAATTAATGATTAGTAAAATAAATTGCGATTATAAACTGCAATGATAAATCAATTGTTTCTCTTTCTCCATCCATTTCCATTAACAAAATATGATCGTTTCATTCCTTCGCTTAAGATGGCCCAAACCTTCCAGTATATTTTATTTAAGAAATACAACTTTTAAAAGGTAGCCTAGATCTGGATCTTCTCCTCCTGTGTGATAACGAGGTAAATTTAACTCATATAGAGGTCTGTGCATTTGGATGAGGATATTCCAAGGCAGATTCTGATGCACCTGATGCTCAGATTTTTCATTTTTTAAAAATTCTCCAAAACAACCAACGGAAATACAGTTAAGTCGGTGTCTGTAAAACCCGTTCCGGAACTCAGAAAAGGTAAAGATCTGAATATTGAAAAAAAAATAATTGTGAAAACTGCACTTTTCTAATTGGAATTTCGCAGTCAGTTAAAAAAAAACACCAATTTTAAGACTGTCAATTTTATTTAATAATGTTTGATTTCGTTGTTTTTCACCCCCATTTTCGCATATTTTCTTCCCTACCAGGGTTTAATTTGTAAATATATATATATATATATATATATATATATGAATATTAACTTTTTCAAAAAATGGAATGGAAATCGAATGAAAATCGAATGGAAATCATTCCGCGCCTTCCGAAGACACTTTTCTACACTAAATTTAACTAAAAGTCTGTATTTTAAAACAATATTTTAAATTTTCTTCGGACACTTAATTTACATCATGTGTAAAACTCTCAAACTATTCGGACGATTAAAAGCATCTATAAAAAAGCTGCATCTGAAAAACTAAGCTCCGAACGTAAATACGCGCGTGGTTTTTGATCACGTCTGTACAATCATATTTACAAATATTATATTTAAATCTTACAAAGAGTTTGGATAATAATAACTATTTATTTTTGAAGTTAAATGCAAAGACTGAAGAAGAAAACTTTTCTTAATGTGCGTAGCACACATGATGTACGCTACCAAATGCAGTGAGTTACCCAAATCCTTGTATAGATTTTAATATATATATATATAAATTCATGGAAATTCAAGGACGTTTGCTGCCTATGGGTGTGGGTTCCAAATATGGGTTTCATGGTTCATTTGGGAAAATTTCTATTTAAATATAAACATTTATCCAATCAGTACATTTAAGGCTGGGATAATATAAAGTTTGGTTTATCTGAGTGTCTCGTGCAACGATTACCCAGTACAAATATATGCAAAAGCAGCTAACGATTGTCTTTATTATGCAGGATATACTTCTGTAAGTGGTAACAAAATGCACCAGTACTGCTCAATTAGAAAATATTAAATTAATAACAGACATTTCATTTCCATTCCAGAACAAATCACATAAAAAAAAAACATTCCTTCCCTTAAAATATTAGGTTGAGGAAAATTTTCTGGAAAAAATTTAATCTAATAGTTAACAGAAATTGTATCGTATATAGGAGTACTAGTGGTATAGTCCAGACGTGTCTCCACCCAGCTATGACCTCTTTCGATCAATGCAATACTTTTTCACGGGCCGCCGATTTGAATCCTTTAATGCAGTTGAGGAAGCATTTCAAGGGTTTTTCAATTCCAAGGAGCCGCCATGATACTTCCAGCAAATCCGGAATCCAGCAGAACTGTGCAGAAAGTCGTGGACTATGATGATCTCTACTTTGAAGAATGGTCCTTGTTGATTTTGTTGTTAATTTGCGCGTAACAACGCAACTTTCACAAATTTCTCAGAACTTGCTCAACCTAGTATATTTTTCCGTGTGATTTATAATATTCTCCGCTGAAATTTGTCAATTCTATTTAGATGACAAATTTCCAATTTTATTAAAATGTCATTATCAGATAATACAATTTAGAGTATTTTCAAAATGTTAATAATTCTAAATTAAGTTTTTCGTTACTTAAGATTGAATGTTTGAATGGAATATAAACCTTGTATTTATCTAATTAAAAACTGCGAAATTGATTTTCTTACTGTAATAAATTATTTGTGATGGAGTTTTTTCAAACCCATCTGGAATAAAAAACTGCAATATGAAAATCCCCATTGCTTACATGTTATTCGATAAAGTGGGTGAAATGAGACATCTCGAAGTTTCATAGGAAGATGATTTTTTAATATATATATATATATATATATATGCAAGATATTGCTTTCATGTTCACAATTCATAGAAAATATGATTTATTACCATTTAATTACTTTTTTTGCTAGAAAAATGTAAACTAATTAATAGGCTTGTTCCATGAGTACTTGTAGTGTATGTCACTTGCTACGATTTTGGCTACCAGTATTTTAGAACGGAAAAATATGACTTATTTTATCGAATATATCACATTAATTGAATAAGGCCAAATAGACGTTTCGAAAATAACGGTGGGCAATAAGCATATCAGATATCAGCTATGTGACTTACACTACAAAAACCCATGGAACTAGCCAATAATAATAATAACGTATAGCTTGTAAATATCATGGACGAGAATTATCTCCCCCAAATGATTAGTATTCACTAGTAAATCTTAATAATATCCCTTGCTTTATTAAATCTCAGAAATTCTGTCATTAAATAAGGTGAGAAATTACATTAAAATTTAGTGTTAAAAGTAGTTATTTAGGACGGATAATTCTCATCACTGAAATATACAAAGTGTTTATTTTTATGCTAACAAAAGCAAATTTTTCAGTCGTTAGTTTGTTCCTATTAGGAAAAAATTTGGTTTTTTGTTTGTCACCGTTTTAAAGTTTATTTACATTAGAAGTGTTTTGTAGCTTTGTATTTAAAAGAACGCTACTTTTAGTACATTTTCATTCATACTTTACCAAGTAATACAGAAAAAATAAAATTACTTTACGACCAAAAATATGAGTAATAATATTTTAAATTAAAAAAAAAAAAGTGCTCCATTGAACTAAGGTAAATAACATGAAATTACAGACATAAAATTTATTATTATCATAAAGTGCGTTTTTACTATTATTCATGTTAATGTTTGCTTATTTTTATTTCCTAAACACACTTTTAACGGTCAATGAATTTTTCAAAATTTTTATTTCGTAAATTTCTACGATTATTATTACGCGATGGATTTTTATACTAACAATAACTATAAAGTTTAGCATTCGAAACATTTTTCTAATGAAAATTATAGATCTATGCTACAGAAAACTGAAAATACCTGGATATACCCCTATAAGGAAAAGCTGATGATCAACGATAAACACGGATATTCTGTATAATTTCACTTTATAGTTTGAGAAAAAAGTATTCAGTAGATTAAAAGTGAATTTTAGAATGTAAATTTTTATCAATAAAAAACATAATTTCATGCCTCCGCGAAAGTAACGTGATTTAAATTAAATTTTATTTAAAATATTATAAAAATTTTATTAAATGAATACAATACGAAATAATGTTAACTATTTATAAAAACAAATCCATGGAAATGGATCAAATGTAAAATAAAATAATTAATACTTTATAATTAATGTATTTTATAAAATAAATAATAACTATGGAATTCCTACACTTTTATCTCTTAAAATTAAGAAAATTTATTTTATAAATTATTTGCAATTATAAATCTATAACATGAAAAAAAAATAATAATAAATAAAAAACTTTACGTGAGTTTTGAACCAATGAACTGCTTTAAAACACCAAATTTTTTTCAGATATTTTATTTATCAAATAAAACTTACAGTGAAGTTATATACATGTTATTATTTTAAATTCTTAACTCAAGCCATCAGAAACGACGTTTGAACATCAAATAAATAAATGAAACAGTATTTATACCAGGAAATATACTAATTATAAATATTTCAAAATGCTAATGCAAGTGAATATTACTTTACTATGACGCACCAAATGTTCATAATATTCCGTCACAGTAGTGACAGGATGGTATTTTCTTGTTCTTCATATTATTATTGCCAGGTTATCGCAATTTCATGATTCCTCTCAGAATTCATTGTGGACGTTGTTTACCAGGTAGCGTCACAATTACATAATTTTCTTACTCTTATATGACTGGTGTTTGTTCACTACACTGTGAAGATTTGCGTTGAGTCAAATATTTATTTCACAAAGAAATAACCTGACAAATCACAGTGACTTAATAGTGAAGTGCCTAATATACAGTCATCTGGCAGTCATATTATGCAAAATGTAAATGCGTAACATTTTTGTCCAATTGTCAGTATATTTTCATTTAGAAAAAACATTCGAAGTTGGAGAACAATTATAAAATGACCATTGTAATAACATACCATTAAATATTACTGAATCATAAAAAAAAAACACATTTTAGGCATTCGATATTGAAGACCTTTTTTAGAACATCAGAAAATGTACATGCACTTTTTTAATTTAATAAATAACTGTACACTGTAAAAAAAAAATCTGTAAAGTTACTAAAGTTTTTCTAGGAAACTGGGATTCCAAGAAATTTTTATGTAACGGCAACAAGAAAAAATCCTGTAACAGACGCTGTTACAGGAATTTTTCTTGTTGCCGTTACATAAAGATTTCTTGGAATCCCAGTTTCCTAGAAAAACTTTAGTAACTTTACAGATTTTTTTTTACAGTGTAGTCAATGTATTTCTTTAGATCTTTCACTCTAGCTAGTGTTGTATTTTGAATGAAAAAGTATTGTTTAATCTCTAAAGATATATATTAGTATATAGAAATTTTGGAGGAATTGTTTTCAAACCGGTATATAATACAGCCTGAATTTGTCTTATTTTTTCTCAAATTTCACACCATATTAATAGTTTAAAAGTTCTAGCAAAAAGAGAAACAATAAACAAAATTATATATTTCCGAAGATTTGTTAATCACATTCTTCAACTAGTACTATCAAGATGCGTGAATAAGAAATTCATTATACAATTTTTAATTTTAAGAAGTTGCAAAAAAAGTTAAAAATCTCTAAAAATGTACAATTTCTTTACATAATTATCTCTGAGTGCTTTAGTCGTACAAATTTGAACTTACAGTGTTAAAATATGTCATTCAAAAAGCTGATTTTATTATTTATTCTGCACTGTTAAAAATTTTGCAGCATTCTGGGAGTTCATTCGACCGTATTTTGAAAAAAACGGTTTCATAACCATAATTTAACTATATTCTGACCATAAAATGGCCACTAATATGGTCAGAATAGTGTTAAAATTACGGTTGTGTAACCGTTTTCGGAAAAAACGGTCAAATGACCTGCCAGAATGCTGCAAATTTTTAACAGTGTGAGTTTAAACAAAAATTTAAAATGTACATTGTAAATTTAAACGCAGTACAATATCAGCATTTCTATAGAAATCTATTTTTTGTATTCTATCACAAAGGTTTATTTTTCAACTGTTTTTATATTTAATTTAAACTAGTCTGTAACACTTATTTAGCAAGAGGATAAAATATGCTGCTTACAAGAATTCAAATATAATTATAAACAAATGAATCATATTCTACATGATGTATTTTGAAAATCTAGCATATAATGGCAGAAAATGAAGTTTGTTTGCAATACTTCCTCTTATATTGGTAAATTTTCAATCAACATTTTCAATTTTTAGATAACATCTTTCTATTAAGCTTATTGTCATATCCGATTTAGATTGGAAATTTTCAAAAAAATATTTACGTTAAAAGAGAATTTAGCATGGTTCTGTATATATTTGTTTCTCTATCGCTGAAATAATATGTTATACAGAAGTATAGATCGCAGTAAAAGTTTTATATTTAGCTTATTTTTATGTTTTCTCCGTATATTCCATATAAGCTACTGCATAATATGATATTCTCTTATAAGTGCAGTTTCGCTCATTTCTTCTTATTTATCTTTTATTAGAATACTTATTTTGTTGAAAATAGTTCAAAGTTTACATGGAAAAATGCTTTCGAAATACCTATTTCAAATGAGAAAAAAAACTAAATTACATTTTAAGTTACTATGATACTCTATTGAATATAAACTATACAACTAATGAAACATACATTGATAATTTCTTCAAATTCGTTACTATACTTTAAGTGACATCCGGAATCTTTCACACCACGTTCCCAAGGGTATTAAGTAAGTACTTCCTGAAGTTTAGATCTCAGATACCAGGACGTATTTATATTAAATTCAATACTCATTCTGCGTTGCCTTTTTATGTGTCAATGAGCTTCCCTGGCAGCAAATGAAAAAGTAAATAACATCTACACAAGTTTTTTTTTTACATTTCTTGTACTAATCCTACGTAAGGTCCAGGTTTATTTATTTCTATGATAATTTAATTATATTTTTTAGGTATTTATTTTAAAAGTATAACGAATGCTTATAAGGAAAGTTCCGTGTAAGTACATCTTTTGTTTCAATCCCATATTTTTAATATTTGAAAACTGTCTCATGAACTTACAACGTTAAAAATAAAAATATTGTTAAATACATGGCATTTTTTGTAAAATGAGAAAAGGACAGAATGTTTCGCTTTAGTTGGTACTAATTCATAATTTACACCAGAGATTACTTGAATACTTTAAAGTAAAATCATTGTACCTAGGCAAAATACTAATTATTTTGCTAAACTTTGAAAATTCAAATCTACACAAAACAGGTTAGTTTGTATAAAAATAATTACAACGGGAAATTTTGCAATTGTATTTTAAATTGCTGTAATTTGATTTGTACTTATTATCCAGTAGACTTTTACCGTAGGATAAGAAAACAGAAATTTCACGATATTTTTTTGAACACGTGAGCTGAAACACAATCATACTTTCAAATCTAAATACCTTCACTGCAAATGACATAGATTACACTATTGAAAACTTTGGTTAAAGTGCTAAAAATTAACTTATTTTTATCTAATCAATTTTTAATCGAGATAAATGTTGATATTTTATTTTCTTCGTGAAGTTTGGCAAATTAAATATTTTTTAAGCTATAGCACTTGTTATTTTTGTTTTCAATGAGAAAGAAAAATAGACTTGAAAAATTAATTTAGCTTATACGTCTAATGCTCACATAAAATATTTATCTTTAGAAATCATGCAGACGTATCTACTGGAAAATAAATATAATGTGATAGTAAATGTGATTTGATACACGATACGCTCAAAGGTTCACAATACAATAATTAAGTAATTGAATTCAAGATAGACTATCAAATTATCAAATTAAAATGTAATTTGAGTGAATTAATATTAATTTGAGATTGAAACAAAGAGAATAAGTAGTGAGCAAACTGGTAACCAAATTATCTTCTCATTCGTATTACAAAGATATCTTAATAAATAATGTTGTTCTACTAATCAAGTGTGAACGCTATAAATTTATATGGGATACAGTTTCCTGGAACAATAAGGATTTGTTAAGCAAATGCTTGCTTTCGTAATTTAGTAAGAGTTAAATATTAGAGGAAATTTAAATCTTTTATTTCTATTTAATTAATTATACTTAATTCGTAAAAAAAAAAAGACAAAATAATCCGAAAATTTTGTTTATTTATTCATATTTGAAGTTTCTGTAAAATATCAAAACCATTCGTTTTCATTGGTCTTTTTAGTTTTATGTTATCCTTATTGTCCTGTTTAGTTTCCAAAACTTTTTATCAGTGATTATACTGACATGAAACCGTGAAATATTGAGCCCAAGTTGCATTATTTTCATGTTTTTCTAATAACATTTCTTGACGCCCAAATATATGTGTAACATGAGTACTTTAATACCTTTCTAAATCAGTTTTCTTACGCTGATTTTAAATTTGTTATCCGTTACTTTCTATTACGTTTCAAATTTCTTTCACGTTTCTTCAATTAATTTCTTTAAAAATGTGAAGTGTTATTTTTCGGTCAAAAAGACAGAAAATGGTTTTTATGCTACCTTTGTGATGTATTTCTGCTGGTGGAATACATTCTCCTACTTCTTAATTTATTTTTCTATTTTAACCGTTGGTGATTCTGTCCCTGATAGGAATTTCACATTGTTTAACCTTTTTACAATGAGGTACACACTCCTAAAAAGTAATTTATTACAAACTTTTGCCAATACCATACAAAAGTAGAAAATATTTTTCTCAAAAAAGTACGTGGTAAAAGGAATACGATTGGGTATTTAATCAGCATAAAAATCTAGTCTAAAAAAAAATTACCGTTTTTAGCTTATGAAGGTAACAATCTATTGTAAAACGCCTCCATTGTAGAAATTGTGAATCGATTGTTATCAATAACGATCTTATTCTTTTACGGTCAATTTAAATAGTTAAGAAATTTCGGGAATAGACAATCTCTAGTTTGAGATTGCTCTTATTATATTTCCACTATCATGAACAGCAACATAAGAAGCTTATTTTACTGCAAATGTTTAATTGTCTAAAAGTTATATTTTTGTCTATGTATGCACTTTGATATGGACTCCGTTCGTAGCTCCCAGAATGCCCAATCGATATTCAATCTCAATCTACGTATTGAACAGCATGTCTGATGTGACTGACTGGATGGCATCCACAAATTTGTGGCAGAGATCAAAAGCATTGCGTCCAGGTGAGAAAAAAAAAAAACCTTGCAAATTAAACTTGTTGAGTTGCTATTCGTGATACAGCAGAACGCTAACTGTGACAGGTTGCGTGCATTAAATTAAAATTTTAAGATAAGTCATTTATATAAAACATATGTTTATTTCACTAACACAAAAATAGACATCTCTCTCTCTTGGATGACTCTTTTATAACAACAACAAATTAAAGTACGATGACAAGCAACGAAAACAACTTATAAATTGAAGAAGTGCGTGCCTGTAAATCATGCACACAACACAAACATATAGTACTCATAGTTTCTGTACAATTAACTTTTGAAATCAGGGAGCATTCATGTGGATACTAGTTACATATAGAGTATTTTTATCAACATATAAGAGGGATTTGGTTTATAAAATTAAAAATACCTACACATAGAAATATTTTCTTTAATATTTTTTTGTTGAAATTTTGTTCGTACTAACATTTATATGATACTTGTGAATGCAACATGAATTTCTTTAATACTTTAGAAATTTACTCTCACATCTTTATAAATTTAAAGAATATATGTTTGTTAGCTGACGCGAGTGACAAAGTTTTTGCATTATTTGGATGTACTTTCTTACAAAAATCTTGTTCAGATCTACTTATTTTTGTTCTGTCACCTGTTTTATATTTGTTTTCATGTTGGAAAATAAATTGCAGTATTCTTAGTTTGATATATTTCTCAGACATATGTTAGAGATAATTTATTTAAAATATATATCATGTAAGTAATTTTTTTTAAACAAACATCAGAATTAGATTCTTTAATATCTTTAATAAGCATAGAAACCTATATAACATACAATATACTTAATTAAAGTGCTTTGTTTTTTTTCAGCATCATGTTATTTAAAAATTGCTTTTTAATTATTTATTTTTCAATATGATCACTTTATACAAATTGCATATTTTAAGTTAAATTGGAGAGTAAAAGCAATTTCTGATGAATTGCATCCAAATTTCTGGATTGTCTTATGTTTCGTATGCGACATATGAATTAAACTATACAGAGTGTCTCAAAATTCTCTGACGTATTTTAATATTCAATATAAAATCATATAATTTTCGTACAGCCCGTAAGGCATGGTGTCGTCACGGCGACGTCGTTGTGAAGTCACACTGTGATTTTGTGACCGTCGATGTGACGTCATGTGACGTCGATGTGACGTCACAGTGACTAGAATGCGAGGTCGTTATGGCCGTTTTAGAGGACATTTGTGACGTCACATTGTGACCACTCTGTGAAGTCACGGTGTGACAAATTTGTGAAAAGTGTGTCATTTGTGACTATTTTGGCATTAACTTTGTGACGAACCTGTGACGAAAGCGACAATGCTTTGAAGTCACATTGTGACCAATTTGTGAAATATGTGTTATTTGTGACGAACTTGTCATAAACACTGTGATTTTAAATGAAAATCAAATTTCAAATTAATTGCTTAAAAGACGCAAATAGTGAAAAAGATTCCATGCTGGGACTCGAACCCGGGCCATCAGTAGAGCACACTGACATTCTACCGACTAAATCACATGGAACGATACCCAGGCTGGAAAATTTCTCACTATTACATGTTGGCAAGGCTACAAACGCAGCAAAAGATGGAATATTTAGCGTGAACCACCCACATGATGCAAACACGAAACTTAATTAAATCCAGCATTGATTGAAATTATATTAATACTTGGAAATTTTTCCAGAGAGAACCATTCGCCTTGCATACAATTTTTCAAATGAAAGTCAAATTTCAAAATAATTGCTTAAAAGGCAATTTTAATTTGAAATGTTGTATTCAGGGCGAATGTTTCGCCCTGGAAAAATTTCCAATTATTAATATAGTTTCAATCGATGCTGGATTTAATTAAGTTTCGTGCTTACCCCATGTCGGTGGCTCACGATAAATATTCCATCTTATGCTGCGTTTGTAGCCTTGCGAACATGTAATAGTGAGACATTTTACAGGCTGGGCGTCGTTCCATGTGGTTTAGTCGGTAGAATGTCAGTGTGCTACACTGATGACCCGGGTTCGAGTCCCGGCATGGAATCTTTTTCACAATGTTGGCCTTTGCGCCTTTTAAGCAATTAATTTGACATTTGATTTTCATTTGAAATATTGTATATAAGGCGAATGATTCTCTCTGGAAAAATTTCTAAGTATTAATACAGCGATGAATTTTAAAATAAAATTTTGCTGTAAATATAAAATCTTATCTTTTTACCGTACTTTTTAGCAAAATATCGCTACTTTGGAGTCCTATTCTTCTAAAACATTTTACATTTTTCCACTTAAAAAACAATGCTTATCAACTGACATATTTTTTTTATTAAGTTCTATGCTTGATATTTAGAATGTGTAAGTTTTTTAATTTGTACTGATTTGTCATTGCTTTATTAAATACGAACATGGAAACTAACGGATATTAATACAACTATTATTTATAGAGCGGCATGATAAGCGATATTTATATAAATTTTTTATTCCCGTGTATATTGTACTTTGTGAATATGAGCTAAATAGATTTGATATGTTTTATAGGAAAAGACTGATCTGGGAAATAGAAAAAAAAACGAGTAAGAAAAATCATGCGTTAAGCATAGATTAAAATATACTTTCCAACACTTTCTGAATGCTTTAACAAGACATCGAAATTTAGGGAAATGACGTAAATAAGATAACTAAGTAAACATTTTAGAAAACGCATAAGACATTTGAAAAACTGATTTCAGCAGTTACCGTCCATAGCCAAATATGTTTTCCAATTTTTTTGAACAGCCCTTATTTGATCTGTAGGTTGATACACTGAAAAAAATGAAGTACTCAAAAATGAACCGACGTACCGACGTACTCATATTGAATTGAATATTTTTTGATCAAAAATGAACCTATGCTTTCTCTATTTTTAAGCATCACATGTTATCAAACCCAAACAAAGGAATAGTTTTGTACCCTGTAATGGTTCATTTCATTTATGGCGGCATAAATGATGTTTATTAATGTAAATATTAAATTATGCACAGCATTTTAAAAATAATTGCTTGGAAATAATGCTCTTGTCATAAAAATATTCGATTTGAGTATCTTGTTAAGAAGTTTGCTATTTTTCTTGATAAATAATCAATTAAACATTTCTTGTTAAGAACTTTGAACGGGAAATAAATGTCAGTACATTTTTACTTTACATTTTAGGGGGTTTTTTTTTGTTTTGTTTTTTTCGGGGGGGGGGGGGGGCAGTACATAACGATTCATATTTGATCACAGCCATGTAATAAAAAATGAGTACATGTGTTTCTCAACTTTGAGTACATTTGGATCGGAGCTATTTTGTGGATGTGACGCATTTAAAATTGAGTACTTTTTACTCAATTTTGATTACCCATTTTTTTAAGTGTATATATATACTATATAAAGGGAAAATTTAGTTTAGCAAGAAAACGCCTAACAGGTTGAAATTCATTTTCAGCAATTTATACTAATGTATGGAAACATACTTGAATACTTTTGTGCAACCCTGTAGTTAACCTAAAATCTTTATTACACGCCACTATTTAGTTAAAATTTAATTCAAACTAAGACACTCTTAAAACTGCTGAAATGGCATTTCCAGAAATTATAATATATAGACGGCCATGTATTCAATTCTTTACGTGACCCTGTATATCATTTTATCTATATTCTACAAATATTTCTTGGTAAATTAAATGCAGTTCAGCGAAAAAAAGCATAACTCATTTAAAAACCACCTTTAAGCAATTTGCGCCCATAACCAGTAATCCTTACGAATACTTTTGTGTAGCCTTGTATAGGAATTATAGCATTTATATACATCATACACTATGCATAAATATAGTGAATCATAAAAGTGCATATCATAATTAAAAATATATTTCCAGCAATCATCGCTAATGAACAGTACTTCGGATACAATATGGTATCTGAAAGATTTTGTGTGTCCCTGTAAATGCTATATACGTGTTAGTCGTATTATACATGAAATAATTTATAGTATGTAAACCTCAGCGACATACATCAATTTTATTATATATGAAATAGATTAACATAATTAAAGTATGCCGCAAACAATTCCCCCCACCTCTATATCATTATGTATTTGATATCCTTTTTTAGTTCTGTAAATGAACAATAACTATTCTTTGCATCGCATAGTCAACAGAATGCATATTTTACTGCACTTCATAAATGCATATAAATTTTATTCTGTTTAAAAGCGTGCGTAAAATCATAAAAAATCATTTGAAACGACTTTTTCCCATAGGCCGTAATGTAACGGAAAACTTTTGGCTGTCCCTGTAAATGAACAAAGCATACTACAAACTTCATTACGAATAGGTACCGTGCGATGGTAAACGTCAATACCATCCAAAAATTTCAGGGCAATCCGAGTATATTTTCGAGAGTTAGAGTGCACACAGACTGCTAGACGGACAGACGGAGAGACAAACCGAAGTCATAAGCACTTTTCAACTTGTGTCCTACATTATGTATCCTGTATTATATGAACTTTTAAAAAATATATACTAAAGCAGTTTAATCTATAACTTCCTATCAGGCATGAAAAATACTTAATTTCAATGCTTAAATATCATATTTTACTTTTTAGTGCCAATAATTACCCGAATCATACACGTAGAAAATTAATTTACAATAGAAGAAAATTTAATAACCGATTCAGAATGTCTATAATTAAATGTTTGATTAAAATCACAAACAAAAAAAATGCTGACATACAATTTAAAAAAATAAATATACCAATTTGAAAAACACTAAAAATAATAATTAGTATTTATAATTGTACTGTTAAACAACAGCAAACTACAATAGATAAATTAAATGCATTATTAGAAAATATTTCCATCTCAAAAATATCTCAAAAATATTTCCATATGGTATAAGGAATTCCTATTATTTTATAATTTTGGCAAATGTTAAATCTGAAAACATTGGTTTGAAGATTTGGGATTTTAAAAGATAATTTAAAATATTATTAGCACTAAAAGAAAATTCTTTCAAATGTTTCACTACTGTAATATATTAAAAATACATTTTCCCAGTATAATGTTAATTTCTAATCTGAAACAGTTTCGTAATCTCATGATAATCGAACATCATATTTAACCCCAAAATAATAATAACTATAAATGTTAGTAATCAAAAAATAGTAAGAAGCCGATAAAATAATTCCAAATCATTGTCGTTCCATACATTTTCAATCTCAAGTAAGAGTAAATTAATGTTTATATTAATTCCAGTATGAATGTAGGCATGAATGTCTCTGCGCAGTTTTTTTTTTTTTTTTCAAGCGATGGCAGATTAAAATATTTTTCTTTACAGTTATCAAATTGGAAAATATCGCTTCTGACAGTTAAAGATCAGTCTCTTACAAATATAACTATTTAACTCATAATATACAACCAGGAATAAAATATTTAAATTAAATAAAACTTACATGCACGTTCCATTAATATCCGTGTATCCTAAAATGGTCATTTCCTGATCTTAAAGTGTTGTAGACGTGTTGTTCTAAAACAAGTGAACTATTTCCCGCGTATTCTCATATTTATTTTTCTCTGGGCAGACGATTTTCGAGCAGATGGTTTGTTACAGATTGTTTGTTTTTGTATGCAAGAAATATGGAATTTGAACGCGCAGAATTTTTCTGAAAGTATCATTCATTAAAATTTTGTATTTGAAGAAATGTCCAACGTATTTAATCTTTTCTTTTTATCCGTACCAAATAATTCAAGTTAAAATGTATCGTAAAGTTCCTTTTTTCTAAATAATTATAATAATAATATTCATAATTAGAGTTTATTAGATAAAACATTGTTTAAATTTTTAAAAGGTGTAAAAATAAATTTAATGTAATAACGACAACCCCCCCCCTTTTTTTTCTATTTTTTTAAAGTAAAGTTTGTTTTGCACAAATTTTGTATATTTCCTTTTTTTTTTCGGAAAATGCTATTTTACGCTTATGCTTTATTAATGCTTATTTTAAAAGTCTGAAAGATGTAGAATTTATGACTTGAATACAAATTACAAAAATATTCTAAAGCAAGAAATGCATAGATGACTAAACACTGAAGACTCTTTCTACATGCTCATTAAAAGGTGCAGATTTAACTGTAATAGAAAATTTTTAGTTTGAAACCACAGAAGTGTTTCGAATAATTCTGGTCGGTAAAAAAAGAAAGAAAGAGAGAAATTTCCTCCCAGCAAACTAAATATGTAAAGTGTATAAATTTAATATTCGTAATTGTAAATATATTATCCAAATGCTAGATAAAATTGAAATCATGAAAAAGTATACATTCACTGTCTTAGATATCAAATTGATAAAATATAGCCTAAAAATTTAGTTTATTAATGCTTGTATCGTGCACTTTATTTATTATGCCCCCCCCCCCTCCCCTTTAGTGACGGAATTTACCATTTGCTATCCATTAATATATTTTCATTCCTTATGCCGCTGTAACTCGTGGCTGTTTAAAATATTTCTCTTCATTTTCAAAGATTTTTGAAGTTCATATTTTTTGTCACACTGTGACTTACAATATGCTGGTTTTTTGTCACATATGTGACGTGACGAGTGGCATAACAGTGACGTGACGAATGACATAACAGTGACGTCACAATTTTTTTTAATTGCCAGAAAAATATAATTTTACAAAAAGTAACATGTTTTGAAGAATTTTCGTAAGTTTTTAAAGTTTTCTAAGAAGTTCACATTTCAGTCACAATGTGACATCACTGAGTGGTGGCATTTCGGTCACAGATGTGACGTGACCACAGTGACTTGCAGTGACGTCACAGCGACGTGACCGTGACCATGCATGCTATGAGGGAGGTTCCGAAAATGCTTCTCACAATTAAAAGTTTTTTTTTTCCTTCAGGCGAATATATATTTTTTTTCTAAACTACGATCACAGATGCCGCCGCTCGTCAGTATATTTGGTTTCATACATGCCTTTTTTCTTATTTTCAGATTATTTGTGTTTTGGTTTCAAAGTATTGACCTACGCAATTAGCTTTTTCGATAGGAGTCGGCACAGAAACAAAAGTTATCTGAAACTTAAAAAAAAAAAAAAAAAAAAAAAAAAAAAATCCGCATTTTTGAAACCAAACATACAGACAAGTGGCGCCATCTATGATCGAAGTTTCTAACTAATTGTTTTCATTCACTTGAGAAAACTTTCCATCGTGAGAAGCATTTTAGTCCAACCTGCACACCTGTACGACAATTATTTGATTTTATATTAAATTTAAAATATTTGATGGACTTTTGGGGCAGCCTGTAAATGAGAAAGGATCGCATTGCAGTACTCATTGAGTTTTAAAAAATTCTATGTAGAGTATAAAATCTGTCCATCTTATTTTACCATCATCTCTTTACTTTGGTTGATATTATCATTTCATCTCGTGTACTAAATACTAAAGTCTCGTTTTAAGTTTTGCTCAATTTATACAATAAAGAAGAAAGGAAAAGGCACGCGTCAAGCATACATTATGAAACACTTCCCAACACATTCAGAATAATGTAGCAAACATGCACCGTTTAATTTGTTAAAATATTATTTCTAACCCAACCATATGAAAAGTATAACACATTTAAAAACTCAATTTCAGCTATTCCCATCTACAATCAGAAAAATTTTCCAAGTTCTTTGAGCAGAACTATGTATCATATATAGATTTGTATAGATTAACTACATGCATGCTAAGATTTAGTTCAGTTAAGAAATGCATATATATATATATATATATTTGTTGAAAATTTCTCCTCAACAATTTCAACTAATAAGGAGAATGATTCGTGAATTCTTTTGTGCTGCCCTGTATATGAGTTATAGAATTTATATACAACGAGTAAAATGTAGAAAAAAAAGGTTAAATTTAAAGTAGTATGCAAAAATTGTAAATGAACTTCCAGCAATTATTACTCGAAGACAGTATCTAACAAATTTCTTTTTGTGTCCCTGTAAATGAACGACAAATTCTATGAATGCACTATTCTGTCGTTCTCATCTTGTAGTGAAATTTAGTGATTTATATCAGTTTCAATACATTTTAAATAGCATAATCTCATTAAAATATTCTACAAACGATGTTTCCCCATGTACCATAGGCTAATTCCACTAAAACTTGTCATGTCTGTCTAAACGATTTCTTTGCGTCATAATATCCATTTTCATACTATCCATTTCGCTTAGTTTGGATACAATGACGCAAAGAAATCATTTACATAAATTTTACTTGTGATTTTGAACAGCGTGGCACAAAATACAAATCAATTTATTCATATAAATACATTACAGTGCATTGTACAGGTTCAGTGAAAGTGATATTTTAACTGTGTATTGGAAAATTAAAAGTTTTGGTTAGATGGGTAAATATATTTTGCCAAACCGAAAACAATTAAAATTGAATTTTAAAACAGATTGTTTAAAGCTACATCAAGGCGTAACTTAAATTTTCATATCATATCTTTTAAAAGTCATATTTTGAATTTATGAAAGATGTGAATGATAAAGCATCAAGGAATAAATTTTTATACATCCTTTTATATTTAGCATAATTCTTACGCATGCAATTATAAATAAAACAAAAATAAAAAGGTGAAATTAATAATATAGCGTCACATAAAATTTGATATCATTATTTTTAAGTTCCATATTTAAAATTCTTATAGCAATAAGATAAAGTGCTGCGTCACAAACTTTTAACCCGTTAAGGGTGTTTTCAATTGATACCATTACTTTTTTTTAGGTGAATAACAAAAAGATTTAAAAAAAAAATAAAGACCAACGATAAGAACTCATAATCGTGATTTCCATTCAACTTTAATTCCCCCCCCCCCCCGGCTCAAAAAAGCTTACCTCATACTTCAGTTGTAAAGAGTGTTGTGTTATTTGATTTTTTTAAGAACTTTTTAGTAAGATATGGAAGTATTATACAAAATGGGTTTTTTTATGTTTCGTTTCACAGATATAGAAAGCTTTGTTAAATTTTGCTATGTAAAAAGTTTACTTTCTTAAGGGGGTTCTCAAATCCAAAAGGGCAACTTCCTGTCATAAGTTTTAATTTATTTTTGTTCCAAAATGCATGAAACTAGCTTATGTTGTTGTTCAGAAACTATGTCATCGAGCAGTTTTTATAGTTTTTTTTTTTTTTCAAGCGCAATAGATCTTTCAGAAAAGAATGTCAAAGTAGGCGTTTTGAACCGAATTTCCGTGCGAAGGATAAAAAAGCAATGAAGATTGGGCGAAAAACGTGTTTGTCAGGTGATCCAAAACACTTCTAACTCTAAATTCATTGATCAAAAATGGAAAAACAGTTCAATTCCAAATCGCTTCCATGGCCAGGCTTTCCGATTTTACATCTTTCGTTTAAAAAATGAATTTGCAAATGTGTCAAAACTTGTTACGCTTGTTGAGTAAAGCAGTTAAGAACAGCCTTAAGAAAAATATCAAGAAATATTACACTGTAAACCTTTTTATATAAAATACAATAACACTGTAAGCACAGGAGAACTACGAAGATAGGCTTTTCATCACAGAATTTGACCCCGAAAGTAATACTCGTTTTGTGGCGTTAGTGTAACCCAGCCTACCGATCACGTGATCGATTGGATGCAGCTTCGATTTTCGAATATAGGTGGCACCATCAACTGCCATTGAGTATTTTATTATTTTCTTTTTGAGGCTCAAAAAAGTTTACCATAATTACAATAAATATGAATGAAAGTAAGGAAAACAGCTGGTTAATAAAGATATAGCTTTTGCGTTTTTTTTTTTTTTTTTTTTTTTTTTTTTTTTTTTTTAAATTTAAGTTCATAGAAACAAATACAAATTTCTATCAAAATAGCCACATTTTCGACTAAGATTTAATCATAAAATTTGTACATAAAAAAAAAAAAAAAAGTTTTCTCACTAAAAGTAAAAAAAAAAAAAAAAAAAAAAAAAAAAAAAATTAATGCATCTATTTATGATTATTTTAAATTTTGTTAATTAAAATAGGCATTATCGTTTGATTTTTTTATGGCTACAACAAAGTGATTATGTAAACTACAATTTAAAATAATATTTAAATTACAAAAATTTGAACTGAAAAATGCCTTTTTGAAAAATATTAGAATTGCATGACAAATTTTAAATATTTCAGCATGGAGCAGGAGAAGATTAAATTTACATCGCATTTGTAACAATAAATATACATATTATAGGTTATTTCTGTAGAAATTGTTAAAAAATATTTTTACATACTCATATTACTGAATAGAAGACAATTTGACAAGAAGACTTACAAATTACTTTGCTAATCAGAAAATAATTTTGAATTGTTATGCAAAACATTAAACAGCAAATTTTTAATGATTTTAATTTGCATCATTTCTCAAAACGAAAAAGAAGTACCTAGTCTAAAATATGATATTTTTAGCATATATAAAAAATAAATATGACAGTTAGTTAATAATCTTAATAAATAATTAGAACAATTTCAAGAGATTCTTATTTTAAATTACATTAAATTTTTTATACTGCTAATATAGGAAAAGTAATTTCTGCAGTTTCTTTTAACACACACACACCTTCCTGGAGAAAAATGTCTGAATTTAGTACTATTTGGGAAGTATTTTATTTTATTATTTTTTATTTTTTTATTTTTTAGCAGATCTAAAAAACACACATCACACAAAAAAGACTGTATTTAATTATATATACATAATTAATTGTGAAAATATATTTTGAAACAGTTAATCTGAGATTTTTAATTTTTATGTGGAGATAAGATACATAGTTACAAAATATTTCAAATGCATAGAACAAAATTCATTACTTAAATTTAGATAAAGATTTTTAACTCAATTACATTTACGAGTTAATAAAGTCAATGCACTAGATATATTTGTTGTGTGATAGTAACACTCTCAAAATATCTAAAGGATTATGAAACAATATTGATTAACATTTTCCAGTTATCGTTATTAAAAAAATATTAAATGTATATATCCGTATTCTATATGAAATTTAAGAGTTTAGCTTTCTATCCAAAATATAGATGGCGCCACATTTACCAGCTGCAGGAAATGACACATTTTGTTATTGAAATTTATTTAAAATAAAGTTTTATTTTATTTAGCTTAGTTATAATTGCAATTTAATTTTGTTTAACTTGATAACAATTAAAAAAGTCTTAAATTTTATTTAATGATCTAATTGGCAATAAAAAATTGCAAAGGAACTCATAAAAAAAATCCAAAGGCATCACTGTGGATATTGAACCCGAGATATCGCGTCTATGAGAGCAGCACTCTTAACCGCTCAGCTAGTGTTTCGATAGCTAGCTGTTCCCAAAAGTGAATAAAAAGAAAGCATGCGCAGGAATACATTAATAGCTTATTGCGCATTTGCGGTAAATTCTCATAGAGTGGCGAAAAAATATAGTCTCATTTCTCATACCGATTATATAACAAACAACAGTTTTTCTGCAGATAAGTGTTAAGTTATTTGCTTTATCTCAAACAGATTTATATTATATATTAATTTTAATAAAATCGCGCAGGTCATTTTTGAGAAAAAAAAATTGCGAATTATATAAAAAATAAGAGTTTTTCCGGACACAAGTATTATCTCATTCCCTTCATCTAAAACAAATTCATATTATATATCAATTTAAAGAAAATCGTCCGTGCCATTTTCCAGAAATGGAAATTAGGAATTTTATCCATCGCAAGCACTTTAAAAATGGGTTTCGAGATCTCAAAATATACTGCATGTAGAAATGTAGAAATTTTAGAATAGTATAAGACTGCAGATATGACTATTTAAAAAAAAATGAGAACCATATGCGCTATATTTGCTGAGTTATAAAGTGGCGGCCATTCCTTTGATCTCTAGTTAGGTGTATATATGAGTTCCGCCATTCTTACGATTTTAGGCTTAAGGCTGCGTCACTGGAATACTACCGTCTTCCATGATAAGATCCAAATGCTCTATAAGAATATTACTTAATAATCGATATTAAAATGGTTAAATATTCGAAAGAGTACTAATACTGTTCTAAATTAAGATTTCTATTGAATTGTTAAATATAGAAATTTAAAATTGGGCATGATAGATACTTATAAGATGTAAATGCTGTCTAAAAACTGTTTCAAAAAGATGCGAAATGTAAAGGGTTAAAATGAGAGAAAAATCTTTTAAAAACTTTCTAAATTATAATTACTCTAGAGTATCAGGAAATAAATTATCGATTTCAAAATTTATGTAGACAAATTGATGTGCCCCTGTGTCAACATATACTATATTCTATGTTGGTGACACTGCCACCACAGGGACTAAAGATCGTTAGACTAGAATCTTGGTATGTGGCATGATGGTTATTTTTAAGATGTAAATGAGTGCTAAGAATGTTTTCTAAAAGATTCAAAAGCTCAAATTAAAACTGAAATGAGCGTAAATGTTTCTAAATGCATTTTAAATTATCATGTACTAGCAAAATCCGTGACTTCGCTCGATTAATAGTTGAAATATACCAAGTGATATTTGCATGCCTAAATATTATTAGAAGAAAATATACTTAAAAATATATTAATTAAGCCACAGTTTGACTGAACATCTTTATTACACTACATTAGGCAGAAATGAGACTTACATTAATAAGGAGAACTAAAACTAATTCTAAATAAATGATAATTTAGAAAGTATTTTGAAGCTTTTGTGCTTATTTCAGACACTCATATCAGCATTCATTTGAAGTTTTGAATATTATAGAAACCGTTCTTAATACGCATTTTCATCTTAAAATTAACCATCATGACAAATTTCCAGCTTCTTGTCTAACGGCTTATCACCTCTATGGTGGTTGTGCACTAACATAAAATATCTATGTTGAAACATAGAATATATTATCATGACATTATAACATGAAATCGGTTTAATATTTCCTAATATTTCATGGAAAACGTAATTTATAATGTTTTTAAAGGCTTGTTTAGAACGTTTGTTGTTCCTGCAAAGCCCAGGTGTTAGCGGCACCTGCATAAAATATAGCCTGTGCAGGATCACAAACTGTCACCAATGATTCGCAACGATTACTTTTGTAATCGGTTTATTATTTCCTGAGATTACATACAATTCGTGTTTTTGGACTTTTATAGAATGCTTTTTACACATTCCCTTAGCTTCACGCCTTTTAAATTTAAATTTATTTCCGACACTTCTTATAGGGTATTTAAATTTTATAAGTAACTACCACGCCAAATGTAAAGTTTCTGACCTCTTCAGTATCCCAGGAATCGCAATTTAGAAAGTTCTTTGCTCCTGCAAACTTCTGATGATAGCACCGACATAAAATATAGCTTATGTTTAACCCGAGAGTAGTCGCGACATTTTTTAGAACGTTAGTAGTCGCGTTCGGTCCATTTGCCGCCGTTACCAGCAGGCCGAAAACGAGGGGGAAACTTGCCGGTGTTATCAGATGATCGAAAACGGATAACGTAGGGTGAAAATATTGACTGTACTTTAAAAGATTACAGCAATTATTCATTTTACAACCTTTTACAGCAAATTATTTATTTCGCATAAGTATATATTCAGTTGGCATCTAGATAAATGTTTTTAATAACTCTTTCTTCGTTTTGCACAAATACTTAAAAGTAAATAGTAAATGATTTGATTGAATTTCTGATGTTACTATGAATCAATAATTAGTAGGAAAACATTTACGAATATGAATCTAAATTCGTGATAGGGGTATTTTTTTTTATTTTTTTTATTTATTTATTTTTATTATTATTTTTTTTTTTTTGGAAGGACAGAATCAGGGTCAGGTAGATTTTTATGATACTCCGGCACTCTATATCCATTTAATAAAATAAAATTAATAAATTTAGCATCAATATATTACACGGACATTAAATTAAACAATTAAACTGAAAATAAAAATGGAACCTATGACTTGCAACAGAAAATCAAATACAATACCACTAATTCACCAGCATATTATATATATATATATATATATATATATATATAATAAAGAAGAAGGAAAAAAATACTTAATTTCGAATTTATAAATGTAAATGTTGTAACTACATTTTATTTATTTATTTTGTGTGGTGTCTGTGTGTGTATGAGGGGGGAGAGGAGGGGGGGGGGTGCTCTCGAGATTTTTTGATTAAATCCATTTTTCAAATGAAAATGCACGATTTGTAGTTTTTCTACTTATTTCAGGGTGGGAGCAGCGCCCTTGAATAAAAATTCTGGATACGAACCTCGCTTATATAAAGTAAATAATAAGTTATTGAAATTATATATTTAATTTAAATACATTTGCAATTGTAGATTTAAATCCTAAGATGGATAAATTATTTTAATTAATAGAATCACTGAATGGTTCATCTTAATAGGGATGTATTTTACAACAACAATTTAATTAAAATAAATATTCAATTGTACATTTCATAATAAGGTATTAACGTTATAATTTATTATTTTATAATAACATTCATTAAAATAATAAAAAACAATAAGAAAATTTTCTCCGAAATTATGAATATGCAGCAATAATTTTATTTAAATGAATTTTCTCTCCTATTCTGGAATTTTATTGAGAAAATTAAAAATATTAAGCTTGAAAATTCCAGTACTATGGCTAGTTCTGACGTGGTATCTTTATGCCCATCTATCGATATAAAAGAAGTTACTAACATCATGGAGACTTTGATCGATTCTGATCCTATACAGAAAATATTAAAAATACAGTTAAATCAGGTTTAAATTTAATCATCAACAACAACATTTTCGTTTTCAACAACCAAGTTTACAAACAAGTCAATGGGGCCCCAATGTGTTTTCCCATTTCAGGTTTACTTGCTGAATTTAAACTACGTTCTCTTGAAAATATAATCATGGAAACCATAAAACCAGGTCCAGATTGCTTGTTCAGATATGTAGATGATGTCTACATAATATGGAATCACGGAAAAGATGCATTATACTCATTTCTAGATAAATTCAATAACCTTGACAACAAAATTAAATTTACATTAGAAATAGAACAAGATCAAAAACTGGCTTTTTTAGATGTACAACTAATCAGAGATATGGATAAACAGAGTCTCGATCGTACAGTTTTTAGAAAGGTTAACAGATCTAATTCCACTATCCCGTTTAACTGCAGCTCACCTATAAATTACAAGTTAGCACCTTTCAATATTTATATAAAAGAGCATTTGAAGTTTGTTCGAGCCAATTCCTTAATGAAGAAATAGATATAATTCGAAAAATAGCAGCCGAAAATTCTGTTCCATCTCATTTCATTGAAAAAATCATAAACAGACTTAAAAGGAAAAATGAAGAAAGGCAAAATACAGTTCCGATTAAAAGTTTGAAATTCTGTAAAGTTAATTACATACCAGGGTTTTTTGAGAGTATGAGGCATTCCCTCCTCAAGTTTGATATTACATTAATCGCAGTCCCTCCCCCGAAATTAAAGGATTAGTTAAATACGAAAATTGGCCCTATCCAAGCCATCAATAGATCGGGAGTATATATTATACCCTTCAAGAAAGATAATAGAGATTTTATGTACATAGGTATGACACTGCGGAAATTTCGTGACAGAATTAGGGAACATGAAGCAGATCTGAGATTGAATAGACCCCGCACTGCATTATCAAGATTAGCACAAATTCAATCTATAAAGGTTGATTTCAATAGAGCCAAAATTATTTTCCATACAAGTAACCACCAAGAAGCTATCATAAGAGAATCTCTGGAAATAATATCAAATAAAGAAATAGTTTGCAACGATATATTATCATATGATATCCACGCAGTCTGGAAAGAATTAATAAATAGTTAATAAATCTGTACTTTTCGATAAAAAAAATAGCATTTATGCCCCCCCCCCCTTATTTTCCAATCCACCCTTGAAGTGAAATGGTCTGTTCCGGACAAGGCTGGAGACGCGGAGACAGAACAACTGCTAGTTTTTCACTGAGGATGACCGAGTAAGTGTCGGTCGAAAACGTTATGAATTTTAAATGACTTTAATGTTTTTTAAAGGATTTTATCATACTTGACACCTGTAAGCAATATATTTACATTTTGTGTATCTTATATATGTTAATTATAGATCAAGGTGAATTGTGCACTAAAATTTTAACTTTCTATTGAATCAGTTTGATATTTCCTGATATTGCTTTGCTTAGAAACTGCAATTTAGAACGTTTTTAGAACGCTTTTGCGTATTTTTACCCCTTTTAAATTTCGAATTTTTAAGAAACTGTTCTTTGAGAGCAGTTACATCTGATAAGTAATAAGCATGCCAAATTTGAAATTGTTAGTCCTTGCAGTATCACAAAAATCAAAATTTAAAACGGTTTTTGCCTTTGCAACCCCCAGGTGGTAGTGATACTGACATGAAATAGAGCCTAAGTTTGAGCAAAGTCTGTTACCACACATTTCCAACCATTACTTTGAAAATTGGTTTTATACATCATTACAGTGTGTAGAAATCGCAATTTAGAACGTTTTAGAACGTTTTTTGCCCATTTTCACCCCTCTTAAATTTCGAATGCTTTAGGAAATGTTCTGAAAGCTCATTTATATCTTATAAGTAACTACCATGCCTAATTTCAAGTTTCTAGCCCGTACAGTATCACAAAAATAACAATTTATAACTTTTTTGCTCCTGCAAGACCCAGGTGGTAGTGCTACCGACATGAAATAGAGCCTATGTTAGAGCAAGGGCTATCACCATCAATTTGCAATCGTTACTTTTGCAATCGGTATGATACTTCCTGAGATTGCGTAGAAATTGCCATTTAGAACGTTTTTTAGAGTGCTTTTCGCGTACTTTCAACACTTATAAATTGAATTTCTTTTAGAAACTGTTCATAGGTAGCATTACACCTTAAAAGCAATTATCATGCCAAATTTCAAGTTGTTAGCCCATGCAGTATCACAAAATTCACAATTCCTAAATATTTTGCGTTATCCTGAAAAATAAGTAAAAATGGTAAGCAAAGATGATGATAATAAAATTTCATTGTCATCGATTTACGTCAGTATGTAAAATTTAACCTCGATCGGATATTTAAAAGTAACTTTAAGTTCGAGTACAAATTTTGAAATTAAATACATGCATATGATATTATCGAGTTAAATAAAATCTTATTAAAGTAACAAAATTTTTGCTTAAAAGTATCATGAAAAAAAAAACAGTCTAAAATCAGGACAAAATAAAACATATCCTTAAGTACAATTATTTTAACCAATTTGAAACTTAATTAATAAACACGAACTCTATCGTAATACTTGTAAGATTTCTTTCAAAGCGCAGATACACGAGAAAATTTCTAATATTTTATGTCCTTTGTATACAACACCTAGAAGCATGGCAGAAATCATATACATTCAGATGCAGAAAGATAAGTCATGAAATTCAAAGATTTATAATTCGGTCAATTTTAGCGTTATCTAAAAGGGACTTCTTTATGATACGTGATAGTGTCACAGGATTTTTTATCCTAAATATCACTTACTGGACTAGGGAACCGTATAAAATTTAATTTCTTAACTTTTTAAGAAATGCTTTTATTGATCGACTGACCATGAAACGACTTTCAATATAATTTTTTACCTTACTTAAAATATTTTTTGTAATTGGAACTATATGTCTATGACTAACGGTTTAGGAATTAGGCAGTCATTTGACAGCGTTGAGAGTGGACACTCTGCATAACCTTATGCTGCCTAAATCACACATATGAATTGCTGCCATCAGCTTTTTTTATTTGTTTCATTTGTTACTTCATTCGATAAATGCATTTAAATATAAATATCCAAATTTAGTTTTTAGTTGTCGTCAATTTTATAAAATAAAACACAGGGATAAAATTTACCAGAACAAAGATATAAGTCAGATTCAGGGAATTTGGAGAATGAAACTCACGGCATCCACGTTTGTTAACGGATAACAAAAATACTGAATAATAACGTACATTTGGATCTGAACTTGTAGCATTTTCTTCTACTCATGTAAGAAAATTTTTGTATGGAATGGTTCCTTCAGACTCAACATGAAGTATTTGACGTTTAACCCTCTCGCTGCGGAACCCGAGATTTTCTCGGGGACGCAATTTTCCGTTTAATTAAACATGCTTGACCGTTCCCACCAGTTATTTTTTTTAATTGTAAATTTTGCCTTATTTAATCGGAGAATTTTCCTGATTTAATTAGACAAACATTTTTGCTTTGAAAAACCGGTGATAGAAGAATACAAATTCTTAAATTTTTGAGGCTATTTTGATAAAACAATTACGCGGCGAAAGGGTTAAGTGTATGTTAGTCAACTGTTGCTGTAAAATCTAAATTCAAAAGACTGTAAAGTAGTTCCTGAACCGAATATATCGATAGGAATTTAATTGACTTACGCTCCTAACATATTACTCTTTTTTTTTTTTTTTAACTAAGAAACTTGAAAAGGAAATATTTTCGACTTGTCACCAATCATTACAAATTATTTTATTTAGTGAATTTCAAGGTCTTTCCTTGATTGACTTGCCATGTTTTCTTCTTAGTATTTATTTTTATTTGAAGCGTTGGAATATACAGGGTGCAATATCTTATCTATCGCCGACCTTTAATTTCTCAACCGTTGGTCGTAGAGATATAGTTCCAGTTACAAAGGCGTTTCAAATGAGGTAAATATTCATATTGTGGCATTATTTAAAGTAAAAAATCAATTTTATAAAATTTACGAAATCTAACTTTTTATACGGTCCCCTAGTACCCATAGTTATATTTAGTAAAAGTTTACACATATCAAAACAGATCTAATACAAAAAAGATTTACATCTTTACTAAAAAAAATTGACAGAGTTATTAAATTTCAAAGTCTGCGATTTTTGCACACGATTTTGTCTGTCAATGAGAGATCAGTTAAAAGATGAATTTTACGGCGAAACAACTTTTAGCCGGTATCGTCAAATTGGGGTATCACCAAAGAGTGTTATTTCATTTAAAAATTTGATCTGACTTTTAGGGGTCGTATACAAAGTGAAGAAGGAAATAATGAAATGAAACAGAAAAATAAATATAAATTAATTATGATATCAGAAAACGGTCTACTATAAAAAATAAATACATGAAACTTTGGAATCTGCTAAAGATACTGCTCAAGGTCGTTTTCATTGATGGCAATGCACAACTGAATGCGTGACAGTGCTGAGTACTGGACACGATAGAGCACAGCAGTTGTGCAAACTGTGCGAAATCAAGCATGATGCCCTTCTTCATATAAACCACAGAACTGGTGACCGTCACATAGACCTATGTCTTGATATAATCCCAGAGGTATATGTCCATGTGAGCCAAGTCCGGCGAACGCTGTAGCCTCCACCATATCCAAGGATCTGATGGCCAGATACGCCCGGACGTTTGATGTTTTATGTAACGATCATTCGTTAAGGCCCTATTGTAGAACATGGGTCCAACAATCTGGGTTCCCCATATACCGCACCACACGTGTCGTAGTGTGCGGTCGTTGTGGACATTTTCCGGAGACCAGTAACGCACATTGTGCACGTTCAGAATGCCACCCCGTATAAACATTGACTCATCTGTCCACAACAAGTCACAAAGGAACGACGGATTTTCCTCTAAGGGGTTGAGCGTGAAATTACAATAATCAAATCGTCGAACGTGGTCACCCAGCATAAATGTCTGCAGCAGTGTTGGATGGCATGGATGTTCATCAAGTGCATGTAAGAAGTGTCAAACATGCTGACGACATGCTTCGCATAATTCCACAGTGCTCAGTTGTGGAATTAAAAAAGCGAATGTCAGCACCTCCTCCGGTGTCACTCGAACATTACACCCTGTCTACTTGTTCTGGGTCGTGGTGAAACAGAGCCGGTCTCTCTAAGATGGTGCAATGCATCAGTTATATTTTCATGCGTTGGATGCAGATTCTTAGGGAAACTTTCTGAATAAACACTCGCAGCCTCTCTGGCATTCCTTTGACATTCACCTTAAATAAGTATCATTTCGGCATATTGAATGTGTACGTAGCTTACCATCATGTTTCTAGTGCTGACTAGCACATCAACAGCTACATGACTCGTGTTTTACAACGAACGTGCGGCGCTGCAGTACTATTGTAATTTGCATATTCACAATTTTCATGCCCGTTATAGCTCAGCTGATCGTTTGCATACCGATGCCCTTTATCTAGTCCTTAGTGAGTATGTTTTATTTCCCGGATGTCGATTCTACCTACTTTGACGTTTAAATTATGTTTGACCCATAAAAGTGTTAAATAACACTTTGATAACTAAATCTAGTAGATTCCGGCGTTTGATCTATTCATTTTTTATAGTACATTGTTTTCTGATGTCATAATAAATTGATATTTATTTTTCTGTTTAATTTGAACATTTCATTCTTCGCTTTATATACGACCCCTAAAGGTCAGCTCAATATTTTAATTGAAATAACCCTCTTTGATGATACCCCAATTTGGCGGTACCGGCTAAAGTCTGTTTCGCCGTAAAAAGGACATTGCACCCTAATTTTGATTTCGAATTACTTTAATTCATCTTTTAACTGATCCCTCATTAAAAGACAAAATCATGTGAAAAAATCTCAAACTTTGAAATTTAATAACTCTGTCAATTTTTGTAGCACAGATATCAAACTTTTTGTGTTAAATCTGTTACGATATGTGCAAACTTTTACTAAATTTAACTATAGGGACTGGGGGACCGTATGAAAAGTTAGATTTCGTAATTTTTATAAATTTGTTTTTTTACTTTAAATAATGCCACAACATGAATATTTACCTCACTTGAAACATTTTTGTAATTGGAACTATATGCCTACGACCAACGGTTGAGGAATTAAATGTCGGCGATAGATAACATATTGCACCCTGTATATTATAAAAAGTTGCTTTACCATTTTTATTATATCTGCGGCAGTCTACTTAGTTATTCATCTTCGACGGTCAAACAATGTTTGTAATTGGAACTATATGTCTACGACCAACGGTTGAGAAATTAAATGTCGGCGATAGATAACATATTGCACCCTGTATATTATAAAAAGTTGCTTTACCATATTTATTTTATCTGCGGCAGTCTACTTAGTTATTCATCTTCAACGGTCAAACAATGGTGTAATGTACAAAAAATTCACTTGTGTTGCAAAAAAAAAAAAGTAATTTTTTCCCATTTAATTCAAGGAGAAGATTCGAAAAAAAGTTTTTAATTCTAATTCGGAAAAATTAAGATTATCGAGCAATATAACAGTATTAATATAAGAAAAGAGTCTGTTTTTCTATGTGTATATGTGTGCGTGTGTGATCGCGAGTTAATTCTACAGCAAGTAGTTGCTTGGGCATTTTGATGAGGATAGTCCAAGACAAATCCGAATGTACCTGATGTTCCGATTTTTCATTAATTGAGGATTCTCTAAAATAATAATTAAATTCCCCAACGAAAATAAAGTCACCCGGGAATTTGTGAAACATGATCCGGAGCACAGAAACAGTGAAAATCCGATTCTTGGAGAGAACTCTTTTTTTCATTCTTATATCTATATGGTAATCAGCAAAACATTTCTAAATATTGAAAAAATAAAATATATCTATATATTTCTTGAAATTGTACACTTTTTCAATTTCATTTCCGTAGTCTGATGAAAAAATTACCAAATTTAAAACTGTAAACTTTTTATTTCAATAATGTTTGATATCGTTGTTTCTTACCTCTGTTTTAATGCACACATTCTTCAGAAAAACGAAAAACACCCATTTAATTAGCATTATTTCTCTACGATGGTGAAATTTGTTTAAAAAAATACGAATATTAACGTTTTCAAAAAAATTACTCGAATGGAATGCACGCCACGCCCGAAGATACTTCTCTACGGTAAATGTTACTAAATATCTTAGAAAAATCTTACACACTTTTTTCGGACATTTAAGTTGCATCAGGTATAAAACTCTCAACTTATTCGGACTATTAGAAGTATATAAAAAATTTTAAAAAAATACATCTCCTAATGTAATTAGTCGACTGGTTTTTGCTCACGTTTGTACAACTAAACACCAGTATGTTTGATATTTAAATTTCACAAGAATTTTAAAGAGCATGGACAAAAGAGAGAAGAAAACATTTTTCAGTGTGTGTAGCATTAGATTTGTTTTCATAGCTCTTTATATATTTTGGCAACATATGTCACTTTCTGATGCCCGAATTCACCAAGCTTTTTTTTAAAAATGCGCTATAATGGAAAAGTACCTAAATAAATAATTAACAGAAATAACCAATTATGCAAACTAAAACTTTTTATTTCGAGATCAAAGCATTGTTTTTAATTTCGATTAAAAATACATATATCCTTGGATAACTTTAGTTGAAATTAGGTTCACAGCTTAATATCGCATTCCAGAAACCTAAACACACACAAGTGATTCATTCATCGTGAACCGTACAAAATATTAAATCATTGAGGTAATCATCCACAAAGTAAGTTCTCCAACAATCAATGGACAATATTCTAATGGCGTCATAGTAGGTAAAATGGTGGCGGTATCATTTGTTTATGGTTTGAAATCACAAAGATTTAATTTTGCAATGTCTCTTAGTTACATTATTTTATTGTCATATTTATGAGCTCAGAACAAAAGCATATTTTTTCATTATTTAGTTATTAAAGACGGAAAAAAATTATAAATGCATGATTTGAAAAATTTAAATAATTTTCTTTCTTAATACTAAAAAATAACATCGGGAAGTAACAGCGGGTTTAAATTAAATAAGTTTAACTGTTTAATTCTGTTGTAATATTCAAAATAACTGTATCTATTAGATTTCAATAAAAATCATCAGGGCCCGATTAAACTTTGAAGTTAGAGGAATTACAATGTCATTTCAGGACCTTTCTTTTGGAGAAGCTTTTCTAAATTGGAAACTCTTCGGTGTTAGAAATATTATTCCTAGGACTGACATAACATGAGAACGGTCTGCAGTTTTACACAAGTTTTTGAAAACTACTTTATATCACAAATTTTACTAAAAACGGGTTACTTTTTTGTTATAGCGGCCCACACCATTAGGATTATGACAAGTTGCAGCCAATTTCGCCAACGTCGTAACCAAGATCGTGAAGTACACACATATAATACCATATAATACCATTTCATGAAATCGTATACGATAATTTAGTAGTTTTTACCTTACTTCAAGTGTGTAATTTATTTATTTTTAAGGCTTAACAATCTAAATTGTCCAATATGTGAATTTTAAAAAATGCAAACAAAGACTGAATAGACATGACCGCAAAGAGCCTCAAATCTGCTTAACACTTGGAACCAAACTGTGCAGATTAGTGGTCTTCTACTGTATACAGTTTTTCATAAATGTGTTTTGTTCTTAAAATGTGTTATTTTCATCTATCACTGCGTAACAAGCGAGAAAACTCATATTCTTGCACATGAGTTGTATATATCTTTATATCTAAATTTCCGTCATTTTTGACTGGCTACCTTTCTAGTAAGTATGATGATAAGTAAGACGCCCACAAGGACAAATCCGGAAACTCACAGTGCTTCCAAATGTGTGAATAGAAAAAAAAACAAATTTTGTGAATACTACTGATAAAAGCAGCCTCTGAACATATCTCTTCAAAATATGTTATTTAAACAGAACACAAAGTACCCTTTTTGAGAACAATGTGCCCTTTTATTATTTAATTTCTACCTGGCAGCTCTTTTCGTCTGGAGTCAACACTATAAATGACCTTTTTTCTTCTTTCTTACAAGAATACAGTAACCATTTGTAATATCACGGCTTGTTACTTTGTCCATTTGCATATACCAATAGCCACTGTATTAAATTAATAAATATTAAATATTTAGTACTAAGAGATCATTTTGCACTTACTTTGAGTTACAGAAAGGGTTTTGTTTGCAATGCCTTGTTTTAAAAAATACGGTTGATAAGTTGTACCAGTTGATGATAGGCTCTCTCGGCCATTATTGAAGGATACAGTACCCAGACCTTTTCTAAAATCAGTAAAATGTACCTTGCTTTTTAACCTCGTTATGGGCTGTGGTTCCTTTTTGGACCACATAATTTAAATTCCTAATACCACATTGACACCAGAGTATTGTAATTAAAAATTTCCTTTTATAAAGTGCGTGAACAAAAGATTTCGCTTGTTTACAAATAATTTTGTTTGTAAATTCTGGTGTCATTCACTCATTTCAGCATTTTGCGAATAAAAACATTGAATCTGAATGGATTTTAAAAAAGCACACTTCTAGCAAAATCTTTATTACACAATTCCTATAATATTGTGGGAACCAATATTATATCTACAACTTTTGAGCTCACATTTATATATTTACTAGCAGGTTGAGCCCGCTGCGCTGGCCACTTTTCAAATATACCTTCAATCAAACGACATGGAGATTTCGACCCTGTATTTTAAGTTAATATGGACCTTCGCCTGGAATATCCTTCCATTATTTTCTGAATACGCATGGGACGCCATTGTGCTATTATATTATGTGATGCGTTAGACGAAAATCGGGCAATTCAGAAGCAACTGTTTAGTACATCAAGAAGAATTTGGGAGGGAAATGCGGCCATTACCATCATCAGAAATTACAATGTTCTCTAATCACCACACTACTAAAAAAGAGAGAATTACAATGATTGCAGAGATTGACCATTTAACTTAAAGAATGTTCTGGTTATTCACTTTCGTTTGTTAGGTATTTTACTCCGGGCTTCTCAGCTTGGTACTTTGTGCTGATCTGATAACATAAATACAATCTCTGTCTACGTTACATTATATTTTGTAATATCCGTCTTCTTTTGGCAGGTTTTCTCTACAGTTTCTTATCTTCGATTTCCAGTAGAGTAAATACAATCAAAACAGTATTTAACTTTTATATTTTAAAATATGTGAATCATGTAAAAATGGATATTTAAAGCGGAATTGTGTGAATAAAATTAAAATAATGTCATTTTAACTGCCGTTTCTTTTTACATACCAGTTTTAATCATGCAACTATTAACCTAGGAAAATAACCTCGATATAATTCAAATAGAAAACTAAAACTCTAGTTTTCATTCAATAAAATCTTCCCAATCATCCGTAATCGGATCCACAACCAAGTTTGATGTGAAACGTTAGAAATGTTCGTAATGGTATGGCTAAAAATGTACCAGAGTTAGCTACAAAACAGGGTTATTTACGCTCCAAACTACATTCCATTAAATAATGTCAAATTGCTGTTGTTTGATTTTTACATCTTTCACTATCAAAACTCTTTGCAAATGATAAGTAAAGTTAGTTTTGCAAAATTTTTAGTAGTGATCTCTTTGGCAAACCGAAGATTTTTTTTTCGCATTTCTCTAATGACCGTAATAAGACGGAGAAATAAGCATGCTTTTGTTTTCAAGACGTCAATATTTATCTGTTTGTTGCCTAAATAAAACTAAAAACGTTAATTTGTGACTATGATCAGCTGCTCGGGCTGTGCAGCCAAAATTTCTTTATAATGATTGAAATTTTATTTGAATCTGAGATATTTTTTTTAACCTAGAGTAAATGAACAAATATTGTTCCATTGGCCACCTTTAGCATTTGGAAGTGTTTTTTTTTTTTTTTTTTTTTTTTTTTTTTTTTTTGTACATTTAAAGTAATGCTTTTTTAGTGATAGTAAAATAAACCTAAAATTTGTCACTACGATCAGCTGCTCGGGCTGTGCATCAGCCAAAATTTTATAATGATCGAAATTTTAATTGAATTTGGGGTACTTTAAAAAAAAAAAAACCTAGGCTAAATGAACAAATATTGTTCCATTGGCCACCTTTGGCATTTGAAAAACTTTTTTCGTACATTCAAATTAATATTTTTTTAATGATAGTAAAATAACTGCACATGAAAAATATCTATTAGCAAATCTTCTTTTGTCCGTTTACTCCATACTAAAAAAAACATAAATTTACTAATCGCTAATTACTAAAAGTACAAACTTCGCGTAATCTTCTGAAATCGGATTTACCGTCCACGGTTCCTTTCAAATATAAACGAACCTTCCAACACTATACAGTAAATTCGCCAATTGTAAGGTGGCTGATTATGGAAGATTCATCCAATATATTTTTATAACATTTCTAAAAGAAGGGAAGATATGAAAAAAAAATAAATGACGAATGGAATGGAATATAGAAAAGTGATTTCAGAAAGCATTTTTTATTGCAAAATGTCTTTTTTTCGTGATAGAAATAACGCATAATTGCTTACATTTTCTTAAGAATAATCTTTACTACCTAACATTGCAAGCATTGAACGTTTGTATAAGGGAAATTGGCGATATGTTTTTTATTAAAAAGAGAATGGACAATATTAGCTAATCTGGCTTCGAGTTTATAAAAGTCACAGATTTGGGGAAAACAAACCGACATGCTTTCGCAGTAAAGTATAATGAGAGATTTTTTAAATGTCTAAAATTAAATTATTTTACAGTATGTATGTGCGAGACATTTATACTAAAATAAAAATATCTGACTCCATTTTTAAAATATTAATTGCTATTTATATATTGTTACATTTGAATTTTAAAAAATACTCAAAAAATGCTTACGGACACTTGCAAAATCACCTTTATTGTAAACATCGCTTAAACCCAATTCACGCTTAAATTTTTTTGGCTTAAAATCAAATTGTTTGGCGACAAAAGTGAACTCAAAAATCACAAATAAACATATAACATGTAAGTCGTAAGTACCATCATTTTTACAATTACATCTGCTAGTTTCGTCTGTAAATCACATGATGGAAGAGTTAGAAATAAAAAAGGACAAATCAAAAACAAAATTGTTACCACAAGGAAGGTCTCCTTAAAGTGCATACTCAAATTATTTAAAAAAAAATGCTTTTAAAACTACTCATGTGTGTAGTAAAACATCAGTCAAATTTGGCGGCGGAATCCCAGAAAAATCCGTAAAAAATCTATATATATTCGAATATTTGGCGCAAAAAAGACGAACGTTCCACGATATTTTGCTAGCCAACACATTTCCATCCCAAATGCTTGGATTGGATACATATTAAAGGCATTTGAAAACTGCTTGTTAAATAAGTGTTTAAATGCCTAAAACTAAATGAATTTAAACTTAAACGAAGGATTAGCGTATTATTTTTTATATTAAAGCATTTATAATATATACTTAATTTTACATGGCTTCACCGGCTGGAAATGTTTTAAGGGTACTATTTGATTATTCACTCAACGAATTTCGCCAAATTATATAAATTGTCAAACTGCTCTCCAAATTATACAAATTGACAAAATTTTTATTTTAAACAACGAAAGAATAAATAAATTTGTAAACATTAGTAAAATTACAAATAGAAGTGAAATTAAAAATCACTTGATGACGCAACAAACACGTGTACCGTGTTTACTGTCAAGTGAATGTAAAATTTACGATCAGCTATTATTGGCATTTATCTTATAGTTTGGCGATAGTTATTTTGTCGACGGGATAATCAAGTAGTACCGTTTTAAATATATTTTAAAAGTAGCTGGCTAATTAAAAATGCTACCATTAAACATTTTATATTAAATACCTGTTTCCATGGCAACAATAACCTTTATTTATTGTTTCTGACACTAACACTATCGAAGTCAAATTGCAAATGTTCCGAATCGGACATTAATTTTGACTTTGGAAAAAATTTAATAAACTGAAATTTTGTTTTAAACCGTATAATTACGATAATAAAATTTTAATATATACACATATAAAGGTATATGGCAAAACTGTAGTAATAAAAATGTATTTATTACTTTAAACTTAATCTAACTATCTTCGTATGGAGAGTAGAAAAAGGTTTTATTTAAAATTATTTATCATAAAAAAAAAGTATCATTCAAAATTTTATTGTGCCGCCAACCAGCATTAAATCGCCAAAAAAATTAAATTTTCATTATTTTTTTACAAACGCTAAATCGAGGTTCTGCGGATTTTTTTTTTTTTTATAAACATATTATATGTCACGAGAAGAATATTCTATATATTCCTCATGAGAAGGCTATTATATAATTTTTTCAAATATTTCTGAGCATGCGCTTATGAAAACTTCCTTGATATCATCCTATCAATTTTTCATATGCATTTTTCTTAACCTGACGCAAAAGATTAATAGCCTAATCTTGTTTCAATTGCAATATTTTAACTATTTTTTTAAGCATTACGAACATTGCCTTTCATGTTTAAATTAAATATTTTCGTTTTTTAATATTATCACTCATTAAAACGAATTTTTTCCTTCTTTTTTTTCAATTAAAATCAGCAACAGTTTTTTCTTTTATGTTTCAAGGTGTAATAGCTGTTTTTTTTTTTTTTTTTTTTTTTTTTTTTTTTTTTTTTTTTTTTTATTTATTTATTAACAATAAATTTCGCCAAGAAATAAAATGGTAAACCTTACCGTTCAATATAACAGAACTTTCCGTCATAATTCTATAACTAATATAGGTAGAATAATGTGTTACAGCTTAAGACCTTCTCTGAAACGATACTTATCTAACGGTATAAGTTCCGTAAAAATCCATGCAGTAGAACTTGAAATCTAGGCGTTCGGAACGAAATTTCCGTTTGGATTTTATATATACTAGGGGACCGTACCCGGGCTTCCCGGGTTAAAGAATATAGGTAAAAGGATTTTTTATAATTGAAAACTAATATTTTTTTTATATGCAATAAATTTTTTAGATTGCCCACTTGCATTAAAAGAGCATTTTTCGTATGGAAAATGCGAATTATACAATCAAATAAATTTTTGAAATTTATCAAAAGCGATATTTCCTTATTAAGCGCATGCTAAGAGTTATTTGACATAGATTTTGCTACTTACGGCATTCTTTTATATTCTGATAATTTCAGAGCTGATACATGTCTGTTAAATTTATGTTTTATTTATATTATTTTATTTATTTATGCATAGGGAATTTTTTTTAAATGGATATTAGCCGTAAGAAAATGATAAACTCTTTATTTTGTTTTGAGGGCAAACGAATTAATCTTTCGCAATCGAGCTCCGCGCGATATGGATAAATTAAAAAATATTTCATGCTTTAAAATTGTTTTTAAAACCATACGCAATCAGTAAACTGAGATGAACTTTGCAAACAAATTCCATTTGAGAAAAAAAATCCTACTTTGTGATCTAAAAATTTAAATTGTACGATTACAAATATGTTAGATTTGTGTTTTTCAATAGTATTATTTTATTTAAAAATAGCAAATAAAGCCTTTGTGCAACAATATTAAAAAGCAGAAAAACCAACGTTTAAAATGCACAAATAATATACGAAAAGCAGCAAACAGCTGTTTCGAATCTACAAGCGAGATTCTTTTTCAGTGCAAAAGGAACAGCGTGCTAGAAAAAGCAAGGCTGAGCAAAAAAAAAAAAAAAAAAAAAAAAAAAAAAGAATTATAAAAGAAGTATTAATTTCGTTAATTTATCTTTCACAAATATGTTAGTTTGGTGGTTATTTTTAATATTATTCTTTTATTTGTTTTTAAAGGAAGTATTAATTTCGTTATCCAAAAATAATCAGAAACAAATGCTGAAAAATGCTTGTTGCTTTATGTGAAAAATGTTTATTATTATTTTGTATTGAAACCGGCACGTGATAAGATAAACTTAAAAAAATTCATGCTTAAAAATTTTTTGGGAAAATATTACATCAGTCAGTTAAGATACAGTTTTCAAACAAATTGCATTTCAAAATAAATTTTTTACCTATGCGACGAAAATTGAAAATGCACGATGGTCAGAAGATTTAAAAATTGCAGTAGCGAAAATTTCAAGGCCGAAATTTAATCGTGAAGTGTTGCCATTCGCAAAATGACGTCAGCGTTACACGCAGATATGTTTGTTCTTTCTAATATAGATACTTAATCAGTAAAATATAATAAAGATCAGTTATTAGGATGTAGTTATCAATTGAGAAGGAAAAACAATATAGAAAATGTATGAGGAGAAATGCGTGTGTTCAAAAGCAGTATGTTATTTTCCGTTATTATGCCCCTAATATAATATTCTGCTCCTAATGGGATTTTGCGCCACTAAACCCTATACAACAATTTTTATCAAACGTTTTGAATTTTTCTCAGAAAATAGCATGAATAAAGATAAAACACCTCATTATCTCTCTCTTGTCTGCAATATTGAAAGCTATCTAATTTTCACAATTTTGAAGACATTTCATAAAATGCTTTTAAAATTAAAATATAAAAATTGGGATATTTAAAAAAACAAACAGATAGTGCTATCACATCTGCAAATGAAGAGCTTTCAGTTTAATATATATATATATATATATATATATATATATGTATATATATATTAATAAAATTGGTTCAGCAGAAAGGTCAGGGCATATGATTATAAAACACACTTGTATTTTAAATATATAGATTATATAAAATTAGGAAAAATTAAATTAAGCAACTTATGTAATTTTGATAAAATTATAGCAGAATGTCCTAAACCATAGCATTAAAATTTTATTATTCGAGAGAATTTCGGACAACAATTTCAGGAACATGATATTATTTTGTTTGCTTGCCTAACTCATTGAAGCAAACCCATACAGGCGAGAATCATCAATTTCTGTAATATAAATCGCTATTATTTGCATGCCACCTCTCTTTTATAAAGACCCTCTAAATTTTTGCAAAACATTGCGTTTTATCAGTGTGTGATTTCGATTACATTATTTTCAAAAGTGTAGCAGTTTCACCTGTGAAGAATTTCGAAGCAGCTGGGCTGTGAAAACGACGCACTTCTACAAAACATAATTCAGGTTTAAGAATTAAAATACACACTTTTTTATAAATTGACGTCATTTGCATACGCTAAATTAATCCACTTTTACAATCCAGTCATAAATTTCGTCTGTAGAAAAGTATGCAAATGACGTCATTATCCCGCAATAACTGACAATATTCTTGACATAGCCCATATTTTAATTTCAACTTTTTTTTTCAAGTTTTATGAGAAAATGGCAACAGAAAGATACAGTATCTCCTATTTTCGACTATTTACCGTTTACTTTCAATAGAAATGGGGTACTTTTGTTGCCACGATACGAAAAATGGTATTAAAAACTACAAAAAAATTAATATCTCAACAATAAATTGAGGTACAGCTTTCAAACAAATTGCATTTAAAACAGAATTTTTTTCCTTATACGACAGTTTAAAAATTTAAAATGTGCGATATTTAGAAGTTTAAAAATTTGCAGTAGATAAAATTGTAAAACCAAAATTTCTTTTCAAATTTCAAAGTGTTGCCATTCGTAAAATGATGTATGCGTTACGCACAGATATGTTTGTCCTTTATAATAAAGATAATAGAATAGATGGTCGAAACTTGTTTCTTTTAAAAGGCGTATCCCAGCGAAATAAAGCCACCGTGGTTGTGTGCTGTAAGTGGACACGAAACAAAGCAATATGAACAAAACAAATATATTAAGAAAGTCTATTAAAAATACATATTTACAAGGAGTAACTGACTCCCTGCCTTACCTGGGCAAGAAAAAAAAAATGAATTTGTAAAAAAAGAGGGGGGAAAGTGTCCCACCGAAATAAAGCCACTACTGTTAATAGGCAATATATCTGCCATGGTTATATATGACTTAGAATATACGATATGGCATACCATTTACCAATCCTTGGAGTACAGTAGCATCAATATTCTCCCACTCTTCAATGATGACGACCTTCAATTTTGCCACAGACTGAAACTGTCTGCCATTGGCATATGCAGCCGTACTGCGGATACCCCACACATTTTCTTGAGGATTGAGATCAGGGAAAATAGCAAGCTATTTCCTGACATGCACTTGATTATCCAAAAAACATTCCTAATAGGATTTTGCAACGTGAATGGAGGTTTTGACCTGCTGTAAAATCCAACTTAGTCCACCAATCCTCTTTGCAAATGGCAGTAAATGGTTTTCTAGCATTTATTGGTAATCGGTAGCCTTCATGCGGCCTGAGAGAAAAGCCAAGTTATGTTTACCTCAATAGCCGAAGCTTCCACACACAATTAATGAGCATCCACCTTGTTGTCTTTTAGGGAAAATTTCCTCTTATTTTCTCATGTCACCAATAGAGAGCAAGGCCGTCTGGCCGTCCAAAATATTTTGTTTCTCATCTGAGACTATAACACGACGCCACGGGGACTTCCAGGTTTGATTATATTTGGCCTAATCGACTCTCCTTTGTATGTGGATAGCTTTCAACAATGGCGGCTGTTTCCTTTTCTTATATCGCAAGATCCTTGTACGTTTTTCAATTCGTGACTGGGTTTATTTTGTCACAGGGATGTTATCCTCTTTGGCCAACTGTTTTAGGGAAATATCACCTCGTGAAAGACGACGCAATATTCTCTTCCCTGCCTGAAAGTCATTTTTCTACATGTACATCTCCTTTTTTATATACCCATACGTATTGGCCATACTTTAAAAAATTGTCTATTACGGTTTTAGATCGTTTGATTTACTTAGATATTGGTCTATGTGAAAGACCTTCTTCCTTAAAATCTGTTTTTTGTCCTTTCTCGAACTTTCATAGCTGGGTTTTCTTTCCCATTGCAATACTGCAGGAGAAATAGAAAATACAACCTTCTAAAGTCTGCACAAAGTTCGACTGGCACAGAAAAAGTATCTGACAACGTCCTGACGTCATAAACATATTGAACTGCATCAGCTAGAATGTCTGTAGTTACCAATAAATACTAATATTGCCAGTGGCTTTATTTCGGCGGGACACTTTTCCCCCTCTTATTTTACACATTCGTGGTTTTGTTCTGCCCAATTGGGGCAGGGAGTGAGTTACTCCTAGCAAATATGTATTTGTATATAGACTTTCTTAATATATTTGTTTCGTTCTTATTTGTTTGTTTCGTGTCCAGTTACGCCATAGAATTACGGTGGCTTTATTTCGTTGGGACACACCTCACATATTTAAAATTTAACTGTATTTTCATTTTTTTTTCTAAACTAAATGCTAGCCGATAACTTATGCAAATTCCCCCCCCCCCATTCTAAAAAAGGCACCACTGTCACATCAAGTAGCTATATTACTGCTTAAATTAAATAAATTTTATTATAATTATCATTTCAGTGGTTGCTAGGATTGATTTTCAGTGGTGAAATCAGATTCGTCATAACAAACTGGATGCTTTTATGTAATTATATTAACTGTTTAAAAAGAAAAATTATTTAACTTATAAATGAAAAAAATGATCTTACTTGTAGAAATATAAATTATTTTCAGTTAAACTTTCATATTCATCTAATTACCAGTTTGACATTCATTACCATTATAAACATTTAACACAAACATAATTTAGTTGAAACAAACATACAATTAAAAATACAAAGTGTAATTCTGATTAATAGTATATATTCGTTTCATTTTTCATTATTAATCCTATTGCTATCTTAACAAACCCAATTGGTTTCCAATACTTCACACTAGGAATGGCACAGGTTTAGACGTAACCCAATGATTTGTATTCGGGCAGAAACCGTTTCAAAGTAAAAATTTTATTCATTCACAAATTAAAAATGGAAAAAAAAACCTTGCTATTTGATTAATGATTAATAAAAGTCACAAATGTAATACTGAAAAAATGAAAATTAAGAATAAATTAACGCTCAGACAAAAGATTTTACCGCTAAATTGCTGAGACGTCAAGATCACGATGTAAACAGTCTGCGCTTGGGTGGAGTTGAGGAGCAGCGGCTAGCTGTACTTTTCTTCTATGAAAACATTGAGTCAGAATAGACGCTGTCATTCGTGACGTCAGCCATGGCGTTTTGCTGGGAAACTGACACCGGAAAGAAATGGTTGCTATGTTGAATTTTCTACTTTGTTTTTATTAAATTATAGGTATATTTTATAACGGTATCTCACAGATAAGTGATTTTAATACTTTATATAAAGTGGTAACATTTTCTATGGAGGTCCATTTATTCCTTTCAGTACACTTTGTCCAAGTACTTCACGGCCGAAGACTACATCCAACATATCACACACATATTTAGATAAATCACCAACTCTACACCGAGCAAGGCGAGATTGTTGCAGAGAAAATTGGATTTTGCTTTAAAAATACTATGAACAATAGATTTAACAAGTTAAAATAAAATCAGAAATTTTACAAAACTTTCAGTAATTTATAAAATATTTATATATAAAGCATAAATATACGTATCTACCATAAGGGTAATGATATATTCAAGAGATTGTTTATATATATATATCAATAATTTATGGTAATTTCTTTTTAGTTTTACTACATAAATTTGGTATGAAAATAATTTCTTATACAGTTTCGGTCCTATAATTGAAAAAACTTTTAGAGACTAGTGTGTAAAAAAAAAAAAAAAAAAAAAAAAAAAAAAAAAAAAAATGTTTTTCTATAATCAAAATTCGCCTAGTCATTCAATTTTGAAATTTGGGAATTTTAGTAAACAAAAAGAAAGGGTGTGTGTTTGGATGTGATTTGAATTAAGTGGTCTCAGGACTCAAAAGCTTCAAAATTTTCGAAAATTTATTTTTTTTAGATATTAAACTCTTATCTTTTCTGAACATTTTGATATAATTTTTTTCTTTGAAATTCCCATCAGAATAGAAGTTATGACTTTTAGAATTATACCCGCTCAATAGGTGAAGCGGCGTTTCCGAAACTTTGCAGTAATTTTTTTTTCCAAATGACGTTTTTGGGCATAACGCGCATGATATCTCACAAACTTCTGAATATCTTTTTCAAGAAATTTTCAAAACATATGCTTCATGTTAGTCTGAACTGAACCTAAAATTTTCTTTTTATTAAAAATATTTTTAGATGGTTATATACTGTTGAAATTTTCAAAATTTTGCATTAGCTAAATACAACTTTGTATTAAAAATAGAAAAATGCTTTAAATACAATTTTTTTTTTTTAGTTTCAAGGTAAATCTTATAATCTAAAGTACAAGGAGGCACCAAAATTAACACGCTAGACGCAAAATTTATTTTGTAATCGTGCGCATAAGCTGTTATATCAATTTTTTGCTCGTCAAATATCTGACAGTTTGGAGCTTCCTGTAAATGTTAATTCTGCATCTTGCAATTTTGCAAATACATAAAAAGAAATAACATACTTATATCTAGTAATCCAATAAAAATTGAGTTTTAAAATCATATACATCTTAAGGTATTAAATGTTGAAAATGGTCTTTTCTTTTCTTTTCTTTTTTTTTCAATTTTAAGAGTCTTGAGACCACATAAACCTACATCAGTTCAAACATATACAAAATGAGCAAAATTCATAAATCTTAATGTTGCACCTCTATTAGACAAATTTAAACATAAAATAATTATTACAACGTATTATATTTTATTTTATTTTGGATGAATAAATTTCCCCAAATATTAGTTATGGGATCAGGACACTCTGTAACAAAGTTAATATCCATAACTCAGAAATTCATTCATTGTCTGAAATCACAAAGGTCATCACTAAACTAATACTTATCTCATTTTACACATTTTTAAAATTATAATTATATATCTAAAACTATAGATTTTAAGAATAAACAAAAATGTTGATTGATTTTATAATATATATTTCCTTTCACTTTAAAAGAATGGGGAAATGGATAAAGTTTTTCCCCATGTGGCTTTTAATTAACCCTTAAATGCCTGATTTTTCAAATATCATTGTAATAATTTTTTTCGGGTTTCATTTTTTAAATAAATCATGGGAAAAATACTTTAAAAAATCATATTTTGTTTTAAGTATAGTTTACGGCTAAAAACCTGTTTGTAACTAATCGGCAATATTGGTCTTTAATTGAAAAAAATAATTTTCCTTGATAAAGTTCTATAACATTAAACACACAGGGATTTTAGGAACTATAATAAGAAATATATTTTACTTGCTCACTGCAGAATAAAATAGGGTATTTCGCAATCTGCCAAACAAAACAAAAAGAACAAGTAGCAACAATTGAAAAAATAAATCTATCTTTATTCTTAAACAGCACAAGTGTTGCCGTCTACATGCTGAAAATCGATTTAATAATATTTTCAGGATGTATTTTACTGGCAATATTAGACATTATAGTTTAATATTATTCTAATTCTAGTATTTTAGAGCCTAAATTGGGTATGTTGCCGAAAAGCAACACCCGGCATTTAAGGGTTAAGTCCTTAAAAGATTGGGAAAATATTAATTATTATTAAGTGTGTTTCATCACATATACAACTATCAAAAAATTAAAACAATTTTAACCCCTTTTGAAATATCACACAATCATACTATATTACGTCTTGCAAAAGAATCTTACAGTAATTGCAGTTACACTGCTGTTACTATTATCATAATCATACTTACAAAAATTAAGACCAATCACCGAATATTCTTCTGAATTAATGACTGTAAAATCACTTCCAATTCACTATCGTTTTATTGCAGACATAAAGTCTTATTATTATTTTTTTTTATTTTGGGTTGAAAAAATTTTGACAATAACTGGAAAATAATTGAAGTGTTTTTACTGTTGAGATTGCACTACAAAACAAACAACAGTTGACCGTAGAAAAACATGAAAAATACTTCCTTTCTGTAAAAAAAAAACTACAGTTCATTTTTACCTGAGTTTAACGCAGACGTATCACAGAACAGTGTCAGCTAAGATTTCGTTCAACATCATATTACCCCACTGTTTTACAAGATGTCTGTTTGCCTTTTGTCGTAATAGATCAAGTTGAATAATAAGGAAATCATTTTTTTTTTTCTTTTTGAGTAATTGTACGTGTCTTCTAACACACAACATTCTTATTTAGAATCAACTTTCACATGTTTCGTCTTGTTGAGTTTAACCGTTGGCAAGACATTGATATTTTAAAATCATTTTTTTTCCAATTCTGAAGCTTTTACTTAACGAACTGTGTGCAGTGCATGTCATGATAAAATTGATTTATTTTGTTATTTCTTTCGATGTGGACATTGCAATTACTTTCTTCTTTAAATTTCTGCATGAATAATTATAATTTTATTATATATGTAAAAATAGAACAAAACATATCACTCACCCACAAGAAAAGAGACACATCTCGACAAAAGTAAACTTCACAGGAGAGGCAAAAGAAGATTTGCATGTTTTTACTGTTACTTAAAATATTAAACTTGGCTCTGCATGCAGCACTAAAAAAGTTCATAAAAGAGTAAAACCTTTAAGAATGAAGACGTAAGATGAGGTATGGAAGGTTGGGTAATTTTACATCCCCCACACAATTTACCCCTCTTCTGCGGCCACAAATGGATATATAGCATAATAAAGTGATTTTCCGTATAACTACACATATGAAACACTTTGTGTAGTAAGACTCACCAACGATAATACTTTTAATGTAATAAAACGCAAAAGGAATTTTTGCAAGCTGTGTCACTTTTCTTGCTGGTGAGCAATAGGCAGAAAACTAAAAAGAATTAATGAATTGAATGAATCTACGAAACATTGATGCAAATCTCTATAAAAATTATCCTAATTTCCTAATTTAGTGAAGCAGTCAATGCTTCCGTAAGTGAAATTCACGCCGTGATTTAAAAAAAAAGAAGAAGAAGAAAAAAGAAAGAAATAATTTCAAAAATGAAATTCAAACCTAAAACTATAACACTGGGCAAAAATTTAAAAAAGAATGAAAAAAAAATATGGCCCTGATATTTTGCCTAATCTTTTTAAATTAACTTGTCTAAGCTTTTCTATATAGGGTTCAAAAACGAAATCGACTGCGAAATCAACCGAAATTTTGTTTCAAACAGCAATTTTGACATTGCAAATGCATTGGAAACGCTGCTATCATGATTAAATTCATTGTTTTCATTTTTTTATATTATTTTTACAAATGGGTTTTTGTTTGTATTTTAAATAACATCAGTAAAAGCTGTTTTGTTTTATTTTTAATGTGTTGTTCCCAAATTCATGTAACCGTTTCAATTTTCCGTCCAATATTAGAATAGGATGTCATCTGCAAAATGACAAAGAAATCTATCATTAGCTCCATTTCACCCCGATAAGAGAAAATAAAATATTTTATTAGAAAAATTATAGTTATATCAGTATATTGTACATAAAAAAAATTTAGGAAAATATCCTATAAGGGGCTTATACCATAAAATATCCATGGAGCATTTAGACACTTTAAAGGCTTCTTGATATATAACATACTAACAAGATTCCCTCGCTACGGTTGCCGGCTTTTTTCATATAATCCTTGAATGAAACGAAATGTATCGTTATGATAACAGGGATCAATGTTTTCTACTCGCAGATTTGTGGAACAAAGAAAATTACAATGATTGTAGAAATTGTAAATTGCACCTAAATGTGTTTGAGTGATTCATACTTTTTTCTTGAACCTCTTAGTGCATCGCTATGTGTTGTATTAGTTAGAATGCAATCTTACTCTACGTTCCGTTATATGTCTTAATATACGCTCTCTTGTCTCACGTCTACTTGTGTTTTCTATCTTTCGATTACAACAGTGCAAATGCAGTTGGAATTGTAATAGCAACTTTTTGTCTCCTAAACAATGAAGTAGCTACAATTATTGTACAAAAGAATGGTGTAATTGAAACAGTGATAATGGATAGATTCATGATTTCCAAACAAATATAATTATCCCTTCCACCGTCTTCTAAGGATCAAAATTGAAAATTTATTTTTTTCCGACTCCGCGGGAGGAGAAAACACTATCCTTTTAAGCTATAATAGGTGCCAATTGGTCCAGTAGTTTTCTCGCAATTAAAAAGAACTCTTACTTACGTGAAGAAATATCTGTAAAGATATATGTAATTTATATGAAAGTCAACTGCTTTAATGGATATGGGTGAAATATATATTTTTTAAATTAAATGTTTATAGTGCAAATAACGGTGAGCGGAACGTTTGGGGTATGAATTGTGTATATTCATGTATGAATTATTGTGTTTAAATTAACGCCGCAAAAATTGAAAGGATCAAAGTTGAAAGTATATTTTCTCCGACACCGTGTGAGGAAGTAATCATATTCTACTAAGCTATAACGCGTGCCAATTCATCCTGTAGCTTTCTCGCAATTTAAAAAAAGAACTTTTAATTACCTAATTATCTATATAGATATATATTTTAAATGAAAGTCAGCTGCTTTAGTGGAAATGGGTGAAATATATATATATATATATATATATATTTCAAATTAAATGTGTATAGTGCATATTACAATGAGTGGAACTTTTGGGGATTCATCGTTTTCCCCAGATGATAGAATTTATTATTCCCTAAAAATCACCTAAACAACAGTTAAATCGATTTAAATAGATTCAGCAGGAGTAAATTTATAAATGTTAAGAGTTAAATACTAATTTACAACTCATTTATATATTATATATCGTTTTTATAATCTTGTTTAACTGTGTAACCCTCCGCATACCAAACAGGTCAAATGGACTCCACAGGTATATTGAAAATGATTTTTCTCACCAAGTAAAAAAGACAGAAAATTTTGCATATGTGTGACTTTTTTAAATAAATTATTTTTTTCTTTAGCTATGTGAAAAGTCACATATTTCCAGAATATGCAGACTTTTCTTTTCTTGAGAAAAATAATTTTAAATGTACCTGTCGGGTCTATTGAACGTGTCTCCTACACTGAGGGATCAATAATTACCCACCTCAGCTGTAACACTGAAGTTTAAAACCGAAAGCATGAAATAAAAATGGCGTTATTGAAATATTATCTAATGAAATTTTAAAGTACATTTTCTTTTATCCAATTGAAAATGACAAATTGCCAAACAGATTGTCAATCGCCGTCTTTGGGATTGCTGTTTTGTTTCTGTTTAATTCAAGCTTTGTTTAATGTGTACATTAAAAGTTTTTGTTTTACAATATCATTTGGTACCAAAACAGGATTTTTGTTTTTCGTATTTTAAATAAAATATGCAACTTTTTTTCTTTCGGGGTATTTGGATTTTTTCTAAATGATATCGTAGTTTCAATTCTAAAACGAGGTTAGCGTAATTTTAGGTCGCCAAGATGAAAACAATTGCACCCGAAATAAAAGAAAAAAAATATTGTTATGAAGAATCATACTTATATTGGTATTGTACACGTTAAATTAGCACAGGAAATCGGCCTATACTATGGTGGAAACCAGAAAATACCCATTCAGTAATTTTAGAAATTAGACATACGGACATACATATAGACATTTTTAGAGACTCTTGTTTTATAATATATATGATGATATACCTAAAATTATAATAAGCGATAAGATATATAGATTTACTTTGAATTTGAATTTTTTAATACTTAGTATTCTTACCATATATAGATAAAACAAAACATTGTATTTTTCTTTTTCATAAGATTTATCTGAAAATGTAAAAGTATAGTGATTTCATTTCGATATTTTCTAAAATTTGTAGTTCTTATAATTCCTGATGGATCTTCTATCTTATACAAAGACATGTCAGATGATATCGCTGGACATCTATTGTCTTTTGCCCTTTTTATTTTGTTTCATGCGTCTTATAGTCATGAGATAGATTCATATTTCTAAGAGGACAAATTTCTCATGTTTTTATATAAATTGTAGTATATCAAATTCTTTTTTACAGGAAATACTAGAAATTGAATTATTTTCAATTGTATTAGGCACCTCTGAGATATACTTTCTGTGATTTTTTTACTATGTATTTTATTCATTTTATATTAATTTATAGATATAAATTTAGTTTCGTTCTGTACAAAATATAAAGCTTTAAAAAGTTTTTAAAAATCCCTCATTAGAAAATAATAATTATACCTACAGTTCTGAAATCCGAAATTGTGTTTCTGAAATCCGAAAAAAATGTTTGACATACAATACATTAATAGGTTTAACGCGATAATACATTATGTATAATACGTTTAGTTCAAATACATTCAAAACATTTCATTTGGGAAAAGATTGAAATAAAGAAAATTTCTTTTTATCATGCTCGATAATATAAAAAAAAAATCTAAGTATTATATTATATAACTCATAAATTTTAAAAAGTATGATTTTAATAAATGCATAATATGTATTATAAATTTTTGATACAAAATATAAGCACGTTTATTTAAAGATAGATCCATTAAATAAATAATTATTTTTCCCTTTAAATAATTTTCATTAATTTTTAAGTATTAACATGGCATAAATTTATGTGTAAGCTCATTTCTGGATTTTAAAACAATAAAAGATTAAAACATCTGATTATTTCTGCTACAAATTACCTTTAGGATGTTTCTAAAATATTCTTTTATTTTATTTCATGCTCTGGGAAACATTAAAAAGAAAATATATATGTCAATTTTGAAGAAAAATTGAATTATAAAATTCAGAGTTATGAGTCTTGGAAAAATTGATATTGGGAAATTTACATTTTTAATTAAAATTCTTAACGAAACATGTCTTGCCATATTACAATTCCATTGTTTTTCACAGATAGTATACAAAAAAAAAAAAAAAAAAAAAAAAAAAAATGTCGCTTGTTTTAACATATTAAGGAAAAAACATTAATGAACTATATTTACTAAAACATGTGGCATTTTATTTTCAATTGACAATTTTACAGGCTTAATTTTTGTTATCTTTAATTATCAGACACAGTTTTTAGAACTTCACAAATTCTTTAATATCATGACTTCTATTTGTTGCAGACAAAAAAAAAAAATCTTTTTTAACTAAATTAATTTTCTATTTTATATATCCAAAACATGAAAATATCATTAATTGCGAAAGTGAGCCATTTAATACTAAACGAATATCTTATATAAAAGTCATACCAAATCGCTCTTCTAACTATAATTGACGGAAAAGAGTAATAAAACTGTATTATTTTTTTATGTCCTGCAAAAGAACTATAGATGTTATTTCCTATATTTACACTATTTAGAATATTCTGTAATAAGCATTGATAACATACTATACACATTTCGTACAATAACATAATGACTATAAAAGCCATTGTAAGTAATTATCATTTATAGACCGTAGAGTAACTGAATTCATTGTGAATTCATTTGTATATCAACTTTTAATGCTATATCAAACGTATTCATGAAAAACATACTGTAGTTGAATGTAACAAATAATTAAATATGTATTACTATTCATAAATCTCTGAATATAATAGTTATAAAAGTTTCATAATTCATTTTATAAAGTTAATTCATAAATTCGTTACAAAAATTGACTCCATAAAATTATTGTGTTAGGATTTTATATATGTAAGGTAGCTATAAACAATATTATAAATTAAAATTATTTTGTTAATTTTTTCGAAATTTTACTTTTGAAAAGGTTTTTGTAGAATAGTTTACAGTTTTAATGCATCAGAAACATTTAAAAAACTTTTTATTACTTTATTTTCTATCGCCAATGAAAATGCATTTAAATTTTAAGAGTAGTGTAAATAATGCAATATACCATTATGACAGTGTTGCCAGATTGGGTCGTTTTTGTCCCCAGATTATTGATTGTCACCACTTTTTTTAAATAGAAATATTCGCCCTAATTAAAAATAGATTAAAAATTCTGAAAAAATAGGCGAATTATACTATTTTTAAAAAGTGGTGACAGTCAAATAATGTGAATTAAAAAAGTACCCAATCTGGCAACACTGCATTATGAAGCTGCAGAAATATGGACCTAAGGAGAAAAAAAAAAGTCATTAAATTAAAAACCTGGAATAAATGGATAATCCTTTCCCTGAAATGTCACATTACAATAGATATTTCTATAACCAATTTGTTTTAATTATTAAAGTTTTTTTTTTGAATGTATGTATATATTTCTTTAATATCAACTGTTTTCAACGTAGCAATTTATACTAATGAAACGAAACTTTTATTTTTGCGATCAGGATGTAATTTAAAGATAAAATGAATTTAAATGGATGTTGCTTTATTTGAATATTTTATCAATATGCATGAAAAAAATATAACATTGAAATTATTGTATGGAATATAAATGAGTTAATATAAAAAGACTTATTTAAACATTCCATCCAGCCAGAATTATTCTCGATGGATTTAATTATACTCGGTCTATTAGTCATCTTTCATAAAAAATAAAATTGAAATGATATATATATATTTTAAATATTTGAGGCGAGAGAAGAAATTGGAGTCTATCTGTTAGCATTATTCATAAGTCTTATGACACAATATACAACCTGATAAATCAACATACTTCAAGCGACCATCGGTAAGAGCAGCTGGAATTCAGGAAAGGAAAATAGGACTGGCAGCGAAAAATACTTTTGAATGCACAAAGTTTATAGTACGATTTTACCTTTATTAAACATCTTGCATATCCTTCTTCGTCTTTTTTTCATCCATTTACTTATTTTTATCAAATTTGATAATCTCAAATAGTTATTTTGGACAGCTTCAACTATTTACACAATTCTTAGGTGTGCTCTGATATATTATTTCTTTCTCATTTAAGCATTTGCCTGGATCGAGATAGTACCAGTTAAACTCTCCGTAACTGCAATAGTCAGTGGCATCTTCGGAATCCATGCCAATTTTACTTTTATTTCCTCCTGGAAAATCTTTCATAATCCCAAAATCTCTTTTTTTAATTTTCGTTTTTGTTTCTTTCCTTCATAATCTCCACTATACTTTACTTCCAATTCATCTTCAAATTTATCTAACGGTTTGTGTGCATCACTATTTTTTCCAGGGTATTATTCAACAACTTTATGACATTTTCATTATATTAACATTTTAATTATTTTCATCCTCCGTACATATTGGGAGTGTGTGACACATTTTTTTTTAATCTTCGAAATCAGAAAAAATAAATGGAATTGATATCATTCTTCTGGTGTTTGGAACTAAAATTTTGTTTTGTTTAAGTTTTATTTCTAAATTAATTTTCTTCCGGTAAATTTTAGAATTATTTTTAAGAATTCCTAATTTGCAGCGAATGTTTCTTTTTGAAGGTATTTTTTACCAAAAACCTTCTTCATTTTAATTTCACTACTTTTCAAATTGCTTAGAAAGGGTATTAGCTTTTACAAAACATTCAAATTTGTTTTCTGCGCTTTTTCTTTCTTAGAATAATTTAGACATTTGTTCTTACCCGCACCATCTAAATGTCTATGTGATTTGGCATGCTTAGTTTTGTTTAATTTCTTGTTCTAATTTAATTCTTATATCATGCAAATTAGGCTCTATAGAAGTTACCACGATTCTAGATCTTGATTTTTCTAACCTGTAAATTTGTATATTCAATTACAGAAATTCATTTCAGTTTCTGGCATTGTTTTCTTCGTGTTTTTTCATTTGGAAAAATATATTTTTCTTTTCTTGGTGTAATTCTTTTTTCTTGTTGTAATTCTTTGTTTATTATAGTAAAGTACAATAAATTATGCATTTCGTTTTGATATAAGCCTTGCGGTTTATTGCTTTGGAATGAGGAGAAATGAAAATATGTACTTTAGAATCTAAAGCCATTTCACATAAAATTATAACATTATCCAAGGCGTTTGTTGGATTTATTTTCATATGGATGTATTTTTCATCATTTCCAGAAATATTTAAAGTGCTTTGATATATAAAATGAGTTCCAATAATTAACTCGAATTCAATTTAATTCTCGTTAATGACTTCAAGTTTGGTATCACTAATTCCCATTTCTGCCCAGAAGTATCCAATTGATCTAAAAGATTACTTTCATAATTCGGTTAAACACATTTCTGTTCGTTTCGAACTGTATACAATGTCCATTAAATATTACTCTTCTTTTTAAAAAAATTCTATGTTGTTCACCAGTATCTACCAATGAAATTAAATTTAATGAAGAGAGCTTAACCACTTTAGGTACCAAACTCTAAGAGTTAGTTGTCAATTTAACTTGTAATTGTTTATTAGTTAATTTCTCATTTTTAAAATTGGAATCATCTTTTGCCGCAGTGATTAAACTTGAAACATTTTTATTTATTTTTTTATTACTTTATGACTATTATCTCAACAATTATAACAGCGTATATTAGACATTACTGAATTCGTTTTGAGTCTAAACTTCTAGTTTGACTGTTTTAACATTATCGTAATTAAAACTTAACTTTTGCTATGATTTTGTCTAAATTCATAAAAGGCATACAAAAAAATAATTTGTAAAAACGGGTTCATTAATGTCATTTATTACATATTTTCTTACTGCGGGATCTTCAATATTACTTCACAAACGTAATGGATTTAAAATAATAAAAAGTATTCATCAGGTTATTTTATATCTCATTTTTTTTTCTTTTGTGATAATAATTTATTCAATTTTGAAGACTTATATGATGAGCCGAGTTCTCAATTATCATTTATTTTACTTTTACTAAGAATTTAGCTTCGATACAAAATAAGTCAATAATTTTGTTTTTCATGCTATGCGTAATTTTCGGGATATTTATGCATAAAGATAGTTTAAACTAAACAAGAAAATAAAATATTCAAAATATGTTCAATCAAGTTTCCACTATTTTGAAATGGAATGCCATCTTATGTAACATTAATGTTCTCAAGATAATGAAAACTAATATGAGATATGAAGAAAATATCGTGAATTTAAAGTTGCGTTATTTAATTTAATTTACTACCAGAATCACTTACATTATTTTCAAAAACATCTTTATTATTTATTTATATCAGCATTTCCACTAATAAACATGTCATTTGGTTTTCGTATAAAATTTTCGGTTCGTAGCTTTGTTATCATCATACTAAAGACACCATTCAAGAAGATTTAAATCATACGAATCCGATGTTATTCAGGCATTTGGCCATTAGAAATCATAATTAATTCACTGACTAAAATATAGATTTTTTATTTGAGTATTTTTTCCTTATTATTCCTTGCTTTCGGTTTTGAATGCAAATCACGTATACTCACAAATTCTTACGCGATTATATCAATCACCGTTATTTCAAAAAAATAAATCTTTTTTTTTTCTTTTTTTAATAATTCGATGTGTTCAGTCGTTAAAGCTATTTCCAATAAAAAAAAAAAAAATGTTTGTTATGATATCATAAATAAAAACAAAATAGCTAAAACAATATCCTATGTGACACGAATACAAATCAGCAAAATCAATAATGTTTCAACATACAATATTATTTTAGTCACTTTGCTGATTCCCCTTTAATGAGCATATTTCGTCATTTATAAAACTGTTTCATGCCGATTCTAACTAAAACTTTTGTACTAAAGAGCAAACACATCACGGGAGGAATTCCAGTCTTCACTCAAAGATTAAGTACATAATTTATTAAAGTTTAAACAATTTACCAGTTAGAATTACATTTGCTGTAAAAAGAAATAATATCCTCAACGACATATTTACACATTTTGTTACCCTCTCAGCCATAGTCAATCAATTCATTACTACCAATCCCACTTTTTTTTTTTCAAACTAACACTACTTCACCTGAACACTGCCACCTGAATAGTAGGCCTAAGCGCTGACATAAAAATGCGGATTTCATTCAGTATGGTCCCTTAAATTTTGCTACCAATGTATATTTTTAATTTTTCCGCTTTAATTTTCTGAAATTGAATAAGAGAAAGGGATATTTTATAAAATTCCTGTGTCTAAATTAAGTGGACCGTACATTCATTTAGAGAAAATCCGGCTTCAGTAGCCGCCATTTTTGTGTCAGCGCTCCGGCCTACAATTCGGTGACGGTGATCTCGAACTGCCATGACGTTGACAAGACGTAAGACAAAATGGAAGGCTCTGATGCTGATTTAGCCCTCAACTCAGAAACGTTTAAGCTCTCGGAATTCTCGCATATATATAAAAGTGTCTTCTAGTTATACTTTACATCAATATAATAAACATTTCAGTATAACGCTCTTGTATATCTGATCTATTATTAAAACATTACCACCAATTTAAACATAAAAATACATATATCCGATAAAGAGAAAGAGAAGACATGCATTTAAGTTCAACGTTAAAAGGAATATAATTTAAACCTGATAAGCAATATAACACAACACCTACCGAAACTACTAAAACTGACGTACATCAAATAAAAGTTGTGTTTACAATAACATGTTATTAACAGAAGATTGCACATTTAAAGTTTACATGGAAATTTTTTATCTATTTTATACGGTAAACAAATTTCACATAATTAAACATTTTGATGCATAACACCTTTTAAATTTTTTTAATCGTGGGATTGTGTTATTTTATTGTGGTAATTAGAGAATTCTTAATATTTTGACAACTTAGCAAAAATAACTCGTAGTCCCAAAAATACACTGTGTATATCAGTTTCAAACACTGAGCAACACATTCACTAGGAAATGCTTTTCCGCAGACAACAGTGTAAACAGTATAACAACAATTAAAAAAAAAAAAGAAAAAAAACTGAAAAAACCAGGCGATTTCTAAAACTGGGATAATGAAAAGTAACAAATAATTATTGAACAAAATATTTTAATTTTTATAAGGTAATGTTTTTTTTTTCCCTTTGTTACAAATTACAACATTACAAATTAATACGAATTCAGTACTAAATTATCTCCACTTTTAAGTTAAATCAGTACCTTTTATAAAATATTATAATGTTCAAAATTACTCCTATTTAAATATAGTTAAGCAAAAATAAGTTGGAGTACGGAAAAAATACAGATGTATCGGTTTCCGCCTTCTATTATATTCTCCGATTCATAAATTAATCTTCACAGATTAAGATTTAATTTGTTAAGATTGAGATTTTTGTGTTTATCTACATTTTAATTATTATTAAATGCTCTTTTCAGAATATTAATTTTTTTAAAGCTAACAAAATTTCATATAATCACATAAATTATGAAAGGATTAATTCAAATAAAAATTTATTCTGTCGTAAAAATAGGATATAAATTCCCTATGATTTTATTAAGACACAAAAAAAACTATCTATCGATATTTTATTTTAATTACCGGATAATGTTGCTTAAAATGTAGTTCAGTTTATTTTAAAAAGAAAGAACGAATAATGAAGTCATCTTCATACTTCTATAATGATAGTTGTAAATCACGAGTCATATACAATCTAAAAATGTAATTTAAATAATACTAGCAACAAAAAATGATTATTCTTGTTCATTGACAAAAAATTGGTTTATATATCTATGTATTTAAGTATTTTGCTATCGAAAAGTACAACTTTTAAAAATACGTTAAATGAGATATATTATACACATAAAAAAAAAAAAAAAAAATTGCTGACCCGGACTGCATTGCCCGGTAATTCAAAATGAACTTAATATTCCTAATATTAGTGTTGAATGATTTACTAGATTAAAACGAAAATATTTCCAAATGACCCTATATTGTGGTTCTGTACCTCTTTATGCGGCGTATGTACTTAAATTTGTATATTTTAAAATGAATATTTTAAACTTATATTTTAAAATGAAAACTCAATCAAGGTAACATAGAAAGCAAAGCAAAGTGACTTTGATAGGCCTACATCCTCCAGTATGTTTTGATTTTATATTTTTAGACCAAAAACCAGTGTAGATCTTGTTAAAAAACAAAGAATACCTACAATCAGTGTTGAATGAATATATAAAATTAAATGAAAATTTTTGTAAAAGAAGTTATTAGTTCATTGAGTATTTTTGTTTCATATTTCGAATATGCATATGGACGCCGATTTAAAAAAAAACAAAATGCAGAGAAATTCTAATTCCAGTTTTGAGATCTGCGGATCAATACTGATTTTTGGTGTTAATTTCTTCGCAAAGTATTCCATATTTTAGGAGAAATCGCCGTGAAACATAATCAGTTGTTTATTCAGTCGTTTCAAAGAATAGTTACATAAATTCGTTTCATTTCAGCCGTTTCATATATCAGTTTCATAAATTCGTTTCATTGAGATTTTATATATATAAGAAAGGTATAATAAAAATACATATGTGTGCATTCGTTTATATGTATAATTATCATTTGTATTTTGTAAAACTAACATCATATTGATCATTTTAATAATTCACAACTTATAATGTTCAGCTCCAAGTCAAAAAATTAAACTGATAGAAACAAGTGGATAAGTGTGATCACAGATCGCACAGAGGGTTTCGTTTATTATGTCTTTCAAATATCTTTATCCTTTTGGGAAATCTGTTAGTTCCACATTCCGCAACCACTGGACGCAGTCTATTCTAAACAAAGCTCTATCCCAACGAAACTCCATTTTACAACATATCCGTAGATATATTAGTCCAGGGAATCGGGCCCATAGCACCCGAGATAGGTAGGCATACCTGGTGGTAAAAAATGGAACTAAAGTACGTAAGTCTATGGTACATAATATGATCAAAGGGGTGTCGGCCAATGTTAGAAAATCCCCTCGGTTGTAAAGGGGGAGGATAAAAAATGGATTAAAATACACAAGTAAGAGCCCAGAGGGTTAAATATAAGATTTTTTCGAAATGTCATGATTTGTCGTTTGATTGCAAATCTTTATCAATACTTATGGAAAATTTCAAGTCTTCAACTTTCTTAGTGGTTGAGTTAGAAAAAAGAACTTATTATACACAAATCAGTGCCTATGGGGTAAATATAAGATTTTTTCGAAATTTGTGATTTGTCGCTTGATCGCAAGTGTTTAGCTATAAATTTGTAAAATTTCAAGTCTTCGACTTAATTAGGGGCCGAGTTAGAAAAAAAAAAAGCTTAAAATACACAAGTTAGAGCACAGAGGGTTAAATATAAGACTTTTTCGAAATTTTATGGATTGTTGTTTGATGTGAGGTGTTCAGCTATATGTATGTAAAATTTCAAGTCCCAACATATATAATTTCTGAGAACGAGCACTGTGACGAACAATCAGACAGACAGACAGACAGAGGAGTGAGATGAATAGGGCTTCGTCAGATGGACGAAATCCTAAAAAAGAATTGTGAAAAAAGGTTTTTTATGTATGGCTTATACAAAAAGTAATACAGGATAAAACTTAATATTATAAGATTCTACATCGTTTGTAGAATACTTAAGCATTAAAATTACAGGAAATAATACAAAAATTTAAATAATTATTCACAGTTTGATAAAAATCAAAAGATTAGAATAATCTTTTACGTGGTTCAAAATATTAGAATAATCTATTGTAAATAATACGTGTTTTAAAAAAAAGAAAAATAGTTATTCTTTAATATTTTGTAGCACCTTCACACATTATAACAGCACAAACTCGCTTTGCCAAGCTAGCTACAAGTGGTTCACAATATTTTCTGCCCAGACATGAGATCGAGTTTATGCTAGAAAGAATCTCAACTTCGTTTTTTGGAGCAATATTTTGCAGTCTTTTCTTCATTATTCTCCAAGAATTTACTAGTGGATTGGAAGTCGAGGTATTATCCAGCCAGGAAATTGCGTTAATTTTGTGTTTACGAAGCCAATTGTTGCTGGACACTGACCTGTGTGAAGGTTTTAAATCATGTAGAAAAAAATCGTCACAACATACATCTCCCAAGGATGTTATAATGAAGTGTTCAAGGATTCCTTGTTTTATCTGAGATTTAATCTTTTTGTTAACGATACATAGTCTCCCAGTACCATTTGTAGTCATGCAAGCACATACCATTACACTGACTGCGAATTCCACTGATCGTTTCATGCAGTACCTGTTATACGCTTATTGCTTCATTCGCCATTGAGGAACACCTTGATTACCTTGATTTACCTTGATTACGTAAAACACACTGTCATCCCTAAAGAATATATTTTTCAAATCATAACAGCGCCATATGTAGACACCATAACAGCGACACCACCAGCGGCCGAGAGGTTCTGCTCTCGAAACTGGTAGAGTTTTCGTGATTTTCTTCGAAACCTTTGATTTCAAAGCGTAAATACAGGTTACGTCCCCTTAGGAAGACCCCCACGAAAGGCACCCCCCCCCCCCTTAGAGCCTATATCACTTGTGCTGATAATTGGCCGTCATAAACACAACCAACCAACCTTAAAAGCGTCTTTTTTTTTTCTTTTGTACCACTTTACTCTCTCTCTTTTATGTTTAAAAGTCATGAGTGTCTTTATCTTTGACACACGACATTGAAATTCAAGTTTATAAAGACTTCTTAGTGTTGTAGCTTTACTAACATCAACTCTGTGTTTTTTCCACTGTCGATGCAAATATCTTAAAGTTCTAAATCGGTTTTTTAGCAATAAGTTTTATCGCTCTAACATCTCTCTGAGTAGTTTTTGACTTTCGGAAGATATAATGATGCTTCTTTTCAAAATGTATGTCGTTAAAATACTGCTTTATTGCTCAACTAACACTTGTTCGAGAACATATTAAATAACTGTCGATATATTGCTGATTACGTCCTTTTTTATTCAAATCAATAATACGATGCTTTGTAAATTCCGTTATGTCGGACGACACATATTGCACACAAAATGAAAACGATGATGATGCAACGCATTTTTATAACTTAAGAAGAGTCCCGCAAAAGCAAATTTTATGCTTAATTTATGCAACCCTCTGAACGAATAAGGAAAATTGCATCCTAATTTTTTAAACACCAATTTTAGTATTCTAATATTTTGAATAAAGATAACAATTTTTCAAAAACAGAATATTTACTCAAAATCTAATCTTTTTACTTAAAAGTTTTGTTAATAACATTCAAATTTATTAAAACATCAACCATTGTTCTTTTTCAATTGTACTACACTGAAATAAAGGTAAATGTGATTCAAAGTACAGATGAAACGAATTGTTCTAATTTTTTGACCTGGTGCTGTATATGTTGAAGCTATGGAAATAATAAGAAATAGGGTTTTTTATTGTGTAAAAGTTGCTTCCAATTTTTTTAACTTTCTTATTTTCGGCAATAATTTAGGAGCAATTAAATTAATTAATTCCGTTTAATATTAGTTTTTAGGTAGATTTCGTATGAAATACTACCTATTGGGATCGTTCCTATGTTGGAATTTCTGAAAAATTTTTGCAGATCTACACCGATCATGACTCCTAGAACCCAAAACCACCCTCAGTAAAAAACTTTATATATCTATCTATCTATCTATCTATCTATCTATATATATATATCACTTTCTTCTGAACACGATAACTTTCGTAATTCTGCACCAATCTCTTCCAAACTGATACATAAAATCAAAGGGCATAAAATCTCGGTCAAGTTCGTTAATGGGCAAAATCGGACCAAGGGGATGGAAATAGGGAGGGGTTTTGTGAAAACAGAAAACCCCCCATAACTTCTTAATTTTTGTACATATCAAATCAGTTTTTATTACTTCTAAAAATAGGGCCAAAATTTTATGTATAACAGATTTTTGATAAAGTTAAAATTGGGCTCAAGGGGCGCAGAAAATAGGGTTTTTGGGAGAAAAAAATTCATACCTTCGTCAATTCTCAAGATATCAAAACCAATTAATTTTATTATAAATCTCCATAATATTATCTACAACTTTTATATTCACAAGTTTTTGATAGGACCAATTCGTACCGCAAAAAAAAATTAAAAACGAAAACAAAAAGGAGTTTTGAAGAAGTAAAAAATACATAACTCCGTCAATTCAAAAGATATAAAATCCCCATGAATTTATCATATATCTTCTTAATATTGTCTACAACATCTATATAGACAAGTTATGGATAGGACCAATTCTTACAGCAAAAACAAATTAAAAATACATAGCGGTTGAAGAAAAAAATCATCTAAGTAAGGGTGTAGTCAAATCCAAAGTGCGTATTTTCAGACTCATTTTACAATTCATTTTTGCTCTCAAAGGCTTCGAATTGGTACGTTTTCTTACTCAGAAACTATATAATGTACCGTTAGGGTCGATGTTTTGATAGAGGCAGAATATATTTTAAAAAATGCTGTTAAAGTGGGCGTTTTGAACCGAAATTCCCGAAGCGGATTGTGTTGAAAAAATCATTGCATTAAGGATGCACTCAAATCCAAACTGCTTATTTTCTGACTCATTTTTAAATTCATTTTTGCTCTCAAACGCATTTAATTGGTAGATTCGTTTATTCAGAAACTATATAATGTACCGCAATGATAGATTTTTTGATAGAAGCAGAATATATTTCAAAAAATTATGTCAAAGTGGGCATTTTGAACGGAATTTCCCGAAGCAATTGTGTTATCACTTTCTTCTGGACACGATAACTTCCGCAATTCTGCACAAATCTCTTCCAAACTGATACATAAAATTAAGGGACATAAAATCTCGGTCATGTTCGTTAATGGTCAAAATCGGACAAAGGGGATGGAAATAGGGAGGGGTTTTGTGAAAACCGAAAAAACCCCATAACTTCTTAATTTTTGTACATATCAAACCAGTTGAAAGTTTTTATTCCTTCTAAAAATAGCGCCAAAAATTCATGCATCACAGATTTTTGATAAAATTTAAAATAGGCTCAAGGGGCGCAAAAAATAGGGTTTTTGGGAGGGAAAAATGTCTTACTTCGTCAATTCTCAAGATATCAATTCCAATTAATTTTATTATAAATCTCCTTAATATTATCTACAACTTTTACATTCACAAGTTTTTGATAGGACCAATTCGTACCGCAAAAAAAAAATAAAACTAAAACAAAAAGAGGGATTGAAGAAGTAAAAAATTCATAACTCCGTCAATTCAAAAGATATAAAATCAACATAAATTTATCATACATCTTCTTAATATTCTCTACAACATCTAGATAGACAAGTTTTGGATAGGACCAATTCTTACAGAAAAAACAAATTAAAAATACATAGCGGTTGAAAAAAGAAATCATCTAAGTAAGGGTGTATTCAAATCCAAACTGTCTATTTTCTTACTCATTTTTAAATCCATTTTTGCTCTCAAACGCATCCAATTGCTAGATTCTCTTATTCAGAAACTATATAATGTACAGGAATGATCGATTTTTTGATAGAGGTAGAATATATTTCAAAAAATGATGTCAAAGTGGGCATTTTGAACAGAATTTCCCGAACCGATTGTGTTAGAAACGAAAAATATTGCCCTACTGAGAAAATAATTGTTTATTAATCAAGTTTTAATTAATTGAAAGAAAAATAAGAACACAGGTCGCTTATAAATCTTTTCAAAAATCATATGTTTCATATATATATTTTTTTTTATTAAAAATTAATCTGAAAATGTTCCAGAAAATTTCGAGTTGTTGAGTATGGAAAAATATTTTTTTAATATCGCCGTAACATGATTCTGATAAAACCATCTTTTTTATAAAAAGGAAATAAAAACTCGTCAAAAGCAGACGGATAAAACTTTTAAAGTGATTTATATCTAATAATGATTTAGTTTTTGTTGGTGAAATTAGTATACTTAACTTCGAAATCTACCTCTGCCTGTAGGCCGGGCCGGCAGGGATTTTTTTTTCTTTTGATAATTGCCTTCAAATAGCACAGTTCATTTCTGAGTCATTCTTTTTTTTTGGCATAGTATTGGTGTTGCTAAAATGTTAAAATGATGAATGACACCGGGATTGACGAAGAGGCTTATTTGAAAAAAAAAAATAAGTATATATATATATATATATATATATAGCGAGTGTTTTTCGACAGTAATTTCTGTCTCATTTAATGCCCATATTACACTTATATTTTCTTATACCTATATTTCAGGCATTATAGTAGCCACTAGTATAGACACTTTTACCACATTTGTTTTACATTAATATATAAAGATTCATGACACTTAATTTTCATTTTAAAAAATCCTTTATCTTTCGTTTTGTACATATTAAAATCGAAAATTATAATTTACATTTCTTTACTTTCTTAAAAAAACACATTTTTTTTACTTAAAAAGGACATAAATTCCGGTATATCGTTAAAACTATGCTATTTATAAATATATACTGCATTGTCCATACTCTCTGGCACTTCTCTGAAAAAACGTTTTCGTCCATTTCTTGGACTTCATCGGTTTCAATTGGCGGCTCGCAGTTTCATTTTCGACCTTTTATCATCTCTCTCTTTCCATTTTCACCCTTCTCCCTTTTCACTTTCCCCTTCTTTCCAACATTTTTAGCCAACGGGAGTCAACATTTGCATGCGCCATATCGTTGCATACACTTTTTCTTTCGAGGTTAATCTCGATAGCCTCTCTCATTAGGGTGTTGTGGGGATTATCATATGCAGCTATTTTTTTCTATTTTAATTGATTGAGGTATTATGGGGTTTTTTAAATTTGTTCTTGAGAAGGCTGTTGCTTGAATATTATATTTTATGTCGCGGATATGCTCCTTATACCGTTCGCTTATTTTCCGCTTGGTCATCCCGATGTATGTAATTTCCTTACTTTCTGTATCTGAGGCTTTAATTTTATATACTCCTGCCGTCTGTAATTCGTCGTATCTTTCTGCTTCATTTCGTATCGTTTTAAATAGGGAAGGGTTGGGTGTGATTGGGACTATCTTTCCGAGTTTACTAATTTCGCGTTTTATTTTTAGTGCTATTCCGTTCATGTATGGTAGGGAGGGTGTATAATCTTTTTTATTTTGTCCTGGTTGGATCCAGTTAATTTTTTCTTTCGCTTTTCTGATTAGCTTGTCTATTGTTTTTCTTGGATGTCCAGCGTTAAGTCCTATGTTCTCTATACTCCTTAATTCTTCTTTTAATAACTTTTCTGTTGAACATATATACAGTGCTCTATAGATGTAGGTATTTAGGGCTGCAAGTTTATAGTTTATTGGTGTATTTGTTTTGCTTGACATTATCGCTAGGTTTGCAGTAGGTTTTCTATAGATTGTTGTTTTTATCTGGTCATTTTCGTATATTATTTTTACGTCAAGGTATGGTAGGGATCGGTTCTTTTCTTCTTCTATTGTAAATTGTATATTGCTATCGTATTTATTTATTTCGTTTAAGAGGTTTTTTAAGTTTACTGTTCTGTTTGTTATGATAAATATATCATCTACATACCTTACCCAAAGGCGTATTTCATTTTTATGATCCTGTATTATTCTTTTTTCCATTACTCGCATTTTCCATTCTGAAACCACATTTGAAATGGGGGATCCCATCGGTACACCCTCAGCTGTTTATATATCTTATTGTTAAATTTAAAATAACTTTCGTTTAGGATCAGATTTGTTGCACTTTCCATTGTATTTATAATTTCTGTGTCTGTGTAGTGTTTCTGTATAGTCTTGTTTATTTCTTCTGTCATTTCGTTAAGGTTAATCGACGGGTATAGGTTTTTTACGTCTAAGCTTATCATATAATCGTCTGGTTGCGGTTCGTATTCTCTTAATATCTGTATGAATTTTCGTGTTGAATTAACTGATATATCGGAAGGGGGGGAGCATTTCTTCATACTGTTTCCGCATATATTTTTCTATGTCATAGGTTGGGCTTAGCTTTTTGTTAACGATCGGTCTCATTTTGTATGGATTCTTGTGGTCTTTCAATTTTCCAAATATAATTGGTGTATTAGGAGTAAAATTCTGTTTCATTGGTTTAGTTCCATTTGGCCATTTACCCCTTTTAATCAATTCTTCTTACCTTTTTCGTTAGTTTATTTAGGGGGTCTTTTTTTACTATTTCGGTCCCTAGTTCATCTATTGTGCTCTCCATCATATTAACATATTCGTTTTTATTCATTATTGCTATTTTTCCTGTTTTATCAGTGTGCAAGAAAGTTAAGTTTTGGTTTTCTTTAAGTTGTTTTATTATTCTAAGGTCGTTACCATTTTCCCCCCTCCTTTTCCCCTGCTTTTCAATCTCGTTCTGAGCTAAGTTTCGTAATTTCTTCGCTTCCTCTTCATACATGAACGGAATAGCACTAAAAATAAAACGCGAAATTAGTAAACTCGGAAAGATAGTCCCAATCACACCCAACCCTTCCCTATTTAAAACGATACGAAATGAAGCAGAAAGATACGACGAATTACAGACGGCAGGAGTATATAAAATTAAAGCCTCAGATACAGAAAATAAGGAAATTACATACATCGGGATGACCAAGCGGAAAATAAGCGAAAGGTATAAGGAGCATATCCGCGACATAAAATATAATAATCAAGCAACAGCCTTCTCAAGAACAAATTAAAAAAAACCCCATAATACCTCAATCAATTAAAATAGAAAAAATAGCTGCATATGATAATCCCCACAACACCCTAATGAGAGAGGCTATCGAGATTAACCTCGAAAGAAAAAGTGTATGCAACGATATGGCGCATGCAAATGTTGACTCCCGTTGGCTAAAAATGTTGGAAAGAAGGGGAAAGTGAAAAGGGAGAAGGGGGAAAATGGAAAGAGAGAGATGATAAAAGGTCGAAAATGAAACTGCGAGCCGCCAATTGAAACCGATGAAGTCCAAGAAATGGACGAAAACGTTTTTTCAGAGAAGTGCCAGAGAGTATGGACAATGCAGTATATATTTATAAATAGCATAGTTTTAACGATATACCGGAATTTATGTCCTTTTTAAGTAAAAAAAATGTGTTTTTTTTTAAGAAAAGTAAAGAAATGTAAATTATAATTTTCGATTTTAATATGTACAAAACGAAAGATAAGGATTTTTTAAAATGAAAATTAAGTGTCATGAATCTTTATATATTAATGTAAAACAAATGTGGTAAAAGTGTCTATACTAGTGGCTACTATAATGCCTGAAATATAGGTATAAGAAAATATAAGTATATATATATATATTTTAATTATTTTATAAAAGAAAAATTCTATTCTAAAATTCTGGTACTAAATTAAAATTCAGAGAAATACATAATGTCATACGCTATAAACAGTAAAATAAAGCATATTTAAAAGAATTACATTCCGGAAAGATTTAGAGGCAAAACTTTATAGATAATATGGCAAATATTATCTGGATTTACATTTAAAATTTTATTTTAGGAGTTAACAGTATTACAATTATTTTCCGGCGTTAGACATCTTTCTCCCTAACTGTTCGTTTTATTTTTTTTTCAGAAAAGAATTGAACTTATTTGAATGCAATTTGTATGAAATTAAATATAAATAATTGAATGAGTTTGGAGACTACACTCACTAACACAGTAATACTTTTGTTCTCGTAATTTCATTTGTCTCGTTTGCAAATATTGTGCTTTTCTTCCAACTTAAGATTAAATTTTATAAAAATTAACACATCTTTTGATATTAAATATACTTATATTTTTTCATTTAGTTTATGAGTATCACCGAGGATAAGAAAAACGTAGAATGGCTATGTTACTGTTGTGTTATTTAGTCTTAATATAGAATTTTTATATGTTTGAAATGAAGTGTTTTGTATTTCTAGTTTGTTTTCAGGGTCACGTAAAATAATTCAGTTACATTATGTTCTATAAGGGGGAAACATGCAGTATATTTTATTGATATTATAATTTTTCAAACATATTGAGATTGTACGTATATGTGAGATGTACTGCAATATGCATTTTCAAGTGTGCAGAATAAATAGCATTTGTAGCTTGTTTACAGGGATGCACATAATGTTTTCATTAGATTATCATAAATGGAATATGTGTTGCGGCACTATTTAATGATGTTATGATACTTCAAGGATAATGATATAAAAAAAGGTAACTAAAGTGCAATACCAACGTATTTTCTATAAATTATGAGTGTGTTGGATTTATTGTTTTTTTACTGAAACGCACAAGGAATTTGGTTATAGATATAGCAATATTTGATAATTTCGAATTGATCTACATTTTAGTGTATTACGTTGTGTGTAGATATATACCATGGCGCCCGAGATAAATCGCGTACAATATTGTATATAGACATCAATTGCTGAAAATGTATTTTACTGATTTATTTGATCCTTAAGTTGTTTATCTAAACTTTTCGTTTCATTGTATAAAAAATGTAATTTCATAATAATATTCTGTAATATATATTTCATAATACCTACCTGATAAAAAAATATTCTTCTTATTATTTTATAAATATACTAGAGGGCTCTGCCCCCTGCAAGCTACGCTCGCCAGCCCCGTTCAGACACCACATAATCTAAAAACACGCTAATCTGATGGGTTTTAAAAATATTAGAGAAGATTGAATTATACTGATAAAAGCTGTACACATCTCCCTGTAACCGGGTTTCCATTCAATTCCCTTTGATTGCAAAAATTTAATATCGAATCAGTTTCTCTTACGACATCCAATGATTAAAAAGCAGAAAAAACAACGTTTAAAAATGCACAAGTAATACATGAAAAGCAGCAAACAGCTGTTTCGAATCTACTAGCGAGATTCTTCTTCAGTGGAAGATAGGGAAAAAGGAATAGCGTGCTAGAAGAAGCAAGGCTGAGTCTTGCTTTCTATAGGTATAGGAGTATAGGAGTACCAGTGGTAGAGTCCAGACGTGGCTCTATCCGATTGCGAGCTCTTTCGATCAATGCAACACTTTTCAAAGGCTATCTGTTTGAATCCTTTAATGAAGTTGAAGAAGCATGTCAAGAGTTTTTCGAGTCCAAGGAGCCGCCATGGTACTTTCAGCAAACCCGGAATCTGGCAGAACGATGCCAGAATGTCGTGGACTGTGATTGCCTTGGCTTTGAAGAATAGTCCTTGTCACTAGTACAAGTAGTACATATGATTGGTATTATATAAATTAGGCAGTTTGGATACAATGTCAATGCAATATAAAGCTGGAGTTCAATATTGTCTTATGATAATTGAAATATAAGTTTTCAATTCTTTTAAAATAAGCTCGACATGAATAATATTGCATATATTTTATATATTAGAATCTCATTGGTATCTCATTCTCATTATGATACCAAAATTACATGCTATTCCGAGAATGTGTGCGTGAGTTAACGCACGGACAGATAAAGATGGTTCTTATGATAGACACATAGTGGAGCCCGTTTATAAACACTTTTCAGCCACATTGATAAGAATTACAAAAGAATTATCGAAGTATTGTTAAGGAATTTCCATTTTTCGTACAAAGTAATGATACATCTAAATATACACATGATGCAGAAAAATTCCATTTTCAGCTGTTATTATCCATACCCGGTAATGTGTGGAAATTCATTCGTGGAGAACGCATATGATCTACACATCTCGACATACATTATAAAAGTATTAAGTTTTAAATTACGTATCACAGGTAAAAATGCATATCAATCAGTTATCGCTCAGAATTAGCTCTGTTATCAAATTATTTCAGTGTCCGTGTAAGTAAAAGATAAATTCTGCGTACTCAGTAATCTGTAGAGAACATGGTGTAGTTTACCACATTAAATGTTATTTTCATACAAATAATTTTACATCACAGAAATACCCTGCAATATGTACGCGAGTTAACGCATGGACAGATAAAAATGATTCTTATGGTGGACACATGGTATAACACCATTTATAAACATTTTGCAATCACGTTATAAAGAATTAAAAAAGAAAAATATCATTCATCACGACATATATTATAAAACTCTTTACAACGTTATCGAAATATTGCTAAGGAATTTCATTTTTTTCAGACAATGTAATATACACCACACACAATTCATCTAAACACATACATTAAATATATACCCTTTAGATATGCAATACATCTAAATATACATCATGACGCAGAATAATTCTATTTTCAAAAATTATTATCAATACACGGTAATGTTTTCGATTTCATTCATGTAGCCCGTATATGGTCGACACATCTCGAAATACTTTATAAAAGATCTAGTTAGATTTTAAATTACATATCACAGCTAAACATCATTTCCATCAGTTATCACTCACAGTCAATCCTAAATTATTTGAGTGTCAGTGTAAATAAAAGATAAATTCTAAGTACTTAGTAATCTGTAGAAAATATGGTGTACTGTACCTCATTATATATTATTCTCATAAAATTATTGTTACGTCATTGAAATACACTGGATACAATTTTCGCCCATAGATAATTATATAATAGGCTCCTTTTGCGTGTTCCTGTAAAAAAAAAAAAAAAAAAAAAAAAAAAAAAATTGAAATTGTGTAACATCATTAAAATGCACTGAAAATATTTCTTCACTATTGATCGTAAAGTAACTGAATAAATTTGGGTGTCCCTGTAAATTAACCTTATACATTTACATACTTATTTTTTAAATACCGAACATTCCACTGTAAACCCCCAAAATATAAATCGATTTGACGGATATCCGACTCTATTTACGCAAGTTAGAGAACGGACAGTTTACAGGACAGAAGACAGACAAAGTACAGGCAAACCGAACTCAAAAAACGTTTCAACTATGTTGGTAAAGGTTAAAAATGATAATAATTTCAACTTCTTGAGTATTGAATTATTAATTGCTATGTAATACAAATTCAGACGTATTTTGTTTATATTCTACTCAACTTTGGATTTCAAGAGCTATATTTTACAAACATCTTACAATCTAGTGATTTTCAGAGAAAATAATTACTATGTGAATACAATTTACAGAATTATTGCAAACTTTTAGGCATTTCTCAATTAAAAGAAAAAAAAAACTTTCATTATCGAATAGTTATCTAAAACAACATTTAAACAAAAATCCACTTTAAAATATATTAAAGAAAATTTTTGCATAGTCCATGAGAATATATTTCTAGCAGTAGTCATTTCAGAAACTATAAATAGATTATGAATCTCCCGAACAGATTTATTTTTCTTCAATTTTGTTCTACATTGTTACAATTATTTCTTCTACTACCATACCATAATTGCAGGTTAGTTGCATTTGCATCTAATTAAATTGCTAATATACGCAACTATCATTTATTGCAATGTAGTATATTGAAAGTATCATATAAACTATTCTCGCAACAACATTTAATTACATTTTGACTGCATTGTCTCCAAAAATATTTGCCCCATTAGACAACTACATGTACGTGACTTGTTAGATGTTTCTGTTGTCTTTCAGATATTCTTGAGTAGTTGTTATTTCAATGAACTATGTTTGTATTTGCATAAATAGAATTCACTTCAATGTTGTTTAAAATAAAACGTGATATCATTATGACTTCCAATGTATTTTAAGCATACGTATCATTTCAATAAATAATAAAAAATACGTATTCTTTTAATTAAAGACCTTCAAAAGTTGTAATTGTTAAAAGATAAATATGCTCAAAACAATATTTCCCAAATTACGTTAACGTAATACATATTCGTATAAAAGTTCAGAAAAAATATATTCTTCTATATTTATTCAGAAATAGGAATTTTAGTAAATTTGGAGAAGGAGATAAAGAAGGTTTAATACACTTGTAAGCAATTTTTTTTCTGAATACAATTGATGTATTCAGCTAAACATACAAAGTGCCCCACGAGGACCACAATTTCCTTTCATAACTTAATGAATATTCAAAGGATTTATTTTAAGTTTAATGACACTGTCAAATATGACGGCTATTCGTCCAGTGAAACCTAGCACACTAACAACTCCTTTTTCATATTTAGATCGTTCTGTTCAGTATAATTCTAATCGTGATAATATCAGGTTGAAGTATATTTTTATGACAATGCCACATTTAGACAAAACTAGCGGAATATAATGGAAGTTGTGTTAAAATATATTCTATTTTCAGTTAAATCGACCAGTACTTTACGCAATTTCAGGTACTAAAACACCTAAAATACTCTGAATCATTTGATGCTTACGAACGCTGTACTAAACAAATTTTTGCATGAAATACAATTAGTTTTGAATCTATTTGCGAATAAAATCACTAATTCCAGAAGCATATATTTTTAGACTTATGACGTTGTTACAAATTAAATATTCTATATTCTCATCTTTTTCCCAAATTTAAAGTAATAATATTATTACTTTAAATTTTGGCTTTTTTCTCTAAAAGAAAAAAGCTTCTACACCACTAAAAGAAAGACATTTTAAATTCATTCTCTTGTTTTGCTAATTCTTGTCTGCCATATACTGACCACAACTTAAAAAAAAAAAAAAAAAAAAAAAAAAAAAAAAGGTTTAAAAGATTTCTAATGCTTTCTTTCTTTGTCTTCTCATGAAGTAAACGTTTATTCGTAAGTTTTAATCAGCTGTTTCTTCCTATACCAAACCGCATAATAAAAGTAAATAAAGTAGATAAAAATGTATGACGTTGACATAAGACTCATGTGACGCAATGAACAAGTAATTTTAATATTGCTAGTAAAAATATAAATATATATTTGATTTGAAATCAACTCTAATATTCATTCTTTGATTATTTTTAGAAAAAAAAAGTCATTAGAAATTTATAATGGAAAAAAATGAAAAGCTATAACTAGATTTTTCACTTAAATTGTGGTTTTCATAACTTTATTTTATGCACTTATATGAAAAATACAAAAATGGCAATTAAATGTTAAGATATATAATTAAAATAAAAGAAGTTTGGAACCTATAAGTAATTTTCTCTTCATGTTATTAATGTAGAATATTTATTTGTTTATTTTTATGGATACATAAGTAGCATTCACGAATATACACTGATCTACATAAAAATTGCCCATATGTCAATATTTATTTTTCTTAAATATAATTTTTAACTGATATAAATTTCCATTTTTTTTTTTTTTCGGGGAGAGTGGGATATTGTATGCAATTTTCGTAAAGCTGATATCTTAAATATTTTTCAACATTGCACTGATTATGATTATAATGAAAGTTTTGAAGTTTTAGAGTAAGACACGATTAAAAACACAAAATATATTTAACAAAATACCGAAAAATCTCTCAATAACGGAGATTTTGGGATTGCAGAATTTGTTCGAGGATCGGAGGTGAGTGCTTTCTTGATATAGAAATAAACAAATGTGTAAGAGTTTTGGATTAAAAAGGTTTTTGGCTAAATAGAGTTGTCTGGATTTAGGGAATATCCATTAACCTCTATAACACCCACTCCCGAATACCGGACACCTCTATTTAGCGAACATAATGCAGGTTTGGACTTTTTTGCAGAAAAAGGATTTGATTGAAACAAGGGCAAACTGGGCAGTGTCCCTTTACCTCTGATTACCATTTTAGGGGGCCGGGATTAGCTGTGCAATTTTTGTAAAGCTTATATTTTAAACTTGTTTCGATATTTATTTTTATTATAATCAATATTTTAAACTTCTAAAGTAGAGTAAATCTTAAAAAATTACTAAATAAAAAAGTTTAAATGCAGCAAAACGTCACAATAACGAGAACTTCAGGAACGCTGAATTTCTTTGCTATTCGAAGGTGTTCGATTTTCTGGGGTAAAAATATATGCATACGTTAAAAATGGTGAGTGTTTGCCATATAAAGATGTTCATATGAAGGTTTTGCAGTAACGTCTCCACTGGACACTCCTAATTAGAGAACACGACAATTTGAGAAACACATTTTTCATCCACAAAAAGAATAAATTTTATATGTGTTTACCTCTAAATAGCAGACACCTCCGAATTGAAGAGATATCTCTATTGAGGGGTTTTATCGTATTTAGATAAATCTTTTTTTTTTCTTTTTTTACGCTGGATGTTCAAAATATTGATTATAATGAGTACGATGTCCAAATAAATAAATTATCAGGTTTACGAAAATTCCATACCAACTTTGGAAGCCCTTAAAATGGAGGTGGGAAGGGGGCGGAACCATGGGCAAACATTTTTTCCAGGATTCAACATGGTCAATCATTGCTACATGTAATGCTTACAAAAATGTCTGCAATTTAGACGCATGAAATGTCTGAAATTGAGACGCATAAAGTGTCTGAAAAAATTAAGACATTTTGAAACGTCTGAAAATTGAGCACTTCGTTTCAGACAAATAAGTGTCTGATTTTCAGATATTTGAATTTAGAGTGTATATAATTTAACCCTCTGAGCTCCGGGTTATTAAAATTTTAAAAATATGCTAGAAAGACACTTAAAATGTGATTAGGGGACTGTCTGAAATTAAACTATGTGATTATTTTTTTTAAATACCCCCTTTAGGCTGGGGGCGTGGGAAGTTTTTTCACCATCAGAGCTCTAGGGCATTCATTTCAACACGCAAATACAAGAAATGACATCGCAAATTTATTCTAAAATAACTATAATTGCTAAAATTTCAACATATTTTAAGCAGTTACATTGTTTTGACAAATTCTAATCCTATTAAAATATCTAAAAAATTATTAAATGAGAAAATTCAAAATTTTAAAATTTTAAAATTATATTATAAAAATAGAAACTAAACAAAAATATGTCATATTTATAGATGAAAAAGATGTTAAAAATATTTAATTTTTGTTTAGAGATATTAAAACATAATAAACTCGTCAATCTGCTCAATTAAACACAAATTTAGATTCCTTGTAATTAAATTATAAGCATCAAAATTTGGGTTCTGAAACTCTATCTAGTATGTAACTTGTAGTGCAGCCACCTAGTGACAAATAACATTTTTCAAGTCCTTAGAGCTCTGGTGGTAGAAAATTCTACCTTTACTTATTTCTATCCCCTGTAATTATTTAAATTTTCAGTTTCGTAATTTGCATGTAATTATTATTAATTGTTTGATGTGTCCAAGAGAAAAAAAAAGTTATCTCCTTTGAAAAATATTTCTTTATAATGCTTGAATAATACAAAATTTCTAAACCTTCAAAATTGGAGTATTTTTAAGATCGCATTAAAAACCTACTAGATATTTGCAGAAATTAGTGCTGCCATCTAGGTTTGAAAAATACAAGTGAAATCTGCAAAACCCAATTTTTGCTTTTAAAATCGAGTCAATTTGAAGGAAATTAAAATATTTTGATTTTATGAGTGTGAAAATTCACCCGGCAGTGCTCAGAGGGTTTTAATTTCAAAGTATACTCATATCAAACTTAATGACAAATAAAAACATTACTTTTGTTCTTGATCAAATAATTTAGCTGGGCATCAGACGTTATTTTTCGAAACAACGTATAATATTTCTTTTAGAGATTAAAGCTATCTCTCTTTTAATAACTTGTCAAACTGTCACAGAAAACACATACTATTAAAATCTGTAGCGTTTGCTGCATAGTTATTCCACTGATTTTGTAGAAAACGATTATTTCGACAAAATATGGAATATTTTCATTAGTCAGAGCAGAGATATTCTATAAATGCTATGGAGTGACTATGCAGCTAAAGCTGCAGATTTTTAACAGCACATCTAAACAGATTCAAGCTCATTTCTACATGATGCTATTCCACTGTTGTTGTTGTTTTCAATCACTGTTTTTGCGCATTTCATTATTTTCATAGCACATTGTCTGATATTCTTTATTAGGTTTTGTTATTATTTATTTATTTATAATTATTATTAACCTTTTTTATAATTCTTATTTTAGCAGAACTTAATAAATTTTACAAATCTCCTTTACAGCCCGGTGTGTAAAATCAGTCGAAATCTTTTAAATTTACAAATTTAAACGCACTGTAAATATACTTTGATATAATTTATTTATTTTGAAAGTCGCAAAAAAAAAACTTTAGAAAATTTCAATTAAACATAATATGTCCAGCGTTTACTTTAAACATCAATCTAATACTAATTATAAGAAAATAAAATTGTACGTTTACACATTGGTTAAGATAAAGCGTATGTGAAAAATAAAAAAGTTAAATAAATTTCAACAAGTTTTTTTTTAAAAAAGTTTATTAAAATCAATTTCAAAACTAACATTTGTACATCTTTATTTCAATATATATTTTAATTACTGCAAATTTTCAAATTCATTTTTGCATATAATATATATATATATTCTTAATTAAGCATTATTTAAAAAAAATGTGAATTTTCCTTTTTTAATTTATAATGATAAGAATACAAACATTAAATATAAATCGTTTTCCTTTTAAAAAAAATGAATAGTTCTTATATTTTGCTTCTGAATCATAATTCATGGAAGAAAGACTTATTGTTTCTTTATAAAAGTAACAAATTCACAAAAGGAATTCATAATAAACTGATTTAAATACAAAATTGATTCCCCTTTAGGAGAAAAAATAATATCTTCTTTACTTTCTGAAAGAACCACTTTGGCAAACAAGATGATATATAACTTTATTAAAGAGTAAATGTATTTCTTGAAGAAAAATACACAAAAACTGAGGTTTGCAGCAATATTCTATTTCAAAGGGACAAACGCTATCTTTAGAACGAATTGTTCTGTAATAAATCTAGTAAATGAGTAAAGGAAGTAATAATCATATTCTGGTGGACTATAGTGTCAAAATAACTTATGATTTTAGACAAAAATTTTATGTGCTTTTGGATGAAAGTATTCTCTAGAGGCTACTACATATTTTTTACATCCAGAAAACCATTGTATGTAGTGTGTAAGAATTCTCAAGTGGGAAATATATAATGTGTATACAGTTTTTAGAGATAAATCTAGGGGTTACAATTATAAAAATAGGTTATGTAACAGAGTTTTAAAATATCTTTTTAAACTTTGGTTATAAAAAATTATAAAATTTTTTATTGTATTTTCTTTCTATTCTGTACTGTTAAAATATGCAGAAAATACTCAACTATTCGACCGCTATTATATATAAAAGTTACTTAACCGTAATTTTAATGCTTCCGAACCATAATACAGTTAATAATAATATGGTCATAATAGTTTCATAATATTACAAAGTGATTTTCATTTCCAAAACTACTGAAAGAAAAAGTACACGTTTCTGGAGATTTTAATAGCACTATATAAACTAGTCGGATGTGGCAACTCCACAACTTTCTTCTATCTTACACATCTTAATATTTCCAGAAAAATGAAGCATATCAGTACCACAGGTTAGGTGGTTTACACCAAAATCTAATCAGCAATAACTTATGTCAATGTCAAGTTGTAGCTCAATCTGAAGTTTGATGAAAATCCGTGCATAAGTTTTTGCAGAAGAACTATTGCGGGAATAGTAAAAAGTCTACATAGCAGCGCCATATGTCAGTCGATTTACTCTAAAAACTAATCAAGACCAATTTATATCAGGGACTAACAGAATCTGAAGTTTGATGAAAATTCATTCATTAGTACTTGAGATACAGTTATTGAGGAAATCGTGATAAATGCAGCCTAGCAGCGCCACCTGTTGGGCGATTTACACAAAAACTAAACAGCACAAATGTATATCAGGGACTAACTGAATCTGAAGTTTGGTGAAAATTAGTGCATTAGTTCTTTCGATTTACACTAAAAGGTATACGACACCAATTTATATCAAGGACTAACTGAATCTGAAACTATTATGCTAATATGATATTTACTGTGCTTAACAATAGTATCATCTACAGTTTGTATAATCTACTATTCAGACACTGATTGAAAAACATCTGCCCTTTTCAAAAAAGGTTCATATTCCTTTGCCTATATATATATATAAATAAATGTAATTTCCTTTTCTTTCGTAACACCTAAATTTCATAAAATACCAATTAAGAACAGATTTATTTGTAGTAATGTAAACAGTATTGTAAATGAATTTAATCGTAAATTTGAGGAAATGTTAAAAAAGATTTTGAATATCCTAAAATTTAAGTATAAAGATAGTAATATGTATTGGATTATTTTGAACAGTTATGAGATCAGAAATAAATTAATTAAAAAAGATATACAGAGTATCCAGACATATGATTTTGAGAATTTTTTCACAAATATTCCTATTGCAGGGTTAAATGATGTCCTTTTAAACATTGTCGATTTAATTATAGCTGATACTGATTTAGATTTTAATTTATTTAAATTATTATGCAAATTTTGTTTATATAACAACTATGTTTATACAGTTTCAAATATTTATTTACAGAATATTGGAATAGGAATGGGAACAAGTTATTCTTTAACGGCAGCTAACTTATTTTTATTTTTTTATGAATTGCAATTTTTTAGTGTCAATAAAGATGTTAATTTTCTGGCTTTCAGATACATTGACAATTTAATAATTTTGAACTGTGATCGTGATTTTGGGGGGATATCATGCAACATTTATCCCGATATGCTAGTCTTAAAAAAAAAAATATTGCTGTTTATTTTGATTTGAAAATAAAGATTTCAAATGGTATACACATGTCAATCTACAATAAACGGGATAAATTTAACTTTGAAGTTAACCAATTATTTAATTGTAGTTCAAATATCCACAAACGCGTTTACGTCAACATTATAATATGTAAGATTTTTCGCTATTAAAAACTCTGTTCGAATAATAATTTATTTTTAAAGAACTTTTTAATTTAACCACCATTTTATATTATACTAGGTTGAGAAAAAGTTCTGGGAAATTTGTGAAAGTTACTTTGTTATACGCAATTTAGCAACAAAAGCAACAAAGACTATTCTTTAAAGTAGAGACCATCCTAGTCCACGACTTTCTGAAAGCGTTCTGCCAGATTCCGTATTTGCTGGCTCGGTTTATCGCTGTTACCAGCACCTTTATCCTCATTAACCTTATCGACGGTTTTCAGTATCGTTAGGCCTTTTCTCCAATAATGCCGGGTCAACACACGCAAATTATACTGTTCAATAGGCATTTTGGAGCCAAAGTTCCTGAACTCCTATAAATATATCAGTAGTACCCCTATATACCATAAAAAACCGGGTAACTATTAGATTAAAAAATTCCCAGAATTTTTTGTTCAACATAATAAAAATAACATACCTTTGAATTTCATTAATATATATACTAGTTTTACAGACAGTCTTCATTTTTGAGTAGTTGCTATGCGATTGACAGTTAATGATTTGTATTACTTAAAGCCTTTTTTAGACGGTTTTACAAGGATATCTGCAATTGTGTGGCAACAGATATGGAACGAGTTTAGACAGATTATGGATCACTGGAAGTTGGTTATTGTTTTTTGTGGCAGTGTGGCTCGTATTTGGGTAAAATAATTTTATTGCTGTTTCAGTGTATATTACGCATACGTTTCAAATCAGTTGAATCTTCGAGATGTACTGTTTATTGTGGCGTCGGGTCCGGTGGGGGAGTGTTCGTGATATGCTTTCAATTGTTTATGCATTTGATTTATGCTTTGCGACACTCTGGCTGAAACCCACCGCCACAACTGAATAATAGTTTTTGTGAAATGTAATTAGTCTGAAACACTGCTGTGCTTTTTTAAAATGCCCACTGCTGACGAGGCCAGAGCTTTTTGGTTGTTATTTCTTTGTTTATTCTTGATCAGGTTATATTTGTTGAAATTTCTTAGATGTTTGTTGATAATTCTTATCTTATTTTAATTATGGTGCATGTTTGTGGGTCTGTCAAATGCATTTGATACATAATGTGCTATATATAATCTGTGTGGTTATTTGCAGCTTTAGCGCTTATCGCTTGGATTTTATTTTTAGTTTTTGTTTTAGTTTTAGTTTTAATATTTTTTGATCTTATATATAGGTATATATATATATATATATATACAGGGTGTTTGACAAAGGACCCCTAACTTTAAAAATCAATAACTCGGAAACGGTGATAGATAGAAACATGAAACCAGTGGTATGTTTAATAAAAAAATCGTAAGAATCTTATACATAAATCTCAAAATTTAGTTCAAAATTGCCGCGAAAGATGGCGCTGAGAGCGTTAAGAATCCTTGGGCGTGTTCAAGGTGAACGCGCGCCGTGCTCTCGAGCTCAGGAGACAGGAACATGGAGTGGGTCTTTATCGTAGATGGAATAAATGTTCAGTACGTTCAGGAAAGGATCTTGTATTTGATTAATGCTAATTATAAAGATAATCTGTTGCAAATAAAATATGAGCTAGACAGCTGAATGGATAGAGCATTGAACTCGAGACTAGGGTTATGGATTCGAATACTTCGCGCCCCAAATTGTGTTTACAATTTTTTCATTTTATTGGTACAGAAGCACATGTGAATTTTTATCTAGACTAGGATGCAGATCATATTTTACGGTGTTAAAATAAACATGGAAAATAAATTTAAATTAAAATGTAATATATGTACATTATTTTAACTAAAATATCTGAACACATATTTTCTAGAAGAGATAAAATATATGAGGTTTGTCGTCTAGTTTTGTAGTGAATAACGTATGATTAGAATGTTTATAAATTTTCTATTGAAAGTATAAGTAAGTATTTTGCCTATACTAGCGTGATTTTGAGTGTCATTTGTTTCGCATATTGTATGATGTATTTTGGTCTGTTATCCACACGGTGTTAAAATATGCAATCATAAAATAAGAAATATATATACTAAAACCTTCCCTGAAAAATTATCTAACTAACAATTTAAATTCCATTGAAATCCCTCCAGTATAGTAGATTACAAATAAATCTATGCTAATAAAAGAACAAATCGCTCTGTCTGTGTGTCTGTGTGCCTGTGTGCGATGGCTAGCAAAATCTACGGCACTTACGAGGTTCAAAATTTTGTGAGAATAGCCCAACGTCTCTCCAGATATACCTGGTTCTCAGAATTTCAAAATTCTAATTAACAGCTGAGTTATTAATTATCAACCGTCACTCACTTTCATTAAAAATTCATCTCAAACGGGAAAATCTCTGACGCATGCGCTGATACGCAAATAAAGAATGGAAATAAATATTTCGGCGGTATTTCGTCATTATTTATTAACTAACATCGTCCAAACCGCTTAGTAAAGATAAAAATAGAAGGCATGTTTCGAAAAATTGTACTCTTACGTCTCAAATGCTGCAATAAATTAAAAAATATATCGCAATTACTTCAAAGTGATACTTCACTGTATTCACTTGACACTTCAGTGTAGTGGTTCAGAAACATTTAAAGTCAGCTACATGGTAGTTCTCTATTATATTTGTAAGTTGATACTTGTTAGGAGAAGATAATTCATATGGGCGGCAAACAGACCGACCCGCGACTACTGCCGTGTTAAAGCAACCCGGAATTTGTAGCGCAATTTTGAATTTTTATTTAAAATTTTTAGATGAAAAAGTAATTACAAGTACATCATAAACTGTAGTACTGAAAAAGGAATAATAAAATTGCAAGAAAATACTACTATATAGATTTTAAAAAAGGTACTATACAGCAAACTGATTTTCTAATACGCCTGAGTAAAGCCAGTTTATAAAGGAATCGTGCAATAAAACTGAAAAAAACAGGTTTTAGCTCCCCCCCACCCCAAAAAAATGAAATTATGCTTTGATGAATTTAAAGAGCCTGCTTAAAACGGAATTTATCACAGGTAGTTACGTTTCCGTCTAAGCAGGTTTTATTGTATCTTACTTCTAGTGGGGGGTCCTGTATTCGAATTATTACGAGAACGGACAAACTCTTTGCACGCCAAGTTTGTATCATTTTATATCTTTAGAAAAAAAAAATGGCCGCTATCTAGCGAGAGTTTTTATAAGTGAAAGTAATGTTTTTATTTGTATAGATATTAAAAAAACCTCTTAAAATTGAAAGAAAAAATTAATTAAATCGATTGGACGATGTAAAATGTAGTTTATTATTATTATTATTATTCGATTAATTTATGTGTAATTTTGTTCTCAAACAATTCAGTTGATTTAAAATTAAGAATAATTAGAAACCCTTAAAATTGTAAAAAAAAAAAAATACAATTTTTTTTAAAAATTAAATACGTTGAACAATGAGATTTATTAAATGTAGTATTTCTTTTTTCATAATTTGATTAAATTTTGTGTAATTTTGGTTTTGTTTCTTTTATTAGAAACTCTTAAAATTGTAAAAAAAATCCAAAATCCAAAATTTCTTTTGATTAAATATGTTGAACAATGAGATTTGTTAAATGTAGTAATTTTTTTTTTTTTTGATATTTCGATTCACTTATATGTAATTTTTGTTTTGTTTTCTTTTAATAATTCAGTTATTTTAACGTTAACAATATTTGTTGTACGTAATTTATTTACTTATTTCCATACTGATTTACAAATGCGATTTTTTTTTAAACTTTAGATCCTTTAAAAGAAGAATGAAATACTTAGAATAGCAAAAATGAAATAATTAAAATTTCAACTTAGCCCTATCGAGTTTCGAACCACGGTACTTTCGTACAGTAAACTTAGGCGTTAAGTGACTACGCCACCCATGCGACGTCAGCTGCGGGTAAACAGAAGAAAAGAAGCATTAGGCGTAAACAACATTTTAACACTGATCCCCCCTCATCCAATAAACAGTCTTTTTCCGAGGGTTTTTCCCTGCAGAGGCGTGGCTGTTGCCATTCTTGGGTAAAGTCCATCGATAAAAAATATTTACACTCGTATTCACCAACTACTTCGACCCCGAGTTATACCGATAACCTCGGTAGAAAGCTCAGACGGTATGCATATTTAATCCTGATTGGACGTCTCCTTGATAATGCGCCATCAAATGTTATCGTGAATTTCATTTGAGCGTTCCACCGAGGTTTTCCAGGTCGAGGTAGAATGTGAATACGAGCATTACACAATTAAGGTTCCCTATCGAAGCAGAAAAGATTTCTTCTTTTCCTTTTTTTCGCGTCGGTTTCATTAATAAAAAAATGGATGATTATGTCCAAATTCTATAACATTTTAATGGATCGTAAATATAACTAAAAGCAAGCCCTTTTTAAAATTTCATAAAAAATATGCATATTTTAGAGGGTAAACGTTTAACCGAAATGTAAATCCTCTTTATGAGGCGTAAAGTGACCTGCCTTTGATGGTGTATTTGAAAGGGTTAAAATTCATATTTTTACAAACCGATTACACCATCGATTTGAAGAAGATTTCAGCTTTATAGGCATATTTTTGTTTTGTCAGTACATTTAAATTTGCATCTTGGGGAGATATTGCAATAAGGGAGAAAAACATTTTTCGGAAAAACCATCCTTTTTTAACTTTTTTTTCGAGGGGTTAATTGCGATATATCTTTTAATTGATTGCAGCATATGAAACGTAAGAGTACAATCTTTCGAAACATGCCTTCTATTTTTTTTTTTTTTTTTTTTTTTTTTTTTTTTTTTTTTTTTTTTTTTTTTACTAAGCGGTTTGGACGATGTTAGTTAATAAATAATGACAAAAATGACAAAATACCACCGAGATATTTTTTTCCATTCTTCATTTGCGTATCAGAGCCTTCAGCACATGCGTCAGAGATTTTCCCGTTCGAGATGAATTTTTAATGAAAATGAGTGGCGGTTGATAATTAATAACTCAGCTGTTAATTAGAATTTTGAAATTCTGAGAACCAGGTATATTTGGAGAGACTTTGGGCTATTCTCACAAAATATTGAACCTCGTACATGCCGTAGATTTTGCTAGCCATCGCACACAGACACTCTGACAGAGCGATTTGTTCTTTTATTAGCATAGATTTATTTGTAATCTACTATACTGCAGGGATTTCAATGGAATTTGAAATGTTAGATAATTTTTCAAGGAAGGTTTTAGGATATATATTTCTTATTTTATTATTGCATATTTTAACACCGTGTGGATAACAGACCAAAATACATCATAAAACATGAGAAACAAATGGCACTCAAAATCACGCTACTATAAGCAAAATAATTACTTATAATTTCAGTAGAAAATTTATAAACATTCTAATCATACGTTATTCACCACAAAACTAGACGACAAACCTCATATATTTTATCTCTTCTAGAAAATGTGCGTTCAGATATTTTAGTTATAATAATGTACATCTATTACATTTTATTTTTATAATATTTTCCATGTTGATTTCAACACCGTAAAATATGATCTGCATCTTAGTCTAGATAAAAATTCACATGTGCTTCTGTATTATTAAGATAAAGAAAATATCTTTATCAAAAATATCTTATTTATTATGAAAAATATAAAGCAACCAATAAAATGAAAAAATCATAAACACAATTTGGGGCGCGAAGTATTCGAATTCATAATCCCTAGTCTAGAGTTCAATGCTCTATCCATACAGCTGTCTAGCTCACCTTTCATTTGCAACAGACTATCTTTATAATTAGCATTAATTAAATCCATGATCCTTTCCTGAACGTACTGAACATTTATTCCATTTACGATAAAGACCCACTCCATGTCCCTGTCTCCTGAGCTCGAGCACGCGGGCGCATTCACCTTGAACACGCCCAAGGATTCTTAACGCTCTCAGCGCCATCTTTCGGGGCAATTTTGAACTAAATTTTGAGATTTATGTATAAGATTGTTTTTATTAAACATACCACTGGTTTCATGTTTCTATCTATCACCGTTTCCGAGTTATTGATTTTTTAAAGTTAGGAGTCCTTTGTGAAACACCCTGTATGTTTTACTTCGAATCTGTTGATTCTATGAGTAAAATGTACCAAATTCAAATCGTAAATGCAAATAAAAATATTTCCAGACATATCACTTTTTTATTTACATGTTATTCTGATATTCACATTCCTATTTTATTAAAAATGCAAATAAATATGGAAATTAAATGTTGTATCGCATCCTGGAAATATTAAAATAAAATATTTCAATATATATTTCCATTATATTAATATATAAATATATAAGTCAGATCACATTTCAAATATCTCCATCGAAATCTGTGTCTAGATAAACACATTCAAGACATTATACTACTTATTTAGTAATATATACACAATGTAATACATAGTACCAGAACACTCATCAATGAAATCGCTATCTCGTGATTTAATTAATTCAGATCAAATGTGTGAATCATTGATTTCGGTTTAATATGCATATGTAAACCTGCTTATGAGTATTCGATAATTAGATATTTTATGATATGTAGTATACCTTACATAAATGCAATTTTCATAACATGACAGGATTTATGCTGGATTATGTTCTATACATTAATATGGATACTGATAATATATAAATTAATGATCACGCAGCATTATATGAATTGTTATATTTGAAGTACATTTCGTTCCAATTTCAATGTCCAAACTAAAAAAATATTTTAGTTCCATTATAAGAGGACATTACGTTTAAATCGACAAGAAAAAAGTTTTTTTTTTTTTTTTTAGTAAAATAAAATTTAAATTGAAATATTTTAGTAAAAAGCATATTCAGATTCACCATCACCAAACGTTTTTCTAAAAATGTGATCTATGTTATATATAACATAAAAAAATTTAAATGTTTAAATTAATTTTATACAAATAGTTATTTTGCAGCTTACAACGACGATTTCATTGAAATGGACAATCAAATGACAATCAAGAAATTTTAATAATTTAAGACAGATGTCTTAAAACATTTATCTTTATAACATTTAAAATCGTTACGATTTCCGTCTTAAATTATATATATATATATATATATTATTGTTGAAAAAATACAACCTTTACGTAGACGGTAGAAGATTTTAATTAGATACCGGTTAAAAAAAATAATAATGATAAAAACGTGTATTGATACATTTCATATATACAGCTGCTGTGTTGTGCCTAATTCTAAATATATGCATAATTTATGACGGTTGTTTATAAAATTTCTTTTCTTAAAAATTAATGTATAGGATTTATGATTTGCTTAATTACTATTTAAATGATACGTGATAATATTTAACATTTTAAGCTTAATAATCTTTAACTGCTTAGCGAATGTTTAATATTTGAAATGCAAATGAATTCTTAATGAATAAATTATCTCTCAAGAAAAAAATTAAATTTCTTCATATGGTCTAGAAAGTAGACGGATAAGTGCTTACACTAACGTCCAAAAGTTCTTGTACGACTGGATTTTCGAAGTCCAGCATTAAAATAGGCAGATACAATGACAACACTAGTTTTCAAAATTAAACTTTTTGTCTGTTGCCGCTAATTCTGTGATTGATAATGTTCACTTATGACTTGTTTTTGTCAAATCTAACAGGAAATGTTTTGAGCAGCTCGAGATACATTGTTTTTTTATTTTTATCATTTAAGCATATATATTAATAGATAACAGGCGTATTTTATTGTGTTAAGATTAGTTTCTCAAGTTTCTGCGTCGTGAGTAGTTCAAATAGATGTTGTTTAAACAATCGAGATCATATTTGCTATATATGCAGAGAATATGTGTTTAACAAGTGTAGAAAAGTTATATCAGAGTTGGTGAAAAATACCTATTTTGAGTATTTTTGATGCTCTTGGATAAAAATGAGAAGTCTTGGACTCCCAATTGTGTTTGTAAATCGTGTGTGGAATATTTAAGATTTTGCAAAAATGGCAAAAGAAGTGCCTTTAAATTTGGAACACCGACTATTTGGCGAGAACCACGATATCATCTCGAATGCTGTTATTTTTGAAGCATGAACGTAAACGGTTTAAACAATAAACATCGAGCTAAATGACAGTACCCAAGTACAAGTTCTGTTCAACGTTCAGTGCAGCGTTCACCTGACTCTTCAGAGCCTAAAAATATATCTGAACCATTAAAACAAGACATTTAAGAACCAAGCTCATCACAAAATGATGCTGATTTTGGAGGTATGTCAAATGAGCCAAAATGGTTTTCCCAAAATAAGTTTTGTAAGAGATTTAAATCTTTCTACACAAGCTTCAGAATTATTAGCATCAAGATTAAAAGAAAAAAAATTAACTTTCCTCATATACTAAAATAAGTTTTTATCGTGAAAGAGATACAGAATTACGGCGTTATTTTTTAGAAGAAAACGGTATTACCTTTTGTTCAGAAATCAAAAACTTGTTGATAAAAATGGGCTTGAAACAATACGAACCAAACGACTGGAGTTTATTCATTGACAGCTCAAAACGTAGTTTAAAATGTATTCTATTACATAATGGAAATAAATACGCTGGGGTACCTATGCCCAAAGTACAAAGTTAAGGGACGAATATTGTCACATTTCGCTAGTCTTGAACAAAATAATATACAATGACCGTAAGTGGCAAATTTGTGTCGATTTAAAAATGGTCAGCTTTCTTCTCGGTCAACAAAGTGGTTACACCAAGTTTCCCTGTTTTATATGTCTTTGGGACAGTAGAGCTAAACAAGAGCATTGGGTAAGTAAAAACTGGCCCTTGACAGACAATATGGTGCCTCGAAAGCACAATATAGTCCACAATTCATTAGTAGCTCGTGACAAAATTATCCTTCCACCATTACATATAAAACTTGGCATCATGAAACAGTTTGTAAAATCACTAGATAAAGACGGGAACTGCTTTTCTTGCATTTGCCTAAAATTACCTCAGCTCACTATGGAAAAGATTAAAGCCGGTATTTTTCATGGCCCCCAAATCAGACAAGTTACGAAAGATACTCAATTTAGAAATTCTATGACTGTGTTAGAACTAAAGGCTTGGACAGCTTTCGTCTCTGTGGTGCAGAATTTTCTCGGAAATAAAAAAATCTGAAAATTATATTGAACTTGTACAAGACCTTCTGCTACAATTAAAAAATATTGGGTGCAATATGAGCATAAAACTCCACTTCCTCCATGGTCACGTGGTCAGGTTTCCGGAAAATTTAGGAAATATGAGCGAAGAGCAGGGAGAGCGTATGCATCAGGACTTGTCATGGAAGAGCGCTATCAGCGTTTCTGTGATACAAATATGATGTCTGAGTATTGTTGGTCTCTGATACGTCATTTTCCAAAGTCTACACATCGAAGAAGAGCTTTAAAACGAAGTTTTTTAGAACTCAATGATTAATTATTTTTTTAGCAAAGTTTTTCTTAGTAAATACATGTTTTTTTCTGTTTAATACATACATAGCTGAAACTCAGAAACTAGAGCTGATTAAAATATTCTAATTATACTTTTGAAAATAGCATATCATATGTAGTCAGCAACAGCTAAAATATTTTAGGCAACAGCTGTACTGTAAACTAGTGTAATCATAGTGTATATGAATGTTAGTATCGAATCTTAAGAAATCGTACGCCAAAGATATGGACAATCATTTTTATTAAAATGCAGTAAAACCTACGTTCAAAAATTCACTAATAATACATGAAAAGCTGCAAACAGCTGTTTTGGAACTAATAGCGAGATTCTTCTTCAGTGCAAGATAGGGTAAAAGGAACAGCGTGCTAGAAAAAGCAAGGCTGACCAAAATGATGGGCAGAGACGCGCTGGCTTATATACCATATGCGGGTAGCGAAGGCGCCAAAAACAACCAATGAGAGAGAAGCAGTGGAAATGACTGGGTGGAGAAGTACGACATCTACCGGAGAAGGAGAGAAAAAGATACCAAAGAAGGGGAAATTAAATAAATGCTTTCCAAATATTTGGAAAATCAGGAGTACTAGATAAGTCATTGACTAAAGAGGGAGAATTTTTAATGATGTGGTAAGCTTCCCAAAAAACAAGATCAACGATAGAAGAACATTTTTGGATAATGATGGCTGAGGAAAAATCGAATCTATGTTGAGAAGACCAAGAATGTTGATCAATAGAAGAACGTTTGAGCTCCTGATTTTTAACATAAACTTCATGCTCTTTTAACCGAAATCTAAGAGCACATTTAGTCTGGCCAATATAAGAAAGGCCACACTGGCAACATATATGGTAAATATCCCAGTCATCTAGGCGATCGACGGGGTGTTTGATATTTGAAAAAGTAATTTTATTAACAGGATAAAAAATAACATTAAATTCAAACCTTCTTAAGATTTTAGCAACTTGCTAACTGATTTTAGGGAAAAATGGTAGCACAACTGAAGTATTAGAGTTGGAGTTAGAATGCTTTTCAGAATGGACGGATTTCGTTAATTTCTTATAAATAGAATCAATAATATTAGAGGAATAACTACGATCAACAGCAATAGCTTTGAGGTAATTAAGTTCAGCACTAAGTAACTGAGGAGTGGAACAAATATTGGTAGACCGAAAAACAAAAAGTATTGAAAGCAGAGAATTTCTGGTTAGGGTGATGAGAAAAATACCTGTTAGGTGGGAGACTGACAGCAAAAGGTATACGAAAGACGGTAGTCTGAAAGCCATTTTCACAACGAATAACAAGGACATCCAGGAAAAAAAGACAGTTATTAGTCTCAATTTCAGAGGTAAATTGAATGCAGGGATAAAAGGAATTCATATTAGAGAGAATATGATTAATATCCGAATTCATTTCAACCAGGATTTAAGGGGACAAGGGACCTTAAATTCCTTATTTTTTTTTTTTTTTTTTTTTGTAAATTTCACCTAAATATTATTCAAGGGTACATTATATGCATTAGGGCATGCATTTAGCACAAAAAAAAATATTTTTGAGAAAAAATGGAATTTTACGCGTCGTCTTAGAAATCTTCGAAACAAAACCTGCTCAACCCTGCGTCTTCCATATCAATGAAAATCCCCAATATTTTTTATAAACGTTTGTTTTATATATATATAAATAAAATAGAGCCTCGAATTTTAAATATTTGAATTTATAGGTAAAAAAAAAAAAAAAAAAAAAAAAAAAAAAAAAAAAAAAAAAAATTTTGAAACTTTTTCGAAAATTTTTCAAAAATTTTCAATTTTTCAATTTTTTAAAAACTTTAACGCGTAAAATTCCATTTTTTTCTCAAAAATATTTTTTTTTGTGCTAAATGCATTCCATAATGCATATAATGTACCCCTGAATAATATTTAAGATAAAATTTGCAAAATAATAATAATAATAATAATAATAATGAAAATTTTTGAATTTTTTTAGAAAAAATTTTAAAATTTTATTTTTTTTTTAATTTATTTTTTTTTATTTTTTTTTTTACCTTTTAATTGAAATATATAAAATTCGATGCTCTATTTTATTTATATATATAAATCAAACTTTTATAAAAAAAATATTGGGATTTTCATTGATATGGTATGCACAGAGTTTCGAAGGTTTCTAATACGATGCGTAAAATTTCATTTTTTTCTCAAAAATATTTTTTTTTTTTTAAATTTTTATTTAATTTAATTTAATTTTATTTTATTTTGTGATAAATGCATGCCATATTTAAGGTGAAACTTACAAAAAAAAAAAATAATTAAGGTCACTTGTCCTCTTAAACATCATCAACAAAACGATGGTGGAGCGGAAAATTTAAAATTTCAAAAAGTTTGACCACAAAACATTGCATATAAATATCGCATAAAATTGGAGTAATAAAATTACCCATAGCGAAACCGTCAATCATACGGAAGAAGTTGCCATTGAAAACAAAAGTATTTTGCGACAAGCAAGAGCGAGTCAGAAGAATAAGCTACTCGATTTCAAAATAAGAGAAATGGAATTGACAAAGCCTTTTCTAAAGCCTCCTCAACCGGAATGTTTGTAAATAATGGTTTAACATCAAAAGAAGCCATAATGTGACCTTGTGGCTTAAAATTATGAAGTTTTTTAACAAAATCAAATGAATTCTTAACAGTGAAAGAGTTACTGCTCAAAAGTGGGGAAAAACAGAAACTAAATATTTGGCAAGCTTATAAGAAGCTCTACCGTTACAAGAGACAATAGGTCGAAGAGGAATGTCAGGTTTACGGACCTTAAGTAAAGCATAAAACCTGGCACAATGCGCAATAGACGGAATACGAGGCTTCTTAAAGTTAGCAGGAATAATGGAAGAAGACTTAATGGAGTTAATTTCTCTAGAGTTCACAACATTAATTTAGTTCATAAATTAATTAAGGGGTCTTGTACCTTTTAAACGCGTCGAAAATTAACGAAAATCTTCAACGTTTGAACTAGTCTATCTTCAAAACCTTTTTATGTATAAACATGAAATTTTGGATATTGATTAAACAGATTGTCGTTTGTAATATACTACCAACAGAAATTTATTAACCCTTTACAGAATTTGTGTATTGTTGAAATCAAAATAGCTCTTTTTTTTACCCCATAAGTCATTGCGCGCATGATATCTTGAGAAAGTATGTATGGATTGTCATGAAATTTGGTAAATGTACTAAACAAATATGTGTGTTTAAAATGATCTACTTTTTAGTATTTACAATGGTAATATTTTTAGTTATGACTATTTTTATTCATTAAAAATACAAAATTTTTATTTTTTTTTAAGAAAATATTTTTTTATATATAGTTAATGAAATAATTTTAGCCTAAGAGTAGATCATTTTAAACACACATATATGTTTAGTATCTTTACCGAATTTCATGCCAATCCATACATACTTTGTCAAGATATCATGCGCGCAATGACTTATGGGGTAAAAAAAGAGCTATTTTGATTTTAACAATACACAAATTCTGTAAAGGGTTAATAAATTTCCAATGGTAGTATATTACAAAACACAATCTGTTTAATCAATATCCAAAATTTTATGTATATACATAAAAAGGCTTTGAAGATAGACTAATTCAAACTTTGAAGTTTTTAGTTAATTTTCGACGCGTTTAAAAGGTACAAGACCCCTTAATGATGATCCGTATGTGGATATCCACAAAGACCCTTCCACTAGTGAAATTAACTCCATTAAGTCTGCCATCAAGTCTGCTTCCATTATTCCTGCTAAATCTAAGAAGTCTCTTATTCTGTCTATTGCGCATTGTGCAGGGTTTTATGCTTTACTTAAGGTCCATAAACCTGACATTCCTTTTCAACCTATTGTCTCTAGTATCGGTACAGCTTCTCATAAGATTGTCAAATATTTAGTTTCTGTTTTTTCTCCACTTTTGAGCAGTAACTCTTTCACTGTTAATAATTCATTTGATTTTGTAAAAAACTTAAAAAGTTTAAGCCGCAGGGTCATATGATGGTTTTTTTATGTTAAAACAATATTTACAAACGTTCCGGTCGAGGGGACTTTGGATTGCTTCAAGAAATAGTTTTGTCAATTCAATTTCTGTTATTTTGAAATCGAGGAGATTATTCTTCTCACTTGCGCTTGCTTGTCGCAAAATACTTTTGTTTTCAATGGTAATTTCTTTCGTATGATTGGCGGTTTGGGTATGGGTAATCCTCTTAGTCCAATTTTATGCAATATTTATATGCACTATTTTGAGGTCAAACTTTTTGAAATATTAAATTTTCCGTTTTATGTTCGTTATGTTGATAATGTTTATGTCCTGGTTGAAATAAATTCAGATATTAATCATATTCTCTCTATTATGAATTCAATAGATCCCTGCATTCAATTTACCTCTGAAATTGAGACCAATAACTGTCTTTCTTTCCTGGATGTTCTTGTTATTCGTTGTGAAAATGGTTTTCAGACTACCGTCTTTCGTATACCTTTTGCTGTCAGTCTCCCACCTCACAGGTATTCTTCTCATCCCCCTAACCAGAAATTCGCTGATTTCAATACTTTTGTTTTTCGGGCTACCAATATTTGTTCCACTCCTCAGTTACTTAGTGCTGAACTTAATTACCTCAAAGCTATTGCTGTTGATCGTAGTTATTCCTCTAATTTCATTGATTAAATTTACAGAAAATTGACGAAATCCGTCCATTCTGAAAAGCATTCTAATTCCAAATCTAATACTTCAGTTGTGTTACCATTTTTCCCTAAAATCAGTTAGCAAGTTGCTAAAATCTTAAGAAGGTTTGAATTTAATGTTATTTTTTCTCCTGTTAATAAAATTACTTTTTAAAATCTCAAACACCCCGTCGATCTCCTAGATAACTGGGGTACTTACCAAATCTCTTGCCAGTGTGGCCTTTCTTATATTGGCCAGACTAAACGTGCTATTAGATTTCGTTTAAAAGATCATGAAGGTTATGTTAAAAAACAGGAGTTCAAACGTTCTTCTATTGCTCAGCATTCTTGGTCTTCTCAACATAGGTTCCGTTTTTCCTCAGCCATCATTATCCAAAAATGTTCGCCTAACCTTGATCTTGTTTTTTTGCGGAAGCTTACCACATTATTAAAAATTCTCACTCTTTAGTCAATGACTTATCTATTACTCCTGATTTTCCAAGTATTTGGAAAGCATTAATTTAATTTCCCTTTTCTGGTTTCTTTTTCTCTCCTTCTCCGGTAGATGTCGCTACTTGTCCACCCAGTCATTTCCACTGCTTTTCTTTCATTGGGTGTTTTTGACGATTTCGCTATCCGCACAGGGTATATAAGCTAACGCGTCTCTGTCTATCATTTTGCACAGCCTTCCTTTTTCTAGCACGGTGTTCCTTTTACCCTATCTTGTTCTGAAGAAGAATCTCGCTAGTAGATTCGAAACAGCTGTTTGCTGCTTTTCATGTATTATTTGTGCATTTTTCAAAGTTGGTTCTACTGCTTTTTAATATTGTTGCACAAAGGCTTTATTTGCTGTTTTTACATCATTTTTATATTAAAGAAATTGTCACTTATAGAAGAATAAGAGAAAATCAGGAAAATTCAATCTTTCTACACTTCGCATGTAATAATTGTGATGATTTTTAATTTTCGATTATTGTTTCCATTTTCGTTCGCAATACCCAGGAGATCGAGCAATGTTTTGGAGAAGTCTTGTTCATCTATTCATTAACCGTGGTCGGCCGGATGGATGGGAATGGGATTGGATGGACGTGACGTTCAACCACTGTGGAATCAGTTTTCGTCAGAAGAGTCTGTGTCTAAAAGACATGTTAAAAGACAATTACTTGTTACAACACTTGCTGGAGAACACATTCTAGCTCTTTCGGAGAGAAGAAGGTGATTGTGATTGTGATTGATTGTTGACGGCCAATTATCTACACGAGGGATATGGGCCCCTAGGGGAAGTGCCTTCCGTGGAGGTCTTTCTAAGGGAACCTAATCCGTATTAACGCATGGAAATCCACGGTTCGAAGAAAACCACGAAAACTCCGAACGATTAGGCCGACGGGCGCGATTGGGTTCGAACCCAGCACCTCCCGTCTACCAGCTTCGAGAGCAGAACCTCTCAGCCACTGGTGGGGCCTACAGAAGAAGGAGAAACCATACAGTACTTCAGCTTCTTTCACATCTTTTTATCGCTTCAGGGTTAAGAATATCTGCTACTAACGTGCAAAGACATTTTCAGAATTCTAGTCTTTATGTAAGACCGTCTGTTGCATGTGCGTCCCACTGGACCGACGACAAAGGAATGTCTGGTTATGTTAGGCAAAGAAACATGTTTCCTGTTCCAGACAGCATTGGGCTTCAGTACTTTTCATATGACTCCAAGCGATTCAGGACGTCTGCTGATCTGGAGGGAAAAACACACCAGATTGAAGCAATCCAACATTGCTGAAAGACAGAGTTACATTAGTGGTGAAATTTATACACGAATTTTTTTCTTAAAGCCTACATATATTTCTTGAAAAAGCTCATAACCAATGTAAAGTTAATCTGTTAAAGATTAGTTATACGCAAGTTTTCTTTCCCGTATTGATATTTGCTTATTAGAATATACTGTGATGGAGCAATAGTATAATACATTAGTGTGCTCAGAAAATGAAAAGAATTCAGTCTCGGATATAGGATTTTTAAACCTAAGATTGACTATCATAAAACGCATATGCGCGCGTGCGCACATACACACACACACACACACACCAACACACACACACATATATATATATATGTGTGTGTTAATATATATATAGCAGAAAATGTGTTCATCAGTAGGATGTCAAAAATCTAGAAAATTACACTTATTAACACATCAATTATATAAAACATTTTCGTTAGTATTTTACAAATATTTTTCACATTTTGAAACTTATTTTCTTGTAAATTATGTGTATTTACGGAATATTATACAAACAGTTAATTTTTGACAAAGTATATATATTTTAAACGTTTCAGAGCTTTTACATATAAATCATAAGTAATTAATATTATTTTAAGCGTGAGGAATCAGTAATATTTTTTTTATGCAGAAGGTATACTTATATACCTCCGTTACATATTGCCTTTATTTTTATTATTATTATAATAAATTATTCTGTGAATGCAATAAATATGTTATTTATTCAATGGAGTATATTGCTATTTGTCAAAATTTGCATTATAAGGAAATTTTATTTTATTAAAGCAATTTTTATTTCAAAATTATGTTTGAAGTACTGTTGAAAGTCTTTATCACATTCTCCGTTACAATTGATTTCAGCACAACAACTTCGAAAAGAATGATATTGAAAATATTGAGAGGAAGTAGACATCTCTTTTTAATTTCAGTTATTAACCATAAATGTGCACATAGTCATTTGTCATTCCTATGCAATATACTAAAAGAAATAAATATGGTAATGAACTTTTAGTATCCCCCGTTCATAAGTTAATACAAAACATTAATTAAATGTCAAATATAAGCTTTTAAATACACTGATCAAAACAATTAAAGGCTATCGAGGTTGTGGATGGATCTTGCGGCTGGGGAATTGTTTAGATGTTTGATATATGATCGACAGAATTAGTAGACTACATGAAAAAATATTTCAAAGGTTTAACAGAAAAAAAAATTGATGCATTGAGCATTTGGGTACAGAATGAAAAAAACCACAAATTGCCGTATCAAAAAAGAAAAAAAAAAAACGAATAAAAAAGGTAATTCTTTCAAACATAATAAGGGTGTTCATTGTAGGTGGTATGGTTTCCCCGGATGGCCAGAAACGTTGAACACATTTCAGGCATGGAGTCAATGATTCTATTAATGAGAAGCTGAGGTATTTTGTCCCACTCCTCCATAATAGAATTTTCCAGTTCTTAGCTAGATTGTGGGGGTGGTAGTCGGCCAGAAACCCGTCTGCTCAGAATGTCAAAAACAGTCTGTACTGCATCATATCCAGAGAACATGCTGGCCATTCCAGTCGTAGGATTCATTCTGAGAAAACGAAATCATACATCAAGTGAGCATGATGTGGCCTGAAATTGTTGTCCATTAACATAAAGTCATCTCCAATTGCAGCAGCGTAAGGGACTACAATAGGTCTGAGGATCTCATCTGTATATAACTGACCGATCAGAACACCATTTCGAATAATGTGTAGGTCTATGCCCCCATCAATGGAGATGCCAGTATAGACGCCACTCCCACAACGACAGAAATCTCCCTTGTACGAACGTAGGATTTTTTCTAGTACCACGTTCCCTAAAGATAAAAATACGCCTATTATTAAGATGAACTGAAAAATGGGACTCGTCATAAAAAATAATATTTCGGCTTTCATTTCTTCTCTATTTAAATTTATATGTTGCCACTTCTATGTGTACGCCACGGTCCCTTGCCGTTAATGTAACACATATCATTTGTCTGCGAGTATGAAGACATATAGCATGGAGCCGGATTCGGACAGTTTGAGTTGAAAATGTAGTACCAGTACCCTAGGGAAGATGTTGTTGCAAAAGAAGTTGCATTCATATTTTTGTGTCTCTGAGCCATTAGCGTTGAATATCGATATTTAATGGGCGTTGTTGCACGTTTATTACCAAGTCCTGGTCTTCGGCCTGCATTTCCAGCCTCCAAAAACTTTTACAGATCTTAGAAATCGCACTTTGTGAAACTCCAGTGCCTTCTACTTCTTCGGCTTGTGCTTCGCTCCCTCTATCCGACCATCAACTCTCCAGGCTACTGATTCGGGTAAATAACGTCGTATAGTCCTCGCACTCATCGAAATTTACGTATCCAAAGTTTGAAAATGAGAAAAAATTGCATTTGTGAATCTTGTCTTCCATTTTCTGCAATAAAATTTCGCTTATACCGCACTGTAAAAAACTGTAGAATTACTAAATTTTTTCTATGAAACTGGGATTCCTAGAACATTTTATGTAGGGGCAACAACAGAAATTCCTGTAACAGCGTCTTTTACAGGAATTTTTCTTGTTGCCGTTAAATGAAAAGTTCTAGGAATTTCAGTTTCCTAGACAAACTTTAGTAACTTTACAGATTTTTTTTATAGCGCGTTATTTTATAAAAGACTTACAATAACATTAAATTGTTTTGAGCAGTGTAGTATACATGAGCCTTTTTTTAGATATTTATTTTGTTTCATATTCTACCCTAATTAATTATGGTATTATGAAACAAAACATAGCATACTTGTACACCCATAATGCGTATCACCCATTACAATATTGTGAAGGAAATGTTATGCCAATTCTTAATAAAATAAATTAATATTTTCGCTATTTAAGTTAATGTCATGTACACTTATTTAGGCCTATGGAATAAATTCAATCAATATATATATATATTTATACCATTACTAGTACGATTTACATTTTTAGTAATTTTTTTATTTTATTTTTACGTTGTGTTTAAATAGATACTTTTAAATTTCTACCTATACATTGTTCTCTCCTTTGACTTCTGATTATTTATCTTATCGTATAGTGCAGCTTAGATTGTTAAAAACATTTATTAAATCGTCAGCAAAATTATTCTTCTTTCCGATACAATTTTTCATTTGATACAGATAAATCTAATAAAATGTTACTCAGAATCATTACTGTTTTCTAACTAAATTATTGCATTTTTTTATTTTATATCTTGGGAATACAAAAAGTTTTGATATAAATTTAATATATTTCTTTTTTTTAATGTTTAATATTACATCTAAGAATGCTATATAAAATTGTATAAATGTTGTTGTAAAAATTGTACACAGGGGGATAATTTTATACAGCGAAAAACAGAGATACAATATAAATTACTAAATGTTTGTCTTTTAAAATGAAAATAAAATGTTGCTACTTTCTTTAAAAAACCAAAACCAATCTAATGTTTATGTTAGGGGCTTTTAAATTTTAAAGATCTCCACAGAGAATTCCAAGTAATAAAATTATTCAGAATTTACAGTACCTCTATAAAATATAAATCTACACATGAATAGTTTGTTAAAGAAAGACAAAAGCTTGATTTTGTAAAGAAAGACAAAAGCTTGATTTTTTATAATGTATTTTTTTTCAGTGTTTCAGTTTTATGTGTTTTGAATTAAGCCCAGCTAAAAAACTATTATAACTATTACAGCTTTTAAAAACTAGTGAATCCAAGAAGCGTTCTCCGTTTTTTAGAACTTAAGCAGAAACCATTATTTTTTAACGTAATCTTCAAAATATTTATTACATTTATATACATTTCAGCTTGCCTAATACAATGATGGAACAGTGTAGAAGCAGAGAATCAATTGACACCGCAAAATATTACTAGTATTCTTCATCTAACTTCAGGACACATTTCCTGCGATTTTTGAAGTCGATGATTTCTATAAAAATTTACTGATGACAATCCCCCAGCTGCTGCGTCACTGTTTCATCACTGCTGATAGTAACACCAAAAAGCATTTTTATATGAAAAATTATAATATTATATGTATATATATATATATATATATATATATATATATATATATATATATATATATATTAAAAGCAATACCATAGTATTAGCAACATGCCGCATATAAGAGGCAAAAAAACTATAAAGACATCGCTACTTAGAGCAGATTTTTTATTTTGATAATATTTGTGGTTTAAGAGTGTAGTTAGGCGATGTCTATTAAATTTTTCATTTTATGTTTTATTTGTTAGCGAAGTTTTAATGTCGTTATGACACATTACCCGTAAACAATTGCTGAACTACTTGAAAACGGGTTATTATTTCATATTCGCCAAACACTCGATAGAGATATGCCTGTAGAGGTATACTGTATACTGTAAAGTCTAGTAGAGGTATACTGTAATGTCTGAATAATTTTATGACTTGGAATCCTCTTTGGGGATCTTTAAAATATAAAAGTCTCTAACATAAACATTAGAATGTTTTTTTTTTTTTTTTTTTTTTTTTTTTTTTTTAAGAAAGTAGCAACGTTTCCTTTCCATTTAAAAAGACAAACATTTAGTAATTTATATTGTAGCTCTGTTTTTCGCTGTATAAAATTATCCCACTGTGTACAATTTTTACTGCAACATTTATACAATTCTATATACAATTCTTAGATGAAATAGTAAACCAAAAAAAAAAAGTAATAATTTACTGTGTTTAAGATGAGACTTTCTTTTGAAGATTTTAACAAATAACTGATTTTCTTTTTTTATGACTTATTTTGATATACGCTTGCATCATACTTTATAAAGGCTGATGTAATTTTTATGTGTGTTGATATTGTTTATAAAAAGATACTTAGAATTTTAATAGATAACACCTTTTAAAAAGTATTTAATTAATAAAGAATTATATTTTATTTCCTTTTTAAATGATAAAGCGCTTAATGTACTAAAATGTAAGGCTTATTTAATAAGGTATTTTTGGAATAATAAATAATACAATTATACAAAACCTTAATATTTCTACCCACGTCAAAGTGAAAATACAGGTAACTCACATAAATTAACCGATTTTTATCGAAACACCGTTGTATACAATATGCACAAAACAAATCCCTAATATAATGCATCATGCATGTCGTATGATTAACATTAAAAATGAAACATTTAATGTATAATATCCTGAATTATCATAATTGAGTGAGAAATGATCTATCATGTTTTCCCAAAAACATTGCATTAATGTTCTGAGAGTTGTCGAATTGAAATATCTTGTTTTAAAATATATTACAAATGTATGATTAATTGTTCTTGAATTCGATTTACCTCTTCTGAAATATCCCACAGCATATCTTAGAGCAGCGATTCAGCAAAGTAAAATAAAAAAAATGAAAGATATGAAGACGTCGGAAGCTGGAAATTTTCTAAAAGCAGAGACGAATTTTATTGTTATAAAACCCTTGAAAATAATTATCACTTGGAATGCTTCTTATCATGCTTCTATTACACATTTTAACGATTTTTTTCATAAAGTATCCGATGCGAATAGTATTGTAATCTAATAGAATTTCTCGCATACAACGTATGGAAAATTCGGTAACAAATATTAGATATAAAATATGAAAACGAGAAGCTCCAGTTTCAACGAAGATTTGCAAAGTTAATTTTTGCACCTCATCTACTATTGGCGGGCTATCGCGATTTACAGCAAAATCTTAAAATATACGTATCTCCACACATCATGATTATGTCAAGTTTGAAGAAATTCCAACACTAAAGATAGACTGTTTCACTCTGTCAGTAGGAAGCGAAAAGAAATTTTAACTTTAAATACCTATGCCAAACATTTATGAAACAAGTAAACACGTATAGAAAAATTACCTGAACCCTTACAAAAATAGTTTATAGAGCTGTATAGAGCTCTATAGAATTCTTTACAAGTTCTATAGAATAGACTTTCTATAGAATACTTTTCCTAAAGAGTTTTGAAAAGTTCTATAGAATACTTTTTCTAAAGAAAATGTTTCTATAGAATTCGTTAGAATTTTTTCTATAGAACAGTTTTTCTATACAGCGCTATAAAACTTATAGAAGTTCTATAGACAAATGATTCTATAGAATTTTTTAAAATAAAAACATATTTTTCGGTCTTTTAAAAGTTATATTTACTAATTTATCAACACATACATATTAAATAATAGTAATAATTATTTTTGTGATACATTAGTTTTATATAATAGTAGTCCATAGATTTAATCTATACTCCTATTATAAAGAGGAAAAAATTGTTTATTTGTCGGAGGTAAGCTCTGGAACTACCGAACCGATTCCAAAAGTAATGGTATAAAAATGATGGTGTGAGTCCAACTTAGAACATAGGCTATATCTTATGTCGGTGCCACTACCTCAAAGGGGGTGTAGGAGCAAAAAACGTTCTAAAAATGCGATTTTAGCGTTACTAAAGGGCCTAGAAATATGAAATTTTGAGTATTAGTTACTTATAAGATATAAATGATGTCTAAGAACAGTTCTTAAACAATTCGAAATTTAAAAGGGGTGAAAATGCACAAAAATCGTTCTAAAAAACGTTCTAAATGGTAGTTTCCACACAAACTCAGAAAATACCAAACCGATTTAAAAAATATTGGTGTCAAAATGATGGTGACAACGCTTGCTCTAAGATAGGCTATGTTTTATGCCAGTGTCACTACCCCAAAGGGGGTGCAGGAGCGAAAAACGTTCTAAAAATGCGATTTATGTGTTACTGAAGGGCCTAGAAATATGAAATTTGAAATATTAGTTACTTATAAGATATAAAAGATGTCTAAGAACAGTTCTTAAAAAAATCGAAATTTAAAAGGGGTGAAAATGCACAAAAAGCGTTCTAAAAAACGTTCTAAATGGTAGTTTCTACACAATCTCAGGAAATACCAAACCGATTTAAAAAATATTGGTGTCTTAATGATGGTGACAACGCTTGCTCCAAGATAGGCTATGTTTTATGTCGGTGTCACTACCCCAAAGGTGGTGCAGGAGCAAAAAACGAAACGTTCTAAAAATGCGATTTATGTGTTACTGAAAGGCTTAGAAATGTGAAATTTGAAATATTAGCTACTTATTAGATATAAAGGATTTCTAAGAACAGTTCTTAAACAATTCGAAATTTGAGAGGGGTGAAAATGCGCGAAAATCGTTCTAAAAAACGTTCTAAATGGGGGTTTCTACACAATATCAGGAAATACCAAACCGATTTTTAAAAAAATGGTGTCGAAATAAGGGTGTCAAAATGACGGTGACAACCATTGCTCCAACATAGGCTATGTTTTATGTCAGTGCCACTACCCGAAAGGGGGTGCAGGAGCAAAAAACGTTCTAAAAATGCGATTTTTGCGTTACCGAAGAGCCTAGAAATATGAAATTTGAAATATTAAGTACTTATTAGATATAAAGGATTTCTAAGAACAGTTCTGAAACAATTCGAAATTTAAAAGGGGTGAAAATGCGCGAAAAGCGTTCTAAAAAACGTTCTAATGGTGGTTTCTACACAATCTCAGGAAATACCAAACCGATCTAAAAAAGTAATGGCGCAAAATGATGGTGACAACCTTTGCTCCAACATAGGCGATGTTTTATGTCGGTGCCACTACCCCAAAGAGGGTGCAGGAGAAAAACGTTCTAAATTGCGGCTTTTGCGTTAAGGAAGGGCCTAGAATCGAGAAATTTGGAATGGTAGTTGGTTATAAGATATCAATGATCTCTAAGGACATTTCCTAAAAAAAAAATCGAAATTTAAAAGGGGATCAAAATGCGTAAAAAGCGTTGTAAAAAACTTTCTAAATTGCGATTTCTATGCAATCTCAGGAAGTACTGAACCGATTTCAAATATAATGGTGTAAAAATGATGGTGACAGATATTGCTCCAAGATAGGCTATATTTTATTTTTTTTCCACTACCCCAGAGGAGATGCAGGAGAAAAATGCGCGAAAAGCGTTCTAAAAACGTTCTAAATGCCGATTTGTCGGCAATATCTCAGGAAGAATGAATCTGATTTCAAACGTAATAGTAGGAAATTGATGCTGACAACCTCTGCTCTAACATAGACACTATTTTATGTCGTTATCACTATCACCAAGACGTTCCAGGAGCAAAAAAGCGTTCTAAATTTCGATTTTTGTGATTGGTAGAGGCTAGCAACTTAAAATTAGGCAAGATACATATTTATTAGATATAAATGATCTTTAAGAACAGTTTCGAAAAAAATGGAAATTTAAAAAGGGGTGAAAATGCGCGAAAAGCGTCCTAAAAACGTTCTAAATTGCGATTTCTACTCAATCTAACGAAATACCAAAGCTATTTCAAAAGTAATGGTTGCAAATAAATGGTGACAGTCCCTGCTATAACATATGTTATATCTTATGTTGCTGTCACTACCATCTGAGGCTGAGGGTTGCAAAAGCAAAACATGTTCTAATTTGCTTTTTTTGCACAACTGAGGGGTCTAACACTTTGAAGTATGGCATGGTATTTACGTACAAGATGCAACTGCTTTCTAAGAACAGTCGAAAGAAAATTCCAAATTTAAAAAAATGAAGTGAGTGAAAAGCGTTATAAATTACAATTTTTAAGCAAACTTATAAATTACCAAACCGATTAAAAAAATGATGATGACAAATTTTGGTGATAGAATCTGCTCAAACATAAGCTATATTTTATGTCTGTTCCACTACCACCAGAGGGTTGCAGGAGCTAAAAACTTTCTAAATTGCGATTTCTGTGATACTGAAAAGGCTAGAAACTTTAAATATGACATGGTAGTTACTTATAAAATATAAATGCCCTCGAAGTAACGTCGAAAATAAATTCGAATTAAAAAGGGGTGAAGCGAAGGGGAGGTGCGAAAAGCATTCTAAAAAAGTTCTAAATTACGATTCTATGCAATTTGAGGGAATATAAACCGATTATAAAAGTAATAGTTGCAAATCAATGGTAACAGTCTCTGATCCTACACAGGCTATATTTTATGCCGATAATTCTACCACTTGGGGTTCACAGGAACAACAAACGTTCTAAAAAAGGGCTTTAAAAGCTTTTTAAATTACGTTTCTGTGGAATATTAGGAAATAACAAACCCATTTAAAAATTAATGTTGGCAAATTAATGGTGACAGTTCCTGTTTCAACATAGCCCTTTATGTTGGGAGAGGTGGTAGGACTTGGGATTCGACATGATGGTTAATTTTAAGATGTAAGAAGATGGTTTCTAAAAAATTCAAAACTTCAAATGAATACTGAAATGAGCGTATTAATTGAGCATAAAATTTCAAAATATTTTTTAAATTATCATTTATTTAGTTTTACTTCATTTTAATAATTTAAGTCTCATTTCTGTCTACTGCAGTGTAATAATGATGTTTAATCAAACTGTGTTTTAAATAGTAATTTTTGAATTATTCCTAAAAGTAATAAGTACCTTTTAATAAAAAAAAAAAAACTTTTAATAAAATAAAATATTACCTTTTAATAAAATAAAAATTTTGTTAGTAACTTTTAATAAAAATTAGACATATAAATATCACTTGGCATATTTCAAATATTACGCGAGCAAAGCCGCGGGGTTTGCTAGTATAATTATAATTTAACTCATAATTCTAATATATTGTGATTCAGTTTTTAAAGGAATAATGTATCAATCGATCTACACTGATATAAATTACTTTTAATTAATATGTTTTTATGATAATTATTTTTTGTTTAATTTTATAATCATTTATTAATTTGCTGTTAATTTCATAAAAACATTCGTCTATTTTAATAAACTTTACTCACCAATGGTAATTCATCTAATTTAATTAACTTTATTCATTAAATTTATTTTTATTCAAAAATTTTAATCTGAAGCATAAAATTATTTAAACAATTACGTTTCAAGTTTAACAAATAATAATTTATTAGACATCTAAATATTTTTTTCAGGTATATATTAAAATACGCGTTATTTTTATCGCCCCGCGTCCGATGCCGGCAGATTAATGAATTTTAACCGAAATGTGAAATCTGAAATAAATATCTTAACACGATTTAAGTGGTGAAGATCACTTGACACTGTAAATAATATAGCACTACTACCACCAACAAAATAAATAAGTAAATGATTAAATAAATAAGTTCTTTATTTTAACGGACTTTCTTTTCTACTTGATTCTGGTTTTCTAATTTACAAATGATTTCTGTTTTCATAATTTACACCGTTGAGAATGAATCATTGTATAAAATATATGATTTCTATACAATACAATAATCTCTATACAAATTTAATCATTGGGAATGCAAATCATGAAAGAAATAAACTTGAAATAGTATAATGAAAGGCGGCAAAGCCTTCGCAGTCGTAGAGAACGCTGAAAGTACTGTTTCACATCCGATCGCAGAAGCCAAACAGCATCGAGCATGGTTAGTACTTGGGAGGGCGAACACATGGAAACTCCTGCTGGCACTGTTTTTTATAGAATATATTCGAATATTTTTATAGAACCTTTTATAGAATATATTAGGATATTTTATAGAAATTCTATAGACATTTCTATTGAATTTCTACAGATATTTCTATAGCTTTTAGTGAAACTAGCTTATAGAAAAACGGGCCATAATTCTACAGGATTCTATAATACTGTTTCTATAAGTTTTTTTATAGAATTCTATAAGAACTTTTTGTAAGGGAATATTCCTAGTTACCGAGTAGTTCATATCATTGTCTAAACACTTATTAGACTTTTATAACTGGTACTGCCAGGTATTCCTGAAACAACTGTGTTAAATTTTTACTTTCTTCTATCTTTACAAGAAGAAAGTATTGGTTTCATGAAAATTTTCGAATTCCAGTTTTCGACGGATTTACACGTTTTATGAGTCAGAGATTCTAAAAAACATGTTTTTACAAAATGTCTGTCTGTGAGTCTGTCTGTCTGTCTGTCTGTCCGTCTGTCTGTCCGTCTGTCTGTATGTGACACAAATTTTGTGGTCGCTCTATCTCAAGAACTAATGCACGAAATTTCACAAAACTTCATATTTAGTTAGACGTTGATATAAACTTGAACTGATTAGTTTTTGGTGAAAATCGCCCAACAGGTGGCGCTGCTATGCGGCATTTTTAACGATTTCTGCAATAGCTGTATCTGAAGAACTACTGCACGGATTTTCATAAAACTTCAGATTCAGTTAGTTAAGGATATAGTTTGGTGCTGATTACTTTTTTGTGAAAATCGCCCAACAGGTGGCGCTGGTATGCTGCATTGTTCATGATTATCGCAATAGCTCTAACTCAAGAAAAAAAGCACGAATTTTCATAAAACTTCATATTCAGTTAGTCCCTGATATAAAATAGTGCTGCTTAAGTTTTGGTGCAAATCGCCCAACAGGTGGCGCTGCTGTGCTGCATTTTTCACGATTTCCACAAGAGGTGTATCTCAAGAACTATAGCACGGATTTTCATCAAACTTCAGATTTAGTTAGTCCTTGACATGAATCGATGTATAAATTAGTGCTGTTTAATTTTTGGTGTAAATCGCTCAACAGGTGGCGCTGCTATGCAGTATTTTTTGCGATTTCCGCAATAGCTTTATCTCAAGAACTAATGCTTGGATTTTCAACAAACTTCAGATTCAGGTATACCTTGATATCGTTTAGGGCTGTTTACTTTTTGTGTAAATCGCTCAACAGGTGGCGCTGCTATGCTACATTTTTTTCAGAATTTCCGCTATAGCTCTATGTCAAGAACTAATGCACGAATTTTCATCCAACTTCAAATTCAGATACACTTTGATATGAATTGGTGCTAAATCGTTGTCATTTCTTGTACTATTTAAATGATTTAATTGATGTGATTTATATACAAGAAAGTTTTGTGATGGCCACAACATACTAGTTTAATTTAATTTCCAATATAGCTTTGTCACATAACACCATTACCAAGCGGATTCTTCATTTGAAGAAATCTACAAATCAACTCACCAGGAAATGAAAAACCTACCTTTTGTATGGATTCTTTACAAGAAATGAAATACCATGAACAAAAATTCTGAATATTTAAGCGATGAGGTTATGAAAGCACTATAGGTAACAATCCTGAAACTAAAAAAAATAAAGGGAGAGGTTAAGGACTGTAACAGCAGCAGTAGTGCACTTCACCGTCAAGCATTGGTCTCGAGAATAATTTCTGGTGACACTAGATAATAGTGTTAAATGTTTCCACAAAATAATAATCTATAAAAAATCACCACTTCTAAAAGAAGAAATTATCTCGCAATCTCAAAAAAGTGCGTCTACACATGTAATGGAACTGCGTTCAGGGGTAGCAGAATTTTGAATGGACCATAATGCTTAAACAGCAAATCTTTTAAATTATGTAAACTGTTTCATCAACTTAACATATTTGGTCAATATTTTTTTTCAAAATGAGCGAAATGAATCTATCATTGCAAGTCGAAACTTTTAACAAAATGACAAAATATCTGTTTTAAAGTGAAATCTGTTGCATTGGTTCGCACATGTGTGAAAGGCAGATATCGTTTGCTTTCGATTTTTTGAAAAGGTTCATGAATGAAAGAAAAAAAACATTCAGCTTCAAAATAAAAAAAGAAGTACACAATTCACATATATCTCTAAACTTTGGAAGTTTCGTTTGAATATGGTTTTTCAACATCTCATTAGAAGTGCTGAACACATTAAATGTATTCTCAATGAGCTCAGCGTCAACAGAAAACTAAGTAACTGGAACTCACCGGAATACGAGGTCCTCATTGATTTGTCATTTTAGAACGAACTACAATTTCATTTCAAAACAAAATCCCACCTGAGCTTTGATCTCATTTTAAGACAAATTCAAAATCTTATATAATATGGTAAAATTAGTTTTACTGTTTTCGTCAACGAAATATCTCTGTGAGTTGGATTATGCACTTACACAGACACCATATCGAAATAAAAAAGAAAATAGTTAATATCAGCATCGGAATCGAATAAGAAAAAAATTTAAACTATTGATACTGATATGATTATTTCCCAGGAAACAGTAATATTATCAATGTTAAATCTATTTTATGATAGACCTCTTGATTTACTAAATTTTGAAAGACTTTCATTTATCACCAAGTTTGACAAAATCGTGTTTATTGCTGGGTAATTGAGAATACATTTACATTTAATATAATGTTTTCGAAACATAAAATTGCATTACAAGGATATTGCTCAATTGTATATATGGGCTACTATATACTCCCTCCTATTCTTCTCTGCAGCAATGCATCAAAATACCATTAACTTCAAAATCGTAGAGTACGGTAAGCTAATGAGTTTCCCTCATATGAATCCATTATAAAACGTGCTCTGCTAGTCAAAAAGCTTGTGAAAGACTGCTTCAGAGGATCTAGCAGAGCACTGTCTCAATACAATTAGGCGGCAGAAGATATGATATATACGTTAAGTAAAGATCATCCATTATGTGTAAGCTTGTATATTTTCATTAAGGTTCCGTTTTAAGTATACTTAATGCGGTTCCAGGATATACCGCCATTTTGAAATACACATATAACCAAGGTTTAGATTTTTAAATCCATGTTCACGTAAATCTAACAGAGAAAGCTGTGATCAAGCTCATTTAATTTGGCCTATCCTCGGGTACGCTTAATAGTAACTTAGTTCTTAGGTCAAATATGCAAGATTACTAAATCCAAATCTCACTTACTTATCGAAGAGCAAATGCTCATTTGACGACCCCTAACTACATCTAGAGCAAGCTATAATATCGCTGTAAAATAAACGTTTGTTCAAAAAATCTCTAAATAGGTAAATTAAAGATAAACCAGTGGCTGTTGAATAATGGCAAGTGTACCAATTTTCAAGATCATCTTACTAACTGGAAACATTCTCACGGCTGGACTATATTCCTTGGCAATTAAAATAATAAAACTTTGTAAAAAATCACCATAAAATTAAAACAAAACACAGGACGCGTTTCGAGCTAAAAACATAACAGCTCGTCATCAGCTAAGCATACACGTGTCCGAAAACGAACAAGTTCAAAAATGAACTTGTTCACTGAACTCAGTTCATTTTTGAACTTGTTCGTTTTCGGACACGTGTATGCTTAGCTGATGACGAGCTGTTATGTTTTTAGCTCGAAACGCGTCCTGTGTTTTGTTTTAATTTTATGGTGATTTTTTACAAAGTTTTATTATTTTAATTGCTTCATATCGCCAGTTTTCGGTGCTGTTTCGCTATATTCCTTGGCGTATGTGGGAAAATAACTCCACAGTGTGTAGACTGGTCTAGGTTCGACATTATTTTTGGCAGACCTAGACCCAAGATTCGCTGATAAGAACTTTGGGTCCTGCTTTTATATCCACCATAATAGGCAACAATATGACCTTTCTATTAATTCACTGCGAAAATACATAATGGCAGGATCCGAGAGCCAGCAACAAATTTCGGAATATTCAAGTAAAAGAAAGTGCAATATCACTTTTGCACACACAGATTAGCATCGACAGAACGTCCAAATTCAGATAATTATACTGCATTTTTAAGATATTCCTAATAAATACCTCTAGACAGATGTACCTGAGGATCCATTTTGTTAATAACATGATTCTGACAGGTAATGTATTTTATCAACACTGGTAAAAGATACACTCCTGTGAATTTTCCCACCTTTTTAGCTTAGTTACTGCTATCGGCAGTTTCTTATGCAGTTACCAGTAGTAGTTTGCTTCGGTATGCATTGGAGTCTAGCATTTCTCTGACTAAATTAAGAAATTACATGTTAGACATCTTGATGCACCTATACGTATTTTCCAATTTGAAATTCTGATGCGCTTATGACTAAATCCCAACTAACATATCTTCCAGAAATTTGCTTTAAAATAGTTTATGTTAGAAATTTAATTAAATATGTAAAATTAGGGTAAAAAAAAGCGTATTAATTCAATAGATAAATAAAAGGAACACGAAGGTAAGTCTGCAAATTTTGTCCAGTTTTTAGTCCTAATATACCTGACCCAGATTTTGTATTTTGTTGAATATGCTTGTTTTTTGTAATTTTTTTCTTGTTCTTTTTTTTTAAGTTGAATGAGTAATTACGAGTATTTACGCGGATTTTCTAAGTTCGCCGGGAATTGTGAGCCTTTCATAAAAATATTCCAAATTCTATATTTCATCCCTATACAATAAATTTTGTTCAGTTTTCGAAAAAGAATATGAATTTCTACAGAGTGAATGCTTCAGTTTTTTAAACAGAAATGTCTTATTTCTACCAGAACTGAGAACTTTTCAAATCAAACTATCTTCATTTCATCATTTAGCTAACAATTGTGCTATTTTACAATGTATGTGGAAAACATTCGGGAATGGTTTATTTTATTTTAATATTAAAAATTTGAGTTTTTATATTTTATAAAAATTATCAGAACCTGAGAAATTTCTGCTGACGATAGTGATGTTCTAAGGATAGGTTTGGTCTGCGTTGGGTTTCCACGGCAACCTTTTACCACCTAAACTTGTCGTTATAACCACGACTTTTCCTTAAGCAACAAAGTGTTTCTTCTTGTTGAGAAATAAATTAATTTACATTATCATGGTTTGATTGTATTTTTACCAAGTACTTTAATAAATGTATTATCACTCCATTGTAAATTTAACTTAGAACTGCGTTTCCCTAATAATCCATGAGAAGATTTAAAATACTATTAAAAAATAGTTATTTGTAAGTCACAGAAAATTAAATTGCATTATAAAAATATACGTTTGAACATATTATTATAGAATTATAAAAATGAATGTTGGCAAATATATTTTTTTTAATTTCTCAAGAAAAAATTCAGCTTACTAATAGCCTGACATTATGAACCTGAAGAAACTTTTCGGCAGATTAAAAAAAAAAAAAAAATTAAAACTAAGTAAAAGTGTACCGAAAATAAAGATATTCTGTAAAAATAGTTGATACATTTTTTGAAGTTATTTTGTTACCAGGTATGAAATTACTTTTTCGAGTGTATCGTGTATCGTTAGCATTTAAAGTGATTTTATTCGCTGAATATAACACGTTTAACATTCATATAAAATGTATAAAACTGAAATATTCAAACAATTTCTGTTATTATTTTTCTTTATTTGTTTAAGACTGTAATACCGTGAGAGTATGACAGTAGCTTAAATTGTTAGATAAAACTAAATTTCAATTTTTTATTATTTATTCATGCAATGTTTTTATGCTTAAAAGTGAATAAGCAATTGAGTGTAAAACAAGATCTTAAATCGTACATATGCGTAAGTGCACGTCCGTAGAAATTAAATTTCATAGAACTAAGTGGTTTACTTCGTCCCTGAATGTCTGATATGTCTTAAAATTTAAACAGGCCACTCTTCACGGCATCGAATTTCTCATGAAAATCTTGGTTTGACTAAATAGTCACACTCTTCAAAAGAACGATACAAGTTAAACTACAATTGAAAGTTACAGTGTAATTATGACAATGTATACAAATATATCATAAATAGTTCAATTTTCAATTATGCACAATTACAGCAGGCTATGATGCATGCTATTACAATGTGTATTGAAATAATAATAAAAATTGCCCATAAAAGTGTTAAATGATGGTTGCCTAAAAATGCATTAATAATCAAATTTGGACTTCTGTCGTTTTGACAAGGAGCCTGGGACCATTGGCCCACATTCCCGTTACATAGTAGTATGGAATATATAATATGAATGGCAGTAGCGAAGCATATAAAAAAGTGCGTGTGTGTGAGGAGGGCGGGGTAATCAGCTTGATCTCATTTGAGGAAAAAATAATATTTTTTCCGTTCTTAAAAAGTAAAAATCATTAATGTAACTTCTGTATCCGTCTGCCCGCCTGTCACAGCCTTTTAGCTCCTAAAATATGGAACAGGGTAAATTGAAATTGGCTGAAGTAATAAAGGTTATTGACCCACACATTTCTAGATTATTAACCATTCATAAATATATTCAGGAAAATGTAGAGTGGTCAATTAGTTTACTTGAATTTTTTTTTTCTTTGTATAATGTGTGGGACATCGTGTGAACCCTTTTGTAACGCCGTACTCAAAAATATAATTCTTTTATCTTTAGGTATTACAATTTCAGAGATATCATCGAAAATGTAATGTGAAAATATGCCCCGGTCCCTCTATTTCCGAATTTACTGAAACTAAAATTATCAAAAAAATAGGAGTAGTATAAGTTAATTTAAACTTTGTAGGAAAACTATAGTTATTTCCGTAGGTCACATAGTCTTTGAGAAAATCGCATTTTTCCGTTACACACACATTTCGATTTGCGGCCGTTCAGCAAACGAGCGCCGGAAGTACCTATCGTCTCAGAAGTATAAAATGATCGTTGATAATGATTTTAAAAAATTGTTGGTAATTAGCCGATATATTAAACCTTAACGGACGGTTTGGACATATATAAAGACACGGGTGGCATACGCTATACATCATCTGCTTTAAAAGACTAGATAACAACTTTTAATGATATATATGTTTACGGCAATACCCAGTAAATAATTCATATATTTATTGCACGGAACACTATGTACGTGAGCAATGCTCTTAGCTAACCTGTTATTTAAAAAAAAAAAAAAAAAAAAAAAAAAAAAAAAAAAAAAAAAAAAAAAAAACACGTAAGAACTTAAATTTATAAAACAAAATTCACAATGTGAAAAAGCCGTTTCATAGTACCCCAGAACAGCCGACGCTTCCCCGGGTGCGCGCAGAAACTGTCTTGAAAAAGGCTCTTTGCGATACCATATCAGGCCTGCAACACCAGAAAAAATGGTGTTTGGTGGAGACAAAAAAGTATATGATTAAATAAAAATTATTAAAATAGAAGTGACAATTTGATTTTTAATACAGAATGACACTGAACAAGTACTGAACAGGTAATCAGCATTGAGGGGTCTCCTAGCTGATAACAGCTTAACACCCAGACTAGGAAATTGAAATGCCTTATATTTTAATGAGCCATTGGGATAAAGTTAAACTGTAGCAAAGCTACTAGAAGAGTAAAAAAAAAAGTTAGCTAGAGAAAATAAGAAAGTTTAAGAAATAAAGGAATAAAATTGAATTTTTAAGTTTAAACATAAGATAATATAAAGTTAACGATAAATCTTAATAAAATACAGAATCTTAAAAATATATAAAGTCAAACTGTAGTTGAAGAACTACTATAAGGAATTTAGAAAGTTAAAGTTAGTACTGTTCAGAGAAACTCTCACCAAGCATGGGCAAGAAAAGCTAGGGTGGCAAAGACCACAATATCCTTCAAAAAAGGGACTAATCAGGGCCATACATATTATTTTTATAAGTTTTACAATTTCTATGGTCTCTATAGTATATAGAGAGGTTTTTTTTGTAAAAAAAGTTATAAGAGAAAAATATTTATAAGGCAAAAAAAAAAAAAAAAAAAAAAAAAAAAAAAAAAAAAGCGTGGTGCACTCAGATGTTACTGAGTGTCCATAATTATGGAAAACCTGGGCCGTTTCCGGTGGTGGGATTCAGATGCGTCGTAATACGGTAAAAATCAAAATCAGTACAATAAAAAATAGAAATATTTTGTAATTTTATCGGTAGTTATAGTTTTTCAACTTAAAAAATTAAAAGAATAAAAAAATAAAAATCTCATAATTCATTTCATGAGACATATGTAAAAATTATGATCAGTAGATCTTTTTATTAATCTGAGTGTTAATTTAGTTGGATAATATTATAAATTTTAATTACCTATATAAACAGGGGCACAGCGAAAATATTATATTCTACTTATTGTTTTACCAGTATAAAAGTTGTTACAAAGTTTTCTCACATTCCCAAAACCTATTGCAATACTAACGAATTTGAATATTTCAAACATAATAATTTTCAACATAGCATAATAAGTACATAAATATTAAAATCTTTATAATAAATCATTATGGTATGAGATGGAATTACTGAAATAACTTTTGTATTCAAAAACGTCAAACATTTTATATGAGTTTTAAATTTCATAATACTTGAATTATTAACATTGAGTAAATGCTTCCGCTCTTACTTTACATCATTTCTGAGACTTTCAAAATACTTAAATGTTTCGATGGCTAATTTGAATTTCTAAACCAATATAAAATGAAAATTAATGACAACTACTGAATGAAATGAGACGATACTTTTAGAATACATGTCTACCGAATCAGAAGAGCTCTGCTATTTCAAAACAATTTAGCACTCATGAAATAAACGACTACTTGATACAAATACCTATATTTCAAAATTAATACACTTGCAGTACGCGCAAGTATTTTAATTAATGTAAAGTTACAAAATAAATTTAAATGCTAGACATGCAAGAACGAATGAATTGGAAATAAAGATAATTATTCTATAAACTGTAATTTAAGTTATTTATATTTTACATCCGGTACACGTTAAATAATAATATGTTTTACAATTTGCAATAAAAATAGTAAACGAAATATGTTAAAAAATGAAACTAAAATGTGTTAAATGATTGAAAAACACTTATGAATAACTAACAATATTATTTTAAAGCTTTTTTATGATTATTTGTACAGTTTGACTGTGTAACAAGCATAACAATAGTTTATACAGTTTAGACAAATAACATTTTATTAAAAGCTGGTACAAATGCATAAAAGAAGGTGATGACGAATTTCAATTTTTAAACTGTACTCTGCGCATTCTTTGCTACAGACATTTGTAAATGGTTAAAATTATTAGCATTTTGACAAATTATCACTACTTCAAAATAAAATATTTCCATGTAATAATAATGGATATCACCGTTAAAAGCAAACAAAGCATATAGCTCACAAAGAATAACACAATTAATAACATATATCGCACATAAAGATTAATACGACATAAAATTAAAAAAGAATGGGATAATCAGTATTCCTTAAAAAAGAAGGAATATCTTAATTCATATGTATCCGTAATTAAGTTGTTTTGAAAAATATATAACGTGCATTCACAGACTTCATATCCTAAACATAAGAACCTTATTTTTTTATTTATTTATTTATTTTCTTTTTTTTTGCTTTATTTACGTACTATTTTTTTTCTATTATTTAATAGACATTTATTTACCTAATATTTTAGTAGTAAAACTCATCTTCCTATTTTTTTACACATCAAGAAAAAAAATGACAGCATTCTTCTAAAAGTGATTCCTGGGATTTCTAATTTGTCATAATCAAAGAAAGCAGCATGGTATTTCATTAACTGAAAGTCTCCTTGACAGTTTCGGTTAAAGATAATATGATAAAGACCAGTACTACCTAAATTTCTAATAAATAAGAGAATATTATTCGTTATTGCATATTTCATAATAATATGCTTTGAATACCTTTACATTCATTTACGTTAACAAATATACAAAATATTGAAAATTCTTATTCGGCAAATGCACATACTATGGAGTATTTTCATTAGCGCTAAATTCACTGCCTTTGAGCGTTCTATTCTTCCTTTTCAAATGAAATTTGTGTCAATTGTAGAAAAACAAGGGATTTTTCTGCGAAAATCAGTGTTATAAATGTAGTTTTCTTGTAGTGAACTGAGTTACCTCTTGGTTGTTTTTTCTGTTGCATTTATACTAATATAATGCTAATTTATAATAAAGTTTTGAAATATTATGAATATTTCCTGAGAAATTTTATCTGTCTGTAAATCATAACTGAAATCAATTTCATTCGGTGTGGTTTCCAAAGAAATAGCAGTGACTGTATAAAAGCGTATACACTGTTAAGTCAAATATAAGCATATAAAACTTTAATAACTAGATATAACTATACTTATTGCAATAAAATCCACGATGAGTTTTAAAATTCCTTTTAGATTTGTTTGTCGTTATTAATTCAATGATTCAGAATCTAACATTAAGAATGAGTAGTAATATATATAACTAATTAACAAACGTAATTATAATTAAAAATATAAAAGATTCATAAAGATTTGTGATATTATGTTGATAAAATAAATAAATGTTGAAATTATAAAATACCTTATAAAATGAATTTTATCTTTGCTAATTAAATATCTAGAATCTTTGTAAATACATGTTTTACCGATATGTAGATACTTCTGTGTATGATGCAGCTTTTAGTGCGCCTAGCACAAAAACTTTTGCTTTTATACTGTTAACATTCAGATATTGGAATACTTAAAACTTCTTACGCCGTTTCTGTGATGGTATATTCACTGTCAATTTTTAACTACAGTTTCAATTTATAGCAAATGTTATTTTGCCAAACAGCACCGAAAACTGGCGATACAAAACAACTAAAATAATAAATCTTTGCAAACAATCACCCTAAAATAAAAACAATTCATAGGACGTTTCGAGCTAAAAATATTAACAGCTCCTCATCAGCTATAGTAAAACGTGTCCGTAAAGGGACAAGATAAAAAATAAACTGAAAGATAGAGGGTAGTGCTTGCAAAGAATGCGACAGATGGTGCTAGATGAAAGGAGAACATGAAGAAGACGAAAGTGTTGCCAAAATGATAGAAGAGAAATTTATAGGGAAAATGGAAATAAAAGAAATAAACAAAATTTAAATAAAATAAAAGAAGTAAATTAAATAATATAATTATTATTATTTATATTTACAACTCTACTCTCTACCCTCCAATTTATTTTTGACCAGCTAATTTTTCATATCTACTTTTCTTTTGTATGCTTTTAAGGGGACTGTGTGAATACGTTGGGAATCCTGTCCAAGTGTAAAAGAATGGACAATTATACTAAATGAGGAAGTTCTGATTAAAGAAACTTCTTTAATATATTTTATTTTCAAATGGTCACTTTTGTTTGATCCTTTTATTGATGGGTTTTTAATATCAATTTATATAATTCAGTAGTGACAATTCTGGTGACATTCCAGGTCTCGCCGATCCTCGGAAAGGTAAAATAAACATATCGCGGCCATGTTAGGCTTAAGCATTCTGATGCCGTATTGTAAATCGAATAACTGCTTTATTTAATATACATTGCATCACATATTTTCTTCTTCATTTTCTCTAAAACCTTCAAAAACTAAACAATTATAATGTTTTAAATTCTAAATTAAAAATGAGCAGCTACTAACAACGAAATAGCGATATAAACAAATGAACCGTTGCCTTTCAGAAACACAAGTTCCAAATCAAGAAACAAATGAACGACTCTTTGACGATTCATAAAGAAAAATACGGTTAACATCTGATTCTGCTTTAAATATATTTTTAAAAGCGTATTAAAGCCTTTAAGTATTTTGAAATGCGTTTTCATTATTGTTTACATTTATAAGCAGTAATTGTATTTACGACTGTTTACATTTACACTGTAAAAAAAAAAATCCATGGACTTTCCGTTTTAGAAAGGCAACTAGTTGCCTTTTCCGAAACGGAATAGATTCCTTTTGAGAATGAGAAGTTTTATTTTACAACACGATTAGTTTGACATCTGCAATGAAAGTGACATCTTTCATTACCAAAAAGATTACTTTCATTGCAGATGTGAAACTAATCGTGTTGTAAATTAAAACTTTTCATTCTCAAAAGAATCTCTTCGTTTCAGAAAAGGCAACTAGTTGCACTTTCCAAAACGGAATATATATGGATTTTTTTTGCAGTGTACAAGCAGCCAGTTCACGACCTAAATATCAAAATATGACGTAATTCATTGAATAAATATTTTAAAAAGTATTATCAATGTTTTCAACAAATATTAATAGTTTTAATGATTATCTTCATTCGATTTAATGATTATTCATCGTTATCATTATTCATATGAATCATATTCATATGAATCATTCATATGAATATTGATTCATATCAATGATTCATATATTTCACTCTTCTATAGTGGCAACAGTGAAACGTTGTTTCTTTAGGAAAAAAACGTGCTGATATTTCGCCGTTATTCACTTTGATCTATCTGCAGTCATTTTTTAATGTTTTAAAATAATTTTTTAAATTTTTATTGTGGATTTTTCGAATGAATCGCTTTCGGAAAGAAGGTGCCAATTGACCAGGAAAAGCACTGCACGTTGGGGATCGCGGCAATCAACGGATTTCTCAGTGTACCTGATAAACTGAGCTGAGTTTACACCGAGTGAAATTAAACACCGATAGGCAATAATTTTTGTTTATTTTTTATCTAAACTATGCATATTTTAAGTTCATGTTCATTCAGATTTTTAAAAGCATTTATCACTCAGAGGAACGTTTCATTATAATAAAGATTTAAAAATGAAAATTACATTTTTTTTAAATTTTACTAAATGTTTGTACCGTTAAAAAACATAGCTTTATGTATGTGCATTACTTTGAATGATGCACATAATGGTGTTTATTTTTGGCCAAACATATGAATCAAATTTTGAAGTTTCATCTAAAATTAAAAAAATAAACATCTGATTTTTTAAAGAAATGCCACATGTTTTTTGTTTTATATTTAAGTTTCTTATTTCACCTATGCATATTTTAAGCTGAATTTAATATATTTCCGTGAATTATTTTTTTGTGTTTGAAAAATGCAACAGCTTTTTTGTTTTATTTCAAACTTTTATTTCAACTTTGCATATATTTTAAGTTTACGTGCAAATTATAGTTAAAAGCCTTTACAGACATGCAACTTTTCAGAGAAAACATGGAATTCCCTTTTTTCTGCACAATTTATCATACCTGGGATTGATGCAAATCTGTATTAAAATTTGTTGACATTTTTAGTACGGGAGGCGGCGCGGGATACCAGAATTTGAATACACCAAAAATGCGAGTACGAACAGAACCAAATGGAGTTTATTTCTATTCCTTTCGCATTGGACCTTCTATTTCCCATGACGTACTGTACATTTAGTCCATGTATAGAAAGAAACAGAATGAAAAAAAAAAAAAAAAAAACATAGCCAGGAGCTTTTGCCTGAAGGATTGCGAAAATCATCAAAAGATAGTAGAAAAATGGTGGTTTCGTCAAACGAATGTAAATTTCGTCAAAAGATCGCAGAAAAAACACAATTTTTCCCAAAGGGTCCTTTAGAACGTATATTTTGTCTAAGGATCATGGAATATGTGAATTTCGACAAAAAATCGTGGAAAAAACATGAATTTCATCAGATGATTGCAGAAAAAAAGCATTATTTCATCAAAGTATCGCAAAAAACGTGAATTTCGTCAAATAATCACGGAAAAAAATATGATTTGCATTAGAGGATCACAAAGAAAACGAGAATTTCATAGAAAGATTGCAAAAGTGCAAGTTTCAACATAAGATCCTGAAAAAAATGTAAATTTTGAAATCAGGAGATCTTGTAGCTTATTGGTTCATCACACTGTTAAAATTTTGCAGTATTCTGGCAGGTCATTTGACCGTTTTTTCCGAAAACGGTTATACAACCGTAATTTTAACGCTATTCTGACCATATTATTGGCCCTTTTATGGTCAGAATATAGTTAAATTATGGTTATGAAACCGTTTTTTTCAAAAGACGGTCGAATGACTAGCCAGAATGCTGCAAAATTTTTAACAGTGCAGTATCACGTGAACCGTTAGTCAGCTAAATTTTGAATACTGTTCTGTTACATAACTAATTTGCAGCATACATTCGGATGCACCTGTGCTTCTGTCAACGTATTTTGATTGTAAGGAAAGACTCGCTTGCTCTACTGTTTATTTCTTTTTGTTTCTTATTAGGATTTTTGCATTAGCTGTTTAAAATGCACAATTTATTGGCCAATATATCGATTTTTACATGGTTTACCATTTTAGAGACGGAAGATTCAGCCAATGCCGCAGAAAAAATTCAAGTCTGAAAACGTCGAGGGTGTATTACCAAACGTCAATCGAAATTTAAATTTAATTCAGTTACAAGAGAAGTACCATACCTTGACGATGTTTCAAACTCTGACTAGGATTCCTTTTTCTAAACATTAAATTATTGATTTTTTTTTTTTTTTTTTTTGTAAATTTTAACTGGTTGTTTGTTTTTTGTGTAAAAATTTTATTTATATATTTATCTATTTATTTATTTTTGTATAAAACTCCCCTTTTTGTCTGAATCGCGTCTCATTTATTGGTATTTATTTATATTTATCCTCTTACTTTTATTGTATATTTAATAAATTTTTTAACATTTGTGAGCGAGATTTTACCTGCATTCGTAAAAAAATTTCAAGATGGCGGAAAACTTCGTTTTTAAATCTTTATGTTACTTATAAATCCATGTTTTTACATCATTTTCTATTTTTGGGGCAAAATCATTGATTTATAAATAACATAAAGATTTAAAAATGATGTTTTTCCTCAATCTTGAAAAGATTTTTGGCACAATTTTTTTTGTCAAGTGGCACTCTTCCCTGAATTTTCTCAAAGAAACGCGAGAGGTGTAATTCGTCAAAAGGGCGCAGAAAAAACGCGAATTTTTCAACAAATCCCGATTAAAAACACCCATTTCGGCAAAAGGCTGCGAAAAAACACGAATTTCATCAAAGTTGTGCTGAAAAAACGAGAATTTCGCCATATGGTTGTTTGAAAAAGCGATTATTTTTCGCACGAGATGGTCCATATTTTCTTCTTTTGAAAGTTGACTTTTTCGAACACAATTTTTGAATGCTTTTGATGACTTACCACTATCTGAATAATCATGCATATCAATCACCTGTTTAATTGAGTCTGACTTAATGTTGTAAACTTAAAATAACACTTTCCCGTCATTTTTGACGAGGGCATATGCTAGTAAGTAAAATAAACATGTACAAGACATGGAGAATTTCCCCGTGATAAAGATGACCCAGTCTTCAAGCATCAATAATAAAATCTAGAATGCAATACGAAAACTATACTTTGAAGCATATTAATTATGTTTCGAATATGTATTAGAAATCAGGCTCTTTGCAAAGAGCATAGTTTTTTATCAATCATCCGGACTAATTGGAGGATCGTCTGTTTTTTTTTTCAATCACCGTGATATTGCTCCTGCATACTGCAAATCGCGAGTGTTAGGCTAGTCTGAATATGGCCATTTATTTCTCAATCAGCCTGTAATTTTTGTTATTGCAAAAAGCCTAGATAGCATTTGGCTTATTGAAAAATGACAACTTGTTTTTCTATCTGTCTGGGTTTTTCAGGTTTCTAGGATTGATACCATGAACTTTTAGGCTATATAGAAGACCAGCTGTTAATCCACTTGTTGGTTTGAACTCGAAACGACCGTAAAAAAGTAAGTTTCAAGTCAACCCGGAACCTGATCCGAACCTTTAAAAAAAGCTACCGAAAATTAGTCCTATCGAAACACGGCAAAATATCTCTTTTCGACACGTAACAGACCAGATCCTGAATGTTTCCTTTGGAGTTAGCCCGAAACCAACAAAATAATTTTATCAACCTGCAACCCGATCAGAAAGGTAAAATTATATCCGTTATTACGCAACCCGACCCGAATTTTAAATTTCAGTTTGAGATCAACGTGAAGCCAATCTGAACACGAAAATATTTCCTTCAATCCGCAACCAGATCCGATCAGAATAAAATAATTTCCTTCAACACGCACTTCAACTCGAATCTTAAAATTCCACTTAAAAACATCTTAAACATGACCCGAACTCTAAAAAAAATTCCACAAAAACTTAACCCGATCCAAATAAGACTAAATAATTTTCAGCTATACGCAAATGCTCCGAACCCGATAATTCCATTTGGATTGAACCGACATCCGACAAGAACCCGAAAAGAACAATTCAATTGAACCGTACTTCGATTTGAATGCAACAAAATCATTTCCGTCGACTTAGAATGCGACCCGAGCACGAAACATTTTAATCTGAATCTGAAATACTTCAACCCGTACACGAAATGAATGAAATTAATTCATCTTCTTACGCAGTTATGAAAGGTAGCTTACAGTTGCATCACTAATACCAAATTTATATTTTATGTTTAAAAATTGACATAAATAATTTCATTATTATTGTGATTTAGTTATATGCCTGAGCAGTACATCTATATCCAATCATCTATTACACATCTATATCCAATCAGGTTGCCCCCAATATCGTTTTTTATAATAAAATACAGTTCAAAGTATAATTTTCGGACGTCATGTTAACCTTAATTATTAAATGAAAAATATACGAATTCAAACTTCTGATTTATTTTACTAAAAAATGGTGCTATACAACATAAAATGGTTTTTAGAACATATAAATTGTCAAATGATGCTAAAATTCCAAGAGCTTTCAACTACTATAAAACAGCCATCACCAGCGTACATTTTCAGAGGACACCTCTGAAATGTTACGCGACAAATTTCATAATTTCATTAAAAGATGACTTCCTTAAATTTAGATTTCGATTTGAAGCCGTTTGGATTCTGATTGAGATTCGTCGAGTTCGGTTGTGGTTGCACGTTGTCGGGAAATAATATTGTCTGGTTTGGATCGGGTTACGTTTCGATAGAATATGTTTTGTCGGTTTCGGGGATTTAGGGTTGAGCTTCGGCGTAAATTATTTTGTCGTGTTCATTTTTTTTTTCACGGATGCAATTTTTTTTATCTTGTTTCGGTCAGTTTGCGCGTTGACTTCGAATGAAATTTCCCCGTTTGGATCAGGTTCAATGTCGAAAAAAAAATATTTAATCTGTTCAGACCTCGTTGCAGTTTTATGGAATATTTTTTGTCGTGTTCCGGTCGGATTTCGTATCGACGGAAATTACTTTATTGTGCTCGGATCGGATTAGAGCTCGAAGGGAATTTTTTTGTTGGATTCGTGTCGGGTTGAGGGTTGACATTAAATGCAATTCTCTGATTCGGGTTCAATTGCATGTCGACCGATTTTATTTTGTTGTCTTAACACGGGCTGCGAGTCAAGATAACTTTCTTTGTCAGGTTCGTGTTGATTCCAAATGGAACTTTCATGTTCGGCGTCTGGTACAACACGATATTTGGAGAAGTAGTTGGCCATTTTCTAATTAGCCTAAAACGTCATAGACTCATTGCAATTAGCATTAAAAAATCCGGCTGATTCAAAAAGAATAGGTCAGTTTTAACTAGCCAAACGCATCAACGTTCCTTGGAATAAGCCTAACAATTATCAGGCTAATTGAGATTTAAATGGCCATATTCAAATTAGCCTAGCGATATCTATGCTCTGAAATATTTCACACTATTTGGAAAAAAGGGAGATTATTCTCTAATTTGCTCGGCCCTTTCCAAAAGCCTAACATCTTCATTACCTTACTACACGCATAAGATATAGAAGGTTTCTTTAGATTTGATGGAAAGAAAAATAAATAGAGACTAATAACATTTAATTTTTATATCACTGTCGATTGTGTGAAGATTATTGCAGAAATGTTTTTTAATCTGAACAAAGAATACCAAAAATTAACATTCACAATTGTACATAAGGGGAGCATATTTAAGCAATGGAATGCATTTTGGTAACCATGTTTCATTATTATATATCAGGACTGCACAATTTACACTTGCTTATACACAATCGTACATAACCACAGCGTACATTAGAATATCTATAGTAAGAGTTTGAAAATTATTTAAAAAATCTGGGCATCTCCTTAATATTTTTAATGAAACTTTGAAAAAAAAAATGCATTTTTTAAAGTTAAATTTTTTACCATCGAAAATATCATCTTTAATTTTTTTTTGTTTGTTTAAAGATGTTCTTGGGAATGTACGAATATAAAAAAGCAAATAAAAGTTTATAAATACCATGGATCCACTTTCCTTTAAATAAATCAGATTTTCCATACACAAATTATGTTCTTTTCAGTTAATATTTTAAACATATATCTGTATGATAAAGATGGTGAAACATCAACGTATATATTTCAATTGATTCTATATTATTTTGGGCGATTTTTTAATGCGCATTCCATAAAATTAGGGATTTGTATTTCAGCAATTTAAATAGTTTATATATATATATATATATACATATATATATATATATAAATCCAGTTAAGTAAACAGTAATTTTAACAGCATTTTCATAAATGTTATTACTTTTTCAAGTATGTATTCAACGGCAAATTGACTTTTTAAAAATATGATCTTAGGCGTTATATAACACACTTGAAAGAAAAGTTTAAAAACTTACAATTTTAAATTTCTACGAGAAGTAGGATTTTAAAATGCACTTAAAGTTTTCAATACACGTATACACATACATGTATATATATATATATATATATATATATATATGTATAATCTCAGAAAACAAAACAATGACAGATCTTTATGGCAAACGTCAAGATTTCCAATTCAAAGTTAATACATTTACTCATTTTAAATCCTGTCTACATATTTCAGTATAGTCCTTAATCATTTGTATAGAATCGAGAGTTTATGTTCCTCACATTTTATTAATAAAAACATTAAACATGGCCATTCCATGTCAATTCAACAAATTTGTATATGGTTTGTAACCCGACCGACAGGGATTTAGATGAAACTTTGTGTGCATACTAACTTTACTTTGAATTGAATCAATCAAAACTTTTCCTTCCTAGACTTTATAGATTGTGGTCAAATTTTTGGACTTTTCTCAAATCGCACATTTCTTTTGTATTTTTAGACTGCAGTTCCATGTTCAAAAAATTGTTTATCTGGATCCAAACTCTGAATCCGCTACAGATATCACTGTAAGAACATCAAAAGATGGAGATTTTAATTAAACATATTAAAAAAAAATAATTTGTAATATTTATGTCCAAAAAATTAAAGTTATGTTTATTTTCCTGAATTGTTGTCATTTTACAGAAGAGCCTTTACACAAAAAGGCAAAGGAAATTTCCAATTTCTGTTTGTTTTAATGACAGTTTACACTTTCAACTTTCTAGTTAAAAAATAAAAATGATGTATTTCTCATGGCTTATGAAATAGTTTTGCCCTGTTTTGATAAATTGCCCCAATCAAGAAATAAAAATCTCTATGCCAAATTATAGCTGCGGTATCTAAATAATTACTGTTATGTCGTTCCTATGACATGTTAAATTTATTTGTATTTAATGTTTTTATTTTATTTTATTTTTTTTTTCAAAGTATTTTTTTTCAGTAAAATGAAAAGAAAAATCTATGACTGCAATATCCCCACCTCATCCATTAAATTTTGTGCATAATCCTTGTGTTCCATTTATTTAGTTTATTATTATTATTATTATTATAAGCATTTTTTTATTTAAGCAATCTCCTAATTTTATTTTAACAATATCATTGAAAATAGAAAATATTTTATTGGTATAGAATAAAAAAATTAAAAGAATGACTTTTTACCAATCACATTTCGAATATGTCATTTTGTATATGTATGTTTGAATTAAAATATTTTAGTTATTTGTCGTTTAAAAAATGTTCAAAACTTCGTAATTATCTTGGTAAGTGTAACTACGCTGGTTTTCAAATATTAAGGAAAAATCACAAAAAGGTCAATAACTTGTGTAAAAAGATACCTATCCGTGTGAAATTTGTATATGTTGTTAACTAAAAGATTCTGAATAAAATTAGAATATGAAAATTAGTAGCACTGCAACATGATTGCGTCATATGTGAGGGGCATAACAATGCATGCTAGAGAGTCCTGCTGCAGGTGTCGCTGTGATTATGACATAAGAAATCCTTGAGAGTTAAATCATTAGTCCGCAGAATAGTGATATTTGAAGCTTGGAGGCTGGCCAAAGTAAGACAGAGGTGGCCAGATGGTTAAATGTGAGTCCGTCTGTTGTTCATAGACTTTAGTAATAGTTTCAAACCAATGGCTCGGCCTGCAGTAGGTTCAGCCAAGGGCGGGCAAGAGCTACGACAAGCATCGATGACCGATATTTGCCGTTATGTGTACGAAAGAATAGAACAAAAAACTTCTCTCATCTTAGAGCCTCCATTGCTGCAGCCACTGAAATGTTTGTATCAACATTAACTGTGCGTAAAAGGGTTAATGAAGGTGGTCTTTACGCGAGGCGACCAGCCATCTGTGTGCCGCTCACCTCCGGTCAACGTAGGGAACATGTAAGTTGGGCATGTCAACATGTCCAAAGTACTTCTGGACAATGGAAGAGTATTTTCTCCACGGATGTGTCTCGGTTTAGCCTTCAAAGTGACAGTAGGCGTTGTTTGATTTCGAAAGAACAGAGTACACGCTATCATTCATCAAATATTCGTGAAAGAGATTCATACGAAAGAGGCAGTGTGTATGTTTCAAGTGGTATATATTTGGATGGATATACAGTCCTCCCTGTCTGTCCACGTGGAACTGTGAATGCTTACGTCTATAGTGATGACAATCTTGATGCTTATGTGTGCCTTTATGTCGGCGCAATAGGTTTTGATTTCCTGTTACAGGACGACAACGCTAGACCGAACAGCACTTGCATCGTGGAAGATTATCCTCAGTTCCAAACAATTCAGCGCATGGAATAGACAGCTCGATCACCGGACACGAATCCCATCAAACATGTTTGGGATGCTTTTGGAAGATGTGTCACTGCTCTCAATCTCATGTCTCAGAAGCTTGACATGCTTACAACTGATTTATAAGAGCAATGGTTCGCACATCACAGCGATCTTATCGATCACATATTTGACCGTATCACACATCACTGTATGTTCTGCATTGCTTCTATAGGTGATCGTATTCCATATTAAAGGAAACTTTCCTATACCAAACTGGCGCATTTATTTTGTTTATTTTTCAATTGTGTTAATTTCTGAAGCACCACGATCATCTGGTCATTTCTTTTAATGCTATTTTATACCTTACTATATGCTGTATATTGTGTATCTGTTTCATTACAAATTACATGTAACATTTTGAGTAATCGCTACTTTTGTGGGTTTTCCTTAATTTTTGGAAACCAGTGTAGTTTAAATATTCTTTTTATGAGTTAAATATGTTTAAGTATACTTAACAAATTTAAGTTCATTTCTACATCTGACTTGTATAAACACATTCTTACAAAGGCAGGATAAAGTTCTTTTTAAAATTAAAATCAGGCGTTTTGTAATCTGTTTATCAAACCATTGTTAGTCTGCTTTTTCTCAAAATAATAGCATGATCAAATTTTGTAGCTTTTAATATGTTTTTGATATACATATTTTTTTATTATTGTCTTAGTATGGAATTTGATATCAATCCTTCTAAACCTCCAGGCTTTCAGTATTGGAACATTGACTGGTTTATTGTGTCAGAAATAGATACAAATCGCAAAGAACTAAACCGTATCAATTATCTCTGATTCAGAGAAATTTCTTCTATTAGTTAGGATTATTGCATTAATAAAATTAAAAATAAGTGATAATCATCTCATTAATATGTGTGAGCATCACATAATTTCTTTTTGAATGGAATACGAATCTTATCTACATAAATGTGCAGATCCATTGTAAGTGAAAAAAACAAATTTGCCAGTAGATATTTATCCAACAGATTGTTTAATGCAAACATGGTCTGAAACTGCGTTATTTTTGCACAAAAATTTCAGAAAAGAGATCAAATGCTGCTTATGTGAATGAGCCAGTGCTATATATGTAATAATTATATAATAATTATTTTTTTATAATAAGTGAAAATGGTAGTGATGAGTAAAATACATCATTCAGCAAAGATGAAGTTCTTAAAAGTCTCCACTCTTCATTTTGCGAAATAACTGAGAGAAAATAGAATCTTGCCATTGACAGAAATAAGGAAGGTTAATGCTATAGGCTGATTAAGAATTAAACTGATTGAAAAATTTTATAATTGTAATAAATATTGAAGAGTCAAGCTTGGAAAAAAATGTAGTTAGCACTAGTAAAAATGCACTATGCACAAAATCGATTGATATTGTGTAATCTACATGAGTTGTTATCTCTTTTTAAACAGGAATTTCCAAAAAATTGAGGGGTATAAATATGGGTATTCAATCCAGTATTAGCAGCAGTGTACCTTTAGATGAATTTGTGACAAGCTTAATAAGATGTTTGGAAAATGTTATTCCTCTCTTTTATAACGGAAGTTAAATCTAATTTCCCAAAATAAATTAAAACAAACTAAGGCACTCAAAAATCTACGGTTTTGTTGGATTTAACTGAAACTTTATTTTTCTTATTTAAGAGGATTTTCAAAGTTACCACTGTACCAAGGAAGCTGAACTCTTCATCCAGCTGGTATATACACTATTTCTCTCAGTGATAGATTATCAGTCAGCAATCTATATATTTTACATTACATGATATGCAACGTGATGTCACTTTTGTGTGTTTAATACAGAAGGTAATGATAATATTTGTGAAAGAGAGATTTCCTGAGTTAAAAAAAAGTATTTGACATTAGTGAATGGTTCTTTGGCCAATATAAAATTTCAGAATAATAAAATTTTCATAAATCTTTGCCACCACGAAAGGAATTCACCTCAATTCACCTTTAACAACTTTTTTTAATCTTTTTTGGAGGGGAAGGGGGGAGTAGCCACTGATTTTGAAATACAATGACCATCGTGTTTTAGATATTAAATTATGAAGATCATCTGATATACCGATGTTTTGTTATGTGAGTATGTTTGGAGTTGCAACATATTGTGAAAACGGAAATATATATTATGAGGTTCTCAATGTTGCTTATTCATAATAAGTATAAATTTAAAATCGCACAAAGAAAGAAACTGGCAAATTAAGTGATACTGCAAAAGCGTGTTATTTATTTCCACATTTGTGCATATCTCAGTTCTATTTTTGAATTTCAATCTTTTAAATATAACCTTTATTCTGATTTTTAGTTTAAAATATTCGCATATAATTTTTAACAAATTCTTTATCTGCAATATACATATTCTAACAATCTAAATTTTTTAAATGTTTGTGAGCAATTTTATTTAATGTATTAGATTTAATTAACGATTCTTTTTAATTTTGAAGTATAGTACAGTTGTGAAAATATTTATAGAAATATACCATTATAACCAATGATAAATATACTTTTATGTGACAAACATATGTTATAAAACTTAAACAAAAACAGGATAATATGTACATTAGTAGATGTTAACTATATAAAAATAAAATTACTTTGTACTTGAGTTTCGCATTTGTCAAAATAATCTGACATTATTTTTGTAAGTTTTGTTGTTAATGAAAGGGAGCAAATGAGATACTTTATGACAGAATTAATTGTTAATTATTTGTTTAATTATTTATATCAATTGTATTAATTATTAGTAGTATTTATTCGTAATTAATTGCTTAATTATTCGTTAATTTTAGATTTATATTATACTTCATTTAATAAAAATATAAATTATAACAAACCATATTGGAATTTCTGTTATGAAGCCAGTTCGTGTAGAATTGTAACATTACGACATTATTCTACTTTTTACAACATGTGAAGTATAGACGGAATGTTGTTGATTAAAAAAGGAAAATGTCATTCCTGAACTATTTTGGGAGATAAAGAAAATATAATATATATATATTTTTAATGTATATGAAAGATAAAATTCAAGAATCAAGGTTTATAGAATAAAAGAACGAAATATTGGAGAAAGATTTTCCACGAATGTGTTATTGTTTAAGTTACATTTATTTCTTTCAAAAATAAAAATAATTTCAAAATTTTGAAGAAGTAATGCAATATTAAATAACCGTGATCACTTCTTATAAGAGTATCATACAACATACAGCCTGCCACATGTATTGGAAACAAGCGTGATATTAACTGAAGTGTAATTTACATAAATAGTCTCTTTTTAAAGTTTAATGAGCAAATTTGAAAGAAAGAATTGCTCCTACCATTGCTAAAATTTAGCTACTTAGAGTTCAAATCTTCTTTCTCTTCACTTATTTCAAAAAGTTCGTTCAAGTGTACTTTTAAATTTAAGCTTCATCTTATCGGATGTAAAATGCCACGAATGCTTAAAATCTTAAACTAGTTTCTGGAAGAAAAAAGTCAAAACGCCGGAAATTTATTATTTATTGGAACAAAATTATGTTGCATTAAATTAGTTCTAACATAAATTTTAAAGCTAATGTGAGAAAAATAATTAATTTGATTATTTATTTAAACATTTGATACTCTTTTTTTTTTGTTTTACTACGCATTCAATAGATTATGTAGTTATATGTCAAACATCTTTTTTTTTATTAATGGTTCAATGTACTAAATGTATAAAGAAAAGAAGATGTAATCATATGCAGTAATTATAAATGAAATATTTATTATGTCAGGAATAAAAAAAGTTCATTCAAATGTACTTTGTTTAAAAACCGTATGCCATGAATGGTTATTATTTTTTAAATAATTTTCAAGCATGAGTTTTTATTAAATCTATTCATATGACATGCAGACTGATAAAGGAATATTAACCCGTCATTACTTAAAATAATATAAATAGATCAGAGTTTCTTCCCAGCTAATCTGTAAAGAACTTAATACGCCAGAAATAAATAGAAAAAATAATAAAAATTTAACATAAATATAACATACATGTAATATAACTTCGCACTTAAAGTACTGAAATTATCCTAATTATATATAAAGGCAGCAAGCTGTAAGCAGCTAAATCTTTGACGACTTCTTATTTCCTTTGACACGGATAATCCAGAAGTATCACTTGTAATATGTTATTGTTCACTTGTATATGTTTTTCATGTAAAAATGCTTTTTGGTGTTGTTAGATGGCTGTCTAAAAAATATTAAATGTAACATATCTATTAGAGTTTTCATTAAAAAAATAGTTTTCACTTATATCGTATAACCCGTGAATTGCAGGTATGATCTTCTTGCATTATTATACTGAAAAAAAAAAAAAATTCACTGGCGTCTAGAAAATAAATTGTGGCTCTAGAAAAAATAGTTCCGTGTCATCCTTATAAATTCTAGTACCCTTTGCTAGAGATTTCTAGTAATCCCTATTAAAATTGAAGGACGATTTACAATATTATCGTGGATAAACTTACTTATAAATTTCTGTAAATAAATATGAACACAAGAAGTGTGTTTTAGTAACTGTAATTTTCGTTTATTAATTAATTCTAGAAGTCAGGTGATAATTTCTCGCAATTCAAATGATTCATAATATACTTCATTATTTCAAAACCTAAAGAACTATACACTAAGAATTCTCGAACAGTGTGTCTATTCAGTTTATATGTTTAACTTATTCGCTTATATCTTAAATCTACATTCTAGTTTGGGATTTAGAAAATAACTACCTATTCTGTTTTTCTTTCAGTGTAAATAGTGTTGTGTAAAAAAAAATAAATAAATAAATTAAAAAAAAAGCAATTTTGTGTGACAAAAATAATATCATCATTGAGATTTATAAGTTAAAAATTACAAACAGATTTATTATATATAGTAAAGTGGGGACAGACGCCGCGGTGGGACACATGCTGCAGAGATTGTGTTGGCAACACTAGCGTTCCCTAGACCAATTTTAGAAGTTCATAGTGTTCTTCTGTGCTGTGTGATGCGTTGTATGTGTTTCCACCACTTAATTGTCAGTATTTACATATTTATGCCAGTTTTTATGGCTCGGACCTGCGTGGTAAGTTTCTAAAATTATTCTAATGAAGTTTTATTACATATTTAATCATCCCATTTCAGATTTCATCCCAAAATCGATTGAAACTATAGGCTAGATCCTCGTAGAATACAGACATGTGCTTGTCTTTATCTCGCGTCGCTCACATCACACAAAATGGCGGGGCGGCATCTTACCCGTCGATATGGGGCAGATGCCGCACCGAGGTTGAGGGACAGATGCCGCAAAATATATTGTTGTTTTTCGGTTCAATAAATTCATCACTGCGTTTAAAGTAGAACTTACATTTAAATGAATGTATATTATCGCATTCTGCTACTTATCAAACTATTCTCGGCAACAATGTTGGTTCACCATGTGTGAATAAGGAAAACGTAGGCTGTTTACAATTCTCACCATCTAAACTGTTAAACAAAATCTCTCCTACCCCAATGGTCAAAAGACCTATACAGCCAAGTAAGAGAAAGTAAAAGGATGCAAATATTACAAACACAGAATATATAAACAATAAAAAAGAAAAAGGAAATGAAAAACAAAAGAAACTAGAAAGCATAAAAAAACGACAACTTGGCGGAAGTAAAATGTGTAAAAAAAAAGGAAAAGAAGTCAACTTGAAAACGCCTTACTTGAGGAAAAAACTAAAATATGAGCCATCTTCCGACAATGGGTAAATTGTTCCTCTTATGGATTCTGATGGCAGAACTGGATTGAAATTTGATGACTCTGCATATGTTGAGTGGCTAAAAGTGGAGTAAAGTCTAAAGCGGACAGGATTCAGTGCATCAAATTCAATCGATAGCTGCATGAAAAACGCTTACTTTACTTTTGCAACTGGTAGTGTGATGTGATTGTGGGCGAATGGAAATACAAAATCAAGAAGAAAGGCCAAAAATAAATAGACTAGGGCATAAATAGAATAGAACTAATACTTACATTAACAGCAATGTTCGCCTGAATGTAAACCAGTAATTTATATCTTTTTTGGAATTATGCTGTCTATTGTTTCCAGTAATTATGCTATCCATTCATGTAAATTCAAATGATTTTCTTTTCATTTTCACTTTTTGTCTTAAGTTTTGTTTATAGAGATTACACTTTTGCATTTTCGTTAAACTTTTCACAGTTTAGTGATATATATATATAATTTCAGTAAGTTTACTGTTATTTATTTTCGTTTTAAGTAGTTTGAGAAAAGAAAAATGTGATTTGCTTTAAAAAAAATAAACAGCCTAGCATGTTTCTCCATGCGGCATCTGTCCTATACCCCATGCGGCACCTTATCCAGCAAATGAAAAATAATGTTAAAAAAAGACCTGGGGGAAAATAATTATGCCTACTCTATTCAGAGGGTTTTAACTTGTTTAACATAGAAAGTGTATTCTAAAGGGTTTGATCAATGATTTCTGGTACTTAATTTGATGTTTTTTGCTTTATTGTAAATTTTACAAGAGGAAAAAAAAACTGCGGCATCTGTCCCCAGTTTGCTATATATATATATATGTGTGTGTGTGTGTGTGTGTGTGTGTATGTAATCATTATATAATATTAAAATTCACATTTTTTTTAATAAAATTTAATAAAGTGAGTATCAGTACATCACAGTTACTATACACAGAATAAAGCTGGATCAACTATTATTAATTTAACTAATCATTAATGATTTTTTTTTATAAACTTATATCCTGATCACCAATATATGAAGTATTAGAAATTAAAACATTCAAAATTGGCGAAAGGAAAACAGCAAGATGTCAAATTATTTAAAAAAAAGTAAATAATGAAACATATGAAGGAAATCATAAATATTTGAAATATTTTCGAAAACTATTTGTAACTAAATCAACTTAACCAATGAAAAAAGATCTAAAATAATGATCACTGTAAGCATCAATAAATGTTTGTACGAAATTCATGATCTCAAGATTCAAAATTCATTAATTCAAAAGAAGAACTACAAAATGTACTTAAAATGAGAGAGCAATGAAGGAAATTGGAACTAATGATTCGTAACTCGTTTTCAAGGGCAATATTGCGATATCATTAGTAATAAGCGCTTAATTTCGGAAGAAGAAATAATAAGCTACCGCTTAAATGTTTATTTTTTCCATTAGTCCGATTAAGCACACAATGAAAAATTGAAAACAAATATATAATTAATCAATATGTAAGACCCAGACAGAACAATGTCATGCACAATATAAATAAAAATGAAACATGCGAGTTAAAAACTTACTCAGCAATAGAGTCATACAGTATTTGAAAATACCATATTGAATCGTAATCATGCTAACCCACGATCACAGCAAAACCTTTGCCATATTAATGGGTTACAGTTAAAAGCGAATTCTGACAATTCAAAATCATCACACTAAGAAAATAATATTATTAATAACATAAAATTAATAATAATAAATTGTTATTGTAATTTATCTAAACATTATAAATTAGTTTATTAGCTAATTAAAGGATCCCAGTGTAAATCCATTGCAAAATACGACTGAAAAAATACCGTTATTAATTTGAGTGGTAGGAATGACAATAATTATATAAGTAGGCAACACAAAAAGTGTGAATAATTTTATAATGCTGCCCTCTATTGATGATTCTTCAAGTTATAAACTAGTGTAAAATAATATTTAAGGATAAAAATAATTAGTGCTGCCATCTATCTGAGATTATTGAAATTAAGTAGGGAGAATTTTAATGCAAGTTTGGATATCATAAATCCAGATTTATTCTTGATTTTTAAAACGAACCAAACAGCACAACATGTATAATTCTAAAACAGCTAATTAGAATATTTATAACAGATAATTAACATCTATAATGTAATGTTTTCACAAAAGTTTTTAAAACATAATTAAAACGAAATTAAATAAATAAATAATAATATTAGAAAAGTAAATAAAAATATAGAAATACTACGCTGCCCGTCCACTTATAAATTTAATTTTTAATGTTTTAATTCTTTTTTCTTTTCTTTCCTTTTCACTTTTTTTTTTTTTTTTTTTTTTTTTTTTTTTGGGGGGGGGGGGGGGGGGTGGATACAACTAAATATAATATTTTTGCATTTTTATATATATTATATAGAGCAGGGATGGCGAACCTATGGCACGCGAAAAAACTTAGACTATATTCAGTTTATGGAGAACTATCCATTTTATGTTTGTTTGTTGTTGTTTTTTTTTTACAAAAAATATAGTTTTGTGTAACACATATATAATTTACTTTAAAATGATCAGCTACTTTTGAATGGATTAAAGTATTATAAATTTCAATTAAAGAATTTTGTAGTGTCATTTTCTTGCCAAACCATTCAACATAGTGATTTTTCAAATTGTTTTGCTTCTTTATCAAATTTTAAAGCTTGTGATTGAATTATAAGATATTAATATATACCTAATTTGACACGCATTCTACTTCAGATTAGGTTCATTTTATTTAGGTTTATGGTTTTAACTTATTTTAGGTTTTATTATATTTAGGTTTTAATTTTGAAATTTTAATTTTAATTGTTAGTGTAAATAATCATATCTATTGAACCTGCTTCTACCTAAAGAACTAAAAATGATCTGATTCGGAAGTAATACATTTAAAGAAAAACTCATTTATGGAGTAATAATAAAGAATTTGTTGCGATATGTTAATATTGTTGAGTAGATACAGCGTAATAAAAAAGTTAAGAATCGAATTTACTATAATTGTAAAAATATTTAAGTAAAAATTCTATTAAAAAATAATTATTGGATTTTATCAACATTAAAAGGCTCCTGACACGTTAGGATTTTGGTACATAATAATTTTGAAATTTTTGGCATGCATACTCAAAAAGGTTCGTCATCTCTGATATAGAATATTAGATCCACTATTTATAAATTATAATACATAGACGTAAATTAATATAATTTAAAATGGTTTTATGCATTATTAAGGAATGCTTTATCACAACCCACATAAACTTTGATACTAATTATTACAAAACAAATAGGTGTTGCTATCCAACGTACAATTTATTCACAAGTTTAACGAAAAACTCTACGTTTCGGTTTAATCTTTAAAACCTTCGTCAAGAGAAAAACTTTCTAAAATATAAATCGACAACAAACATTTTACATGCTATATTTTGAAATCAATTCAAAATACAAATCAGTCTAACGGAAACCTCTTAACCTCAAATAAAGTGTTCTGTGGCGCCATCTTTTAACCAAAGAAACAAACGATGGAAGAATTGCTGAAAAAAGTGGAATTTTCATTGACATTTTAAAATTGAAAGCCATATTTCAGGGATGTGAAAGGAAGCATTATCATTACACGCTCCATGGTTTCTTAGACGAATTTCAAAAGATTAAACCGAAACGTAGAGTTTTTTGTTAAACTTGTGAATAAATTGTACGTTGGATAGCAACACCTATTTGTTTTGTATCGATATTACAACGTAAAGTCCTTTATTATTACTAGTTATTACATTTTACCATTTCATTTTTTATAATATTTTTATTAAATCCACATTTGCGTATAAATTATCTAGACAACGCTTCCATCCTCCATAATTTAACATCTAGCCACCCAGCCAACATATTATTTTTTTATATATTTTGTTTTTTTTTTATTTTGTATGATTATTTTTCTTTATATATATATTTTATATACATGATAATACACAAAATGTTAATAGTAACATACATTTTATTTTCCTACTATCATTTTTTCAGATCATTAATAAACCAATTGTAGGCTAAAGAATATATGAATTTCTTACGAAAACCATCATTTAATGCATCAAATATTAATTGTGGAGTCATTCCATGTCAATTCAACCAGAATTTGTAACCCGACCGACAGGAATTTAGGGGAAACTTTGTGCACATACTAACTCTACCTTGATATGAACAAATGAAAGAAATTTCCTTCCTAGACCTTATAGTTTGTGAGATATGGGCGGGGGTCCAATTTTTGGATTTTTCTTTAATCACACATTTCTGAGTCATTATTTGCAGAGTGTGGTACCATCTTCAAAATGTTGTTTTTCTGAATCTAAAAACCATTTGTGCTTTAAAATATTACTTTAACTACATCAAAAGATGCAGGTTCTAATAAAAAATACGTTAAACATTAATTTGTAATTTTTCAGGCCAAAACATTACACCAAAATTGAAAGTAATGGTTGTTTTTATGAATTTTTGTCATTTTAGAAAAAATGCCTTTCACGAAAAGGCAAAAGAAATTTCCAACTTTCTTTTGTTTTAAATAACAGTTCACACTTTGGGTCGTCTATTTATGATATAAAAAAATGTCTTTTTCATGGCTTACTTGAAAATTACATTTTTTGGGATGCAGTACCTACCAAGAGATAAAAATATCTTACTTTGCTTATGGTACCTAACTAATTCCTGCACATTATCCTTAAAATCGCACTGATTTATTTATTTTTGTAACATCAGAAAATTTTTAATGCACAGTTTTGATACATATGACATATTATCTTAAATTGTGTTGTTCAAATTTATAAACAAGATTGGAGTCTTGCTGCTGCTTTCGTAGTAGAAGCACATCTTCTTTGCGTCTGGCGAAGAAAGACTCAGATCTTTCTAAAGGCGTAGCGCATTTAAATTTTTTTATGGTGTTTTAAGAAGTTTTTTGTTCTTATTCATTCACACTAGTTTTAACTTATTTTCTTAAATAGAGATGTATTTGAAAGTCAATTATTTTCTAACGATTATACTCCCTGTAACTAAATTTTGCGAAAAAAATTTTAAAATCAATTGATTTATTTTTTTTTTCACATTTCAGAGATCAATATCAAGTATTTAATTAAAAATTATCAGTATTTCATAATTGCGTAATTAAAGCGTAATTCTGTGAGTTCATCGTCCGAACTGCACTTAAAATAAAATATCCCTAAACATATAGTAACTATTTTTGTTCTTGGTAACTCTTTGTCAAAAACGGTATCTAACAGAAATGCGTATAATGGCTAAATTGGCAGTTAGAAATCTTCAATTTAGAATTAGGTAGCCACATCTGACACAAGGGATTAGTGAAATTAGAGTGACAGGTAACTGCGCCCTCGTAAAATAATTCAAAAAATGCGAAATTGCATACAAAATAGTTGATATCTAAATGCATTTTTTTTTTTTTTTTTTTTAACAGAGACCAACTGGTACCTAAAAATTAAATAAATATTTTTTTCCTATTCATATGCATTTTCTACATTTTTTTGTTTTATATAGACATCGCAAATCTTTCTACAAAACTTATCATTCTTTTGTAAAACTCAGTCTCGTAAAATATAAGCAAAAAAAAATATATTTTGGTTTTTCTTTTTTAGTAATAGATATATAACAAATATATTAGAAAACATGTTTTTTTTCTGATAATTATTTATTAGAAAATTTTTCCAAGTGGAAGTTTGTGTTTTAATATAAACTTACACTACCTATCAAATTTAATTCATTGATTTTCATATATTTTATAATTTGTTTAAAAAGAATTTCTCTTTTAGTAAGCTATTTATTGGCATGCATAACATGAATTTATGATAAATATTTTACTATTGCTATTAAAAACAAATCGTCTATTGTAGGTGTAATAAAAATACATGTTTTCAGTCACATAATTTATAAATTTGAGTTCGTAATTATACAAAACCAATATATTTATCTACATAGGAAATGTTATATATTCATAAAATGTGATAAATGTTTTCATAAATGTATATATTTAAGCTTTAAACAATAATACAATAATTGCGTTTCATGATATTTTTACTCATTTCAATTATTCCTAAATTTCTTATTTATGATTAAATTCTGGTTTTCCAAGTGCTCAAATGTTGTTATTTTTTATTTATTTATTTATTTATTTATTTCAAACGTTGAAACAATATAACTTGATATTGTTTCTAAAGTCAATTTTTTCAGATTTACAAAAGAAATATATTTCTTCAATTACCTATAAAGTAATTGATAATAGAAAAAATCTTACATTTATATCCAATCCAGAATGTTGCATGTAGATTTTGTATCCATAAATTATTATTTTCAGAATACACATTTTACACAGAAAATGCAAAACAGTTAGATCTATTTGTTATTTTTTCTGTCTTCGACATCTGACAAGAAAGTAAATGAAAGCTTACTACAGCAACATGAAAGCTTTGACATTTTGAAGATAGTTTTGTAGTAAAAATTGGACTGTTAGACAGATGTTAGAGTTGTCAGATGTTAGAGTTTACGCTAAAGTTTATATGAAAAGAAATTTTTTTATTTCCGTTTTCAATTTGCAATTATTAGTTTCTAAAAAAGGTACTTGTTATTTATTTAGGGATGGTGAACATTTGAACATAAATAAATTATTTCGTAAAACATAATAAGCAATTTTTTTAAACATATGTCTTTACGTTCAAAAACAATTTGCTTGATTTTTTTAAATGAAGAAAAAAAATATATTTTTTTTCGTTCATTGATATTTAACACTTTCCTATATTTTTTGTCATACAGTTTAACTAAAACTAAACTAAACCTGTTTGGTAAAAAGCCATTAAAGACCTACAGTACCCAGTCTTTTTTTTATTATTTTACCTTGGACAGTAAGGTAATATACAGCTTAAATCCCATTCAACTGTTCAGCCTAACCCAAAATCGCAACTGTTTAGTTTCCAAGGTAGCTTGATACTCGTTTTATCGACCACAAAGGGTCGAAAGGTTTCAAGGTTTAGTGAAGCTTGGACAGTTTGCAGTGCGGAATCCAACTTTTGATGCATAGTAGACGTGCGCACCCATAAGATACTAGGATTATGTAGTTGTCTAAAAAGGAAAAATCTTATTGAAAAATAAAAAATATTGATCGTAAAAGAGAGATTATGTTTGTTTTTATAATAGTTATTGTTGTCACTTCAACTTTTCTTAAAGAAACACACAAATATTAAACAATTAAATAATTTAAAATAACCCATAAGTATGCGTTATTTAACTTTAAAAATATATATGTATATATAATTACATTGCAAAATACTGTTAATAGCCGAATACAATGTTCACTCCGTTTAGTAATAATGGCTTATATGCTTAATAGAGTATAAAATACATCAGTTGTCATATTGGCTGCTAACTTGGTTCCAAAAATTCTTCAGATGTCGAAGTTGAGTAGCTCCGCCCCAAATAACGCCTTAAAATGAATTTCAATAATTTTACTATACATTTTTGTAAATATTGATATATAGTACCAAACGCAGACTTTCGGCATTTATACAGAATATACGGGCACATATGGGAATTTTTTTACAAGAAAATGGTAATTTTCGTATAACCATAAGATATGATTTTTATTTTTATTTTTTTTTTTTGAATTTTTATTTCGCTGTTTCACACAGTTTTTATAAACATAAAATTATACAAAAATTACCAGTTATGCATCTTTAGTATCTATATATCCTCAGTTAATGGCATGAAATTCCGTGTGGCAATTCCGTTTTTTTAAAAATAAAAATAAAACATTTTTATCTCATTAAATATTAATATTTATAGGGTGATAATAGGGAAAATATATTGCCAGCAGTGGCGTGGCGTGAAAATTTTCGGTGGTCATCGCAATTATTTAAGTTTGTGGTGAAAAATTATTAACTCTAAAATTCAATGGTTGAATGTTCAAAAAAGAAACTTTAAATCTTACCTTCACTTATACATGAACTCCAAATGTTCTGCTCAAACTGGATCGTGAGGGTTTTAAAAGCTTATTAAGAGTTTTAAACTATTGCTTGGTCATCGCCGCATCCAGCGATGACCGGACGCCACGCCACTGATTGCCAGATATGTAGCCACATCTGGGAAAAAAATCAGGAAATTTGATTGAAAGGCATATTTCCAATGCTTATCCGGCTACGCCCTTTAGTAGCACGCTTTCTTTACAACTTGTGGATTCCCGCTATGCGAAAAAAAAAAAAAAAAAAAAAAAGGGGAAAAAAAAAAACAAGCAGCTACTAAATTAATCCATAAGAATGAGAACACGTAGAAAATTAAAACAGAAAGGAGCTTATATAAAGAAAAATAATTAAAACTGGTTGAGCGGCGCATGATTTTATTTAGTGATTTCTACATTTTGAAATTGAATACAAAAATTAATTTTGAAAAGGTTTGGTTCTGATTTATCTTTTAAATGGAAAACTGAAACTACAATAATTAAATTAATAAAGGGAAGTTTATTACATCATAAGGCCGTAAAAATATCTGTCTGATTGGATATTGGTTTGATTTTAAGAAAGATAATAAATACAGTTTTGCTTGTTTTCATTGTTGCGTAATTATAACGAAACATATGAAACATTTCAAGTGAATTCGATATTAAATGATGATGTATTCAAGCAGAAGTTTAATTTTTTACAAATTCTTTTCAATATTTGAATTGAACTCTAAAATTTTTCATGAACAAAATTATTTAGATATATTTTTAAACTCTAGTTTTAGAAATTGATATGTTAAAAGTAACTGCTTATGTCAGCATTTTCTTTAGAAAACGAAAAGATTGTTTCTGTTTTTATTTCTTAATAAAGCATTTAGATTTTATTCAGTAGTAAAGAGAAAATAAATGATCTTCCAAGAGCGTTTTTTTTTTTTTTTTTTTTTTTTTTTTTTTTTTTTTTTACGATATTTTTTGTAAGCAAAAGTGATATTTTAAACACTGTATCGATGTACTACTCAACTATTGGCAATTTCTACATAATTATGTAAAAATTATACAATTTATGAAGATACATTTCATTTTCGATTCGTGTTATTTGCACATGTACACAATAAAAAAAAAACTTTCGACGAATTATTGTCTGAGCGAAGCGAAAGCTAATACTCAGCGAAATATTACTGTCCGGACACATTACAGGTACGATGGATATTAACGCCATGTCATACTAAAAAAAAGCCTAATAAAAACCTTTCGTCAAGCATAACTCAAAAAATATTTGTCGGATTTCGTTTCTGATTGCACCAGAATGTACGTATGAGGGCCACCTACTGAATGCACCTACTATGAAAAATAAGTTCCAAACCGTTTAAAAATTATATTAAAAAAACTGATAAAACAGCATAATTTATTTGCAAACGTCACAGAAATTTGGTGTGCTTCACTTTCACCGGTGAGAGTTTTCGTAGACAACAGGTTTGAACACATGGAGCAAATAAAAAAAATAAAAAATACGCACGCAGTAATATTGAATAGATCAGTTTCAACCACGTGATCACAAACCTTGCAACAACCCGTGGCAACCAGTTTTGGTGGGCAAACAAATAATAATACAGTACTCCGTACCACGGTGACCGTTTTTAGCCTGTTGTATAAAATCTCGCCTGTTGTATGACATACAGCAGGCTAAATCCGGCTAAAAACTCAGGCTAAAAGATAGTTGTCAGTCTATCGACTGGAAATTAACAGATTATTTTAATACTCGTATAATGAAATTCTGAAACGATTGTGGATGAATAAAACAAAAGACATGAGTGTTTATTGCTCCGGGAGGTTATCTTTCTGTGGATGTTTGTCTGTCTATCCTACAGCATGCAATTTTCTTGTAAAGAATGATATTATTATGCAGTAAAACCTCCATAACAGACACACTCGATTAGTGGACACCTTTATTTAGCGGGCAATTTTTCGATTACCAACCCTTAAATAACTGTACATATTTTACTTGCAGTAGCGGACGCCTTCAAATAGAGGACAAATTCTGCCCTCCCGAGGTGTCCGCTATTCAGATGTTTTACTGTATATATTATTGATAGTTATTTTACAGGGCCGCACAAAAGAATAAGAAAATATGAAACGAATATAAACTAAATTCGGGATTGGTAGATCGCTGATGGTAATGTAATTTTAGGATGTTGTTACAGTCATCCGAACGAAACCCTACCTGTCTCACTCCTTTGTCTGTCTGTCTGTCCGTCTGTCACAGAGTCCGTTCTCAGAAACTATATATGTCGGAGACTTGAAAATTTGCATACTTATAACTGAATACCACACATCAAATGGCAAATAATAAAATTTTGAAAAAGTCTAATATTTAACCCTCTGGGCTCTAACTTGTGTATTTTAAGCAATTTTTCTAACTCAGCCCGTAATTAAGTTGGATACATGAAATTTTGCATACTTATAGCTGAACACCTCACATCAAACGACAAATAATAAAATTTTGAAAAAGGTCTAATATTTAACCCTATGGGCTCTAACTTGTGTATTTTAAACAATTTTTCTAACCCAGCCTCTAATTAAGTTGGAGACATGAAATTTTGCACACTTATAGCTGAACACCTCACATCAAACGACAAATAATAAAATTTTGAAAAAGGTCTAATATTTAACCCTCTGGGCTCTAACTTGTGTATCTTAAAATATTTTTCTAACTCAGCCCCTAATTAAGTTGAAGACATGAAATTTTGCATACTTATAGCTGAACACTTGCGATAACACGATAAATCATAAAATTCTGAAAAAATCATATTTAACCCCCCAGTCTCCAACTTCTGTATTTATACAATTTCTCTAATTCAGCCCCTAATTAAGTTCGAGACATGAAATTTTGCATACTGATAGCTGAACACCTCACATCAAATGACAAATAATAAAATTTTGAAAAAGTCTAATATTTAACCCTCTAGGTTCTAACTTGTGTATTTTAAACAATTTTTCTAACTCAGCCCCTAATTAAATTGGAGACATGAAATTTTGCATACTTTCGGCTGAACACCTCACATCAAACGACAAATAATAAAATTTTGAAAAGAGTCTAACATTTAACCCTCTGGGCTCTAACTTGTGTATCTTAAAATATTTTTCTAACTCAGCCCCTAATTAATTTGGAGACATGAAATTTTGCATAGTTATAGCTGAACACCTCACATCAAACGACAAATAATAAAATTTTGAAAAATGTCTAATATTTAACCTCTAATATTTTGTCTCATGCAATTTTTACATTTAAAGTGTTTTGCAATATTATTTTTTGTTCATTTTGAAAAATAAGTGTAATGTGACGTAATTTCTTCTATTTAAGATTTCTAACACATGTTAATGAATTAATTTAACAATATCTTTTCTCTTTTAAAATTCACATATAAATATAGTTTTTATGGGGTAATTTCCAATAAGTGCCTGCTTTTTATACCCAATTATTTAATTCTAATTTGAAGGATTTTTTCTGTTTATAATAGTAACGTGTAAATATTTTTTTTTTTTTATTTGAAGCAAACATTATTGTTTGCGCTGTTTATACAGTTGTCAACAGTTTAAATTAATACCATTTTCTAAAATATTCTGTCGAAATGCTGAATATTTGAATTTAAAATAGAAATTAAAGCTCAAAAAATGAGTCAAATTAAAAAATAATAATAATGGAATCTGCACACCGGAATCTTCTATTGAATAAAATCATCTAAAAATGATTAAATCCCCATGTATAGATTTTGCTCCTATAAAACTTTTTTAATGGGACGATTTTGTACAAATTTAGCATTAAATATATATTAAAATAATTCTTCGATTTCAAAACTGTATGCATCAGCGTGTTGATCAATCATTTCTCTATAATACCACCGATTTTTATATTTTTGAATGCAATAGTTTTCTTAATATTAACTAAGAAAGAACACTGGTCACAAAAAATTCAAAACTGGCGGCGGCGGTGGTGGCGGTGACAGCGTTAGTTACTTTTTTTTAGAATAGAGATATATATATAAATGAAAACTTGCCTATCTGTTTGTAATTCTATAAAAATCCACAATTTGGAAGCCAAAATTGTGAAAAGATACGTACACGTGTATTAAAACATGGCCGAGGCAACTAAAGTAATCCGGAATCGAAATAATTTATAGTTGATTTTTAATTAATAAAGAACGAGCAATTAAACAGCATTTTCTTATCAAATTTAAACATTTTTCGTTATAGCAGTTGCCAACAATTAAAATACACAATAAAATTATTACTACAACAATTAATTTTAAACTGCAAAATTTCCACGTGAAAAATGAAAATGAAATAAATAGTTTGACGAATTTAAATGAAAGTGAATATAACTTCATAACTTTTCTATTTCAAAATTTCCACGTGAAAGAGGAAAATATTACGTCATATTGGAAATATAAATGACGTGGTGGATATAGTATAACGTCATATGAGTGTGAAAAATGTATTGAAGCATGATAAAAACCCGATTAGGGAAATATTGGCGTATTTTAACATTATTGCTCCAATTATAAAATGAAATAAGTTCATTTATAGCCGTATTCTTTTGCGATATATACATTTATACATTTTTATATAGCGTTTTCATTTGATTCATTCACACAACATTTGGGCTGCTTTTTTTAATGTTTGTTTTATGTTGTATGTTAAATTTTGAAATTGATTTTTCAGAACAAACATCCTTCAATTTCTGGGCTACGCCGGGCACTTTAGTTTGTAACAGATAAATGGGTTTTGTATCTGTACATCTAATGCTAATATTATAAAGCGTTATAATATTATAAACTGTATAATATTATTAATGCTTACAAATTTGTGAGGTGTTATCTCTGAAACTGCATAGCCAACTTAAAAAAATGTTGGTGGCCATTTCTGCTCCGAAAAAAAGACTGCATTTTATGTCAGTGCAAGGACCTACATCGCTGCAGGAGCAGAAAAGTTCTAAAATTGCGATTTCTGATATATTAATTGGGTTAGAAACTTTAAATTTGGTGCGGTATTTACTTTTAAGATGTATATACTCGTAATGAACGCTCTCTAAAAGGTTCAATTTGACGGATAAACTTAAAAATGTCTTGAAAGATTCTAAACTATGATTTATTTGGAATACTGAAATTTTTGGGATACTGTTGGGGTTAGAAACTATAACTTTGGCATGGTAGTAATTTATAAGATGTAAATGCTCATTGTAGAACGAATTTAGGAAAAATCGAAATACTAAACAAAGCGGAAAAAGATCTAATGATGATCTAAGTAACGATGTACATGGAATTGTTAGTGATATAAACATGAAAATTGACATGGCTGTATTTATCATGACGTAAATTCTCGAAATAGAACAATTTCTAAAAATGTCGCTATATAAAACAGTGCAGAAACAAAAAACTTTCGAATTTTTTTTATTTCTGTGTTACTGCTGAGCCCAAAATCTTAAAATTTTGCTTGGGGTTAGTTTTAAAATATACAATTGTCTCTATGAATTGTTCAAAAAATTTTAAATTGAAAAAGATGAAATTAACGGAAAGCGATCTCAATTACCATTAATTTGGAATTATTAGGTATAACAACTTTAAACATTTCATAATGATGCATTTCCTTCGCAAAACATGCAATTTAAATGCAACAAAACTGACAGATACCCACCTAGCATAAAATAAATTGTGTAAATATTGAATAAAGACCTGTATGAAATAGTGAGTAGGTTGCCCGAAAATACTTGTTAAACTGTTCCTTCTCTAGGCTTTTATCTCTCTCGCCAAAGCCACTAACAGAGGGAAGTGTCGTTTTAAATGTGATATGATTTTTTTTTTTTTTTTTTTTTTTTTTTTTTTTTATCTGATTCATTTTTCTAGACATTTTATCATAAGGTCATATTCTCAATTATCATTAGTAGATTTTTTATATATTAACTTATTCTGGTGAAATTTCATAATCCGGTTCATATTGGCGTATGTTAGCTTGCATGATATGCTGAATAAATATGTATGGATTTGTAAATTACTTCAAATGACACTTTGACAGATCAAAAGTTATGCAGGCGCTATATATTCAGATCTTGTGTCATACTTTATGTTGCAATCATTGCCAATTTCTTTTATTTAATACATGCTAAAAATAGCTCAACTTGTGCAGATTATGTTTGAAAACAAAACAATACAGCGTATGTAGTGGCCACCATACACTCATCATTTAAATCCGATCGAGCATATCTAGAACACACTCTAACGAAACATTGCATGCCACTGCTGATGTATTCGGTACTTTGATACTATATCAGATTTTGAGGAGGGAATTCTTTAAATGTTATCGACAACCTCATTGCATCAGTGGAAAACATATATTGTACAATATTAACTATTCCGGGGGAGCACACACCATATAAAGTATAGTCCCTTCTTTTTAAACATCATATATTTGTCATTTAAAGTTACTCAAATTGGTGCGAAGCGTCTGATTATGCTCTTGACATCATTTTATACAGTTAAAATTCCGATATCAGATAATTTAGTGTTTCATTTTCTATTTTACTCTTAATATATTGCGTACTTTCAATTTTACATCCATGCATGGCTGTCTTGCATGGTTTGATTTCCCATTTTTTTAAACAGTGTATACGAATTTATATATAAGATTTTGTAATTCTACGATTCGTTTATTTTCATCATTTAAATTTATCGCAGTATATGGCCAATTAAAGATAACATCTCATTTTCTTTGCTTCCACATGTTATTATTAAATCTATGTTCTCAGCAATATCACTCAGACTAATCCCTCTGAGGGAAGTCCTAGTATAAATATAAATATACACAATACCACGTTTCTTTCGAAATAGAAACTATTTGAAAAATAACAGTTTAAATAATTCACAAATACACACTTTTATACCCTCGCAATTTGTATCTTAAAAATCCCACAGTATTTCATTGCTTCGATTCATGTATCTCTAAATCCAATTCCAATAGGTGAAATTGATGTAGACCTCGAATGTTGAAAAATCAGAACTTTGGTTTATGCTTGATAGATATAGTAAACTATTAAACATAATAGACTTTTATTATTATTTATTAATATTATTTATTATTATTATTTATTAATAATAGACTTTTTTCTTTTTTTTTTAAAGATATATCTTCAAGCAAGATAAAAAAGCATTATTTAAAATATCTATAAAGATTTTTAAATTGCTTTCTCATCTTAAATTCATAATTAAATATATTTTAAACTATCAATTTATGAAAGAGTATTTGAAAAAAAAATATTACAATCGATATTTTTCACTTTTATCTTCTACTTTTTAGTCTTTGAAGTTTTTCTTTGTTCGAGTTTCCTAGTCTGTAAGAATATTTCATGTGAGTGGTTTGTTTCACAGTAACTCCATTACTTGTGTAATTCGTAAACATAATAATAAACAATACTTGGCGATTTAACATCTGAAACCAGCTAACTGGAAAAATGGCTTAAAATTAATTTAGTAATTTATAAATAATTTAGAAAGTATTAAAATATTATATTATCATTTGAAACATGCCTGCCTACACAATTAGATAAAATTATAGAATATCAAGAACTGGATGGAAAATTTACCCTGAAAATTAAGAAAAAAGAACCATCTCATATTTTAAAACTAATCATTTTCTGAAACAGTGCACTGAATTTAAAAACGAATAATATAATAATGAGAAATCATTCAATGGTTATTTATTTTCATGTAAAGATATTACATTTACATTGTTTCAGCAATGTTTGGGAATTTGTGGATCTGATTGTCTTCATGAATGAATCTGAAATCAGTTACGTTGATTTTTAAAAATAATAAATGTAAAATGTTTCTTTCAACAAGGCATTCTTTTCTACAGTAATATCATTTCACGTTTTTAAAATTATGGCCGCAATTTGAGTATCAACGTAACAAAAAATTGAAACTACATCATTTTAAAATATCATGTCGGCATGGGACATGATTTGAAAATAGCTGAATACTCTCATAGGTAAAATGTAATTATATAATCCTACGTCATATCATAAAACTGATCAATATTTTATAACTACGTAAATATGACGTTGTTTCACAAACTTTTTATATCGATACAAATGCTAGCGCTTCTGGTGTGTAATTTTCGAGTTACTAATAAAAATGCTTTTAACGTCATTTTAAACTTCACTTCAACGTACATCAGCGTCATTTAACGTGCCTACCTCTGAAATATTAGGCTTTATATAATGTTTAAATAATTAAAATAAAATTAAGTAAAGTAAATTTGATTTGTTTCAATAAATCCAAAACACAATTCTTGCACAACATTAAGTAGAAGAAGTTATCAGCTGGATTTGTATATGACAATTTATGGACGAGCTATTATATGGGGTATGCTAATATTTACACGACTCTGCATTCTACTATAATGCCTATTAAGTAACAACATGTCGAATGATGCATAGTTGGTTAAAATAAAAATCAGCATGAAGCAAATTACTTTGGATAAGTATTTTCTTCCCTTCTGTTATATATACTCAGTTACTATCCCTAACAAGCGATGAAAATGTGAATGTTTAAACTTATTTTTTAAAGATTTTTTTTTTCTTTTCTGATACTTGATTTGTGGGAGAAATGCGAATAGTGCGATATATGACAAAAATTTACAATTTGTGCTTGTGTTTCACAAAACATAATAATTTTTATTGCTTTAATCTGATTGCATTTCCTTCAATTTTTATAATAACATTAAAAGTAAAAATAATGAAGTGAAGTGGTATAGGTGTATATCTAAAATTGACGGATAATGATTTTGAGATAAGAAAATGTTACTTGGCTAAATAGTTCCAACATTAAAATTAGAGATACAGACCAAGTTAATAATTTAAATTTATTGACAAGTTACACAAAAGAAAAAAAATGTAAGCTTTGTAAATTTCCCTTAAACAAAAATGTACAATGTTATGGTTACGATTATTTTAGGGTTTAGCTAAAAGATAACCTAAAATTTATGCAAAAGTATGTAATGTTTTTAGAGACATTTGATTTTTTTCGATTAATATTTAATCTTAATTTTTTTTTTAATCTTCAGAGAATTGATAATATAATATCAGTAAAAGAACATACTGTGAGTTTTATCCGTAATTTCCCATTGTTAAATTTCGTCCACTGTAAAGTACGTATGAGAAAGAATTCCCTGTGACCAATCGATGGTAATTACCGGTTTATTTATCTGTGTAATTTTGAATTAGTATTACGTTTAATATTGTTAGAACGACGAAAATATGAATTCGATTTAGAGATACAGACCAAGTTAATAATTTAAATTTATTGACAAGTTACGCAAAAGAAAAAAAATGTAAGCTTTGTAAATTTCCCTTAAACAAAAATGTACAATGTTCTGGTTACGATTATTTTAAGGTTTACCTAATAGATAACATAAAATTTATGCAAAAGTATGTAATGTTTTTAGAGACATTTGATTTTTTTTTCGATTAATATTTAATCTTAATTTTTTTTTAATGTTCATAGAATTGATAATATAATATCAGTAAAAGAACATAATGTGAGTTTTATCCCTCATTTCCCATTACTAAATTTCGTCCACTGTAAAGTACATATGAGAAAGAATTCCCTATGACCAAACCATGGCAATTACCGGTTTATTTATATGTATAATTTTTAATTAGTATTACGTTTAATATTTTTAGAACGAAATACTTATGAATTTAATTTAGTGTTACACCAGGTTAAAAGTACGGAACCTTAGTATAGAATATATTAAAAAACCACAAACCCTAAAATTATGTAAATCTATTTGAAATATGCCAATATAATCAGATCTATTATCAACATATGTTACATTTCGAAACACGTTATAATTAATGTATTTATTCCAAATAAGTTAATATTTAGGTATGAGATGCTTCTAACCAACTGACGTCTAGATTCATAAACGTCAAAACTTTACAATGAGTTTCAAATTCTTTCATACTTGAATTATTAACATTAAGAATGTGCTTCCGCTCTTCCTTTACATCATTTGATAGGAAATTCCCGAATAACTAAATGTTATGCTGCCTAATTTCAAATTCTAAAGCTATATAAAATGGAAAGTTATGGCAGCTACTAAATGGGATGAGAAGATATATTTTTAGAATATATAAATTTACTGAAATTTATCAAGTTTTTAAAAATATTCAGCAACTCAAGAAGTTAGAAAATATCTAATAAATATAACTATTTGAAAATTAACATGCGTGTATTACTCATCTGTATTTTATGCAATAAAAGTCAGCGGATTAAATTTAATTAATAAATGCATATAATTAATAAATTTGAAATTCACATAAATATCCTATAAATGAGAAGCTGTCTAATACTGCCAAATGTCACACATCGATTTAAAATTTTATACTTACTAATGAAATTAAAGTGAAGTATAATGTAAAATATAAATATAAACGGTTAAATCAATGAAAAAATAAGCATAAAAGAAATAGACATTTTATCGCTGTACTGCGGTTAGATTTTAATACAGGAGAGTTATTTCTAAAACAATGTCTTTTATAGTTTTAGACATATGATATTTATTTTGACAGCTTCTGAATACATAAAAAACTCGGTTAAATGAATTTCACAAAAAAATAATAGGTCGCCTACCTACTTAAGAACTCTATTACGAGGTTAAAATGCAGTATTATAATTAGATTTGCAAGTTTTCGCAATCTTTTCCATATAGTTTTAATTTATTCTTCAATTCTTCTAATTTATGAAAATGTTGCGATTTCCGAGAAAATCATTTGAAAATCCAAAGATTTTTCTACTTTTTATCATTATAGATATTTATTTATTTATTTATAGGAACTAAAATTAAAATCTAAATTATAATCATAAACAACTACTTTTTTAGTCAGAATAATCTTTATTTTGAAATATTTCAGGAAACTCACTTCTAGAGTTTCTTACTCAAAAACTGATTTATAATGCCTTAATCTGAAAGAAACAGAAACTTTCTCTTACTGGTAGACACTATGTACAAGAGATACTAGGGCTGCTCTTTGAATTTGTTTTATTTATGTAAGTTACATGCGTGAATATGCTGACTATTTCTTCAGAAATAATTAAAAGAGTAACATTAAATTTGTTGCGAAAAGTGAAAAATAAGGACTCATTTTGATATACAAGATATTGAAAAATACTTAACATATGCAATGAAGAAATTAACAGTGATAAAAAAATAACGAAAAATACGCATAAAATATATAACGGAATATCCGATCACGTAAGTAATATGCAACACAAGAGAAATTTTTTTATAGAACAAAATCAAAAATGCTTTTATGGAACGATCACAAAAATTCTTTTTACAAAACAATAAATTTGAATTTTGCCAACCGTCAGATTTTTATGCATAAACGCATATACCATTATGTATTATCATTGTTTTGTTTTTGTCTTATATGGAAGTGTTTTCAATGTATGCGGATTTACAATCAATAAAGTTGAATGTTATTGTTAATTTTTAAAATTAACCTTACATTTTGTAATTTTGTGCGAAATTTTATTTAAAAACCGAAAAGAGTACGACCCCTGTAGTAAATTAAAAAAATATATTAATTAGAAACAAACAAAGAAGAAAAGAAATTTCATAATAAGTCGTAGCAAAGAAAAAATATATATGGGCTAAAAATAATTTATGAATTGTATTACAAAATACAATATAAAATTACGAATTTAACAAAATTGAATAGAAAATAATTTTAAAAATCACGAATAAATTTAAACAAATAAATATTAAAAAGAGTCGTAAAGATTTATAACATTTTTTTTTCAATGTAAATAAACACCTAAATTATGAAATATATTTTACAAATAAATCCTAATATCTGTGAGTAAATTTTGATTTATTCTTAAGATACGTTTTGATAGATTTGGAGATATTTATGTAATGTACCTTTGAGGTTTTCTTTCTTAAAAGGACTTATATTTTCTGTATTTTTAACAGGATGATATTTTTGGGATGCTTTGAATTTGATTTTTAAATTATAATCAAACTTTATGAAATTAAATTCTAATCAAACTATAATGCGTTATGCAAATGAATAATTGAGAGTCCCATCAATGATGCTTGAATTTTCACTTGTTAAAATAACAGTAGTAAATGTTCATATGATTATAATGTGGAAAACTTTAATTAGATTGAAAAGAAATATAAATGTTTCTTGATCTAGAGTGAAGTTTTACGAAATATAATATATCATCATTATGTCCTTCCATCTTCAAACACCTCAAAAACCAACATATTTCTGGGATTTTAAAGAAGCAGTTCTGAAAAACATTTTGCCAGTATTCTTATGAAATGTTTTCGGGTAGATTTTGGAAGAGTATTCATTAGTTACCTCAATCCGGTATCACAAAAAATTATACAATTTGAAGATGAACGAATTCTAAATAAATAATTTCAGCAGCGAAAGAAAATTTAGCCATTCAAGAGAAACAAAATAATGTTTAAAATATACAATATGAACTTGAAAAAGCTCACATGTTTACTTAAAAAGCGACTAAAAAATACAAGAAATTTACAAGTTAAAAATATGTAATTTATTTAAAAACTTCTTAGTACTTTTGGGCTTTCCCAAGCCCTTCATTAGGGAATATTTAATAACTGATTGCCATTTATTTATAAAAATACGACACTTCGTTTTCAAATTAAATTATCTGATGAAGGGCTTGTGATAGCCCCAAAATACTAAGAAGTTTTTAAATAAAAAAATATTTATTTAACTTGCAACATAACTTCTATTATTTTTTTTCGCCTTTCAAATAAACCAGTGACCTTTTTAAAAGATCATATTGTATAATGTATGCTTGAATTAAGGTGAAACGTTGCGTTTCGTTTTGTGATTTTGTTTAGAATAATGTTCATTTTCTGATTTTAAATTGTATGCCTGTTCACAAAATTATTTAACATGATAATAAGTGTAATGAAGATACGGCTTCAGGAATCGTGTTTAATGCGTCAAATGTTAAATTATATTATCCTAAACAATATAAATGATGTTGCATGATTTCAGAAACAATTTTAATGATGTAGCATGATTTCGTAAATGATATCAATGATGTTGCATGATTTCGCGAACAATATCAATGATATAATAAAACACACATACCACAATATATATTAAAACACACATACACACATAAATAACGCCTTCATTCAACAGTTAAAGCTATATATAAATATTAAACAGACATACATACAATAAATAAAATAAACCCAAATGGAGTGAAAAATTACCCAGAGCCAGGAATCGAACCCGGGACCACAGTATACAAGACTGCTGCTCTAGCCACTGAGCTACTCCAGCCGATTCCTGGGCCTGCAATTTCACACTAATAAACCATGTTGGGGAAGTCACCAGCCAGTCTATTCATCGTTGCCTGGTCATCTAAGACTGTCGTTTATATGGCTGGTGACTTCTCCAAAATGGTTTATTAGTGAGAAATTGCAGACCCAGGAATCGGCCGGAGTAGCTCAGTGATTAGAGCAGCACTCTTGTATACTGTGGTCCGGGGTTCGATTCCTGGCTCTTGGTAATTTTTCACTCCAGTTGGGTTTATTGAATTTATTGTATGTATGTCTGTATAATATTTATATATAACTTTAATATCAAAGATGTTGCATGATTTCCGGAAAATAAAATTTAAGAATAAATCTTCAGGAAAGAAAGTTCTATACTAATCGTAATTGGGAAGCAATATTTGCCAGTACCACAGGGTTAAGAAAAAACGAATGTTTCACAATTAACATTTGCACAAAAAATGAATGTTTCTCAATTATTCGAATTTTGAATCCCATTCAACTCCTCCTATTTAATTCCTTGGTCTTTTGACCCAATGACCAATGCAGTTATTATGACTAATATCTGCGTAATCTAATATATGAAGCAAATGGGTTCTGTTATATATTTTTGTTGAGAAATTGGTAATTATTAGACATTTGGTGCATACAACCAAAACTTTCAAAATGGATAAATCGGTAAAAATACTAATTTTTGTAACTCAATTTACATTAGGAAACATCTTTAAATTTATTAGAAACCTGGGCACAAAAAATAGATTAAAATTTATAAAATACTGTTTGTATGACCTTTATAAACATCAGAATTTTGAAACATAATACTTTTTTTCAAACATAATCATTGATATATGTCCTACCAAACTTTATTTTTGGCTATAATTATATTTAAATCCATTACTTATGGAAAGGCATAGACATATAACCTAAGACGAATCTACGTTGATTTCATTGCACTGAAACAAAATTCAGCCACTGGCATCTAGAAAATAAAATGTGGCTCTAGAAAAAATAGTTCCATGTCATTCTTATAAATTTTATATTCCTTTCATTTTGCCCTATTAAGTTTCAAGGGCGTTTTCTTATATTATCGTTGCCAAACTTATTTAAAAATCTCTGCAAATGAATTTGAACAAAAGAAGTGAGTTTTAACTATAATTTTAGATTATGAATTAATTATAGAAATCAAGAGATAATTCCTAGCTATTCAAAATATTCTTATTATAATGTACCGTTTCATCACCAAGAAAACTATAGACTAGAAATTCTCGATCATTTCGTCTTTTATCTTAATCGCATAGCTCGGAAATCTACATTTCTAGTTTACAGATTTAGAAAAAGACTACCTAATTGTTCTAGATGAAGGCGGTATTTTTTTATGTCAGGGAGGGAAAAATACATCACAGAGACATATTTATAAACGTTAATTTTTAGATTTTAATTAATATGCAAAACGTCAAAATTATGGAAGGAAATTAAGACCAGAAAATATACACTTTTGTTGCATAAAAAATCATAAATAATCTATCAATTTCATAAGAATAATTTAAAGAAAGTATCAATGAGAAAGTTCAATGAATTTATAAAATATATATTTTGGCTAAATTAAGCTTGCAAATTTTGTTTGAAGTCATTTAATAGAAGCTGATTTGATTCAAATAAATAATAAGTGAATAATAATTAGAGAAATGTAACTTCTCTTCCAGAAAATTATTCAAGATTAGATGTAAGACATTCATGATATTTTACATCTAATAAGATAAAGATTAAATTTCAAGGTTTATTTGATGAACATTTTGAGATAACAGAAGCAAATGAAAAGATAAATTTTAAGTCGTTAACTCTCAGCAATGGTAGAAGCAATTCTTTATTTTAAGACATGATCACAAAATTTTAGACAACTATTATTAAAATTACCTTTACTTAAAATTAAGTTTTCTTCCAATACATGATATATAGTCTTTATGTTGTAATAGTGTTTAACGAGATATTTAAACTTTTAATAATATTTAAAACTTTGAAGAGTTACTTAATATTCAATTATATTTGAAAACCGTTAAGAGTTCTTTTTCTTATTGAAGAATATCACTTTAAAGATATTATGCATCTCAAACATATCTTTTCAGATCCTTGCATTTACATTCTGTTAATATTCATTCCCGACAGTTACCTTTCATAATCTTAAGAAATATAAAAAATATGTTTTTGATTCTTTTGCTTCTAATATAAGTTATAAAGCAATTTTCAGTTAGGTGCATTATTTAAGTTTCTAAAACAGGAGTAAAATGTTTGAAAAATAAAAGTCCTTCCGGCCAGTGCCGGGAGGAAGTGGTAGCTTTCATATTCCTTATTTTTTAAAAGCCAGCTTATATTATTCAAACACACGGAGCTCATATTAGTGGAACCCGATTATGAAGATTAAATACAATTTTTTGTCAATATGGAATAGAATGAGAATTTCACGAAATTAGTTGTTTTATTAAAGTGACTTATATTTTTTCGCCAAATTCGGTGATATCCCGAATTATATTAATAATTATATTAACCCGAATTATTGGTGATAGCCCGTCATTTTAAAACAACATATTGGATGCAACAAAGCTCGCCAATGAACTTGGACGACACTTTAGTAATTCCTGTGCATATGCTCACTCATATCTAAATCGGTTGACATATACGAGTGTTGTTGCAGGCAAAAAATCAGATTTTTCAAAATGTCACACACATTCGAAATTCAAAGTGCTATAACTCAACTGTTTTTTAAGATATAGACGAAACAAAAAATGTTCCGGAATCTTCGTATCAAGCTCAAACACATAAAAAAAAATATTTTTCGATTTATAATTTTTTTGTACTTCATTTTAAATTTAATTTTTTTTAATTTTTTTAAATGGCCGCCATTTTGGAACAAGATGGCGGATGAAGCTGGTCAACGAACTCGGTCGAGATATTGCTATATACTAAGCACATTCCTTGTCACATCCAAATCGGTTCATAAATACGTGTATTATCGCGTGACAAAAATCAGATCGTTTCAAAATGTCAGCCATGATAGAAATTCGAAGTGCTATAACTCAGCCATTTTTTAAGATATAGACGAAACTAAAAATGCTCCAGAATCTTTGTATCAAGCCCAAACACATAAGAAAAAAAATATTTTTCAATGTCTAAATTTTTTGTGCCTTATTTTAAATTTAACTTTTTAAATATTTAAATGGCCGCCATTTTGAAACAAGATGGCGGATGAAGCTGTCCAACGAACTCGTTCGAGACATTTGTATGTACTATGTACACCCGAAATTTTATCCAAATCGGTTCATAAATACGAGAGTTACAGTATGACAAAGGTTATATATATATATATATATATATTTTTTTTTTTCTTTTTTTGAACGGAGGGTGGTTTCGGGGTCTAGGGGTCATAATCGGTGAAAATATACCAAATTTTGTCGGAATCATTTTCCTCCGAACGGCTGCAATAGGTAGCTTTTTGTAATGAAAGCTACCTAAAGGAATATATTTTTAAGCATCAACTTTGTAAAAAGAAGTCATAAACCATTCAGTCGTGATTCATGAGGATCATCGTTTTCCTTTAAGGAATTATATTGTGAAATTCACGTGTTTCATTAAGAAAATATTTAAACCGAATATTTATTTAATATATATGAATTATTTTACCTAATTCAAAAATTTAAAAAACAAGGGCCGGTTTTGTTCTTTCCACTGCCTTGCTGTAACATAACAGCACGGTCGTGCTGTATAGTAGAGCTCAGCCGCATCTTTTACGTTTTGAAACATGATGAAAAGACAACAACTCAATTACAATCCAAACCAGAAAACATTCAGTGATGAATAATGGCTTTTTGGAAAGGTCTTACGGGTCAAAAATATCCAATATTAAGGGAATGGCACCCATTTAAACTTTACATAGCGTTCCATAATTTAACAATATAGAAATATCTCCTTCAATCTTTCTTTCCTGTTGCCAAATCCAAGAAAGCGGCACAATAATTTTAAAAAAAGTGATAACACGCGTATTTTGTTTTAAATAAAAATCAGATTTCCTCGCTATGTGTTTGCATTTTTCAAATCGACGTCATTCAAATCAGAAAATGAAAATGTTTCCTATATATATATATGTAAAAACTTTAACTAAATACGTGTTAAAATGACGCAGTATCTTCATTTGAACGATTTTAATGTTTAAAAATCTATTTTAATACAGGAGTTTTAATTAAAAAATACAATTTAGGAAAAGATATTAATAAAAAAATCGTTTTCTAGATATGACGCGAATTTCTGTTTAACTGACATAACTTTGTAATGATGTTTTATTCTGAAAAGAGACTCCTGATATTCTGAAATTAATCCTTATTATTATCAGACAGAAACGAAAGATTTTTTTTTAAGTCATACGAAAGAAATTTTCGGCAAATGCTAGTTCATTTGCTTGTATTTATTACATTTTCCTGCGTATTGTCAAGAAAATCGCATACTCCTATTGCACACGCCAAAGAAAACATGCATTTTAATTTTAAAAGTCGAAACACTTTAGTATAATTACGTCATTATAATGACAAATGAAATTCAGTTTCGCGAGTTAAAAAAAAAAATAAATAAATAATAATAATATTGTTGGACCGAAAATAATAATCTAAGACAGGGACGACCAACATATGGCACGCGTGCCATAAGTGGCACGCTGCAGATTATTTTTAGCACGGCATAGATTTAAGTTTTACATCAAAATATAGTAGAATTTCACAAAATGCATTAATTAATATAGATGTTGTCTGTGTCACTTGAATCCGATTAGTTCGGTTGGTTGTGATTGTCACACAGATTGAAGAAATTGAAATATAACTTAATTTATACGAATCTAGCTCAATATTGGCTCCGAAAATTTTGAGAATTAGAAGATTATCGCTAAACAAAAATTAAAAGTGTAATAAGGAAAAATGCTGATTTTAAAATTATAACAACTTGGAATTAAATTCCAGATACTAAAATCTATAGTTTCTGGCGCTTGCTATTTTGACATTTTTTTCTGCAAGACATTCTTTTCGTAAAAAAAAAAAAAAAAAAAAAAAAAAAAAATAATAATAATAATAATAATAATAATAATAATAAAATGAAAAATTTAACTAAAAACGTCTTATCAAGTGAGTACAATAATATTTTTTAAATAAATTTCTACCGTATAACATCAAATATCACTTGTATTTTTTTAATGCTAAAAACAAAATTTTAAGTAGTTTTGAATCATTATTATTTGATCCATTAAATTTTTTTTATTGTCGGCACGTCATGATCACGTAAAGTATATTTTTGGGAAAATTTGGTACGAGCACGTGAAAAGGTTCGCCATCCCTGGTCTAAGAGCTAGTAGCGTTTTCGTCACTTGATTTTAGCAAGGCTCATTTTTCTATATGCTCTTACGTTTTATGGTGTAATATGTATGCGAACGGTCTGGCTGGTGGTAGACGTTACGTTTACCTGCAGGAGCTGGGGTTTTGCAGATGAAAAAAATTCAAAATTACGTCATTTTAGGAAGGCTCATGTTTCTACATGCTCTTCCGTTTTATGGTGTAGTACGTATGCAGACGGTCTGGCTTTCGGGAGACGTTGCGTTTACCTGCAAGAAAAAGGGTTAGGCAGGTGAAAAAACTTCAAAAATTCGTCATTTTAGCAAAGCTAATTTTTCTATATGCTCTTCCATTTTACGGTGTAGTATGTATGCGGACGGTCCGGCTGACGCGAGACGTTGCGTTTACCTGCGGGAAAAGGAGTTATGCAGGTGAAAAAACTTCAAAATTACGTCAGGAAACACTTCTGACCTTCCTTGTACCTTTCAAGGCTAAGGTTGAGAAAGGTTGTATGAAGGAATGTCTTTAGTTTGTTTGCTAGAAAAGTTGAAATATGGCTTATGGGTTTAAATATTCCCGCGCGTGCACAAACGTTACATTTCGATATGTTCATTCGTTACGGGATAACACACACTAAAATAATTTTACTGAAAGAGTGAAATAAAAGCTGCCTTCATATGTTGCTGATAGTGTATTAAATGTAATTACTGCAAATTTTATAAAATAATTCATATTTTAAGAGGTAAAACAAATCGTTGCATATTTTCTAAGGAAAACAAACCCGCCATTTTTACAAAAACTGTTATAAAAGCGGAAAATAAATATGAAACACTTGATTTTTCCCTAAAAAGAAGTAGTACTGATGCATTTTACAATATAGAGTAGTAGAATTTTTAAAGGGCATTTAGTCACAAATATAATAGGAGAAAAAAATGAGGTGAGAATTACCCCACGCGTGTGTTAACGTTACAAAAATAGGTGCCTGCGCTTACGGTTAAGTTAATTATGCCCTAAACGACGCCCGGTAACATGCGCCAAATGTTTGTAGACTCAATTATATAATTTATCGGTACCAAATACACCAATTGTCAATAGACTCGTTTACGTAATTTATCTCCTTAATTAATGCATACTTTACAAAGGACACCTACTTTCCAATTTTCCTGATTTTTTGATCAATAATTACAGTTAGATGTATATACGTTAGTCATTATCGTGATATTTTGGTTTGAACTCCGAAATATTATTATAAATATCCAATATTAGTAATATTTTTGATATTATTTACCGGTGCATTGTATAATATCTTCAATCACTTTTGATCATTTTTCTGCATTCAGCCGTTTTCAGACTTTTTTTAATTTTAAATTCCCATTAAGTTCCAAAGACAGAATATTTCCCTTTTTATAGTTTTTTTCGCAGTTTTAATTCATTTCTTATGACTATTTCTTACCCTAGCTTTTTGTGTGATTGAGGGGTTGGCCTAGGATACTGCATAGTCCCTTAAACTAGAGGAGCGTAGGTACATAGCAGAAAAATTCAAGAGATCACACTATGTATAAAACTTAGTCTAATGACTAGTCTGGCGGTCAGTCCTGAGTAAAGTATAGGTCAATATCCCAATATGGGGTTTAGCAATAAGTATGGGGTCATCAGAGCTCTTGAAATACACTAGTGCACCAATGTTTCTGGTAGATTTTGATTGGGACAATTGGTTGGGCCAGTTAATTGGGATCACTGGTTGATTAATTTGTGCGGTTGTTTGGTTAGTTGAAGTTGGTTCATTAAGTTCCTGAAAGGATCTGAAAAAGATATGAAATGATATAAAAAACTGGTGGAACCAGAGAGAAAAGTAAAGCTCGATCTAAAAAAGTTACAGTAAAAAATTGTCAAATAGCTTCAGTTTAAAAAAGTAAGTAGTGCATAGAACAGTAGTGGAATCAAATTATCTGAAAAGCTCATGAAATTACCCAAATTTTTGTTGATAGCTGAAAATGTGGACTGAGCTTTACTGGTGCCTTATATTCAAAATCATATTATCCACTCAATATAAGTACTGGGTATAGTAAACAGAATGTGTAGTTATGTGCAAAAAAATTTCTGTCAGGCCCAGAATTGTGGACATGATTGCATCAAGTCAAGCTAAACTCCACAAAGATGAAAATATGTAAACCATGAAGTAATATTTTAAGTATAACATTAATATAGTCAAGTTGTTGAGGAATTGTTGTTATTAACATTTCTGACATAACACATATAGTGTAATAATTTTTATTTCCTGTAATTGCTGTAAAAAGGGTGCCTCATGTCAATGGACTTAAGCCAGACAAGTAGTTAGCATATGGCTGAATCGTACATGCTTAAGGTTTTGGGCTTATTTTGGACTTTGATCTTCCAGGCTTATCAGTGACCCGTGGAATGGAATTTGGTCTATACTTCGTACTGAACGATCTCTCATGTTCTCGATACCTCTCATGTTCTCTCTCATTTCTAAATCAACCTCTAACCTATTCTTATGAGCCCAAATTTTTAAACTGGTTATGAATGATTGGAATTCAGAATGAGTTAAAGATGCCTTTACTTCCCTGGTTGATTTTAAGGCAGAAGTAAAGCTCAGTCCACATTTTCAGCTATCAACAAAAATTTGGGTAATTTCATGAGCTTTACAGATAATTTGATTGCACTACTTTTCTACGCACTACTTACTTTTTTAAACTGAAGCTATTTGACAATTTTTTACTGTAACTTTTTTAGATCGAGCTTTACATTTCTCTCTGGTTCCACCAGTTTTTTATATCATATTTTAGTAGACTTTACAAGTATCTATAGTGTTTGAATATATCTCTATCACATCTCCTTTGAATTTGGTCAAAAATATGAAGATTATTTTTTTTTTCATTGAGATTTCCATTTATATTCAACGAAGGAGCTACAATAATCTTTATTTTACGGCTATAAAAATAAAATATGTAATAAAATTATGCCTCTTTTTATTCTATAATACAAACGTATTATATATATATATATATATATATATATATATATATATATATATATTTGTTGTGAAACTGTGAAACATTATTTTTAATATTTTATTTTATTAATTACAAATTTAATAGCGTGTCTATATTACGTTTGTTTTTTCTTCACATGAATAGTCTGGCTAAAAGATAAAGAGAGAAATACTGCTGTATTTGATTTTTTTAACGAAATACTAAAAGCTGATAGAATACAATTTTCATAACAAAACGCACATTTGTCGTAAGTAAAGATGAAGCATTTAAAAACCGAAAATTGAAAACAAAACTTGACCTACTATTATAAAATTGTGATGTATTAATCATCCAGTCTGTTATGCAAAATGCGGGTTCAAGCGTTAGCAGTTAACCATAATGATGTTTCGTTTTATCGACAGTAAGGAAATAAAAGTAATAATTTTGGTTCAAAATAAATCTGTAAGAAAAATCTTGTGTGGAACATCTTAGTAATTTATTTAATATAATCTGAATGCTTGAGATATAGATACTGGTCATTTCTGTATTACAATATAATCCTCAATCCAAAAATAATCAAATTGTAATCTAAGAATTTCGAAATGCAATTTTATTAAGGTAAACTCAATCTTCAAATTTGATATCTGAAAATATAATGATTTTCAATATCGGTTTAGATCAGGCTTGAATTGTTTATTTTACTCAGTACTTAAATATTTATGCGTGTGCTCGCTAGAAAATACATAACTATTTTATTTTGTTGCATAACATAAACATTATTGTAATACATTACCGAATGGTTACTAGAAATTATAGTTTCATATAATAATTTTCTTAATCATTCAATTTCTCTAATCACATTGTATTTAAGGTCTATTATCTGTTTTCAAAATTTCAAAATACTTATATTTATCTTTGAAAACTAGTATCTATTTTTTGCGAATACACAGAAACACTATAAAGTTATTTAGTTTCTAAAGTAAAATGCATCTTGTATATACACAGTTATTATTCTTTTATTCAGATTATGAGCAATCAATAGCAAAAAGAAAATCGTATTTCTATAATTAAATTCCAACGTTTACATCGAATAATAATAATAAAAAAAAATCATTATTTCCAGAAAAATTCAAACAAGTTTTATCAATTCATTATTTTTATTTCTACTTCCGCCCTTTGACAACAAAATAAATCAATGTTCACTGCAACAAAATGAAAACTTTGACATTTGAAAGGTAATTCCTAGTTTGATTTTAGTTTCTTAGACAAATGTTGAGAACATTAGTAAACAAATGACCTTTGTTTCTTATTGTTAATTTTTGCAAAAGATTCATAAATTTTTAATTTTTACAAAAGTTTATTATTTTCTGTAGTTAATACTAATATTTTTTTTAATTTACTTTTGTTTAATTGGTGGATAATAAATATATATATATATATAAAATAAATATTCGAAATAACAAAAACAAAAAAAAAAAGTGTGATTTCTTATAAAAACTGCAGAAATGCAAAATAAAAATATTATATTGACTTATACTACCTTGTAGGTGTATTTGTTACTAAGTGTTAAACATGATCGAAATAAAACCATGCTATATTGCTATATATTTGGTTATATTATAAAAATGCACATGAATACATTTCAGTGCGTATAAGTGCATATATTGTATATTTTTCCGATAAAAAAATATATATCTTTTATTATCTTTAACAATTTCTACACAGATATTCGATTAACGGTGATTCTAAAAGTGTTTGCGAATTGTTATAGTCTAAGATATCTGAAACCATTTTCTCAAATGTTTAAATAATATGATTAAAAAAATAGAAAGGATAATAAGTAGGAGATCTATTTCATACATGAATAATGTTCATTCATTAGATGTCCATGATTAGTAATGTATAATTTCAAATGTCTATTTCGCTATTTTAAAAATTTGTGCCTAAAATAAAATTGAATAAAATTCGTTTACTTCAAAAGTTGATAAAAATATTTCATATCTTGTATCTAATAATGAAGTTATACTTTTTACAGATATGAAAATAAAAAGCTCCAAGTAGAACAGCAAATAAAAATTACTACGGAAATATAAAAAAGGAATAGTAAAATTGACCAGCCTATTTTGTTTTTTGTCCTATTGTGTATTTATAAAAAAAATCATTCAAGTTTCAAGGTTAAATAGGGAAATAGTTTCATTAACGAAAGTATCGGAGAAATGTTTTTTTGTTTTTGTTTTTATGAGTTTTTAAAACAACATGAGGTCTTTTGGGAAAAGTAAGATGATTTATAGAACGTAATGCATATGAATATGTTTTTGGTTTATTAACACGATGGTCTAAAAATATATCAGATAAAATTCCATTTGATAAATATATTTAGGAATAGTTGTAAAAAGATTTCAAACACAAACAAAACAAAAGGAACGAAAGGAACACAAACAAAACGGAATATCCTTTCTTATTATAATTTCCATTAAAGTTAGAAAATCTCAAACTGCGCCTTTAAAAGAACTTGATTTTGTTTAAATCGCTACCACAAAATACTTATAAGCAGATTAAATTTATTTTACAAAATTTAAAAAAAATATTTTTTAAGTAAAAACTTCATAAAAACTGTTAAAATAAATATTAGGCTTGTATTAAATAAATCCCAGTAACTTGAAGAAAAATGGTATTGTAATATCATATAATTCGTCTGTAATTCCTGACTTTATCTATTTATATATAAATTTCTAATATATAAAGATTCCTCTTTTGCTATATAACTCAATTAAGTTTCTAACACGAATCATATAATTTAGAATATTATTCATACATATATGAAAACGAATACCTGAAATTCATATGTATGTATGTATATCCATCGTAGAATATTACAACAAACGCCTTATCAGTTTTGGTGAATAGCAGGTTAATTGCATGTACATCAATCTGTTTTAGATATAGACAAATTTATGTCAGTTCGTAAATTCTAAATTATATATTCCATCATGTCTTTCAGTTTCACTCCCTAAATTCTACGAATAAAGTACAAATAATAATAATATTAATAAACCATTATTAATTTGTTTAGGATAAGATATATTACAGTTGCACTCAAAAGTATTTTGACAACATTATATTCGCTCATATTTTGTTTAATATAAAAATATAAAAGAAAATATATTCACTGTCATTAAGAATAATAAGACTGCAGTTATTCAAAGGTATCGAGTTTTAAACTGGTTGTTTACATTCGGCGCCACCTAAGAAATATAACTTCTCCTTAGCTCTAAAGTATTTTCACAATTAGTTTGCACTTATTGGTTAAAGGTTCCAGTTGTTCTATAGTTTCCATTAGTGTTTATATTGACTTATTGTGATTATAAACATTTTAGTAAAGCCGTTGTAAATGCACTTAAGCAAGGGAGAACCCAAATAGAAATTAATTCATCGTTCTTTTAACGGGACTCGTCAGCTTGTTAGTACATGGAACAAAGTTTTTAATAACTGGAAATCTAAAAAAATAAGCCTCGAATGGGCCGTCCGAAAAAATCATTTTGAAGTGTTGACCGTATTATAACAAAGCTATCTACAAGTGATATAAGTCGGCTGTAGTAATATAAAATAAATTGTGGGAGAATTACCACATAGATATACACGTTTCAACTGTCAAATGATGCCTAAACCTCTATGGTTTAAATGGCCGAAGACCAGTAAAAAAGCCTTTAATATCTGCTAAGAATAGGAAGACTAGACTTGCATTCACAAAACTGCATAAATCGTGGACAAGTGTTGAGTGGTCTAATTTTCGTGGAACAATGAAAATAAGTTTAATTTAGTGTCTCCTGATGGAATCAAGTATGACGTCCTAAAAACGAAATAAATATGATGTTCGATACCAAATACCCACCGACAAACATGGAGGCGGCAATGTGATGGTTTGGAGTTGTTTTTCTCGCCGCGAAATTGGACCCTTAGTTTGGAATATGGATAGGTTCATGTATGCTGATATATTAAAGACTCGCGCGCTACCATATGCTAAACAAAATTTGCCTGCTAATGGTATTTTCAGCAATATAATGACCCGAAGCACAAATCCAATTACGTAAGTGATTTTGTAAAACGCAGAAAAGTCAAGGTTTTTGAGTGCCAAGGTAAAGTCCGGAATTGAACCCAATAGAGCATCTATGGGAGAAGTTAGATCGTAGCGTAAGATGCCAAAATTATTCAAATAAAGAGGCTTTATACGAAGTTCTTAAAAATGAGTGCGACAGAATCCCTTTTGATTCAATACATAAGTTAGTCGACTCGATGCCCCCGCATTGTGAGGTTGTCATGAAGGACAGAGGATGTGCTACTAAGTATTAACTGACACATTACTATATTTGATAATTATTGTGTTAAAACGATTTTTTGTATAATGTCAAAATACTTTTGATTTATCCTTTTTCTGATTTTTCATGGGTTTCGCGTTATTGTCTATCAAATTATAGTTAATTTACAAAAATTCTGTAAAACATAGATTATTGTTAAGCCAAATAAATGATTGATTTTTGTATTTAAATATTGTTTTTTATTAAGGCAATTATTATCTTTTTCAAATTCTTTTGACCGCTACTGTATAATCTTAAACATTACTAACACTCCAAATATTATTAGGAACCAATAATTAGAAAAAGCTACCTGTTGCAGCTATTCGGAAGAAAGCGATTCCAAAATATTTTGGTATATTTTCACCGATCATGACCCCCAGACTCTCGAAACCACACTCCGTTCAAATGTTGATATAAATATCTGATCTTTGTCACATTGTAACTCTCGTCTTTAGGAACCGATTTCGATGTAATTTGGCCCGTACAAAGTATATTCCAATGTCTCGACAGAGTTTGTTGTCCAGCTTCATCCGCCATATTGTTTCAAAATGCAAGCCATTTAACCCTTTCAAGGTCGGTGGCTAGAGGGTCTAGCCACCTAACTTAAATTCCAAAACTGACTACTGGGACCAAGAATATTTTAAAATAATGTTGCTTTTGTAATTAAAGTGCAAAATAGCGTTTTGTTATTTATAAGAAATTCGTTTGAATATTCTGGTGTCAGTCAATTATTTTATCATTTTACGAACAGAATTCCTCTGCCCCTGAAAGGGTTAAATATATCTATACCTATCTATCTATATATATATATATCAAAATGCAAACCATTTATATATATATATATATATTTAAAATTAGGTACAAAAAATTAAAAAAAAATAAATGATTTTTTTTTTTAATTTGTTTAACGTTAATAAAAAGATTCCGGAGCATTTATTGTTTATCCTATATCTTGAAAGATAGCTCAGTTATAGTACTCTTAATTTGTAAAAGAAGACTGGCTGGAGATAATGGCTGGCTAATGGAGAGAATGGTTAACATTTTTAAACGATCTGATATTTGTCACGCTATAACACGCATATTTATGATCCGATTTGGATGTAATTTGGTGTATACATAGTACATACCTAGGCCTCGATGCAGTTCTTTGCCCAGCTTCATCGTCAATCTTTTTTTTCAAAATGTCGGTTATTTTAATAAAAAGAAATAGTAATAAAATATAAGATGGGGTACAAAAAATTATAAATCGAACAAAAAAAAATTCTTATCAGTTTGACCTTGATACAAAAAATTCGGGGCATTTTTTATTTTGTCTATATCTTAAAAAATGGCTGATTTATTGAACTTTGAATTTCTAGTGTGGCTGACATTTTGGACCGATCCGATTTTTGTCACGCGATAACACGTATATTTATTATTAACCGATTTGGATGTGACTAGGCACGTGCATAGTATATAACATTGTCTAAACTAAGTGGCTATTTAAAATTTGTTTTTAAATTAAACTTTAAAATGAGGAACAAAAAATTAGAAACAAAAAACGGCTGAACTTAAAAAATGGCTGAGATATAGCTTTTTGGATTTCTAATGTGGGTGACATTTTGAAAAGAGTGATTTTTTGCCTACGACAGCACTCGTATATTTGAACCGATTTGGATGTGAGTGAGCATGTGCACAGGAATTACTAAGATCTCGACCAAGTTCACTGGTTATCCTCATCCCCCATGTTCTCTTCAAATGGCAGACTCTTCAAGATATCGCGGAATTCGGCAACCAAATATAAGTTACTTTAAATAAAAGAAGCTTGGATAAAGCTGACTTATTTCGCGAAATTCTCATTCATAATGATTTAGTATTAATACAATTTAGTATGGAATATTCCATAATCGGTTTCCACTAAATTGAGCTTCGTGTGATTCAATAATATAAGCTGGCTTTTTAGAAATAAGAAACATGGAAGCTACTTCTGCTTCTGGTTAATGACCGGCAGGACTTTTTAAAACTGATATACTTCAAATTCTAACAACACAAAAGATCCTTAATACATAAACTCTGAGTGCTTTCTTTATTCACCTCTAGAAAACATAAAAAAAATATACCGAATATACTCGCGTCGAGTACCGTATATACTCGCGTAAGTCGAGAAATTTCGGACAATTTTCGGTAAGCAAATTTGGGGGGTCACTTATACGCGAGTCAGTTAAAAAAGAAAAACCGAAAACTTCGAATACTGCAAAAATATAGATTTTATGTGTATGAATAAAAAAATAATACGTAAAATATACAAATAATAATAATTTATCATTTAAAAAAATTTCAGTGATTTGTTTTTGTTTTCTTACTACCTTTTTGCATTGGCAAGTGAAATCTTTGGTTTGATCTTGTGCAAAATTGAAGTAAAAAGTTAGGGGGTCGACTTATACGCGGGTTTTTTATTTTTTTCCAGAATTTGCAATCGAAAGTTAGGGGGTCGACTTATACGCGAGTCGACTTATACGCGAGTCGACTTATACGCGAGTATATACGGTAGGTATTTTTTACAATTTTTCAAAGACGCGCCGGAATAAACATCTCAATTTTTACTTTCTTCTACATTTTACAGAAGGATGTATTACACTCGATAATGTTTTTCGACTTCCGGTTTCTGATGGATTTACACTCTTTAGATATCAGAGATTCTGAAAAAATACGTCTTTAAAAAATTCTGTCTGTCCGTGCGTCCGTGTATGTGATCTCTTTCTAGAATCAAATATGCATGAAGTTATGCACAGAATTGAACCAAACTTTATTTATTTAATTTTGGATATCACTAATAGGTCCCAGCTGAAAATGGGGATATTCCCCCATGAAGAGCTGATAGTGGTTTTTGTGCAATTTTTCTCATCGTGTCTTTGGAATATGTACGAAGTCATGCATAGAATTGAATCATACTTGATATACCGTAAATTCCAGCGTATTTTGCGCCCCCTCTCCCAATTCAGACAGTAATGTTCTATTTTTAGGTATATTCGTCGTATAACACGTACCCTTCTGTACAAAGAAATCTGAAATATACGTACACATACGATTATTTTATCGTTTGAAGACATTCATCCCAAGCACTTTGATAGGCTTTCGAACAATGGAATACTGAAGTGACAAGCAATACGCGGATGTTAGACGGTAACACACATTTCCAAAAGGATGCCAAATGCGTCATTCCAGTTTAGTAATAGTGTGTGTGTGGATAATAAGAGTATGAAATGAAATTAGACCCGAACAAATTCAAAAGTCATTTAAAAGATGTAGTATATCTAAAAATCTGGCTAGAATAGAAGATGATTACATAGTCATGAATGAAAAAGACATTGGTTGTGAAGATGAAACAGAATTCAATAATGTCCCTGAAAATATAACATAAGACAAATACGACAAAATTTTCGTGTTACTAGATATTGAAAATGATTAACTTCATAAGGTAATGTCATTTCTTTTAAATAAACTGAATTTATGGTACTTGTAGAAATTTATTTGATTTATGCTCATATTTTTCTTATTTTTTTGTATCTATCATTTTTTATACTCGACGTATAACTCGAATATGTTAATTTTGATCTTATTTTTGGTATTAAAACTGTGCTTTGAACACCGGATTTTACGGTATACTTTGACTATAGTGGTTAGGACCTATGTGCGTTTGAGGATACTTCGCCGGACGGGGACACTCTGATAGTGATTTTTAAGCGATTTTACTTTTGTATTATTTAGAAGTGTGTGAATGTTTTGATAGTCTCTAACGGTATGTGAAAAGTATTTTTTTTTCTTTATGAATTTATTGTCTTACACCAAAACATTATACTGTCTGCCATTTCTTAATAAACTCTATGGATTTTGTCTGTTTTTTTAGCGAATTGTCTATGAAAAAATGCTAATATTTTGGCACTGCATCTCTGTACTGCTAAACTAAAAACTTAATTGTATAAAATGAATTACATATTATATTGGAGCTATATAATATTTTTCTTAAAAATAGGAAAGTGCAAAAACATATTTTTACAATTCGGCGTATTTGTAAATGTGAACAACATAATTATTGAATAAATTAATTTGAAAGCAGAATGGAAATGAAATTGCAAACAAAACAGCATTTAGTCTGAAATATATGATTTTATAATTAACTTAATTATTTTTGTCTCTCAAAACGTTATCATATATCACTTGAATACATGCAATTTTAGCATATTAGACAAAATTTATTTTCCAGTAATTTCTTCTATGCTGTGTCTTAATAAAATAATAAGGAAAATGTGCGAACACACATATATTAACTGTTCAGTTTTTTTAAAATTTAGATAATTGATATCCAGAAAATTCCTTTTATTACATTTTTATACCACGACTTATAATTTCATAGTTAGAAAATTATGAAGTTTTCTAGGTGAATTTCTTTTCTATCCTTGAGATATAAATTATACATAATGGTAATATTTTATCCCACAATTATCTGTGTAAACGTAAGCGTAACACATACATTAAACTTTGAAACATTATTTAGATTTTAAATGCAAAATGTTGAAATATTAATGCTGAATTAGAACGTTTCTGCTTAAAATAATGTGCACATTTTTCACAGATAATTTCCGACGTAAGATTCCATGCATCAAGATTTATAAAATAATGACTGCAATTTTGTGTTTCAATTGACTACCCCATTATCGTATCAAAATGTAACTTAAAGGAACTAAGATTAATTTGGAAGATAAACCATCAGGGTAATTGACAGTAGCGTGTAAGTAACGGAAACAGCATTCTTATTTAAATAATGTATTTCCGCTAATTAATTTTCAGAGATCAGAAACAACAACCAACATTGTTCAGTGACTTCTGTGGTAATTACAAGTTGTTAAAAGAATGATTAGCTTATGTTACCGTCGAAATTACTAAAATAGCTTATCTTATCAAAATAAATAGCACTATTTCTAAATATGTAAAACTTATTATTGAATAAATATTTAGGTAAAACGTGCAGGATTATCTAAATGAAAATAAAATATGCTTCTGTCGTTATATCCGAGAAGTATAAAACAAATCATATGAAAGTATGATACAATTGATCCATGTTTAATAAACATTAAAAACCGATAATCTACAAATAAATATTTCTTAATATTCTTCAACTTTTAGTTCACTGTGACTACATTTATGGCAAACTGCCCACTCATTTGACCGTTTCTATTAAAACGGTTATAACAGTATTTTAAGTTTTATCTAGTCATAAAATGATGAGTAATATGTTCAAATGCAATTAATATATAGTCGATAAAACGTTATATTTAAAAACAGTGGAATGACTGTAGAATATGCTGCATATTTTTTAACGGTGTTCGTTGACATATTACAAATTCTGCAGCATTTTTAACGATAGCGACATACACATATTGCATATTTCAGAGATGTAATGCCATCTGAAAAAGCAAATAATAGAATGGAAATTTTTTGTGCAAAAAAAAAATAGCAAAATATTTGAATTATCAACATACTAAGAGACTGCACACAATAATGAGTAAACACAATAATTGTCTATGAATTTTATTTTTTATCCAACATTAATGAAATTTGTCTTAAATTCCGTAGATTTATTTTTCTTTACGACACAGGATTTTTTAAAAAAGTAAACAACATTAACATTGATTATTTTGATTAGCATAATTTAAAATCAAATTTCTTTGGTTATACTAAAGCTCGAATTAAAAACTCACAAATAAAAAGTTCAATTAACCAACCTTAAATATAAATGAGAATTTGAATCCATTTAGATTCTACTATTTAAAATTTTGAAGAATAAAATTATCACTCTCTATATAAAATAAGAGATATCTGTCTGTGTGCCTGACAGAAGAAAACGCCAAAATTATAGCTCCTAGGCCTCTGAAAATTTTGTCATGTGTAGATGCTGTCACCAGAAAGTAATCTTCGCAGCCGGAATTTGAAATTTCAATTTAGATATTAAAAAAAATAATAATAATAAAACGTTCATATGGCACTGTGGGTTAGAGGCTATTTATAGCTCTCCGCCAATCCGCAGCAATGAACCAACATGCCAATAAGAGCAGGCGTTAAATATGATATCCAGCGACCGCATTTCCAAGCTTAGAGCTAGCGAGGCGAGAAATTGTAATGTTTATTTCTCCTCATCTTTATTTTAAAGGAAAAGCACCTTTGCGCGTTTCTTTCCATAAGATTTAATGCTATTTACTTTATTTCACGTTTTTATTTCTTTTTTTTTTGCGCATATGAGATATACAATTCATCAAGTTACATTTTCAGTTGTATTCGTTCATCGTGTTAATAGCTATTTACATACACGTATTCGCCCAAGAATGGAATATGTTTCTTGAATTTTATTTTCTGGGATCTTCCTTAAACTTCACTTTCTATAAAGTAAATAATTCCATTCTTGGTCGAAATCTTAATGAAAACGTATATCTTGTACTTTACTGAATGTTTTTTTTTTTTTTTTTTTTTTTTTTTTTCCGCCAAGCATATCAGCTTAAAGCGTAAGCCTAGTTCAGTAAAGCGAAATTTTTGAGTTTCTGTTATTTACAACGTCTTTCCTGTTAATGGTTTGATTACATTTTTTGTTCCCATGAATGGTTAACTAAGAACATCGATAAATTTCAGAACTGTATATTTTATAGTAAAGTGGTAAAGTTCCTAAAGTTATAATTTTTATTTATTTAGTTAATATTTTGAAATTTTTTGTGATGCTTAACCATATCATTTGTAAACAAAATAACATGATAAAACTTCTCATAATAAAAAAAAATAATTTTATTAAAAAAGTGGGGTAAATTTAATATCGTTATAACTCCAAATATTATATGTAGAATTTAATTATTTTTCATTTAAATAAACATAATATAAGTTTTAATTTTGATTCTGCATTTTTAAAATTGTTATTGAATTCACCTTGCTCCATATACAAATCTTCAATGTTTTGATTTATTATTGTCTCCATTATTGGGCGATGACAACGTACATTTTATACTTGAACGCATGCCCGTTCTTGGGCGATTTTATGAAACTCATAATTTGTCAAAATAAATGATGATTTTATTGACTTCATATACACAGATTAAAGTGGTTACATGACAATATACATCTTTGCCCAAGAGCAACCTTGAAGTGTGGTATAAGATGCATGTTGTCATCGCTCCCGAATGAAAAACAAACAAAGAATTTTTGACTTCAGAAGAAATGAATGAGGTAATTTTGGTTTTTCGTTTTGTTAATTTTTTTTCACCACTTCCCCATACATTATGAGTTTCATAAAAAATACCAATAAAAACATATACTTTACAGCATGCGATAAATTGTTGAACTGTACATTTTATAGTAAAGTGTAAGATGTATGTTTTCCTTAAGACTTGTTATTGAACACTGTTTGTTTTATTTAAGAAAATTTTTTTGGCGTGGTCAGTAAGCGGAGGCTTCTGTCACCCCGAGGATCCGGGTTCGAGTCCCTGGGTAAGACATGGATGTAATTGTGAATGTCCCATTGTAGTTGTATAATATATGTAATGGAAAAATAAAAAAAATGTTGTGATTTGTTGTGATTTCTATGTTATAATAAGGATCATCCGAGGCGACAGCCATAGTAGCTATAGGCCTCAAAGCATTCTCCACCTCGGCGGACGTCAAATGTTAAGAAAATTTTTAGTCGCCCAAGAATCGGATGTTTTTTTTTTTTTTTCTAAACTTTGCTTTCTATGAAAATAAACAATATGTAAATAGTTTCTGTTCTTGGGCGATTAAGAGTCCATTCACTTGCGATTTTTATGAAACTTATGTCAAAAAATGCACATCATAACTATGTCATGCACTCAGGATTTTCCATTTAGTTATTTTCCTTTGTTAATATTTTCTCTCCACTTTCCCATATATTATTTATGTGTTTGTTAAGATCGTAATGAAAACATATCTTGCACTTTACAGAATGTTTTCATAGTGTCCGGCCCAGTAGAAGAAAATTCAAGATAGGAGACTGGCGTTGCACATTTTCTTTTCTATTTTGCAGATTATTTTTCCACCAAACTTTTATTTCGCTTTATAATTATGTTTAGCTCATTATTACTTAATTCAAAACTAAGATTATTATTCATAAAAATGAATAAAATGCATAATGACATCGCAGGCGAGTGATTGTTTTATTAATTAATGCTTCAATTGTATAATATTTTACCAGTAGATTATCTTCTGTCCCTGAAGTTTCTGTCGTAGACACTTGGACAGTCAAAATTTTCCGTTACATTACGACCTGTGGGAAAAAATCGCTTAAAATGGTTTTAAATGATGTTAGATGCTTTCAAACATAATAAAATCCATATGCATTTATCAAGTGCACTTAAATATACATTCTGTAGAATATACGATGCAAAGAATAGTTATTTTTCATTTACAGAGCCACACAAAAGAATTTCGTTCATAATGATACAGGGGAAATTGTTTGCGGTGTATGTGAAAAGATTACAGATACTACATTGTATCCGAATTACTGTATATTAGTAATGATGGCTCGAAATGCATTTTAAATTATGATTTGCGCTTTTTTATGGTTTCGTTCATCTGACGAAACCCTATTCGTCTCGCTCCTCTGTCTGTCCGTCTGTCACAGAGCCCGTTCCAGAAACTATACATGTTGAAGACTTGAAATTTTGCATACTGAACACCACACATCATACGACAAATCATACAATTTTGAAAATGTCGTACATTTAACCCTTTGGGCTCCCACATGTGCATTTTAAACAATTCTTTTTAAGTGAACCCCTATTTAGGTTGGAGGCGTGAAATTTTGCATACTTATAGCTCAACACAACATATTATAAGACAAATCATAAAAAATTTTCAAAAATCGTACCTTTAACCTTTTGGGCTCCCACATGCGTATTTTAAGCAATTCTTTGTAACTGAGCCCCTTATTAAATTGGAGATTTGAAATTTTGCATACTTATAGCAGAACACTTGAGGTCAGGCGACAAATCCTAAAATCTTGAAAAAGTCTTACGTTTAACCCTTTGAGCTACCACATATGTATTTTAAGCAATTCTTTCTAAGAGAACCCCTAATTAAGTTGGTGACATGAATTTTTGCATACGTATAGCTGAATACACGGCATAGCAGACCACACGGCAAATCATAAAATTTTCAAAAAGTCTTATATTATGTACTCCTCCGGGCTTTAACTTGTGTATTTTAAGCAATTTTTCTAACCTCCGCCCTTTTCACCCGGGGAGCACTTTTCCAACTTTTGGCGACACCCCTTTGACCATTCTTTCATATTATGCACCATAGCCTTACATATTTTAGCTCCACTTTTTACCGCCAGGGGGCGACTACTTATATCGGGTGCTGTCGGCTCCATCCCCTCGACTAATATATCTACGGATATTGTATAAAACGGAGTTTCGTTCGGATAGAGGTTTGATTAGAATAGAGTGCGCCCCTGGTTGAGAAATGTGGAACTAACAGATTTTTCAAAAGGATAAAGTGTTTTGAAAGGAATATTGAACGAAACCCTCTGTGCGATCTGTAATCACACTTACCTACTTGTTCACTATATTTATGCATATTATAAAGTGCGTATAAATTGTATAGTTCATATACAGAGCTACAGAAATGAATTCGTAAAAGTTACTGAGTATGAGCATACATTGCTTAGAGGTAGGTTCTAAAGGAGTTATACTATTTTACGCTGAACTGAATTTAGTGTACTAAAAAATATTGGTAGAGTATAGATAAAAAAATATACAGGGCCACGCAAAGAGTTTGATACATGGCCGTCTATGGGTGATAATTTCTGGAAATGTAATTTCAGTAGTTTAGCGTGTTTTAGTTTGAATTAAATTTAAGCTAAATAGCGGCATGTCATAAAGGTACTAGGTAAACTACAGGGCTGCACAAAAGTATTCAAGTATGTTTCCATCTGTTAGCATAAATTGCTGAAAGATTAATTTCAACCTGTTATGCATTTTCTTGCTAAATTAAATTTTCCCATTATATAGTATATATATCAACATGCAGATCGAATACAGGGCTGTTCAAAAGAATTGGAATACATATTTGGCTATGGGCGGTAACTACTGAAATAAGATTTTAAAATGTTTATTCAGTTATCATATTTACCTTATTCCCTTAAGTAACGAAGTCTTCAGTGAGTGTTGGAAAGTGTTTCATAATCTATGCTGTACGCATGATTTTTCTTACTTGTTTTAAATGTGTCTTGCTGTACAATTCATCCTTATCAGTAACGAGAAAATCGACCATAATAATTTTGGTATTCGTTTCTTTCAAAATTAAACCGGAAAAATATCTTGCTACTATAACTCGTATATGTTACTAAATCGCATATACATTCTAATAAATAAGGTTTTATTAGTGTTTATTTTTGGGAGGACGTGTTTTATATGTGTGTGCGTGCAGCAAACATTAGAGAACATATACGACTATTTATAATTGATTCAAAAGCTCTTCAGAGAAAGAACACCGTTTAATAAGCATAATAATTAACATTTCAATTAAAAAGGGCAGAAAATCTCTAAATATTTGTGTTTAAAAAAATCAAATAAAATACATAAAACCTGCAAAATTATCATAACGTATTCACATAATTATTATATAATGTCGTCCACATTAACTACATTAGAGATAAAACATATTTAATTGTGCCAAACATTAAGGAAAAATAACTTTAATTTAGTGTGTTTTTATTTAAAATATTTCATGTTAAAATGAGTTTTATTAAATATAATCGAAGAATTTTTCAGAAAACTAAAACCATAAAAGAACGTGTTTTAAGTAATTAACTAAATTTAAATGAATTCAAATACACAAATATTTATTTATGTGTGTAAAAAGTAGTTAATTGGACATAAAAATAGAAAACTAATTTGCTTTTAATGAAAAAAATTAATTTTTTTATTAACATTTGGAAGTTTAACGTTTCTTCATTTTCATAAATTTCAGAAGAAATAATTAGAAAGTTTTATAAATTTATTTTAATGAGTAATAAAATACGATGTTTTGAATAATTAAATTATATTTTCATAATTTCTTTTCTTTTTATCGAGAGAGGGCGGGAGGCGGGAGGGGTAAGTATCTGTAAAGTATTATGTTAAAGAATTGATTTATAGGGATAAATAGTATAAAATCAAAAGTATTTTAATTTGCAGAGTTAAATATGATATACTAGTGGGCTCAGCCCCCTGCTCGCTAACGCTCACCAAACCCCATGAATTGCTACGCGATCCAAGCTCGCTTCGCTCACTCAACACTATTTATGTCACCTCTAGCGAGAATGAGTGCTATCATAAATCATTACAACGTATTAAATTTACAAATATTTTTAATGTGTAAAAAATAATGGAAAATTTTGTTGAAAATGTAAATAAAAGTGTACCTTGGAAGCAGAATTAATTTAAAACCTTTATGAAAACACAAAAAAAAAAATATTTTTAGTTGGGCCGCTATGTGATCCGAGCAAGCAACATAGGAAATTTACAAATATTTTAATTCATAAAAAAGTAATTGAAAATTTTGTTTAAAATATATATAAAAATGCATTTATCAAAAGTTTGGTGCTGATTGATCATCGTTGAGAAAGCTAAGCGAACAAGGAATTGACGATATTTAAATTGAAAGGATAAATTTAAATGGCATGTCAGATGGGGTCCTTCTCCTGTCATTTTGCCTATAGTATTGAAAATCACGGCTTAAATTAATTTAAAACTATAATAAGACGCTATAAAAGACACTACGGATCACGCTATTGAACTGTAAACAAAACGTTTTCGCCTGCGTCTAAATACAACCTTGGATTAAAAAGCTGATTCGCAGAATTCCTCACGTCACCGTAAAACATACCAATAACAATTGTCATTCATGAATTGCTCAAACGGTTTTCGTTAAAAGAGAGATCTTGTCTGGATTTTGATTTGCTAAGTGGGTTGAGACATGTGACCGTAACTTAACCACTTAGAATCGTCTCTTTGGCTGTTTAAAAATAGTAAGGTCCAAATACAGCCCTTTTTTAGCACTACGTAAGAGAAATATATGTATAGATTGGTCGTGTTAAAAAATATGTAGCATACAATCACAAGTTTTTACCTCTGAGAATATATTGATTTCTTTTTCAGATGTTTTAGGAAGAAAGGCCCTTTTTACTAAAAATAATGAAAAAGTATGACGCATTTTCGTATATGGCTGAAAAAAGATTTCATATCTTTCTATTCCCATCATTAATATCGTAAACAGCTAGTTGTCTTTACTTATTTATATTATTTGAAACGAAATATTCAAAACTTTAATTTCATAGAGTGCGTATACAGCCATAAAAGTAGTCAAAGGCCACAGCTATGAAAATAAATAATCCTAAAATCTCTATGCAGAATGCGTAGATGTTTCTAAGTAAAAATGGTGAAAATGCGATCGCATGCAAACTTTTATTTGCCGTAGGATATACTATATTTCTAACAGAGTGGTTTTTTGCTCGATGCTTGGGTTTATTATTTGAATTAAAAAAATAAATAAATAAACATATATACGTTTAAAATAATTATTTTTAAAATTTTGCATTAGTCTTGAAGTTTATTTACTGTAGAGTATATTTTCTATTACTAATTGTGTGCTGTACTAATTGTCTGCTGTAGTAAACTGAATTTCTAGAATGAAGGAATTACATAAATATATCTGATGGAAAATAAGTATATACTGCAATTTCTGGTGTATATATCTAACAGAAATTCCATGCGAAAAAAAAAATCCGAATGTATATCCTGGCTAGAAGTATTTCCCTCTCGTTATATAAATTGGGAATTTATCATAAATTTGACATTTAAAAATGTTATGAATTTATTATAAAATTTCTAATATACAAACGTAAGAATCTTTCGAAGGATATCTCGATGATCATAACAATATCTCAATTTAAATTGAATTTCTAGTTAGACTTATTTTCCGTAAAGTATGTTAAACATTCAGAAGGCGTAAGAAATGCTTATAGCTTTTAAACATAAAGAGAAAATGCATACTAAATAAAACATTAATTATAATACACACTTAAAAAAATAGATTATTAGATAATTAGATTCATTTATATGGATTTTCTACATGATTTTTATCAGTTTGTTATTATTTTTTAATTTATATATTTTGAGAACAATATATATATATATATATATATATATATATATATGAATGTCAGTATACAATTTTAAAATTAACTTATTCATTTCATACATATTTCGCACAATGCAATAAATTTTCACTTATAGTTGAAATTCAATATATTTAAATAAATAAATTACCAATGTATTAAAATATAAATGGAATGAAATTATTTAAATGTATGACGAATTACTAATTAATGATTAAATGATAATTAATTCACTTAAATTATTCACACAGACAGCAAAAATATTCAATTTATCACACGTGCAATCTTTTTAATTAATAATGGTAAATAAATCTGCCTAACGGAATAATTTATCTTACATGACGTTTTTACGTATTCTATGCATGGTATAACGCCAGCGTTAAACTTACATCATACAATAAGAATAGTAATTGAATAAATTAATTATTCCCTTTTATAAGCAGAGAAAAAATCAGTATGTTAGAAAACATTTTTTTATGTTGGATAAACTGTACTTGTAATCCCTTTACTCATACAGACTTTCGAAACAACTGGATTGGTTAATTAACAATAAGTATACGCAAATGAATAAAAAACACTCGGATTTTTCTGATATATAATATTTTAACCAAACCGATTGTATTACTAAAGTATTAATAACTTTCTACCTCTTCGAAACGTTAATTAACTTTCATTCATTTTTATGAATATGGATTGTTTTTGATAGACTATTAATATATTGTATTTTCAGTAGTTTGAATATACCACCATTGTTTCAAATTAAAACGAAAAAAAAAAAAAAACTATGGTGAATATTTTTAATGTGAATGCTTAAATTGCATATATGAGCAGGTAGCAAAAGCAATCTCATAAGAAACAAAATTTGAAAACTATATAGTAGGGTGGTCGAAAAAAAAGAATTTTTTTAAATTTATTTTCGGAACACTTTAGGACGGAAAAAATGGCTATTATAATAAGAAAAAAAAAAACGGCATATTTTTTTTTTTTTTTTTTAAATCAGTTAACGTCATCCATTCGTGCATCGTACATAAAGTTGATTAAAAATTTAAAAAATCGCGCCTTTTTTTCAAATTTTTTGTAGTTAAGTAATACTTTAAAAATAAACACGCTTTAGTTTTTTATGCTTATTTCATGGTTTACATAACCTAAATAAATTGAATTCCGATCAATAATCCAATTTGTTTTTGTTCGCGCAAGAACTTAGAAAAAACATAAATTTACCAATTTTTCGAAATTTTCACCATGCAACTCTTAGTTCGTTTTGCTAAAACAAAATGACACAGAACTCACCACGTGGTGGTGGCTGCACGTTGAGTTCCACCCACATCATACCCAACCAAACGTTCGATTCTTTGGTGTGGTATTCATATTATATTAAAAAGACCACGTGCATGCCAATTTGTAATTCTAATTAAATGCTTATGTAAAAAAAAAATCGTGTCTTTGAGTTGAGATTCATGATTCTTCAAAGGAATTACAATTTGGAGGAAAATCGGAATTTATTTGCAAAACATTTACAAAAAAGTTAAATGTGAAGGCCGAACGGAAAGCTCGTGATCTTCAGCAAGCACTGAGTTGTTCCTCAAATAATTTTAAAGTTCCTAAAGTTGCAGTGTACTATGAAATTGATGAACTCAAAGACACTTCTTTTGAAGACTCGGAGTATAAGGAAGATAAATACGAATCGAGTTCATCGACTAAAAACCCAAATGGCAGATGAGAATTCGGAGTTTCTGATCCGTCAAAAGCTGTCATAGCGTCAAGTGTTCTGGATATTGATTGACATAAATTCTTCTGATGTGCTTGATAAGTATAAAACAAAAAGAGACGAGAGTCGTTTAAGGACAGATTTGAATAGCCGATTCACAGCCCTGAGGAAAGTTTTTGGTCTTTTTTTGACGGACAAAAATGAGATACTCTCTTCGTCGAAAAATTTAATGCCAAGAAATTTCACAGGAATGTGAAATAAGGACACTATTCCCTTATCCAGGAATCTGGATCAACGTATATTCAACATGTATCTTCTTCCTCGAGTTCATCAGATCTTAGAAGTCGAAGCATTATTTCTTGTGTCTGAAAAATCAATATCACTAGAAAAACTAGAACTAGTAGTGTGTGATGGTAGTGTAACAAACACTGATGGAATAACGGTGCTTTCCAACGACTGTAAAATCATAAAATGTGGGGCATATGTATACGGCATTTTAATGAGCTTTCTTATCGCCAAATTTTTCAACATATTCACGGGCAAACTCAAGGAACTAAATCTTTTATTGCACCAATCGTGTAGCTGCTCACATACTGTGAGAAAACTCCTGTAGTTGATTGTGAACCCGCAGATTTTTCGATTCCTGATATAGATAGGACTTTTTTGAGCGAAGAACAACAGTATTTTGGGGGCATTTTAAATGCAATTACCTTGGGATATTTTACAGAAGACTTGACGAATTGGGACCCTGGTACTTTGGCTTATTCCAGATGACTAACTGCGGCTAACCGTGCCCTTAGATTGTATCAGATTCATCCGAAAACTTAAAAGAAATAAAAAAAGACACAAACTTGTTTAATGGTACACAAAACACGGACTTTAATAAGCTAAAAGTTAACTTCTACTTTTCGAGCTGTTTCTACAGCCGTCTTCAGGAAAACATGATGGTAGGCTCAAAGTTCAGAGACGAAAGCTTCGTGTTCAAGAGATAATTAGACGAAACTTGACCAATGATTCGAATACAAAAGTGTTGTGTTGCCATCTAGTGAAAATAAATAATTATTAATAAACTGAGATCAAGTGAATCAAACAATCGATTTAAGAAACCACGAGTGCGGCAATCTACACATAAGGGTTTGCTGGGCAACATATAACTATGATATGTTCCCGCACCATGTTGGTTAAATCAAAGTAAAATTGCGTAATTTGTTATTTCTGTTTGTATAAATATTTTTTATAAAATATAATTATGAGTGTAAAATTATAATGTTTATATATTTAAGTAAAATAAGAGTGTAAGTTCATACAAAAATTATTAAGTTGATTTTAAATAGTAAATATATATTTTAAAAAAAAATTGTTGTATTGTAAAATGAATGTATAACATTGAATTGAGTTCGGATCTCAGACAACAACTAGCCAGACGCCATGGTGTCGTTTTATGACAAGCCAATGGAAAGTGGTGTATAATTAGAAGTCGTAAAATCATAAAAACGTTGGCATCAATTTATGGCCTCAATAAAAGTGTTGGGATAAATTTATGACTTTTCAGACCACCCAAACTTTAAGGCAGATAATAATATTAAAGTATATGTTAGGGGCCATTTGCAGACTGCTAGCTAATAGGCCTATCGAAGTATAATAAAAAATCTTCTCACATCCAATAACAGTGGACTAGACAAAAATAGTTCCTCCCACTGCAGGAGCTGGTGTGCAAGAAGAATAACTTTTGAAAAAGGATAGTCTGAAAAAAGATGTAGAGGATGCAAGAGCTCTCCTGAAAGCCCGTGCAATGAGTCCCGTAAGCCCTAGTAAAGCCCAGGCGAGATGGACCTATCGGAGCGAGCCTAATCGAGCCTAATCAAGCCTAATTGAGGATGTCTTCCTGAGGTACCTATCGGAGTGAGCCTAATCAAGCCGAATTGAGGATGTCTTCCTGATGTACATATCGGAGTGAGCCTAATCAAGCCGAATTGAGGATGTCCTCCTGATGTACATATCGGAGTGATCCTAATCAAGCCAAATTGAGGATGCGTTCCTGATGACACATTGCCATGATCCTAAGCAACGCACCAACTCGGAATTTGATGAATAAAGGCCACCATCCCGTATATTAAAAGAAGGTACTATTTTAAACATTTTCTTTTACCACTTAAGATCATATGAAAAACCTTAAAAATACTTTTCTGATATTTTACGGTAGAGAGTTATCTGAGATCCGACCAAACCGATAATTAAATAAGATTAAGGTAATTTTTAAAATGAAAGAGAGTATTTCTTTTAGCAAAAAGAAACAATTATAATAATTAGAGTACGTGAAAATATTGTCTTTTTTTTAAAAAAAAGATTAAACATACTTAAAATAATGAGAAGCAAACAAAAGTGTTGCTTTCTATTTTTTGAATTAATATTATGTTTTTCTGTATATAGATATGTTCAATGTAAATAAAATATTTAATCAAGTTTTAAAAAGTTTCTGTAATTATTTAATTAATAATATTTAAAGTGTGTCAATTCTTTTTTTTACAGCTTAAATTTTAGTTTAATTCATAAGTGGAAGAGTTCGTCTAAATAATTCACAACGCAAACTCTTAATTTTATTCGTAATTATTCAAATTTAATAATTACTTTTTGACGCGAATTATAATTTAATTTTATTAATGCTTCGCGTTGCTCTTCTACTAGAATGTAGGTAAATACGATCACTTATATTATTTAAATTTATCTAAGGTATATAAAACTATATACCAATTTGCTATGAGGTTGCTTGGATGATTTGGACCAATTAACAATTTTGAATATATTTAATAAAAAATAAACAGGTGTAATTATCTGTCCAGCATCCCCCCTTCATAAGTAAAATGGTGCTCTGACTCAGGAACGATCATCTGAGGTCATTAGATAGTAAAATGGTGCTCTGACTCAGGAACGATCATCTGAGGTCATTAGATAGGTAAATGGTGCTATGACTCAGGAACGTTCATCTGAGGTCACTAGTAATAATAATAATAATAATAATAATAAAGGAAAATAAATTTAAGTATTATTTTAATGTCACAATTTTAAAGATATTGTAGGTATGTAAGTTTAATTGATTAAAATTTTATTAAAATTAATTTTATTATTGTAACAATAATGACACACATATAATAATTTTATATAAATAAAATTAATAATATATGTTAGTAAAAAACAAAAAGGAAATAAAAAAATAATTCTGGGATTTATAATAGGTAAATTTAGGAATTACAAAAATTTTTTTTTTTTCTCTCTTTTCTCTTGTGGTTGGATCTCAGTTACCATTGAAAAATAATGGCATTCACATCACAGATGACACATTTGTAAAAATAATTTTTTTTATATAATGTATAAATAATAATAATAATAAGAATAATGAGTAAAATTTTATAATATGTCTGATATAAAAATGATTGAAATGTCAATAGATCACGATTTTTGAAATTGTATCACCTTGATACAAAAGAAAATTTATGAGTCGTACTACGAAGTAGTAGTACAATATTTACAAAAAAAAAAAAAAAAATAAGATTGTTTTTTCTGTAGAAAAAGACAGATATTTTTCTGTTAAATGAAATTATGTTGTTTTTTATATATACGTGTATTATAAATATTTTAGGGGTATTTATGTGTGTAAAAGAATAATCTACAAAACAACTTCATCTCCTAAGAAATTTTTTTTTTAAATTTTAGTGTTGTTGTTTTTATGTATTTATGCAATTTAGAATATTTTCATACATATGTTGTAATATAGAGAAAATAGTATGAGATGCAAAATATTCTTTTAAGAGGTATAGGATCTATTTTGAATTGATATTTTGAAAAAGTATACATTGATTACTAATACTCGTTAAAAATGACTCAGACGCTGGATATAGATACACGTATTAAGTTAGTGTCACCATTTGACAATAAAAAGAACAAAAACATTATATTTTTCTTAGAGGAATTTGATAATATTTTGAATTCGACAGATATACAGGCAGAAACTAAATTATTAATTTTAAAGGCTAAAATTACTGGGGACGCAAAACATATTTTAAGTAAACAGATTGAAACATATAACGAGACCAATTATAATTTATTTAAAAATAATTTGGTGGAGTTATTTGGTACAAAACTAAGCTTCCTTAATGCTCAGAGCAATTTCCTAAATTTAAAACAGGCCGCAAGTCAAACGATAGAGGATTTCATTTTGGAGTTTAAAAAGGGTGTAAAATCTTATATCGAAAGTGCAGGCGAAAATGTGAATAATAAGGAAGAGAATTTTATCGAAATCTTAAAAATGTCGAATTTTTTAAATTCAATTAGACAGGATATTGCACTAGATGTGCGTAAAAATGCGCCCAGGTCCTTCAAGGGGGCATGCGAGTTAGCAAAACTTATGGAAAGTGCGTATAATGAATCAAAGTTTGAGGAAATTAACGCAATAAATAAAGAAAACAAAGATCTTTATGAGAACATTATAGAATCAAGTAAGCAAAACAAAGAGCTAATCGAGAAATTAAAAGGGGAGATTGAAAAACTAAAAAAATCAAAGAAAAAAAACCATGCAATTAGAGATGATAGTGTTCCGCGGAATAAGAAACTCTTTAATAGACACAATGATTATCAGGGTCCCCATTTCAATAACAATTTTCATTATAATGATTATGAACGATATTATAATGATTACTACAATTCCTTTAATTACCCGACGCATTATGGGATGTATGATTATTCACAACCTAACTGGAATTCGGGAAATAGGGATTTTGGATATATTTCTGAGAATTATGAGCAAAATGGTTATCAATTTGAAAAGCGCAAAAAGAAAAAAAAATGGGCAAAGAAAACAGCGAAATCGGATCAAGATTCGGGATTTTCAGAGACGGAAATCGATAAAATAAATAAAACAATCGCAAATATAACAAATGCAGACAAAGATAGTCTGCCAATTATATCACTAAGTATACAGGGCGTCGAAATACAAGCGTTACTGGATACCGGAGCTGCTGTGTCCCTTTTATCACCTTCTTTATTCAAAAAAATTAAAGATACAAACGTCAAAATCAAATATTTGGGCAATCAGATCCAAATTAAAACTTTAACAAATTCAAAGATTTTTTTTAAACAATGTGTAAAATTAACTTTTCGATTAAAAGGTATATTCACAACAGGCACATTTTATGTCACTAATGATGATTTTGATAGGCAGTACCAAATGTTATTAGGGTACGATTATCTCAATGAAAATCATATGATTTTGGATTTATGCAATAAAACATTAAAATTTAAAAATCAACAAATTAAATTAAACGTTGCAAGTGAAGTAAATAATTATGAAGTGAATAACATTACGCCATGTAATTCAGGGGAACATTCAAATAAAAGTATGTTTGCCATTACTAAAAATAGAATTTTTCTCCAACCTGAAGAATCGAAAATTGTAAAATTAAAATGCCCAGAGGATATAAATATGTCAGATATAATTATTTTTGACCCCATTCAAGAAAATAGTAAATTTTCATGCGAGACTTCGTTACACGAAGTTCAAAAAAATAATAACATAAATATTATAATAAAGAATAAACTGTTAGAAAAGTTAATTATTCAGAAAGGAACTAAAATAGGGGAAATTATAACGAACTTTGAGTGCAAGCAAGATGACTCAACTGATAATATAGAGAAAGGGACATTTTATGAAATAAATAATTTAAATATAGAAGATGTAAGAAAATTGCGAGAAGCAGAAATTAAAGAGACGGATTTCGATTTAAGCCATTTATCAGAGGAAGTACAACAAAAATTTCGAAAAATTTTAATGGGCAATGTTCATGCATTTTCAAAAAGTTATCAAACATTGGGGCAATCAGCGTTTGTTGCACCAAGTTTTCAATTGAATCATGAATTCCCGGTACAAGCTAAGCCATATAAATTGCCTCAGGCAGTAAGACAGTATGCGAAAAGGGAAATTGAACAACTGTTACAGGCTAAAATTATAGAGAAGACTGACTCCGAATATGCTTTTCCAGTTATTTTCGTTAGAAAGAAAAATCCGAGTAATAACCCGAATGCAGAACCCAAGTTTAGAATGGCAACGGACCTAAGACTATTAAACCAAATTTTACAACCTTATACTTATCCGATGCCGGACGTAAAAGACTTATTACAAAAAATAAGCGGTAAAAAATACTATACGGTGCTAGACTTACATAGTGCTTTTTTCCAAATAAATTTAAAACCAGAAGATTGCAAAAAATTAGCGTTTATTACTGAATTTGGAAAACATATGCCACTTCGTTTAGCTTTTGGCACGCGAAATTCTAGCGCAATTTTTGCAGAAGTAATCGATAAAATTCTGGGACATTTTGACAAAAGCAAAGTATCATACTACATTGATGATGTGTTGATATCTGCAAACACAATAGCAGAGATGACGAAAACCTTAGAAGAAGTTCTACAGGTATTAATAAATCACAACATGACAATCGAACCTTCAAAAATGCAAATTTGCAAAGCAGAAATAGAATTCCTAGGATTTAGGGTGAATCAAATGGGATATTCTACATCTCAAAAGAATATTGAAAAAGTAAAAAATTTAGTCAGACCAAAATCGAAAAAGGGGGTCAGATCTTTATTGGGCTTAGCGAATTATTTTCGGACTCTAATACCCAACTATTCAGACAAAGTTAACCCTTTAATAGAGCTGACTAAAGATAAAGTTAAATTCAGGTGGAGTCCAGAAGCAGAAAAAGCTTTCCTGATAATTCAGGAAGAAATTGTACAAAAACCAACGCTCAGACCCCCCGATTTTAACAAGGAATTTTTCTTATTCACGGATGGGAGCAAAGTTGCAATTTCAGGTGTTCTAGCTCAAGAAAAGGATGGTCATTTGCTACCTGTTGAATTTTTCGGGAGAAAACTTAGAGAACCGGAAAAAAATTATCCGAGTATTAAATTTGAGTTATTAGCAGTGCATGAAGCAATTATGCATTTTAAATATATGCTTTCAGGTAGAAGATTTACTGTGTTAACTGATTCGAAAGCACTAACTCAGCATTTACATTTACAAGATAAATCGGAAATTATAAACAGATGGGTAGCAGATTTACAAGACTTTAATTTCGACTTCGAATTCGTCGAAGGAATTAACAATCCAGCAGACTATTTGAGCAGGAATTTAGATAATCTTACAACAGACAGAGAACTCCAAAATAATTTGTTTGCAAGTAACATAGCACTTACAGACGAAAATATTAAATCGGAGCAATATGCAGACGAAAAATTAAAAATTATAATAAATAAAATCGAAAAAGACAAAAATAATAGAAGCACGAAGAGATTTGCCTTAAATCAAAATAAATTATTAATTTTGAAACCTGGTTCAGATAAAAAGGAGCTTTTAATTACCCCGGATTCATTAAAAATTGCAGCCATAGAAGAAGCTCATAAAGCGCATTTCGGATTTCAAAAAACTTATGATAATGTGAAAACAAGGCTTTTTTGGCACGGAATGTACAAAGACATTAAACAGTATTGTGCAAATTGTGTGCAGTGCCTCACATCTAAACAACACACAACAATAAAAGTCCCTGTTAAAAAAATGGTGAAAGATCACGAAGTCGGTACAGTCCTGCATGCTGACGTCATTGGACCTTTAAACCTCACGTTAAGGAAAAACAGATACATTTTAATTATAATTGATTCGACATCGAGATTCCTGGAAGCTGTTCCCCTACGAAACGTAGAGTCACAGGCTATATTAAATGTACTAAATAAATATTTTGCAAATTATGTGATGTGTAAAGAAATTATCTTTGATAATGCAAAATATTTAAGAAGCGAAATTATGAAAGAATATTTGGAATCTTTAAACATACAAAGGAAATTTGTGAGTGTATACCGTGCGCAAGGAAATGGACTTTGTGAAGTTACCAATAAAATATTAAAAACATCAATTGTAGCTATGTCGAAACGCACTACGGAATGGGACATAAGACTGGATTTTTTTAAACTAGCGTATAATTCCTCGAAACACCGCGCTACGGGATATAGTCCCTCACTGCTATTTTTCGCAAGGGAAATAAAAAATCCCTTTACAGCCCATATTCCTTCTGAGGAAATATATACCCACTCTTATGTTAAAAGCAGAATACAGCATATGAAGGAAATCAAAATTCAATCCCTTGCAAACCAGGAGAAAATAATGCAAGAATATATCGATGTAGAGGCATACGAAAAAGTAAAGGATTTAAATTTGGGTCAAACAGTATATTTAAAATGTATTGGAAAACCAGGCGCATTAGAGCCAAAATTTCAAGGACCCTACGAAGTTACTAAAAAGTTTAGAAACTTTAATTATTTATTACAATATGTTCCAGATAAATCAATAGAGCCGATCAAACGACATATGGATCAGCTGTACGCTCCGAAATACGCAACAGGTCATACAGAGGCGGAAATTACGAATTTACAAAGGTCTCAGAAAAAAATTAAGGGTGAGAAAAATTACAAAAATAAATGTGACATTTGTAAAAGAAAATCGCACTTAACTGAAAATTGTTGGTTCAAATTGAACAAAAATACGAGTCAAAAGGGTGACAAACTTACTAAAACGCATTATAAAAAAAATAATAAATATTCTGAGAATATAGACCCATATTTACAGTATCAAACAGACTATTATGATGAAAATATGTCGTTATATGGTTATACACCATATACAAACTTATACGGGGATAGTATACAAGATCATTACCCTTTCCCCCCTCCCCAGTATTATACATGGGATATGAATTGGTATTAAAAATAAATCAAAATGCATAATTAATCGAATTTCAAAATTTAAAAATTTTCAAAATTTAAAAATAAATTTTTTTTCTTTTAGGTTAAAAAAAAAAAAAAAAAAAAAAAAAAAAATTGAAACAAAATTAATAACTTGCCTTTTTAAAATTCAAAATAATAATAAGAAAGGATAGGAACATGGGAACGCCAATTTGTCTCAGGGTTACAATATTGAGCAAATGTGCAGGGCGCACCCGAAAACATACTTATAAAATTATGTAATGTGCTTCACAAAACTTCAATGGAGCAGTGAAATATTTCGCTCCAGGCAAAAGTTATATATTTTTTTTCTTTTCGAATATGAATTAGAAAGTATAAATTCTTAACAAAGCCAAATAACATTAAAACTTAATTAATTTCATAGTAAATAATCTTGGAGTAATTTAAAAAAAAAAAAAAAGAGAATTTTTTCTGTCTTCTATAAGGGTAGCCTTTGCTAATAGCCTTACAATTTAGATGACAAAATTTCAGAATTACTCTTTAAAATGAGTAGGTGTAAGCTAAAGGTTCAGGGTAGTTAGAACAGCTTTATAGCATACTCATATATATATATTTTTTTCTTATATAAATATATGGTTGACAAGGAACAAATTATTAGTGCACTCTATATTAGGATAGCGGTCAGCTATAAGCCTAAATATAATAAAATATACAAAAAGTGCTAAGATTTATTCCGGTAGTTCAATTACAACTTATATGCTAAAGTCTAGAATTTAGACAGCAGGGATAAGTTTTATGCACAAAAGTGTTATAAAAAAATTTAAAAAAAGGATTTTGGTGTAGCACATTGGTTTTTAAAAAAACATATATATGTATAACAATGGACAAGGCAAGTTATTTCAACATGATTGCACACAAAAATAATAGTAAAAAAAAAAAAAAAAAAAAAAATACACAAATAAATAATTGAAGTAAAATTAAAATTTTCTCACCAAAGGCTTTCTGTATAGGGTGCAATTTTGGCCTACGGCTGGGTATGCACCAACACCAACAAAATATTTGTAGAAAAATTATTCACAGATACATCAATATAGTCATCACCTAGGCATAAATTTCAGGATTCTTGGCTGAAAAAGGAATCGAAGAAAAAATTAAGTATGGTATAATTACTAGATGTTATGCTCAGAAACAATAAAATTAGTAATATTATATTGTAAAAAGCAGCATTTTGAGTTTTCTTTAGGAAAATTTTTGATTTTTAGGTTTTACACATTTATGGAGTGTCTAGCTCAGTGTATAGTTCCTAGATTTAATAAAAAAAAATAATAAATAAAAATATAAGTTCGTGTTGTTTTCAAAATAAATAACAAAAGGTATAGCAATTAGCATTTACAGTTAAAATTTATGGAATTTTCAGTAAAATTAACATTAGACAAACATAGTTTATATTATATTTAGCTTGATAAGCTAATTGACTTTTATTAACGGTATTCAATTAGAATTAAAGTAGGCTTAAATTCAAGTTAAATTAATTAATAACATTGTTGTAGTGTAAAATTTTATGTAAGACTATTATATTTTTATTGTATATATAAAAATATGCAAATTTAACAATTAATAAAATGTATTAGCAAAATTATTTAAGATAAATATTAAATGACATCTTGCTGAAATCAGCTAGAAATTAGATTTTTTTTTAAATAAAATATTTTATAAATTTATGTTAGTTTAGAATTTAAGCATTTTTTCTCTTTACTTTCCCTTAGAATTAAATGCAATTCTAAATTTAACACATATAAATATACATAGTATTGATAAATTTGAGTGTGTGAGTTCATAAATTTTTTTTTTTTTTATATAATTTGGCCAATTTAACATAAGAAAACAAAATAAATAAATAAATATATTTATATATATTGGCCTTAATTTTATTAAAATATGTAGTATGGCTTAATAAATTTATTTACTTAATTTTTTTATAGTACGTACAGTAATTATTTTAAAAACTTGATCTATAAAAAAAATTGGATGTGGTTGTTTGTGAGTATACAAAGATTTTTTCTGCTGGCAGAAGTTCTTTGGTCCGGCCGGGTACTCATAGAGGGCTGCATACGATTTTACGTAGTAATTATCATTTGCTTTTGTATTTTTAAAACTATACAAGTGTATTAATAACATTTTTTTTTATAATTAAATAATAATTATTAATGTTGGATTAATAATAATAATTTATTATCTTTTATTTTTAAACATATCATTAAAGTTTAGACAGTAGAATTCACATACGGAATGTTAATGATAAATAAAATTTTGAATAAATAAATTTTTATTTCATTCAGTAAAAAAAATAAATAAATATGAAAATTTAACAATCTTTTAAGATAGAATTGTTGGCTAAATAAATAATAATTTAAGACAAAAAAATTGTTCTCTTCTTCGTCAATGGCATTTTCTGACAACACTATTTAATAGTATTAAATGAAGGTGCATTTTTAAGGTCAGCGTAATGCATATCTTGCATTTTTGAGAGGCCGTAGAAGTCATTTTTCCGTGTTGTTTACATTTTAATAGTAAACAATATCATGAATCAAAATTTGTGTTTGTTAAAAAGGTCTAAAAAATATACAATGTAATCAGTTAAAGAAAATTATATGCATTTTTTTTTAATCCTGAAAGGCAATTTGGTTTAGATTTAAACCTGAATGAATAAAAAGCCACCCTCGCTTCAGTTCCAGTAGGAGGCAGGAGAATGCAGATGCTAGAATCGCCATTTTTCCCCTGCAAAATAATAAAAAAAAAGCAGAAGGTTTACATTAGATACGATACAAATACATACACTGTTTATGCATAGATTATGTTTAAAATTACATACAGGCATGCACAGTGAGTTAAGAAGAAAGTATATCAAGAAATTATACTAATTAATACGGTAATTACAAGCATGAAATGGTTTTAAATACTTACTTTTTGAAGTCGTAAAATTTTGTCACAGCACAATTCACCTCCCAGAAAGCGATTAGTAGCTTGACCAACCCCTCGTTTCGAAAGAATCGGGGACGTTCAAAACTGGTTTTATTCAATCCTCCTTCTTCTTTTTTTTTTTTTCTCTCTTTCTCGTATCGGGTAAAGTTGGAAAGCATTGCGTAATGATATATTAAAGGAGATGAATTAGCTTGTACATTTTGACAGATCATACATGTTAGAAGTAACAAATAAATAAAATAATGTAACAAGTTTGTATACAATATTTTTCTGATTATAATTTGAATACATCAGATTAATTATGTGAAAATATAACATGTCATATTACAAGCATTGTATTTACTTTTATTCAGTATAAAATGTGTTTTAGATAAAACACTGTGTCATAAGGTTGTATGTGATGAAATAATATGTCAAATGCGTATGCCATTATTTTTCTTATAATGAGGTTTATTTCGGCATATTAATTTCAGACAAAATTATAGCTTTGAATGTATTTTGGGCACTTAAACTGTAAAGTTACAAAATTAGTAAACATGTGTGTGGTAAAGAAAAAAGGCTTCGAGAAAGACGTCTGATTGTCAGTACAGAGGTCTTCTATAAATGGGAATGCAACAGACAACTATGCTATCATGTGTTGAACTTTCTGTTATGAAACAATAGAAGAACTTCTTATAAAATATACCAGAACCATTGATAATTGAACTTTACAGTCTTCGCTCAAAAACTGTGTAGATACACAGTCATATGGACACGTACATTCCTTCAAGCTTTACAAAAAAAATAAAACCAGCAATCAGTTTTTATTTTTTTTTTCCGATACCGGGAGAGATGCTGGGCAACATATAACTATGATATGTTCCCGCACCATGTTGGTTAAATCAAAGTAAAATTGCGTAATTTGTTATTTCTGTTTGTATAAATATTTTTTATAAAATATAATTATGAGTGTAAAATTATAATGTTTATATATTTAAGTAAAATAAGAGTGTAAGTTCATACAAAAATTATTAAGTTGATTTTAAATAGTAAATATATATTTTTAAAAAAAATTGTTGTATTGTAAAATGAATGTATAATATTGAATTGAGTTCGGATCTCAGACAACAACTAGCCAGACGCCATGGTGTCGTTTTATGACAAGCCAATGGAAAGTGGTGTATAATTAGAAGTCGTAAAATCATAAAAACGTTGGAATCAATTTATGGCCTCAATAAAAGTGTTGGGATAAATTTATGACTTTTCAGACCACCCAAACTTTAAGGCAGATAATAATATTAAAGTATATGTTAGGGGCCATTTGCAGACTGCTAGCTAATAGGCCTATCGAAGTATAATAAAAAATCTTCTCACATCCAATAACAGTGGACTAGACAAAAATAGTTCCTCCCACTGCAGGAGCTGGTGTGCAAGAAGAATAAGTTTTGAAAAAGGATAGTCTGAAAAAAGATGTAGAGGATGCAAGAGCTCTCCTGAAAGCCCGTGCAATGAGTCCCGTAAGCCCTAGTAAAGCCCAGGCGAGATGGAGCTATCGGAGCGAGCCTAATCGAGCCTAATCAAGCCTAATTGAGGATGTCTTCCTGAGGTACCTATCGGAGTGAGCCTAATCAAGCCGAATTGAGGATGTCTTCCTGATGTACATATCGGAGTGAGCCTAATCAAGCCGAATTGAGGATGTCTTCCTGATGTACATATCGGAGTGATCCTAATCAAGCCAAATTGAGGATGCGTTCCTGATGACACATTGCCATGATCCTAAGCAACGCATCAACTCGGAATTTGATGAATAAAGGCCACCATCCCGTATATTAAAAGAAGGTACTATTTTAAACATTTTCTTTTACCACTTAAGATCATATGAAAAACCTTAAAAATACTTTTCTGATATTTTACGGTAGAGAGTTATCTGAGATCCGACCAAACCAATAATTAAATAAGATTAAGGTAATTTTTAAAATGAAAGAGAGTATTTCTTTTAGCAAAAAGAAACAATTATAATAATTAGAGTACGTGAAAATATTGTCTTTTTTTTAAAAAAAAAGATTAAACATACTTAAAATAATGAGAAGCAAACAAAAGTGTTGCTTTCTATTTTTTGAATTAATATTATGTTTTTCTGTATATAGATATGTTCAATGTAAATAAAATATTTAATCAAGTTTTAAAAAGTTTCTGTAATTATTTAATTAATAATATTTAAAGTGTGTCAATTCTTTTTTTTACAGCTTAAATTTTAGTTTAATTCATAAGTGGAAGAGTTCGTCTAAATAATTCACAACGCAAACTCTTAATTTTATTCGTAATTATTCAAATTTAATAATTACTTTTTGACGCGAATTATAATTTAATTTTATTAATGCTTCGCGTTGCTCTTCTACTAGAATGTAGGTAAATACGATCACTTATATTATTTAAATTTATCTAAGGTATATAAAACTATATACCAATTTGCTATGAGGTTGCTTGGATGATTTGGACCAATTAACAATTTTGAATATATTTAATAAAAAATAAACAGGTGTAATTATCTGTCCAGCAGGGTTCAACCACATGGTTTTGTCCAGTATGTTTTATTAACAGAAATAGATTTCTTAATCATAAAATCATACATGCCTGTGTAATTTGCCATAAAATAAGCAAATATTTTACTGACGGACAAAAACTTTTATTTCAAGCAATCCGAATATCACGCTATTTATCCGACGAATTGCTACAAGTTGTCGATCCAGTAATAGAACGAAACCCATTTTTTACGCACTCAGAGAATTTTCTGATGGCAATGACTGACGATTAAAGAAAACATATTCGGGATATTGGTTACAGAAGGATCGTAAAAACAAGACAAACCGTCCCAAAGTAGAAGAGTGTTAGAAATGTAATGCCACCGAATGGAAACATGCTTCCGATTACATAGAAATTATTAATTGGAGTTCTTGTGCGGTATATCCTTCCCCAATGCCGCGGGATCTAAGTGAAGATGATGTTAAATCGTTCATCACTTCTGACACTACTCTCATCAGAGAAATACAAATGTTTACCTGTCACACCGAGACTGTTAGATGTGCATCAAACTTGTTATAGAGACCTCGAATAAAGTATGTGGACATGAAGCTAGAGATGGCTATATCGGAACAACACTGAAGTCTAAATCGGTTATGTCTCATTTCTCCAAAAAATCAGGCTTTAAATGTGCGGTAGATATCAAAAAGAAAACGTAAATAACACACTAAGCCAAAGAATGCTACTCTGTGGAAAACATTTGTAAATAGTTGCAAATATAATGTAAATGCTCCATCCAACAATTGGATGGTTGGTTGGGTAGAGTGGAGGTGGTACACTACGTGCAACCACCTCCACGTGAGTCCTGGATCGTTTCGTTCAAACAAAACGAGCGAAGATTTGAACGGTGAAAATTGCGAAAAATTGATAAATTTATATTTTATTCTAAGATGTTGCACGAACGGAAAAATTATATTATTTGAATAGAATTTAATTTATTTAGTTTAAGTAAACCATGAAACAAGCATAAAATTATAAAGCGTGTTTATTTCTAAAGTTTTAATTAACTTAAAAAAATAGAAAAAAGGCACGATTTTTGCAATTTTTCATCAACTTTAAGTACGATGCGCGAATTTAACATGTTAACCGATTTTTTAAATATTTATGCCGTTTTTCTTCTTATTACAATAAGCAAATTTTCCGCACTAAAGCGTTCCGAAAAAGAAAAAAAAAATTCTTTTTTTCGATCCACCCTACTATATAGCCTGTATTCACCGTATAAAATTGCATCACTGCAACTATTGTATATAAAAAAAATAATAATAAATTGCATCTTGCCATCGAGTGTGTTTGCACACGCGCTTTTTTATTAAAGAGCTTTACAGACGATGCGTAGAAATGATTCATCATTATATATCCAATAATAGCATAATAGCATTTAAGTGTCTCCACATGATATTTCACTATAATAATTTGTATTTTATCTATAAGTAATATATTAAATTGTTTTTTATTGAAAGAAAAAAAATATATAAGTTAGCGCAATGTTCACAGGTAGTTTACTTTGCAGTATCGGTTTTGAAACATTTAAAGTTTCGCCTACACCGCATGATTACTGCAGGGTCAATATTTCTTTCAGTTATTTTGCAGGCTAATTTCCTCGTTAATTCTGATTGAAGGTATTTCTTTAAATTCACATAATATTCAAAATATGTCCAACATTATTTATGGATATTTATTTCGAACTAATGAAAAATGATTTGCGATTGTATAAATAGTTTTGATGGTTCTCTTTTAAAGTCGAAATTTTGAACCACTCAGTGTTGTGTTACCGCTTAAATCAGTGGTACTCAATCAGTAGTAATTTCAGTCAGAGACAAAGTCTGGATGGAATGCGAGCTCGCGGGAAAAAATTAGTTTTTGCAGCCATTTTATCGTATCTATATTATAAAGGACAAACATATCTGTGCGTAACGCATACGTCATTTTGCGAATGGCAACACTTTGAAATATGAAATGAAATTTTGGTTTTGCAATTTTCTCTACTGCAAATTTTTAAACTTCTAAACATCGCACATTTTAAATTTTGACACCGTCGTATAAGGAAAAAATGCTCTTTTAAATGCAATTTGTTTTAAAGCTGTATCTCAATTAATTTTTGAGATATTATTTTTTTTTGCAGTTTTTAATACCATTTTTCTTATCGTGGCAACAAAAGTACCTCATTTCTGTTGAAAGTAAACGGAAAATAGTTAAAATAGGAGATACTGTATCTTTTTGTTGCCATTTTCTCATAAAACTTGAAAAAATAGTTGAAAATAAGATATGGGCTATGTCAAGAATATTTTCTGTTACTTTGTGATAATAACGTCATATGCACACTTTTCTGTAGACGAAGTTTAAGACTGGGTTGTAAAAGTAGATTGCTTTAGCGGATGCAAATGACGTCATTTTATAAAAAACGTGTATTTTAATTCTTAAACCTGAATTATGTTGTGAGAAGTGCGTCATTTTCACAGGCAAGCTGCTTTGAAATTCTTCACAGGTGAAAATGCTTCACTTTTGAAAATAATGTAAGCACACACTGCTAAACGCAATGTTTTACAAAAATTTAGAGTGTCTTTATAAAAGAGAGGTGACATGCAAATAATAGCGATTTATATTACAGAAATTGATGATTCTCGCCTGGATGGATTTGCTTCGCCGAGTTAGACAAGCAAACAGATAATTCGTGGTTTAAAATAATATCGTGATCATGAAGTTTTTGTTGAAAATTAAATTTTAATGCTATTCTTTAGGACATTCTACTATATATATATATTTTAATCAAAATAACATAATTTGCTTAATTTAATTTTTCCTAATTTTATATACACACACAAGTGTGTTTTTTAGTCATCTGCCCTGATCTTTCTACTGAACCAATTTTACTAATATATATTTTTTTAAAACTGAAAGCTCTTCCTTTGTAGCTGTAGTCGCAATATCTGTTTTTTTTTTTTTTTTATATCCCCACTTTTATATTTTAATTTTAAAAGCATTTTATGAAATTTCTTCAAAATGATGAAAATTAAATCGCTTTCATTGCTGCAGACAAGAGAGAAATAATGAGGTATTTTAAACTTTATTCATGCTATTTTCTGATAAAAATTCAAAATTGTTGATAAAAATTGTTGTATAGAGTTTAGTGGCGCAATTCCCATTAGGAGCAGAATATTATATTAGGGGCATAATAACGGAAAATGACATACTGTTTTTGGTAACAGGCATTTTTCCTCATAAATTTTCTATATTGTTTTTACTTCTGCATGTGTACTGATACTAAGTTTCAGACACTAGGCGAAATGCTTATTTAAGGGAAAATGAAGTCATGTTTAAAAGAAAAAGATCATTTTCTTAGATAAAAATAAACCTTTTAACACAAATGCGTCTAAAAAACATAAATTGCGGAAATTTTTACTCTCCAAAATTGAGATTTTAATCTCAAATAAAGAGTGCGTCTGTTCCCATAAAAGATGTTGCTGACAATCGTGACTCCAAGTTTTGAGTTAAAATCATTTTTAAATGATCAAACAAAATACAATATTTTAAAAATGATTAATATGGATATGAGAAGTGCGTATGCAAATTTTGAGAAGGTGAAAATTGCTGTTTTAATTCCGAAAATCCAAGCATTAGAGCCTCAATTGATAACCACATCCTAATAACTTATCTTTATTATATTTTACTGATTATGTATCTATATTATAAAGAACAAACGTATCTGTGCTTAACGCTGACGTCATTTTGCGAATGGCAATAATTTACAATCAAATTTCGGTCTTGAAATTTTGGATACTGCAATTTTTCAATCTTCTGACCATCGTACATTTTCAATTATTGCCGGATTGGGAAATCAGTGTACTTTCAAATGCAATTTGTTTAAAAACAGTATTCATTGACTTCTGTATTATATTTTCTAAAATAATTTTTAAGCATGATTTTTTAAAAAGTTTATCTTATCACGTGCCGGTTTCAATTAATAAAATAATAAACATATTGCACATAAAGGAACAAACATTTTTCAGCATTTGTTTCTGACTATTTTTGCATAATGAAATTAATACTTCCCTGATAAGCAAATAAAAGAATAATATTAAAAAAACCCACCAAACTAACATGTTTGTGAAAGACAAATTAACGAAATTAATACTTCTTTATAAACAAATAAAAGTATAATATTGAAAAAACACAAATCTAACATATTTGTAATCGTACAATTTAAATTTTTAGGTCACCAAATAGGATTTTTTTTCTCAAATGGAATTTGTTTGCAAAGTTCATCTCAGTTTACTGATTGTCTATGGTTTTAAAAACAATTTTAAAGCATGAAATATTTTTTAATTTATCTATATCGCGCGGAGCTCGATTACGAAAGATTAATCCGTTTGACATTAAAACAAAATAAGGAGTTCATCATTTTCTTACGGCTAATTTCCATTAAAAAAACTTCCCTATGAATGAATAAATAAACTAACATAAATAAAACACATATTTACCAGACATGCATAAGCTCTGAAATTATCAGAATATAAAAAGATGTCATAAGTAGTAAAATCTTGGCAAATAACTCTTAGCATGCGGCTAATAAGAAAATATCGCTTTTGATAAATTTCAAAAATGTATTTGATTGTGTAATTCGTATTTTCCATAGGAAAAATGTTTTTTTATGTAATTGGTCAATCTAAAAAAATTTATTGCATATAAAAAAAGTATTAGTTTTCAAAAAAAAAGTTTTTACTTATATTCTTTAATCCGGGAAGCCCGGTTACGATCCCCTAGTATATCATAATGGGCTACAGTTATATAATTATTAACACGTAAAAATTTTTTAACCACGTTTTATAAAATTAACATTAACAGCATGAAATATATGTACGGTTAGATCACAGGAAAGGGTTCCGAATTTGAAATGGACATATATAAATTAGACATTCATTATTTTACACCAAATTCAGAAATTATTATTAAACAATGTTTCATATGACTTTACATTTATTTGTCTATATTTACTCAGATTCAAAATAAAATCGCGAGATCTTTAGAAAAAACTTTTTACGATATATATATATATATATATACAGAGAGAGAGACTATATATATAAAATATTAATGAAACGATCGATTCGGATATATGAGACGAATATACGAAATAATTGATCAAGTGAGTGCAAAGAGGTAAAAATTTCCTTCTTGGTTCCTTTCAATTTTAAGGAGAAAGTGCCATCATTTATCTATTTCTATCTCTCATTCATGGTAATAAAGAAATATTGTTACCGTTATTATAGAGCTGTAATTAAAATATAAAACAAATTAATATTTCAAAATTGTTACTTTTTCTTATATTTTTAATTTTCAAATTTTATGAGTATTTATGAGATATTTTAAATCCATGACGTTACAGTAGACATAAACATATAAAATTTTATTTACACATTACTATTAAAAATAGAATGAATACGTTCAAATAAAAATTAAATGATCACATCTAGAAAACAGGAAAATAAGAAAAGTGCTTAATAAAAATTGTATTTACTTAGGGATATTAAAAAAAGAAAACCTTAAAATAATTAAATTGTTACACGCAATTTTTTTCAACCCATTTAATGGTAAAACTTACGTCATACATTAAAACGATACATTTAAAAGTATTTTCTTATGCATGTGACATCGCAGTGGGTAACACATGGCGTGAATGTTGCGCGAAAAATGAGTTTATTTATATGTATATTTTATCGTTTGATGCAAAATAAATACGGCGTAATGCATGTGTAAAATAATTTACTTTTTTTTTGTAATAATTACAATTCAATTAATACATATTAAGAAATTTGTATATATTCATTAATTAGAATAAACAATTTAGATTTAAAAAATAGTATCAGACTATGCATGAAGGCACATTAAAACCGAGAAAAGAATTCATACATAAGCAATACCTGTTCCAGAAAATACCTATAACTCAATGTAATCCTAAAACATATGCGTGAATTTTCTGTAGGCAGTGTTGATTTTCAAGGCTGTGTTTAAGAATGTTATTCCCAAGTAGACGAATTTTCTTAACGTCAAACGTAAAGGAAAAATATCAGGCAGCGACTTCTTTTACGTAACTATTTTATACAAGCTGTTTTTCAAATGTCTAATTGATCTTACTTATCAATCCACAAAACAGGTGGCCGCTAACGCGACAGTGCCAGAGGAACCAGAAAATGATTCAGCAAAAGGGAAAAATATGGCAACCCGATTACAGAACAATTTTGCTGTTCGGGAAAATATCGTTAAATCTTCTTTTACGTAACTATTTTATGCAAGCTGTTTTTCAAATGTCTAATTGATCTTACTTATCAATCCACATAACAGGTGGCCGCTACCGTGACAGTGCCAGAAGAACCAAAAAATGACCCAGCAAAAGAGAAAAATATGGCAACCCGATTACAGAAAAACTTCGCTGTTCGGGAAAGTATCGTTAAATCTTCTGTAACGGGATAATTCTTTTAAAGTAGAGTAACATTAGCATGTTTATAGATGATGCGAGCCCTGAACAGGGGTTGATGAACGTAGTTCGTAGGGCATGTATTAAATTTATATTCTAGGATTGCAAGAACTTAACTCCATGATCACTCTCAGACAGCGTAGTGAGTAATACTTCCTTAAATATACTTTAAAAAAGGGTGCATAACAATCTGATATTAATGCACTAATTCAATAATTAAGCTAAATAACCAAAATGTGCATTCTAGAACGATATGCTAAAGTCAAAAAGAAATCATACGATTTTATTAAAAATGGCAAGTAATAATATTCAAAATTAAATCGAAGCAATAATTTAAAGTTCTTGATTATCAGAAAGTACAAATTAATTAATTCGTTTTTATCTAATTAATTTGTTTTTATCTTTATTTGTAATTAATTTGTTATTAATTTGTTTTTTAACATTGCGAAATTAATTTACGTATGAATCATTCAACACTTTCGATATAATACTTGAAATTAAAAAAAAAGTTGCATCACAAAAATAATTGGAAATTGATTCGTTTATATATATTGTATAAGCACGTAAAGAGTTCATGAACTTTTACTATTCCTTCAAACATAATATTTAACTCGTAAAATATTTTTATGATGAATTATTTTCTTTTGCCACCATATGGGATCCTTTTTATTTCAAAAGATTCCCCTAGAGCGGAAAATTAGACTGTTATAAGTAATTTAAAAGGCATTTATTTTCTACCTTATTTAAATTATTTCAACAGAGTAACAATAAAAGGAAAATAAAAAACAAAGACAGAATAAGATTTCGAGCTTTGATGTCTTTAAATGATTATATCCACTCATGCGCTATAATTTTACTGTAATTTCAAACATCAAAATATATTTGATAAAACATGTTTCTACGAGAGTAGTTTTAATACTTTATATTCTACATTTTGCAAAATGAAACAAAAATCTTTGAATCGCAATATAGCTTTGCTTCATGAGACAAAATAATTGTTATGCATTTTTTATAGTTATTGCTAGAACAAAAGTTATTATCTGATATGTGTGTCTTTAAATTTTTTTAAACGAATATCATGAAAAATTTACATAAAAAGCATTTTATAGTGTGCATTAAAATAAATGACCCATGGTATAACCATAAAATAAGGTTATTAATTAGGTAATAAAATATATCAGTTTGTCGTAAAATAATGTAATCACGGTGCATGGAAAATCATTTTGGACGACAACTACAGTCCTATACCATCTAGTGTACCTCCATGACGTATTTATGAATGGCATAAAGTCGTTGCATTTAAGTGTTAACAATGTATGCAAATTTTGAACATTTTTCAATTCAAACGTGGTTAAAGGCGATTGAAATATTGTAAATCAATGTAAACACGGTGCATGGAAGATCTTTTCTCCGAGTACCACAGTCATATACCGCTTTGTATACCTATGTGCTGTATTTGTAAATGACATAAAGGCGTTGTAGTTAATGTAACGTTGTATTTAAACATTATCAATCTAGAAAAATTTTGAACATTTTTCGATTCAAACTTGGTAAAAGCAGACTGAATCATTATCTCTCACATCACGTTGCATTTAAAGACAGAACCATCAAGATTTTGGATAATAAAAGTATAGTCTTCGATAGAGCCATTAACTAAAACATTACGGAAAGTGATAAACTATTAATAACTAATAAATAATTAGATTCTGAACTGTCATACTTCATTTATACAAAAAGTAGAAATAGGATAAAGTATTTCGTATGCGTAGTTATTACCATCAATGGTATCGTATATAGTCGGTTCTATTTCCTGTCCTACGTTATTTGTTTCAAATTAAAAAAAAATATTCAAAACTTATATTTCATAACACTCGAACTTAAATCCATCAAAACAGGCAAATCGAAAAAAATTGAAACTAAAAAATCCGATAATCTGTTCAATTATTTCATAAATGTGTCTAATCAAAAATGTTAAAAATGTGAACGCATGCAAATATTTTTACAAAAATATATACATAGGTTGCTGCAAAATTATTTTGGTTCGATGTATGTGACTATTCTTTGTCTTGTAAAAGCTTAAAAATATAAGGTTAAAAATTATTTTCTGAATTTTCATGATATGGGAAATTTTAAGAGTTATATTTAATATTAGAAACGTTTGATTTGCGAGACTGCTGAATTTTAAGAATCGATTTCTTGCATGAATAGATGAGAATAACATAATAGAAATGGGGTACATTAGCAATTTTCCGGTATATAGAAAATCGGACACGAAATTTGAGAGAAGTGAAAGGGTCTGTTTTTGTAAGAAAATCCTGTAACAGACGCTGTTGCAGGAACTTTTGTTGTTGTCGTTACATAAAAAGTTCTAGGAATCACAGTTTCCTAGATAAACTTTAGTAACTTTACAGATTTTTTTTTACAGTGCATCTAGAGCTACAGAGTAAATCTCAAAATTTTCCAAAATACCCTTGAGAGAACAACAAACGTCACCCAAATTATCATTAATACTGCTACTTAATTTCTGATGAGACAAGGAAACTGTTTAAAAATTTTTAGCCATCTTGTTTTCTCCAAATGAAGATGCCATTTTTACGGCACATCTCTTAATGAGATCATCATCGTTAAAACACTTTTTACTTTTGTGCACGCTCTTAACATACCTCATAAGATGCCTTTAAACGAGCAGAGTAGGTTACAAGATTGTCTTCTCTCTAGTTATTTTTAACTCCAAATCGTTACACACACAATTTCTGGCACTTCCCTGGTATTGATCGTATTTGGATTTATGCTATCCGTTACAGTTTCTTCTCACTTTATACTCTTTTGAAACACTTAAGACTTGTGAACAGGTAAAACACTACGGTTTCCCTTACGTTAAACAAAAGTAAATTTCCTGCCTCTTTGACTGAAATTGTCGTTTCTCATCTTCAACATGCCGTATTTTAAGTTCCGAAATTCTAGTTAGCGTCGTCGCAACAACGACGACAACAATCTCCAGTCTTATTATAGCTTTAGAACAACCTCTCTCGTCAAAATCTACCACTTTGAACTGCGAACTGCACTGCGCTCCATTTTATAGGGAAACTTTCCAGAAAATATTCCGCAGCATACGAACGGTCACAAACCTTTCAGCAGTCAACCACTGGCGACCAGCTGTCACATGGAGGCGGGACCGCTTCTCGCCTTTCAAATATGCATCCTTCGTAACAGTACTGAATGAAAATGAAAATAGAAGTAGGCAAGAAACGGATTATAACGGTCTAAGGGTGAAGCTTTATTATGCAGGGATGCGGAGTCGGTGGGCAAAATGGACAACTCCGACACTTTCGCTCAAACATGGTCCTTACTCCGACTCAGGCAACGCAGCCCTGCTTGTAAAGTGGACCACTCCGATTCCGGTAATTGTACTCCGGACTCGATTCTGGACGACTCCGACACTTTCGATCAAAAATGGGCCTGGATCCAACTCCGAATCCGACAACGCAGCCCTGCTTGTAAAATGGACGACTCCGACTCCGGGAATTCTAACAGATCCGACTCCGACTCTTTCGCTGAAAAATAGGCCTGACTCCGACTCAGACACAGCAGCCTTGTTATTATGGCTGTTAAATGGGAAATGAAGATTGTAATTTGCTACTGTCGTAAATAAAAAAAAAAAATCCTAAAGTATTATTGCTTAAAAACTGAAAGCAGTGATAAGGGTAAAAGGTTCTTTTTTCCAAATGTTAAACCAACATATTTTTTCCAGTAAGAAGGGCAAGGACCAACAAAAATGAATATGTGGGGGTTGAGCTACACTCAGAAGATAACATTGAATATTAGAGTGGGTCTTTTTTTTTATTATTTATTTTCGATGATGGGTAGTGCGGAAAAGGTGCCACCGATTGCTCTAAGTTTACACAAAAAATTGAGATTTTTTGGACAATTCCTTAATTTGTCGCAAATGGCTTGAAGTTTTGCTAAAATGCTGATTTTTGAAATTTTCTAGCTTAAATTTTTAAAAAGTTTAACTAAATTTATTTTAGATGATTTTACTTGATATGGTCATGTTTAGTTTACGAAATTTTTAAATAAGCTCTGATTACGTATTATTTAATAGTTATGTGGATTTTGAATTACGCGATTTTTCTAGGCTTTTCGTGTATAAGTGAGAAAAAATTGTAAGTATTGTTTGGTTTGCTCGTCGGTTTCTCTCTTTTGTCCATATTATGTTTATCGCTCTTCCTTCTGTTTTTCGATGTGTTCATGTTCACATATTTCGATGACGGATCAGAGCATGTCTTGACAGCAATTCTGAAATGAGAGGAGAAAGTGAAGCAGATCCAATGAAGACGCAGTCAGTCATCATGAAGATGAGGGAGGAAATAGGAGATGGGAAAAACTGCAAGATGGAATGTTATTTATTTATCTGCTCTAAATTACAGATATTGTCAGAAGATTCAAATATTTAAAACTTTGAAGCAGACAGTTCGTTTGAATCAGAATTTGAACCATGACATTCAAAATCATATACTCCCAAACGCATATACCTTTCTCACATAGGGTTCGCCGCATTTAGAACTGGTATATCACATAGGTAAATTACGTTAAGAGATTCACCTGTGCTTAAGGGTGGAGGAATTGTGACAGGGGCATAAGGAACTCGTCGTCGATAAAGACAAGGTCAGGAAATAGCAAAAGAAACTTGGAAATAAAATACACGAGGAGGAAGATCTTGGAGGATGAAAAATTACAACCATATTCTTTGATGGTAGAAAAATTAAACGATCTTCATAGAAAAAAGGAGGACACTCAGCATTCTCGACAGAAAGGTGGAACAAATATCACCATGTTGTCTGGACGTTTGTCGGAATATTTGAGTCACTTGACACCTCGTTCTGGTCACTGTGAATAAATAGCAAAATCAATATATAATTTTAAAAGCCAGAATAAAATCTGCTTTTGTAAAAATCGAGAAGAGAACTGTAATGTTTGATATGTATTCTTCATACGACGGAGCGTCTACTCTGATAGCGACATCAACTATCTAAACTAGATGGTAGAATTACTTGACCTAAGACATTTGCCAACTCAAACGGAGCTAGATTAACTGGATTAACGGAGCTACAGTACTCAAATCGTCAGAGTTTTGCATTTCTGATGTCGATGACACAGGAATAGGCTCATAGAAAACGACTTGTACAGTTTCGCACACCATTAGTGATATGTGCTTCGTATTTCTCTAGACGGTGGCCCTTGTCCCTTTTTGTTCTATGCAGATCGTGTTATATTTTCTACCATGAAAGAGTATAGTTGCAATTTTTCAACGTCCAAGATATTCCTCCTCCTGTATCTTCTTTCCAAGTTACTTTTACTGTCGGCTGATCAAGTCTTTATCGATAACGAGATCGTTATTCCCTGTTGTCACAATTCCTGCATTCTGAAGCACATATGAACACTTTAACACAATTTACCTATATGCTATGAGAAGTTCTAAATACCTCGAACGCTGTGTGGGAAAGGAATATGCGTTAGGCCCTGGTTAAAATTCTCATTCTTACGAACAACCTGCGTTAAAGTGCTAAGCTTTTAGTGCTGCCTGCTTAGTGATAAGCTAGTTTCAAGCTATATGAATCTTTTGACAATATCTGTATTTTAGAGGAAAAAAATATTTAACAATTCAACTCGCAGTTACTCCCATCTCCTATTTCCTCTTTCATCCTCGTGATCACTGATTTCGTTTTAATTGGTGTCTACACCAAATACTCCCTTCCTCCCAGAATTTCTGTCAAGACATGCTGTGGTCCGGCATTAATATATGTGACTGTGAACGCATGAAAAAACAGAAAGGAGAGGGAGGAATATAATAAAGACAAAAGATAGAAAACCACGAACGAACTAAACAATCCCAGCAAAGAGGAAATTGCTGGTCAGCAGCAAGATAGGTGCTGGCAATGATGAAGAAGTGCTGGCTAATGGTCTACCACTGCATGACCATTGCTGGACGGCTTCAGCCAACTTTGGTGTTGGAAATAATTAGATAAAATTCTGGTGGGCTTCCGTTTTATCTCATGCCCTGGCCCACATTACATGGGACTGCACGAATTTTTGCAGTATTACTGTTGGGAACCCTTACGCTAGGTGGCGTTGCGAATATTGACATTGAGTATTTGGACACAAATCTAAAATGAATATCTCAATACAATTTAAGTTGTGAAGCTAATTTTTTTAAAACTGTAAATAATATAGCACCACTGCCACGAACAAAATAAATAAGTAAATGAATAAATAAATAAAATCTTTATCTCAACGCACTTTTTTTTTCTCCTTAGAATCTCGTTTTACTAAGTTACAAAGGATTTCGGTTTTCATAATTTACACAGTTGAGAATCAATTAAAAAAAAGCGTATGAAATATATAGGATTTCTATACAATACAATAATTTCTATACCAGTTTAATGATTGGAAAAGGGAATAACAAAAGAAACAAACTTCAAATAGTGTAATGAGAGCTTGAAAACTACGAGCTTTCGTAGGGTACGCTGAAAGTACTCGTTCATGTCCGATCACGAAAGCCAAACAGCACCGAACGCGGTTAGTACTTGGGAGGGTGACCACATGGAAACCGCTGCAAGCTCAAATATTTCTATAGACATTTCTATTTTCAGACACTAAAAACTCTTGGTGAAACTAGCTTATAGCAAAAAGGCCATAATTCTATAATACTTTTTTTTTTTTTTTATAGAATTCTATAAGAAATTTTTGTAAGGGAAAGTGCTGGGACAGAAAAGGAATAGCAGTATGACCGGTGCTAACACTGCAGGAAAAGTGCTGGATTGAAGTAATGTGGTGGCATACCAATGCTGGCCTGCTGTCACTGATGGGCTAGCTGCATTCCGCACGGACACTTTTGTACTGGTTTAAGTGATGGTACAATTGCACTTCACCGCTGATGGCAATGCTGGCTGCCATCTTTTTCCCAGCAGATGGCCCATTTTTTTTCTTTGCTGGGATACTCACAATTTTTGCTCACTTATACGCGAAAAGGCTATAAAAATCGAATATAACAAAATGCACATAATTATTAAATAATACATAATCAGATTTTATTTAAACATTTCGTATACTTGGTATGACATTTCAAATACATTCAGCTAAAATAAATTTAATTTTACTTTTTAAAATTTTTGCTAAAAAAATACAAAAATCAGCACTTGATCAAAAACTCAAGCCGTTTGCGGCAAATGAAGGAATTGTCAAAAAAATCTTATTTTCTTTTAGAAAACTTAGCGGCGCCATTCGCAGCTTTTCCGCACTGTCCATCATCGAAAATCCAAAAAAAGTTCTCCCCCACCCTACTGTATCCCCTATCTGTATGTAATTATATAGATTTTTAATTCGTACTTTGGACATCATGAAAACAAGTCTAGTATCGCCCGCGGGCCGTACAAGGAGTCCTTAATTATACTATAAAGAGTTTTGCGCAGTAATCCGAGGTTGAACTATTATATATAAGTATTAAGATAAATATCCAGAAGATATATTATAAAACATACTATAAGTCAACCAGAAAGTAATTGGACGATTTTATTAAAAATCTAAATTAACGATATTAATATATATATAATAGTATCGTTGTAAGCATTATTATATATGAGTAATACATCTATAAATATGTATGTTTACATATAAAGACTGCTTTGTGAAATTGATTCAATGAAAACTATTTCATTTTTCACACTTTGGATTATGCTTCAACTGCAAAAATGACAATATGTTTAAAAAAGAGCTGTATACATGGCATATGTTTCTTTTAATTGTGCACTTAAATAATTCTTAAGCTATATTTTTGCTTCAAACGTAATACTTAAATAGTAATATATATATATATATTATTTATGAAATATTATCTTTTGTCAAAATACGGAAGAATAAGAATGATTTACAGCGGAAAATTAGACTGTTATAAGAAACTTAAAAGGAACATTTTTATCTACATTTTAAAAGTTATTCGACAGACCAACAATAAAGCAGAAATGACATACAAAGAAGCAATAAAATCACTACTTTTATATCTTTAAACGATTATATCCAGTCATGCGCTATAATTTGACTGGAATTCCAAATATCAAAATATATTTGATAAAAACATGTTTCTACGAGAAGGATTTTATGCTTTATTTCATACTTTTTATACAAAGAAAGACATCTTTGAATCGGAATATATATTTGCTTCATGAAACATATGACTTATTATGCAGTTTTTAGAAGTAGTCTTACAACAAACTTTTTTACATAATGTATGCATCTTCTAAATATTTAACAATGCATGTAATTAAATATTTATATAAAAAGCAATATAGATTATGCAATAACGGAATTACACAGTAGTATAATTAAAAAATATCAGTAATTAATTAATAAATATACTATTTGTTTGTTTATCTAATCTATAAACGGAGTTTGAGAATCATTTCAGGGAATTTTTACAGTTATAGTCTGTACAGCTTAGTGAGTATGTAGCGTCCATTTAAAATTTTCAAGATAAAGTATTTGTTTGTATTACATAATCTGGAACAAAAACACATTAAGCGTCCTAACCGAGTTTTCCGTCAAATATTCTTTGAATATAATGGCTAATTTAACACAAAATTTAAATTAATGTAATTTTTTTGCCAGTGTATATGAGAAATTAATAAGAAAGCTAATCATAAACAAAACCACATAAAAATACCTTTTATAGATATTAATTTATGAATCATTGAACTTAAATGAACAATATTGCAGGTCGCTTAAAGGGTTAGTAAAATATTGTCTAATTGGAATTCTGTTTCATAAGTATCTTACTTCTAAATAAATTTAATGAAACTCATTGTCAAAACACAAATAGCTGGTAAAATCACCGATCGATTGTAGTAGATTCCATAGTGAAAAGCAATCAGAAAATCACAATATTACTGTTCATAAAATTCAAAATCTCGTTAAAGGACTGATTGATTTTAAAATTCAATAGCTTTCAAACGGTTACAGATATTTTAAAAAATTTGCAGGAGCGTTATGTACGATGTCAGGATTTTTTTTTTTTTTTTTTTTTTTTTTTTTTTTTTTTTTTTTTACTGTGATTCTCGAATGAATTTTATTTGAAATTACTGGAGCGTTAAACCGTATCCAAATGCACTCTAAACAATAATGCACACAGACAGGCCTGCTGTACCACTTAATGAGTATGTAGCGTTCATTTAAAATTTTCATGATGAAGTATTTGTTTGTATTACGTTATCTGGAACACATTTTCAATTAAAATATTCTCTAATTAGAGTTCTATTTCATTAGTAACTTACGTCTCAATAAATTTCATGAAACCCATGGTCAAAACGCAAATAACTGTAAAATGCTGGATCGATTGCAGTTCATTCCATAGTGAAAAGAAAACAGAAAAATCACAATATTACTGTTCATAAAATTCAAAACCTCGTTTTGGTTTAAAAGTAATTTTATTTGAAATTACTGGAGCTATTCTACCGTATCAAATGCACTCTAAACAAGTAATGCACTCAGAATATCCTGTTTTACTCTCCATGCAATCTGGCAAGGAATGATAATGTTTAGCTATAAAACACAGGCTACTGATTAAAAAGCATGGCAATCTAATACCGTCTCAGATTTAGATATTAAACATGCGTTTAAAAGTAATAGAGATGGTTATGTAATTATTTATAGCAAATTGTTAGATGCTACTGTCAGTTAGATCGTACTGTTAAGTGTTTCTATCTCAAATTTAAGGCGCATTTTTAATGGTTCTAAAAGTCAGTCAAAAAAAAAAAAAAAAAAAAAAAAAAAGTACAAAATCATGGCTCTATTTTCCTTATGTAAACGAAAATTATCTTACAATATAATATATTTTTTGCTGTTTTAATACAATACAAACACTGTAAATTGTTTTATTATCTTATGGATGCAGCCTGAAATCGGTATTCTATAACCAGTTAGGTATTCTATTTTCAAAATTTGGGTTATACAGACATAAGTCATAAAATAATGCGAGATTGACTGATCTCTATAGCAGGTGAATATATGAAAAAAAGTAACAAAGTTGCTTACGTTCATATTGAAAGTTGTGATTACAATATCTAAAACAAAATTAAAATTTGTCTTTAGAGGAAATTCTTGCACTTTTTCTAAAGAAAAATGAATTTTTTTTTCATAATTAACTTTCATAGAGAACGTTCGGAAAAAAATAGCAAAACGATAACAGAATCTGCATTTGGAAAAGAACTGCCATCCAATTGTCCTTACTAAAGACACCACAATACATAATATTGTAATGTTAGGCGAGCTATAATGCAGATAATCTGATCTCAGCTCATTTGACTTTAAGCTATGAATATAACCTAAAATCGTTGTATATTAAGGGCATGTTCTTCATACCAGCAATTTATAAGCAATTAATAATACTGCCAGGCAAATTGAAGCAAATTTGATGCGAGCTGTCAGAGAAGATCACATGTGTTACTTGAACAGTGTCAAGTTGCACAAAATGTGTAATTTTCAATAAAAATCGTTATGTATTGCTAAAAAAATATTTTTATGTTTCATTGGGTAAATTTGCTTTTTGTTTTTACAAATATTAATTATTCAGAACCTCAAGATTATCCGAAAGCAAATTTTGCTGCTAATCTTTACATTTTTATTAAATGTAGTAACACCCAATTTTACTACGAACTAATCGAATTTCTTGTTACAAATCGTCCATTAGATTTATCCCTCGTTGACAACTTAGGCACAATTTTCATTAAAAATCTACCTTAATGCCAGAATAGTAATTCCTTCAATTAAGCGTACATTTGAACTTTAAATTTGAAAAAAAAAATATCATTCAAAATATCGGATTTTTATTTTAGCATAATGACAATATTTATGGCCAAAACTTCTCAATGAAATAAATGATTCGATTACAATAATTTCCAAGCCAGTTATTCCAATACTTAATTTATCCTATTTTATTGAAATTTCTTACAGAGACAATCTATATATGTATAAACATATACGACTAAATGTAAAGTTATTTAAATGTAACCAAAATATCAAAAAATGAAACAAAAAAAAAAAAAAGCTTCAAATCTTCTTGTATAAAAATCTGTAAAATTCAAATTAACTTGAGTTTTTAAACATTATTTCATGAAATAAACTAAATTTAGTAACTCTGAAATTAACTAAAATTTACAAACTCATATAACACTATAAAATTATACGTAAATTTCAAATAGTATCATTGTTTGATGCGAAAGTTTATTTTGATATCCACTTAATAACCGAAATTCCGTGATTAGATAAAAAAATATAGTGTACAAAAATATGAAAAGATAACTTATTTTTATAGTGTTCCGTACTTAAAAAGAAAAACAAGACCATTATAAAATCACTACTATGTCTGTCTGTCTGTTTGTCATGGCAATTTTACTCGTAAACTATGGAAAATGGAAAGTTCAAATTGGTTGAAGTAATAAAAACTATTGACCCACATTCTTATAGATTATTAACCATTTACAAATATATTTAAATATATTTAGAAAAAAATGTAGAGGGCTTAATTAAGTTACTTGAAAAAACCTTTTCTTTGTAAAAGTGTGAAAGCTTTCTTAAATCCGAAATAAAAATACATTACTTTTCATTTCCGGCATTATATTTCAGGAGATATCATCGAAAACGGATGCTAAAATATGCCCCTCCCCCTCGATTTCCTAATTTACTAAAATGAAAATGATGCAAAATTTAGGAGTTGCAGAAGTTAATTTACACCTTGCAGGAAAACTATGGCGTAACTGTTACACCCTTAGGTCACATACTTTTTGAGAAAATCGCATTTTTCTGTTACACCCAAATTTCGATTTGTGGGTGTTTGCTAAGGAGTTGAGGAGCACTGGAGGTATACCTATCGTAGCAGAAGTATAAAGGGATTGTTGATAATAATTTTCGAAAAACAAATGTGCATAATTAGCGGAGACATATACCCTTAAAGACACAGACGTACATAAAGACACGGACGTGTAGTAGTCTATGCGACATCCACTTTTAAAGCCTAGGTAGCAACGTTTAAACAATTGTTTTTGTAATACAACGCCCACTAGAAGCGTAAAATCAATAAACATCAAAGTATTAAAATAAAAGACTAATTTAATTAGAATTAAGCACATAACTTCAATGGAATTCACGAGTAGTTTGCATGGAATGGCTCTCTCAATACACAGTACCTGTCTTTAAAGGATAATTAAAAAAGTATCTGGAAAAAACGTGGCATGAATCGAGGCGACTTTGCAATGCTGCTACCTCATTTTGAAACGACCTTACCAGAACGCCAAGTTTAAACTTTAAACAAGGGTTTTTTCTAAGGTACACTTAAAAATAGAAAATAATATTACTACTCTGAATTTGGGTTTACGAAATGCCAAATGAAGTTTAAATACGCACTTCTTTATTGTCATCACCGAATTAAGTTCTTCATAAACAGATTATAATAGGATAAAAAAAAGTTGTACGGAATAGCAGTATGTGATATTATTTACGCTTCATGTATCTCCGGATTAATCGGATATCCATTTATACTTTTTTTAGTATATACAGCTACACCCAACCTTATGTTTTATAGTTTTTTTTACAAAGCCATTTTATCCTTTTCGCAGCCACTTTTTTGTAATAATATAGATACTAATTAATACATTTATTGTATGGAACCGTTTGTGCGTGAGTAATACTCGCGCACTTGACATTTTATTTAATAACAATATGGATTTTTTTGACGATGCTTCTCAAAATACATCACATTTGTTTATGGCCGACCTCTATCTTTTGTAGAACAAGCAATATTTACCAAAATATGATCGAAGATTTTCCCGAAATGAAGTTTTATATCTCTAAAAAATGAATAGATTGATTTTAAAAATTTCTGTTTGTAAAATGTTGCTGTATAAAATAATAGGGCGTCATAATTTAACATATTATAAAATCACTTATCCACATAAATTTCAATTACCTAAAAATAAGCCATTTATAATTTCGTTTAAGTTATTTTGAAAGAGGAAATTGTCTCACACGAGCAATTTGAAATAACCTTTCCTTCATTTATCACAAAGTTAGAAAGTTTTAATTGGCTTATATATTTCGTTTCTGAAACAATGTTTGAAAAATTATTACTCGGTAGATTTGAAACCAATTACCAAATTTAACGTCCCTACATCATTCGAAATAATAAAGAAATGAATATTTCCATATGTCATTAGCGATAAGACTATTATATATAAGGTATATTATCATAAATTTGAAGTAAAAACCTTATATTTTCTAGTAAAATCTTAAAAGAAAAATCCTAATAAATGTATATGGTTCTTAATATATTTATCTATCTATATATATAACCATCAATTAAACATTACTGACCATCGTCAATAATTGTGATAGCATGAATGAATTTACAACAATACATTGTATATATATATATCATTTAAAAAATGAACATCGTATTTTTGATTTATTCTCCTTCATGATATAGCTTACTATTGACATATATATTTTCTCACTACATTAAGTCAGTAACTTAATCTAATGCAGGTTAGAATGTATAAATATCAGTATTGTACTTGTTTTCAATTAACAGATATATTAAAAGCACAAAGACAAACGTCCTGAATTTATATTAGTAACGTTTTTTTTTTTTTTTTTTTTTTTTTTTTTTTTTTTTTTAACAAATTAATAAACCGATATGATTACAATTACTAGTATTTATTTTTACAGTTAAAATAACATAAATACGGATTAAATTGATTTCCATCAATGAAAAACAACACCATAACACATTCCTTCATAACACATTCTTTGAAAATACATTCCATAAATATTAATAATATGAATAGCATTAGTGAAAAATGTAACATTTTTTGAACAATGACACGTTCTTGTAGGTTCGGAATAATACTTTCAGTATTTTTAGAAAGTGTATGGCTGTCTCTCTGATGTCTGTCTGTTGCATACATTTTAAGATTTTCTAACACAACTACTAATCAACAAATTTATGAGTAATTTCATAATTAGCTTAAGCATAATTTTGTCCTGTGATTTTGGTGATTATGTTTTAAACAATTATTTTCAATAAGTATTTTTTCTAGATTTCTACAATAGCCATATATCGACAGCTATTCCATAGAATTGCCATAAATTTAATATGCAAGATATTTATTGTGAAAAAGTATGCTGATGCATTTAAAGATTTCCGCTCTAATATGGGAACCCAAGCTGAATGAATTCTTCACAATCGTGTCCACAGCCAATTTTTCTTATTTAAGGAACGCCGTTATATGTAAATTTGACATTATTACTAATGTAACTCCAATATACTTTCAAACACATTGTTTCCAGAATTCCTCGTATTGAACGCTAAACGTATGCATGATAACGGAATATTATTCCTCTGATTTTCAAGATGAACATTTCATTTGTTGGAGTTACTTTTTAAAAATTCTCTCACTCAAAAAAAAAAAAAAAAAAAAAAAAAAATATATATATATATATATATATGTCAATACATTAATGGAAATAATAAAAATCCTGTTTAAATTTTGAATTGATATACCAATCACCGGGAGCTGTTGATGAGTGATTTCTTCCAACTGATCATTGCGATTCCTACTTATATATATATATATATATACACATATTGTCTGACTATACACTGATTGTCTGTTTAATGTATTTGCTTTAAAATAATATATGTCTGATTTCTCATGCACTTAGGCTGTATTTAACGCCAATATAATCTGTTTTCCTTATTTTTTTTAAATGTATGTTCTAATGGACTCCTTTATTTTATTATTTGATGTAATAAAATATAGAATTTAACACTAAATAACGCATGTAAGAATATTCTGTTTGGAATTATATAATTTGGAATAAATATTTTACTATTTTTTTGTTGTTGTTGTTGGGAGGGCGGTGGGTGGAATAGTGCATATAATGCTGATTTTTAAGCACAAATAGCTGCTAAATTTTAAAATAGTCATACTATTATTGTTTGAATTTTACAGAACATATAAATTTTCTTCTGAAATTGGGATTAGTTTCATTTTCCAGTACTTATGATATGAAGATAAGCATATGAATTTAACGAAATTGAAGATAATTCAACGTTAGTTAGGTAGTTATTAAACTGTTTTTAGTATTTCGAAGAGGTTTTATTCTAAATGTGAGTGTACAGTAAACATTCGAATTAAGAAAGTATTTTTTTTTGTTGTTTTAAAGTTTGTCATAAGGAAATTTTAAAGTTTGTCATAAGTTCTCCAGACAGTTAATATTCGTGTAATTGATGTTTCTCGTATGTGCAAATAATTACTGTTTTTTCTGTGAAGAGTATCACGATCTTTTACGCTTGTCAACTCCCATACTCACTGATAGTACGAAAGTATGTTACCATGTCTGGTGCTGTCTTCTAATCTATCAGCCGTCTGCCAAATTTGGGTTCATATCTTCCCTAAATTTCAAAATATTTATCAAAATCTAAAGCAGGCATATCTTGGCCACGCACCACAAAAGCACCTCAATGATGACCGCATGCATGTCTCCATTTGTAACATTGTAGCTATTATGAAAATGTACCAAATGAACATGGAGGAAGCATAAATGATCGTTAACAATGAAAATCTACTTTGCATATTTTTTCAGGTAATAACACACGGAATACAGGTAGGTCATTTCACAATATAGATATATTTTGTGAAGTATTTTATATAATCCCAAATTGTTGGCACGTAAGTAATTATCTTTGAAAGAAAGAAGCTTTTTGTTTTGCTGTTCAAATTAGTCCCATTTTCAAATTACACATGTTATTTTATTTATATTTTACTTATATGTTCTTTTCCATATTCGTAACCATACAGTAACGAAAACCGACAATTTTGGTAATTCAATAATAATTTTAATGCACAAATTTTAATTAATAAGTACAGAGATCTCTCTCATATGCGCGGTTTTTTTATGCGCGTTATTTCTCGTGAACCCGGTGTGGGATATAGCCGAATCAATCATAAATCTTATTCTTTTATTCGCCGCGCTGTAAAAGCACCTCTCACTTATAATCATTTCAAAAATTTTAAAGAATTTTAACTTATTTAGTTCTGCTTCTAGGAATGAATTCCCTCGCCCATCTCCTATTATTCATATTCCAGGAACACATTCCTCTATTTTATACGCAGATGTTTACGTGCTGAGGCGATTGCCGTTAATAAAAGTCGCAGCCCGTTAGAGATGTTTGTACGGTACGTATCCAGTGGCATTGACTGTTAACGGACAAAAATGAGTTTTGGTTCGATTGTTAGGTTTTAAAATGGACAAAAAAAAAACAAAATTGTCTATTTCGTTTAAAATGAGTGTTATTAAAATTGGAAAAAACCCTTGCATCTCGAAATAAAATTTTGCGGAGCATTTTAATGTCCAAGAATCGACATTGGTTGGGATTTTAAAAAGTAGGGAGGCGATAATAGTAGTTCATTGAGGATATGAAACTCAGTCGAAGAAAATGAAGAGAATTCAACGAATAAAGAATGAAGAATTTGACAATATTTTGTTGTTATTGTTCGAAGAAACTCGTGCCTCGTACATTCCTTTTAAGTTTGAGATTCTGCGAGAGAAGGCCTTACCGTTATCAAAGAGTTAAAATATAAAACTTTTCTGTATCAAATGGATGGATTGAAAATATCAAATATAGGCATGGCTTGGAAACTCGTGTCCTTTTAGTGGAATGAGCGCGTGTCAATGAAGGAACTATCGAACAACAGATTGAAGTATTTGGATATTTTAGTAAACGGATACGAAACAAAAATCATCTACAAATTTGACGAAACTGGACTTCTTTTATTAAATGTTACCCTACTGAACTTTAACATCCAAGGAAGGAAACAATTTTATGGTATGAATTAAATAAATAAAGTCTGGCTGTCATGCTGTGTTGCAGAGTTGATGGTTATGAAAAATTCCCGCGATTGGCTATTGGCAAATCGAACAAACCTCGCTGTTTTTAGACCCTAAAGGAGCTTCTTTGCAATCACACTAGCAAGAAAACAGCGTTGTTGACGTCGCACATTTTCTTCAATTTCCTTCATAAATTCGACAGGAAAATGGAAAAAGAAAAACGGAAAGCTCTCTTATTCATGGATCAATTTCCAGCTCTCCCTCTAGATCTTCCAACATTCAACAACACGAAAGTTGCAAATTGCAGGAGTAGTATTCAAACTTTGGATCTGAGTGCCATTTGTTTTGTGAAAGTATACTGGATAAAAACTTTAATGCTTTGGTAGTTTCTGGTCGTGTCAGAAACAAAACGTGCAACGAAAGACGAATTGAAACAAGTTGCCGTCTTTGATGCAATTCATAGATTGTGCTCATCATGGAGAAATATCACTAACAAGTATATTAAAATCTGCTTTAAGAAAACAGGATTTTCGTTTCCAGCAGAAAATGAATGTGGGGGGGGGGGGGGGGGTGTGCTGAAGAGGAAAATTATGAAAATGGCATAAACGAAAATGCTTGCTATACTGTATCTGGTGGACTAACAAAGAGTATATTCCAGGAATTCGTTAATGCAGATGGAAATTTAATCATACCTTGATTGGGAGAAATTGGAGACATTGCTAATGATATAAATGGTGTCGACGAAGATGAAGAGATGGATGACGATGATGAAGAAGATGCGGCAAAAATTCCCCTAACTCACACTGCAACGTTAGAAGCATTAGAAACTCTCCGTGACTATTTTCTGTTCAATTCTTGAAGTGAACACACTTGTTATATCTTCATGAACTTGAAAAGATCATCTTTGAAAAACCACGAACACAAAGAATCTCCGAATGTAAATTAGTTTGTGAGAATGTAATAGGAGTAAAACGAAATTCGTGCATGTAAGCATTTTCATATTTTAAATCTTCTTAAAAAATAATTAGCGGAAGCAATATACGTTTTCACATTTTTAAACTAACTTTATTTACACTTTTATGTTTTATATACATAGTACTAAATTAAATGTATATGTATGTTGTATTGTTATTTCAATTTTAAGCTCCCTATTGTGGTTTGTCATTTATGAGCGTCTCGCACTTTTTCGCTGTCCCCTTCGCCATAAGTGTATAAGTGAGAGATCACTGTAATTGTATTGCTAGGTTATCTCATAGTAGAAAGAAAAAGCTTCATTTTAGTGTATATAATTAAGATTTAAAATATAATAAGGATACAATGTTCCCTCTCGCCTGTGAATATACTTATCTCATTTTCTTTTCCCTTATTTGTGCGATATTCATTATATTTTGTGAAGTTAATGCGCATATAAATTTTAAACAATAATATCCATGCATATGTCATGATAGAGATTGTTATAATCAATCCCAGTAATATTAATGACATATTCAATTAATTAAATTGGGAGAATGTTAGATCTATTGCTATATTCAATTTAGCTATTTACCAACTTTCTAATAAATATCTATACCTGAACAGATTGATAAATCTAGAACTGATGTGCTAGTCGCAAAACCTATTGATTGTATGTGTCAGTATTATATGATGAATAATCCATGGAATTAGTTTTCGGAAGTATGATGTCACCTAAAGATGACAACCAAATAAATTAGAAACAAGAGACCATTTTAAATATGCTGAAAAGCATGTGGTGGTACCTTCTTAAATATATTCCGATTTTAAGGGAAATTTTTCATTTTCAGGAAAATCCACAACTTCTCCTTATTCTCTTTTTATTTTTGTTTGCTAACTCTTATCTAAGCATATATTTTTCTGTTGGAATAGCATCTATATTTTTATGTGGCGCTTTTTATCTAGCCGCGCGCGAATGCTTTTATCTGCCAACAACACATTGATTTAATTAATTTATCAATATAAATTTGTTTAGACGTTCGTAATGCAAATGCTGAGGATTAAGTTGCAAAATGCATTGTTAAAATAACTCATAGTTGCTCGATGTAACTACATATTAATTTTTTTTTTTTTTTTTTTTATTTAACACATCAACTTTATATAAATGTAAGACAACTGGAATTCACAATTTCTTTAAGGATAGTTTAAGAATCTAGCTAATCACATCTAACCCAACATGTGACTTTAAATTAAAGGTGCACATTTTTGATAAGATTTTTGCTATAACGAAGTTAAACGTAATTTACGCATACATAATAACGAATTGTTTTTAGATTGTGCATGTGCATTTCTGAGTTGTTTGTAATGCAACCATTGTCACATAAAGGCAATCTATTTCATAACATATACTGTGTGTTTCATTCGTCTATTTTTTTCAAAAACTGTAAGAGTTGAATAAACTGAAAACACTAGATAGAAGAATGCTTTTTTATCTGAGAAATTGTAAATTTGCTTTAAATTTAGAGTATTAGACTTAGTTTACTATGCTACTTTTTATACTTAGGTTTTTATTCCTTAAACAAATGCTTTGACAATAAAAATTTATTTAGCCATTTGAGGCCTTTAACAACTCTGATCTCACTTAATTCACTTGAGGAATATGAATAAATTTATAATTATTATCACGGAGAAGTGATTTGAGAAACATACTGAATGATTGTCCGTCTGTTGATTCTTTTTTTATTATGAAAGAAAACGCTTTTTTTATCAGTGAAAATCGAAATTCTTAATTTTACATGGAAGTTAGGTCTATGCCATTTATGCATAGAATACAATATCGCACATGTATGCGCTGTTCCGCTTACATAAAACCATCCAAACATCAAAAATGTCGATGACTTTTCACAGAATGAGAAATCCATCGGCAAAATTTCAGCCCGGATGTTACGTTTGAGATTGGATTGTACATTGAGCATTGGCGTACACTTTACATTTCAGAAATCCCCAAAGAAAATAATTCATTGCGTTTATATCTCACGATTTTGGCTGCCAATCCACATCAGAATTTCTTGAAAATTCGCGATTTGGGAATTTCTCATTCCTTAAGTTAATGGATTTTTCGAGCGGTCTCTGTCGTTGCACCAAATTGTCAACGAGTTCATAATTACAAATGACATACATTTGATAGTTCATACATGCATGACACATGACAGCTGACACAAATAACCTGTGAAATATTTATAGTTTAAAAAAGAACCAATAGATGGACCACGCTATATTTAAAAATGCGTATGTACGTCTATTTAAAAAATTAATAAAATCGAGAATAATGCAATTAAAAAAAGCATATGCCACGGCATACCTTTTCTGCTACAACTATCATTGTCATTAGCCACCCAATAGTATTTGTAACACTAATCGATAAAAATGAAGGTGAAACCATTAGAAGCAATTAGAACCATTAGAAGCTTCAAAACAATGCTTAAGTGACCCCTTTGAATTTCCACTTATCTGTCTGTATGTCAATGTATCAATGTTAAAAACTTTTCACTGTTGTTAACAGCACAGCAAGTTAAATTAGTATATGAATAAATGAAGTTACACGGTAAAAGTTTAAACAGTTCTAATATGTATGAATTACGATTAGAATGTTTATGTGAAAGGCGCAAACGATGTGAAGTGCTAAAACGTTTCTTGCATTCATAATTCTTGGTTTTTATATTAATATATTTTAGAACTTAATCATTTGTGTTTAGTATAAAGCCTGGATTTCTAGAATGTCTGGTAGCCAGGTACATTTAATGCACTTTAGTTAAAAAAAACAAAAAAAAACAAACAAATGTATTTCATAAATAATATCTGCGATTCCAGGATAACAGGATTTCGATTGACTTATTGATATGATACTGAGTAACGAAAAATGTTAAAACATTTATTGCACAAATGGTAAACAATTTACATTCGCTCTAAAAGCGCCTGTATTGAAATTAAATATAGATAGTTAAGCCTTGAACAGTTAGGAGTAAAATTACAATTTCATTACCTAGCATAGTAAGTCACAAAATGCTGTGGAATGTTGCCTTTAACTTTTTGAGTAAAATGCTTTTTTTTTCTTTTTTTTATTACATTTTCGGTGATTATTTTTGATATATGCAGATGCCAAGTCGAATTGTCGATACTCCATAGGTGTAGGCAAAATTTAAAGAACTTTTCTCAACATAGTAGATAGTACTTATGCAGGATTGAAAACTGGAAACTTCGCTATTCGTGCTGAAGCTCAGGCCTCTCTTATTTTCACTCCGTTCAGAAAATCTGCTCAACGTTTTCGTCCACCGAAGAAATCTTAGCAATTTGGGCTGAAATCCACATATATAAACGTTTTCCAAATTACTGATGCAATGTTTCTAAAGTTTTAGAGAATATTACTACTCTTAATTTTTCTCACACTATTACTTTTTTCTTACTTAATAGCGCGACATCATACGGTGACTATTAGGTAGCTTTAATTACAAAAAGCTGACTATTGCAGCCGTTCGGAGATAGCGATTTCAAAAAATTTTGGTATATTTTCATCGATCATGAACCCCAGACCACAAAACCACCCTTCGTCCAAATGTTGATATATATATATATATATATATATATATATATATATATATATATATATATATACATATATATGATCTTTGTCACACTGCAACTTTCATATTTATGAACTGATTTGGATGTAACTTGGTGTATACATAGTACATACCAATGTCTCCACCGAGTGTGTTGGAAAGTTTCATCCGCCATCTTGTTTCAAAGTGGCGGCCATTTAATTTTTTTTTAAATTTTAAATTTAAAATGTGGTACCAAAAAATTGAAACTGAAAAAATATTTTATTCTTATGTGTTTGACCTTGATACTAAGATTCCGGAGTTATAGCACTTTGAACACTTTGGACACTTTGGCGTGGATGAAATTTTGAAATGACCTGATTTTTGTCACGCGGTAACAGGCACATTTATGAACCGATTTGGATATACCTTGATTTCTATAAAGTACATACCAATGTCTTGACCGAGTTCGTTGGCCAGCTTCATTCGCCATCTTGTTTCAAATGGGTTGCCATTAAAAAAATTAATTTTAAAAGGAGGTATCAAAAAATTGGAAAATGAAAAAGATTTTTTGTTATGTGTTTGACCTAGATACAAAGATTCCGGAGCAGTTTTTGTTTCGTCTGTATCTTAAAAAATGGTTGAATTATAGCACTTTGAATTTCAAGCATGGCTTACATTTTGAAACGATCGGATATTTGTCACGTGATAACACTCGTATTTATTAACCTATTTCAATGTAAGAATGCATGTTGATAGTATATAGCAATGTCTTGACCAAGTTCGCTGGCCAGCTGCATCAGCCATCTTGTTTCAAAATGGCGGCCATTAGATTAAAACAAAATTATATTTAAAGTGAGGTGAAAAAAATTAGAAATTGAAAAGAAGGTTTCTTTCTTAAGTATTTGACCTTGATATAATGATTTCGGAGCATTTTTTTTTTGTTTTGTCTTTGTCTTAAAAAATGGCTCAGGTATAGCAGTTTCAATTTCATATGTAGGTGACATTTTGAAAAATCTGATTTTTTGCCTGCGACAGCACTCATATATATCAACCGATTCCGATGTGAGTGAACATGTGCACAGGAATTACTAAGGTCTCGACCATCACTGGTTAGCCTCATCCACCATGTTGTCTTAAAATGGCAGGCACTTGAAAATATCGCCGAATTTAGCAAACAAATATAAGTTACTTAAAAAAAAACAGTTTGGATAAAGCTGACTAATTTCGCGAAATCCTCATTCATAATGATTTAGTATTGATAAAAATTAGTATTGAATCTCCTATAATCGGTTTCCACTAAATCGAGCTTCGAGTGTTTGAATAATATAAGGTTGCTTTTTAAAAATAAGGAATATGAAACTACCTCTTCCTCCCGGCACTGGCCGGAAGGACTTTTTTGAATTGTTGTCAAGGAAATTTCCTAAGATATAGGGACCATGTAAAGGAGTTGCCGGGCATAATGCGTTTTCATCGGTAATTACTGCGGCTGCGCTGATCTTATACCAATGAGTGAGTGATCTGTGTAAAACCGAGTAATATCTAGGTAGCAAATTGGAAAGTATAGTCGAGTATAGTCAAGGTAACCGTTCGAACACTGGCATAGATACGGTTAACTTTTCTGGGTAAAAGTTGTGCAGCTTTCACTTTCACTTTTCCTTGTTAAGAGATAAAAAGGAGTTGTGCAATGGCTTATTTAATTTCATCTATTATAGCATTTTTTTCTTTATTTTATGTATATAAGGAACTTTTTTATTTCATGTAAAAAGCTCTTGTTTCTTTTATAAAAGTTTTTTTAATGAGTTTTTTTAAATCCGTAATGTAAATGACTGTGGCAGCGGAAAAGAAAAAGAGAATGGCGAACGGCATTTATGACACTAATTAATGATTCAGAGTTTACATATTTTTCAGTAACGACATGGAAACATTGATGAAAAAAAAAGTTTCAAAGATTGTCTTGGCAGATGGCCAATATTCGTAAATTTAAAATAAATCACTTTTCCTTTACTGAAGTGTATTTAACAGACAGAGACAAAAACTTTCAGCTGCGTTATGTCATTTTACTCCAGTTTAATGGTTCTAAAGTTATTTGTATTTCTTAAAATAAGTGAAAAGTCATTTTTTTGGAGTAAGAATAAATTCCTCTTACATTTTCAACTGAAAAAATTAGGGAAAGTTTTACCTCGTTATAAAATATCAGAAACATTTTGTTTAAAATATTCAGTTTCCAAAACATTTTCAAAAGTAAAAAATTGTAAATGGTATTTACTTACAAGGAAAGATTTATTCAAAAGTTTTATTTTAAAGTAACTTATTTAATCTATAACTCTAAGCGTTACGTATTCGATAATGTATATCTTCAGTAATTAGTCATGTAAATATTCTCTTGTTTTAATCAGATTTTTTTAAATCAAATTTCTCATGCTTTACTCCTTAAATCTTCCTTTTGAAACATTCTGTGCTTTCTGTAGCAGATATTAGACATTATTTTAGCACTTTTATTTGTCGAACATTTTTCTCAAAATAGTTTATAAGTAAATAATACTATAAGTCAATGAAATAATAAAGCTTGTTTGTAACAGCATGGAAATCAAACAATTATTAATTAGTTAAAGAAATATTGTTAACGGACACTGAATAAAAATGAACAAAGCGGCCAGAATACTAAATTAAAAAATAAAGCGTTATGTATTTCAAATAACAATTTCTTGTGACAAAATAAGTATTGAATTCTCTGCGGTAATGACATGTGCTTGCTCTAATATTCTTCACATATTTTTTATAATGTCAAAGTTGATTCCTAAAATGTCAAAAAATGAAAAATAATGATAGTATTTTTTATTCTGTATCTCAAAAAGTGTATATTACAAAAGAAAATTTTTTGTGTAACTCAAGTGTGGGAAACACAATATTTGTATTTCGATAAGTATGCATTACAAAACACAATTTTTAATGGTATTAAAGATGCATGTTCCTTCTTTCATTTCAGATTGTTTAAGATCATAATAGGAAAAATTTGTTTTATAGTTTATTTTATGTAACCTGTCGCGCAAAAAAGCGCGCATGGTTAGAAAAGAATTTTTGAATGAAAAACAAAAATTTGGTATGTAATTATACTGAAGAGTCTATTGTTTACACTCAAAAATTGTTTAGATTTAGCATGTTTAGTTTTATGATTTTAAAACAAAAATTTATCTTGCTTTCAAATAAAAGCTTTTGAAATTTAAGAAATTTAACGCCAAAAAACTTTTTTTAAATAAAAGAAACATGATTTTTTTTTACATTATGGAGGAATACCTTACTGTATATATCGAAAACATTATTGAATTTTTTTTTTTTTTTTTAATTTCCTTGAGAGCAATTATTTAAAATAGCATTTTGAGGTAAATGACCTGAAGGCCTCTCTTTAACAATGTTCGATGGTAAAATACTGTCAAAGGTGATATTAATTTTATTTTAAACAACATAAATATTTCATTTACAAATGGGAAATTCTGTTTAATTTATTAAATAATGCAATGCGTTGATTAATTTTCAGCTTCAAATGTTTGGTATTTCTTATAAATAGGTATCAATTAAATACAAAAATAGAAATTAGATCGATAATGCACAGAAAAAAATGTCCAATTATAGTGATTAACTTAGCGTATGATATTTATAAGTTTGACTAAAATATGCTAAAAATCTAGCTTATCATTTTTATATGTTTAAAATATAAAATATACCTTTATTAGAAAATGAGACAGTACATGGGACTATAATTTTTACAAAATATCTGGTTTAATGTGCTGTTTGTGTTTTCATGTTATTGGTCATTTTCATTTTCTATCAATGGTATTATTATACAGAAAGTTTAATATACATATATATATACAGTGTGTCCGCGTATAACCTGATCAGCCTTTATTTTCGCAACCTTTGGTCCTAGATGCATACTTCCATTTACAAAAATGGTCAAAATTAGGCGCAGGGTTAAGATAAAAAAGTTTGAAGCGAAAAAACAATTTAATGAAGAATAACATAATCTAAATTTTTATACGGTTCCCTGGTCCTACAAGTTATATTTAGTAAAATTTCCCTGTTACACTGACAAGTAAGGCAAAAAAAGTCCCGTTATTCTACGATTAAAATTGACAGAGTAATAGCTGTTTAAAGTTGGAGTACTATACTTCTTGCTGCATATTAGGGGTCATTCACAAATTTAGTAGAAATATAATTTCGACAGATTATTAAAGAAATGGTTGAGAATAAAATTAGCATTGCAATATAAATTTGAAATCTATAATCATTTTGGCATATTACTGCAAAATACACATTTTGTACTGAACATCATAAGAGGATAAAAATAACAATTTTTTTGTTAAATAAAAGGATGCAAAACAACAGCCTCAATTCTTTACAAAATGATACATATTTTAAAATGCTGTTTTATTACACTGTCTTTCAAATTTTGGGTTGTGGCATGTTTTTTAGCTTTTGAAAATTGATTCTTACGTAATTTTTAGCACTGAATCCGAAAATAAACTTCATTTTAAACCATCACTTCAGGAATTTTCTAAAATCGCAAATTTCAAAGTTAAAAAGCTAAAAGTTAAAATGGATCCCCCCTCCCCTCTCAACCTCTTCGGACCACCGAGTTGTTTATCTGTAAGAAACCCAGTAAAAGCTAAAAAATCTAATATATTATTGAATTAAATAAAATTAAACCGAATAAAAAAGTATATATATATAAACTCGGTTTATGGCGTCAGATGCCGCCATCCGAAGAATCACCAAGAGTCCTTTTCCATTTCTTCCGGTCAAGGGTCCATTCCAATTCCAGACCTCTATCCCTCATTGCTTTTGAGATATCATTCATCCAGGTCTTTCGTGGTCTTCCCCGTTTCCTTTTTTTCTGTTTGTTTTATAGTCGAATGTTATTTTGGGTAGTCTTTCATTATCCATTCTTTTGACATGACCATACCAGATTAATTGCTTATCCTCTAATCTTCTAATATAAAAAAGTCTTACATCTATTTTATAGTATCAGATTTTTCGCTATTTTTTAACGTGAAATTTACGATTTGCGAAAGATCGTGCCATGATGGTTAAAAATGAAGGTAATTTTTTTATTCAATGTTAAAAAAATACATAAAATATAATTATAAAATTTAAAAAACACAACCATCGCATGTTTATGTTATCTAATCTAAAACTCTTTCTTAAACTTCTTGACGGTAATCTATCCGAATTTTTTTGTGTTATCCTCTAATATAAGTATGTATAAGATGGTATGAGTCGACAATCATAATAATATTGCATTGTCATTGATTAAGTCATTATGTAAAATTTAACTTCGATCGGACATTTGAAAGTAAGTTAAAGTTCTAGTACAAATTTTAAACTGGAAATACGATCATTGATAGTTAAATAAATCCGTATGAAAATAACAAAATTTTAGTTAAATGAAATCATAGCCCCAGATCCTTACAAAATAAAGCATATGATAAAATACAATTATTTTAACTAATCTCAAACTTGACTAATAAAACTTAATCGTAATGTTTGTACGATTTCTTTCAAAGCGCAGATACCTTGAAATAAGTTTAAGTACTTTAAATACGATCCCTGAAAGCATGGCAGAAATCATCTGTTTTGAGACGCATAAAAGTGGTTTAAGTCGTGCATTTTAAAGTTTCATAACTCTGTCAATTTTAATGTTAGATGAATGGGACTTTTTGTGTCTTACTTGCTAGTGTCACAGTAAAGTTTTACTAAATATACCTTATAGGACCGGGGGACCGTATAAAATTTAAATTTCGTAATTTTTTAATAATTTTTTTCATGATAATTTTTTTTTATCTTTTTTTAATAATTTTTTCTTCTCGGTCAGGTTATACGTGGACACATTGCATATATACACACATATATATATATATATATATATATATATATATATATATATATATATATAAAGTAAAATTTTCAATAATAGTTTTATCTTAACTACACAAATTTATAAGTATTTATGAAATTAATTTTATTACAATAATTATTCAAAAATCTTTTAAAAGATTATATAAATTTTCTGTTTAAGAATTGAAAGCAATATGGACTACTGGAGTCGTAACGTGGAATCGCCGTGGTTTCTGGATTGTGTTATATCATGTGGTTGTCCTAAAGTCTAGCAATAAAGCGTATAACGGCGAATGATGCAACAAGATGATGGAAACTACAGATTAGTAAAGAACGTGGCTGCTATATGGAAAGGAAGTTTATTTTTTTTGTGTCATTGTCAAGGCACGTGTGAAGTAGATGAAGCCGGAACTCATTCAGTAAGAAGTAGATGTTATCATTCGGCTATTATGGCTTGTATGGCTGGAGATAACGCATTGACTTGCAATTTACATTTATTTCATAAATTCTATTTATATATTTAATATATAAACATGTATTTCGTTTGTTTCATTTGTTATTATTTGTTTATAGTTAATAGGTATCTTTTTTAATTGCGTTTAATGCTAGCATGTCTCGTCATGCGAGGCCTACCAATAATATTTTTATTTCAAATAAGGGGTGAAGTTTAAATAGATGTCCGACTGTTGATGAGCAAAGGCGGAAGATTTAACTTGTGGCACTGATATGTTATTTCAATGTTTTTATTCAAGTTTTTCCAAAATGCTTTATTACTATATACAACTGCTTTGAAATGCAAGCAGTTTCAAAATCATGTATAGTTTAAACATATTGTATTGCATGTTTTAAGAGCTGCTTTGGCACCGATGCTGATTAAATATGTTGACGTTCTATGTTTTGAATATCTGTTCTTTCCTATATAACGCAGACGACATTGAATTTATGCTTGATTTATTTAGCTGGGTTTTTTTTTTCATCGCACTTCTATCGTTTTATCGTTCACCTTTAACTTACAAAATAATAATTATAGTAATACCGTAAAAGAAAAAAAACCTCAGAAATATTTGTTGAAAACGTAAATATGTAAGTGTATGAGCATGAGATTAAGATGTAAAAAATAAAATTTAGGTACTGTGTTAGTTTATTCACATCGAGTAAAATTTTATGTAATGTAATATCAGTATTTTTATTATCTTTTAAATTTTAGATTTATATATTTCTAAAAAATTGTAAAAATGAATTTTTTTTCCCATGTTTAATTTTATTATTATTACTTATATGTTAATATTTTAAATATTATTGAATTGATTGTATGATATTTACATTAAAAACTATCTTCTTTATTTTATCTGTAAGAAAGTGAAAATGCATAAATTTTGCAAGATTATTTTTTGGTATATTAAACTTCATAAATTAAATAATCATCGGCTATAACAATTTCCCTACCAAATGGGAATACATTTTAAATTTTCTGGTACTTGTAGAATGCAATATTTTACTATATTTGTATATTACACTATTCCTTTATGCAGCTTTAAATCCAATTATATCAGATTTACTTGATATATCGTTCAAGACGGCATTTTTAACTTGTTTTTCGTTGCACATAAATCGTTCACCCATCATTTACGAATATATATCTATATTTATATGTATATATATATATATATACATATATATATATATATATATATATATACAGATGTATATATACACACACACATATATATATATATATCTGTGCATGAACATAGAATAGATGCTATGTATATAGAATAGAATATCTATTATATGCCCATGTGTCGGTGTTGTGTAACATTTTGTTTAAAACGTAAACATGCAACATTAAATAAAGAAATATCACATTAATGTAGATGTTCAATAAAAATAAAAATATTACAAGAATGGGAATTTTATTCCCCATCCTCACTAAAGGCGCTGCAATCGCAATCGAATTTTCATTACGCTCTATGGAAGTGCCCTAGCTCTTATGTTTATCTATGACTGTAACGAATCGCTCTTAGATGGCTCTTTGAACGGTTCGCACGGAAAAGACAGGCACGCACGTGGCACCCTGGACATCAGAAAATACTTGTGGGGCTAAATGCAGCCCCGCAGATTAGGGCGTATCGAAAAAATCGAAATTTCTCAAATCTTTTAGCGGTAGTGCGGAAAATTTGTGAACTGCCTTCATTAAAAATTTTGCGGAATCTTAAAGCAGTGGGGTTGATATCTTCTGTCGCCTCATTGGGCCGAAAGTTCCGAAAATTGGAATAAAAATGATTAAAATACAAAAATTAATAAATTATCACAGATTTCGGGGATCGGTTTGAGGTAGTTCTTAAAAGGTACTATTTTTGAACAACAACAACCAAATTTTTTTGAATTATAGGTTAATATCTTCTGCCGCGTCATCGGCATCGAATTTTGGAAATTTTGACGCATTTTGGTACTTTTCTGCATAACGGTTTACTGCTTGCTCAAAGCACAATCCAGACAGACTGGGTTTGGCACTCTGCCAAAAAAGTGGAAGACCCCTATTTTTATGCCGAGAAACAAATCAGAGCGACCAGTAAATCACTTAACTACTGTCTTTCGTCCGGCTAAGCGCAGTAGGCAGGCGCTACCATGTTTTTCAGTTATTTCAGAAATTGTTGGTTTGAAGATGGAAAATTTATACATCGATACAGCCATTGCTTCAGTTTTACTTAAACGTGTTAGTGATATGATCCGCGCATACCATGGAAATGTCGACCAATTATGAAAAATATAAAACGTCTTGGAAAAAGCAAAACTACTCTCGAAAATATTGAAAACTTTAAAATGAAAGCAGAAACATCTTTTGACATATCTCCCTGTAAATGAGCGATTTTTAAGGAGTGTATCTCTTCGAAAGAAAGCAAAGTTTCTGCAAAAGAACAGGGGTTCCTCATTCACAATGAACAGAAACAAAAATGTTCGTTGGAAGTGTTAATGTTCCAGAAACAATACGGCTCTACAAACGTCAAATTTTAAAGGAACAGGATACTATTCGATCTGCAAAACAGGCGTCACTTGCTTCTGCTTTAAGCTATTCAGTGGAGAATGAAAGGGAAAATAAAATACAAGATATATGATGGAGGTGAAGATAGGGGGGGGGGCACACAGGTCCTATACAACGTCTCTTCAGCAGTCAACTGGGAGCGTTCAAATGCGTTTTAAACTGAATAACTTGTCGGTTGATGGTTCTTGTCGGTAAAAGATACGGTGTATCCAACTGAGCTACGGCTGCTATTGCATCGAGTTTTATACAAGATTTGGGTTTAATATCGGAATCATATATTAGCCTCGTCACAGACAAAAATAAAATATTAAGGGAAAAATCGAGAATTTACCAAAAATTATTCTGAAAATAAAATGAAAATTGTTCCACTCTATCTGGTCTTTCTTTTGATTAACGGCATGACAAAAATTTAGCATCAGAAATACTCGAGGCCAAACAGTTCCAAAGAACAATTGTAGAAGCGCATTATTGTATTGTATCGGAACCTGGTTCTACGTACATGGGATATATTACATCTGAAAGTGGATGTAGACTTGATACGTCTAATATCACTTACAAATACGTAAAGGGTGCTTTATTGGATGCTTTTAGCAACCTTATTGTTCTCGGGTGTAACGGCACTGTAGTGAACACAGGTGTGTCTAACGGTGTAATTCGCAGGCTTGAATTGAAACTTCAGAGACCAGTACAACGGATTATCTGTTTATTTCTGTTTATCTGCTTATATCAAATATTTACCCATATCTCATCTTAGAAAATGAAGACGGAAAAAAAAAAAAAAAAAAAAAAAAAAATTCCTTTTTATACGACTGCGTTGCAAGCAATTATAAACACCGCACACTAATTAAAAGTATACTGCTTTAAACGAGTTAAAATCGGTTGCTACTCGCAGATGCTTGTAACACCTGCCTACTGCCTACTGCGCCTAGCCGGACGAAAGAGAGTGGTCAGGTGATTTACTGGTCGCTCTAATTTGTTTCTGGGAATGAAAATAGGGTTCTTCCACTTTTTTGGCAGAGTGTCAATCCCAGTCTGTCTGGATTGTGCAATGAGCAATCAGTAAACCGTTATGCAGAAAAGTACGAAAATGCGTCAAAATTTCCAAATTTCGATGCCGATGAGGCAGCAGGAGATATTAACTTATAATTCTAAAAAACATTTTGTTTGTTGTTGTTCAAACTTAGTACCTTTTAAGCACTACCTCAAACCGATCAACGAAATATGTGATCATTTATTAATTTTTGTATTTTAATCATTTTTAGTCAAATTTTCGGAACTTTCGGCCCACTGAGGCGACAGAAGATATCAAGCCACGGCTTTAAGATTCCGCAAAATTTTTAATGAAGGGAGTTCACAAATTTTCCACACTACCGCTAAAAGATTTGAGAAATTTCGATTTTTTCGATACGCCCTACCGCAAATGTAAGCAAATATATGAAATCATAGTCATATGAAGTGTGTTAATTCTATATAAAACTAAATAAAACTAAAATAAAGTTGCAAATAAAAGTCTGCAAATTTTGTCGGGTGCCTTTCCTTTAAAAGAATACACTTGATTTCGATTTACGTGTTTTTCTCGTATTTATCCCGATTTCCAAAGTTCCAAAAGTTCTTCCAAAGTTCAGCTGTCATAAAATCAATCGATATTCAAACTTTCATCCCTATATAAAACATTTTAAACCAAACTTAATTGGAATTTGTAATGCGATTATCAAACTATTTACAAATATTTAACATAAAAGTCTCTCATCCGCCAAAAACGATGACTTAGATAACGATGTTTTTGATGAATCTATGTTTGGCGATAAAATTTAATAATCACTGTTTTGTTTTTTTTTGTTTTTTTTTTTTTTGTTTTTTTTTTTTGGGGGGGGGGGGGGGGGAGGGAGGTTGTGAAACTCGTACACGGGAAATATTTAAGTTCCAGACTTCATTTTTATTATTTTTATTATATATATATATATATATATATTTTTTTTTTTTTACCAAGAGCTGAATCATTGCTAAAACCATAATATTTTCAAAAAGTTCTAATTAACGCACGTTACTAATTAAAAGTCCCAATTAAAACAATTGAAAAAGATTCATAATTCAACTAAAGCATCGAGTTTAATCAAACCAAAACGGTTTTCGCAAAAATGGTTGAGGATTGTCATAATTTCGTCCAGCTTTTAGAGAGATAAATGTACTGGGTGCTTACAAATATACACGTATCTTAAAATCTACCGCACCTAAAAACTTGGAAATTGCGCACGCAAACGGAAATGCAAAAATAAAATCTCATTCAGAAATTACAAATGTTTTTCGAAAATTCCATCAAGAATTGGAAAAATCCATTAAAAATCAATTTATATAAACTTATGTTATTTTATTTCAAAGAGAAACAGTCGAACAAAAGTGTTTGAGAAATATTTCACGTCCAGATGCTTTTCGCATAGGGTAGTGTATTTTATTGCCGGACGATATATTTATATTTTTTTATAAATATTGCATTTATAGATTTTTTTTTAAACATCTATGTGTATTTTTTTTACCCTGATTCCAAATATGTAATTTGCGTTATAATATTACCAGTATAGCTCAAATTATCAATTAAAAATTTGGTTTAATTAAAGGTTTCATTTACAATTTAATTTCTTCTTCGCAGAAACGTTAAATGTGAGACATCTGGTAAAACTACAGATAACTTTTTGACTAAGATTGTTTTGGGTGGTATACATTTTTTTAAAATTACTGCATTTATAGATTTTAAATTTGTGCATATATTCCTATTTTTTGACGGGGATTCCGAATATATATTTTTCGTAAAAATCATTTATCCACTAATTATCTTTATTTTAGGTCCTATTTTATATTATAGGCTATATAAAATGAACATATTGCCCCTTTTATTTATGATTGGTAGTAGTAACCATTGTTTCGGAAACTGAAATTAAGAAAAGTAATCAAGTCATCGATTTAAAAAATTCAGATATTTTATAACACTTTAAAAAAAATAAGAAGTGTGTGTGTGTGTGTGTGTGCGGGGGGGGGGGGGTATTTCTAAATTTCTTTTTTAACTTTCCGAGCATTAAATTGTGTATTTTAATGATTTTTTCTAACTGAGCCCCTAATTAAACAACAGAGAGATTCGACCTTATTTGAAATCTTCACTGTTATCTCGTCGAGTCCAACATCTTGCTGGGGACTTTTTCGACCCCGGACAATTAGGGTCACACCCCCGTGGGATGGGGGCAGGGGAGTGATTTTTTTCGTGTGACACGTCTTCTTACAGCTCTTCAACTATGCATAACTAAGCACCCACTCCCCAACCTCTTAACTCATTCTCACCACTAGGCGTTTATTAATATTTAATATTGTTTATTCCTATCCCATACATTTCCCAAAATTCAGAAAAAAAAAATCTGCATAACAAATCTCAGCAATTAGCATCTTCTCTCCCATTTTTGTCTTTCTGTTGCCAGGGTGTGCTATTGAAAAAAAATCGTAAATTTCTACGATACGTAATGTAATATCTTAAATTAAAGGGCACGTGCCCAATAACATTATTCTCCACACTCTCCCTACCACCATCCTCATCTCTGTATGTCATCCGGATCTATGTAAGTATTTAATAATTATAAATTGGCAATTTGATTTTATTAATAAAAGGAAAATGTGTTTTGAAAGGAATATTACGCAAAACCATCTGTGCTATCTGTGATCAGTTTAATCAATCCACAAAGAATGTATGATAGTTGAATCATATATTAAATAACTTCAATATAGTCTGCGTGTAATTTAGACAAAGAATTCTCAATGTACAGGGTGATCATAATTAAAGTTTCACTTTCAAAACGCTGTGAAAAAAGAATAACAGGTCAGACTGACCTGATGTCTCATATGAGTATACGTGAAGCAATGGGAATTGGCCTTTCGAAAGAAAACAATAGTACAAAAGTTGACCAACAGATGTCGCTGTACTGGATTTGTGATAAAGTGGAATGGCACATGTGGTTCATTTTATTCTTATTCTGAGAATGTCATGAGAGCAGGACTCTCATTAAAGCATCTGGCTATGGTTGGGAAGCTTTTTTTTACAAAAACAGTGACTATGCAGCAATTGAATTAAGAAAATCTGAACGATAAAGGGTTTAAAAAGCGGCTATGGCCCGATGACTGCATTCGGCTTGAAGAAGTTGATTGATAAATTTTTAAGAGACGGGTTCATATTCTTTTTCTGCTATTTCCACGGTTTTTGGCTTAGGGATACTTAAAAACCGATTTTTTTCTATCAGTTGAGGCACCACCTTGTAGTGGTGGATATGCTTTGAAGAAAAATTGCCACAACAACCTGTCACGTCTTTTAATTAGCGTCTTATAACGAATACTTTGTCATTTATAGGTCGACTGTTGTACGTTTATTCTTTCGCAAAACAAATCCCCATTGCTTCACGTATACTCCGTGAAATATCAAGTAATTCTGACCTGCTGTTCTTTTTTACAGCCTTTTGATTTTGAAACTTTCATTTTAATAAACCTGCATGTTTAGCATCTTTTTAGAATTGTAATTTAGGTGTTTTTTTTCCTACCAAACTATATAGTCGACTTTTATCACTTTTTAATATTCGTTATTCGTTAATGACGGAAAATAAATATAAATTGTAAAAATACATTTCTGCATATTAATTATACTAAAACGTTGCATTATTATTCTACTGCGTACCATAATAATAGAGCAATACCGTAATAATAATGCAATAACATAATAATAATGCATGATAACCACGTATATCCACAATGCTTTTATTTAAAGTATACTTTTGTTTTATTACTAATCTCAAAAATATAGGAAAATGAAACAAAAAAGAAAACAAGTGTGTAAGTGTGATCACAGATCGCATAGAGGGTTTCGTTTAATATTTCTTTCAAAACACTATCCTTTTGCAAAATCTGTTAGCTCCACAATTCGGAACTAGGGAGAGCACACTATTCTAAACAAACATCTGCCCGACAAAACTCCGTTTTAGAACCTATTCGCACTTATATTAGTCGAGGAAATTGAACCTATAAAACTTAAAATAGGAAAGCTCTCCTGGCCAAGTGGAAATAAAATATGAAAGGCTATTGTGCATAAAATGAAAGAGTGGCTGAAGGGTCGTCAAATGATATATCAGATGAGGGGTTTGGGGAAAAATTGACCCCCCCCCCCTACCGGAGCCTTCAAGTGAAACTAGTTCGTTGTAGCTTAATTAGCGGCTAAGTTAGAAAAAATGCTTTAAAAACACAAGCTAGAGCCCAGAGGAGTCAATAATATAAGACGTTTTGAAAAAAATATCATTTGTCGTGTGATCACAAGTGTTCAGCTATAAGTATGCAAAATTACATATCCCCAGCTTAATTAGGGCTCAGTTAGAAATAACTGCTTATAATACAGAAGTTGGAGCCCAAAAAGTTAATTATAAGACTTTTTCAAAAATTCATATTTTGTCTTATGATCTGACGCGTTCAGCTTTAAGTATGCAAAATTTCATGTCTCCAATTTAATTAAAGGCTCAGTTAGAAAGAATTGATTAAAAAACACAAGCTGGAGTCCAAAGGGTTAAATATAAAACTTTTTCGAAAAAAAAAATATTTGTCGTGTGGTCTCAGGTGTTCTGCTCATAAGTATGCAAAATTTAATGTCTCCTACTTAATTATGGGTCTCATTTAGAAAGAATTGCTTAAAATATATATGTGGGAGATCAAAGGATTAAATGTAAGACTTTTTCAAGATTTTATAATTTGTCGCCTGACCTCAGGTGTTCTGCTATAAGTATGCGAAATTTCAAATCTCCACTTTAAATATGGTCTTAGTTAGAAAGAATTGCTTAAAATACACAAGCTCGAGTCCAAAGGGTTAAATATGAAACTTTTTTCGAAATTTATTATCTGTCGTGTGATTTGATGTTTTCAGCTATAAGTATGCAAAATTTCAAGTCCCCAATTCACATAGGGACTCTGTTAAAATAATTGCTTAAAATACACAAGCTGGACTCCAAAGGGTTAAACATAAAACTTTTTCGAAATTTATTATTTGTCGTGTGATCTGAGGTGTTTAGCTATCGGAATACAAAATTGCATGCCTCCAATTTGATTAGGAATTCTGTTATAAAGGATTGCTGAAAATACACACATTGGAGCCCAAAGGGTTAAATATAAAACTTTTTTCAAAATTTTATGATTTGTCTTGTTGTCTCATGTATTCAGCTATAAGTATGCGGAATTTCATGGCTCCAACCTTATTAGAGACTGACTTAGAAAGAATTGTTTGAAATACATATGTGGGAGACCAAAGGGTTAAATTTAAGACTTTTTCAAAATTTTAGGATTTGTCGTTTCATGTGAGGTGTTCAGCTATAAGTATTGAAAATTCCAGGTCTCCAACGTGTATAGTTTCTGAGAACGGGCTCTGTGACAGAGAGACAGACGGACAGACAAAGGAGTGAGACGAATAGGGTTTCGTCAGATGAACGAAACCCTAAAAGAACAACAGCAACTGCTTAATAATACATCTGAATTGTCCTCTTGAGACCTGAAGGTAAAATAACATTGCAAATATGCATTCATTGCTTTTGCACAAACAAAAAGACACCCTAGATGACAGAAGAATCCCTTTTTCTGAAATGGGTACTTCAGGGGACGGAACATTTAGGTTCACAAACAGGGATCTAAAATGACTAGACCCTTAAAATATCAATTTAATGATCTGCAAAACCTAACGTCCGCAATAAAAAATCTAATGACTATAGGCAAGTTAATGATCTGCAAAACCTCAAATTACTTTACTGTAAAGCGTTTAAGTTAAATAATTGTCATTTTTTTTTTTTTTACTTTATTGGCCACACTTGAAAGCATCTTGCAAACTCAGATAAAAATAACATTTATTTTATGATGAAATAAACATCAACGCTGCCATTGATTGGATTTGTCCCAAAGTCAAAAACATTCAGTTACTTCAAAGCAAAGTCAAAATGTAATTAAATCAAACAGTTCAGTTTTTATGAGGAGAATAATGAAGGTGCACGCTTGTGTACCTCGGGTCTGAAGAGGTTATAAAGAAAAATATTTCGAAATCCATTTTTTTTTTTCTTAAGCAAAAATTTAGCTCCTGCAATAGCATACCATTTTGAAACTAAAGAAAAATTTTCAATGAATTTTCTTGTAATAAAATCTAGTAAATATGTACCGTAAAATCGTTTTCTTATGAAGTACAGTTAAACTAACTGATCCATTTCTAGAATTTATTTTTCTGGCATGCATGAAATTACTCACAGAAGTGTAATTTTCTCCTTTAAAGTTCTTTTATACTCTGTACATAACACGTAAAAAAATCCATTTAAGAAGTATAAAGTAACTAGTATGTTGTGGTCATCACAAAACTTTCTTCTATATCATACTTGTCAATACTTCAAAATTCATTATGACAGTGAATCTATGCTCATCATGAGGATTCTTAAAAGATGAAATTCCGTGCATTAGTTCTTGAGATATTAGTGTCCCTAAAATCGTATAAATCCATCAAAATTCAGCATAGCAGCGCCACCTATTGGGTGATTTACACCAGAAGCTAATTATCATCAACTTATGTCAATGTCTAACTGAATATGAAGTTTGGGGAAAATCCGTGCATTAGTTCTTGAGATAGAGTGATTGCGCAAATGATGACAAATGCAGCATAACAGCGCCACCTGTTGAGCGATTTAGACAACCACATAATCAGCATCAACATTTATCAAGGTGTACTTGAATCTGAAGTTTGATGAAAATTCGTGCATTAGTTCTTGAGATAGAGCTATTGAAGAAATAGTGCAAAATGTAGCACAGCAGCGCCACCTATTGGACGATATTCACCAACACGTAGTCAGCATCATTTCATATCAAAGAGTAACTGAATCTGAAGTTTGATGAAAATGTGCCCATAAGTTCTTGAGTTAGAGCTATTGCAGAAATCGGGGAAAATGCTGTATAGCAGCGCCACCTGTTGAGCGATTTACACCAAAATGTACAAAATGTCAATTCATATCAAGGATTAACTGATTCTGAAGTTTGGTGAAAATTGTTGCATTAGTTCTTGAGATACACCTATAATGGAAATTCTGAAAAGTGCAGTATAGCAGCGCCACCTGTTGAGCGATTTACACCAAAACACAAACAGCACTAATTTATATCAAAGTATACTTGAATCTGAAGTTTGTTGATTTTCCAAGCATTAGTTGTTGAGATAGAGCTATTGCGGAAATTTTAAAAAATGCAGTATAGCAGCGCCACCTTTTGAGCGATTTACACCAAAACGTAATCAGCATCAATTCATATAAAGGACTAACGAAATCTGAAGTTTGATCAAAATCCGTGCATTAGTTCGTGAGATAGAGCTATTGCGAAAATCGTGAAAAATGTAGCATAGCAGCGCCACCTGTAGAGCGATTTACACCAAAAACTAATCAGCATCAATTTGTATTGGGGACTCACTAAATATAAATTTTTATTAAATTCCGTGCATTCGTTCTTGAGATAGAGCGCCCACAAAATTTGTGTCACATACACACAGACAGACAGACAGACAGACTCACAGAGTCACAGACAGACATTTTGTAAAAACATGTTTTTTGGAATCTCTGACCCCTAAAACGTCTAAATCCGTCGAAAACCGGAATTCGAAAATTTTCATGAATCCAATACTTTCTTCTTGTAAAGGTAGAAGAAAGTAAAAATATACATGTCATTTCTGTTTCTTTTTACTTTCTTCTATCTTTACAAGAAGAAAGTATTGGATTCATGAAAATTTTCGAATTCCGGTTTTCGACGTATTTACACGTTTTAGGGGTCAGAGATTCCAAAAAACATGTTTTTACAAAATGTCTGTCTGTCTGTCTGTCTGTCTGTCTGTGTGTATGTGACACAAATTTTGTGGGCGCTCTATCTCAAGAACTAATGCACGGAATTTAACAAAAATTCATATTCAGTTAGTCCCTGATACAAATTGATGCTGATTAGTTTTTGGTGAAAATCGCTCAACAGGTGGCGCTGCTATGCTGCCTTTTTTACGATTTCCGCAATGGCTCTATCTCAAGAACTAATGCACGGATTTTCATGAAACTTCAGATTCAGTTAGTCCTTGACATGAATAGACAATTTAGAGATTTTAGTGCAAATCGCTCAACAGGTGGCGCTGCTATGCTGCTTTTTTTACGATTTCCGAAATGGTTCTATCTCAAGAACTAATGCACGGATTTTCATGAAACTTCAGAGTCAGTTAGTCCTTGATATGGCTTGATGCTTATTACGTGTTGGTGTAAATCGCTCAACAGGTGGCGCTGCTATGCTGGATTTTTTACAATTTCCGCAATGGCTCTATCTCAAGAACTAATGCACGGATTTTCATGAAACTTCAGATTCAGTTAGTCCTTGACATGAATAGACAATTTAGAGATTTTGGTGCAAATCGCTCAACAGGTGGCGCTGCTATGCTGCTTTTTTTACGATTTCCGAAATGGCTCTATCTCAAGAACTAATGCACGGATTTTCATGAAACTTCAGAGTCAGTTAGTCCTTGATATGGCTTGATGCTTATTACGTGTTGGTGTAAATCGCTCAACAGGTGGCGCTGCTATGCTGGATTTTCTACAATTTCCGCAATGGCTCTATCTCAAGAACTAATGCACGGATTTTCATGAAACTTCAGATTCAGTTAGTCTTTGACATGAATAGACATTTTATATATTTTGGTGTAAATCGCTCAACAGGTGGCGCTGCTATTGGGCATTTTTTGCAATTTCCGCAATAGCTCTATCTCAAGAACTAATGCTTGGATTTTCAACAAACTTCAGATTCAGGTATACCATGATATGAATTAGTGCTGTTTATGTTTTGGTGCAAATCGCTCAAAAGGTGGCGCTGCTATGCTGCATTTTTCAGAATTTCCGCCAGAGCTGTATCTCAATAACTAATACATGAATTTTCATCAAACTTCAGATTCAGGTATACCTTGATATCATTTAGTGCTGTTTATGTTTTGGTGTAAATCGCTCAACAAGTGGCGCTGCTATACTACATTTTTCAGAATTTCCGCTATAGCCCTATACAAGAACTAATGCACGAATTTTCACCAAACTTCAAATTCAGATATATTGTGATATGAATTGGTACTATTTAAACGATTTAATTGACGTGATTTATATAGAAGAAAGTTTTGTGATGGCCACAACATACTAGTTTAATTTAAGTTTTATGTTTTTTTTTTGTTTTTTTTTTTTTTTTTTTGTACTATCTTTTCTACAATAATACTCTTAGAGTATGGAAGTGGCCTAAATCGTGGGATAAAACTTTATTTCAGTATTTTGTGTTTTATTCCTGTCATATATTTTAAGCTTAAGTGTAAATAGCTAATACAGTCTTAAAAAATTGTTAAATCATTAGACAAAAACAAGTACGTATTTGTCTAAAATAAATTACTTGAATTAAATTGTTAAGTTTGGCCCTACATATTTTACATGACTTGAAATTAAAAAGATACATCTTTTACTTCTTCGAATTTCGCAGAAGACAGTTTGGATTGAATAAATATAGTCCGGGAGTCTTTGACATCAAAAGCCCCGTAATCGCGGAATTGAAATTATTTTATGTAAATCAATGTTTAAAAGTCATACGAATAAAATAAGCTAGATGGGTTCAGAGAGCATGTTAAACCACTTGATTTAGGTAAGCGATTTTAGCACTCATCATAACCCATCCGCCAAAAAAGCGAAGAAATACAGGAAAAACATTGGCACGAGCGACGATGCCACTCATACCAACTTACAAATAAAAAACTAGATAGAAAAGTGGTGAAAGGAAGTAAATTAAAAGTTTTAATAAAAAATTAAAGCAAAAAATGCAAATCACAAGGTTTGACAAACCATGAAACACCAATTAGCATCTTCTCACTCATTTTTGTCTTTCTGTTGCCAGGGTGCGCTATAGAAATAAAAATTCACGAACTTCTACGATACGCCATGTAATATTTTAAATTAAAGGTCTTGTGCCAATAAGGTTATTCTTCAAACTATCGCTGCCTCCTTCCTCACCCGTCTATGTCATCACGATATATGTAAGGATTTAATAATTATTAATTGACAATTTGGGTTTATTAATTAAAGGAATAAATGTTTTGACAGGAATATAAAAAAAAAAAAAAAATCTGTGATCACCTCTTGTGTACATTAACAATTTGAACTTATATATATTATAAAGTCATTACAAAACGATACATTTCTGTCTACGTGAATGAATATCCAATGTAAGATTTGTATCTTGTTGTTTTTATAATGAAACATTTTATCTGCGAAACCTGTCTTTATGTCCAACGAGTTTCATCAATCCACAAAGTACGCCTGATAGATGAAAAATAAATTAAATAACTTTAATGTATTTTGCTTGAATATTTGGCGAAAAAATTTAGAAGTACAGGGTAATTCTAATTAATGTTTCTCTTTCAAAAGGCTGTAAAAAAAGAACCGCAGACCAGACTGACCTGGTGTTTCATGCGAGTATAACGTGAAACAATGGGAATTGGCGTTGAGAAAGAAAGAATAGTACAAAATTTGACCAAAAGATTTCGCTGTACTCGAAAAAATGATCCTAATAAAAAGACGTGACATGAGCACAGCCTTTTCATTTTATTCTTAGTCTGAGAATGTAGTCATGACTATCTCATTGAAGCATCGGGCTCTGATTGTAAAGCTTTTTTAACAAGAACGGTGACTGTGCCTTAATTGCATTAAAGAAATTCCGAACGATAAAGGTTTAAAAAGCAGCTATGGCCCCATAACTGCATTCAGTCTGAAGAAGTTGATTGTTTTTTAAGAGACGAGTTCATTTTCGTTTTCTGCTATTTCAACGGTTTTTGGACTACGAACATTTAAGAACCGATTTCTTTTCATCGGTTGTGGCGCCACCTTGTGTTGGTGGATATAATTTGAACAAAATTTGCCACAACAACATGTCACGTCTTTTAATAAGCATCTTATAACGAGTACTTCGCCTTTTATCGGTCAACTGTTGTTCTTTTATTCTTTCGCAAAACAAATCCCCATTTCTTCACGTATACTCACGTGAAATATCAAGTAATTCTGATTTACTGTTCCTTTTTACAGCCTTTTGATTTTGAAAAATTTATTATAAACACCCTATACGTTTAACATTCTTTTGAAATTGTATCCTAGGTGTTTTTCATATCACATTATGAGAGGATTTTTACACTCTTCAATATTCGTTGCTCGTAAATGACGGAAAATAAATATAAATTATAAAAATACATTTGCGCATATTAATTATACTAAAACGTTGCATTATTATTTAACTGCGTACCGTAATAATAATTCAATACCATAATGATAATGTAAAACCATAATAATAATGCAATAACATAATAATAATGCATTATAACCACGTATATCCATAATGCTTTTATTTAAAATATACTTTTGTTTTAATACTAATCTCAAGAATATAGGAAAATGCGATTTAAAGAAACGCTAAATAATACATCTGAGTTATAAAGAAAAACATTTTGAAATAATTTTTTTAATGTTTTCAGCAAAAACTTATCTCCTATAATAACATGCCATTTTGAACACGAAGAAAAAATTTTAATGAATTTTCTAGTAATAAAATCTAGTAAATAAGTACCGTAAGACCGTTTTCTCAAGAAATACAGTTAAAATAACTGATACATTTCAAGAGCTTATTTTCCAACCACGCATGAAATTGCTCTCATGAGTGTTATTTTCGCCTTTAAAGTTCTTTTATACTCTGTATATAAACGTAAAAAAAAAAAAAAAAATCATATAAGAAGTATAAATTAGAAATATTCAAACCCATTCTGTGCTTTTTTAATTTAAGTTTTATGCATTTTTTATACTATCCTTTCTCAGGTAAGAGTATGACCCTTAGAGAATGGCAGTGACCTAAATCATGGGATAAAACTCAATTTCAGTGTTTTATGTATTATCCCTGTGATATAATTTAAGATTAAGAGTAAATAAGCAATGCAGTCTTAAAAAGTTGTTAAATCCTTGTAAAAAAACAAGTACGTATTTGTCTAAAATAAATTTCATGGAATTAAAGTGTTAAGTTCGTCAATGTATGTTTTATATGACTTTAAATAAATAAAAAAAACACCCTTTACTTCTTCGAATTGAGCAGAAGACAGCTTGGATTGAATAAATATAGTCGGAGAGTGACATCAAAAGCCTCTTAATCGCGGAATTGAAATTATTTTATGTAAATCGATGTTAAAAAGTGATACGAACAAAATGAGCTAGATATCACTAGGCTTGACAAACCAAAAATATGATTAATTAAATTAATTATTATTAAAATAATATAATGTTTTACCGTTATCGCGGATATTAATCCCTTTCAGAGCATTTTATGGAAAATACAGTGCTCTTTCAGAAAAAACTTGGTACGAGAAACGTTATTCTGCTGGAAAAGTCTGTAATACATATTCTAAGGCTGTAGCCGATGATAAAATTTCAGATTTATATTGCTTTGATTTTTAACGGTCTTTATTTCCGTCTAGACCAGTGTTTCCCAACATTTTGTTAGCTGCGTTCCACCGAAGCATCTGTAAAATAACGATGTCCCCCTCTCCCCCGCCAAAAAAAAAAAAAAAAACCCTCACTCTATATCTCTAATAATTAAATCATCTATCTCTTATTATTTTAAAGGTAAATTCTATTCACGTGGATATGTAGAAAGCGGATATGTAGCCTTAACAATAAATATCCATTCTACATTATTTTAATTTAATTTTTTTAATTTTTTAATTTTTTCAATAAATTAGGTGAAATTCTATCAAAAATATATGTTTTAACTTAAATCAATGAAAGCAATGAAGTTTCACATATATGCCTTTATGGCAAAAATAGTTTATTATTGTTACTTTGAAACTTACCCCAGTTTTAAACATAATCGTTAGGTGGCCTCTAGTTTTTCTTTGCAAAATATTTTGAAAAAACTCTCACATTTATCATTAAAGTTGATAACATTGGCACATTTTATAATTCGTTTTAGAAACTTATTAAAAGTTGGCCGAAAAGCTTGGGTGACTGAATTTTTTTTTTCTATGAATAACACATTACACCAAAAGCATTTCTAGATTGACATCTTTATCAATTTTAAATAGTTCATATTCCCCACCAAAACATATTTCTTCTGTTCTCCCTTCCCTATTATCATTAACTGACTGCCACGTGCTCTCTTGTATACGTCATGATGTATATTTATTTACAGTGTAGGTGACCTGCACAAAGTCACGGATCCTTACTATTTATCAAATTGCTTTTCTAATGCTATTTGAGATTTATAGATTTTATGAAGTTGGTAGTACTTTGTTTAGATATTTCAAGTACTTTTTATGTTGGAATAGGCTCAAAACACCCAGATTTAGATATACCCTTAAATAATTTCACATATAAAATTCCTTTCAGTTGACATATACACAGAAATACAAAGTTTATTCAGTAATTGAAAGAAATATTTGAAATAGTTGCAAAAAATTGAAAAATACATTACTTAAACCAGAAAAATTATAGAGAGTTTAAAAGTGAAAAAAAAGAAAAAAAAAAGATATGTGTGTGAAAAGTTTTGTAAAAATTGATCATATAATTATTAAGGCTTTGGTTAATATTTTGAACTTTTGATTGGAAACTTTTTTTTTTTAAATTCAACAAGGTAACTTCTTTTTCAATTTTATTTTTGAATTTTGCAACTAACATCGAATAGTTGAGTAACAAATTTGGAATTTCCCCCTTAAGAGTCAAATTGGCCTCCGGGGGCGATACGCCCCACGTTGGGAACTACTGGTTTAGTCTTTGGCCAGATATCGGCCTTCCGCGATTACGGTAAATGATTATCGATTTTTAATAATAATTAATTTAATTAAACATTTTCTTGGCTTACCTAGCTCATTTTTTCGTATAACTTTTTTACTATTCATTTATATACAACGATGTCCAAAATTAAGGACCATTAAAAAAATGCTAATTTTTAAGCACGCGAATACTCCAAAGAAAATAATATAATTCAAATAATTACTATCTCTACAGCACAGCTAGTCCATATAACATCTGAATCATGTTACACATGCTCACAAGTGTCACAGTCACTACGCTGAAGCAAAAAAATAGGAAATTCCATACACCTCATTATGAGTCTCAAATGATCACTATATGTGACTCCACTCAGACGTCATTGTAAATGCTGTTTTTTGAGGAGTCACCACGTGACTCTATAATGTAGTTACATTGTAACTTTCATGTGACTGTAATCTGCAGACTCAATTTCAAAGTTATCGTGAACGCTGCATTGTGATAAGTTACCAAATAATGTCACATTAAAGTCACATGATGTCTTTCAGGTGACAAAGAGACTATCGTGAAGACACCATTGTGCTCTTTTTGGGGCCACTATGGGACTATAAAATGATATTATTTAGTGACATATCATAATGCAACGTTCATGATGATTTTGAAATTGAGTCTAAAAATGACAGTCACATGAGAGTCACAATGTAACTACATTGTAAAATCAGCTGGGACTCGTCAAAAAAGCAGCAGTCACAGTAACGTCTCAGTGGAATCACATATAGTGATCATTTGAGACTCATAATGAGACGTGTGGAATTTCCTATTTTTTGTTTCCCCGTAATGACTGTGGCACCCGTGATCATGTGTGATATAAATGAGATGCTATATGGACTAGCTATGCTGTAGGGATAGTAATTATTTGAATAATATTATTTCTTTTTGAGTATTCGCCTACTTAAAAATTAGCATTTTGTGACTGGTCCTTATTTTTGGACATCAGTGTATATATTTTTCAGTTCCGATATCAAGGGCTTTTTGACGTCACAGACTCCCGGACTAATAGTTTCAATCTTCACATAAACGGCACAAGTTTAATTTAAAACGGGATCTTAGAGCGTACGTATATCAAAGTAAAGGAATAAATACTAATTAGTGTGTTGTTTCTTTTATTACAAAATGTCAGCATGGTGTAATAAATGTTCTTAAAATACTTTTTCAAGAGATAATATAATTAATTAAATTTAAAAAAAATTTAAAAAATCGACCGCGTAAAAAGTGAATTAATTTTTGTTTCTCATCAATGTGAAACTATTTTTTATATTACTTACCTATTTATTTTTATTTACTTGTATTGATGACATTTTATTTGTGTTTAATTGTTAGTTACTATCTATAAACACTGTTTTGATGAGGTCTATATATGTCTATCATGGTTAGAGTGCAGTAAAGCTAGAGATCCTCTCTACACAACTTCCAGGTTGTGTAATATTTAAACGGAGCTTCTGACTGTAAAATAATAAATGACACATCGTCTTCATTTTGAAAGACATATCCAATGATATGCTACTCAATAATGTACGTAATTTTTTTTTCGTCTAAAAAGGCCATTTTGTATTTTACGGCCGTCATTTAGAATTTATAAAAACAAAAATTAGCCTATAACCACAGTTAAGACGAATCGATATGGACCTCATTCATTAAAATCCATCTAGCTGTTGGGATCTTTCGATGGTATAAAGAAATCCACATACCCAGATACGCTTGAAACACATAATCCTTCTTTGCAGTCGGGTAATAATCGAATTTTAAAATGTAATTTAAATAATTGTTTTTTAAAATTATAATAACCGTCAATGATGTTGAAATATTATTATTGTTTTTATTTTATAAAATTATTCCGATTATTTATTTTACGAGAGAACAGTGAAGTTTTATATTCACTATCTATCTTCTTATTTGAAAGTTTATAAAACGCGATAATCTGAACATTCGTTTATTTATATACTCATGCAAAATTTAATTACCATTGTAACTGGTGGCACGGCAAAAAAATAAAATTTATTTATTGTTTCACCTGTCAGAAAGTTCGCAAACATTTTTATCGTATTTTCTAATAATTACAAAACGTGTTGTAACACAAAGAAATTCGTAAATTTCAAATGCAATCATTTATTAAATAAAATTGTTAAATTTTCATCTTATAAATATTAAAATATTTATAATAAATCACCTAATATTTACGTTTGAGATGCTTCTACTAAAATATTTTTTATATTCATAAAGGTTCCAACATTTCTATGAGTTTAAATTCCTGAATACTATTCAAACGGAACAGAAGCTTCCGCTCATACTTTACATCTTTTCACAAGACTTTTCAAAACACTTAAATATTACGATGACTAATTTAATATTCTATACCTCCCAAAATTATCTAAACCTAATCAAAATTAAAGACAACTACAATATGCAATGACAAGATACTTTTAGAACACATGTATACCGAATCAGAAGTTCTCAGGTAATTCAATAGATTCAAATTCTTAAGAACTTAACGGTTATCAATATATATATATATATATATATATATATATATATATATATATATATATACATTTTACAACATGTACATGCCTGTACTACTTATACGTGTTTTAGTTGCTGTAATCTTGTAAAATACATTTAATTACTATGAAGCCAATAACTAATAAATTAGAAATAAAACTTGTTATGCTATAAATTTCAAATTAGGATTTTTAACATTTTCACATGTTATGCATCAAACGTTAATGTGTTGTATATTTTGAAATTTAAATATAAAATCACGTATATTATAAAATGAAAATATAATGTGTTGAAAGACTGGAAAATACAGACTAATAATTTTTCCAAATAAAGGTGTTAATTTAGGGCTGTTTTAAGATTATTTGTTAATTTGATTGGGTCATTTGTATAACAAAATTTTATGCAGATAGCTATATGCCTTTTAATTTATAACTTGCGCTTATGCATTAAAACTTGTATAAATCTGAATTTATAAAACTGTGGTAAAAATATTTCAATTTTAAAAAGCACCTCTGTGAAGTATAAAATTCACAATCTATCTTCTTATTTGAATGTTCATAAAACAAGATAGACTTGGTATTAATTTATTTTACAAAGGCGCACATGAATAACCTAAAAAAGAGAAGTTAGTGTGTATGTAAATCGATATATTGAAATAAATAATATTTTTTTATTTACTAATTTAATCGGTGTTTTGGTAATTAATTTATTTTGTATTATTCAGAGGTAGTTCATTAATAATAATTTACCTTAGCAACTAGCGGAATGGAGAAAATATAATATTTTCCTTACTTTCTCGTTTGTCAAAAAGATAAAAAACTTTATCTCGTTTCTCTAATAATTAGAACACATATTAAAATAATAACGAATTAGAATAATTCAAATATAATCCTTTTAACATGAAAATAGTTAAATTTTGAATCTCATAAATATTAAAATATTTATATTAAATCATTTAATATTTAAGTTTGAGATGCTTCTACTAAAATAACTTTTATAATTCACAAACTTTCAAACTTTCCTATGAGTTTAAAATTCCTTAATGCTTTAATTACTTACATGTCTAGCTGTCGCTCATACTTTATATCGTTTTCTTTTCAAAATACATAAACGTTATGTTGGCTAATTTGAATTTCTAAACCTACATAATCAAAATTATGAGAACTACAATATAAAATGAGAAGATACATTTAGAATAAGTGCATACGGAATTAGAAATTCTCAGATAATTCAGTAGATTCAAAAACGCAAAAACTTAAAGGTTATTTAATATATATATATATGTGTGTGTGTGTGTGTTTGTATTTTTTAAGGACATATATTGTTGCATTACTAATAACGCTTTAATTAATGTAAATTTGTAAAAGAAATTTAATTACTATAAAGCCCAGAAATAAGTAATTATGCTATGCATTTCTATGCAAGGTTCTTAACATTTTCTCATGTTAGACATCAAATGTTAGTGCTTTTATATTTTGCAATAGAAATGTAAAATAAAATATATTGGGGGAGAGTATCCGAATTTGGACCACTTCATTTATTTTCAGGTGTAACTCCAATCATTTTTGCTAAATCTGCAAAATGTCATTAATCATGGTAAATCAATTCGTTTACTAACTAAATAAATCTTTAGAACAATTTCTCTTTGAAAATCTTAAGCTTCATTTTAATTTGAAAAAAATGTCAAAAGTGAGCCAAATTCAACGTCTGGTCGCCTATGGTGGACATGTTGGACACCCAGACTCCTAAATTGAGCCAAACCATATTAGGCTGTTTTAATTAATAGGGAATATAACTAATTTAATTAAAATCAAAGTCTGCGATTAATGAAACAATCAAAAAAGAACAACAGATGTGATATATAATGAAATCACATGTCTAAAAGTAAAAGTAATTGTTTTAAATCAAAATGTATTCAAAATACAAATCAATCAAAGTATAAATCAAAGTTATTAAGAATAAAAATTGTGGAACTAATTATCAGTTACTTGAATATCATGAAAGACGTTTTAAAAGGCTTACACATGAATTTATTTTGTTCATTTTTTACTCCAGCTCACACAACATGGAACCATATTCGGCAATCTGAACACTGAATAATTTCTGCTTTTTTATATTTTTCTTACAAATTAGTCAAAGACAATCACCATTGTCTTGATTTTTATTTTTAGATTCTAAATCATTAGATATGTATACATATATTATTTTTTCGCAACGTATTTTTTTTTATCCTATGCCTGTAGTTATTCAATTCCATCATTTTCGCTCCTATTGTATTAAACGTATTTTTTAAAACTTAATGTTCCAACTACTTTTGTGCTTTTGAGAGCTCCATTTTTGTCCTTTCTTTAAAAAAAATCAGTTCAATGTTAATTTTAATGGCGAGATGTTAACAAATACGTTTTTTTTTGCTTTCTCTGTACTTTGATTTAAATGATTTTGTCAGCCATGATAAGATTTCTGATAACTCTTTGACTTTTTGAATGTTATATAGCTCCAGGCTTCTTGCGAGAAAACTCTTCCCAACTTACTCTTTCCTTATAGTTTCCTATATCTTTAACATATTGTGCTGTCACTGACTTTTTTCTTCCAAACTGTTTGTCCGTGTTGTTTTCATCATTTTTTTTTTTTTAAGTTTTAGTAGGTTTTATGCTTATTGGCTCTAACTTCGAAATCTCACTAGTAGGAGAATCGACGGATCTATTTGCAGTACCTATCTCCTCGTCAAGAATTAGTGCAGAAGCATCTTCAAAATGATTACTTTTAAAAACATGCGTTTTAGTAGGTCAAATGCCGCTTCCTTTAAAACCTTGGACGGCGGATTTTACGGATATATCAAATAGACATACAAACATAGACATACAACAGATATAAGAAAAAAATTAAATATTCAAAAACCTGCTTGGAGATAGCAATCCAAAATAAAATATTAAAAAATCATAAAAAAAGTGTCCAAAGCGTAAATCTCTCAAAATTCATTACTTACTTTTCAAATTTATGATCGTATATAGCTAGTCTAATTTAAGTGACACAAATTAGTCCAATTAAGGGAATTGCGCCATTTTTAAAGCAGATAATTTCACACTAAGAACAAAAACAAAAGCAAACAAATCCGCGTGAACAATATGTGCAATAAACACATTATTTTTTCTATGTATACGAAACCATAACAACATACCTTATTTTAAAATATTCTCTTTCGTTTAGAAGGAAAAAAATACATCAAAAAAGCTAATTTTAGGTTTTAATTAAATGCCTGAAAACAGTACGCTGAAGGCGGCTGATTCATTTAGTCATAAATGAGGTCTTTTGGATGAGTAGGATTTTAACAGTAGATGGCGTCTCTGTCTGTAATTAATGGCACAATTGCAGCGGTTCAATTAAAGCGGCGTTCCATATATGGCTACTCTCCCCTTTAAAGTGAAAAAATAATGTGTTAAATAACTGAAAAACACAGGTGAATTAACTAACCAAATAAAACTATGTATTATTTTAGGGCTGTTTTATTATTATTTGTTAATTTGCATAAGAATATTTTATGCAGTAAGATAAATGACTTTTTTTTATTAATAAGTTGAGCACATGCATTAAAACGCGAGCGAATTTCATTTTATAAAAGTGTACATACATGGGGATGTACATTGGTTAAAAATTTATTAGCATAATAAATAAAATGAGTTAGCACTAGTTCAGTAATACAAGGTACCAGATAATCATTACATGTGCATTGTACATTGTACATGTACAATGCACATGTGTATGTGTACATGTACATTGTAAAACGTGATCGAGAAGATATAATTTCGTTTGATGAGTTTCCATGCCACAATCAAATTTAGAAAGGTGTGCCATAGTGGTCACTGAATTGAACGAGACACTTTGTGGTGCAAGTAACATAGATGAATTCATAGTATCTCGAGGACAAACATAAGCATTATGCCATATTTTGAGAATAAATGAAATTTTAAGGTTACAAAACTCCAACACGACCAACAATAAACACCAATCCGAAATATTTCCAATATTTTGATTTTAGTTTTGAAGATTACGAACTTATTTTATTGAACATTTTAATATTTTGAAATATTTGAATATTTTGAACAATTTAACACATATACATGTTTTTTTCATTCTTGAACTTTAATTATTTGTGTATTTTTCACATATACAATGTTTGTATTGCTATCTTGCTTCTTGTGTGATGCATTATTTTATACATGTACAACCTATAAAAGGGAATTTACGGCATTTTTTTCGAAATTTCGAATGACCGGAGCCCTGGAAGATATTATGTGATTTCGAAAAAGTTGTGCACGCAAAAATACTATGTGCCTACGGAACTCTTCCGTGACATGATATTTTTTTTTTCCAATTTTATGTTTATTTCGACTTATAAGTAGCACAATGCATTTTTGTCAAATTTCGCAAAAATGGGGGGGGGGGGGGCACCGGAAGATAAAACTTGATTTAAAAAAAACTATACAGGCATATTACTACGCACCATGCATGACTTTTCCGTGGTATGACATTTTTATTTCCTAAATTTATGTTTATTTCGTTTTATAAGTTGTACAAGGCATTTTTGAAGAATTTTGCAAAAATTGGGGAACCCGGTATACCGGAAAGATAAAACTTGATTTTAAAAATCTGTGCTGTTTTGTTACTATGTCCATACTCAACTTTTGACGGTGTTACATTTTGATATTCCGATTTTCGGTTTTTTCACTCCAACCTAATGAACATCTCTATTTATTGGATACATTTTCAAATTCTGACACTTATATGTTTGTAAGCTTCCACTTTTAAATAATGGAAACTCTGAATATCGAATCCATCCAAGGATACAATTATGCGCGGGTGGGATTGTACGTGAACCAAAGACAAACGCAATCTAACTGGAAAGCTACAAAGAAATTTTCGTCGATCCGCAACCCTACTCTAACCTAACACAGATACATCCGATCCAAACGTAAAGTTAAACTAAATGTTTGTTTAAATATAATTAAGGAAAAACTTCTTTATTTATTTTTATTTTCAAAATTAGTATCTGCTTAATTAATGCTTCAGGAGATCCTCTTAATTTTTCTTTTAAAATTAAAGAATATATATTTTTTAATTCTTAAAATTATCTACTAGTAAATAATTATAATATAAAAACGCCAATTATTAGAAATACTTTAAATACTTAATACAAATGTAATTAATCTAAAATATAGTTCTGCTTAGTTTTATTAATTTCTTCTTGAACTCCCAACGTCCAGACTTGCAAAAACCGAAATTTAACCTCAAGAAAAATTCTAGACTGCACCCGACTTAAAGAAAAAAATACTGTGATATCTACCAAAAAAGGAAAATTAGGGACGACTCAAACCAGTGTAGAGTTGTCCGTTATTCAGTGTCTTTAATATATTTGAATGTTAAATAATATAGGTATGCCCATTTTTTAATATTAATTATAAAATTGAGATTAGTGATATAATTGTAGACGACTTTTCATAATCGGATTAAAAGATGATTTTCTTAAATTTACTTTTCGGGTTAAGGACTTTATAATTCTGATTGAAATATGTCGGGTTCGGGTGAGATTTCATGTTGTCGTAAAATAATTTTGTCAGGTTCAGATCGGGTTCCGCTTTTGATAGAATATGCTTTGTCGGAATAGTGCATTTTTTGTTGTCCATCGACGGAAATTATTTTGTCATGTTTGGATCCGGTTACAATTCAAAGTAATTTTTTTGTTTGTCGTTTATGTGTCGATTTTCACGCTCTATTCGAGTGACATTTTCAGGTTTGGCATGTAGACGGAAATTATTTAATCGGTTTTCGATCGGTTTGCGGTTTGATTGAATATTTTTCGGTTTTTGCTCGGTTCGGATTTTGTGTCGATGGAAATTATTTTTCTGTGCTCTGATCGGATTGGAGTTGGCTGGATTTTTTTGTTGTTGTTGTTCGCTTCGGGTTCGGACTCTATTCTACGGGTTTGTTTGTCGTGTTAAAGTTGCGGCTCAAGATAACTACCTTTGTCTGGTTCGTGATTACTTCAAATGGAATTTTTAGGTTCGGGTAGGGCATAACACGATATTTGGACAAACAGTTTCCTATTTTCGAAATAACCTGACACTGCATGGACTCATTGAATTAGAGAAGGTCATTTTTAAATTCGCCAAACTCCATCTGTGCACTTTGCAATATACCCAATATACACTGGGCTGATTGAGATTTAAATTGTCAATATTCTAATTAGCCTAACGTTCTCTATCCTCTTCGCAATTAACCTGAAAAATGTTATTCTAATTGGAAAAAGTGGGATGATTCTAGAATTTCACCTTCTTTTTTGTAATGAACCTGACTTCTTAATTATCCTACTATACGCGTAAGTTATAGAAAGAGTTTCTTTTTAAGCATTCAAAGCAAATTAATGAGTGACTAAAACAGAACATTCCATATTTACCTGATTGTTGATTCTGTTATGTTAATTGTGGAATTTTTTTTAAGCTGGGCAACGAATACCAAAAATTAATATTAACGAAGTTTCATAAGGGGGACGTAATAAGCAATAAAAGAGATTTTGGAAACTATGTTTCAGTATTATATATGAGGACTGTATACCTGCTTATACCTATTTGTATACACTTGCTTATACTTACTCGTATGCATATAACCACAACGTATTATACTTTACAATATCTATGTTGATAATTTGAAAATTATTTCAAAGATCTGTGTGTCTCCTAAAATGTTAATTGTTATATATCTATATATAAAAGCCGTTCTCTGTATGTATGTCCTTTATACAAATCTTTAGTTTTTGACCAATTTGCACGAAACTTCATGTACATGCGTTTTAAAACATTATAAAAGATCACTGTCTACTTTAAAAAATCATCAGACCAATATTTATTCCTTTTAATAACACCTTCCATAATTTAACATTATAGAAATATTTCTTTTCTTTACTTTTATAATCCAATCATTTCTTTCCTGTTACCACAAATTAAAACAAGGTGCAATAATAAAAAAATGATAACAAGCGTACTTTCTTTTTATAAGCTAATAAAAATTCTGACTCAATTGCTATATTTTTGCGTTTTCGAAATTGTTGTCATTCTAATCAGAAAATGCACATTTTTCCAATGTAAAATAAAAACTTTAACTAAATGTGTGTTCAAATGACGTAGTATATCTTCATTTGAATGTTTTTGAAGCTAAAAAATCTATTTTAATACAGGCGTTTGAATATCAAGAAAATAATTTAAGGAAAAGATAATAATAATAATAAATCGTTTGCTAGATATGACGTCGATTTCTGATTAACTGACACTGCTCTCTAAGAATGTTTTATTCTGAAGTTTTTACATATATATATGAAAAATGAGTATTTTCTGTTTAGAATGACGTTGATTTCAAAAATGCAAAAATACAGCGACAGAAACTGAATTATTTCATTGTGTTGGCCACACCCTAAAAAACGGCGCAAATAATTAAAAAAAGGAAAACACGTGTAGTTTCTTTTTATAAACCAATACAAATTCTGTGTGTCTCGATATATTGTTACATTTTTTAAACTGATGTCTCTCTAAGCAGAAAATGGGCATTTCTCATATTTAAAAAAAAAAACTTCAAGGCTCTCAAAGCCTTGAAACCTCCGTTTAATATATTTGAAATTACAATTTCAATAAAATAAAGGCTTTTATATTCCAAGAAAAAGGATCAGACACACAAATCACTTAATGCTGCGGAACTTTCAATAAATTATGACGTCAATTTCGATAAATATGGCCTTAAACTGGCTCTAAAAACCGGTTGCTATGATTTATATCCTATTTCGTTATAATATTGTTTCTTTAATTATACCATTTAGGTAAATGTTTTAATATTTTAAATGCAGTGATAACATTTTTTTTTTTTAGAGTTTGCATTCTCATTTTAAACAAAGCTTCATAAATTGACGTCATTTTCATGTTAATCGCTGTGGATTTGGATTTTATGATTAGTGTGAGTCTCCGTCTAAAAATTATGCGTAATGAATCTTAGGATACCCGTGTTTAAAGGTACCTAATATATTGCACATTAACAGAACATAAATACATATCGTTTTTAATTTGAAACACTAATATATTTAGTGTATTTTTTAGATTTCTCAAAAAGTACATGAAAAAGCATTTTTGGTACTTTTGTATTATAGCGAGGAGTTAATCGTGAATATTTTTACTATACTTCCCTTATAATCTGAGTAGCACATTTCGCTCACTGTGCTGGTCGGTTGCTCCAAACGAATCTTGAATTAAATGAAATATATCGGTGAATTTGATCCGTCATTTTAATGCAATATGGGTCTTATCTGAAAAGTTCTTCCGCGTAGATGAAAACACTACTAATGCCACTGCGCTACTATACTTTCTAATGTTTAAGACAAAACTTCGGTTATTAAAGCCAAATTTTTTAGTTGATGATTTACAGTAGAACTTGGTTTAAGAATTATAGACCGATATGCATATACTAAAACTATCCCTAAAAAATTATCTAACATTTTAAAAGGCTAATCATTCAGACTGGGGTTCAACTGATTAGTAACTTTTCAGCTAACTCTGTAACAAAACATGTAGAGCAAAATCGGATATAGTAAAAACATTATAGGAAAATGCGTGCATAGTAACAGCGCAAATTCCATCAAAATCTGTCCAAAAGAACTTTTAAAAAAAAACTAATCTTTTATAATCGGCCTCATCTGATTAATGAACTTCCTACCATAATTTTATATATAACTGCCTGACGTAAATGCAATATTCTAAAACCACCGGTGTAAAATTATTCAAGAAACGATGCAAGTTTCAAGGAAGTCCATTAATAAAAATCTTTTTTTTAAATACTAATGTTTCATAATCAGGTTCACATGGTTATAAAACTTTTCCCTATAATTCTATGACTAAGCAACATAAAACAATATATAACAATGCAACAATACAACAAAGAACCTTCCCTGAGAAACTGATAGTCTCATTGAAATCCATTCAGAAGTACTCAAGTTATAAGCAGACGGAACGAAGTTCCCATTTGCATTTTCTATACTTAATAGATTATTTTGCGTAATTCGATTTGATATCTGTTAAACTCGTGTTTTATTTTATTTTATTTCATTTTGGCGTTTTAATTTCGTTTACTAATTTAGTTATGAAATATTACACGAAAACAAACAAGTACTGAATTATTTGCAGCGTTTCTGAGCAATTGAGTTAATCTTTTGATATTGCACGCACTATTAGTCCAAGAGCTGTTAGACATTTTAGGGAAGGTATTTGAGGCACCCTGAAAATTTGTGCAACACTTCTTTTGTAATGCCTGAATACAAAATCGAATGTCTGGCTGAAGGATCGTGGCCCAAAACCTGTGCCAGACAAAAAATGGCACTTGACACGTGTCTGGCACTGTTTTTGTGCCGACTAAAGTGTCTGTCATTTTCAAAATATATTTTTCTAAGCATAAATATTATTGTGCCTCAATCTCAGCGTGCCTCAAATACCTTTTTTGGGTAGTCAAAAAATGGCACTTGACACGTGACTGGCACAGTTTTTGGGCCGACTAAAGTGTCTGTCATTTTCAAAATATTTTTTTCTAAGTATAAATATTATTCTGTTTCAATCTCAGCGTGCCTCAAATACTTTTTTGGGGGTAGTGTCAAAAAATGGCACTTGGCACGTGTCTGGCACAGGTTTTGGGCCACGATCCTTCAGCCAGACATTCGATTTTGTATTCAGGCATTACAAAAGAAGTGCTGCACAAATTTTCAGGGTGCCTCAAATACCTACTCAAAAATGTTCAACAGCTCTCCTACTATATAAAATCTATAAAAATACTATAAATTAATATAAATTTTTCAAACAAATATGATTGACAGTTTTGTTTTGTTTTCTATTAGACGTTGGAACAATCGAATGTGCGATGTTTAGAAGTTAAATTCTAGTAAAATCGAAATTTGTAGATGGATTAGGTTGTTGTCACAAATAATATGATAAAACAATTACACATAGATATGCCTTTTCTTCATAATATTGCATTAAGAGCAAACGGGTTTATGTTTCTTGATTGTTTCATTTGGCTGCACGCACATTTAAAAATATCCATGTTTGAAAATTACTTTCAAACCCATTAACATAAAAAAAACTGATATACAATTTTCAAATAAACTGCATTTGAAAGGAATTTTTGTTCTATTCGACAGCTTAAAAAATTAAATTGTGTGCTGTTTAGAAGTTAAGAAACATTGCTGTAAATAAATAATTTGTCTATTAAGTAATTGCCATCAACAGTATGATGTCAACGTTACTCTCTGAAATATTTTATTTTATAATGTAAATATACGCCATACAAATGAGAATTTCACTATACGATATACCATTTGTTGGATTTGTTTTTCGTATTGTCAGAAAATTACAAATTTTTCTGTTACACCAACCAAAGAAAACAGGCATATTGATTATCATGGTCGGTTCGGTATTCCACGATATTGATGAAGAAAGAACACATTGAAGAGATTAAATGCTCCAATTAAATACATTTAATATGTACAGTAGACGAACACAATTACAGCACACACACACACAATATATATATATATAAATTATACGCGTCCCGATTACATATCTCGCAAGCGTCTTTTCGAAAACATCCAAAGAATTACTTCGTCTCTCTCTGTCTGGCTGTTGCCATTCCGAGTTTCCTAAAGTCTTTCGACCACGGAGTATAGGCAAACTTCACACCTTCCCTCCAGTTTCTACATGTTGGACTGTGTCCCACACTGTGAAACTACATTTAAAAGTCCTAACAAAAGCCTTACTTAAAAAGTCCTATCAAAAGTCCTAATTAAAAAGTCCTATTTAAAAAAAAGTTCTATTTAAAAATTCCTTTACCTGTCCCATCGAGAGCATTCACTTAAACTACTTAAGATATATAAATTCTTATACACTATACGCTAAAAATATACATATTACAAATACACATTTTACAATATATAATAATGAAATAATACAAAAAAAAATATCTATATATACAATTTTTTTCTACTCATAAATGCGAGATAAAGCATCTGCCACTACATTAGAACTTCCTGGCTTATGAGTGATGGGGAAAAATTTGCATTTTACAATCAACGTTATAGACATCTAATTAGCTCTCATTACTCCTTTTATTAGGCATCTCTCCAATACCCCTTTTAAGCATATATTTTAGTTGGCTAATTTTAATTATTTAAATCTTAGTGATCGTTTTGCCTCTGGGAATTTGGTATACCTAAAGGAAACATCTCAATCATTAATCTTCGTTAATAATAATAAAAAAATAAACTTAATCTACTTGCGCTCTGTGTTATTGCAGTACCAATTTCCCTTTGAAGCTGCCGACTAAAAATGCTTAAATTAACAATTAATAAAATTAAACAGACACATGAATCATTTACTTACACTTATTTCGTTTTATTCACAAACAATAACATTTATTTAGATAAAAAAACACAAATATACAATACAAACACACATAATTTACTGAATGACTTCCATTGGAAACAATTGAATTCATATAATATTTGAGTAACTTTCATTTTAAACCCGTAAACGATATTCTGTCTTTAATTTACTGACAAGGGTAGGCAAGGGCATATTTCAATTTAAAATGCTATAATTCATCAATTTAACAGGCAGAAGGGAATCAAATAAAAATGTACCTTTTGTGACAGGAATCATAATTTGTTGGGGACATTAGCACTGTATGTAGACAGATCCGTATTTGATGAGTATCCATATCAAGAGCCCATATTAAGAGGGTGCCAGCTTCCATTCGGATTTCATTATACAAAGAACTACAGCACGCTGATGTGAGAACTGGTGGAGAGCACCTTCTTTTTTTTTTTTTCTTTTTTCTTTTTTTTTTTTTTTTTTTTTTGAAACACTCTTAGCAAAACATTTTTTTAGACTGCCTTCTTTTTTTCCTCTCGTTGTATTCTTCTTACACTTTATTTTTTTTAATTTATTCGTCCCTTTTATTATTTACTCTTCTCAGCATCCAATAGGGCCTGATCTGTTGCTTTCCCTTCTGCCGTTTTTGTGATTTAAATGGTCGTTTTTGAAAATTATATGCCTGCCTCTATGTCTGTACCGCCCACTCGTTGTCTTCCAGCTGTGTGTCCTGGAGGGAAAGCCTCTAGTCCAGTATCGTAAGTCGAATGTCCGAACATTGTCGTAAAACTGTCCGTTCGTAAAATTTATTTCTTATAGTTCTGCTTATTTGTAAATGGTGATTGTAAAAATGTGTCCGATAATGATTTTTACAACTGGGAGGTCTCCTGAACGCTGGGGTTTTCTCTTTTATTTTCTTTTAAATCAATGGTTTTGATGATGTGTATTTTAATCACATCAATGAGCAATAGAAACCTGATAGCGAGATAGTGCCAACGACCATCTCTGTAATCGAGCGTTCTTAGGAGTTCCCTCTGTTAAGTATTTTAGAGGATTATGATCAGTATGCAATTTTATGGTGGTTCCATAAGTCCACATTTCGAATCTCCCAAGTGCCCAGATTACAGCATATGCCTCTCTTTCAATTGTGTTCCACTTTGATTGAGTTGGAGTAAGCTTTTGACTGGCAAAGGTTGTGGGCTTTAACATGCCGTCTTCGTCCTTTTGCATAAACAGGCACCAATACCCGATATGGAAGCATCGGTATTTATTTCGAACGGTTTGGACATATCTGGGGTATAAAGGTTTTTAACTTCACATAAGCTTTCCTTTAACTTATTGAACGACTTTTCAGCATCTTCTGACCATGGAATATCATTTGGAACAGTTTTTCTGGTCAGATCTGTCAAAGGCTTTGAAAGGTACAAGTCCTTAAAGGAAACTATAACTTCTTTACCTCAGTGTAAATTTTGTATTTGCTTTCTTGTTTAACCTTCTGGAGAGAATCAATATCATACTTTATAGCTTCTTTCTGAATTTTTAGAAATAATAAAATTTTCTTCAGAATACTACAATACAACTTAAGGAAAAATTGAATACCTTTTTCTTTCATTCCTTTAACTGATTCAATAGCATCTTTTATTTTTCTTTCTTTCATGGAAATTTTTGTTACTAAATCTTTTTCCTTCTTTAAAACAATGCTTTTCATCATTTTTTTTCTCATATTTATCGTACCAATTATCTTTTTATTTTTGTAAGTAAGATCTTCCTCAACTTCTTACATTTTGACTTCATAATCACGATTAACACGCTCCAGAGCCTTTGATTTAGTTTCTATCTCATCTTCATTCTCAATATTCTCTTCCGAATATTTGACAATATTAAAATCTTCATTAAAGTTATAGAATCGAAAATAAGCAACAACAAAAACAAAACAAACAAATGCTTAATATTCTGCCACAATAAATAAATAAACAACCCAATCCATAATAATCAAATTTATACATCCTCAGTTTCACTGAACAAAGATTACTCAACTTTTATTTCAAATTTAATCTGAATGAGAATGTGTTAGGAATTGAAGTGAAATGAAACTAGTGGCACGCGCTGTGAGTGATATTGTAATGTAAATTTATTGATGATGCGTAGTTAATAGGAGTATTCCATGAATGTATGTGAACTGTTGAATTCTCTTGAAGTAAAATGAAATATGTTTATATTGTCGGAATTAAATGATTATTTTATACTATAAATGGCTCTTTGTATGAGTTTGAACCCAGATTCTAATTCATTAACGCCCAGCATCGTGTAGATGCAACTCGCAAGAATAATATCAGAAGGTTAGTATTAGATTATAAGCTAAGCCTATCTTTAGAACTCTTAATATATTGGTACCTTCGGCGGGACGGGCATTTTTGAATTTTGAATTTATATGAATGAAGAAATGAATTTGAATAATCTAAAAACGCAAAGAAAAGGACTAAGAACTACTTTTACCGTCACAGTCAATAAAATTGAGGCTGAATTATCTAAAGAGATAAATGAATTCAAAGATTTTTCAATTTTAAAAACTCAACTCATGGACAAGTTTCAGAGGTTAGACACATGTCAAAGTCAAATTTCGGAAATGTTGCTGCAAGAGGAAGACGAAAAATCGTTCACTGAAGACTTTGAAAGTGCAGAAGCATATAGAGAGAAATATATAGAAGTATGCTCGCACATTGATGAGAAAATTGAATTATCTTCATCTCCTAGTGAAAGTGAAAGAAGAAAATTTAAACTACCGAAAATTGAGCTGAAAAGATTTAATGGCGAGCCAAAAGAATATTTATCTTTCTGGAGTCAGTTCAAAAAAAATAAATGAAGATGTCTCTATTGCTGATGAGGATAAGATGCAATATTTATTGCAATGTATGGAACCACAATCAAAGGCAGAGCGATTAGTGAAGAGCTATCCGGCAACTGCTGAAAACTATCCAAAGGCTATTGAACAATTAAAAGAAAGATTTGGCCGAGATGACCTACTTGTTCAGATTTACGTAAGAGAACTGTTAACCCTCGTAATGAGAAATGCTACAGCTGGGAAAATGAAAGTTGATTTGGCTGCTTTATATGATGAATTGGAAAGTAAACTCCGAGCCTTGGAAAGCCTTGGTCGAACACAAGAGAAATACGGAGATTTCCTGACACCTTTGGTTGAAAGTTGTTTGCCTGAAGAAATTCTTTTAACTTGGGAAAGAAGCCGAAGTCACAATGCAGCTGCCAGTAAGAATTCCCGAACCTTAGAGGAACTGATGGACTTTCTTCGCCAAGAAGTTCAGGGAAATGAAATCGTTTCTCTAGCAAGGAAAGGTTTCGGACAAATGAATGCCGGCAAAAGAGACCCTATATCTGAAAGTGTAAAGAGATCTGATTTAGCTACCGCATCGGCGTTAGTGAGTATGGAAAATATAGGTAAAAAAAATAATTGTATCTTTTGTGAAAATTTTCATCAAAGTGAAAAGTGCTTTAGCGCTAAAAAAATGTCTTTACATGATAAACAACAATTATTGTTAAAAAAAGGTGCCTGTTTTTCATGCTTACAAAAAGTTGGTCATTTAAGTAGAAATTGTAATACTAAATCTAAGTTAAAATGTACCCTTTGTAATAAACCTCATTTTGAAATAATGTGCCCACAGCAATCTAGAAGAAATGATCAAAATGAAATTCTTAAGTCAGAGAATTCTCTTTCTAATTGTAATAGTAATGAAGTTGTTTTTATGCAGACACTTGGCGTGCGTGTTCGGTCGCACGGTCGCCAAAGGGTTGTACGCGCACTTTTAGATACTGCGAGCCAAAGTAGCTATGTTAGCGAAAGAGTAACGAAATTATTAAAAATGCGTCCTCTGAGAAAGGAAACAATTATTCACGAATTGTTCGGGGGGAATGAAACCAAGCCCAAACCACATGATGTGTTTTCCGTAGAAATTAGTGAACTAGAAGGAGATAACGCGTTTAGTTGCGAAGTATTTTCCGAAAGAAAGATTTGCGGATTGGTCCCTAAAATTAAAGATTGTAGGATTTTAAATGAGCTGAAAAAAAGACAGATTAATCTAACTGAACACTTATGTAAGGAAACCGAAATTGATGTTTTGATAGGGGCAGATTTGATAGGGAGATTATTAACAGGTAATTTAATTCAATTGAATTGCGATTTGACTGCCATAGAAACCAAGCTGGGTTGGACTGTAATGGGAAAACAAATTTCTAGTAAGAAACATAATATTTTGACAACATTGTCTATGCATGTTAGAAATGTTCCTTTGAATGAATTATGGGAACTTGAAACAATAGGAATTTCTGACCCCATTCCGAGTTTTGAAAGGAAAGAAAATTTTGATTTAAGCGATTTTGGAAATAAAATGAAAATTCTTCCCGATGGCAGATATGAAGTAGAGCTTCCATGTAATTCTGAGAACTTGACAGATAACAAAATTTTAGCTTGGAAGAGACATGAAAAAATGATTAATAAATTGAAATGCGGGGGATTTTTAGCTGAATATCAAGAAGTATTTAGGGAATGGGAAAAATTAAATATTATTGAGCGTGTCCCAGAAAATGAATTGAGTAATAAATGTCATTATTTACCGCATAGGCCCGTAATCAGGTTAGATAAGAAAACTACAAAGGTACGCCCTGTATTTGACGCGTCTGCTTCTGAAAGATGAAAACCCTCCTTAAATGAATGTCTATATAAAGGAATTAATCTCATTGAAGTAATACCTGATTTTCTTGACCGTTTTAGAACATATCCTATCGGTATAACTGCAGATATAGAAAAAGCTTATTTAATGTTATCTGTTATGCCTAGAGATAGAGATTTTCTTAGATTTTATTTCCCATGTAATGAAGGGCAATTGATTTATAGACATTGTAGAGTTGTATTTGGTGTATCTTCCAGCTCTTATTTATTAAGTGCATCCATAATGCATCTATTAGAAAATAGTCCCCCTGAATATGAAGAAACTGCTGAAAAATTGAAATGTTCGTTTTATATAGATAATTGTGTATCAGGTGTTTTTAACATTTATGAAGCTGAAACATTTATTGAAGATGCAAAATTGTTAATGTCTAAAGGGTGTTTTAATTTGCGTTGTTTTGAAAGCAATGTAGCTTGCAAGAATGCCGATAAGAGTTCTGGGGGTACTTCTATTTTAAGGATTATTTGGAATTTAAATAATTATTCTTTAAAATGTTGTTTAGATTTAGAAGCAGTAACGTGCGAAAGGAAAATTACTAAGAGGTTAATCTTGAGCATTGTACAAAGGATTTTTGATCCTATCGGCTTATTGTCACCAACTACATTGCTTCCAAAACTATTATTGCAAGATTCATGGAAACAGAAAATTCCATGGGATCATGAATTGCCTTGTAATATTGTAAATGTATTTTTGAAATGGCTAAAGAATATCGATGTGTTAAAGGAAGTAGCTATACCTCGCTACTTGGAGATTAATACTTCATCTGAAATCCATGTTTTTGTTGATGCTAGCAAAGGGGCATATGCAGCGTGCGTCTTCGCTAGATCAATAATTGGTTCTGAAGTAAAGGTTATACTTGTTAGAGCGAAGTCTAGGGTTGCTCCTCTCAAAACTTTGAGTATGCCGCGTTTAGAACTAATGGCTTGTTGTATAGGTGCTCGACTCGCGAATTCTGCCATCAAAGCGATCAATATGCCAAATCTGAAAATAACATTTTGGTCAGATTCTACTACTGCACTTTGGTGGATAAAAGAACATGGAAATTGGTCGATTTTTGTGAGCAACAGAGTTAAAGAGATTCGGCAATTGACCAGAACGGAATCATGGAAGCACGTTCCTGGAAGTTTAAACATAGATGATATACTATCGCGTGGGTGCTCTCCACAACGAATGCTTAGTTCGAGTTGGTGGGAAGGCCCTAAGTGGTTAAAGGAAAATCCTGGGTGTTGGCCAATGGGCGCGATTGACTGTCAACCTAAAGAAGTAGATTTAGAAAAAAAGAAAGTTAAAATTATGAATGTTGATCTAGCTAAAGACGCACCCCTTTCGCTCTTAAATAATATATCTAATTATGACAAAATGATAAGAGTATTTGCTTATGTCTTGAGATTTGTAAATAATTGTCGTAAGGTTTCTGATAAATGTGAAGATTTGAATCTTTCTCAAAATGAAATTCAGAATTCGGAAAATCATCTAATCAGTTTAGTCCAAAGGTATTATTTGTACAATAAAATGTCTGTGCATCATATTGTTACAATCGTAGATAATAATGGAGTTTTAAGGGTAAAAACTAAAATAACTGAAAGAAATGATCAAGAATCATTTTTGTATCCAATACTGTTGCCAGATAAGTGTGAATTTACTAAACTGTTGATTAGATCTGTACACCAGAAGAATTGTCATGCAGGAATAAGAATAATGCAGTCTTTAATAAGAGAAAGATTTTGGATTATTAGAGCTAGAAGAGCCATCAAAAATGTGTTATTTGATTGTATTCCATGCAAACGCTTTAAAGCAAAATCCTTGTCAAGCGAACCGACGCCTTTTCCACCAGATCGCGTGACGGATTGCGCTGTATTTGAAATTATAGGAGTGGACTTAGCAGGGCCTCTATTCCTGAAAACAGGCCAGAAAGTTTGGATAGCGTTATTTACTTGTGCAGTTTATCGTGCACTTCACCTTGAACTAGTTAACTCGTTATCTTCTGATGCATTTCTTCTAGCCCTGAGGCGTTTTATAGCTAGACGCGGAAGACCTAGTACTATTTATTGTGATAATGGAACGAATTTTAAGGGAGCTTCCAATGAACTTTCGAAATTAAATTGGAATAAAATTTTACGAGAAACTATGACGCATAAAATTGTTTGGAAATTTATACCTCCCACCGCAGCTTGGTGGGGAGGCTGGTGGGAAAGGTTGGTTCGTATTCTAAAAGAATTGTTAATACGTACTCTTGGTAGATCAGTATTGACTTATGAAGAACTGAATACATTTGTATGTGATTGTGAATCTGTAATTAATTGTAGACCTCTAACCTATATCTCTGAGGACCCACTAGAGCTAGTTCCTCTTACACCCGCTATGTTTCTTACTGAAAACAGATGTTTTAGCAACTCATATATTATTGAATTAGATTCTCGAAGTTTAAGGAGAAGGGCGAATTATAGAGCTAAACTTCTTACCGATTTTAGGCAACGCTTTAGAAAGGAATACCTCAGTGAATTAGTCCAAAAACATACTGAAAAACACACACGTGAGCCTCGATTGGGGGAAGTAGTCTAGATTGGGGATGATAATAAAAAGCGTTTATTTTGGCCTTTAGGGAAAGTGATTCAGTTGATTCCTGGACGGCATAGTAAAATCCGTACTGTTAGGTTAAAAACGCAGCACGGCACGCTTTTACGTCCGGTGCAGCAAATCTTCCCTTTGGAAATATATTCGAATGATACGAATGAAATCGCATTTAAAAAGTTGGGTGAAGAGGAATCTAGTTCTAGTGAGTGTATTAATGATAAAAATGTATCTTCTCCTGATAGTGTCATAATTAAGAAATATACCTCTTCTGGAAGATGTGTAAGAGCTCCGAAGAAATTAGATCTTTTTAATAACAATTGTTATGTATTCGAAACTCTCCCCAAGTTTCAAAGGGGGGAGGATGTTAGGAATTGAAGTGAAATGAAACTAGTGGCACGCGCTGTGAGTGATATTGTAATGTAAATTTATTGATGATGCGCGTAGTTAATAGGAGTATTCCATGAATGTATGTGAACTGTTGAATTCTCTTGAAGTAAAATGAAATATGTTTATATTGTCGGAATTAAATGATTATTTTATACTATAAATGGCTCTTTGTATGAGTTTGAACCCAGATTCTAATTCATTAACGCCCAGCATCGTGTAGATGCAACTCGCAAGAATAATATCAGAAGGTTAGTATTAGATTATAAGCTAAGCCTATCTTTAGAACTCTTAACAGAATGAGTCATTTCAAAGAATTCCAGAATAATACGTAACAAAACAACAACAGCAAAAAAAAAAAAAAAAAAAAAAAAAAAAAAAAAAAAAAAAAAAAACACTTCCTCTACATACTTTGAAATAGCACCTTTTTACCTTAATCCCAAAGATAAAAAAATAAATAAAAACATTTGAAATAAATCTGTTTTTTTTTCTCGAAACGATAATTTACTTAGGTAACACTTTTAGTTATTCTAGTGCAAAGTTTATTCTTAGCGAATAAATAGCTTCATAGACAGACGTGTTATGAACTCTTAAAATGATAATTTTAACTCATTTTATGTTACTTTTTCTTTTTAAAACAACAATAACAGGAGTATATTTATTAAATAACAAAATTTAAACTTTCATGCTAAACATAATTCTTTATAAATACAGTTCTATCTTAACATTCGATCAATTTAACAACCGTAATAAATAATTCGGCATTCATATTACTGCGCAAGTTAAATAGTATACAATACAATTCTTTAGCCTTACAAACAGCGCAGCATCAATAATTATTTTTCAAACGTAATGACTGAATAAAATACCATATTTATTCTATTAATTGAATAAACATTAACCCGTTGTTTCGAAACATAATATAAAACATTTACACTTTAAATAACCATTTTAATAACATACATTTAAAGTAAGCTCTCGATGGAATAAAAAAATATATATACATTTGTGATAGCAAGGCCAGTTTTCGAACACTCTTTGCTGACAAATCAAATACTATCGAAACAACCTTATTGCTGTTCACAACACCATTCCGCGATACCATTTAATATGGCAGTAACACTGCTTATAATTTAAGTTGAAGATCATCATCCTAGTCGTCTGGCCATTATCATGACCGGTTCGGTATTCCAAGATATTGATGAAGAAAGGACACAAGATATAATTAAAGCAGAGAGGTCTAAGCAGGGATATGATTAACTAAGTTTACTATTTACATTGGACGAATACATTAACAACACACACACGCATAAGATAATATAATAATACTCTTCGAATTACATATTTCACCCGAGAGTCTTCGAATACCAACATTCAAGATCCTCGTCTCTCTCTCCTGGCTGTTGCCATTCTCAGTTTCCTAAAAAGTCTTTGGACCACGGAGTATAGGCGACTTTCACAGTGATATTAAAGATCACACATTTTATTATGGTGCCGATACAGTAACGTATGTTTTTAATTGTCATGTTAATGATTTGTGGACAGGAATGCACAAATCTCAGTTATTGTGATTATTATAGTAGTTCATTTAATTTATTATTTTACGTGTAAGGTCTCTTATAATTGACACGGCCGAAGCCGGGTAGTTCTGCTAGTATATATATATATACATTTAAATTTTTATTAACGAAAATATCGTCTTTCTAATTTTTTGCTTAAAACAGTTCAGACATCCCCATTCATTTTTCCCAATGTACAGAAAGATCCAGTGATTATATATAGGAGAATAGGGGGTTGTAAATACCATCCCCATTTATTTTTCAGAATGTACATAAAGATCCAGTGATTATAAATAAGGGATTATAAATACCATCCCCATTCATTTTTCCGAATGTACGTAAAGATGCAGTGATTATAAATAAAGGAGTGTAAATACCATGGATCCCCTTTTCTTTAATTAAAACATAGTTTCAATACTTAAATTCTCTTCTTTTCAGTTAAAGACCAGAAGTCGGATGCACAAACCATCACCTCATAGAGTTTGTGGGTGAAATTGCAGGATTAGTTAAAACTCGATCCGCAAATGCAACTGATCTGTCAAGTCCCATCTTGGTGGAAACTAAAACGCAAAGATAAACTCACAGATCAACCACAAAAATCGGGATTACAGATTGCTTACATCAATATATTACTTGTGGTCCAAGTTCAATTTTAATATGCAAATCGAGTAGTGTCTAATCCTTGAATTTCACCTTTCAAGACGATAAGGTCTTGAAGCTTGTATCTTTGCAGCCGTCTATTAGTGTTTTTGAACTGTATCTACATGATTAAAAGGCTCAAATATTAACATACATTTTTGAATTAATTCGGAATTTTACTGGACTATCTTCAATTTACATTTAAAAAAAATTGGGTTCTGCATTTTAACAATTTAAATAGTTTTTTTCTGATATCTGTACTAAAATTATAAAGAGGTAAAATTTGTTTACTTGTAGGAGGTAAGCTCTGGAACTACCGACCCGATTCCAAAAGTAATGGTATCAGAATGATGGTATTAGTCCAACTTAGAACATAGGCTATATCTTATGTCCGTGCCACTGGCCAAAAGGGGGAGCAGTAGCAAAAAACGTTCTAAAAATGCGATTTTAGAGTTACTGAAGGGTCTAGAAACATGAAATTTGGAATAGTAATTACTTATAAGATATTATATTATATTTACTATTACTAACAATTATTACTAACGATTATTACTAACAATTTGAAACTAGGCATGGTAGTTACTTATATAATATAAGCGATCTCTAAGAACATTTCATAAATAATTCGAAAATTAAAAGGGGTTAAAATGGACGAAAAACGTTCTAAAAAACGCTCTAAATTGCGATTTCTACTCAATCTCAAAAAGTATCCAACCGATTTCAAAAGTAATGGTTGGAAATTGATGATGACAGTCTTTGCTCCAATATAGGATCTATTTCATGTCGGCGTCACTACCACCGTGCGAGGTTGCATTTTAAAAAACTTTCTAAATTGTGATTTTTGTCATACTGAAGGGGCTAGCAACTTGAAATTTGGCATGGTAATTGCTTATGTGATATAAATGCTCTCTGAGAAGAGTTCCTTAAAAATTTAAATTTAAAAGGGGTGAAAAGGAACGAAAAGCATTATAAAAACTTTCTAAATAGGGACTTCTGCGCAATCTCAGGAAATATAAACCGATTTCAGAAGTAATGGTTTCAAATTGATGGTGACGGTCGCCGCTCTAAGATAGCCTATATTTTACGTAAAACCTGGGGGTTACAGGAGCAAAAAATGTTCTAAATAGCGTTTTTTGTGTTACTGAGGGCGATCTAACATTTTAAATTTGGAATGGTAATTACTTCACAGATGCAAATGCTTTCCAAGTATTGTCGAAAGAAAATTCCAAATTTAAAAGGATCAAGTGAGCGAAAAGCGTTCTATAAGCGTTCTAAATTACGATTTTTATGCAATCGTATGAAACACGAAACCGATTTCAAACATAATGGTTGCAAATTAATGGGATAGAATCTGTTCAAACATAAGCTATATTTTATGTCGAGGGTTTCAGGGCAAAAAACTTTCTAAATTGCGATTTCTGCGGTACTGAAGAGGCTGGAAACTTTAAATATAGCACTGTAGTTACTTATAAAATATAAATGTCCTCTAAGAACAGTCGAAAATAAATTCGAAATTAAAAAGGGATGAAGCGAAGGGAAGGAGCGAAAAACATTTTAAAAGAGTCCTAAATTTCGATTTCTGTGGAATCTCAGGAAATAATAAACCGATTAAAGAAGTTATTGGTTGCGAATCAAGAGTGATAGTCCCTGATCCTATCCGGTCTATATTTTATGTCGGTGTAACTACTTCCTGGTTGGCAGGAACAACAAGAAAGTCTTTAAAAACATCTAAATTCCGTTTTCTATAGTATATAAGGAAATACCAACCGATTTCAAGGTTAATGTTAGCAAATTAATGGTGACAGTCTCCGTTTCATCATTTTTCGAGACATTCTATTTCAACTCGATTCCGGCATTTTATGTTGGTGCCTGTAACGGAGTTATCCAGTATTTGTAAAGTAGTTGTTTGTTGTTTCACAGGTGGTTCATTTTGCTAAGCTTGAATAATGACTCTAAGACAAAAAAATCAATTGTTAATTATTTCAAGAAGAAGGCAGGGAAATGCTGAGATAATAAAAAGGCAGGAATTTTCTGAAGGTCTTTATTGTGCACCGGGATCGTTTCCACCACCGCCGAGAATTACACGGCCAATGTTGGAGAAGGGAGCGAAGAATTACAATTTTTTTATTCACATCATGCGAGTTCAGAAGCTAGTCTGACTCAAAATACACTTTTTCGAAATCTGGAGTGTTGGCAAGCTTACATACACAATTTCGCCAAATATATATACTATATGGCGAGATTAAAGAGAGGAAGACATGTGGTCAAAGTACAATAATTGAAATTGAATGGGGAATGTAGAAGATTAATAAGAACTATTTAACGCCAGATGATTACTTAGTAATTATAGCACATAAACCGCAAAAGGACATTCGATAGGTTTGCCAAAGTTCTCATGGGATTGAAGCGGCCGAAGCGCCCGTTAATAAACAAAACAAAATAAAGACAGGGTTAATAACTGAAATGACTAATATCTTACATCTGGACCAACGGCTAAAAATGTAGAAGTAATATGTCTGACTAATTTCTGCATATCATCAAAACTAAGGCAGAAGGATGAAAATTAGAATCCAGTTATTAGGCGAGAAAAGGAAATGATTTCTTTTCTTTTAACTGTAGTGCGCTGCGGTTAAAATATTAAAGAGACTGAGAATTGAATGCTTAATTTATGAAGGGAAAAGAGCGCTAAAAACAGATTGAATCCGAATGCAGACAGATAATTAAATTTAAGAATTTTAAAAAATGTAATTTTAAAAGGGGGAAAGAGGAAAAGTCTTAATATTAATATGTGAAGGTAGGCGCCTTCACATATATCTCCCCAACAGCCGAAAAAGAACGAAGTGAACCGCGAGAGAAAAAAATTACCCCATGTCTTCTCTCAAATACATTACACATAAAGAAAATATGTAAAATGTAATATTTTGCAGAGGGAACCCGGTGACCAACAGTTTATAAACATATACAGAAATACTAAATATGTAAGGAACAAATAAATCATGTCTCGTATAAAAAGCATGCCTATAAGCATGACAAAGCAAGTTGGTACCAAAGACTTGCCAAAATGAAATATATTGAAAATTTTTTTGAACTGCAGTAAATACTTCTGGACAGCTGTTTTCTTATTATTTTTTTCAACGTGTGCACACAGTTATCTTTTTTTTAAATTATTTCCAGAAGATTTTAATATATAAAATTGCTTGAACATTCACTTCAAGCAAGAGCAATTTTTACAATTGCTACAGCAGTTGGTCATACTCCAACTTATAAAATTATTTTGAGACATGAACTGTATATAAAGACCAAAAATTCCATAATATAGTAAATATAAAAATTGTTCGTTTTCAGCACTATTTGTGACATTTCAAGTTTTTTTAAAAGTGATATAACTAGTAAAAGGAGAGGAAGATGGGGTTAAATTATTTGTTGAAAATTTAAAGTTGCCATAGTGTTATCTATTAAACAAGGACTGAATGTGTTTTACTGAGAACCTAATTTAAGTAAAGTGAATTTTAAAACATATTGCACTCCTATGAGGTATAAACAAGAGGTAGTAAGAACTTTCCAGAGAAAGTACCCCTTGAAAAAAAATGGTAAAAAGATTTACATTAAATTTAATGAAATTTAATAAGCATTATACAACAGGTGACACAAAAGTATGTATGTGTGTGTGTGAATGTAGTCATAAATAACACCGTTTGGTGTTACGACTGGTATATACCAGTAATAAACCACATGTGTCAATGAGCATAACAAAAACCAAAAAAAAAAATAATGCACACCTGTGTATTGAGTGATTGGAAAATCGTGCATAAGAAAGCTACCTTATCACGTGAAATACCTTGAATAGCCAAGAAAGGTACCGAATGAAAAAAATAAAAATAAAAAGTAAAGTGTAATCCTGTAAAGTTACCAAAAAAAAAGAAACCCTTTTTTTTTAAATATATAGCATAAAAAAATAACAAACGTGTGCTAGTATACAAATGAACACTAGAAGTGTATCACAGTGACCTCAAGTGAAAAAAATATAACACTGAACCAAAGAAATGTATCAATGAAGTAAAATGCGTAATTGTTTTGAAAATCAGTTGTAAAAACAGTGACAATTAGTCCCTGATGCACGCAAAGAATTGACAAAGCAATGAACTCGTGTAAGGGTTTTTTCTATGAGCTAAGATAAACTATGAACTACTGTGTGTGTTAACTATGAACAAAAATTCTCTACATGCACCAAAGCACCAAACAGCAAAATGTAACTGAAGAGAAAAAAAGTGTACCGTATTTAAAAAAAATCGTTACCAAAGGGTTAAATTTATTTTATTTTTTTTATTATTTTTTTTTTTTACTGTAAATTTCATAAGATATTGCTGCATTCGTTGAAAAAGATATATCTATCTCTACTCAAAACGCATCAGTGTAAAATTGACAGGATCCATACCTTTACGTTAAATAAACAAAAAAGGAAAAGGAGTGTTACCGCAAAAGATAAACTGTCTCTTGCAAAATATGGAAAAAGAAGTGTTGTTTACCAAAAAGAAATCCTTAAAATCCTGACATATGAGTGTGAAAGAAAAAAGGAATTTCCCTCGATAACCAGTGAGAATCAAACACAGTAAATGAAATTTGCCACAAAAAAAAAAAAAAAAGGATATGTAAAGGTTTTAGTTTTGCTGAATTTTTATGTATAGACCATCTGTGTATTTATTAAAATTTAACCTCTGGCAAAAATATTAAAAACATTTACTAAGAAATTGCATACGATTTAATATAGTGTGACAAGATACCTTACTCGATCTGCCACCTTCAAGTAAGAAGTATCTAATGCAAGTGTTAAAAAAAATGTTACATGTTAAAAGGCAACAAATTCGAAATGTGTGTGTAATTTAATATGTCATGTGATGGATAACTCCTAGTAACTTTAAAATCTTTGTACATAGACAAAGTGATGTGTCATTGATATGTTATGACATTATGCAAACACATAAAATAAGCAAAAACAACTCTGTTAAAATTTAAAAAAAAAACTGAAAGAACATTTTAATATCGAAACATGGTGTAAAGTTTAAAAGATAGAAAAGTAACAGGAAAAAAACTGTATGTGTGTGAAGGGAGGGGAAAAAGAAACCTCAAACTCATGAACTACATGAAAAAACTCATGAACAAGTGTGTACGCAAGCATACACAACGTGTAAGTAAACACATGAACAAATTGTATAATTCCACATGAACTACTTGTAATAATTTTTTATGCATTTGCTAACAAAATATACAGACAGTATGTGTGTGATAACCCAAAACACTAACATACGAGTGAGATTCAATTACATAATTAGTGAGTTAATCACCAAAGTGTAATGAATAAGGGTTAATAAAGGCAATGAACTCCGTGTAATGTGTGAAAACTCTGGTTATACTCTAAACCAGCCAGTGTGTATTACTCAATGAACTACTTGTGAGGAAAAAAAAAAAAGGAATACTGTCGAATAGATCGCAAGCAAAGTACAATGTGTAAAAGCAAATGAACAAAATATGTAAATCAACACATGAACTAGTGTAATGTATGTATATGAATGGACAAAATTGTATTCAAAATGAGCAAATTTTGTGTAACACAAACAAAATACCCAACACATGAAGGACTTGTGAAAAGAAAAAAAAAAGTTGTATAAATGGTTAACAAAGGGTTAAAATTAAAATAAAGTTGTATTTGCGAGAGTTATTACTGTATGAAGTTAAAAGAAGCGTGCATACAATGTACGAGTGCACGACAGATTGCATAACTCTACGCTAAAATGTAGCAGTTATGCCAAGCCAAACATGTTCCAAGTAAAGGGTTGGAAAAGCGAAAATAAACGAATAGCAAAATACCACGCGTTATACCTTATGATATATGAGTGTATGTATCCGTCACAAGACACCTGTGAGACTGTAACTCACTAATTAAAAAAATTAAAATGTGAGAAAATGCCAAAGAATTAGTTTAATGACTATATGTGAATAGCTTTAAAAAAAAAAAAAATAACTAAAGTGTACATAACAGCTCACATTATGCATTTAAATAACTTTTATAAAAACAACCCCTAAAGATATCAAATATCATGTGAGTTATAATAAAATACCTTATGTTATCAATAAAATAGCAACGAGTCACCAGCCGCGCGTAAACAACAAAATTAACCAATGTGTAAAAAAATACCAGCTAGAAATTAACTCATGCATGTAAATTTAAGATGCATGTGCAAATATTGCATTGAAGTACATTATGTAAAAAAAAATCCGTAACAATCCGAAAATAAAAAAAATGTCAAGGCAACAAAAAATACGCTAACATTAAAATAGTGAAAACTATGTATTTGTGACAATGTACACTAATGTTGAGAAAGTATGTAAAAAAAAATGTACAAGCACACAGAATCGTGACCATGTTTTAACCAAAGTGAGTGTCATAAAATTATTACAAAACAAGACCATATGAAGTGCAAATGTAAATATGTGTGTGTATGTAGTACCAGGTTAAACTTGAAATCATAAAACGTGTACATGAGATTTAAAAAAATGATGAAGGGAAACATCTAACTTCACTATCTGCCCATAGTAAGCTAGAGTGGGGGGGGGGGGGGATCATGTACGGAGTACCAAATAGTATGAGAGATACGTCATTATGCATTAAAAAAAAAAAAAATAAAAGAGAGCGCGAACGCCTTGTAAATTAATGTGAGGTATTGAACATTTGTATCATGTAAGTAACACATTCCACTTTTGAGAAAGTGGACGGCCGATCCACTTAGCCAAAACTGAAACATATACCTTTAATCATTGGGCTATTTCCGGATCATAGCGCAATGAAAAAAAAGCCCTTACACAACACAGGAAACAATAATTAAAAATTTACCTCAAGTAATATAATCACATGTAAAATGTAGTGCGCGTGTAAATTGTGTGTGTATGCAGTAACAAGCATACTGATATCTAACACATGCATAAAATGTTTACGACTCATGTTATAAAAATTTTTTATAAAGTAGAAATAGAAATCAAAAGGAAAAAGATACTTTTTTATGAAAAAAATTTAAAATATGATGACTCGAGCTATATTTTAAAACGAAGGAGCCTAACATATGCTATAGAAATAAATTAATGAGACGTGAATAAAAATGTATAAAATCCGTGTAAATTGGACTATGAGAGATGTATATAAACAGAACAGTGTACTGTCTAGATCGCAAATGTAATTTTCTCAAATTAGTAGCAACCAACTGAAAAAGAATAAATACTGAGCAAATTTAACTGCCATTAATGGTTAATTCCTCTCACTTTTTTTTATATGTCACTAGTGCTTATCCTTAAGTATAAAAGTTGCAAGACCAATATTTATAGTAATCTAGAGTATTAAAATTTTCATATCTTATTGATATGAATGACTGACAAAACATATAATATACACATAAAAAAACATGTAATATACACATAAAAAAAAACATATAAAATGTTATATATAAAAAGAAATTACCTGTAGGAAGTGCTACCACAAGAAACATATTAAGCACAACAAGTAAGGAAAAAAAAATAATAATAATATCAGTCCAGTATCAGTTTAAGCTTTTTCATTTTTTTTTACCTCATTTTTTTTGTGTCAAAATTACATTAAGCTCTGTGAAAAATTACCTTAAGTTATTTTATTTATCTTTTTTTTATACACTATGCCCCTTTTTTATCTAACAAGGTTTTCACCATCAGACTGCCTGATTACAACAGGATTGCTGAGTTTTAAAAGTACACGAACCAAAATAATAAAAACTTTGTCTGTGATCATAATAGATAACATTTTTATATAAAATGCAATGCGACACATATCAGTTGCAGACGCATAATATCTAAAAAGGGGAGGAAAAATGCGACCAGCGCTAATGATGTAAGAAATTAAGCGAGAGTAACCATGTTCAGCAATCCTAGGCCAATGGAGATAAGAAAAACAACATCTCATCTCAGAATTGCAACATTGTGTCACACCGAAAAATATATATAATGCATTAAATAAGAATCGGAAATGTGAAAAGAAAAAAAAATATTTTGGACAATCTTTTATCTAAATTAAAAAACTTTGAAACTGAACTGGATATGAAGTGCATCCCTAGACATACAAAATCTTAGCATGTTACTAATAAAAATAAATGCTTAATTTTTAGTACACGAAGCCATCAAAACTAATATATATAGATATATATTAAAAGAGCAATATAATCCAGTCATGAGGATTTTTTTTTTTTTTTTTTTTACATTTTTTTTTTTATCTCAATATATATATAGCAAAATCAATCCTCGTAACTAAAACATCATTATTTGAAATACTTTAATATTTTCAATATCCACTGTTAAAAGGTAGCAAAAAAAATTTAATCACACAGTATCTATACTGTATTACTTAGGAATCAACATAAAAGTATAATTCTGCCTTTAGCACAAGCACAAAACTGGTAAGGAGAGAGCAAACATTACCTTTAAAAGTGCAAGAAAGAAAAAAAAAAATACTTTACAATTTACACTGTAAATATATATAAAACTTGCCATCTAACTATCAAATTTTATACATTAAAGAAAATACAGGTACAAGAACCAAAAGTAATATTTCAAATTTCTTTTCGTTGGCCCTTTTTAAAAAAAAATTATATGATGTATTTGTCTAGAGTTCATACCACTTTAAATTACTTAAATTTAGCATGCCTCTATATCATAGGAGCCATAAAATGTAGTTATGGGAGTAACATGACTTGAATACTGTAAAAGGAAAAAAGAATAGCTTACCTGTTATACTAAAGACAAGAAAAATGATTTTTTTTTTATGCAATTAATTTCTTGTGTTTTCACCTTAAATTATATTTTTATAGAGAAGGGAAAATTATTTATTTTGTGTGCGCCCCCAGTGAATTTTACTTGTATTTAAAGTTTTTTTTTTTTTTTAGCAATCAACGTTCATGTTAATTTTGTGAAATCAATCAGTTGCTTAAATTCACACGTTCATTTGCAGATGTCTCAAAACACAATTCACAGAAGCGATGAATAATTAAAAAGGCTGCGACTACTGAAAGTTTGTAAAACGGCGCATCCATCCAACACACACACAAAAAAAAACAAAAATCTTGCTTCGGCGGCGAGAGAAAAATATACTTTGAGTCATCGTGAATGATAATTTATTCCTTTCTCTTCTTGCTGGAAATAAAGAGGAGGTGTTTGGCGGACTTTGTGACGGAATCCCCCGGCAAGGGGATGCATGGATTTTCCGATGACCACCAGGAAATCTTCGGTACAGAGCTGTACGAGGGCGTCTTTCATTTTCACCTTAATTCAGGATCACGGGAACCAGTTTTTTTTTTTTTTTTGTATAGCAGGCAACATTCACTGAACCTCTGTTCTGGAATAGCAGTAAATAGTTTCAGACATCTATTTTGGATAGCACACTCAAAGATCAAACTGGCTAATCGGGTACTACAGGTGCCATAATTATTGCGTCTCAGTACCGGGGTAGTGGACATTTCAGGCTAGATAAGCGTGCAAACAGCCACTGTAATGAACATAGTCCATAATTGATAGTCCATGAATTTTGCAGTTTTTTTGTTAAAGAAATTGAAGTTTTTTTTTTTTTTGTAATAATCCAGTATTAGTAATTATTTTGAATAAGAAATATATATATATCACGTGCTCCGCTTCTCCAAATGTAACCTCGGCAATGCCGGCCTTAAGCACCAAGTATTTGTAACGGAGTTATCCAGTATTTGTAAAGTAGTTGTTTGTTGTTGCACAGGTGGTTCATTTTGCTAAGCTTGAATAATGACTCTAAGACAAAAAAATCAATTGTTAATTATTTCAAGAAGAAGGCAGGGAAATGCTGAGATAATAAAAAGGCAGGAATTTTCTGAAGGTCTTTATTGTGCACCGGGATCGTTTCCACCACCGCCGAGAATTACACGGCCAATGTTGGAGAAGGGAGCGAAGAATTACAATTTTTTTATTCACATCATGCGAGTTCAGAAGCTAGTCTGACTCAAAATACACTTTTTCGAAATCTGGAGTGTTGGCAAGCTTACATACACAATTTCGCCAAATATATATACTATATGGCGAGATTAAAGAGAGGAAGACATGTGGTCAAAGTACAATAATTGAAATTGAATGGGGAATGTAGAAGATTAATAAGAACTATTTAACGCCAGATGATTACTTAGTAATTATAGCACATAAACCGCAAAAGGACATTCGATAGGTTTGCCAAAGTTCTCATGGGATTGAAGCGGCCGAAGCGCCCGTTAATAAACAAAACAAAATAAAGACAGGGTTAATAACTGAAATGACTAATATCTTACATCTGGACCAACGGCTAAAAATGTAGAAGTAATATGTCTGACTAATTTCTGCATATCATCAAAACTAAGGCAGAAGGATGAAAATTAGAATCCAGTTATTAGGCGAGAAAAGGAAATGATTTCTTTTCTTTTAACTGTAGTGCGCTGCGGTTAAAATATTAAAGAGACTGAGAATTGAATGCTTAATTTATGAAGGGAAAAGAGCGCTAAAAACAGATTGAATCCGAATGCAGACAGATAATTAAATTTAAGAATTTAAAAAAATGTAATTTTAAAAGGGGGAAAGAGGAAAAGTCTTAATATTAATATGTGAAGGTAGGCGCCTTCACAGTGCCACTAGCATCAGAGAGGTGGTAGACTGTTATACAAGAAGCTTGGAATTTGACATGATAGTTAATTTTAATATGTAAGTGTGTTAAGATGGATTCTAAAAAATTCAAAACTTCAAATGAATACTGAAATGAGCATAAAAGTCTCAAAATACTTTCTAAATTATCATTTAATTGGAATTAGTTTTAGTTCTTCTTATTAATTAAAATCTCATTTCTGTCTGTTACACTTTTATAATGAAGTTTAGTCAAACTGTGGCTTAATTTGTAATTTTTGAATTATTTCAAAATATATTCTTCTAATAAAAAATAGTCATGCAGATATCACTTGGCATATTTCAACTATTACGCGAGCAAAGTCATGGGGTTTGATAGTATATATATCATTTGAACTGCATTTTTACAAATGTTATAAAATTTTCACTTACTTTTTCAACGACAAATTGACTTTTTAAAAATATGATCCCTGGCGTAATATTATTTTTAAGAAATATCTTCTGATGAAAACGCTTTTTACACAACATTTTTTAATAGTGCAAGAAGCTCAAACCTGTGCTTCACGCGTTACACAATATAAGTGAAAACATTTTTTTTTCTAATTCAAAATTCTAATAAATTTGTTAAAATTTATGTTTTTTGTGCTGCCATCACCAGCATCAAAAAGTCTTTTTACGTGAAAAATATCAATAACATATTACAAGTAATAGTTTTGGATTACCCACATGTAAGGAAATAAGGACTCTCCAAAGATTTCACAATGTGCATCTGCCTTTATAGTTTGTATAATTTAAGCTCTGTAAGTACATACTTCGATTACCGGTATGTTAAATTTGTGTTTTATAATGTATTATTTTATTTATTTATTGACGAATTTTAAATTTCGTTACGGATTAGTCGGGAACAGACGCTTTGTTTTAGTGGAGATTTAAAGCGGGTTATTATTCCGTAATCAGGCTGCAAACGATAGGTATGCATTTAATAATAAAAACTCTTAGCTTGAAAATCAATTAAAATTAATAAAAATCATCAGAAAGGTATACGGTTTTGAATTAAATTGAATTTGAATGCATTTTTATTATTATTATTATTTCTGATCCGATAAATGTTTTTGCAATAATTACAGCATCTGGTTATTTCTTCTTTCATTTTACATGTAGTAGGTACATCGAACAATCAATAACAGAAATGATTTGTACCAAGTAACATTAAATATAATGTATGGAATATATAGAGATGCAAAAATAATGTATCAAACATTCAAATCTAAATAAAACCAATTATTTTTCACTCGTTAGCATTACAATTTACTTTGGAATACATTTAATGTAACCTAACTTAGATCCAATAAATAATAAATAACTTGAAATTCCGGCGTTTTGTCTTTTTCTCTCAGAAACTAATTCAAGAATTTAAGCATTCATGACATTTTAGTTCAAATAAAATGAAGTTTAAATTTAAAAGTGCTCTTGAATGAACATTTTGAAGTAAGCCAAGAGAAAGAAGATTTGAACTCTAAGTAGGTAACTTTCAGCATTGCTAGGAGCAATTCTTTTTCTTTCAATTTTGATCATTAAAGTTTAAAAAGAGACCTTTTCTGTAAATTACACCTCAATTAAAATTACACTTGTTTCCAATACATGTGGCAGTCTATATGTTGTATGATATTCTTATATGAATTGATATTGAAAGGTATTAGTATCAATATTTTTCCACGGTTATTTAGTAATTTATTACTTATTCATAAAATTTTAAACGTATTTTTCTTTTTAAAAGAAATGTAACTTCATAAGAACACATTTATTGAATATTTTTCCAATAATTTGTTCTTTTATTCTGCAAAACTTGATTCTCGAATTTTATCTTCCATATACATTAAAGAGTACATATATGTTATATTTTTTGTATTTCCCAGCATAGATTAAGAAAAGAGTTCGTTTTTTAATCAACAATAACCCGTATATAATTCCTGTGTTGTATAATTTTTAAATAATGTCGTTATTCTACAATTCTATTTAAACTGGCTTCATAACAGAAATTATGATATGTTTCATAATGATTTCTATCTTTATTAAATGGTGTACCAGCAAAAACCTTAAGATAACGAATGCAACAATTAAACGTGTCATAAAATATCTCATTTTTGTCCTTCAATAACGTTAAAATGTATTAGATTACGTTAAAACGCATTAGAACAATAACGTATTAGATTTTGTTAACAAATGAGAAATATTAATTAAAAAGTACTAGGTTGAGCAAAACATTTTGGGAAATTTATGAAAGTTGCGTTGTTATGCTCAAATTAACAACAAAAGCAACAAGGACTATTCTTCAGTGTAGAGATCATTATAGTCCACGACTTTCTGCCATCGTTCTGTCAGATTCCGGATTTGCTGGAAGTACCATGGCGGGTCCTTGGAATCGAAAAACTCTTGACATGCTTCTTCATTAAACGGTTCATATTGACGGCCTTTAAATAAGTGTTGCATTGATCGAAAGAGGCCATAATTGGATAGAGCCACGTCTGGAATGTAGGCGGGATGTGGAAGAATTTCGACGCCGCGCCGTCCAACTGTGCAAACTTGTCTTTGTTCCTCTGGGCCACGTGCGGTTTCGCATTGTCCTGCTGAAACAAAGCGCACTTTCCACGAACCAATCTTGGATACTTCTGCACCAATTTGTCGTACACGCTATCCAACTGCGGGCAATAGAGCTCGTTATTGATGGCACGACCATCATATACGATACAAATTCTGGTAACTATTAGATTAATAATTACCTAGAACTTTTTGCTCAATGTAATATTATTTTTATAGATGCAGCATCTAACAATGTGTATATGATACTGTTTTTTCCTGACCATGAATAAAGTTGTAAATGTTTAAAGAAGATCTTTAAAGAGAGAGGAAAAAGTATCATCTATGATAATCACTTATAAGCAATCAAACTAAACTAAAAATTGCTAATAGTGATACACAATATACTTAAAAAGGCATAATATCCATATTTAGACCAACATATGTTTCATCGCACAAACGGCGACATTTTAAAGATCCCTGTTGATAGAAATATTTTCGAAAATAATTTTTAAACAAGAAATTTGTAAATATTTCACGATGCTTCGTGTATAATGATAAACCAGTGCAAAAATAAAATAAAATAAAAATTGATAATTGTGAGCGTGAATTAACTTCTACTATTGTTTCTAAACCTGCATAGTATATCTTTCCAAATTTAGATAACTCAAGGGAGATTGAAGCATTGCAAATATTCGCACTTTTTTTTTAGTATATTTTATATCACTAGTAGGAATTTTTGGCTTCGTTAGAGAGAGATAACTCATTATTTTATTATATTTTATTGAAAAAAAAAAAATAAACGTTAAATGAGATATTGCATTAGATCATAAATATTCACATTTATCGAAAATGAAAGAAGAGGTATTTGAAGATGGATAATTTTAAACAATAACTGTAAGAAAAAAAAATGCATACGTAGTGTAAGCGGTCATAGAATGAATGAAAGACTCTCCTAGTTCATGGGATACTGTTTCTGTACTAAAGTTTATTTACAGGAACATTATAATTTAAATTAATCTAATCAGAAGTATCTAGCGTTAGAACCAAGACTCTAAAACGAAATAGAATTTCATTAGTGACTGTAGTTGAGCAGAAAGTAATAAGTTAAACTGCGAGATTTTCAAAAACAGCGATCTGTGATATCTCTAAAAGAAATTGTTAAATTGAATAGGCCTTGAACTCTAATAATTTCAGTGTCTTAGCTTTTTTAAGAACAGGCAGTTAAAATATGTGTCTGAAAAATGTCTGGCCTAAAAAAATTAACTTGCTAAAGAACTACTCCTTAAAGTAATCTTATTTAATATGTAAATCTTAGAGTCAGCTCCAAGGTTTCTATTGTTATCGCATTCGCATTTAATTATTTCAGCGATAAAAAGGTTTTTAAAATTGTAGATCCAGCAAAAAGAAATCTAATTAAATAAGCCATTGAAATTAAAAACTTTGGACACTGCACTTACGCTTTTACATATTACCTGAAAATAATAACAAAGCTAAAATAATAACATTTACACATTGACTAGCTCAAAATTAACGTGAAAGTAAAAATTATAAAATTACTAAATGGTATTTATAAAATAAATAAATATCTAAATAAGCAGAAAAAAAATAAAATAATCAACTTTTCAGTTATCACTTATGACCATCGTCAGGAAAGTGTTTTATATTGCTTTAAAAGAATCTCGTAATTATTTCATTGGTATTTTATTTATTTTAAAAATCGCTTGTTGTTTTTGTTTGCCAAACCACCTTGAATTAGGCCTTTATTTAACCGTGTAAAATAGTTTACACACATTACCATAGACAAAACAAAGTTTCCACATAAGAAAATATTCACACGGAAAATTTTCCGCAATTTGTTACACATTGTTTACTCATAACAATAAAGGTTTCTGCTGCGACAACCCCCTGAAAACCGAAAATATATTACATTTTTCTAGAAAATAATCACGTTCAATACTAAGTATCATTGAAGTCTAATAAGAACACTACAATTTAGACAAGCACACGGATGAGAAAGCCTTTTGTTTCACAGGACAGATCTGATCAGCCACCAGGATTTCTTAAATTACAAACACTGGACTTTCACGTAAGCTAGAATCATTCGCAGAATGAGTACCATAATGGTAGATTAATAAACGTGAATGTTGCAGGTTATCGAATTTGACAAGTGTAAGTTAACTATCAGTGCATTGTATTCTGAAATAAATAGTGGGGAATTGCATATTGGATTTACAAGCTGCGTCCCTACAGCGCCTAGCAGGAGTGATTGGTGATCGTAACTCTCATCATCCAGGCTCGCTAGAAATCGGCTGAATAAAGGAGGCTTGGATTAAAGCCAGCCGCAGAAGAGAAGCGAAGCGAGCTGTTTTGGAACAAAAAAGAACATTTGTTTCCGTTTTCGCGGGAGAGGGAGATCTGTAGACGCTAAGTTGATGTATGTTTGTTTAAGACGGCTACAAATAACGTAAAGATTGATATGATGTTTTAATCCGTGTATATATTTTGTAAATAATTTAATTTGTTCATATAATTTATTTAAAAGTTACCGGTGTCAGGATCAAGTTTATAAAATGGTGTCAGTATCATACAATGCGATATTTCAAGCCATGGTCTTCTACAATAGTGCACATATAGATGCATTTAAAATCCAATTATTTGGAAACGATTAGATCTACCGTGACTAAATTCGCGAACAAACATTGAAAATCAATGGAATTCAGTATATTCATCTTTCAAATGTTAATGCCAGCAAATGAAGTAAAAAATCTCAGGAATTGATAACTGCACACTTAAAGCGTAGTTCTTTTAGTTCTATGCAAGAATTGCACTTAAAATAGAAAATACATAATCGTATGGTAACTTTTTTTGTAAGAGGTAACTCTTTTTATGAAGGAGTATCTAACAGAGGTGCGTTTGATGAGTACATTGGCAGTTTAGCAATACAGTATATTGGGTGAAGATGCAGTAGTTTTAGACTTAATTGTAAAAATCACTTGTTGTTTTCATTTGTTAGTCATTCATTTCTTATTGAAGTTTGTGCATTTATGTATGATTTAAAAACATATTTCACTTTACAGATATTTTAGAAATCGAAATTAACAGGCAGCAGTAATACTCGCACGCTAATCAGAATCTGATCAAATTAGTTTTCATTTTAGTTAAATCAACCATTTTTCTATTTAAATTAGTATTTTCTTAGTAATTAGCAGCTTACTCTGTCTTGTAGAAAATCGGTTACCTAAATGCTATAAAAATATTCCTATTTAACTTTTTGCTTCACTGATTTCAAATTTCGATTTCTCGCGTGTGGCAACTCTAACAAAAATGCCACTTCGTTTTTGGATACTAGTGTGTCTTATATTTTTGGAAACAGCGAAATAAGGGTATTTGGATCCATCAGGGAAAAAATTGAATTTTAAAGAAAGCGTAGCTTTTAAGAAACAACGTGGTAATTATCAGACTGCGTTTGGGGTAATTTCTAGACACAAAATATGTGTTACAAAATGTATTTTGGTTGATACTGTATGACAAATTAAGTGTTTGCGAGTGATGCGTGGTACATTAAATAAATACATGAAAATGGGTTGTACATTAAAATATAACTTCAAAAGGCCATCCGTACGTCTAAATTAAAATACTGGTTAGAGTTTAAGCTAAAATGGGAAATTTATAATGAAAGATAGAGATTTATGAAGAAAGTGAGAGATGTCATTTCAGATTCAAAAACACTTGTCATCAAAATTAAAAGGATAATGAGAAAAAAATGCTCACCAAGTTAATGTTGCAACCAATACCCAATGTTGCAATTATTTATGTTAATTAAATAATATTGAACTCAAAATTTCACTTCCACGAAAACGTTAGCGTTGGAAATATGCAAATCCGATGATTGACAATGTGGTGCGCAATGGACATATGTCGGAATTCTGGTATGTAGTGTTGTTTAAATTTAACCCATTGAGCGTTTCACTAGATTATAAAAATGTACCTTAAAAAGGCCTTGAAAATAAAAAAAGAACTTGTTCGAAAAGGTAGAAGGGGTTATGTGATTTTGTAGTTGAAAAGTGCTAAGGGATTTAGTTCTTTCCCCTTCTTTCTGACACTGAAATATTGAAACGGCTGTCCACTGTCTTTTATGAGGCGTGAATGGGCGTTTAAAACTAGTTGACTAATAGCTTTCGAAAACGATTGTCTAGTTAATCCCAGACAACATCTGAAAGTATGTAACGAAATAGCAGTTTTCAGGAATACAGGTGTGTGTTCCGTGTTGCTTAGAATAATGTTTGCAAACTGTTAATGTAGTATAATTTGCTTTATATGCTATTAAATTTTATCTGAATTTGAAAAGAATTTATATCTTCGTAATAACAAGCATGTTTCATTTCCTCTAAATGCATTCTTTTTTTCTAAACAGTTTCTGTTACATAAACTTGTAAACTTTATTAATTTGTAATGATTTAATTACAAAATTAAACTGGAAGTAATCGATTTTTTAAATAAATTTACATTTTATAAAACGCACGCATAGCGATAGATCTCACTATACAACGAATCTCAATTAAACGTTTAGTACACTTTAGTTACACTTTTAGATAGGGTTATTCATCGTATCTCAATTTCAATTAATGCTAATATTATTTTTTTTCTTTTATAAATAATAATAATAATAATAATAATAATTTCTCATTATGCAAATTAGTGTAACATCTGCTTTCTTTGATTTTCTGTGATATAAATCTGAGATAGCTGATATATTGTACATTATCCTGATGAATATACCAGTTGAAAATACATTAAAATATTCTAACACCCCCCCCCCCCACCACCACCACCACCACCAAAAAAAAAAGTGATTTGTTATAAAGTATTTCAAATGCGCATTCAAAATAAATGGAAAAAACTTCTTCTAAATGATAATTCTTCTAACTTATTTTTTTTTTGTGAGCAATAAAAGAATTAAAACAAATTTTAATAAGATTTTCAAAATGTGCAAATTCCTGTTTAAAAAAAAAGAAGAAAAAAGTACAAACTGACAACCATTTTTCCAGCCATACATAAAAAACAGGCGGATTTTTTGATCTTATAATTTAGCTTCCAGATAACAAATTTGAATTTCTATTAATTCCTATTATTTTACTGATAAATGTAGAACATTAAAAGAAAAACATTTATTGATGTAATCAAAGTGGCAGTAATTATTTCAACCTTTCCTTTCGTCTCGGCAGGCAATTGTTTTAGTACAGTAAAACCAAACATGTTAAGGCGTTTCTTTTTTATAAAGTACACTATTTCTTATACTTAGATCATGTTTAGAGATAGTAAAGATATATTATTTAAGTATTACAGAATTAATTAATCACTAACACTGCACAGTACCACTGTATATTACAATAAAACCGGTTAATACGAGATCACTAGGTACGAAAACAAATTCTGTTTTAGACAGGTTTTACTAGGTGTAATTGTGTAATATTTTGTATTTGGGAATATAAAATTCTCCGTTTAAGGCAGGATTATGTTATACATGGATTTCATTTTTACAGGTTTTACTGTAATTAATTAGTGATCATAGTATTGCATCATTAATGAATTATAGGTGTAATACTTGTGCATATGTATAATAGTCCTCCCCACTTAATCGGGTCACGGATAATCGAATACCCCGCTTATTCGAATAGAATTCTCCGGAACCGAATTTATTCCTATTGGTTCTATGTTTTTTCCCCCGCTTAATCCAAATAACTTTTACGAACATCCCCGCTTAATCGAATAAGAACTGTGTGACTGATGTTTGAAAATAGGCGCAGAAAGCCCGTTTCAGCTAGAATTTCCTTCCACCTTTTGTAATTTCCGGTTCCTTTACGCTGAAAACAAATTTTCAGTTCTTCCTGCAATGATTTTGGTCGGCAGGTATATAATGGACAGGTCAAATGATTTCCCCACCTTGATCTCACCACCATCGCTTCTTGCTGTTAATCAGGCTTTAATGGCAATGCGTCGTCACTTCGAGACTCGAGATGGTCGTTGTGATATATTGCACTCAGTCGAAAAATAACTCTATATTTACTCCTTTAAAATTTCACTTAAACAAACCACTTTAAACGATTTTTTAAAGGCAGTATAAGTAACATAAATTAGAAGTAGCAAAGTTTTGACCAAACTCAAACGAGCTGCATTAAGTGTGATGTAAACCATATAAATGAATATACTGACGTTAAATTAATAAGTATTTACTTTATATTAGCATTCGTATTTATTTTAGTTTATGTTATTCTATTAACGATTTATTATTTTGTTAATTAAACATACCGTAGATGGGTATTTTCCCTTTTTATTACGCATATTACAGTTATGATTCCCCGTTTAATCAAAACCCCCGCTTAATCGAATATTATTTCTGGAACCAAAAATAATCGTTTAAAAGGGAACGACTGTATTACTGATTAAATGCAAGTTTTAATTTTAACAATGAAACCCTTTAAAACGAAATGATAAGGGGCAATATAATAATTTTGAATTAGAAATTTTCCAAAGAACTTTGGATTTTTTTAAGGCAAGATTCCGCTTAGTACAGGTATTACTATGTATAAATAGGTCAATGGAGAGTCTGCATAGTAATATACAAAATAAATGTGCTTTTTGTAAGTTCCATTGTAATAAAAGTGCCCTTCTTTTTTCGGGTGTCATTTTTCTCCTCACCACATAGGAAAAATAATTACATTTAAAATTTTCCGATAACAGGAATTATTTTAGGTACCTAATATATTCTCCTATTGAAAATGAGGAAAATACAATCCATTTCAAATATCTGTGAAGAGTAATACCTCCCCCCCCCCCCCCCTAACTTTATCTCCCATAAAACTTCCAGCGTCCATCGGCCATAAAGAGATAAAAAGGATTTAAACTTTACAACAATAAGTTCGCAACTCCGCGAGACACAAGTTGAACATTCTTAGACCAGATGGAAACTAAGCACTATTTTTAATAATTTCGAAATGTATTCATGTATTTTTTCTTATATTTAGTACAGTAAGACTCCGTATTTTTTCAAAAATTCTTTGGAGAAATTGAAAAAGAATATTTGTAAAAAGAAACATGAGCTAAAAATCATGTGTCTAGCATAAATTATGAAACACTTTCCAATACATTCAGAATATTGAAACAAAACTTTACAGCTTATTACGGAGAAAGGTGGTGTCTAAATAAATAAATTAGAAAACACATAACGCATTTGAAAACCCAATTTCTGCAATTGCTGTCAGTTAGTTGGTAAAATATCTATTTTTTGTGCAGCCTTGTATATGCTCTATAACTTTGTATGTATGTATGCAAAAATTTAGTTCCGCAGGAAAATTCCCATTCAGCAATTTCTGTCAATAAACGGAATTGTACTTGCGATAGTGATTCCCAGTATATGACCTATTGAATTTATAAACACCACATAATATAAAAAATAATAATAATATCAACAGTCAAATTTAAAAACGTATACCGTAACTGATAACGAACTTATAGCAATTATTGGTCATAGGCCAAATTTTTTTGTGTGTCCCTGAAAATGAAATATAAATTCTATGCACATCATATTCTACAGTAATCGCCTTGTAGTGTACAACTCCTTAGTGAAATATAAAAATTCCAATATGTTTAAAATAGTGTAATATCATTAAACTACACCATACACGATTTTTCTAATTCACCGTAATGTGACGGCATTCTTTTGCGTGTCCCTGTAAACGAATCTTACATGCTACACATTTCATTTTCAATAATGAACATGCCAAATTAAACAAAAATAACATATATCAATTTTATGGCAATTGGACTAAATTTATGTGAATTAGAGCACGGACAGAAGGAAAGACAGACAAACCGAATTTATAAACGCTTTTCAACTATACTGGAAAGAGTTACAAAAAAAAATCAAATGACACTTTTTATCACTTTTTAAGATTTATCCTTTTTTTAAGTTTTAGGATTTGGATGAAACCAGTTTTAATTTTCCTTCTCAAGATATTTTTATTTTGTTCATTTAATTTTTAAACAAATAATATTAATAAACAAATAGTAGTAATTATTATCTCTGCGTATTTGTATGTATGGAAACTTTGAAAACTTTCTCCAGCATAAAAAATAAAAGCTCATAAAAATAAGAACGAAGAATAGATTGTGAGAATAGATTTCAAGAATAGATTGTGAAATACTTTCCAACACATTTATCTATCTATAAAACTGTACTGAAATTTTACCGGTAAATAAGGCGCAAGATATGTGGCAGGAAGATATGTGAGTAAACAGTATGGTAAACATATAACACATTTCGAAATCCAGTTTTATCAATTACATTCTATAATAATTAAAAAAAAATAGTCAATTACGCACCCAAACGGCCATGTATCTTGTTGGTTTGCGTATCCCTGTATAAAATTTTTTATGTTCCACAAACTTCTATTGGCATACAAATATAGTTCAGCGAGAAAATGCATCACACAATTAAAACTATTCTCTAAGCAACTTCCATAGTCAGTAATACTTATATATATTTTTTTTTTTCTAAGTTTCAAGTAAAGCAGGTGTATCTGTTCTTTCAACGCGCTACTTTGATAGCTTATGTATAAGAACAGCGAGTTTTATATATTTATGGAATCTTTGACCAAGGATAGTCTTTGGGGTGAGAATGAAGAGAGTGGGGGAACATAAAAAAACTTTACATACAGATATTTTAAAGGGGTTGAAATAAACATGTTGACTAACAAACGGAAATTTTATCATCTTGATCTTTACAATGTAGGAGAGGGCAGAGTTAAAGGGGTCGGGGGGTAACAAAGTATGAGTAAAAAATTCAGTATTTAGCGCAAGGAAACACAATTTAGGCAATACATTGCATAAATAAAAATGTTTTATAAAGATCTTTGAAAATAAAGTTTAATATATAAAATTAATGGTTATGGTGGTCCATTAAATACATATATATATATATGTATATTGCATATATATTGTCAGGGCCCGACTTATGTAGGTGCATGCGGGGAAGCTTCCCCGGGTCCCACTTTTTAGGGGACTCCCATGAGAGTAGTCATTATTTTTATTTAAATGGTGTCAAATGTTTAAAATTAAATAAAAGTGACCAAAATTCATACATTTTCGAACTTTTAAGAAGGAAGTGCGGCCCCCTTCCCCCCTCCGCTTTCAGTAACCTCTCCACCTACGCAAATATCATTAGAAAACTAATGATTAATATTTTATTATGACAATTTAGTATTCTATAGTTTTCAAAAGCAATTCTTTATCAACGTTTTTCTCTTAACGTGGCAAGTTAAAACCAATACTTATAACCAATTTGGGACGTTTTCTTTTAGACATCTTATAACGTACGTAGATAAGCAAAGTAAATGTTTGCAAAGAAATACTCGTATCAAACAATCTATCATTTTTTTTCTACTATTTTCCTACAAGTATTTTTTTCTTAAAGTTTTGATTATCTTTTTGTGACACTCTGTATACAGATGTAAGCAGTACCGGATTTAAAACTTATGCATATAATACAATAGTATGCAGTTTATTACTAGCTACTTCCACATTATTCACAAAAAAAATCTATAGATAGATAGATAGAGGGGGGGGGGGTCAGAATGATTCTTACCTTCCCCCCCCATAGCCTAAGTCGGACCCTGCCCTGTATATGGTGGTTAATTAATGCTCTTCCGCCTGCCCTACCGCTAACTTTTGTAAATATTATTTAGATGAAAAAAAATTGCTCGTTTAACAATAAAAACTTTGACACATTAACGAATTAATATATAAGTGTAAAAGCTTGACAAATGCAGGTATGACTATGTAAATTATTTGAGACCAAATGTTTTTTTTTCTTTCACTTTTTCTTTTTTTCACTTTTCGACAAATAAATTACATGAGAAATACAAGCGTTTTCCCATTGTAACATTTATCGGGCTTCCGTGTGCAGAATTTTTTTTTCAAAACGCCAACTTTAACAGCATTTTCTAAAAGACTTCCTTCCTATGTTTATCGAAAATTGAAAAAAATTGTTCGACTTTATAGTTTCTGAATAAGAGTACCTGCCAATTCCATGTGTTTATGAACAAAACTGAATTCAGGAATGTGTCAGAAAAAAAATCAATTTGGAAGATTATGCAGTTTTTGTACGGGGCATTCGCCCAGAGCCCCCCAAATTTAGTGTCATAGACCTTGAAGCAATTGCAATAAGTTGGATTTATATGATGTAACAATTATCAGTCAGCATGAGCAGGAAAGAAATCAACATTAATTGTAAAATATATTTGTGATCTCTAAGTAATCTATAATTAAAAATGGATATTTAAATACGTTAAAATAAATGTGCATTATACAGTATTAGTGTAGTTTAATGCATTAAAATAAATGTTTTCTTAGTTTAATTCTCATGGTAACGAAATGAAAAGTTCAATCATCAAAATCTAGTTTAACTTTTTTTTTTCCAGTTTCAATACATTCATTTCATTATGATTGTTTTAATCATACTTATCATATAGTATTAGCATTAATTCTGATCATATAGTATTAGTCTATATGAGATATATTTATAAAAAAATAGATTGCCATGATTTAATTTGTCATTTAACAAACATGATTGTACAAAGTAAAGTCATAATAATAATAATAACAATAAATTTAAAAAGATAATGCTTTCATTTGCATTATTGTAAGAATCTTTTAGATAATGATTCTTCCCTGTTTTTAAAGACATATACTTACACTTAATCATATCTACTGCTTTAATTGCATCCATTCTATTGATATTTTTGAATAATTCTATACTTGTACTGTTCATTGGTATCTTTTTAAACAATATATAGTTACACTTGAATATTTTAGGCTAATTGTGAGCTTGGTGTGCCATCGCGGAAAAAGTCTAGTAACTGCTTTTCCATCTGACCTTTGTAAATATTACTTGCATTGCCATGGAAACGATATATGATATGGAGGCCTGTTCACTATTGGAAATAGTGAGTGTGGCCTTTATTGTTGGTTTACATGGATGTATAAAATAATTCGAATAAACTCGAATTACGGTCTAGATCGATATCTGCTTGTAGTACTTTTTTTTTTATAGTAGTATATTATTCCAACCGTAATAATTGATACACATTGCTAATGTGCACTGCAGTCTGTTTCCCATAAAAATTAATAGTAATAATAATGCGCGTAGTGTTTACTGATCATTAACAGAGGAATTCCAAGACAACCGAAGAACAGTGCACTAAAAAAGGACGGTTGAAAAAGGGCACTTTTGTGAATATTTAAAATATTTTTTAGTAAAGGGTGGATTGCTGAAATTAAAATAATTTTAATATCTATAAAGAAAACTGTCTTATTTTGAAATTTGGTTTTCACACTCGAGTTCAAAATTTAATAAAACATTACTTTCATTATATCTTTCTTAATTTTTCAAATGGTGAAGAAAAAAAAAGTTTTTACTTTCCAGTTCTTTTTTTTTTTTTTTTTTTTTTTTTTTTTTGCGTGTGCGTAAAAAATTAGAGGAAAATCAAATGATTAAGAGGAAGAACGATAATAGTCCAATTGTGGGAAATTTTGTATGACAGTTTTATTTAATGGCTTGAACGACGTAATATCGTTTGCTTATCTTAGATAGAGGAATAAGATGAAATAGTCCTTTGACAATGTAGTTAAAGATAGGTCGATACACAGCTGAAGATCGTATATTCCCAAATGTACATTGAAATATAGCTCTGAATAAACGGTCTATGACTATCATAAATTTTCCCTTCGACCTACAGATCCCATTTTTGTAATATGTCTGTTAAATTGTATTAAGACAAGCTTAATAAAACTAGTTTCTAAATTATTTAGATTTTACAATTTTCCTTGTGTATTAAATTTTTCCATTTCTTTAAAAACTGTTATTGTATGCAGATTTTTCAACAGAAAAAAATATTTTAGAAATTCTTTGAAAAATCGGTTCAAGCCGAACCGGACCCGCAAGAGACAAAACCTAACCCGAAACAATGGATATCAACCCGATTTGCAGCAAAATTGTAGAAGTTAATCCAACCCCCGACAAAAAAAGAAAGGTTTCCCGACCCGATGCAGGACTCTACGCCATACTCAATAAATTTAGATCCTAAGTATTATTTAAATTATTTTCGAGAAAATATTTTCATTTCTGCTGTGCATTCCTTAAATTTTGTTTTCTTTGTTGAAACTTCAAAATTTTGACTCCCACTTATTGTTACCCCCCTCCATACACACACACACACACACGTACACCCCGCTCTTAACTCTGCTCCCCTCTTACATTATAAAAATCAAGATAATGAAAAACCTTCACTTTTGAAAAAAATACTTTTGTTTATGTTTTGACCCCTTTAAATGTATGTAAAAATTTGTTTCTTTTAATTCCATGTCCCCCCCCCCCTTTCTCTTCACCAAAAGGCTGTCTTTGGTCAAAGTTCCCATAAATATATAAAAGTTAATAGCCTTATACATAAGCTATCCATGTACTAAATTGAGAGAATCTATAGATTGTATTTTCTGTTTACCACCCCGCCCTTTCTAGGGGCTTACTAATGAACAGCCGGCGTCTCCAGCAGAATATATTTTTTCAATACACAGCACCTATTTGTTAGTGTCCTTTAAGTGTAACGCTATGTATAATATACTTTTTTGATATCAATCATAGATATGCGGACTTAGCACGGGCTTTAGTTGAAGCTTAGAATTAGTTTTCTATAACTGAAAATATATGTAACTTTAATAACTAATAGATCTGAATTTTAGGTTCATCTAAGTATATATAATAATTATTATTTTTACCACTGATTTTTTTTGCTAAGACCTTTTCACCGTTGACCTTTTTACCTAAATTCATTTGAAATAGAGTATCTACATTAAAATATACTGCAAACGATTTTCCCGCGTAGATCATTATGTAACGGAATTCTTTTGTGCGACTCTGGAAATGAATAATAAATTCTTTGCATTTCATATTCTACAGAAAGCATGTTTTAGTGCTGCACTTGAAACGATTTTTTCCCATTGGTCGTAATTTAACGGCATACTTTTGAATGCCTCTGTAAGGGAACTGTACATGCTACATATTTCATTTTCAATGGTGATCGTGCGATAGTAAATGCCAATAACACACAAAATTTCAGGGAAATCGAATTATATTTGCGCAAGATAGAGCACTGACAGACAAACTCAAGTCATAAACCCTTTTCAACTATGTTGGAAAATGTAAAATAAATAAATTCCTCATAATTTAGAATTACAAATTGTCATTAGTGTGTGACTTAATCGGAGAAAAATTTTCTTTATTTTACGATATCGGAGGTAACATGCGCATATCAAATATCACGAATTTGATTTTTTTTTAAGTAGACCATTGAAAGTGATTATTTAAAAGTATTTAGGTAGAATAACTAAATTACTAAATTCTTCTATAAGCACGCTTGCGGAATGGGGCAGAATTTGATAACATACAGAAAATGTGCAACAAAGTTTTTATTATTAAAAATAACCATAAGTTTAATAATAATTCTTAGGCTACAATAAAGATAACTCTTCGGCTATCAGTTTTTATTTTCCGTTGGGGAGGGGGGGGGGGTTATTCTAAGATTTCTGCTGTGATGTCAGAAAAGATTTTTTTTTTTAATGATGCCCTACTTTATTTTTATATCAACAATCTTTTATGTTACATTGTGCAATATTCATGATTTAATAATTATTGATTAATACTAATTTTAAAAGAACTAGTTTAAAACATAAACATTTCATAATCCTTTTATTAAATAAGCGACAATGAAAAAAATATGTAGCAAGCTACCACTATTTGGAATTTTACTGTTCCTCTGAACTGTTTTCTTTAGAAATCATCTTTACAAGGGAAGGGGTGGGGCTGTCAATCATAGTTTTCTCAAAGCTCAAAGCGTCACTTACAGGTAGTATTTCGATGTCATTCATGGGTTGCAAGAGTTTGGATTAGATAACAATGGGAGATATTTACTCTCTTTCAAACCTTACTTCAAAGAAAACTCATAGAAACTTTTAAAGTATCATTGGAATTAATTACACTGGAATATTTGGTCAACTCTGTTGTATTTAGTAGAATGATTAGGTAAAAAATAATGATAATTGTAGATATCGTTCAGGGAAGTGTAGTCTCATAAGCATTTTTCTGGCTACACCTCTGGTTCTTCTCTGTGAAACACAACTGTGAGAATAAATAAGATTTAGGGCTTTTTAATATGGCAGTTTTAATGTAAGAGTCGCTATATTGGGACTCGTTATATAAAGAAAGCACAAATAATACACAATGTTTTTAATTTTACAAGCGGACACAGCCAGTGATATAAACATAAGAATGGTTTTTGGATTCTCCCCCCCCCCTCAACTTTCAAAAGAAATCAAGTATCCAGTTATTCAAAAATATAAGTAGGTCGAATATAATGAAAACCACACATATAAATATGTGTAAAAATACACCTTTATTTATTCTTTAAGGCAAGTAAAAACAAGGAAGAGTAACTTTTGTTAAGATTATCTGTCTTTAATGCATATGAATGCATTACCTATCTTAAAATGATTATTATTGTTTACTTTGCTTAATCATATTGGTGAGATGATAGGTTATATCTCCCAACCTGAGAAGTACTGTGTAAACATCATTTTATTGATTGAAATAATTCTTTCATGGCAAATCTCTTTGTATGTAAACTGCCATATAAACAAAAGAAAAATCGAGATAAGAACAGGGAAAAAAAAAATATGATACGTTTGTAGAGATTTTGAAATACAGCCTTCACGGTAGAATTATCATTAACTTTGTCTCATATGATTAAGGAAAAGTTTCAAATTGAAAAATAAAATTACTTTACTTTTGCTCTAAAATATTAAAAAAGCATTGCAGATTACTGCGAGCAATTGCACTTAATAAAGCCGTCTATGATGTTTAATTGCATGGAGTTTTTGATCTACTTCCAACAATTAATGGGCTACTTCACTCACGCGAAAGCACCCGCTCGCTAATGTTTATTTGGTGAAAGAATTTTTTTAAGATACCTCGTTTTTATTTCCATTTTTTTAAACGAATCTTTTGCATTGGCTACCTAAGATCGATCTATAGAAAGACCGTTTTTTTTTTTTCGATTTTGTTTAGTTTTTTTAAAAATTTATTTAGGATACATTTACTTTCGGAACCGGTTTCGAAAGTAAAAGTATCCCCATTAAAAAACCTTGCAAATAAAATAGAAGGAGTAAAAAAGTCCTTTGTACAGATCGACCTCAGCTACTCAAATCAAAGAAAATCGTTTAAAAATACTGAAATGCAAGCACGCTATCTTTAAAAAAATTTTCCTTAGGAATAATATTGAATCTAGGAAAAAAGGTGACCGGAAAAAACGTGACAGAAAAAACAAGAGCGGAAAAAACGGGATAAGGAAAAAACGAGACCGGAAAAAACGTGACAAGGGAAAAAAAGGTGACCAGAAAAAACGTGACAAGGAAGTGTTAAATATTGAACTTGTCGATAAATAAATGCTAAAAACTAAAGTAAAGTTTTTCCACTGTCAGTTTCTTACAGCGTAGGGGGGGGGGGGGGGGGCAGAGTTAATAGGTGAGTTTGACAACTCTAAGATTTGGTGCAAGAAAATACAATTTTAACATTTCATTAAGAGAAGTTTATTATGACTTCTACAAAAGACAAGTTAGTGCTATCCACGGATGGGGGGGGGGGGGTATTAAGGAAATACAATTTATTGATTCTTTCAATTCGCTATTGATAGTTTATATATGAGTAAAGATGTTTTATAAGGCGGAGGGGGAGGGAAAAAATTACATACACAGCCTGTAAAGGGAACAAAATAAAGACGAAGAGAGGAGGCATTTTCTTTAGAGGAATTTTTTCATTATCCTGCTTTTTGCTCGCAGGCTATCAAAGCCCAAGGATTAATGTGCACGCAGGTTCTGTATGTATGTATGTATGCACTTACGTCTGTATGTACGTAACGCGATAACTCTTGACAGAAACATCCGATTTGCTTTAATTTTTTTTCAAGGTTCATTGTTTTAAATTCAATATTTAACACTTCCTTGTCACGTTTTTTCCGGTCACCATTTTTCCTTGTCACGTTTTTTCCTGTCCCGTTTTTTCCGGTCACCTTTTTTCCGTTAACCAATCTACCTATAATGAAATTTAAAACCTATCTACATCGATGCTTTTTCTGGCTCATTCAGCGTCATTATAGACAGGTTTCACGGTGCTAGTTTTAAATTATGCTAGAATTTGAATAAAATTTGCGCAACAATAATAAATAAAAATATTATTTTTGAAGTGTAATGTTAAATTGGATATTTGAGATTTTTATTATTATTACACAACAAAAGTGCTGTAAGTAAAGAAAAAAAAACAGTTTAGTTATTTAGTATTATAGTTAAATGAAAAAAAATGACATACATTTGGAAGTAAAAAGGAAAGAAAAGAACGTGTATATTCATTAAAAGAGCAAAATAAATAAATATTACATAATAAATAATGAACATGCAAAATAAATAAATATTATATGGCAGATGATATAAAATAATAATTATTATAGTAATGAATTAGAATCTTATGGACAGAAATAATAAAGTAAAATAAGTAAACGATGATATTCTATAAAATTGCCTAGTATATGGTTCGAAATACAATGCCATTCTTAAGCATTAACAGAAAACGTAATCCCCTAAGGCATTCGACTTAAAATACGGTAATCCAGTTGACAAATAGTCTGCCTAACGCCTATTGTGTGCGTGGAAAGAGGGGGTGATTGATAAACGCCTTCTTTAACTCCCAATCTCGAGAAGTGGGGGGAAGCACAAACGCGCAAACGCATTCATAACCATCTACAAGTAGAATATTTTGACCGCCTATACGCGCTTGTGACCATCTACGAGTACAAAAGTCTGACCGCCTATATGCGTTCACGACCACTTACAAGTACCAAAGTGCGACCGCGTAAACGCGTGCGTGACCACGAAAGGGTTAATGTGATATCTGAGTGTGATAATCATTCAATAGTAAATTGCTCAAATGCATCATTTAAAATGTCAAAAGTGGCTCATAATTCGTAGAATCGAGGAATGTTAAACACAAATGGAGATCGCCCAAGTTTTGAATATCCCTCAAAGTGTCATATCAAGAGCTTCGAGACGCTTTTCAAGGATGAATCCATCTATAGACCGATAGTGAAGGAAAATCAATGGAAACAACTGCACCCGAAGATCGTTTTCTGTCATTGTGGCTCGAAGAAACCTCGAAGCGACTGCAAGAGATTTGGTTCGAGAAACCCAGGTTGCCGCAGGAAATCGAATTAGCCGTTCTACTGCTGCACGAAGGGTTAGCAATGGTGCACTGTATGCGAGGAAACCAATAGTTTGTAGTTTGTGTCCCACTCACTCTCAAAGGGGCCCATTTAAATTGTTGCACTCGTCAAGTTCAATGGAGCCAAGAAGATGGGCTCAAGTATTGTTTACTGACGAGTCCCTATATAGTCTGAACACTGACTCCAGATGTGTTTTGATCTGAAGAAAGATAGGAACACTCAACATGCCTTTTGTTGTCCGTGAAATATCCCGTTCGAGCCCAGACTTCTTGGCTCCATTGAATATGACGACTGCAACAGCTTAAATGGGCCCCTTTGGAAACTGGAGTGAGTGGGACACAAACTATTGTTTTTCTCGCATACTCTCTATCCTCGTTGTGCCTTGCTGAAGAATTAGAAGCTTTTGTGTAGTTCTAGAACGGCTAATTTGAGTTCCTGTGGCAGCCTGAAGGTCTAAAACCAAATCCCTTGTACTCGATTAGCGGTTTCTCTGAGCCTACAGTGACAGAAAACGGTCTTCGGATGCATTTGCTACTCTTCTATTCCCTTGACCAGGCTGTCTATCAACGGATCTAGTGTTTAAAAAAGCAGCCCGGAGCTCTTGATATGACACTTTGAGGGATATTCAAATATTTTGCGACCTCCATTTGTATTTGACCTTCCTCAATTCTACCAATTATTCGCCACTTTTGACCTTAACTTAAATAATTCTTTTGCGCAATGTCTAATTAATACTTATCACTTCCACGCGCTGCATTCAATCTAAACAACTCTACAGAACAGAATTACAACAAACGCTCATTACGCACCACATTGTCAATCATCTAATTTACATATTTCTGAAGCTAACATGTGCAAGGAAGTGCAATTTTGTGTTCAATAGTTTTTAATTGACATGAATAATTGCAGCAATGGCAATTGGTTACAACATTAACTTAGTGATCATAATTTTTCTCATTATCCTTTAATTTTGATGACCAGTGTATATAATATATGCAGTATATTATGACCAAACAGTCTATGTGGGACAGGTACAATAGTTGTTCCACAAAGATGGCTATAACAAAAATCTGTTGGATGCTTAAATGAAATTTTTAAACTGGCTTGAACATTATCGTTATTGATAGCCAATAAAAGATCACGTTGAAATAGTTTCAAAGTCCTTTTTTTTATCTATTAGGACTAAGACTGTAGATCCTTTCCATGTTAAAACTATTGAAAATAAGAAAGAATTGTAAAATAATGTTAAAAAAATTTACAGTGATACCGTTACTGCCAAAGAAAAGTAAAATTTTTAAGTCTGTCGAAATTAGAGCTGTGTAAATATTTTATTGTAGTGTGAGGCTACTAACATATTTTTTTTAACGACATTAGCGTCGGTTTTATGTTCTTACTTAATGTTGATTTTTATTCAACCATCAGAACTGTTTAAAAAGTCTGAAAGTCTTTATTTATTTACATAAATTTATATAAAACAAATATAGCTACGGTAGCTAAGGATGAAAAAGTTCAATATAACTTACTTTTATTCCCGTAAATATAAATGTATTTCAGGTATACAGTTACAATTGCATTTTCATGCCTTTTTTCTGTATTTAGAATGGTCTAAAATTTGTATCATTTCTTCTCATAACATTTTATTATGGTATCTCTTAATAACCGCAGTTGGTGTTCAAATCTGGACCTTAAGCAGCCCCACAAAGAACTGTCTAGAAATTACCCCCTTGGGTGTCTGGAAATTATCCACAAACCATGGGGTTCAGACAGGATTTTATTGATTTTATTTTGTATTACTAATGCTAATTATCTGGAAATGCTTCAAAATAATCACCAGGCATGGGATGATTGTACCAAAAAAATTTTAAAAGAAATAGTCATTAATTCCTGAGAAATTGCAAAAAATTTGTTTTTGTCTAAAAATTACCCCAGGCTACGCTACACTTTTTAGTAATATTATATACTAGCTAACTTGCCCGGCGTTGCCCGGGTATGTCAAAAAACATCTCGAATTGCGAAGAAACTCTGAAAATCACAATAAGATATCGCGAAAAAATTTTTAATTGCTGCACAAATTTCGAAAAGAGAAAAATATATATACATATATTGTGTTCGAAGATTGAATGTTGATTCCTTTCAGTAATGTAGAAAAATGGCAGTCAATCGCCAAAATTAAACTAAAAATCACAGACAAAATTCCCGAAAAATTCGAAAATTACTGTACGAAATTTGAATAAAATTTATTGAAATGAGGGCAGAAATTACTTTAGTATAATTGGCCAAAAAGGAATGCAGCAGATTAAAAAATTGCAGCAGATCGCGAAGAAACGTAGAAATCGAATTAAAAATCACAAAAACGTCAAAAGTCACAAAAGTCAATATGTACTGTAATTGGATAATAGTTTCAAATATAATTCCTTTGACCTGTGAACTCTCTTAAAATTTATGTTTGGGAAAGCATGCTAAGCATTGTATCATGTTACTTTTATTCATAATTTAATTTACTTACATTCTCTTAAATATAATTAATATAACCATATATATACTGCGGCAAAGGTTCTCTAGATATTTAAAAAAATCCAAAAAATGTCCCGAAATTTTGTTGTTTTTTGCCCACAGAAAATTTAGTCATAAGAAATTTTGTTAGAAAACTTGGTTTTTCCATGTTGGCATCGTTATAAACAATTCAGAAAAAAAATTCTTCTAACCGACCTTTTTCAAGGTAACACCGTTTTTTGGTACATTTCCCCTGGACTATTAAGTTAATATTAGTTTTTCTTGCAATAAAATATCTCAATTTGTTCATTTTCTGTAAGCAAGTAATCTTTATTGGTTTACAATGGAAGTCTATGGGAATTTGGGGAAATATTCGAGATATCGCCAAGTTGGCGTCACTTTTGGCGACTAATTTTGGTCGCCCAAATTGGCGATATATGGTCATGTTGGCGACAAATTTGGCGGCATTTGGCGACAGAACTGTGTCCCCCCTACGGTAACCATTTTATAGATATGATGATGCACTAAATGCTGTTCAATAATCACATAAAAAATTCGCTAAAAATTCAAAAATCGCTGTACGAATTCCGAATAAACTTTTTTGAAAAGAGAACAAAATTTACTATATTGGAACCTTAGGAAGGAAACCTTATTCATTTCAGTAATGTGGAAAAACCGCCTCGAAACTTAAAAAAGCTCTAAAAATCGCATAAAAAGTTAAATTTAAAAAAATCTAATAAAAAATTGAATATCGGGCTTCGCGTTGCAAAACTATATATATAGCCGGACCTTTTCTCCAAATTTTGTAGCATTACGTACAACTGTTTCTTCAGAACATCGTCGACACACTCACACACTCACACACAAAATTCTTCCCTTATTATTATAGATTTCATTTACCTGGATTTCCTTAAATATAATTAATATAACCCCTTTTGTCCAAGGGAAATGTATTTTACTTTGCAAAAGCTCGGGTAGAAGATTTTATTTTTCTGAATTGTTTATATTGATACCAACACGGAAAAACAAAGTTTTCTAACACAATTTCTTAATGCTAAATTTTCTGTGGTCAAAAAACTATAAACTTTTGCGACTTTTTTTTAATTTTTTCTAAATATCTCGAGGCCCATTGCCGTAGCATATTATTTTTCAACACAATATTAAAGAACACAAAATTCTCTACAACTTTGATATTTACAACTTTTTTATACACTCAATAGCAATTATACCATTTCTCTAGTATGCCAGTGAAGCAGTATGCCATTTCAAAAATAGGACAATTTTTTCAATTTTCTTAAAAACCGTGAAAAATGTAGTTCTGCCCCGATTATTCAAATGTCCCCCGCAGATTTAATCGTATATGTCGACTTTTAAAAATTGGTAGCAGTGAATTTCTATTATTTGCACCCTGACGTCTTTATTTTCATCTCAATAGATATTTTATATTCAATAAATTTATATAATTTTAAAAGTAGGGAAGAGTGTAGATGAACGAGATAATTTTCATATTTAGACGGTAACTTTAAGTGTATACAATGTTAATTTCAAAGCATTGTTTAAAAGAATACTTTAATATATAATAACTTATTGGCACAATGGTTTCAATTAAGAAATAATTCTTGATTAATTTTAATAATACTAATAATTTTATAATTTTAATAACTTTTATAATGCATATATATTTTTCCAGGTATCAGTTGGATAGGTATGAAAATTTGCGAAATACATATTTTATTCCACACTACAGTGGTATATTTTATTTACCAATTTTTGATAACATATGTTTTAATGTCATATGTTTTACATAGGTTCAACATATGTTTTAACATCTCTTTAAATATAGCAAACATTGGATTGTATTTCCATATAAAAGGGGGGACGCAAAAAATAAATATATTTTATGTAAGAAATAATTTTATCTAATAAAACAGCTACAATAAAAATGACAACAGATTATTTCACTAACTAATGTTATGCATTTATCGCTATTAAAATTTAAAAATTCTGTCAATAAAATATTTGAGATCACTAGCTTAATAAAAATATTTAAAAGATTAGTTTTAAAAAATATTGTCAATTTTTCCCACTTATAACAATAAGTATAACAAGATATTATATCATTTTAGCATGCAAAAATATATAAAACTTTAAGATTATCTATTAATTGCTTTAAAGCTCAAACAGATAACTTACTTTGGTAGCTGAAAAATAAGCTTTGTGGAATATTCTAATCTTCTGTATTATGTACAGTTTTGAAACTATATCTGTAATGATCTCAGCGATACCATTTATCAAATGAAATACCAATTTATTTATGATTGTAGGCCATATGATAATTTTTGTTTTCGCATTGATCCCCTGAATCATTTCAACTCCACTTTCCGCACATGATAAAGTACGGTACGCAGTATGACTGCATAAGCTAAATGAAAAAATGCATTTTAATAAAAATAATTTCGACAGGTTATTTAACAATATTTTTTTCTCTTTGATGGCACTGTTGTAGGATTATTAGCATCCCGTTTCAAAAGAATATCCTTATCCTCAATAAAACAGAAATCTGGATCATCTAGAGGTATAAAGCTTAATACTTTCCATCCATCAGCATTTTCCTGTACTTTATTCCAGTTTACTCACATGACTCGTAAACATTTGCACGCTAATGTTAAACCTATGGGAGAATTCTTTTCCGAATTCTTGATTGAATTTCAATGTTTAATTTTTTCCGACCTGAGGTCGATATCTAACGTTATGCGTTTTTAATTTTTCAAATTTGGTTGCACTTTTTTTAATGAAGATACTCTAAATTTCAGAACGGGTTCCAAATATTTTTTCCAAAAATAAGTGTCCGCACATTAAAAAAAAAAATAATAATAATGCAACCAAACCCGAAAAAGTAAAAAACACAACATTAGATATTGATCTCAGGTATCCCACGAGAAAAAAAAAAATATTTAAAAGTAATAAAATGCAAGCGAGATATTTGTCAAGAACGCTCCATAGGTTTAATATTATTTTGCAAATGTCTTCGTGTGACTAATTTAGTCTCATAATTCATATAGCTGTGACTTTAAACGCCTAAATACTAAAACTACCGTAAAATCTTTGAAAATGAAACCTGTATATACGGAATCCAGTCTATAAAGAAAAAAATTATATATTTTCAAGTGAAAGAATATGAACAATTATACCTGCTAAGATGGAAACCTGTTTAAAGCGGAATATATTTCAGTTCCTTTTGGTTCGGTTTTCAAGGTTTGGATGAATCAATATCTCACAAAGCTGATTACGTAGTTCAGCATTACGTATTTAATAATTACACACTTAAAATTTTCAAAATCCAGCAATTAGAGATTTATTAAAATTTTCGTGGTATAAATGTTTCTTTTTTAAGGGTGGGGGACACCAAAATCCATGTTTGCCACGGGTGCAAAAAAGGCTAGTTTTGGAACGCATAATTTAATGCTACCAATATATAGAAGTTGTCATACAAGATCAAATCCGCCGGAAACATTTGAATAATCGGGACAAAACTACGTTTTTCACGGTTTTTAAGAAAATTGAAAAAAAATGTCCTATTTTTGAAATGGCGTGCTGTGCTTGCTATTGAGCGTATAAAAAATATTGTAAGTATGAAAGTTGTAGAAAATTATATCTTCTTTAATATTGTAATTGACAAATAATGTGCTACGGCAAAGGGTCTCCAGATATTTCAAAAAAGCCAAAAAAGGTCCCGAAATTTTGTTGTTTTTTGCCCACAGAAAATTTAGCCTTAAGAAATTTTGTTAGAAAAGTTGGTTTTTCCATGTTGGCATCGTCATAAACAATTCAGAAAAAAAATCTTCTAACCCATCTTTTGCAAGGTAACACCGTTTTTTTGGTACATTTCCCCTGGACTATTAAGTTAATATTAGTCTTTGTTGCATTAAAATATTTCAATTTGTTGATATTCTGTAAGCAAGTAATCCCTATTGGTTTACAATGGAAGTCTATGGTTATTCGGCGAAATATTAGAGATATCGCCAAGTTAGCGTCACTTTTGGCGACTAACATTGGTCGCCAAATTTGGCGATATATTGCCAAGTTCGCGATAAACTTGGCGGTATTTGGCGACAGAACTGAACACCTCCCTACGGTAATACCCCTTATAGTATGAAGATGGATCGACTGCTGTTCAGTAATCGCATAAAAAATGTGCTAAAAATTCAAAACTCGCTATACGAATTCTGAATAAACTTTTTTGAAAAGAGAATAAAATGTACTATGTTGGGTTAAAAGAAAGAAACCGTATTATTTTCACTAATGTGGAAAAATCGCCTCAAAACTTAAAAAAGCGCTAAAAATCGCATAAAAAATTTAATTAAAAAAAATCTAATAAAAAAAATCTAATGAAAAAAATCGAATAAAAAAATCGAATATCGGGCTTCGAGTTGAAAAACTTCATATATAGACGGAACTTTTCACCAAATTTTGTAGTTCTACGTGCAGCTGTCTCTTCAGAACATCGTCGAACCACTCATACGAGAACTCCTTTCCCTATTATTATAGATTTAATTTATAGATTCCCTTAAATATAATTAATATAACCCCTTAGTTAGTATTAGTTTTTGTTGTATTAAAATATCTCAATTTGTTTATTTTCTGTAAGCAAGTAATCCCTATTGGTTTACAATGGAAGTCTATGGGAATTCGGCGAAATATTAGAGATATCGCCAAGTTAGCGTCACTTTTGGCGGCTAACTTTGGTCGCCATATTTGGCGATATATTGCCAAGTTGACGACAAACTTGGCGGTATTAGGCGACAGAACTGTGCCTTCCCCCCTACGGTAATACCCCTTATAGGTATGAAGACGCATTAACTGCTGTTCAGTAATCTCATAAAAAATGCGCTAAAAATTCAAAAATCGCTGTAGGAATTCTAAATAAACTTTTTTGAAAATCTCTCTATTCTAAAAAAAAGTAACTACCGCTGTCACCGCCACCGCCGCCGCCGCCGCCGGCTTTGAATTTTTTGTAACCGGAGGTCTTTCTTTGTTAATATTAAGAAAAATAATGCATACAAAAATATGAAAATCGGTAGTATTATACAGAAATGTTTGATAAACACGCTGATGCAGACAGTTTTCAAATCGAAGAATTATTTTAAGAGATATTTAATGCTAAAGTTGGACAAAATCGTTCCACTAAAAAAGTTTTATAGGATCAAAAACTATTCATGGGAATTTAATCATTTTTAGATCGTTTTATTCGTTATAATTTCCCGGTGTGCAGAATTAATTTATTTTTTTTTATTTTGACTCATTTTTCGAGGTTTTATTTCTATTTTAAATTCAAATTTTCAGCATTTCGAGAGATATTTTTTATTTATTTTAGAAAATTGTACTAATTTAACCTGTTGCCAACTGCATAAACAACGGAAACAATAATGTTTGCTTCAAATTAAAAATTTATTTACACGTGACTATTATAAATAGAAAAGATACTTTCAAATTAAAATTAAATAATTGCGTATAAAAAGCAGTAACTTATTGAAAATTACGTCATAAGAAGTATACACGTGAATTTTAGAAGAGAAAGGATATTGGAAAATAATAAATTCATTAACATGCGTTAGAAGTCTTAAATAGGAGAAATTACGTCAGATTAAAAACGATTAATTAAAAATGTCTCATTTAAAAGAACTTTCTTTTCGCTTTGTTAAAAAATACCAGGAGACAAAGACTCTGTTTACTTAATTCCTTTTATATTAGCTTATTTTGAAATGTTGTTACACGTGTCTACGTCATCATCATCAAGTTATTTTTATTTCGACGTTTTATTTGTATTTTTATTAATGTTGTACTAATTTATTTGTTCTTTCGTTATTTAAAATAAAAATTATGTCAATTTGTATAATTTGGCGAGTGGTTTGGCGATTTATATAATTTGGCGAAATTGGTCGACTGGATAATCAAGTAGTACCGCAGCGGATTTGGCGTTAAAATTCCCCAATCAAAGAGAAATGAATAGAAATCCGTTTATAGGGAGATCGCCACTGTTTTTTAAATTATAATTTAATCTTTCGAAATCTTTTTAAAGCCGATCAAATTAGCGTGAATTTAGAGTCTGCGGTGTCTAGACGGGGGTTGACGAGCGTAGCTCGTAGGGGGCCGAGCCCCCTAGTAGAACAAAATTTACTATATTGGGTTAAAAGAAAGAAACCGTATTACTTTCACAAATGTGGAAAAATCATCTGGAAACTGAAAAAAGTGCCAAAAGTCGCATAAAAAATATCTCTATTCTAAAAAAAAAGTAAGTACCGCTGTCACCGCCGCCGCCGGTTTTGAATATTTTGTGATCGAAGTCTTTCTTTGTTAATATTAAGAAAAATAATGCATACAAAAATATGAAAATTGGTGGTTTGATACAGAAATGTTTGATAAACACTCTGATGGAGACAGTTTTCTAATCGAAGAATTATTTTAAGAGATATTTAATGCTAAAGTTGGACAAAATCGTTCCACTAAAAAAGTTTTACAGCAGCAAAAACTATACATGGCAGTGTAATCAGTTTTAGATCATTTTATGCCTTAGAATTTGCCGGAGTGCAGATTGCATTAATTTTTTTAGTTTGACTCATTTTTTAAGGTTTTATTTCTATTTTAAATTCAAATTTTCAGCATTTCTAGAAATATTTTTACATTATTTTAGAAAATGGTATTAATTTATACCGTTGCCAAATGTATAAACAGCGCAAACAATAATGTTTGCTTCAAATTACAAATTTATTTACACGTGACTATTATAAACAGAAAAAATCATTTGGAATTAGAATTAAATAATTATGTACAAAAAGCAGGAACTTATTAAAAATTACATCATAAAAAGTATACACGTGAATTTTAAAAGAGAAAGGATATTGTAAAATAATAAATTCATTAACATGCGTTAGAAGTCTTAAATAGGAGAAATTACGTCATATTTACGTCACATTATAGTTATTACATAAAATGAACACAAAATAATATTGCGAAACAGTTTAAATTTAGAAATTGCGCTAGACATTTATTTGGTATTTTGAGTGGATCTTTTCAACTATTTTTGTTAGGAAAGCGCAAAAAATGTTTCATTTCTAACAAAGATATTTTCACGTGAATATTTAAAAGAGAAAGCATAGCTTGGTAAAAATTACGTCAGATTAAAAACGATTAATTTAAAATGTCTCATTTAAAAGAACTTTCTTTTCGCTTTGTTAAAAAATACCAGGAGACAAAGACTCTGTTTACTTAATTCCTTTTATATTAGCTTACTTTGAAATGTTGTTACACGTGTCTACGTCATCAAGTTATTTTTATTTCGACGTGTTATTTGTATTTTTATTAATGCTGTACTAATTTATTTGTTCTTTCGTTATTTAAAATAAAAATTATGTCAATTTGTATAATTTGGCGAAATTGGTCGACAGGATAATCAAGTAGTACCGCAGCGGATTTGGCCTTAAAATTCTCCAATCAAAGAGAAATGAACAGAAATTCGTGTATAGGCAGATCACCACTGTTTTTTAAATTATAATTCAATCTTTCGAAATATTTTTAAAGCCGATCAAATTAGCGTGCATTTAGAGTCATCGGTGTCTGGACGGGGGTTGGCGAGCGTAGCTCGTAGGGGGCAGAGCACCCTAGTTGTATATAATTAAATAATTGGAGCCCCGTAGTTTAATTAAAAAAATCGAATATCGGGCTTCGAGTATCAAAGCTTCATATATAGACTGACCTTTTCCCCAAATTTTGTAGTTCTACGGAACAGAACATCGTCGACACACTCACACACTCACAGAACAACTTCTTTCCTTATTATTATAGATTTAATTTATCGATTCCCTTAGATATCTATTACATATATAAAATCCAAACGGAAATTTCGTTCCGAACGCCTAGATTTCGAGTTCTACTGGATGGATTTTTACGGAACTTATACCGTTAGATAGGTATCGTTTCAGGGAAGGTTTTAAGCTATAACACATCATTCTACCTATATCAGTTACAGAATTATGACGGAGAGTTCTGTTATTTTGGACGATAAGGTTTACCATTTTATTTCTTGGCGAAATTTATCGTTGATAAAAAAATTGAAATAGCTATTACACCTCGAAACATAAAAGAAAAATCTGTTACTAATTTTAATTTTTAAAAAAAGAAGAAGGAATAAATAAAGAAGATAAAAATTCGTTTTAATGAGTGATAATATTAAAAAACGAAAATATTTAATTTAACATGAAAGGGAATGTTCGTAATGCTTAAAAAATTACACAGTTAAAATATTGCAATTGAAATAAGATTTGGCTCTTTATCTTTTGCGTCAGGTTAAGAAAAATGTATCTGAAAAATTGATAGGATGATATCAAGGAAGTTTCGATAAGTGCGTGTTTAGAAATATTTGAAAAAATTATATAATATTCTTCTCATGAGGAATATATAGAATATTCTTCTCTTGACATATAATATGTTTATATAAAAATCCGCAGAACCTCGATTTAGCGTTTGTAAAAAAATAATGAGAATTTAATTTTTTTTTTGGCGATTTAATGCTCGATGGCGGCACAATAAAATTTTGAATGATATTTTTTTTATGATAAATAATTTTTAAGTAAAACCTTTTTCTACTCTTCATACGAAGATTGTTAGATTAAGTTTAACGTAATAAATACATTTTTATTACTACAGTTTTGTCAAATACCTTTATATGTATATATATTAAAATTTTATTATCGTAATTATACGGTTTAAAACAAAATTTCAGTTTATTAAATTTTTTCCAAATTCAAAATTAATGTCCGATTCGGAACATTGGCAATTTGACTTCGATATTGTTAATGTCAGAAACAAGAAATGAAGGTTACTGTTGCCATGGAAACAAGTATTTAATAAAAAATGTTTAATGGTAGCATTTTTAATTAGCCAGCTACTTTAAAAACAAATTTAAAACGGTACTACTTGATTATCCTGTCGACAAAATAACTAACGACAAGCTATAAGTTAAATGCCAATAATAGCTGATCGTAAATTTTACATTCACTTGACAGTAAACACGGTATACGTGTTTGTTGCGTCATCAAGTGATTTTTAATTTCACTTCTATTTGTAATTTTACTAATGTTTACAAATTTATTTATTCTTCGTTGTTTAAAATAAAAATTTTGTCAACTTGTATAATTTGGCGAGCAGTTTGGCAATTTATATAATTTGGCGAAGCGTTTGGCAATTTATATAATTTGGCGAAGCGTTTGGCAATTTATATAATTTGGCGAAATTGGTTGAATGAATAATCAAATAGTACCCTTAAAACATTTCCAGTCGGTGAAGCCATGTAAAATTAAATAACTACTGCAACACGGAATTTGTATAAATTATAAACCCTTAAAGATTAAAAAATATATATAATACGCTAATCCTTCGTTTAAGTTTAAATTCATTGAGTTTTAGGCATTTAAACACTTATTTAACAAGCAATTTTCAAATGCATTTAAATATCTTGCATTAGGCATGGAAATGTGTTGACTAGCTAAATAGCGTGGAACGTTAGTCTTTTTTGCGCCAAATACTCGAATATATAGGGTAATTCCGGGATTTATGCCGCACATTTTTTTTGAATTTGTGTATAAAGTCCCATGGTAGACATAAAAAAAAAAAACAATCATGCTGTGCTATTTAATGTTAAATATACAACGCTTGTAGTGCGACAAAAAAATTCAAAACAAAATATTAATATTTTTTAACAATTTTTTTCTAAAGCATTACACTGCGGCGCGTCACCCGTACATTCAGGCTGAGACGCCGCACTTATGCGGTAATTATGCCGCTCTTATAATAAGAACAAAATGAAATTATAAATAAAAATATTAAAAAAAATATATTCATATCTGGACTATAATTAACGATGTAATAACAAAATGAAACTAAATGAGTACAATGAAACGTTAGTAGATTCAAATTAATAATTGTTGCCTAATTTCTCTATTAAAATTATCGATTTATTTATTTACATTAAATTTTAATTGTTATTGCAGCAACAACGTAAGATCAATGTATTAGAAAAAGAAAAGAAAAAAAGTAAAATTATGTTTACATAATTTATTTGTTAACCATTTCGGGACCGGTGTCTTTTACACACAATTTATTCGGTTGGTACCACTTTTTTAAAATAATTTACCTTTACTTAAATAATGATGAAAATGCTCTAATTAAACAGAGTAAATATAACTTTTCTTTTTTACTGGTGCGAGAAACAAATTTTGTAAGCTCTTTATGAAGGGGCTTATATGCACCTATGTTCCAGAATGGGTTAAGAGACCTGTTTTTTCGACTACAATCTACAGAAAAGGTGTCGAAAAAGTACAGTCTTTATGTAACTACATTTAATCACATGATGCAACGAAGCCAGTTACCCTTCCTCTTTTTTGGAGTAGTTTGCGAAGAACGTCTGCGTTACGCGTAATCCAATTTTTCATTATTATCATATTGACTTGCATAGTTCTTGACCTTCTTACTTTTTCCCCCCTTTTTCTCCATGGTTTTAGTAAACTTGATAACATGCCTAACATGGTCTGTCTGTGCAAAAAGAAAATAAAATGTTAATAACATTTGATCATCCCGTACAAAAGAAATTGCGGCATGTATACCGGAATAGCAGTGCGGCATGTATCCCATTTTGCATGGTGCAGGCATCGGCCTTCACAGTTACCTGCCATCGCTAAGGGGAATGGCGTAAACATACACACAGTACTCTATACAAACGCTACACTTAGTTTTGACTTCGAAATCATGCATGCATTTAGTAATTAGTGTATGAAAAGTATTTAAACATAACGTGTTTAAAAGTTTGGAGAGTAAAATCATGCACTTACGTCAAATTAAGGAATGTACTTCTACAAGTAAAGATCGAAATGGGATTCACGCTATACACTGGTTAAAATTATCTCATTGCGCACCTATACTGTGCGTTTGACGACCATCTATCGATAATTACAAGAAATACAAGGGGTGCGGCATCTATTCCGTATGCGGCGACTCTCCCGGAGTTACCCTATAGATTTGTTTCAGTTTTTACTGGGATTCGGCCGCCAAATTTGACTGATGTTATACTACACACATGAGTAGTTTTAAAAGCATTTTTCTTTTCAAAATAATTTGAGTATGCTCTTTAAGGAGACCTTCCTTGTGGTAACAATTTTGTTTTTGATTGGTTCTTTTGTATTTCTAACTCTTCCATCATGTGACTTACTGACGAAACTAGCATATGTAATTCTAAAAATGATGGTACTTATTATTTACATGTTATATGTTTATTTGTGATTTTTGAGTTCACTTTTGTCGCCAAACAATTTATTTTTAAGCCAAAAAGATATAAGCGTGAATTGGGTTGAAGCGATGTTTACAATAAATGTGATTTTGCAAGTGCACGAAAGCATTTTTTGAGTATTTTTTAAAATTCAAATGCACAATATATAAATAGCAATTAATATTTTAAAAATGGAGTCAAATATTTAAATTTTAGTATAAATGTATCCCACACACGCACATACATATTCTAAAATAATTTAATTTTAGACATTTAAAAAATTTCTCATCATACTTTACTGCGAAAGCATGTCGGTTTGTTTTCCCCAAATTTGTGACTTTTATAACCTTGAAGCCAGATTAGCTAATATTGTCCATTATTTTTTTTATAAAAAAATATATCGCCAATTTCCCTTATACAAACGTTCAATGCTTGCAATGTTAGGTAGTAAAGATTATTCTTAAGAAAATGTAAGCATTTATGCGTTAATTTCTATCACGAAAAAAGACATTTTGCAATAAAAATTGCTTTCTGAAATCACTTTTCGATATTCTATTCCATTCGTCATTTTTTTTTCATATCTTAACTTCTTTTAGAAATGTTATAAAAAGATATTGGATGAATCTTCCATAATCAGCCACCTTACAATTGACGAATTTACAGTATAGGGTTGGAAGATTCGTTTATATTTGAAAGGAACCGTGGAAGGTAAATCCGAAAATTCAGAAGATTATGCGAAATTTGTACTTTTAGTAATTAACGATTAGTAAATTTATGTTTTTTTAGTATGGAGCATACGGACAAAAAAAGATTTACTAATAGATATTTTTTATGTGCAGTTATTTTCTATAATTAAAAAAGACATTAATTTGAATGTACAAAAAATGTTTTCAAATGCCAAAGGTGGCCAAAGGAACAATATTTGTAGATTTAGCCTAGGTTTTTTTTTTTTTTTTAAGTACCTCAAATTCAATTAAAATTTCAATCATTATAAAATTTTGGCTGATGCACAGCCCGAGCAGCTGATCATAGTCACAAATTAACGTTTTTAGTTTTATTTAGGCAACAAACTGATGAATAATGACGTCTTGAAAATAAAAGCATGCTTATTTTTCTGTCTTATTACGCGCATTAGAGAAATGCGAAAAAAAATCTTCGGTTTGACAAAAAGATCACTACTAAAAATTTTGGATAACTAACTTTACTTATCATTTGCAAAGAGTTTTGATAGTGAAAGATCTAAAAATCAATCAACAGCAATTGGGTATTATTTAATGGAATGTAGTTTGGAGCGTAATTAACCCTGTTTTGGAGCTAGCTCTGGTACATTTTTAGCCATACCGTTACGAATATTTCTAACGTTTCCCATCAAACTTGGTTGTGGATCCGATTACGGATGATTGGGATGATTTTATTGAATGAAAATTAGAGGTTTAGTTTTCCGTTTGAATTAGTTATCAAGGTTATTTTCCTAGGTTAATAGTTGCATGATTAAAACTGGTATGTAAAAAGAAACTGCAGTTAAAATGACATTATTTTAATTTTATTCACACAATTCCGCTTTATATATCCACCTTTACATGATTCACATATTTTAAAATATAAAAGTTAAATACTACTGGAAATCGAAGATAAGAAACTATAGAGAAGACCTGCCAAAAGAAGACGTATATTACCAAATATAATGTAACGTAGAGAGAGATTGTATTTATGTTATCAGATCAGCACAAAGTACCAAGCTGGAAAGCCCGGAGTAAAAGAACTAACAAACGAAAGTGAATAACCCGAACATTCTTTAAATTAAATGGTCAATCTCTGCAGTCATTGTATTTCTCTCTTTTTTAGTAGTGTGGTGATATGATCGTAATGACCGCATTTCCCTCCCAAACTCTACATGATGACATGAGTTGCTTCTGAAATGCCCGTATTTCGTCTAACGCATCAGATAATATAATAGCGCAATTGCGTCCAATGCGTATTCAGAAAATGCGGAAGGATTTTCCAGGTGAAGGTCCATATTAATTTAAAATACAGGGTCGGATTTTCCATTTCGCTTGATTGAAGGTTTATTTGAAAAATGGTCCAGCGCAGCAGGCTCAGCCTGCTAGTAATTAATATAACCCCTTAAGTTAATATTAGTTTTTGTTGCATTAAAATATCTCAATTTGTTGATTTTCTGTAAGCAAGTAATCCCTATTGGTTTACAATTGAAGTGTGTGGGAATTTGGCGAAATATTAGAGATTATTAAGTATAGATTATTAGATATATTAAGTTGTCGTCACTTTTGGCGACTAACCTAGGTCACAAAATTTGGCGATATATCGCAAGGTTGGCGACAAAATTGGCGGTATTTGGCGACAGAAGTGTGCCTCCCCTACGGTAACACCCCTTTTAGTTATGCAGACTCATTAACTGCTGTACAATAATTGCATTAAAAATTGGCTAAAAATTCAAAAATCGCTGCACGAATTCCGAATAAACTTTTTTAAAAAGAGAACAAAATTTACGATATTGGGTTAAAAGAAAGAAATCATATTCTTCTCAATTATATGCAAAAATCGCCTCGGAACTTGAAAAAAGTGCTAAAAATCGCATAAAATATTAAATAAAATTAATCTAATCACAAAATCGAAAATCGGGCTTCGAGGTGCAAAACTTCAAATATAGACGTACCTTTTCCCCAAATTTTGTAACTCTATGTGCAGCGGTCCCTTCAGAACACCGTCGACACACTCACACACAAACTTCTTTCCTTATTATTATAGATAGATACAGAGGTGTGAATTTTTTTAGAATAAATGTGAAATTTACAATAAAATCTTGTTATATTAAAGAAAAAAATCATTATTTAAAAAAATATTGATACATTTAATATTTAGCGTGCATCCCTTGTTTTCGATTAAACATTCCATATGTATGAGTTTTTCGTATGTATTTCTTTGTATTATGTATTTCTTTCATATGTATGTATTTCTTTGTCATGGTACCACATTTGGAAGAGTGTTTCCGTCGGTCCATTCTTCTTTGTGATGTTGTATTTCCTTAAAATGTTCTTAACAATGGCCCAAAGATTCTCTATGGGGTTCATATTTGGACTGTTTCCAGGCCACGAAAGGCCCCACCAGTGGCCGAGAGGTTCTGCTCTCGAAGCTGGTAGACGGGAGGTGCTGGGTTCGATCCCAATCGCGCCCGTCGGCCTAATCGTTCGGAGTTTTCGTGGTTTTCTTCGAGCCGTGGATCTTCCATGCGTTAATACGGATTAGGTTCCCTTAGAAAGACCCCCACGGAGGGCACTCCCCCCCGGGCCTATATCCCTCGTGTAGATAATTGGCCGTCAAAAATCAACCCAACCCAACCCAGGCCACGAAAGTGTTTTTTTTTATTATTATTAAAAATTAATGAAACGCCACATCACAAACAAGAACGGTCTGTTAGAAAGACTCATCTAAATTTGGCACCATGACAACGAAATATAAATTAATTGCCAAAAAATCATACAAAATATGACAAGACGTATCGAATCTTTAATAAAAAAAAAAACAAATTAATGCACACTAAATAGTGAATGTATCAATATTTTAAAAATAATCTATTATTTCTTTTATAAAGAAGATTTTATTGCAAATTTCGCAATTAGTCTAATAATTTTCACACATCTGTATATTTAACCCTTAAATGCCTGGTGTTGCTTTTCGGCAACATACCCAATTTAGGCTCTGATCTACTATTAGAATAATATTGAAGCTATAATGCCTAATGTTGCCGATAAAATGCAGTCTGAAAATATTATTAAATCGATTTTCAACATTTAGATCGCAACACTTGTGTTGTTTAAGAATAAAGATAAATTTATTTTTTCAAATGTTTCTACTTGTTCTTTTTGTTTTGTTTGGAAGCTTGCGAAATACCCTATTTTGACCTGCAGTGACCAAGTAAAGTTTATTTCTTATTAAAGTTCTTAAAGTTCTTGTGTGTTTAATATTGTAGAATTTTATCAAGGGAAAATATTTTTTCAATTAAACACCAGTATTGCCGATTAGTAACAAACTGTTTTTTAGCCGTAAACTATACTTAAAACAAAATATGATTTTTTTAAGTATTTGTCCCATGATTTATTTAAAAAATGAAACCCGAAAAACATTAATACAATGATTTTTAAATGACAATTATTAGCTGTAACTTCGTCAGAGTTAACTTCATTAATTAACTTCATTAATTTGTAATTCGTAAACACTTATATCTATAATATGTATATATATATATACATATATATATATATATATATATATATATATATATATATATATATATATATCGATTTAACATCTGTGGTCAGCTAACAGAAAACTGTCTTAAATTTAATTTAATACTTTTTTAATTATTTCTAAAAGTATAAGAACATGTTATATCAACATTCGAAACACACCTCCGTGCATAATTACTTAATAATATAGCATATCAAGCAGTGGGTGGAAATCGATTACGAAATGAAATCTTCTCATGCACAATCTAAGTTACATTTAATAAAAAAGTGAAGACATTGCTTTCCAGGATACTCGTAATAGTACACCTACACCGAAAATAAAATTTATGCCAAAGATGAAAGCGTCTCACCATTTAAATCTAGCCATTTTCTTAAACGGTTCTCTGAATTTAAAAATATATGATAAAATTATGAGAATTCATGCAATGATTATTTATTTTAAACTAAAAATAATAAAATATTTTTTTCCTCCAGTAACTTTTGTCCTTTACAAATGAAAATCTCTTCATTAATGAATCAGAAAGCGGTTAGGTTGATTATTAAACCAGGAAACATAAAATGATTCTTTCAAAAAGACATTTTTGGGGGGGGAGGGGGGGGGGGTGCGATAACATTTCATGTTTTCCAAATTATGACCACAATTTCAGTATCAGAGAAAAATTAAATATATTGTAGATTACATCATTTTAAAATATCATGTCGTTTCGATATCTAAAATATCAGGACAGTCAAATGGGTAGAATGTAATGATATATACTTACACCATATCGTAAAACTAGTAAATAGTTTATAACTGCGAAATGGTGACTTTTTTCTCAAACGTTGTTTATCGCTTACAACGAATGCTCCCTCCTGAGGTATAGGTTAGAGTAGCCGAATTTGGACCACTTCACTTATTTTCAAGTGTAATTCACTTCATTTTTGGAATATCTGCAAACGATCATTTCACAGGGTCAATCTATTCATCTACTAACAAAATAAATAATTAGATAATTTCTTTTTGAAAATCTAAATTTTATTTTAATTTGAAAAATTTGTCAAAAGCGGTCCAAATTCAGCACCTGGTCGCCTAAGTTGGACCCCAGTCTTCTAATTTCGACCAAATAATATCAGGTAGTTTAAATGACTAGGGAATATAACTAATTTTATTAAAAGAAAAGTTTGCGATTAATGAAACAAACAAAATAACAGCAATGAAATATAATGAAATCAAATATCTGAAAATAAGTGTAATTGTTTTAAATAAAAATGTATTCAAAATATAAATTAAAGTTATAAGTAATTAAGAACAGAAATTATGGAACTAATTGTCAGTTACTTGTATTTTTTTAACTCGATGTTCCAATTGCTTTTGGGCTGTGAAAGCTTCCTTTTTGTCTTTTTTTTTTTTTCATTTCAAGATTTAGTTTATATGGCAATGATGTTAACACAACTGTTTTTTGGCTCACTCTGTACTTTGATTAAACTGAATTTAGCAAGGGGAATATCATTTCTAATGTTTGTTTTTTTTTTTTTTTGGGGGGGGGGGGATTTGTAGCTGCAGCCCTGTTGCAGGTCAAGTTCTTCATAACTTACTGTCTGCTTTTTGTTTCCTATATCTTTAACAGCTTTTCTGACACGGGTGTTTTTCTTCCAGACACTTTGTCTATGCCTTTTTCAACATTTCCATCAAGGTTTGAGATTTTATGCGTTTTAATGGCAAAAAAGTATAATTCCACCCTCCAGAACTGAAAAAAGTCATCCATCAGAAATATCCTGCAGGAGGAAAATGTTTGAATTCAAATCTGTAAATCAAATATGCCGCAGGAATAAAAATTTCAAAGAAAATAAATACAATTACATACAAGATAAAAGACATTGCAAACAAAATTTATTGCATAGAAATGTAAAAATATTTTTATGTTTATATAGGCCTAAACTGTAAAATAAAATTAATCCAGATATACAAAAAAAAAAAAAAAAAAAAAAACTAGCAAGGAGATAGTAATCCATTATAAAATATTAAAAAATTAATAGTGTACGAAACTTACCGTACTCGAAATTCATTACGTACTTTTCAAATTTATGATCGCATATCTTTTCCAATTTAAACAACTTAAATTGGCCCAATTACGGCAACTGCGCCATTTTTTAAAACAGTTAATTTCAAGACTAATAACAAAAACGGAATCAAACAAATCCGCATGAAACTTATACTCAATAAACAGATGAATTCATATATGTAAATCAAAACACAAAAACTTATCTTAGTTTTAAAATATTCACTTACGTTTAGTAGGAAAAATGTAGATCAAAACAGCTAACTTTAAGTTTTCTTAAATTGTCTGAAAACAGTACGTGTTAGGCGGCTGCTTCTTCTAATCATGAGTGACGTCATTATGATGAGTAGTATTTCAGCGGTAGATTGCGTCTCTTCCTGTAATTAACGGCAGAATGGCAACGGTCCAATTAAATCGGTGGTCCAAATATGGCTACTCTCCCCTATAAATTTAGAGCTTATGCAATTAAAAGGACCTTTAATGCTATTGCGACGCAAATATACAAAAAGAATCAAAAATATTAATTAAAATCTGCGAAATATAGAACTGTAAATAATATGTAAATAATATTAATAAATTGATTAAAATAAATTTGATTTTTCATTAAACCAAATCACAAATTCTTGCATAACTTTTGATAGTAGAAGTTAGGTCATTGGGCTGCGATCAGAAGCACTTTAATACATGATTTACGCCTTACTGAATATAAGGGTATACTACGTTTTCCACGACTGTGCATTCGAATATAATGCGTATTAAATATCAACATCTCTATTGTAGTGTATCAGATTTAAAAATCATTTTTAAGAATTATTATTATTATTATTATTATTTTTTTTTTTTTTTTTTTTTTTTTTTTTTTTTTTTTTTGTATAAGTAATATCTTATTTCTGTTAAAAACATTCTATTGATATCCTTGACAATCGACGAAATTGTGAATAAATTAAATATTTGTTAACTTATATTTTGAAGGGAAAAAAATATTCCTGGCGATGGGATGGTAAACAATATGGCAACAATGTGATAGATAGCAGAGCTTTAAAATGTATACTTTTATTTAAATGATAAATGTATGCTATTTTGAAGAAAAAATATTTCTGGTGATTCGATGGTAAAGAATATGACAACAATGTGACAGATAGCACAGCTTTAAAATGTATGCTTTTATTTTACAAAAACTAATAATTTTTATTCGTTGAATTGGATATCATTTTCTTCGAAAATTATGAAAATTAAATGTAAAATTAAGGTAAGTGCTGTGGCAGATATATATCTAAAATTCACGAATAAGGAATTTGACACGAGGAAGCTTCCACCTCTGAAGTTAGAGATACAAATCAAGTTAATAATTGAAATTTGTTTTCTATGTATGTCAAGATAAAAACGAAATATATTCATAAATTTTGTAATTTTCCCTTAAGCAAAAATGCATAATATTATGGTTAATAAGATTTTAAACCGTATTTTAGAGATAAGTAAAATTTTATGCAAAATTGTAATGATTTTTTTGGCATTTGATATGTTTTTTTCAATTATTATTTACATTTAATTTTTTCAGTCGTCAGAGAAGTGATAGTATAATATTAGTAAAATACCATAATCTGAATATTATTTCGCGACTTTAAATTTCGTCAACTGTAAAGTGCATAAGGGAAATAATTCCTGTGGAGAAAACGTTGGTAATTACGGGTTAATTTATCTGCATAATTTTGCATTAGTAATACGTTTTCAATTGTTGGTACGTCGAAAATATGAGATTTACACCTGAATAATTACACCAGTGTAAAAGTACGCAAAATCTAAAATAATTTATTAAAATCCGCGACGTATAAAAGCATATAAATCCAATTTAAATAATTCAAATGTAATTAATTATATTATAAATATATGTTATGTTTTGGAATACATGAATAATGGTGTATTTATTGCAAACCAGTTAATATTTATGTATGAGATGCTTCTACTATATCGACGACCGTCTAGATTCTTAAAGGTCAAAACTTTACAATGAGTTTCAAATTTTTCATACTTGAATTATTAATATCGGGAATATGCTTCCACTCTTACTTTACATAAATTGATAAGAATTTTTAATGGTGTCTATTATTTGTACACCTACCCTATATAGAGTAGATAAAGTAAGCCAATTATTCGATATTTGAAGAATAATTCTCAATTTCATTCTCTTATTTAATGCCTTGGGCTTATACGCTCTAATATATGAAGCAAATGAGCTGTTCTTCTTAATATTTTTGTTCAGGAAAAATTTGTTTCATTTATCCAACGAATTTGAAAACGGCAAATGGATAAAACTAACAATTTTTATAACTCAATTTACATTAGGAAACATTTTAAAATTTGTTAGAAATTTTTACACAAAAATGCATTAAAATTTAAGAAATACTGTTATTAGTATTTCTAACAGAAACAGGATGCATAATATTTGTAAAAAACATTACCAATATTGGAAACTTGAAACATACTAGTATTTTTCAAAAGTAGTCTTTTACGCTCACCCCCCAAACAGTACTGTTGGCTACGATAACATTTAAATCTACTACTTACGGAAAGACACAGACATATAATCTAAGATATGTGTCCGTTACGCACATATAATCTAGATATGTGTTCGTAGCGCATGAGATTGATTGAAAAAAAATGCAACACAAAGAAATATTTATAATTATTAATGTTTTGCTTTTCATTTTTATGAAAGACGTAAAAATATATGAACTATCAACCACAAGGAAAATGAAATACTTTTGCTGTATAAAAAAAGCCAAAAAAAAAAAAAAAAGCCAAAAAAAAAAAAAACCGTAAATAACATATCGATTTCATAGGAAAAATTGAAGAAAATAACATAAGTTCAAATAATTTACAAAACATACATTTCGGTCAAATTATGCTTGAAAAGTTTGTTAGAACTCGTATAATAGAATGTGATTTGGTTCGAATAAATAATAAATGAGTACTAATTAGATAAACGTAACTTTTCTTCCAGAAACTAATTCAAGATTTTAAATATTTATGAAATTTTCATCTTATAAGATAAAGTTTAAATTTAAAAGTTCCTTGGATGAACATTTCGAGATAAATGAAGCGAATGAAGAGACGAACTCAAAGTCGTTAACTCTAAGAAATGGTAGAAGTAATTCTTTCTTATAAGAAGTGTTCATATAAGATAAAATAGCGAACTATTATGAGAATTACACTTACTTAAAATTAAGTTTACTTCCAATATATCATATAGTCTTTATGTTGTGATAGTGTTTAGCGATATATTTGATCTTTGAATGATATTTAATGAATTGTAGGGTTATTTAATATTCAATTATGTCTGAAAATCATTAATAATTATTTTTCTGATTGAAGAATATCAATTTAAATATAATGTACTTCTCAACCATTTCTTCCAAACAATTATTCAGACGCTTTTATGAAAGTATTACTTACCGACAGTTAGGTTTAATAATCTTACAATATATAAAAAAGTTGTTTTTTATTAGTTAACTGCATGTGTTGTAATTTTGCATGTTTCATTAAAACAATATTCAAATCGACTATATTTACTTATTTCTGTATTATTGTACCTAACTGAGTGTTAAAAAAGTACGGGTTGGTTTATTCTTTCCACTGCGGTGCTGTAACAGGACTTTATGATGCACTTCAAGAGTATATATACAGATATTATATATTTTTAAGTTGTTAAAAATGTACAATTTCCTTGTATAAAAATTTCCATTTATATTCCACGAAGTATCTAAAGGTAACTCGGATTTTATGGGTATACGAATAAATATGTAATTAAATGACTCAACTTTTTTATATTGTCCAAACTCATAAAAGTAGTATAATCATTTGTTGCCATACAGTTTTTTAATTAATTCATTATTTAATAATGTGTCTATATCATAAACTGTCTATATCACATACTTAAAGTGAGAAATATTGCTGATTTGCTCATGATTTATTTTAAGTAATCAATAAAAGATGATATTATTATTAATGTTCAGCTCATGACAAAACGTATGTTTGCCGTAAGTAAGGATTTTAGAAATATGAAATTTAAAAAGCAACTTAATATACTATTATAAAATTGTGATGTATTAATCATCCAGTTCTTATTACAAAATTTTTGTTCAAATCTTAACAGTTAACGAAAATGATGTTTTGTTTTATCCACAGTAAGAAAATAAAAGTAATAATTTTGGCTCAAACCAAATATGTCGGAATAATCTTAGCGTGTGAGGAACAGCTTAGGAACTTATTTCATATAATCTGAATTATTAAGCCAAAACTACCGGAAATCGCTATATTACATTATAACTCTCAACACAAAAATAATCAAATTGCAATCCGAGAATTTCGAAATACAATTTTATTGAAGTAAACTAAAGCTTCCGATGTTCCTCTAATGCTTTTCTATGCCGGTTTAGAACAACCTAGAATATTTTATACACACTAGCTAAGTCAGCCTCAACGTAGAAAAAATATTCATATGGATATAAAATAGTCAAATAATTTAAATTATTAATATATAGTTTATTATTAACCTATAGTATATTAGGCTACCGCTGTAGAATGACGTTCTAAACCGCAAACGCTACACATTTCTTAGAAAACAACTGTTCTATATTATCATAATTTCCCAAACGCACGGATGTAAAAAAAAAAAAAAAAAAAAAAAAAAAAATCCTTAAGATTTTAGCAATATTGATTCGATCAGTAGTACACATTTTGTCATTAATGCTAATGTCATGAAAAAAAAAAGTATTTGGAAGCCGATAATTTCAAAAAGATTAGATTTAAGACAACTAAAATCTACTAACAATACTTTTTATCCAGTCAAATACGATTAAAAAATGAAAACAAATTATAAAATTGACGTCTTAGATTTAAAAATTGGTAATTGTGGGAAAAGATCTCTGAGATTAATAGAGATATAGAAAAGGACTAATGTCACTTCGACCGTTTCAAAATTAGGAATATATTTTGGCATTTAAAGTACTCTTTATTCTCACGAAAAATTATTTTATTAGTTAGAAATCAATGACGAATTTTAAGGTGCATTTTTAGAGCTACAGAATTAGAGAGCGTCATGGTCACTAAAGGCCACACAAACATTTAAATAATAAGAAAAAATTAAAACAACCTTTTTACAATCGGTGGACTCTGAATCTCTACCAGTTTTAAATTACCCAGCTTAATACCTTGAAAATTGATTGTTTAAGCCTACAGTGAATTTTTCGAAATGTTTATATCTCGCAATTCTATGTAATTTTAAGTTGTGATATCATTAGTTTAAATTTTACTTCGAATGGATGCCATATCTTTTAGAACGTTCATTTTTATAAACAGCAACTTATTTCAATAGCTTTAGAAATTATTTTGATATTTATCCTGGATTACGTCTACAACGGTATATCATGTCCGCCACTTTGAAGTCTGTTTTCGAAGCGCAAATTTTTCTCAAAAGTTTTCTACTTTACTATATGTATAATAATTTATTGTAAATATAGGCTTTGGAACAATTCGTATTTCTAAAAAAATAATTCCACAAATAAGCTGAAACTTGAAGGAATTAGAAATGTGTCAACTATTAAAGCATAGTATTGTGTGTTCTAAAAGATTTCTTTCTAAAACTTAAAGAAAAAATTGTCCGTGATTTCTTTTAATATTAAATTTTATCGTCCGCTTATCATAGCATCAATTCTTGAGTTTTTATCGTGTTGTTCTTTTAGATAAATATTTGTGTGAGAATAAAGTTCTATGTTATTTTGTTCTTCATAGTGAAACAAATTTATCACGCGTTCAGAGAATTGCGCTACTCGAAACTTATTTTAAATGTACATCGTAGAAAAGGTGCAAAGATGCTTGGCGAAATAAATATCTAAATGATGCAATAAAGAGAAAAGCTTCGCTATATCAACTAATTCGGCTATTTCGTAATACAGGATCGGTTGAAGACAAACTGTGGAGTGGATGCCGGAAAATTGTTTCACCAGCCTTTCTGCAAAATACTCAATGAAGGATAATCCAAACTCCTCGAAAATCCGTGAGGCGTTTGGCACAAGAAATAGGCTCATCTCGTGGATCGACAAATAAGGCTTTAAGAAATTTTCCTTTTCGTCCTTATCTTGTAAAAATGTTACAGGAGATAAAGTCACTCGACTTTGAAAACCGGATTCATTATTGCCATTACTCTAAGAATACAGGAAATGACTCACATCATGTTAAAACGCGTTTCTATAATCATGCGTAAACGAGTTCAGTTTTGCCTCTAAGAAAACTGTGAACATTTTGAACATTTATCATAAATGTGAGTTCATTACTTTTTCATACGTGATGGTAAAAGTTCTTTTTATCATTAGCCAGGGCTCGCAACGTTCCTAAAATTTTCTCACTTTGCTACCAGTATTTTAAATCACATATCTTCCTGGCAGTTTCCTTTAATTTCTACAATTTCTACAAAAAATATTATCGTATTAAAATTGTGGTAGTAAAGTGTGAAAATTTCAGGAACGCTGTGATCTCTGCATTAGCATAAAAGCAATAATTTTAAGGTTTGTTGTTTTTTGAATAATAAATACATATATCATCAGCACGGGATTTTTACGACACTCTGTACTTGAGATGCACATAATTGCAAAGAAAGTAGAAGATTTTGAAATGTAATTATTTTCTTAGGTCTTTTCCTAAAAGAATATTTTGCAAATGTTTTATGATGAAGATATTGCTTGCACAACAATTTTTAATAAGTAGCTGTTCATGTCAGACACAAGACTTCAGGTAAAGTTGGCATTGATAGTCTTACGTTCTATTGAAGTTTGCCCGAAAATGTTCACTCGTTTGTGTTCACTCGTTTGCTACCATTGAAAATATTTTTGAAATGCTGGAACTAATAAGGTCCCCACATCGCCAAATGAACTTACTTTAGTTATTGTGAGACAGATACTTGAAAGTAACCTGCATTCTGTACTCTCAAAATAATTCATGGTTCATCTCTCAAAAAGTTCATTAATCTTACCGTAAATATTTAAGACAGAAGTATTAATATACATTGTTCGGTACAATTATGCACGTAAAAATATGACTAAATTTCTTATAATAATTTTAGCAATCCAGGATAAATTTCCATTATTCATATTTATAGTGTCTGCTTGTAAATTTTAATAGTTACATGCGTATATGCTTTCCAATATTGAATATCCAAACTTATCCATTTGTTATTATGATCACCTTGCATTTTCAATAGATAAAATTACTATTAAAAACAATTGGTATAGATTTTTATGTGCTTGCTTAAAGGTGAATGCTTAAATGCTTTACTGATAACAATGGCAATGTTTCTATAAATGTAAATGACATAACATTTATTGTCAAAAGTGTACATTTAGAATTGTATTTATAATTTTCCTATGCAATATAAAATGTACTAGTGATTAATAAAACACTTAGAATATTATTTTTTAACAATAGATGTATAAAATGCTTTATAAAGATACTTTTTATTTTTATTTTTCTGAAATAAAAGTTTTCCTCGTGGAAACTTGTTTTTTTATGTTATTTCTCAAATTTTATGGATAACTTTCATGTGTTACACAATCATTTTAAGAAAAGATAAACTGATAGTAAGCTTTATATCACTATGCTTAAATTGCGTGGAATAGCAAACTTTTTATATTAAAGATTTTACCAATAATATTAAATATATTCATTTTACTTCAGACTTAAATACTTCAGTGCATTCGTTAGAAAATACAAATCTATTTTAATTAGATGCATAACTTATACATTATGGTAATACATTACCGAATGTGATTACATACTATAGATTATATATATTACTTTACATACTATATTGCTATAAATTATAGTCTCATATCATGTTATTTTTATTGAATTAAATATGTCTAATCATATTGTATTTAAGAGAATATTCTTTATTTACAAAAGTTCAAAATACGTATATTTATTTTTTAAAACTAGCATATACTTTTTTGCGAATATGCTGAAACACTATAAAATTATTTATTTTCAAAAGTAAAATGTGTCTTGTCCGTACATAAGTATTATTATTTTATTTAGTTGAGAATTATAAATGGCAAAAAAAAAAAAAAAAATCATATTTCTATAATTAAATTCAAACGTTTTCATCAAATCTTTGGAAAAACAAATCTTTATTTTCAGAAAAATTAAAAAAAAAATATCAATTCATTAATTCTTTCTACTTCCGCTCTTTGACAAAAAAATAATTCAATGCTTACTTGGACAAAGTAAAAAACTTTATAAAACATTTTGTAAAGACATTTTCAAGGTAGTTCCTAGTATGAGTTTAGTCACTTAGACAAATGAAGAGCTGAGTGGATTAACATGTTATCGTACATTTTCTATTTTGTTTTTAATCTTTTGGGTTGATTTTTGACAGCCGATTATCTACTCGAAGGATATAGGCCCTAGGGGGGATGCCCTCCGTGGGGGCATTTCTAGGGGAACTTAACCCGTATTTACGTATGGAAAATCCAAGCTTTCGAAGAAAACCATGAAAAATCCGAAACGGTTCAGCCGACGGGCACGATTGAGTTCGAGCCCAGCACCTCTTGTCTACCAGCTTCGAGAGCAGAACATCTCAGCCAATGGTGGGGCTTTTATCTTTTGGATGAAAGCGTTATGATGTATCCTATCACATGGTGAAGCTAAAATACCAAGATTCTATTTAGTCTTGAAGATTTAAGACATTATTCATTAATATTTAATATTTCAATATTTAATAATGTCACTAATATGAATAATTTTTAATATTTGGAAATTAAATATGAATATTTTTTTCTTAGAGAGTTTAGTACTATACCTGTTAATATTTTAAACACATGGTATCAAACAGAAAATAAATCATTAAAATTTACAGCAAAAACTTTCTCTTCAAATATCTTGGAATGTAATTTTTGTTACTTATATGTTCTTCCACTTAGTTCTTCAAATGTTAGGTACATTAGTAATCAAATGAGCTTTCTTTCTTATTGTTAATTTTTACAAAAGATATTTATTATAAAGTATATTTAGTTTATTATTTTACTAGTTATTACTAATATTATTTTTTTATTTACTTTTGTTTAATTGGTTTCAAATAAAAAAAATATATATATAAATATATATATTAGTAAAAACAAAAAAATTAAAAATTTGTGATTTTCCCGTATTAACCTTTAAAATGTAGTAAAAATATATACAGTGTGTTCCAGAATTCGACCGACAAATTCAGAGCAGTAATAGTAGGTATCAAAAAGATGAAAAAATGCCATAAAATACGGGGTCGCAAACCACTTATTTAGTCACACATACAGGATCTTAACTAAACTCGAGTTGATGGTAATAATTTCCAGCCAAAAAATATTCAAATGTAAATACAACGATATGTACGTTGTTTTATGTGGCATGTGATATCATCACGAAATGATCTGGAAAAACATGTTGCTCAAGCAATCGATGATGCCAGATGAACTGATAATCACAGTCCGAAGTGTGGGGCGTCAGGTGTATACTCCTGAGGCGTATAATGCAAACTTCTACTGTAACATATTATTTAGAATCCTGGGTGGAAACTATCTTAGTTACAAATTAAAACTCGATAACTTTTCATCGACTAATAAGTTTAATATTTACAGCGTATTTATATGTTACTATTTACAAAATAACTCAGTTAATTTAAAATTACGGCTTAGCTCAGATGCCATGTCGGCAACAACTCTGTACACATTCTTCTCATCTCATAAAGTCTAATTTACTCAGCTTGTCAGTTAATTTGAAAGAAAAAAAAAAGAAAAAGAGAGAAAATATGATGGAGTGCGCATTGTTCGAGCGTTACACTACCGCTTTTGTTTGGTGATATTACATTTACAACAATGGTAAGAAAGTCTCTTAAACGTAAAAAAAAAAAAAAAAAAAAAAAAAAAAAAAAAAAAAAAAAAAAAAAAAAAAAAAAAGAAATCTTAAATTTACTGAAATTTATTACCACCAACCCAAATTGTGATAGGATGGAACACCTTGTATTTTGGATTAAATACGTAATTTGAGACCGCATATTCTATGGTAATTTGTCAACTTCTTGATACCTACTATCACTACTCTGAATTCGTCGGTCGAATTTTGAAACACACTGTATATCTATTTGTTTATTCATCTGCAATTTTTAGCATATTTCAATACTTTAAGTTATCGTTTAAATACAATAAAGTGTTATAAATACTGCTGCAATGCACAATAAAAATATTGTATTGATTTATGCTATCTTCTACACACAGTTATATTTAAGCGTTAAAGATGATCGAAATAAAACCAGACCGAACATGAAAATCAAATAAAACGGCATTACTGAACTATGTGGCTCTTCGGTATAATTTGAATTACACAATCCCATCTTGCACCAGATAAAAATAGCTAGGACACCAGTGATATTACAATTTTTGATGTTACTTCCTTAATATATGTGGCTCATCAGTTTGCCGCTTAACCGCGCACGTAAAATGTACGTTATTTAATTCAGAATGATAAAAATTTTGCATAATAGCGTTCCTTTTTTATATAATTTATCTAAGTAATAGTGCATCTCTTATCAAAATCCTTCAGTGACACTTGAAAATAAGAGTCCATAATCCAGTTCATCGTATTATAGAAATTGTTCACGCATATTTTTGTAAATAAGTAACATTTAGCGGCGTGTGATACACGAAAATCTACCCCAACCGAAAAAAATTACCTAATTAACAATGTAAGATATTAAAAATCCATTTACAGGAACATGAGTTATAAGTGTTATCGTTCAAATGAATCGGGTTTGCCTACTTGAATAACTTTTTCCCATACTCTCTATAATTCAACACCTAAGAACAATGTGCAATACATGTATACCAAGTCCTTTCCCCCCAAATTACCTAAATTACAGTACAATTCCCAGTAAAATATGTTTTCCAGAAAGTGTGTTATAAGCATTTGGAATAAGAGGTTGTCATAAAAGATTTTATATTCATGTTGTCTTAATTATAAAATTCTCTTCCCTAGATCCATAACTAAGCAATGTAGAACGGTGTTTTATACACCAAACGGTTTTATAAAATTACCAATTACAATGTACGTTCCATAAAATCAGTTTTGTAGAAGATGATTTATAAGCGTTTGGAACGAATAAATGGGATAGGTCTAAATATAGACATTTTTCAAATACGTAGAACGACGTGTTATACTCTAAACTTTTACTCCCCATATTACCTAACTGAACAATTATGTCCTATAACAGCCTGATAAAAATGTGCAAATCAACGCAAATGTTCCATAATATCCACTTACATAAGTTGCTGCAGCAAATGACCATTTCTTGTATTTTATTTTACAGGGTAACACAAAATATTGTTCTTCAATCTGTTGTTGTCCCCTGAATTCCACCGTGATCATATTTTCATAAAATATATGATGTCAAAAATTTTCTTTATATTCCAAAAGTATAAAAGACTTCGTTAATAACTTTTTTAGCTATTCGATAAATCGTCTAAAATTAAGAGTGTTCGATAACTTTGGGTGATATAGTGTTTTAGCTTATTAGAAATGTGAAGAAATTAACAGATTAATTAACGTAAAAAGCAATTTTTAAAAACATTTTCTGTCAATTAGATATAATAAAATTTCACAATTGTGATATTATTTTTTTTTTCAAGGAATCATTATACTGTAACCACCACTCGCTTTATTACATCGCTCATACACCTATATCGACGTTTTCAAATATCTTCGCAATAAACCAGTTTACTTAAAGCGAACATTTTTTTTTTAGAATTTGTGTTGACGAATAAAATTATTGAACCATTTACCACCTTATGTATATAAAAAAATACCCTTATAAAGTATTATTTTGGTGATCACTTATAATATTATCTTGTTTGATAATTTTTCTTATCATTTGATATCCTGGTTAAAAGACATCTCCGATTATATCGAGACAGTTCTGCGTTTGCCGATGTGTGCGATATAAAGATTAGCAATTGCAATACATATAAATTCGTGAATTTCAATATATAAAAATGAATTTATAAAACATTCTGACACTAATGTGTGTTTAAATGTAATATATATTTGTAAGCAAAATAGAAAATTAAAATCTGACTTTTAATATCACAGAGTATTTATTTTCTTCAAATTATATTTTCTAGAAAAAATAAAGTTGCATACATACTCAAGCTAAATTATTAAGCAAAAGGGATAAAGATATAGAATCTTAAAAATCACAAATATTTAAATATTAAACCCTATTTCACACAACACGTAAGAAAATTTGTTAAAAATAAGTTAATATTCAGATGCAAAAAGCTTTAGTTACGTGAGTTGTGTTAAGATTTAGTTGTGTTAGTGATGCATAAAAATATATGTTTTAAAAATGATATATACACCTTTGTTATGGAAATCTAATATTTAAGAGAAAAGCGGTGTTTTTTATGTCTATGTTGTTTTTTTAACAGTTTTTGCGACAACCCAGTTTGTTATTCTAAACTTAAAATAAAGAGAACATAATTTTAAGATGAAAGTGATAAGTAAATAAAAAAAAATATTATCAATAAGCTTATAGTTCCTTTTTTAGAAAGTTTTAATGAAATAAATTAAACAAACTAATACCGTACCTAAGTTTAATTTTCCATATATTCCTATTCACCGCTGCATAATTAAAATCACAAGTTTAAAAGCAACGTTTTTGAAGAACTCATAAATTTAAATAGTCTTGTGAAAATTATAATTAATGAGCCTGCTTTTGCAATATTGACTAAAGTTTAATATACTTGGCGAGAATGAAGCATTTATAATTAAATTTTATCTTTGTGATTTCACAAATTCTATAAAGCAAATATATTTAAAAAGTACAATCACAACACATTAATCTTTTCTTAATCAAACTTTTATATTTTTTCATCACGAATAACATACATTTGGTAAATTTATTATTTTAATAATAGTGAAATTTACCGAGTAAGATAAATGTTTGTTGTATAACTTAAAAAATACAGAATATATATGTTACTAATTTTCGTAACATTCAGACTAAATCTGAGGCAATGACCATAAATCGCTCTCTGTAACTCCCTTAGGATGCTCATCAATAATCTCCCAAAAATTTTAAATTCGGGAACATTAGTCAACTCAAATAGACTCTTTATCTAGTACATAAATACTGAAGTAAACGTATTAGAACAGCTTTTTGCTGTCGTCGTTAGCCGTTCTGTCATGAATAAAAGGTTCTAGGGTTTCTACATTAAGTAGAAAACAGAATGATCTGTCTGAAACCCTTTATCACAAATAAGCTTCCTCTACAATTCAGTAAAATATCAAGGTAATTTCACTACTTAAATTTTAGTAGTTAGTCATGACTGTCATCATGAACTATATTTTCAAAAATATATTACGATATCGTTCTATAATCCGAAGCAGTCTTCCTAACAGCAGACGTAATATATTTAAGGAAACAACGGGTGACATGAAAATTCTTGTCTCCGTACTTATGTCTCGGTATTTATACCAGTGTACGTAGGGTGATTTACGGCACTGTGGATGTGTAAATGACCAATAGCAATCCGAAGCTGGAAAGAACTATGGTTTAAAGGCTTTATTAAAAATACTGATATGGTTTTCCCGGAGAGAGCGAGAATCGACATTTGGAATTTAAAAAATGAAAGTGTTACAATACAGATAATTTTAATAGAATTCATATCGGCATTTTAAGATTCAGAAATTAGTGTTTTGGAAAGCAAATAATAATTACTGGAATACAAATGAAACGGAAGTAAACGGAATGAATGGAACATTTTCTTATGGAATATATATATATATATATATATATATATATATTCCATTAGACAACCATAAAGTTATCTTAACATTACTTGACAAAATCTCTACAGGTAAGATTGCATAGTTGTGATTTATATATAGAATACCTAATATGAAGAAAAATATAACATAATCGAAGAATAAAGCAACCGAAACTCCGAATTTAGAGATGCATATAATAATCAACAGAACTGTTACAGGAAACTTACGAAACATCAATTTAAATAAATCCTCTATTAAATTCAACTATAATAGGAAGAATAGACTATTGATCCTGAAATGGAACACATATACAAGATGAAGATAAAAATTTTAGAAACCAAAGCGGATGCCTAATCGTTAGTCTGAATGTCACCAAATATCGGAAAAAATACATTATACCATATAATAGACTAGCAAGTTTGCTATGATAGGTCTATCAATGCCGATATAATGCATTGGAATAATAAAACATAAGACAAACAAGAAAAAACATAGAAATATAGAATGTTTGTACTTACGTACTAGTAATCTATTTGCAGGCACATTACATGTGCAAGACTTGAAGCTTTTAAAATATATGTATAAGATTGTTTTCGGAAACTGTGGTATTAAAATATCCGGAATTCACTCTGTATATTTTTTCTAGAATTCAGTTTAAAAATCGAGGTTATAAATTCTTCAATTTCACTCAAATTAAATCAGTGAAAACATGTGATAAATAGACTGTAGCCAGTGTATATGCTCAACGGCAAGGGGGAACTTGGAGATGCCGTCGATAACCAGAATAATGCGGATCCGAAATCTAAGTAATTTTGGGATATGTTTGCCTTTGAGGATTCTCAAAGGCTTTTGAGAAGTACAACATATATACTTATATAATGGCATTTTTATGAATAAATGTTTACTCGTTGTTTATGATAAACAAGATCAAATTAAACCAAAGTGATAATCATGCTTTGTAAATGTAGATTTAGTATTATATTAAAATAATATTTAATGCATACTCAGACGTTTATGGGTCATCACCCTATAGAAATTGTACGAACTTTCCAATTGTCAATACGAACACATAAGTTTTACATCATATTTTCATTCGCAATGCAATATACCTAAAAAATACAGCGGACAATGATATTCGGTCAAGACGCTTTGAAATAATGCATGTTTAAAATTTTCTGTAAACTCCTACTGTAAAATTAATTGAATATTTAGCACATAATCACATATTAAATATTCCTTAATTTCGAGCGTAATTTCACTGCTGAAAATTAACTGAATATTTAATTATAATTATTTATGTAAAATTAATTTTTAATAGTTACATAATGGATTCATGTATGATTTTGATATCGCATTTTTGAAACTTTTATAAATTGCTTTCTCAATAAAATTGAATTGTTACACTTCATGTATTTTTAAGGTAATTATTTAAAAAATGTATGCAGTTTCTAAATTTTTTTACGAAAATAATGACTTGAGATGTATGTATTTTTAACAGAACTCGGTTTTCAGAAACTTCAAATATGTGTATCAAAAATAGCAATTCATTCCGATATTTTTTTCTGCTTCAGTATTTCTTTCAAAATTGAAGCTCGTTTTTAGTTTTCTAATTGACTTATGTAACAATTAGTTCTTAATTTTGCATATCAAGGAACATTCACTTTTTCTATTCTTTGTTTCCTTCCACACTTGGTTATGATATCTCACCTCAAACAGCTGTTGATTTGGTTTTACTATACATTCTTGTGGCGCTTCTGGCAATATGGTCCATGACCATAGTAGTTACAACTTTATTTATTTTAAATGTATCTTACTGTCACCAACCACTCGCGTTTATACAGAGGCTGGAATCTACGGACTCAAAACTGTAAGTTTTCTCTATTTTACGGCCTTAATAAAGATGCCCGGGACCACATCTCTGCTATACAGACATGGTTTCAATATGGATTAGTATGCGTTATCTATATATTTGTTAAATATGATAATTTATAATTAATGCGTAATTCAGAACAAATACACTATTACGTTTGATACAGATATTTTTAATGCTCGATAAATCAACAAATACTAAGTAACAAAATATTTTATATAATATAAACAGATAATGCATTCTTTGTATTTTATCTTAACCTGTGAAATTCGTGATGACATTATGATTTGTTGCTGTATAATGTAATTGAGTTACTAAGATAAGTTACTTCATTTACTGCATTAACCACCATATTTGAAATCAAACATCAAAATGGATATTGATATTCATCTTTGAATAATGAAACAAATTCCTTATAAATTTCGGGAATATTATGTTAATTTTAGATACATCAGACTGGTTAGATATAGACATTTATATATATGTCAGTTCGCAAATTGTTAAATAACACATTTCATCACAGCTTTCTACTTTACTCATGGATTTTCAGGAGTAATTAAAATAGATTTTAAAATATGTAAAATCCGTTATGATAAAATAAGTAAATGCATGAATATGAAATCATTTAAATTAATTATTTATATGAATAAATTAAACGAATCATTTACATGAACCATTTATACATGAAATATTATTCCAAATGTGACAGTAATTATTAATTTTATCTTCCGAATTTGGCTCATTAAGGTAGAAAATTTAAATAAAGTACGTAAATGAATGTGCATTTTTCATATATACATTTTAAAGGATTTTTAATTAAATTGTAATATTCCTTTAAAAATGCTATATATGAGTATAAAAACAATGAGCACTCAAAAACAGTTATAAAATATAATTAAATGTAAATATAAATCAAAAGTACATTAAATTAGTTGCAACGATAGAATACTTTAATTACCTGAACTTCTATATAAATTAACATTTTTTAATATCGTAAATCATATCTTTAAAAATTTGAAAATTTTTTAGACTTTATTGTCGAAGTAATAATTTTGCAATACATTACGTGAAATTTAATCAACTAGTTAAAATTTTGTGGTATAAAATTAATTTATGGATTACACATTTTTCATAAGTACAGTTTACGGAGAAAAGTATTTTTATGTAGTTAGGAATATATATATATATATATATATATATATATATTTAAATTATTGTATAAATTTTAAATTAATCTTTAATGAAAATCCTAATTTTCTAAGTTATAAGATATATGTCATTGGCCATAATTTTTGAATTTTGAGAAATGCGATTTAAAAGAATGTTTACATAAAGACTAGATTCCGGATACATTCCATTATACGCATATGCATTTGTATATGTTGGCTATACTTTATATAAATGCATCAGTGGCGTGGCGTCCGGTCATCGCTGGATGCGGCGATGACCAAGCAATATTTTAAAACTCTTAATAAGCTTTTAAAACTCTACGATCCAGTTTTAGCAGAACATTTGGAGTTCATGTATAAATGAAGGTAAGATTTAAAGTTTCTTTTTTGAACATTCAACCATTGAATTTTAGAGTTAATAATTTTTCACCACAAACTTAAATAATTGCGATGACCACCGAAAATTTTCACGCCACGCCACTGAAATGCATATACACTATATGACCATTATTTAAAGGAAACTTTCAATTTTAGATATTTTGTCACATGTTATATGATATACTTCTCGGATTATTCTAAAACCTATTGATTATAAAGTTTGACCTCATATTTATCATATCGGTTTGATAAGGAGGAGAATTAGGGAGCAACAAAAAATCAAAGAAAAATAATAATATTCGAAATTACCCTGCACGAAATGATCTAACGCTACGACATACAAATATGTGGATCTTGTACAATATGTTTATTCATTTCTTTAAGAAAAGCACTATATTCAAGGAGATATCGCTTTTTATTTTTAAGTTCATAAAATGTTTGCATGTATACTTTGTTAATATCCTGCAGGGTTTTGAACGCAATTTAACGCCAGTTTTAGACGATTTTGCAAAATACAGTAGAAACAACATTGTTTAATTGGAATATAAATATATTAAACATTTGATGAAATATGAGCAGTTGTATGAAATATTTTTATTTGCGCGTGAACGAACGATAAAGAAGTTTTTTTTCATGATTTTATAGTCAACTCTTTGGAGGAACGCATATAAAGTAAACAGTGAAGTATCGTGAAAATTTCGAAAGATACCGGCGATAGAGTTTGCTGATTTTCTGTAGCTCTCTAAAAGCGTCTGAAAGATGAGGGATTTTCCAAAAATTTTCATTTTTTAAACTGAATTTGAGGAGTTAGTATTTAATGAATGTCGGCGAGTAGATTTTGAACAAATGCTTCGATTTTGGTATTTCTTTTTTTCCTCTTGGAATATGGTCAATTTAGTGTTTTTTCAAGAGCTAAAGCAGGAATAAAAAATGACAATTAAAAAAATTAATTAAAAATGATCATTTATGGTAAATCTCTTATCAGTCACATGCTTTTAAAGAGCAAATAAAAATCAAATCTATCGTTAATATCATTCGGAAATTCCACGATAATTGTTAGGCTTCATTATTGGAGTTTTACATATAGTTAGCTATTATAACATTAATAAAAAAACAATTGTTATCATTCGTGCATGTGCGGATAAAAAATACTCCATACAACTGGGTATATTTCATCAAATGTTTAATATATTTATATTCCGATTGCGCTGTATTGTTTCTACTATATTTTGCGAAATTTTCTGAAACTGGCGTTATATTTTGATGAAAAATTGCATGATATAAATAAAAAAAACGTGCAAAAACAATTTAATGTTAAAAAATAACCGCTATATCGACATGAATATAAGTAATATTCATGCACAAATGAATACACGTATTGCACAATATATACATATCTGTATGAAATAGCGGTAGATTATTTCGTGGATCTTATTTTATAGGGTGATCGCAAATATCATTATTTTTCTTAAATTTCCTATTGTCCCCCTAATTGTCACCCTTATCAAACATACGTTCATAAATATGAGGTCAAACATTTTCTTAATACTCTTGAACATACGAACAACCCGACAAGTATACCTTTAAAAATTCGACAAAATGTCAAAATTTGAATGTGTCCGGTGATTATGGCCATCTGTTGTAAATGCATTTAACTGTTTATAACTGAATAAATATGAAAAGTACATATTTCATATACTTTTCTTTCTGTAAAAGAAAAAATAATTATAAATTTACGATTTCAAAATCTTTATCAATTTATATAGAGAAATTTGTTTAATGGTTGATTCTAAAAGTGGTGGATAATTGTTACCGTTAAAGATTCCTGAAACAATCTTCTCAAATTTTTAAATACTTTCATTAAAAACAAATAGAGTGTATAATGAGAAAAAGAAGTCATTCATTATCTGGTCATGATTGGTAAAGTATAGTTTTATACAGCTATTTTTGGACTTTGTACCTAAAGAAAAAAGAAATTGTGCCTAAAGAAAAAAGAAATTGTGCCTAAAATGTTGTATTAAATTCGTTTAATGGAAACTATGATAAAACTATTTATTTACTAACTTCTATCTAATAATGAAGTTCACTTTCAGAAATGGATATTCAGATTTCACGATTTTCTTTTTTCGTTTTTGACGAAACCGTTTCCTGGAAAATGCTGATATTTTGATATCATGTAATTCGGTGTGTAAGATTGGACATTATGGGTTTATATATAAGTTTCTAATATGTAAAGATTTTTGTTTTCCTGTAAAAATTGAGTTTCTAACACGAATCATATAATTCATCGTTCAACAATATATGAAAGGAAATATCTAAAATGCATAGTATGTATACATATTCATCATAGAATATTACAACAAACGCCTTATCAGTTTTGATGAATAGCAGGTTAATTCCATATACATCAATCTGCTTTAGATATAGACGAATCGACGTCAGTTCGTAAATTGTGAAATTACATATTCCATCATATCATTGAGTTTCATCCACTAAATTCTAAGAATAAAATAAAAATAATTTATAATATTAATAAACCGTTATTAATTTATTTAGAATGAGATATATGTTTCATAATCTTATTTTAGACTAACATACTTCAGATTTTTAGACCACAAAAAATCCTTATTGCATAAACTGTGAGTATTTTTTTTTTATTCACACTCGCGGAAATCTTTAAGAATATAAGTCATTTCTTAACATCTTTTTAAAACGGCTTAGAGGTAACATCATAGGTAATTTCACATTAGAGGTAATTTCACTTTCTTCTATGTTTAGAAGAAAATTTTGTAATCTTTAATGTTTTTCGATTTCCAGTTTATTATGCATTTAAATGCTTCAGATATCAGGGATTTAGAAAAACACATTGTTGCAATATTTCTGTCCGTCAGTGTGTCCGATTCTCCGTCTATGTGTCCGCATTCGTTGAACAAAGAATGCATGAATTTATGCATAGAAGTGAACCAAAATTTATATATTTAATTTTGGCTATCACCAACTGGTCCCTGTTGAAAATGGGGATATTCCCCAGAAAGCGGTGATAGCTTTTTTAGTGCATTTTTTCTTATTGTATCATTGGAATGTTTTAGAAGTCATGTATAGAATTGTAAAAAAAAAAAAAAAAAAAAAAAAACCCTTGATATATATATATATATATGTAGTCGTCCAGTTGCAGTTGAAATTCGGGATATTGAGCCGGACGGAGACGCTATGATGTCGGACGCTATGTACATCGGCTGATTACACAGCGAAATGTTTTTGCATTCAGGAAAGTCGAAGATTTGCAAGCAGATGATGTACAATATAATACCGAATAAAATTTCTGTTTTTACAAATAATGACCGAGATTAGCTCGTATTTACTCCGTAACATAAATCAGAAATTAAAAGTGAAAACCAAAGTAGGTGTAATTAATTGTCTTTTGCGGTGGATGATCACGTAGCAACGCACACTTCTGTTTATTTCTAAAATGTATAATTTATCAGATATATATATATATATATATATATGAGCTTTCCGAAGTATTAAGATCTATAAGATAAAATAAAGTTGATCAGCACATCTGAATAATATTTCGTGATATTCAAAGCATATCATCTAAAAATACAATAATTGCTGTTCAAATTTTCAACATAAATAAATTTATGTTAATATTGAAGCACACGTGATAAAATATATTCTTGTATATCATTTTAAATAACAAAGTAGTCGCATTTCAATATTTAGATAGTGTTCAAAAATAAATTAGTAACAAAAAAATAACACTTACGATTACATAGATTTCATAAAAATGGAAAGAAAATGCATTTTAAGAAAATGCAAAAACTGTAAAACAAATAGTTCTGAAACATATATTAATTTAAACTCTATTTCTACTAATTTTGATTAGACATTTATTTATCATCTATCATTTGTGTTACGCTTTGTGTTTCTTCCTAGTCAATTTATAGATTAAATATTCCACTGCGTTAAAGAATTTCAATGAATGAACAATATAATATACCACAGTTTTAACCGACACAAGGATTACTGTAGAGCTGGAATACAACTAATAACAATTTATCACTGCATATCCAAAATTATCAAAATTAAAAATTGTAATTTTTTAACCTTATGAAAACTGTTCTGAGGTGTGCGCAGAGAAATATTTTACTACAAATTGTGAAAACACTTTTGGCTTTATGAAAAAACGGAAAGGAAACATAAGCAATAAACACAAACACTGAATCCATTAGAATAAAGATATGAATCATGTTCAAAATAAGTACAATGATGTATCAGTAAGAAACAAATTGAAAAAGTACGCTTGACACAGAGTGCTTACGATTTTAAAGTATTACGAGTAGTATTTTATATAGTATGAGTTTAAATAAAATATATACTTTTAAAAATCTTCATCCTTCTTTATACACAGCTTGCGTCACATGTTCGTGCAAACTTCATGTACAAAACACATGTTCGTGCGTTATTATAAAAGAAGTAAGACTCAGAAAAAAATTCGTGTTGCGCGAATCTGATCAGATTGATATCGGATTTTATTTAATTAATAAAAATAGTTCCAAATGTGACGGAAAGAGTGCGCACACACATCGTACTGAGACGTTTTATGTAAATCAGGCAAAGACAAATAGACAATGAATTAAATCACGATTACACGATCTTGTGCATTTATTTTAAAGTAAAAGCTGTTCACGAGGACTTGTGAGGCGCTTCAATACGCCTATTACAGCTGATTGTAGCATGTCGGAATCAATGCCACCAATTTTCTGCCGCATGACAACATTCAGTTCCACGGAAGTGGCTGGGCAGCCGCGATACACGAGACTTTAAGTTTATCATATTCCAAAATTATCTAAAAGTTCTTTTGTGTATATGAAGCCCAATAGCGTAGCTGACAGCAAACCTGTCTACTATGACGCAGATAGAAAGTTTCGAATTCAGACTATGAAAGATTGAAAAGATTAAAGTTAAGATTCACTTAACTTTTATATCTTCGGTGTCGATACAATGAGTACCACGCTTGTATGTATAATAAACACTTAGCGTCCCACGTTAGGTTGCACACTGAACCGGAAAATATGCTATATAGCCTCAGGAACCATGGTCAAGAAAACAGTAATGGACACTGTAGCCCCTGATCCTTAATTGTTCGTAAAGCCGAATACCTATAGTTTTTTTTTTTAAATAAATATATATATATATATATATATATATATATATTTATTTATTTATTTAATTTAAATACGCAGGTTATTGAGCGTTTACAAAATATTTGTAAAATATAGCCGAAGCTCAAATAGAATCATAAGTTTTGAAAAAATAAAAAAATAAAATTGAATCCGAATATTAACAAAACGTCACTTAAATAGAATTTTCTGGTTGTCATTCTTTCATGTTAGATTTGGTTATTTAATATAGATGTTTTATAGAATTTGGGAGTTTCTTTAATCCTGTGCCAGCTCAATTCGTTTTTAGTGATGCGTAATTAAAATAAAATTATAACCACTGCTTTATTGAATATCATAATAAATTATTTTCTTTAAAAAATAATAAATTACAAAATTTTTAATTGGTAGTTATTATAATTTCATTATTAATCCTTAAATAGTATGTTATAATAATGTTAATTATATAGTTTTTTTATTATAGTAGTAACATTTTAAATGTTAAATATAATTTTTTCAACAGAAATGGAACAATGGAACAATGTAAGCAGATTTAAGAACGTCCTTGTTGCGTTGCAACGTAACATCCAGTAGAAGGGTGATTCATAATTAAGCAGCCGTTAAAAACTGAAACGTATTTAGAAGCTGTTTGTAGACACATAATAAAAAAAAAAATGAAAAAAAAAATGAATGAAAATATATTAAACTAGCAACAGCCGTGCTTTGTTTGGATTCGCGAAGCATTATTTAATAAGACAAATATTTGAAAGTAACAATATTTTTTATATTATTTTCGCATCTTTATTAATCAAAAACGTTATTTTATGTTTTGGCGCATTTTAATTTTACAAATGTAAATTCAGACAAATAAATAAGAATTTCCTCGGAATTTTTTATTTATGATATGACGAATTTAACAAATAATTTTATTTCTTTACAATTCTTTTTTTGCCACTTTCCAAGAAAAAAAAAAAAAAAAAAAAAAAAAAAAAAAAAAAAAAAAAAAAAAACATAATATAATTCTTTTGAAATGCGTAAGTATCGTCTGCGTAAATAATTTCACATAATAAGAATACATTGTGTATTGGAATTCTTAACACTGAAAAATACTTTTTTATAATTGAATGTAAATAATTGAATTTTCACAAATTTTAATTCATTAAAAGTATGCTATAATTTTTATAAAAAAAGTATTTTAAAAATTTCATAAAAGAAATCGTGAAGCTATTGAATTAATTGTGATTCTATCTATAATGACTAACTACATGATTTATTTTTTCTTTTGAAAATATACGTGTTTCATTTTTATTTGCAAAAATGCGTCCGTATTGGAAAAACATGTAAAATAAATCCATTAAAATAATATTATTTTAATGCTACTCTGTAAAAAAATAATATTGTGCAAATCTACACATCATAATTTATTTTTATGTTTAATTTCACATCAAAATACTGAATAGTTTTTTTGTAAAGTGTACGACAAAATGTAATTTGTGTAGCCTAGTAGAGGATTCGCTTCCCTCATCCTAATTACATTAATTTACTAAAATTTATAAAAGTAAAAGAGAGCAAAGTAGAAAAAAATATCCATTAATACCAAAAACTAACAGTCGAAAAAGCTACCGTGGGAAATCCACATTAAAAAAAACATTCTTTACAGAGACCATATATTATAGTTCTAACAATTAAAAATGCTACAAGAGCAGTTTTTTTTTATATAAAGAAGATTACAAACAGATGAAACATTAACTATAGAGAAAGAGTGAGGAAAGTTCAAACTATAAAAATTAAATAGAAAATAGAAAACAGTATAACTAGGGAGAAATTAGATGGGGGTTGTTGGTACTGCAATGAACTGATAAGTATTTGATGTACACTGTAAAAAAAATCTGTAAAGTTACTAAAGTTTTTCTAGGAAACTGGGATTCCAGGAACTTTTTATGTAACGGCTGCTGTTGCCGTTACATAAAAAGTTCTTGGAATCTCAGTTTCCGAGAAAAACTTTAGTAACTTTACAGATTTTTTTTACAATGTACAGCGATTATTATCATTGATTTTGTTGAACTCATTGGTAAGACTAACGAACACTTTTATGATGACTGACATTTTGTGCATTGGGTTATTTAATTTTTTAGTTACCGTGAAAATATTTTTATACAGTGTAAGAATTTGGTTATTTGCAAAATTTATTTCATGTCATTAAAAGTTTCGAATATATCTTGATTTTCATTAGGGAAATTTGCAAGAATTTGAGTGGAGTTAGTTGAGGCTGTCATAAAAAAAAAAAAAAAAAAAAAATATATATATATATATATATATATATATATATACATATATATTATAATGTTTCTATTTTATTAGTAAAATCTCTGAATTTATTACGGCAGTAGATGAAATAAAAGGACAGGAATAAAACAATGTAAAAATTTAAATATATGATTTTATTATTTAATTGTTTTGTTCTTTCTGTCTCTCAAATCATTATGATATAGTAGGTAAATACTTGCGCTTTCAACACATTAGAAAAATTGACTTCGCAGTATATTTTTCTATGCAGTACTTTCTTCTAATAAAACACTAAGGAATTATGTGAATACGCATATGCTAATTGTAAACTTTTAAAATTTAAATTACAGATACCCACATGATTTTATTTTCTATATTTTTATAACACACATTATATTAACCCAGTTTAAAATATTATCAATTTGTCTAGGTTATTTTTACTTTAATCCTCGAGATATACTCATAAATTATAGCTAACTGTAATATTTTATTGTACAATTCCCTGTGAGCATAATTTTCAATTTCTAAACTCAGAGTGAGGAAATATTTTGAATAGGAGCGTTTCTGCTTAAAGTTGTGTGCACTATTTTCCACAGTCAATTTCCGACGTAATATTCCATGCATCATGATTTATAAAATAATGCCTGACATTTAGTGTTTCGATTGACTATCCCATTATTGTATAAAAATGCCGCTTAAAAGAATTAAAATTAATTTGGAAGATAAACCATCAGGATAATTGGCAGTAGCGTGTAAATAATAGAAACAACATTCGTATTTAAATAATGCCTTTCTGCTAATTACTTTTCAGTCTTCGCAAATTACCCCCAACATGGTTCAGTGACTTCTGAGATAATCACAAGTTGTTAAACGAATTATACGCTTGTGTTATTTTCGAAAAGATTACTATAGCTTATCTTAAATAAATTGCATTATTTATAAATGTATGACGGTTATTATTCAAGAAATATTTATGTAAAGCGTGTAGAAATTTCTGAATGAAAATAAAAGATACCTCTGTCGTTATATCCGAGCGATGAGAAAAAAGAATTATATATATGAAAGTGCGATATAATTGTTTAATAAACAAATAAACATTTCCTTAATTGTCTTCAATTTTTAGTTCGCTGTTGAACATTTACGGTAAACTGTCCATTCATTTTAAAATAAATAATCATTGTTTAACGTCTGATATACGATTTAAAAATAAAAAAAATATATATTACAATACATCAGACATACAAGTAAAAATTACATAAATACATTTAATACAATTATAAAGCAAACGATTGGAGCTAACTTTTAGCCTCTCATCAGTGCAATAAATAACATTCAAATGACAGAAAACTATACATCATTTATAACTAATTTTTATACATTATTTAATTTTAACTGCTAGTAATTTTCAACAGTAAACATGATATATAGTTTTCTGCCATTTGGATATTATTTATTACACTGATGAGGGGCTAAAATGTAGCTCGAAACGTTTGCTTTTTAATTGTATTAAATGTATTTATGTAATTTTTACTTGTATATATGATGAATTGTAATATATTTTTTATGTCCATTCATTTGATCGTTTTATTGAAAATGGTTATAACTGTAATTTAACTTGATTGTGGTCATAATATCGTGAATACTATGTTCACATACTCTTAATAATATGATCAAATAAACGTTATCTTAAAAAAGGTGGAATGACTGTAGAGTATGATGCTTATTTGGTGTTCGTTGACATATTACAATTTCCGCAGCATTTTTAATGATAGCGCCTTATACATATTACATGTTAGACAGATGTAATGTCATTTGGGAATGCAAATAAGAAAATGTAATTTGTTTTTTGTGGATTAAAAAATAGCGATATATCGGAATTAGCAACATACTAAGATACTGCTACACATAATATATGTCTCTGAATTTTTATTATCCAAAACTAATGAAAATTTTCTTAAATTCCGTAGATTTATTTTTCTCTGAAACAAGATTCTGGGTATCCTTTTTTATAAAGTAATTAATATTAACATTAATTATTTAGCTGAGCATAATTTAAAACAAATTTCTTTCGTTATACTAAAGCTCGAATTAAAAGCTCACAAATAACCTCAAACATAAATGATAATTTGAATCATTTTAGATCCTATTTTTTGAAATTTTGGAAAATAGAATTATTTTATATCATTTTCTATAATGTCAAACAAAATTTTTTGAAAGAACGTACCGCCGACATATGTATATGAGAAACATATAAGATATCGACGCCAAAAAAGGGACACTAAATGCTCGGATATCTTGAAGAAGTGAACCTGCCGTGAGAAAATGCATGCCATAGTTAGTTTATTTTTCATTGAGTGGTAACTTAATATTCGATTTTATCCATCCAGTAATTTGTACGTTCTTATTTGTATATGTTACTAAACCATAACAATTCTGAATCAAAATATATCAATTGATTTAATACTCCCTTTGTCAACAATAATATGAATCAGACCTATTGGCAGTTCTACACGTAATATAATGATATCCTTTCAGAAATGTACTTTTCAGAAGATGTACTAATTATACCCAATAGTAGGTAATAGTTATGTTCATGTTTCATTGCAAAACTACATTTTTATTATTTTGACGAATGCTGAATTGATATTAAATAAGTTAAAATAATTTTTAAAAACTGTTTTTAAAAATTTCCTTTGAATTTAAACTATAAAAATATAGTCTTTTTTAAAAAATTAATATTTGGAGCGTTTCAGAAATTCTTGAGAAAAACGTTGTTGATTAAAATACATTGTTTTATGTCAATGTTGAGAATGTTTGTAAATGTATATTAATTTCGATGTTTTAATGAACTACATACCTACACTTGCTTGAAAACATTCAATTTATATTTACTAAATAATTTCAAATAACTTTCAAACAATAATACGAAGTAAAATTAATGCCGAATGTTTTAAATGTTTTATTTTTTTTTTCTGTCTTCCGTTAAATAAACTTGAGTGATAGAATACTCAGTTTCTTGTTACATTGAAGAATACTGGACATCTGCCAAACGATACTTTGAAGCAGCATTTAGTTTTTCCAATGCTTTCGCATCGCTACTGGCAAAAATCTAAAATTCGGATCATTAGTAAGTAGAATTCATGTGATTTACTATCTCGCTTTAAATTTTAATATTTCCTTACTTTCCATCCTTGGTTTAAAAGAATTTTTGTATAGTAAAAATATTTAGTTTTATTTTGTAAGAGAGTTTTATTTTCAATTGTAAAAAGGAATTTTAAATCGTCTCTTTCCTTATATTTTCTACAGTTTTAGCAAAAGAAAATTTGAAACATATTGTATTAAACTGACTACGAAATAGTTTTGCGAATATATTATGGATTTAATGATTTTATCTTTCCAATATATATTGAATAATTTTAAATAGCTAACATTCATTTATTCAAAATGGTTTTTTAATGGATTTTTTTCATTTTCGTTAAATAATAAATAGAAGACGAAAATATGCACCAATTAAGAATAAAAATAATGACACAATTATTTCTTTAAAAAGTAATTAAAAGCATTTAATGATTTCATGTATCTACTAACTAGCATGTATTTCGTATGACATCGCTTCATTTGTTATTTTCCCATTTGTCTTCCAAAAAGGCTTATTATTGAATATCCTCACGTCAGAGTAAACTAAAACAATATTACAAAATCTTATTTTATGTCATGTACACATTTTTCTAACGTGCGGCGTTAGACATCCACGAATATTTTCTTGAACTCAAGCGTGACACTCCCGTTATTATACAACATTTATCCTTTTTCTTATACACATAAGTGTATGCATGTTTATTTATTTATTTAGGCAATGAAGACATAAGCCTACACAATCTAAACCATTTTTGATAATGGTTGGGTATGCGTATATTTATTAAGCATTTATGTAAAAAAGATTATCAAAATAGCAACATTGGTAGAAAATACATTATAAATTCGGTCTTTGTAATTAAGACTGAGGCTTTTAATGTTTTGTGCACAACATTTCTTTATGAAATTTGCAAAGTTTGGAACCTGTCGAAATCAGTATTTACTGTGAATCAATACAAAATATGTGCCTATATATTTAAATTTAAATTTTCGAAAATCTGTGTGATTCTACGATAAGTTTTCAGGCAACGCAAGTCATCTTACAAACCCGTATGTTACGATCTATCAAAATGAGCTAGAAAAAAAAAAAGAAATATTTCTTATGAAGATATTGTAACAAAATTCATAGAATGTAATATGCGAACTAATAAAAATCTATGAGTAATGGGAATTAGTCCACAGTGTAACAGTGTGCTCTATGAAACAGAGACGCTTTGTATGCAAATTTTATCTTTGTACCGTTAGATAACAGGGTGATAATTAAAGCTTTGTTTGCAGAGTTCTCTTATGTATAGTGTAATGTTGTATCGTGTTATAAACTTTATTTTTAGTAAAAAGTGATTTTAAGATAATATTTCTCCTGTAAATCTATTACAGAACGTATATTTTCCATCTTATTATATATAAATAAATTTGATCATACATATGCTACACTATTTTTCCGAATTGAATTAATGAGCAGATAAGAAGGGAGAAGTTTATATCTATTATCTTAACCCATTAACCGCTGGTGTTGCGTTCACGCAGCAGTCAAAATAAATGCGTATAAAAAATTAGCTATCAAATGAATTTTATATTAATAGTAATTTTTGAGTATGGTATATTATGGTTACTAATTCAATAGGAAAATATTTTCTTTCAAGATATTTTTTTTCTATTTAATAACAAGTTCGAAACTTAAAGCATTTTTAAACGAAAACTTTCACGTTGTCTTTTTCGCAGAAGAAATATAGTTAGACAAATGTAATCTTTAGAGTAAATCTATTTTTAGACAAGGTCAAAGTACATAAGAACATTCAACGAATCAGTTGCTTCCGTTTTAATGGGGGAGGAAGAGACAATAGGTGTTGCGTTTACGCAACGTTAGCGGAAAAGAGGTAGTTCCAGTACTCACTCGTATCGTTCGACTCTGTGGATTTTTTTCTTATTCCGTGCTCACAGAAATGCTTCAAATACATATCTTACGTTCTTCGAAGGTCTTCAAAGATTTTTTAATAAAGATTCATATAATTATGAGGGGGACGAAACAAATATTATCATTATTTCATCAGAAATAGCAGAAATTATTGATGAAGAAGGAAATAATAATATATCAAAAAGTGATAATGATATTTTACCATTCGATACTGCTAGCGAAATTGAAATGTTCGTGAAAAAGAAGTTTGTATCCTCTAAAAGTAGTGCAAATCACACATACAAATAAAAAAAAAACTGGAAATTTGGAGAGTATAAAGGTAGAAAAATTTATTATGACTCAGCCAAAAAATGAAGAAAAAATAAAACCTTGACCAATGTGAGAAAGTATAAAGATTATGTTCGAAAATAAATACTGTCACTTAGATTTCAGACATGAAGTTTCGCATTGTACCTTTTGCAAAAACCCTTTGAAAGTAAAGAGTTAACCATAAACAAATCAGCAAAACGAAGGTCCAGTAAGTTCTCGATGCAAAAGCCATTACAGACAAAACGCGGAAATTTAACGCTTTCCGGGGCAATGCAATTAAATTTCTAAAATGTTGAAATGAATGAATGGCACCGGTATTTACGAACAATTACATAATAAAGGGCAATTACTTTACCACAATTATGGTGCCATTGTGGCTTTTGGGAAATAAAATTAATTGGCTTCATAAACATACTACTACCCCTGAAAGGGTTAATTGTCAAGTCCGAAGACAGCGTAAGACTGCTTTGTAAACAATGCCATAGCCAGAATATTCATCGCTTCAGTACATTTGTGATGTTGATTTGCATCATAAGTGTAGCGAATATTTTGATACTTGAAACTGTTTTCTGTATATGATCAGTAATTTAAAAATAATAATAATAGTAGTAAATTAATTACATTAGAGAGATTGTTTGCTGTCTAAATTGTAACAAAGTTAAAAAAAAATCTTACAGTGCCCATATATGCAATTAAATCCTTCTGATGCTCAATTGAGCTCAATAAACATCAGTACCCTTATTCCGCTGACGTTTCGTGAACGCAACACTCCATTTTTCGCAAGCTAACACAAATTTTGTTATTTCCACTATAAATTAATGTTATATATGTTCAAACGAATAACCAATATCATTTGTATAAAAAAAATTTTTACCCCTTAAGGTTTGGCGGTTAATGGATTAAATAAGTTAATAAGGAATGCTGGGACACAGTGAAATTGTGTCAATGTGTTGTTTAGCGTTACAAATTTATGTATAAAGTACTGTTATGTGTAGACTACCACAAAAGTTGCAATTTGTTACACCCTATCTCCGTATAGAATCTACAAACTGTAGAAAGTAAATTTGGGAATTTTGACCGATTTTTAAAGCGTGCTAAATTCCTAGTGTTGAAACATTCATTTTCAGAAATAGGTCGAATCATGGGTCACACCACACTGACAACTGAGTTATAAAAGCATATCTAAAATCAATTTTGTCTCACATTGAACAAGAAGTACCATATGAAATGAAAGCTAATATTTGAATAATTTTCTTGCTGTTTGTATCTGTGTGTATTATTAAATTGGGTATTAATCTCTTCAACGTTTCCCAGAGATAAGTCGAAGGTAAAAGTACTGATTCCCTATACCTTCTGCATGTGAAGTGGTTACATATACAGTGGTGGTAAAAGATTTTGAAATGTTTTTGAAATTTTCATGTTATATAAATTTGTGTGCTTACGAAATATATTAATTTTCACTTAAATACAAATGATTATGTATCACATTCAAGGAAACGTAAAATAGAATTTAATAATAAAAAAAACATAATTAAAATACCTGCATTACGAAAAAAGTTAAATTTACTTTAGTCTAAAGTACAAACACAATTAGTCATGAATGCTGAAGTGAATTGTAATAAACACTGACTGTTCTGAGAACCAGTCAAATGTCAGTAACTAAACTGTATTATGTTTAGATCTGTAAAAGCTGTATTTTGCTGGAATGAATTTTGCAGAAGGATGAATGCTAATGTAACTAAATGACACATATATATATATATATATATATATTATAATTATACTTTTTTTCTTAATGCAAATAATGTAAGTATCATCAACAACAAGAATTTGATTGGACACATACAAAAAAAGCAGAACTGTCATATTGAGAGATAATGGTCTCTGTTATGCTGAAATTGCAAGACAGGTTGGTGGATCAGTCACTTTATCTGGCATACGAAAGTTGTGCTTACGTTATGATGAAACTAAATCACTGATAAATAAGGCAAGATCAGGCCGACAAAAATGCACAGGTGCTTCTGACGATAGAAAGATCAATATGCTATGCCTGAAAGGTAGAAGAATTTCATAATTTGCTGTTAGATGTGAAATGAATGCAATTCATGTTTCTGTTAGTTCACGAACAATAAGGAGATGATTAGCAAGTTTTAGATTGAAAGGTAGAATTCCGAAGAAAAAAACATTTTTAAATCTTCACCAACGCTAGAAACGAGATCAGTGTGCAAATGAACACATTAATTGATCAGAAAATCAGTGGAAGCAAATAATTTGAAGCGATGAGAGTAAAATATCGCTTTTTGGTAGTGATGGCCGAAAATATGTGAGACGTAGAGTAGGGAAAGAGCTGCATCCTTGTTGCATTGAAGCAACTATATAGAACACAACAAATGCAATGATTTGTGCAAGTATGTCTGCAGATGGTGTGGGCCGTGTTCAAGTGGTAGCATTCTGAATGCATAAAACACACCTAAACTCCCATAGAACCAAATTTGATACCTTCCAACAATGATTTCCCCAATAAAGCACCATTTATCTGTCAGCAGGATTTAACTCCATCCCATACGGCGAAAATATGCAAAGAATGGTTTAAAAATAAAAGTGTATAATTATTTCCCTGGACAGGAAACAGCCCTGATCTGAATACTATTGAAATCTTGTGGCGACGTTTGACAATCCTTGTACAAAAAAGCATCCCCTCAATAAATCGCAACTTATTGAAGCTATAATTGATTCTGGGCATCATGTGATTAAGAAGGATGAACCCCAAATACTAGTTCTCTCAATGAAAAGACGCTGAGGAGCTATAATAAAAAACAAGTGTTATCCTACTAATTATTGAATGTTTTTTAAATACAATGAAATCTAAGATATATTTTAATTCTTGTAAGCTTAACTTTTTTCGTAATGCAGATATTTAAATTACGTTTTTTTTTTTTGTTTTTTTTTTTAATTACTAAATTCTACATTAAATTTCCTTGAATTTGACAAATAAACATTTGTATTTAATTGAAATTTAGTATATTTTCCAAGCACACAAAATGATAAAATATGAAAATTTCAATAAATGCCCACAATTTTGGCCACCACTGTACTTTTAATAATAAGATTTACATATGCAATAGCTAAGACTTCTTTTAATTAATTTTATCCAGCACTTTATTGATTTTTAGGTATATTTCATAAGAAATACTACCTATTACATTATCCCGTATGCTGGAATTTCGTAAGAATTTTTCAGATCTACGCCGATCATGACCGCTATAACCCAAAACCAAATCCAGTTCAAAACATTCTCTATCTATCTATGTATCTGACTATCTATACATACATGTATATAGATATAGATATAGATAGATAGATAGATAGATAGATTTATATATATATATATATATATATATATATACACATACATACATATCGATATAGATATAGATAGACAGATAGACGTATATATATATATATATGCGTATAGATATAAGTGACAAATTCGTAACTTCAAAAATTCAGAAGATACCAGACCCACTTAATTTTTTTATAAATCTTCTTAATCTTATCTGCAGCATTTATATTGACATGGTTTAGATAAGACTAACTCTTACAGCAAAAAAAAAAAAAAAATAATATAATAATAATAATAATAATAATAATAATAATAATAATAATAAGAGGTTAAAGAAAAAATAATCATCGTTTTAATAACATCCTGATAAAACCAAGGCTTACGGGAGAAAAAAAGTCAAAAGTAGCCAGATAAAATTGTTAAACTTGGTTTATCTCAAATCTTGATTTAGTTTTTGCTGATGAAATTAGTACTTAACATTGAAATCGCGTGTGACTGTAGACCGCGCCAGCAGTGATTTTTTTTTTTTTTAATGTGGTTTGCTGTACGATTCTGCATTATCAGTAAATGTAAAAACCAAAACCATAATAATTTTGGTATTTGTTTCTTTTAAAATTAAACCCGAAAAAAATATCTGGCTAGAATAGCTGTTATTTGTTACTAAATCGCATATACATTCTAACAACTATAGTAGTTATTAATGTTTATTTTCGGGAGGAATGTATTGTGTCATATGTGTATCTGTAATCAGCAAACATTAGCGAACATATGGACTATTTATAATTGATTCAAAGTCTCCTCAGAGAACACCGTTTATTAACATTATAATTAACATTTGAATTAAAAAGCCTGAAAAAAATCTGTAAATCTTTGTGTTAAAAAATTCAAATTATTAAAATAAATAAAACCTAAAAATTTTAATAACATATTCACATAATTATTATATAATGTGTTCTACATTAACTAGAAAATGAGATAAAACATAACATATATTATTGTGCCAAACATTAATGAAAAATTACTTTAATTTAGTGTGTTCGTACTTGAAATATTTCCTTTTAAAATGCATTTTAAGTGCAAACGAAGAATTTTTCAGAAAACTAAAACCGTAAAAGAACATATTCTAAGTAATTAACTTTATTTAAATGAATTCCAAGCGTCAAATCCTTATTTATATGTGTAAAATGTAGTTAATTGAACATAAAAAAATAAAGAAAACTAATTTTCTTATGAAAAAAGTTAAATTTACTTTATTAACATTTTGAAGGTTAACGTTTCTTCATTTTCTTAAATTTCAGAAGAAAAATTAAAAAGTTTTGTATTATTTAAAACACTAGTATTTATAAACTTACTTTAACGAGTAATAAATTACGATGTGTTGAATAATTGAATTATATTTTCATAATTTATTTTTGTAATCTGGAGGAGGGGGGGGGGGCTGTATTATATGTACAGTATTAAGTTAAAGAATTGATTTATAGCGATAATTAGTATAAAATGAAAAGTATTTTAATTCGCAGAGTTAAATATGATATATTGGTGGTGTTAAAAAAATATGTAGCATAGAGTTAAAAGATTTAAATCTGAGAATATATTGATTTTTTCAGAGATTTTAGGATGAGAGCTTTCGAATTTTAATTTATAAAGACATTCTGCGCGTTTTCGTCTTGAATGCAAGTGTTGTGTTTTAGTAACTGTATGAGGGAAGACTTACAATTGTGTAAGCTACGAAAGTGTAGTGGGAATCTAAGATAATTACGCACGACCCGAATAAAAGAATAGCACATGTTTCTGTGTTTTTTGGATAATATAACGTGACCTATGAAATGCTGTCTTGTTCTTCTTTTAACTATTCGAGCTTCAGGGGTATTTTAAAGTAGATTACGTTTAAATGTATTTCCCTCCTAAATAAAGACTTAATTGCGATCTCAGAGTCTAATAGTGAGATTTAAGTTGTTATCATAAAAATGCCTTCCGATATCATTCACAGCAAAAATAGAATAGAATAATGGAAACATAGAGTAAGAAAAATTCCATTTTTTTATTCATTAATATTTACTTATTGTTGGGTCTAAATGTCATTATCGACACTCTACATACATGTAACACAGTGTAGCATAGGATTTTGGTTTCTATTACCTATTGTGAATTAATAAAAATTCACTAATTAACAAAAGGGAGCGATAAGTTTATTAGGTAAGTTTTTTTATGAAGCTTTAAGTTTTAGAAGCATACTAAACCGGTAACCCCAGTTCTGATTTAAGTGACTTATGGAAAATTCCTTTTCACAGATTAAAACAAACCCAGCAATAAAAATACAAATGTAAAATTTTTTAATCGAAAATGGTTGAAACGATTTTGATGATATAATTACCATTATATAATAATTAAGAATAGAAAATATATTTAACTAGGATGATTAAAAATGATTTTTGATTGTTTAAATATTTTTTTCTGTCGTTCATCTTCCGTGAGTTAAATTCTCGTCAATATTTTCTGGCAAAATAAATGTTGCATTAAACACGATTTACAGTGCTTTTTTTTCTAAAAAACAGTTGCATACAAAAAAAAAGCATGGATAAGTATGCATAAGCATGTGTTGCTTGGCGCAAATTTAAGAGCAGTTTTTTAATCGAGGAAATTTTTCTGCCAACACCTAAGTTTATTTTTTTTAAACATAAAATAAAAGAAAGTATAATTTTCTGTCGAATCGTTACTTCTATTTTTTACGGAAAATTTTCGTGATTAAAATATATGTAGTATTTTCCATTTATTTCTACCGACTGTACCCTTTGAATGAAACAGTGAGTATGTGGAAAGTTCCACATGTTTATCAGTACACAAATAGTAGGTGCGATTTTTTTGCGACTTTGAATCACCACCATTTATTACTTAAGATGCTTTAAAATAGAATTGAATGTAACAAAAGCAAATACTTCGTATGTCATAGGGAAAATGAGCTTTCACTAATCGGCATGATTTTGCTTTGGAACGAGCAGTTTAAGAAGGCCGTATTCCATTATTCTTTTTTTTTATTTGCACGCTTCTTCGCTTCTTTAATTTCTAGCATCATCATAAGTGATTGTGCGAAATTATTTCGTAACCTAGTAATATGCTCTGGCATTTTCATTGAATTACGAATAATTCCATAGTAGGGAGAATATCCGCGTCTTTCGATAATATCATCTTCAGAACTTTAAAAATACACCTGTGTAGATAATGACTGTTTGAATAAATTTTAAATTTCATCTTCTGCATGGAATGTCCTACGTAGCAGTTTTCAGAATGAAGTGGAAAAAATTATCAGCATTGCTTCCAACAGAAAATCCTTTAACACTAATAATGCGGTAATGGAAAATGTTTTCAATGCACCGATAATAATAATAAAAAAAGATATTTGTCAGCTGCGTAGATGTAAAACAAATATTCTTATATATCTATACTAATCTATACTAATCTATACTAATACTACTAATCTATCTATACTCCTATTATAAAGAGGTAAAAATTGTTTATTTGTAGGAGGTAAACTCTGGAACTACCGAACCGATTCCAAAAGTAATGGTATCAAAATGATGGTGTTAGTCCAACTTAGAACATAGGCTATATCTTATGTCCGTGCCACTGGCCAAAAGGGGGGGTGCAGGAGCAAAAAACGTTCTAAAAATGCAATTTTTGCGTTACTGGATGGCCTAGAAACATGAAATTTGGAATATTAGTTACTTATACGATATAAATTATGTCTAAGAACAGTTCTTAAACAATTCGAAATTAAAAAGGGGTGAAAATGCACAAAAAGCGTTCTAAAAAACGTTCTAAATAGTAGTTTCTACATAATTTCAGGAAATACCAAACCAATTTAAAAAAATATTGGTGTCAAAATGATGGTGACGACGCTTGCTCCAAAATAGGCTATATATTATGTCGGTGCCACTACCAAAAAAGGGGTGCAGGAGCAAAAAACGTTCTAAAAATTCAATTTATGCGTTACTGAAGGACTTAGAAATATGAAATTTGAAATATTAGCTACTTATACGATATAAATTATGTCTAAGAACTGTTCTTAAACAATTCGAAATTAAGAAGGGGTGAAAATGAACAAAAAGCGTTCTAAAAAACGTTCTAAATGGTAGTTTCTACATAGTCTCAGGAAATACCAAACCGATTTAAAAAATATATTGGTGTCAAAATGATGGTGACGACGCTTGCTCTAAGATAGACTATATTTTATGTCGGTGCCACTACACCAAAGGGGGTGCAGGAGCAAAAAACATTCTAAAAATGCGATTTTTGCGTTACTGGATGGCCTAGAAACATGAAATAGGGAATATTAGTTACTTATACGATATAAATTATGTCTAAGAACAGTTATTACACAATTCGAAATTAAAAAAGGGTGAAAATGCACAAAAAGCGTTCTAAAAAACGTTCTAAATGGTAGTTTCTACAAAATCTCAGGAAATACCAAACCGATTTAAAAAATATTGGTGTCAAAATGATGGTGACGACGCTTGCTCTAAGATAGATTATATTTTATGTCGGTGCCACTACCCCAAAGGGGGTGCAGGAGCAAAAAACGTTCTAAAATGCGATTTATGTGTTACTGAAGGTCCTAGAAATATGAAATTTGAAATATTAGCTACTTATTAGATATAAAGGATTTCTAAGAACAATTCGAAATTTAAAAGGGGTGAAAATGCGCGAAAAGCGTTCTAAAAAACGTTCTACATGATGGTTTCCACACAATCTCAGGAAATACCAAACCGATTTAAAAAATAAAGACGTCAAAATCATGGTGACAACCCTTACTCCAACATAGGCTATGTTTTATGTCGGTGCCACTACCCCAAAGGGGGTGCAGGAGAAAAACGTTCTAAACTGCGGTTTTTGCGTTACGGAAGGGCCTAGAATTGTGAAATTTGGAATGGTAGTTAGTTATAAGATACCAATGATCTGTAAGGACATTTCCTAAAAAAAAAAATCGAAATTTAAAAGGGGGGTCAAAATGTGCAAAAAGGGTTGTAAAAAACGTTCTAAATTGCGATTTCTATGCAATCTCAGGAAGCACTGAACAGATTTCAAATATACTGGTGTAAAAATGATGGTTGACAGATCTTCTTCCAAGATAGGCTATATTTTATATATGTTTCCACTACCCCAGAGGAGATGCAGGATCAATATGCGCGAAAAGCGTTCTAAAAACGTTCTAAATGCCGATTTGTCAGCAATATCTAAGGAAGAATCAAACTGGTTTCAAAAGTAATGGTAGGAAATTCATGCTGATAGCCTCTGCTCTAAAGTAGACGCTATTTTATGTCGGTATCACTATCACCTAGACGTTGCAGGAGGAAAAAAGCATTCTAAATTTCGATTTTTGTGATCAGTAGGGGCTAGCAACTTAAAATTAGGCAAGGTACATATTTATTAGATATAAATGATCTTTAAGAACAGTTTCGAAAAAAAAATAGAAATTTAAAAGGGGCTGAAAATGCGCAAAAAAGTGTTCTAAAAACGTTCTAAATTGCGATTTCTACTCAATCTCAGAAATACCAAAGCTATTTCAAAAGTAATGGTTGCAACTCAATGGTGACGGTCCCTGCTATAACATAGGTTATATTTTATGTTGTTGTCACTACCATCTGAGGGTTGCAAAAGCAAAACATGTTCTAATTTGCGTTTTTTTGCAAAAATGAGGGGTCTATCCCTTTGAAGTATGGCATGGTTTTTAATTACAAGATGCAACTGCTTTCTAAGAGCAGTCGAAAGAAAGTTCTAAATTTAAAAAGATGAAGTGAGCGAAAAGCGTTGTAAATTACAATTTTTATGCAATCTTATCAAATACCAGACCGATAAAAAAATAATGATGGCAAATTGTTGGTGATAGAACCTGCTCAAACATAAGCTATATTTTATGTCTGTGCCACTACTACCAGAGGGTTGCAGGAGCTAAAAACTTCCTAAATTGCGATTTCTGCGATACTGAAGAGGCTAGAAACTTTAAATATGGCATGGCAGTTACTTATAAAATATAAATGCCCTCAAAGGACTGTCGAAAATAAATTCGAATTAAAAAGGGGTGAAGCGAGGAGGAGGTGCGAAACGCATTCTAAAAAAGTCCTAAATTACGATTTCTATGCAATTTCAGGGAATATAAACCGATTATAAAAGTAATAGTTGCGAATCAATGGTAACCATCTCTGATCTGACACAGGCTATATTTTATGCCGATGATTCTACCACCTGGGGTTCACAGGAACAACAAACGTTCTAAAAAAGACCTTTAAAAGCTTTCTGAATTACGTTTCTGTGGAATATTAGGGGAAAAAAACCGATTTCAAAATTAATGTTGGCAAATTAATGGTGACAGTTCCTATTTCAACATATCCCTTTATGTTGAGAGAGGTGGTAGGACTTGGAATTTGACATGATTGTTAATTCTAAGATGTAAGATGGTTTCTAAAAAATACAAAACTTCAAATGAATACTGAAATGAGCGTATTAATTGAGCATTAAAGTTTCAAAATATTTTCTAAATTATCATTTATTTAGTTTTAATTCGTTTATTAATTTAAGTCTCATTTATGCCTAATGCAGTGTAATAATGATGTTTAATCAAACTGTGTTTTAAATAGTAATTATTGAATTATTCCTAAAAGTAATAAGTACCTTTTAATAAAGTAAAATATTACCTTTTAATAAAATGAAAATTTAGTTAGTACCTTTTAATAAAAATTAGACATATAATATCACTTGGCATATTTCAAATATTACGCGAGCAAAGCCGCGGGGTTTGCTAGTAATTCTATACTTTCTATTATAAAGAGGAAAAAATTGTTTATTTGTAGGAGGTAAGCTCTGGAACTACCGAACCGATTCCAAAAGTAATGGTATCAAAATGATGGTGTTAGTCCAACTTAGAACATAGGCTATATCTTACGTCTGTGCCACTACCCCAAAAGGAGTGTAGGAGCAAAAAACGTTCTAAAAATGCGATTTTAGCGTTACTGAAAGGCCTAGAAATATGAAATTGTGAATATTAATTACTTATAAGATATAAATAATGTCTAAGAACAGTTCTTAAACAATTCGAAATTTAAAAGGGGTGAAAATGCACAAAAAGCGTTCTAAAAAACATTCTAAATGGTAGTTTCTACACAATCTCAGGAAATACCAAACATATTTAAAAAATATTGGTGTCATAATGATGGTGACAATGCTTGCTTCAAGATAGGCTATGTTTTATGTCGGTGTCACTACACCAAAGGGGGTGCAGGAGCAAAAAACGTTCTAAAAATGCGATTTTAGCGTTACTGAAGGGTTTAGAAATATGAAATTTTGAATATTAGTTACTTATAAGATATAAATGATGTCTAAGAACAGTTCTTAAACAATTCGAAATTTAAAAGGGGTGAAGATGCAAAAAAAGCGTTCTAAAAAACGTTCTAAATGGTAGTTTCTACACAATCTCAGGAAATACCAAACCGATTTAAAAAATATTGGTGTCAAAATGATGGTGACAACGCTTACTCCAAGATAGGCTATGTTTTATGTCGGTGTCACTACCCGAAATGGGGTGCAGGAGAAAAAAACGTTCTAAAAATGCGATTTATGTGTTACTGAAGGGCCTAGAAATATGAAATTTGAAATATTAGCTACTTATTAGATATAAAGGATTTCTAAGAACGGTTCTTAAACAATCCGAAATTTGAAAGGGGTGAAAATGCGCGAAAATCGTTCTAAAAAACGTTCTAAATGGTGGTTTCTACACAATCTCAGGAAATACCAAACCGATTTAAAAAAATAATGGTGTCAAAATAAGGGTGTCAAAATGACGGTGACAACCCTTGCTCAACATAGGCTATGTTTTATGTCGGTGCCACTGCCCCAAAGGGGGTGCAGGAGAAAAACGTTCTAAATTGCGGTTTTTGCGTTACGGAAGGGTCTAGAATCGTGAAATTTGGAATGGTAGTTAGTTATAAGTTATCAATGATCTCTAAGGACATTTACTAAAAAAATCGAAATTTAAAAGGGGGTCAAAATGCGCAAAAAGCGTTGTAAAAAATTCTAAATTGCGATTTCTATGCAATCTCAGGAAGTACTGAACCGATTTCAAATATAATGGTGTAAAAATGATGGTGACAGATCTTGCTCCAAGAGGCTATATTTTATATCTGTTTCCACTACCCCAGAGGAGATGCAGGAGCAAAATGCGCGAAAAGCTTTTTAAAAACGTTCTGAATGTCGATTTGTCGGCAATATCTCAAGAAGAATGAATCTGATTTCAAACGTAATGGTAGGAAATTGATGCTGACAGCCTCTGCTCTAACATAGACGCTATTTTGTGTCGGTATCACTATCACCAAGTCGTTGCAGGAGCAAAAAAGCGTTCTAAATTTCGATTTTTGTGATCGGTAGGGGTTAGCAACTTAAAATTAGTCAAGGTGCATATTTATGAGATATAAATGATCTTTAAGAACAGTTTCGAAAAAATTGGAAATTTAAAAAGGGGTGAAAATGCGCGAAAAGCGTTCTAAATTGCGATTTCTACTCAATCTAAGGAAATACCAAAGCTATTTCAAAAGTAATGGTTGCAAATCAATGGTGACAGTCCCTGCTATAACACAGGTTATATTTTATGTTGCTGTCACTACCATCTGAGGGTTAAAAAAGCGAAACATGCTCTAATTTGCGTTTTTTGCACAACTGAGGGGTCTAACACTTTGAAGTATGGCATGGTATTTACTTACAAGATGCAACTGCTTTCTAAGAACAGTCGAAAGAAAATTCAAAATTTAAAAAAAATGAAGTGAGTGAACAGCGTTATAAATTACAATTTTTAAGCAAACTTATAAATTACCAAACCGATTAAAAAAATAATGATGACAAATTTTGGTGATAGAACCTGCTCAAACATAAGCTATATTTTATGTCTGTTCCACTACCACCAGAGGGTTGCAGGAGCTAAAAACTTTCTAAATTGCGATTTCTGTGATACTGAAAAGGCTAGAAACTTTAAATATGACATGGTAGTTACTTATAACATATAAATGCCCTCGAAGGAACGTCGAAAATAAATTCGAATTAAAAAGGGGTGAAGCGAAGGGGAGGTGCGAAAAGCATTCTAAAAAAGTTCTAAATTACGATTCTAAGCAATTTCAGGGAATATAAACCGATTATAAAAGTAAAAGTTGCGAATCAATGGTAACAGTCTCTGATCCTACCCAGGCTATATTTTATGCCGGTGATTTTACCACCTGGGGTTCACAGGAACAACAAACGTTCTAAAAAAAGGCTTTAAAAGCTTTTTAAATTACGTTTCTGTGGAATATTAGGAAATAACAAACCGATTTCAAAATTAATGTTGGCAAATTAATGGTGACAGTTCCTGTTTCAAGATTGCCTTTTTTGTTGAGAGAGGAGGTAGGACTTGGAATTTGACATAATAGTTAATTTTAAGATGTAAGAAGATGGTTTCTAAAAAATTCTAAACTTCAAATAAATACTGAAATGAGCGTATTAATTGAGCATAAAATTTCAAAATATTTTCTAAATTATCATTTATTTAGTTTTATTTCATTTTATTAATTTAAGTCTCATTTCTGCCTAATGCAGTGTAATAATGATGTTTAATCAAACTGTGTTTTAAATAGTAATTTTTGAATTATTCCTGAAAGTAATAAGTACCTTTTAATTAAAAAAAATTTTAATAAAATAAAATTACCTTTTAATAAAATAAAAATTTAGTTAGTACCTTTTAATAAAAAATAGACATATAAATATCACTTGGCATATTTCAAATATTACGCGAGCACAGCCGCGGGGTTTGCTAGTAATGATTATAAGGGAAAAAAAAAACTTTATAATCGTGAATAAAAAGTTTGATTTATACAGGCTCTTAAGGATGGTTTTGCCTGTAGAAGGTTGATAAAATGATGATTTTTAGTGATTTTTTTTCTGGAATAGGAATGAAAATTTTAACTCCGGAATTGTTGCATGTTATTTGTTATCATTTGAAGAACATTTCAAAAATTTTTAAGAAAAAATCGATGATGTGGCTCGAGTTGCGTGATTGGATGCCATGGCGTGCATTTCTAATCGGTCGGGATCCCGTAGATCGCCAGAGCTGTTTGCCACTCACTTGAAAACATACGTTCGCTAATGCTAAACCTATGGGCAGGTTGTTTTCGAATTTCTCGTAATATTATAAAGAGGAAAAAATTGTTTATTTGTAGGAGGTAAGCTCTAGAACTACCAGACCGATTCCAAAATTAATGGTATCAAAATGATAGTGTTAGTCCAACTTAGAACATAGGCTATATCTTATGTCCGTGCTACTGGCCAAAAGGGGGTGTAGGAGCAAAAAAACGTTCTAAAAATGCGATTTTTGTGTTACTGAAGGGCCTAGAAACATGAAATTTCAAATGGTAGTTAATTATAAGATACTAATGATCTCTAAGGGCATTTCTTAAAAAAAAAATTGGAAATTAAAAAAGGGTGAAAATGCGCAAGAAAGCGTTCTAAAAAAGTTCTAAATGGCGATTTTTAAGCAATTTCAGGAAGTACCAAACCGATTTCAAAAATAATGATGTCAAAATGATGGTGACAACACTTACTCCAACATAGGCTACATTTTATGACGGTGCCATTATTCCTAACGGGGATGCAGGAGTAAAAAACGTTCGAAATTGCGATTTTTGTGTTACTGAAGGGTCCAGATACACGGAATTTGGTTTTGTAGTTACTTATTACATATAAATGATCTCTAAGAACATTTCTTTAAAAATTCGAAATATAAAAGTGGTGAAAATGCGCAAAAAACGTTCTATAAAACGTTCTAAATGGCGAGTTTTACGCAATCTCAAGAAGTACTAAACCGATTTCAAAAATAATGGTGTCAAAATGATGGTGACAACCCTTGCTCCATAATAGGCTACATTTTATGTCGGTGCCACTACCTCTAAAGGTGGTGCAGGAGCAAAAAAAAAAAGGTCCTAGATACATGGAATTTGGAATGGTAGTTACTTATAAGATATAAATGATCTCTAAGAACATTTCTTAAAAAATTCTAAATTTAAAAGTGGTGAAAATGCGCGAAAAGAGTTCTAAAACACGTTCTAAATGGCGATTTCTACGCAATATCAGAAAGCACCCAACCTATTTCAAAAGGAATGATTGAAAATTGATGATGACAGCTCTTGCTGCAACATAGGCTCTATTTCATGTCAATGTCACTACCACCTAGAGGTTGCAGAAGCAAAAAACGTTCTAAATTCCGATGTTTGCGATCTTCAAATTAATACTGAAATGAGTGGATGAAAGGAGCATAAAAGTCTCAATATTCTTTCTAAATTATCATTTATTTGGAATTAGTTTTAGTTCTTCTTATTAATTAAAATCTCATTTTTGTCTATTGCACTTTTATAATGAAGTTTAGTCAAACTGTGGCTTAATTTGTAATTTATGAATTATTTCAAAAAGTGTTCTTCTAATGAAAAATAGTCATGTAAATATCACTTGGCCTATTTCAACTATTACGCGAGCAAAGCCGAGGGGTTTGTTAGTATGTTATATAGATAACATACAGAAATGTGACAGAGTATTAATATATATATGCAAAACACGCATAACAGAATTTGACAGCATTTTTTTTTTTTTTGTAAATTTTAGAAATTAGAAATTATATTTTTACTCAAATACATTACGAATTATATAGAAATTAGCAAAATCAGCAAATACAGCAAAATTTTGTCTTTACATAAATAAAGAATGATTTTTGAAAAAAAAACTGTCGGGTGGGGCTCGGTTTAACAGTTACTTGGATTTAAATAGTTCTGCAAATGCATATATTTAATATATTTTAATAACTTGAACAATTTTATAAGTTACTGGCATTTTGCAAAGTTGTGTACATAGCTCGAATTGAGTATCCAGTAGCAGTTCATTCCTAAGTTAGATATATAATAAATAAAAAAGGATTAGAAATTTCGTTACCCGATGCGTGTGTTTATTAATTTTCATTTAAAAATTTAAACATATACGTTTAAAATAATTATTTTAAGATTTTTTCATTCTACTTGAAGTTTATTTACTGTAGGGTATATTTGCTATTCCGGACAAGTTATCTGCGATAGTAAACTGAATGTCAATAATGAAGGAATTACATAAACATACCTTGTAGAAAAGAAGTACTAACTGCTATTTCTGGTATAAGTATCGAACACAAATTACATGCGAAATAAAATTCCGGATGTTTATCCTGGCCGGGAATAGGATAAGATAGGATAGAATAATCCCTCTAGTTATATAAAGGTGGAAATGTATGACAATTTTCTAATTTTAAAATGTTATGATTTTGTTATAAAATTTCTGGTAATCAAACGTAAGGATATGTCGAGGAATATCTCTATTATCTTAATAATATCTCGAGGAATATATCGATGCTTCTCGAATTTTTAGGCCAACTTATTTTTCGTAAACTTTCAGAAGGTGTAAGAAATGCTTATAGCTTTTAAACATAAAGGCAAAGTACACATGAAATTAAACATTAATTCAATTACACACATAAAAATATAAATACTTTTTAGATTCCTTTATATGGGTTTTTTCCAGCCTGATTAGCAATTTGTTATTCTTTTCAATTTATATATTTTAAGAACAATAATAGTGTTTATATTTTAATAAAAGTCAGTATACAACTTTTAAATTAAATTATTCATTTCATACATATTTCGTACAATATAATATCTTGTCACTTAAATATTGAAATTCAATATGTTTAATTAAATAAACTAATAATGAATTAAACCATAAATGGAAAGTCATTATTTCAATGTATGAAGCATTGTTAATTAATGACTAAATGATAATTAACTCACTTAATTTATCAAACAGACAAACAGAATACTCAAATTGTATAATTTATCACACGAGCAGACTTTTTAATTAATAATGGTAAATAAATTTGCCTGGCAGGATATTTTGTCTTACACGACGTTTTTACATATCCTATGCATGGGTTAAAGACAGCGTTAAATGTACATCACACAGTAAAATGGTAATTGAATAAATTAATTATTCCCACTTGTAATGGGAGAAAAAAACAGCATGCTACAAAACACATTTTGTTGTGTAAACTTCACTTGTAATCCCTTTCTCGTATTCAATTTAGGAACAGCTGGATTGGATAATTAAGAATAAGTATACGCGCAAGAATTAAAAGCTCTCAGCTTTTAGTGATTAACAATATTTTAACCAAATTGATCGTATTACTTAAGTATTAATAACTTTCTAAAACTTTGAAACGTTTAAAAACTTTCATTCTTTTTTTATGAATATGAATATGAATTGCTTTTCTTAGACCACTGAGATATTGTATTTTCAATTGGAATATATCCCTTGCATTCTTCAAATTAGATAGAAAAAATATATGGTGAATATTTTTAATGTAAATGCTTAAATTGCATACATTAGCAGGTAACAAAAAGCAACCACTTAACAAATAAAATACGAAAACGATATAGTCTGTATTCAATATATAGAACTTCTTCACCGCAAATATTGTATATAAAAAAATAATAAAAAACTGCATCTTGTTGTCGTGTATGTTTGCACACGAAAGATAATGGAATTAAGGCCACATGAATTTGAAAGAAAGACACAAGCAAAGGATTTTTTTTTTTATTCTGCTTTGTGTCGAAATAACACCAACGGATTTTCTAGGTGAATTTAGCTGCAACTTTTTACAAAATAGAATGACATAATAAAAATTTCGGCAGTTTTCTTCTTACGTAAAATGATTAAAAGTCACAAAATTAGAATAACATATGTAAAAAAATGTGATAGAGAGGTAAGGCTAAAGTGAATTTGGTGTCGAAACAACACCGTCGGACGTTCTAGGTTTAAATCGGTGGTACTCTTTAAAGTTTCAGAAAGAGTCAAAGTCTAGTTCAAAGGTTAGCTAAAGGGTCACACTTGTGTTTTTGCTGTAATACGTCTCTATGTATCATTATGGGCTATAATTATATGATTATTTACACGTAAACATTAAACCAAATTTTTAATTAATATTAACAGCAATAAATGTCTGTCCAATTAGAGGCAGGTGAGATTCCAGAATTTAAAATGAATACATATAAATCAGACTTACTTTATTTTATTCCAATTTCAGGATTAATTACTAAACAAAGTTTTGTATAACTTTATATTTATTTGCATTATTTTAATCGCATTCAAAATAAAATTGCGAGGTCCTTAGAAAATACATTTTAGAATATAGATAAATTACTTATATTTCGGTAATACATGAAATTAACTGCATGAGCGCCCGTGGTTCACTTAGTGAGTAATACTGCCTTCAATGTACTTTAAAGAGCGGTGCATAATAATCTGATATTAATGCACTAAATAAATAATTTAGCTGAATAACAAGTACGTATATTCTAAAACATATTATAAATCAATCACAAAGGAATTATACGGTTTTATTAAAAATGGAAATTAATTATTAAATTTCAAAATCAAATCGAAGCAATAATTTAACGGTCTTGTTTATAACAATGTACACGCCAATTACTTTGTTTATATCTGAAAAAATCCTTTGCAAAATTAATTTATTTGTTAATCGTTAAACACTTTGGATAACACTTCAAATGAAAAAAGTTGCAAGATCACAAAAAGAGTTCGACAATGAATACATTTAATATTTACGTAAAAAACTCATAAGCCTTTATTATTCCTTCAAGCATAATATTTATCTCGTAAAATACATTTTATGATGAAATATTTTCTTTAGTCACCATATGGGATCATTTTTATTTCAAAAGATTCACATAGAGCGGAAAATTAGACTGTTATAAGAAATTTAAAAGGCATTTCAGAATCTTATTTGAATTTATTGAACACAGCAACAATGAAAGAGAAATTAAATACAAACAAGCAATACGGTTTCGAACTTTGATATCCTTAAACGATTCTATCCACTCATGCACATTTCAATTTGATTGTAATTTCAAACATGAAAATATATTTGATAAAAACATGTTTCTACGAGAATGGGTTTAATGCTTTATTGTCTACATTTTCTAAAACGATAAAAATAAATCTTTGATTCGCAATATAGCTTTGCTTCAACAGAAAAATGAATTTTTATATTTTTTACACGAACTCTTAAAAAAAGTTATTATATGATATGTATATCATTTAAATATTTTTAAATGAATATCATGGAAAAATTATATAAGCAGCATTATATATTGGGAATTAAAATATATGCCTTGTACTATAACCATGAAATAAATTAATTAATTAGATAATAACATGTATTATTTTATCGTCAACCAATATAACTAATTTGCATCGAAAACATTTCTGCTGAACCCCACAGTCCTATACAGTCAGTATGAGTCTTACACAGAAAGGCCGCCACTTAGAAATTCAGTCAAATGCAAATTGCAAGTTTAAAACACATTTATTTAAGCTGATTGGGTAGGGGTGAGATTCAGTTACTTCCTAAAAATGGCCTAGATTACGCGAGCAATACACAATTTCATTCACTAACCAGATAACTAAGAAAAATTAAAGATTAATCTTACATAAATTTATCCAATAATCCAAGTTGATAGCAACTTTCGCTTACCAATATGCTGATCTAATCTGCAGGGAAACGGTTACTCAAATCTACAGTGTTGACTTATTAATAAAGTTTTCAAGGAAAACTTTTATTTATTGAAACTATATTTCAAAATCTCTTACCAACTGACAGTTCTTATCACAAGCTTTAATTTTCTTTACCACGTGGCACAAATTTCCTTTTCAGTCCTGTAACGCAAGCGTAATTCTCCTCTGAGTTAGGACTCGACCCAGATCCGAAGACGAACAGTGTATGAGCATTAATCACCGGACACTTTAATTGTTTGACAATTTGCCGAATATTTAAAGATATATTTGTCTGATTTTCCAGGAACTTCAAGATTATGAAGAATATGTTCGACTTCATATTTTTCAGCGGAATTTTATCAGAATGACAATTAGGGGGTTAACAAAAAAAAATAATAATGTTTAGGATCAACCTGCAAAATAAAATGCACGAAATGATCTATCGCTATAGCATACGCAAAGAATCAAATACAAGTTGAAAAATTAGTATAGAATAACGTATAGGGGTCTCTGTCGCGCACACAAGTTAAATGTTTTATGTCACCTTTATATTCAAAACGCTAGAGACTCTCTATAAGTGAGTTGCTAGTCCACTACAAGTATGCCTTAGGGACATGTTTGTAAACGATATAAAGGTTTTGCAGTAAATGTACAGTCGTGGAAAAAAAGTAAACACCCCCTACTAACTCTGCAAAATATTATCGTAGAAGAAAGTTATTGGTACCAGACGATCGTTAATAAAATCTACTTATAAATGATGTATATAAAATTTTCTTAGGAAGTCATCTATGTAATAAAACGAAACATAACTTTGTTTTTTTCAATAACAGAACACAATTCTGACTGCGTAAATGAACTCTGCACACTTCAATTAGACTAAAAACAATTTTTTATGCAATTCGTACGATAAGTTTCCGAGAAATTAATTAATTTAAAACGTGCGGATTTTAGTGGCTATAACCAAATTGAAGTTCAATACTGAATTCTTCACCGAGAGAGCCCCCTTCTTGATCAAGGAACCTTAAGCGCCATTCAAGGGGTCATCGGAGTCTGCTAGATTACAGGATAGCATTAATTTCAAAATATCTAGTCACTTCTATCACAGACGGCCCCTTAAACCACCATTTTTACGTTTTTTAAGCGTAATTTGAAAACTACTTGGGAGAAAAATATGAAATTTTATGATTTCCATAAATCAATACTTAATAAATCTAAATCCATCAAAAAATTGTAGGTTGCTATTCATAATTTCTTTTGTAAATTAATTTCATAATTCATAATTCATATTATGAATTATAAATATTGCAAATACAACGTATTTATGTTTAGGTATTTTAGTGTTATTGCTACAAAAATTAGAACGTTAGAAGTATAATTTCAGGATATATTATTAAAAATATGACAATGTAATTTAATATTAGAAGCACTAAACTTTGAATGTTTATAATCCAAAAACTTATTCTTCGAATGACTTGAAATTTGATGTCTAGGCATAGTTTGAACCGAATATTTGAAATATCTTGTTAAAATTGGGTATTGTCGTTGAAAAAAAAATAAAGTTTGGGTTGAGTTTAATATGTAGATACCCTCTAACCAAATTTTATATACATCATTTAAAAGTAGACTTTATTTCCAATCGTTCGATACGAGTAACTTTCTTCTTCGATAATTTGTTGAATATTTAGTAAGGGTGTTTGCTTTTTATTTCCACGATTGTACCTTTGTATTTACACATTATCAATGTGGACAAAGCTTGAATATTTTTTATTCGCACGTGGTAAAGCGCAACTGAATCATTATCTCTAACAAACATGTTGCAATTATAGACAGAGTCATCAAGAGTTTGGATCATAAAAGTCCTTGATAGTGCCCTGAATTAAAATCATTAAAACAACTGAAAAATTAATTATAACTAAATAATAATTATAATTTACGTATTTTACGCTGCATTTGTACAAAAAAGGAAATAGTATGGCGAGTTTCTTATGCGTAGTTATTCTTATCAACGTTATCTTGAGATGTCGGTACTTTTTTATTTACTGTTTTTTTATATTTACTATGTTATTTAATGCAAATAAAGAACTTATATTTTGGAAGACTTCGAATTAAAGCCATCAAAACATGCTAAAGAGAAAACAATGAAACTCAATTTTCGATAATCTGTGCTCTTAATTCATAGATTTTTCTAAGAAAAAAAGTTAAATGTGATCGCAATGAAATATTTTTGCAGAAATATATACTACATTTCTGGGTGAATGTTTTTTTTTTTTTTTTTTTTTTTTTTTTTTTTTGACTCGATGTACATTCTTATTCTATGTTTTGTAAAAATATTGGTTTATTTTTTTTTCCATGTTATGCGAAGTTTTATATGATATATTTACTATTCTAAACGTCCCCTGATAGTTGGGAATTTCAAAAATCGATGGCTTACATGAACAGATAAGAATGACATAATAGAAATGAAGAATATTTCCAATTTTTGGGTATTTCTTAAGAAGAACTCGAAATTTGAGAGAAGAGGGAAGCTCTTCCATTTAAATAAAAGTATTTCTGTGTGGTATATTTCTATTTATGTATTATTGGCGAATTTATAGATAATTATCACGAATACATCGAATTAAAAGGCGAAGACATTGTAACGAAAATACTTTTATTCAAGCACAAAATCATGTTACGCATGTACGAATAAGAACCAGAAAGTATTGTTAATTCTCATAAAATTTAAGAAATGATTACAACTTTTAAAAATATATCATATCAATTTGAACGTTACTTCTAATAAACAAGTCGGATATTGTACGTCAAACGCCTCAAATGTTGTCAAAATTGTCTGTACTATAACTAGTTTTAAAAATATTCAGATCTTGATACACTAGCTGTTGCACTCGTATAAAAAATACATGATTACAAAATTTATTACGATTACATATATAAATTCCATAATACGGAAATAATAGGACTCCATATTAAATATGACGTAATCACCATTTTAAAATAGAATCAGTACCTATCATGGGATATCATTAAATTAATTATGATGACATGACTTATAGAATGAAGAAGACTTTTATTAATATATTTTTAAGATTTGATCCGATTTCCATAAATTTTGAAATGACTCGACAAAATTCTGCAACGATTATGCATATGAAATTTCAAACCATTCGGTTGGGTAGTTTTTGCGGTGATATATGCGGACAGACGGACATACCAGTGGACGACTATAGGTGCTACGTATTTATAACGTTTTGAAAATCGCCCCATACTCTATAATGTAATGGAACACTTTTGATTTCCTCTGTAACTAAATCATGAAAACTACACACCTTATTTTCAATACCGAACATTCCTAGTTAACTTCAATAAGATTATATCAGTTACAAAGCAATCCTACAATATTTATGCAAGTTAGAGTCGGACAGACAAATAGATAGACGAACAGACGGACAGACAAACCAAAATCATAAACATTTTTATGTTGGAAATAGTTAAAATGCATAATTGGTTGAAAGTTCATTTTCGGCGATTTATACCAACAGACGGAAGCAAACTCGAATACATTTGTAATGTTCTGTATTTTACCTAATAACTTTTTATAGACGACACTTGTTAGCTAGAATTTAATTAGTACTGAAACACGCTTATAATTATTGAAACCGCACTGCCACAGATTATCATCCATAGACGACCATGTATACGATTCATTGCGAAGTCCTGTAAATCAATTTATCTCTATTCTACAAACATATTTTAGTATACTAAATGTAGTTCAGCGTAAAAATGCATAACTCATTTAAAAACCACCTTTAAACTATTTCCGTTCACACTCAGTAAACTTTACAAATTCTTTTGTGTAACCCTGTATATGATCTACATCATTTATACACACAGCGTATTATATATGCAAGAATTTAGTTAAGCTTCCAAACTTATATCACATCTAAAAATGCGCTTCCAGCAATCATCGCTAATATAGAGTACTCCGGATACAGTATAGTATCTAAAATACTTTTTATGTCTCAGCAAACACTTTGCATTTTCTATTATATAGGAAGAAACTTTTAGTAGACCTCAGCAATGTATATCAATTTCATTATATGCGAAATAATTTAACATAATTAAAATACGGAGAATACAATATTTCCACATATTCCATTATATAACGGAATTATTTTGTGCTGCCTTGTAAATGTATAACAAGTATCCTTGGAAACACATATTCTACAGAATGTATATTTTAGTGCACTTCATATATAAATATCAATTTCATTATGGTCGAAAGAATTCAGTATCATTAAAATGCACTTGAAACTTTTTTCTCATTGGCCTAAAAGTAAAGGAATACATTTGAATGGTCCTGTCATTGAACTATACACTCCATTTTCAAAAAATTTGAAATAACTTGTTAAAATCGTAAAACGATTATATATAGGAAATTTCAAACAATTCGGTTTGGTAGTTTTTGCGTTGTTATATGCGGGCAGGCTGATAAATATACATACAGACAGACTGATGGACGAGAGGACGACTATAGGTGATATGTATTTATATAATTACAAACGCACTAAAAATATTTAAAATTCATAGATTTAATTAAAAAAAAAAATCAATATTAATATTTAATTTTTTTCAAAAGTTTCTTGAGCACATGTTTTGCCGAGCGTTTTTAACATTTCATTGGGAAAATTTGATTTATATATGTTAAGAACTATAATATTTATTTAACATTTTTCAGAAAGTTAGTCTTTTTTATATAATTATTCATATATTCCGTGCAATACAAAATATTGTCACTAATAAATGAAATTCCCTAATACAATTAAATTAGTGATTAATGTATTAAACTTTAAATCCCATGTCAACATTTAAATGTTATCTTCAAAATTGCTAATCTGTTTCTTTTTTGCTTAATTAATTCACTTAAATTAATAAAGCAGACGACACAAATTATTCCAAATGTATAATTAATCATAAATTAATCATAAATGTATAATTAACAAACATTCCAAATAATAATGAAAAATAAATTAGATTTACACTATAATTTGTATAATACGATGTTCATACATAATTTACACACAGTTTAAAGACAGTATTCAATTTACATGATACAATAAAAATTGTAATTGAATAAATTAATTGATCCCATTTGTAATCAAAAGAAAAAATCGATCAGTTTTAATGTAGCGTAAATTGCACTTTCTTTCTTTACTGATATAGAAATTCAAAATAACAGAATGACTTAATTAAGAGTAAATATAAGAGTATGCATAAAAAGCATTGCAAGTTTAGTGATTAATAATATGTTAATTAAGAAAATAATATTACTAAAGTATAGATATATTTCTATTACGTCGGTACATTAAATAACTGTCATAAATTGGTTACAAATATGAATATAAATTGTTTTAATTAGACGATTCGGAAATTATATTTTCACTTTGGAAGACAAAGGAAAGTTTGATATTAGGACAAAAAATCAAATAATTATATTTAATATAAGTGATTAAATTAAATATATTGACAGACAATAAATAGAATACACATTAAAACCGAAAAAATAAATTTGACTATATTGACTGTGCACTGTTAAAAATCTGCAGCAATCTATCCATTCATTAGACCGCTTTTAAAGATAACGGTTACATTTTTTAAGCATGTTTTACTATAATATTAACCATAATATGATCATAATAAAGATAAATAAAGGTTAAGTAATCTTTTTCAATAAAACGGTCGGATACCTAGACAGTTTGCCGCACTTTTTTAACAGCGTATGGAAATATAAATGAAATTTCCTAACTGCACCTATTGTATAAAAATGAAATTTTTAAATTACAGAATAACCATGTATCTCTGTGTCGATGATATTTGCAAACAAGCATTTTATTGCAAAATTTTACAAACAATGTACTGAAAATAGACACAGATAATGACAATTTAACTGAAATAATTTATAATTATAAATTAATAAAAACATTTTTCAAAATGATGGATCTTGCATAAAATATCGCATTGAGAAGTTGTAAAATTTTTACAGGAAGCTGAGTGAAAGTGTTATTTACAGTAAAACTCAAGTTAAATATACCACATTTTTGACTGATAATTTTCTTTTGAATAACGGTTTTGCACTACCCAGGGTGACAAATTATCACGGTGGTAAACTTTTTATCAGTATTTCTGCAGAGGAAAATCAGTTTATTTCTTTTATGTGCTGTTATACAGTCTGCATACAAATTACTGTCGGCGATTGCTTATCGCATATCTTTTGATTTAAGATCTTGACGAAAAATATTATAGCATATTCCTAAAGTAAAATTTCAACAGCTTTTTTTTTATAATGTAAACAGAGTCACATTTGCGAAAAGTTGCTTTTCAAAACGTTGTGGATATAATAACGATGAGGATAATAATAATAATAAAAAGTTATAATTCTATCAAGCTTTTCGAAAATTTATTAATGAATTACGAGCACATATTTTGTTAGATACAATGTATATAATACATTAATAAACTTTTGATAAATTTTCTAAATATTTAATATTAGTTTTTACTTGATTATATCAATAGTTGATTAATAACGATTTTGATTAAAGTTTTATGCATATATTGATTGCACGCTGGTTGAATTTAAATAAACACAAACTCGTCTTTAACACACAACACTTAATAAATAACAAAGTGAGCTGTATCACGCTTTTAATTATAAACCCTCTTGGTTTCACAACTCTCTCAGAATAGAATAAATTACATGTCAACAAAAAAAAAGGTTACCATTTGTTAGAAATTAAACTTACGAAAAAATGCTCGCACCGAGCCTTGGCAGACGATCAATAAATTTCGAACATGCACCCCCGGTCTAGAAATCTTCAACAAGTAAAAATAAAAGAATTATATATGTCTTACTGTTAATGAACGGGCAGAGAAAAGAGTTTATGAACCGCTCGTTTAAAATTTCCGGCAGCAGTTCTTTCTATGGCTACTCTCATGCGACTGCCATGGCCGCTAATGGTTTGGGTAATTCTTCCCAACTTCCACTGAAGAAAAGGAAAAAATTCGTATTTAATTAGCATAAGTCACCAACATTTAAATTTGCTGTCGAACTCAACCACTTGGGACGTTGCTGGAGTTAGGACAAATACTCACCACTCCATGACTTCCAGAAGTGCTGAAGTACTCTCTCGGTTAATTGCGAACGGCGTTGTCTATTAGGTGGAATTTCAGAAACGACAAGTTCTGGAATAGCTGTCAAGGCAGCACCAGTCAAAAAATGACCTGGTGTCAGGACATGTAGATAACTTGGATCGTTCGACAGAGGACATAAAGGTCTCGAGTTCAAACAGGCTTCAATTTGTGAAAATAATGTAGAGAATTATTCAATTGTAAATAGTGAACTTCCCATTGATCTACGTAGATGATATTTCACAAATTTTATGTTAGCCTCCCATAGTCCACCAAAATTTGGTGCGGAAGGGGGAATTGTGGAAGTGGGAGGTGGAAGCTGTCAAATCAATACCAATTCAATATGAATAGCACGAGATGCAAAATAAGATAAAAATAGCATTTTAACTCTTAAACGACTTGATATTTCTACGATTCTTCTCCTTACACATAAATGGGCCGGCATAAACAATTCCAGTCTTTGAGAATGTACGACTTGTCCTGACACGTATGGTTGGAAGATCCCCCATTATTTGGGTGCCAATACATGGTGAAGCATGAAAACATTTTAAGCAACTTTTACTGCATCTCGACCACTTAAAATCCAGAAATTGGTTCAAAGAACAGCTAAAAGAAACTGTGAACAACAATTAAATAATTTATAGGATAATGTTTGATAATTAATGCAGTTATATGATGCATCTTAGGCAATAATATTGGGTATTTCTGATCTTTTGAGACATTAGCATGTCTCAATCTTCCACCAACACGCAAAATACAATTATGATCCAGGAATGGGTTTAAAGACAAAAGTTTACTTGAAGATTTTAAAGATTGATGACTTAAATCAAATATTTCATTAAGGAAACACTCGTTTTGTTCTATTTTAAGAATATTCGTTGTGGAATTTGGAAGCTCTAACACTGAAAGCAAACCATTTACTCGATTTGATAACTACTTTCTTGCATTGTCGACAAATCTTTAGCACTACGCGACGATTCGTACTGGTCTATTCCAAGAAGAATATCTGGAAATCAGATGATCATCATTAAGTTTAGAAATATTTACAACAAAATTCCTTTTTTCTTCCTCTAGGATAATTTATTGTCTTCATTCCTTGTCTTCAAATGATTCATTAGACGGTTTATCCCATGGCTCTCAGAACCATTTACGACCTTGAAACCATATCTTACAATTCACTAATTCCGATGGTAGCATACCTCTTGTTCCGCAGTCAGCTGGATTTTCAAGCCCGTGAACATGATTGCACGATATATTAGGCAGTGTTTCTTGTATTTTAGCAACACGGTTTGCTGCAAAGGTTTGCCATCTCTGAGGCTCTGAAGAAAGCAATTCCAACGCAACCTTTGATTTAGTCAACGCAAATACTTTACTCCCCTTGAGACTTAGGTGATCCAAAACAACATTTAGCAAATTTGTCAAACACCAACAACACCAACAACAAAGTCCAAGCCTTGGGATTGACTGAGTCCTAATGGGTGCGACCTTAGTTTTAGATGTGAAAAGATTTACGAATCTGAACGCATATATATATTGCTGCACAATACGCTTTGTCAGATGCATCACAAAAGGCGTGAATTTGAAGGTTTATTTTATCTGCAGCTAATACAAATCGAGGAATTTTCAACTTAGAAATTACCTATAAATCATTCCGAAAAGATGCCCACTGTTTACTATGTTCTTCACTAATTGGCTCGTCCCAGGTAAGTGAAAACTTCCACAAAGATTGCAGCAGTACCTTCATGAAAACAACACAGGGGGTAAGAAAACCTAGTGAATCAAACACCTTTCCAACTTCTGACAAAATATCTCTTTTAGAATATCTGTCCTTTTTCTCATGGTCAAAATAGTGAAACAAAATAAATCACCCGTTAAATTCCATTGAATTCCTAAAATGTTTAATCCGCAATCATTAGTCAAGAAAAATGACCCTTCACTTTCCTTACATTCTTCAGAAATATTCATCAGTACTCCGGGTACAGTGGTGGAAAAAAAAAAAGTAAACATCCCCTACTAACTCTTCAACAAATTATCGTAGAAGAAAGTTACTGGTACCAAACGATTGGAAATAAAGTCTACTTTTAAATGATGTATATAAAATTTGCTGAGGGGGCCATCTACATATTGAAACGAACCCAAACTTTCAATGGCAGTACACAATTCCGACAGCATAAATGAACTTTACACCGTTCAATTAGTCTAAAAACTAATTTTTATGCAATTCGTACTATAAGTTTCCGAGAAATTAATTATTTTAAAACGAGCGTCTTTTAAGGGCTGTATCCAAATTGAAGTTCCATACTCGATTGTTAACCGAGATAGCCCCTTTCTTGATCAAGGCAACTTAAGCGCCACTCAAAGAGTCAATGAAACCTGTTAGATTACAGTACAGCAGAATAAATTTCAAAATGTATACCCCCCCTTCCCTCATACACGGCCCCTTAAACCATGATTTTGCCGTTTTTTTAGCATAATTTTAAAACTACTTGGAAGAAAAATGTGAAAATTTAGTTTTCCATAAAGCAGGACTTCATAAATCTAAATCCATCAAAAAATTGCTGGTTGAAATTCATAATTTTTTCGAATATTAATTTCATAATTCATAATTCATATCATAAAATTATAAAAATTGCAAATTCAGCGTATTTATGTTTGTGTATATTAGTATTATTGCTACAAAAAAATTAGCACATTAGGAGCATAATTTCAGGAGATATAAATAAAAATATGAAAATTTAATTTAACATTAGAAGCACTCAATTTTGAATATTTATAATTCAAAAACTTATCATTCAAATCACTTGAAATTGGGTGTCTAGGCATTGTTTGAACCGAAGATTTGAAATATCTCGTTAAAATTGGGTATTGCCATTGAAAAAAATGAAAGTTGGATTCGTTTTAATATGTAGATGACCCCCTAAGAAAATTTTATATACATCATTTAAAAGTAGACTTTATTTCCAATCGTTCGGTACCAGTAACTTTCGTATACGATGATTTGTTGAGGAGTTAGTAGGGGGTGTTTACTTTTTTTTCCACGACTGTACTTTTGAAATCCATTTTCGTAAATTAAAGTCTCTTAGTTTCATTAATAATGTCAATTGACTAATTAGTTCCACAACCTCTTCAACATTCTGGCTGCCAGAGAGAAAATCATCTACATAAAAATCTTTCAACACGGCTGCAGATGCCAAAGGAAAATCATTTTTCTCATGTAAGGCAAGCAGATGAAGAGCTCTTGTAGACAGAAATGGGGCAGATGCCGGACCATAAGTGGCTGTTGTTAAACGATATTCTTCTATAGGATCCTGGGAATTCTCTCTCTAAAGAAACTTCAAAAAATCTTTTTCTTCTGGATTAATCAAGATTTGTCTAAACATTTTCTCTATATCTTCGCGTACAACAATAGGCAAAGTTCTAAATCTTAAAAGAAATGGAAAAGGTTCATGTTGTTTATGGGGTCCGACCATTAGAATAGCATTCAAAGACACACCAGAGGTTGATTTAGCAGGGGCATCAAAAACAACTTTTAATTTTGTCGTCGAACTGCATTCACGAATTACCGCATGACGAGGTAAATAAAACACAAATACAGGGACCCTTTCCGATTTGGATATCTGTTCCATATGACCGAAGTCCAAATGTTACTTCATAAACTCTCGATAGTTTTCGTAAACAGAGTGTTGTTTTGAAAGTCTGCGTTCCAAAGTACGAAATCTCTGTATGGCTAGTTCCTTAGTATCACCTAATTGCGATGGAGAATCTTTAAATGGAAGTTTCGCAACAAATATTCCAGAACTATTTCGAAAATAATTATTCATAAAATTGTCTTCACATTCTTGTTCTTCCTTAGAAATTCGAACTAGCTCAGGAAACGAATCTAAAGACTAAAACTTTTGAACTAAATCATCTACTTGAAATTGAATATTATTAACAGAAAATGTACGTTGACTTGTATTAAAATAGGTAGTTCCCGTATTTATCCAACCAAGTTTGAACATACGGCGAAGGGTAGAGTTTCTTCTCTTTTTATAACTTCTTCTTTAAGCAATGTAAAGAAAACGTTAACACCTAATAAGATATCTACTGGTCCTGATTTGAAGAATATTGGGTCTGCTAGAACTAAATCATTAAACTTATTCACAATATTTGAAGGAATACAACTATACGTCCTATTTGATGTGATTCTTTTTATCACAAATGCTCTAGTGGCAAATCTGACTTCAGAATTAAAATGGGGAGTAAAATTTAAATTTACCTCTCCATTAGATTCAGCATTATAAGAACCTAAAGATGTAATCTGTACTTTACTACATTGCCTTGGCAAACATAATTTGCGCATACAATTTTCACTTATGAAAGAGGCTCCACTACCACTATCCTTCAAAGCGCGACAGTTTACAAGATTACCCAGTGAGTCACGAACCTTAATCATTGCTGTACAAAGTACAGTTCGCTTATTTGGCAATGAATGTAATCGAGACACAGAGTTGTTTCGAAATTCAAAGATCCTAGATCAAGAAGTTTGATTTAATATTAGATGTAAATTTCCAACTGGGCGAAAAATGTCCAGACCAGGATTCGAACCCGGGACCTTCTGGCTGAAGCCGCCAGTGCTCTGCCATCTGAGCTATCCCGGACGATTCTGGTCGAACTTTTTCACCAAGCTAACCTTGATGATTACAGTATCTGGTCTGAAACCTGGTTTAGCTCAACAGAATAAATCTCAGGTAATGGAACTCCAGAAATCGCTGGATACGAAATTACACTAGATTAATTTTAACACAATTGATTTAATGACTCAGTTGGTCTCGGCTGAAATTCTGGTGCGTTTGGAGAAAGAGGGCCAGTCGGCGTTGCAATTACACTATTTGAATAAGATTTCGGGTCTCTCGGAAGATGTAAAATTGTATGGTGAGGCTTATGACACACTTTACATTTAATTAAACTCTTACAGATTTTTGGATGATGTTTATCGAAAAGACAATTGTAACACAAGTTGTTTCTCCTAATCAATTATATTCTTTTATGTACACTTAACTACAAGAAGTTAGGACATTTATTCAACGGATGCAATTCTGTGCATACACAACAACTATTATTAACAGACAACAATGTCGTTACTTAACCTTTCTTTATTTCCTTTACTGAGGATTTAATGTTTTAAAGGGTTCCAGGGTGATCCTTCAAGAAAAATAATAAATTACACTGGCGTCTAAAAGTTAAGGTACGAGAACTGGATGCTTTGGATTGCACACGTTTTGTCGAATATCTACCAACATTATTGGCGAATTGTTCTTGAACTTCTAGGATGTAAAGAACATGTTTGATTTTATATTTCTCGATGAAGATTTATCAGGTGGTACTATTAGGGGGCTAATAATAAATTTAATAATAAAATAATATTTGCGCTCACCTATGTAACATAAAAGGCTGGAAATGGTTTGTCACTGTGGTAAATGACTATTTGGGTCCTCTTCAATGTTTGTATGCATTTATCTAAGCATAGCACTCATATTCAAGAAGATATTAACGTTTTTGAGAAAATATCAAAAGTTTTTTGTTTATGGCATACAGAGGTTCCAACCAAATTTAGCACATATTTCCGAAAATTTGCCAAATAATAGTCGCAACAGTATACTGTATATAAAACATGAATATATTGAATATTTGATGAGATTTGGGCATGCACGAAAGATTTCAAAATTTTTTTTCATAATTTGGTAGTCCGTATTTTGGGGCAACTTCTATAAAAAGTCCAGTCAAATGTTCTGAAATGGAAACTACCGAAAATCTTAATAATATTAGATTGTGATGCGATTATCGTCAGTATGTAAAATTTAATCTGGATTGGATATTTGAAATTCAGTTCAAATTCGAGAATAAATTTTGAACTGGAGAAACATACATACAATCGTTGAAGTTAAATAAAAAATAACATAATTTTTGCTAAAAGAAATTATGAAAGGAAACAATCTCAAATCCTTACAAAATAAAACATATGTTAAAATACAATAATTTTGGCCAATCTGAAACATAATAAAGTTTACTCAATCGTAATATTTGTACGATTTTTTTAACGCGCAGATACACATGAAATAAGTTCTTCAAATACTTTAAGCACTTTTTATATGGTCCCCTCCAAGTCACGCCGGACTCATTTGTGTTCAGAAAGTGGTAGGAGAAAAGTGGTATAAGTCATACATATTTAAAGTTTCATAACTCGGTCAATTTTAATGTTATATGAACTTTATTAATTTTCTTTTGTTCCTTGTCAGTGTAATAAGAAAATTTTACTAAATATAAATTATATGACCGGGGATCGTATAAAACTTTTAATTTCGTAACTTTCTAGCACATGTTTTTATTGGCCAAATTCGCTTTTAAAATATGTCTTTACCCATTTAAAACACTTTTGTAATTGGAACTATATGTCTATGACTAACGGTTTAGGAATAAGCCATTGGACACCTTTGAGAGTGGACACCCACATATGAGTATACAACTCAGTAAATATATATATTTACATGTAAACAACCTTTGTAAAATTAATTTACCGAAAAATCATTAATGTTTAACACATTTGATTATGCTTCCGCTTCAAAAGGGACAAAATAAAAAAAAAAATAAAAATGCACACCCTTTTCATGTTTCTTTTTATTATGCTCTTAAATAATTCATAAGCAATATTGTTGCTTCAAGCTAAAATAGTATTTTTTTATTGGTGAAATAATATCTTTTTTCAAAATACAGAAGAATAAGAATGCATTACAGTGAAAAATTACACTGGCATGTGAAAATTAAAAGGCACATTTTTATCTACCTTTTAAAAAGATATTCCACAGACCAACAATAAAAAAGAAATGACATACAAAGAAGCAATATGTTTCCTACTTTGATATCTTTAAACAATTATATCTAGTGAAGCGCTATAATTTGACTGGAATTCCAAATATCAAAATATATTTGATAAAAACATGTTTCTGCGAGAATGGTTTTATGCTTTATTTTATACTTTTTATACAAAGAAAAATATCCTTGAATCGTAATATAGTTTTACTTCATGAAAAAAATGTCTTTTTATGTAGTTTTTAGAAGTAGACTTACGCTAAGCTTTTTTACATGATATGTGGATCTTCTAAATCCTTGAGCCAATAATATCTTTAACTGCCTACAGAACATTGTTTTTTTTTTTTTTCATTAAATTGTCAATATCAGTTATTTTAGACGTATGTAATGCAAAAGTTCATGTTTAAGTTGCAAAATATATCGTGGAATTAAATCACAATTGCTCGATGTGACTACATGTTAATATTTTTCACATATCAACTTTATATAAATATATTTCAAGATAACTTTACTACACTGTTAAAAATTTCATCGTCAGAAAACGGTCGTTTGAACGGCAGCATTCTGTCCGAAAATTCGACCGTATTTAGAGATAACGGTTACTTAATCATATTATATATGTCGTAGGCTAATTGAGAAATCCGGCTCTTTGCAAACAGCCTAGGCTCTTTGCAAAGAGCCGGGCTAATTGGAGAATCCATCTCCCTTGTTCCAATTAGCCTGATATTTTTCAGGCTTATTGCAAAGAGCCTAGAAAGCGTTAGGCTAATTGAAAAATGACCACTTATTATCCGATCAGGGTGATATTTTTAGCTCATAGGGTCATAGGCTATCAAAGCCTGAGAGCTTATGTGCCCGCCGATTCTGTATGTACGTGTGTACGTACGTATGTACGTAACGCGATAACTCTTGATAGAAATATCCGATTTGCTTCAATTTTTTTTCCTAGGTTCATTCTGATAAGGTGCTTCTCTGATTATTTTTTGGGGTTCATTGGTTAAGGATAAACGGGGAAAAAGGGGCTAGTCCCCCCCCCCCCTTAATTTATATAAATGGGTTTTTCATGCAGAAATATTCGATTTGCTCCAAATTTGGTATACCGGTTTATTGTGTTAAAGAGCTTCCCTGATTAGATTTGGAAGCTCATTATTTAAGTATAAAGGGAGGAAAGGGGGGCTACCCCCCTTAATTTAGATAAATCGGTTTTTCATGATGAATTATTCGATTTGCTCCAAATTTGGTATACCGGTTTATTAAGTTAAGGAGCTGCCTTGACTAGATTTGGAGGTTCATTAGTTACATATAAAGGGAGGAAAGGGGGGGCTACCCCCCCATAATTTAGATAAATGGGTTTTTCATGCAGAAATATGCGATTTGCTATAAATTTGGTATGCCGGTTAATTATGTTAAGCAGCTTCCCTGATTACATTTGGAAGATCATTATTATGTATAAAGGGGGGAAAGGGAGGCAATTGTCTCTCCCCTTAATTTAGATAGATGCGTTTTTCATGTAGAATTATTCGATTTGCTCCAAATTTAGTATACCGGTTTATTATGTTAAGGAGCTTCCCTGATTAAATTTGGAGGTTTATTAGTGAAGTATAAAGGGGGGAAAGGGGGCTAGACCCCCCCCCTTAATTTAGATAAATTGGTTTTTCATGCAGAGTTATTCGATTTGCTCCAAATTTCGTATATCGGTTTATTATGTAAAGGAGCTTCCCTGATTAGATTGGGAGGTTCATTAGTTAAGTATAAAGGGCGGAAATGGTGGATAGACCCCCCCCTTAATTTAGATAAATGGGTTTTTCATGCAGAGTTATTCGATCTGCTCCAAATTTCGTATACCGGTTTATTATGTTAAGGAGCTTCCCTCATTAGATTTGGAGGTTCATTAGTTAAGTATAAAGGAAGAAAGGGGGGGCTAGACCCACCCTCCTTAATTTAGATAAATTGGTTTTTCATGCAGAGTTATTCGATTTGCTCCAAATTTCGTATACCGGTTTATTATGTAAAGGAGCTTCCCTGATTAGATTGGGAGGTTCATTAGTTAAGTATAAAGGGAGGAAATGGGGGCTAGACCCCCCCCCTTAATTTAGATAAATGGGTTTTTCATGCAGAGTTATTCGATCTGCTCCAAATTTCGTATACCGGTTTATTATGTTAAGGAGCTGCCTTGATTAGATTTGGAGATTTATTGGTTAAGTATAAAGGAGGGACAGGGGTAGTGTCCCCTTAATTTAGATAAATGGGTTTTTCATACAGAATTATTCGATTTGCTTCAAATTTGATATACCAGTTTATTACGATATGGCTTCCTTCATTTGATTTGGAGGTTCATTGGTTAAGTATAAAAGGGGGGAAAGGGGGGCAATTGCCCCTCCCCTTAATTTAGATAAATGTGTTTTCATGCAGAATTATCTAATTTAGTTTAATTTTTTTTTCTAGGTTCATTCTAATAAGGAGCTTTTCTGATTAGATTTGAAAGTTCATTGGTTCAGCATAAAGGGAGAAATGGGGGAGCTAATACTCCCCCCTTAATTTAGTGAAATGGTATTTTCATGCAGAATTATCTAATTTGCTTCAAATTTGGTATACCAGTTAATTATGTTAAGTAACTTCCCTGATTAGATTTGGAGGTTCTTTGGTTAAGTAGAAAGGGGGGCAACGGGGACTAATACCTTCATTTATTTTTCGAGGGGCATTATTCTTTGAAATAAGAGTATAATATACAATTAGTGTGAATAGCCTGTGAGCTCAATGCCACCAGTTTAACTGGGCAATTTTCTTTTTATTAGGTTTATTAACACATAACCCTACCCAAACCCGAAAAATAAATTACAACAGACCGTACTCCGATCCGAGCAAGACAAAATAATTTCAGTCTACATGCAACCCGACCCGAAACTGAGAGTTCCATTTGAAAAAAACCTGAAATCCCGAACCAAATCTGATAACCGACAAAAATATTCCAAAGATACATAACCGGATCCGAACAAGACAAATTAGTTTCCGTGGACACGCGACGCTACCAGAACTTAAAAATTCCATTCGAAGTCAACCTGAAACCCGTCCCGAACCAAATCTTAACCGACAAAAATATTCCAAAGAACTATAACCCGATGCAAGCCAGACAAAATAATCTCCGTCCACCTGCAACCCGATCCGAACCTGAAAGTTCTAATTGAACTCAATCCGAAACCTGGTTGTGGTCGGTTTTCGAGTTGACTTTAAATGGAACCTTCAAGTTCGGATCCGGTTAAAAAAAAATTAAACTAAATCAGATAAATCTGCATTAAAACCCATTTACCTAAACTAAGGGGAGGGCAATTGTCCCCTTTCCCCCCTTCTATACTTAACCAATGAACATCCAAATCAAATGAAGGAAGCCATATCGTAATAAACTGGTATATCAAATTTGAAGCAAATCGAATAATTCTGTAGGAAAAACCCATTTATCTAAATTAAGGGGACACTAGCCCCTGTCCCTCCTTTATACTTAACCAATAAATCTCCAAATCTAATCAAGGCAGTTCGTTAACATAATAAACCGGTATACGAAATTTGGAGCAAATCGAATAACTCTGCATGAAAAACCCATTTATCTAAATTAAGGGGGGGGGGGCTAGACCCCCCCTTTCCTCCCTTTATACTTAACTAATGAACTTCCAAATCTAATCAGCGAAGCTCCTTAACATAATGAACGGGTACACCAAATTTGGAGGAAATCGAATAATTTTGCATTAAAAACCCATTTACCTAAATTAAAGCCCCCCCCCCCTTTCCTCCCTTTATATTTAACTAATGAACCTCCAAATCTAACCACGCCATCTCCTTAATATAATAAACCAGTATACCAAATTTGAGCTAATCGAATAATTCTACATGAAAAACGCATTTATCTAAATTAAGGGGAGAGGCAATTGCCCCCTTTTCTCCCCTTTATACATAATAATGATCTTCCAAATGTAATCAGGGAAGCTGCTTAACATAATTAACCGGTATACCAAATTTATTGCAAATCGCATATTTCTGCATGAAAAATCCATTTATCTAAATTACGGGGGGGATAGCCCCCCTTTCCTCCCTTTATATGTAACTAATGAACCTCCAAATCTAATCAAGGCAGCTCCTTAACTTAATAAACCGGTATACCAAATTTGGAGCAAATCGAATAATTCATCATGAAAAACCGATTTATCTAAATTAAGGGGGGTAACCCCCCTTTCCCCCCTTTATACTTAAATAATGAACTTCCAAATCTAATCAGGGAAGCTCCTTAACACAATAAACCGGTATACCAAATTTGGAGCAAATCTAATATTTCTGCATGAAAAACCCATTTATATAATTTAAGGGGGGGGGGGGGGGGACTAGCCCCCCTTTTCCCCCTTTATCCTTAACCAATGAACCCCAAAAACTAATCAGGGAAGCACCTTATCAGAATGAACCTAGAAAAAAAAATTTGAAGCAAATCGGATATTTCTATCAAGAGTTATCGTCTTACGTACATACGTACGTACATACGTACGTACACACGTACATACAGAATCGGCGGGCACATAAGCTCTTAGGCTTTGATAGCCTGTGAGCTAAAAATATCACCCTGATCGGATAATAAGTGGTCATTTTTCAATTAGCCTAACGCTTTCTAGGCTCTTTGAAATAAGCCTGAAAAATATCAGGCTAATTGGATAAAGGGAGATGGATTCTCCAATTAGCCTGTCTCTTTGCAAAGAACCTAGGCTGTTTGCAAAGAGCCGGATTTCTCAATTAGCCTACGACATATATACTCCCGTATGACCGTAAAAAATATATATATGGTCATTTGACCCTAATTGTATAAAAAGGTCAAAATGCTTATTTGACCGTAAATGTGTAAAAAGCTCAAAATAATCGTTTGACCGTACAATATATATATATATGGTCATTTGACCATATTTTTAGAAAATGGTTATATAACCATATTAAGAATAAATTTGCATTTGACCTTGAAATATACATGGTATGGCCTTTTGACCGTATTTTTAAAAAATGGTTATTTAACTGTATTAGGATTTTATGACTGTAAAATACGGTCACTTGATTGCATTATGGATTTATTAATAATGATACACAGGGTGTTGCCGAATTCGACTGACAAATAAAGAGGGGTGATTGTAGGCATCAAGAGGATGAAAAATTGCCATGCACCTTTCCATGTTTTAAGCCACATTGAGTGAAGGAAAATCGCAAAAATATTTATGAAGGGAGTGATGGTCAGTGAAAAAAATAATAAGTAGAAATGCACTTATTTGTCCTAAGCAGAATTACAATGCATAACAGTTCGACATGAGAAAGGTCACGACAAGGCATTTTTATAGGAATTGTTCGAAGTTGAAGCCAAGAAGATAATTGCACAGCAGATATCTACAGAAAGATTTCGGTGCAATGATCTTTAAACATGAAACTTCAAACATTTCCTATAAAAATGCCTCGTATCCTTTGACGTTTAACTGCACTGCATTGTAATCCTGCTTATGTCAAATAAGTATTTCTCTATTTGTTTGTTCCACTCAATGTTGCACTCTTCATAACTATTTTTGCAGTTTTCTTCCACTTAATGTGGTTTGTGACCACATCATGCTCTATGGTAATTTTTCATCCTCTTGATGATTATTATCAGCCCTCTGAATGTGTAGGCCAAATCCGGCAAAACCCTTACAGGTACATACTAATAAATCCATAATGCAATTAAATGATCGTACATAGATATTTTACAGTCATGTGTTAATAAAATCATAATACAGTTAAATAACCACTATCATCCCTTTGAATTTGTCAGTGAAATTCAGCAACACTTTGGATATGTTCAGTCATTTGACTATAATTTTTAGAACAGTTACTTAACCATATTTTCAGTTTGTTATATAACCTTACAATATATATGTGTGATTTTTTGACTATATTAAAAACAAAACAACCAAAAGTTCATACATATATATCTTACAGTCATAAAACTATAAATTAAAAATGCATGTAATAAATGGAAAATAAAAATTCTGATTTTCATATAACAAGAATATTTGGAAGCACACGTAAAAATGTGTCAAATTGGTCAAATCGATTTTATTCTTTACTAATGTATACATACACAGTCTTTTTTTTTTTTTTTAAATAGCAGTTCTTGTATAATAAATAAATATTAAAAAATATAAAAAGTTAATAGTACATAATGTTGACTATGCCTGATCAGGAGGCAACTTTTCTTTTGGCCATATAACAATAAATTCTTTGCTGCGCTAGACTAGAATTTCTTAATCATACAAAATAGATTATTATCCATGATATAACAAGGGATTTTGTTCATATTATAATGTTATATTTATTAAACAAGAACTTCAATGTACTTAAAAATTTCATATATTTCCAAAGAATAATGTAAAATTAATAAAATTGACCAAAAGTTTATAATTATTGCCGAGATTCTTGTTACTTACTTGGAAATTAAGAATTTTTATTTTTTTCTCAACATACAAATCTATCTAAATTTTCTTACTTTCAGTTAAATGTTTAAAACTGCCACTGTCCAGCAAATCAAACTTTTGTAATTTTTTTTTTTTTTTTTTTTTATGGAAAAATAGTGTTTTGTTATTCTTGCAAAACTTAGTATATAGTTTAAAACTTAGAATACTAATAATAGACTTAGAAACTCTGTATATAGTTAACTTAGCATATATTTTTTAGAGTATCATTGAGAAGTTTATTACAGTGTGTTGGGGTTTTTAACCCTTTATGTCTGAAATTATGAATTCATGAAAATTTCATCTTAGCATTTTTTATGAATTTTTTAAACTACATTAGAAGATTTACACAATCATTTAATAAATTTTTGAAGGATTTTGCCAATTAAAATTAATTAATTAAATTTGAATTTATAGGTATTTTGTGCAATATTTATAACTCCACTTAAATCTTTTATTTAAAATGTTTTTTTTTTTAGTATTTTATAGAATTAGGAAATGTAATAAAAAATAATGCTCTTACAATAGAAATATTTCCAAACTTAACCCCCCCCCCCTCCCTCATCAATCTTTCAACATCAAGAAAGCTGAAAATATGAGAAAGAATGAAAAAGAAATGATCCATTTAAAATATTTTTGTTTTTTGCAACCAATAATGCTTTTGGATCAAGATAAAGAAAAGTATCTATAACTCATTCTAAATTGTACTACTACTAATCAATGTATTAAATGAATCTTGTAACAAATTATTTTAATGGTACATTACAGTACCATTGGAGCCTAAAGGGTTAATGAAATCAGTTATGAATAGTAAGGTTGCACAATAAGTTATGAATATTTAGATTTCCAGTTGATGTAGAAAGAATATACAAATTGCTATATTTGTGTTTTTTTTTAATGTAATTTATAGGTATAAAAAAATATTTTTTTTAATATCTATACATTTGAAAACTTACCATAGATTTTTTTTTTTTTTTTTTTTTTTTTTTTTTTTTTAACAAGCCTAGACAAACAAATACAAAAAACTTAAGACAATATCTAAATATTCACAACTTATTTCCTGAATGACTTAATTAGTTACAGCACAACCAGACATTTTGAAGTGTATGAATTTACATTTAGTACTCAAGTGGAATACATGTTTACTTAATGGGTCTTCACAAATAAATATGTAGAAGTTTAGCAGGCTATAAAAACATTTATAAGTAACAAATTATTAATGTAATTTTCTACAACAAAACAAAAAAAGATTGATAAATTAAAATGAATAAAATAAATTTAGAATTTTTACTATTTAATAAAACTTCTACATATTAATTAAATACTGACTTTATTAAATCAGTTAAAATACAATAAAAATATTGCTGTACGAGTATTTAGAGAAAAAAAAAGTACTTAAAAATCAAGATAACTGTTTTTAGTAAATTAAAAAATAAATAAATAAAGATTATTGTGAATCACAAATAATCAAAACAATCAATTAAAACATAGAAATATATTTATTACAATAAATAAATTACATTATATTATAACGCATTGTTATATATTTATACACATAAATTGCTTTTACACATGAATGCATTTTATTTTTTATAAAAATTTGCATTGGCTTGGACATATTACAGAACTATAATTAACTATGAAAACTGATTTTCTGTACTTTGTTTCACACACAGTGTTAATCAGCATTGGGTACCTTAAAGAAAAAGTTAAATGCATTAAACTTGGCTATAGTACAATGATACTTTGATATAATACATTCAAATAACTTTTCTAAGAAAATACAAAAGTAATTTATAGAAAAAGTTTTATAAAACCATATTAAGGCTAAAAAAGGGGAAAGCTGACTAACAGAAACCACAACCCTTAGCTCAATGCATTCTTTGAGCAGTACAGTCTCACGAAAAAGAACTGCATAGGATCAAGTGGGGGTAAAATATGCAGGTTTTTAAATTAAATTCATGAAAAATACAAACTATTTTTTTTCAATTGTTTTACATAATTAGTGTGTTAGAATTATCAGAAATTTAATAATGAATAATAAAATATTTCCTGTTATATTATTATACTTTGTAGTCATTTTAAAATCGTGGATAAGAAAACTTGGTTGAAATGAGGAGAAAAACTTTAGATTTAAAGTAAATAAGAACTTATTTTCAGCTTATTTATCTATTATATTGCATAAAACACTTAGAATTAACTTTCTGCATTTTTTAATACAGAATAACTTAATAGTTATATTTTATAGCAAAAAAAAAAAAAAAAAAAAAAAAAAAAAAAAAACATAACTGGAATAAAATAGTTAAGATGTTAGGCTTAGCAAACAAATAGCAATTTTGTTTTTACTTTTTTGATAATTTTATTCAGGGTTGTCGGCTTTTAGCCAGGCCAAAAAAAGCCGGCTTTCTTTTTATGGTTTTAACCGCTTAAAAAAAGTCGGCTTTTATTTTTCAAAAAGGTGGTTTATAGATAATTCATATAAAATTTGGATTAATTTATTTTTAATACACTTATAAATATTTTCTACGAAAATAATATAAACTTCTATTAAATTTTGTCAAATAAATAAGACTTTATAACTGCTAGAATGAAACTATGAAGGCATTATGTCTGAAAAAAAAAAAAAAATATATATATATATATGAATATTCAGAAGAATACATTAAATTAGACTAAAGTATTGGTTTGGAATTCTTTATCATAGCTCTATACATACCACACATTTTAAAGATTATGTGAAAGAATAAGAGGATGTCACACATTAAAATAGAAACATTCTTACATATACTGATATTTACTTTAAAAATTGATTAAAACTAAATAGCTTATATGTATTTAATATCTGAAATTGTCTTATATAATACTTGAGCAATAATAAACAATCGATAATATGTAATAAGCAATTGATATTCTGATAACTTATAAAAATGATATATGTAAGGTTTTTCTGCTACTAAGCTGTTATGTAACGTTTTCCAGATATGTCCATACGGACTAGGCCTGGGCTTTAAATCGATTTAACTCTTAAATCGATTTAAAGCTTACATCGGAAACCCGATTTAACCATTGGACTTAAATCGATTTAAGCTAAAATCGGAAATCGCGATTTAGCTAATGTCTTAAATCGCGATTTAGCCATTATCTTAAATCGCGATTTAGCCATTGGCTTTAAATCGATTTAAAACAAAATACTGATTCAGAGCTAACATCGGAAAAACGATTTATCTACTTTGATGTATCTACACTTACATGGCAAGCTGTGTTAAATCGATTTAGGAGGATCCGATTTAAGCAAATATCGCAAGCCTCAATGCTTTCCGATTTAAGAAAAATAAGGCAAGCTGGTGTTAAATCGATTTAGGAGGATCTGATTTAAGCAAACATCGCAAGCTTCCATGCTTTCCGATTTAAGAAAAGGCAAGCTGGTGTTAAATCGATTTAGCAGGATCCAATTTAAAAAAACATCGAGCCTCAATCCTCTCCGATTTAAGAAAAAGGTGGTTTAAGAAAACGATGATTTAAGTAAAAATTGATATTTATTTATTTATTTTGTAAACAAGATTCAGAGTTTATGAGATTGGAATGTGTATTTTTCAGAAATTAAGAACTTATATAGTGGAAAGTTGAAAGGAAAAAGTAATGTTTAAATCTTAAAATCCAAATTCATCGAATTTCAATTTATATGCTAATGCAATCTTTTGATGAAAAATTAAGTTTTCAAATATTTGAGTAATATTGCAATATGTATTTTTTTATTTTCCAATATTCTGTAATTAATTAAAATGTTTTAAAGTAGAATCCTTCATTGTTTCAAAAGATTGTTTTCCTGAAATTCATTCAGCATTTATATGATTAAAAATAATAATAATAAAGTTTTATATTTAAAATCCAAACTCATCGACTTGCAGTTTATACTTTTATGCATTTTTATTATGAAAAATTCATTTTTCACACGTTTTAGTACTATTTTAACATTTATTTTTTATTTTCTATTATTTTGTAATTAATGAAATTATTTTAAAGTATAGTCATGCATTGTTTTGTGTATCACTATTTGGCCGTGATCCACATCAAGACTAAATCTTTTACTAATATTTTTTCCCTGAAATTGATTGAGTATTTATGGTTGGAAAAAAAGAATAAAGTTTCATATTTAAAATCCAAATTCATCGAATCTCAGTTTTTATGTTTATGCATTCTTTTAATGAAACATTCATTTTTCACATGTTTGGTAATATTTTAATACATATTCTTTATTTTCTATTATGCTGTAATTAAAATATTTTAAAATAGTCATCCATCAGGTTCGACATCCGATTTCAGCGCCAGGCACGCGGATTGAGTATCTTGCAGAAATTGATTCACTATTTACATCCAAATTCATCCATTTTTAGTTTATATTTTTATGCATTACTTTTATGAAAAATTTTCATATGTTTGAGTATTATGGGGATATTTTAGTTTTAATTTATTATTTTGTAATTAATTAAAAATACTTTAATAAAGTTCTGTAATGAGTCAAGTAACTTTATTTTTACAGCAGAATGAGGGAGGGGTGGAGGAGGCATTCATTAGATTTTTCTGCAGATCTGCGATTTTCTGTTTTTTCGATATTTTGTTATCCTTAAAAAGAGATTATTTTAAGATTATATTTTATTACTAATCTTAAAGGATGGCAACGGCCGCGAAAAGAAATCAGCAATTTCAGTAATGTGCTCCAACTTTCAATCCTTCTCCATCCGCTATATAAATGTAAGCATTTATGTTAAACAAATCTTATTATAATCTAAAAGTTAAAAAGATGTAAAATTGCACCTCATTTCTCATACCTCCCCCCCCCCCCTTTATTTTATTTATTATTATTTTTTGTTTACACTACTTTTCTCATCATGATAAATGAATAGTTAAATTCATCATTGAATTCTTTTAATGTGCTTCTGTTTTACCTCAATAACTTTTTAAATCTGTGTTAGTAAAAAAAAAAAAAAAAAAAAAAAAAAAAAAGTGTGTGTGTAGGTTGTTAGCAATGAAGTGCTATTTGGGTGGGCTAGGGGAAGTCCCCCCCCCCCCCTTAAGGAATTTAGATTGTAGCAGGCATAACAAGTCAGACAAAAAAAAAATCATTTTCTTTTATATTACTTCTTAATGAATGAGTTTATAGAGTGTATTAAAATAGGTCACTAATTTTTAAAATTGAAAAAAAAAAAAAAAAAAAAAAAAAAAAAAAAAAAACTAGTGTTTTGGGACATTCAAAGTTTTTTTATGTGTAAAATATACCTCTTTTCAAAGTTATTTGAAAAATTAAAAGCTAAGTATACTAAGTAATACAGGAGGGGGGGGGGGAGCACATAAAGACCGTATTTTGTTATTAAAAATTAAAAAATAGGCTTCCAGATTCTAAAAAGTAAAATTAGTGTTAAATCGCGATTTAGCACTAAATCGCGATGTTAGATGGACGATAAATCGATTTAAGAAATTTCTACATCGCCCAGTCCTAATACGGACAGATTAAAATCATAGAATGGACAATGTTGAAAGAGAAATTAGGAAGGATATAACATTTGAGGAAATTTTAGTACATGTAAGTGCATAAAATAAAGAGAAGAATTAAAAAAAAAAAAATTCTTCAAATAAAACTTGTTGAATTAAATTTTGAAAAGCTAGTGACTATTTAAAATAGTGCATATTCATGCATAAATTAATGCATATGTTACTACATACTACTGTACTAATACATAATATTATTACATAATACTGTTTTAATAGAGAGAAATGACGTTTTTATTCAGTGATTTTAAATTTATGAGAAATAAAATAAGACTTGAATTATTAATATCCCTTAAAATTAGTTAATAAAATATATAACTAAGCAACCATTGTCCTTTTTAATTATATAAAGCAGTAAAAATAAAAAAAGGTGTTAAGTGCAGTATAAACCAGACAAAGCAATTGGTATGGCCTTTTATTCTAATATTAATGTCTTCATTATTGAAAAATTGGGTTATATTGATTTCTACCTCAATTAAATGTCTTTAAAACTAATTAAAAAATACATCAAAATGTGTTGTTTATAATTAAAATGCTTCATTGTATAAAAGCCAATTTTGGCCAAAAAAAGCCGGTTAAAACCAATAAAAGTCACTGGCCTGGCTTTTTTTAATTTTAACCGGCTTTTTTGCAACCCTGATTTTATTACATTTTCTTATGTAACATTTGACATTAAAACAATATAGTGCTGTAGAAATAAGACTTATTAAAAATTAATTTGATAAATTAATATATAGTAAAAGAAAAATAAACAACTTTAGGATATTATGTTTACTTTATACTAATTGTCATACAAGGAATTTTTAAAGTGATGTGAAAAAATAGAAATGTAAACCCGAAACTACAATTAAAAGTCTTGCCAACAGAGTTATTGATGATTTATGAATTTAGAAGAAAAAAAGTTTATCGAATTTAAATTAGTAATAGTAACAAACTATATGAATTCGAACAAGAATTTTGAACAAGACAACAAATTATATATTTCTTGGGGTCTTAATGAGGAATATATAGTTCAGTACACAAAAGAGAATAGGAGGTCTCTACTTCATATTTCTTTAGAAAGACCCCTGGTATGGAGTGAAATAAGTGTTTTAAAATTCCATTATAAGTAATAATTTGCAATTTTATTGTTAAAATTGTTTTTGAAACGCTGGGAGCAATGTCTGTTTGCGTGTTCTATGTAATTCTTTTGTAGATTAAATATTTTTTGCAATTACTTTACCTCAAATGACCTTATTTTTATCTCTTCACTGTTTATACTACTTTTCCAGAATAATATGGATAACTGCAATAGCCAAAGTTTTGTATTTCATGTTTACAAATGGGCATATTTAAGTTGTATGTCATCATCATGTTGTACAAATCAAATTGCACTTTTATAAACTTGGTGAAAAAAGCTGTAAATTTGCATTTTCTTAGTATCAGAAAATTTTATTAGAAAATTATGATGTGAATTCAACATTACAAAGCCCATTTCTTGTGCCTCAATGAGTTAAAGTAAAGAACTTTTTGAAGAGACCTTCAAAAGAACTCCATTTTTGCTTGGATTCACCTCATTTATATATATATATTAGGGATGCACCGAATAGTGATTTTGACCGAATACCAAATATTCGGCCAACAGGCGAACCAAATACCGAATCTTCGGCTAGCCGAATAGTAACTGCTAGGCCGAATACTGAATATTCGGCCAGCCGAATAGTAACTATTCGGCCGAATACCGAATATTTGGCTTGTCGAATACTTTTATATTTCAAAGTTTAAAGGCATTAAAATGTTAAATTTTAAAACAATTTTGCATAATATTTAAAACAGAAATTTTTATTCTAATAAACAAGAGCTTTTTTCAAGTAAACTTTATGTTGAAAAAAATCTGCTTTGAGTTATTTACGAAGAGGATAGTTATAAAAAAATTTTTAATTAATAAAATTTTAAATTTCATAGCTTCTTCTGAGAATTAAAACAAATGAATAAAATTTTCTTAAATTCTAAAACAAACATTTTAAAATCAAAGAGAGATTGTGAAAAAATTGGAAGAAAAATTGTACAGGATCATATATTTGCTTGTCAGGAAGAGACTAAAGTAAAAGTTAATAAATAATACAATCGATTCGAATTTTATATGGTGACAACTTAGCAAGAATAACTGTTCTACTCCCTTTGATTAAGCAAGGAAGTTTTTTAATGCATCCTAGATCGGTGTCTGCAGTGGGCAATCATTTTCAGAGATTGTAAACGTTGTTCTTAAAATCTTAGCAAGAAACAGATTATTTACTGGACAATGCTGAGGAACTTGCATTTGTACATAATTAATTCCTATGAAAATCCTCATGATTGGCTAATTTTTTTTAAATAATACTTAACAAACATCAAATAAATAATGTAAAAACATTTTCTTTTATTTAAATATGATTTTGTTTCTAATTATTCTGAATATCTTTATAAGTTGACTGTTAAACGCAGAAATTGTATAAGGTTTTAAAATATATGTTTTAAAAGTTTTTTTAAGTATTCAGTTCGGCCGAATGTTTCGATATTCGGGCAAACCGAATATTCGGCATGCCTAATAATTAGCTATTCGGTCATACCGAATAGGCCGAATACCAAATAGATACCGAATATTCGGTGCATCCCTAATATATGTACTTTTTTTAAATACAAAGAATTTTAAAAAAAAATTCAAAGTCTTTTTCACATACACTCATGCACACATACATTTGTAGAAACAGACAGAAAAAATTTCTAGTTGCCAGAAAAAAACATTTGTTTTTGAATCATATGTGCAAGGGCAAATGCACACCGCAAATTATGAATAAATTAACTTTATAAACTTTAGAAAATTAAAAATCCTTAATACCCTTTGAAACAAAATGAGTATCAATTAGTGTACAAATGATTGATTAAATGATTATCTAGTAACAACTTCAAAGTTTGCACAAAAAATACTAAAAAGAAAGAAAAAAAAAGAGAATAGTTTATTCAATTTCCTAAAATATAAGGCAAGATATGAAAAAAAAATTTCAAACTGTATTTGCCTATATTCTATCACTCTGATTAAAAATACATTACAAAGCATTATATTCAGCCTAAAAATTTCCTTCCCCTAGTAGAAAGTGCATTGTTTTACTAATAACTGAAAAATTCACATGAAAATATTTCCTAACAAATTTAGATATTTATTAATAGTCAAACAGATGCATTAATCATTTGACAAATTTTAGCTTAAATTCTCTATTAGCACTTTTATTTTATAATTCAACACTTGATTTTAAAAAAAGCTTAAACATGGATTTATGCCCCCTTTCCCTCATCAACTCCTAAAATATGCAGCAAGTTTATGGCAAAACAAAATATTTATTACAAAATATCTTGATCTATATTCAAAATATAACAACTTCTTCGAACTGTTAGATTTAAATCAAATATAAAAAGTAACTGATTAAAATCAAGCTAATAAAATTTAAATTAGAAAATCGTGTTACTGAATATACAATGAAAGTTTCTGGCAAAATTTCAAAAATCTAATAATGAGAATTTTTTCCCCAAAAAACGGCAACTTTGTGATTTAGAAAAAATAAAATGTATGTTTATCTTGTGAAATTATTTACAGATTTTGGTTTTATAACACAAATGAAATTGAACTACAATAACGTATAATAAAATAACATTTAAAAATTTCTATTATTGCTTTGAAATATGAGAACTCCCCCACCCCACCCCTCCTAATAACAGAAGTATATCTCTGGAGAAGGAGACAAGAACAAAGTGCTATGAAAATTGCAATTGTAAAATTATTATTCTATATTTATTAAAGTAATAAAGAATTTCTGAAGCAATACACCATTCCAAATGATTTTACTAACCCAAAAAGTTCCAAGACCTTTTTAACATTTAAAAATTTCTATTATTGCTTTGAAATATGAGAACTCCCCCCCCACCCCTCCTAATAACAGAAGTATATCTCTGGAGAAGGAGACAAGAGCAAAGTGCTATGAAAATTGCAATTGTAAAATTATTATTCTATATTTATTAAAGTAATAAAGAATTTCTGAAGCAATACACCATTCCAAATGATTTTACTAACCCAAAAAGTTCCAAGACCTTTTAGGAGTAAAGCTGTTTGCACTAGAAATAGCTTAAACTTACCTTCTGTCTCGCTTCTTCCTTGATTTATTTCCTGCTTTGCGTCCCTTTTAATGAGGGTTCTTGACATCATAACAAATCATTTACTATCAGGGTATGGTGGGGATTCAGTTTCAAAAACAATGACAAATCTTAGAAAATTTGCCTTTATTTCAAGTAGCCATGTCCTAGCTGCTTTCCTCTATTCATCATTTACAAACTAAAAAAAAAAAAAAAAAAAAAAAAAAAAAAAAAAAAAAAAAAAAAAAAAATGTAGGGACTATTGTATAATGTATAAAAATAAAATTTAACATAAACAAATTGTTCTAAATAATTAAACTGAAACTACACATGTATGTATATGTATATGCACATATTATGTATGTGTAAATATTGAAAATGACAAACTGTCTTCTTTTAAGTTATTGATTTAAAGAATGTTTAATTACATTGATTTCATATTATAAATCATTTACTCAGAGAATATTTGTGTCGCAATTGTGGTTTATATCTAAAGTTTCAAGGGGACGAGGGACCTTCCTTATAAATCAATTTTATTTTTTTGAAAATTTCACTATAAATATTATTTAAGAATACATTATATGCATTATGGCATGTATTTATCACAAAATAAATAAAATTTATTTTTGAGCAAAAACGGAGTTCTACGCGTCGTCTTAGAAATCTTCGAAATGCCCCGCTGCGCGTTCCATATCAATGAAAATCCCCAATATTTTTTATAAAAGTTTGGTTTATATATACAAATAAAACTGTGCATCGAATTTTATATAATTGAATAAAAAGGTAAAAAAAAAAAAAAAAAAAAAAAAAAAAACATTTTGAAATTTTTTCAAAAAGATTTCGAAAAATTTATTATTATTTTTTTTATATATACCTTTATATTCAAATATATAAAATTCGCGCAGGGGGCATTTTGAGGATTTCTAAGACGACGGCCCCACCAGTGGCTGAGAGGTTCTGCTCTCGAAGCTGGTAGACGGGAGGTGCTGGGTTCGAACCCAATCGCACCCGTTGGCCTAACCGTTTCGGAGTTTTTGTGGTTTTCTTCGAAACCTTGGATTTTCCATGCGTAAATACGGGTTAGGTTCCCTTAGAGACACCCCCACGGAGGGCACTTCCCATAGGGACTATATCCCTCGAGTAGATAACTGGCCGTCAAAAATCAACCCACTCTAAGACGACGTGATGCGTAAAATTCCATTTTTTTTCTCAAAAATAATTTTTTTTGTGATAAATGCATGCCATAATGCATATAATTTGATGCAGAGTTTATTTACATATATATAAACCAAACTTTTATAAAAAAAAATATTGGGGATTTTCATTGATATGGAACGCGCAGGGGGCATTTCGGATATTTCTAAGACGAAGCGTAAAATTTTATTTTTTGTAAATTTCACTTTAAATATTACTCAAGGGTACATTATATGCATTATGGCATTATTTATCACAAATAAATAAATAAATAAATAAATAAATAATGGTACCTATTTTTGAGAAAAAATTGGAATTTTACTAAAATTCCACTTTCTTCTCAAAAATACCATTAATTTTTTTTTTTTTTTTTTCTGTGATAAATGCATATAATGTACACTTGAATAATATTTAAAGTGAAATTTACAAAAAAAAAAAAAAAAAAAAAAAAAATTATTTTTAAGGTCCCTCATCCTCTTAAGTTACAAAAAGAAACATATAGAATCATTAAAAATCTAGGTAACTTATGATCAGTAACTGCTTAGTGGTCGCTTTAGCTTTACACATTTTTATTTTTATTTTTATTTTTTTTAGCATAAATTAGCTAAATTTTTATATAATAAACTGTACACTTAATAGTAATAAAGAATTACTTTGAAAAATGAATTTAATATTATTTTCAATATTTTTTGCCATTTTTTTCTGGCGTGACAGCTGACAAATAATTTGAATTATGATTTATAATTTTATTACAACTTAATTATAGTGAATAACTAAATAAAAATTATTTATATAACATATAAAATTATTACTTAATCAGTGTTTAGCTTGATTTAATATAAAGTTTCACTAATGATTGCTAAAAAAAAAGTGTATAAGGTTTTTGACACTTTTTGTCAGTTATGACATGTCATGTCAAAAACCTCTTTTTGATGTCAAAAACCCAACTATGGTTACTTTAAGATATACACCCAAATTAAGGTCTGCAGATTAAGATAATAAATCAGCATGACAGTCCGGACGGAAGAGGGAGAGTGACATTAAGAATATATATATATATATATATATATATATATAGAAGACAAGACAATAGATGGAGCACAAACACCCTACAGTGGTATCTCAGAGATATAAAACGACCAAGAAGACGACCTCAAGTAAGATGGAGTGATGAAATCAGAAAAGTAGCCAGTGTAAACTGGATGACTAAAGTACTAGAAGGAAAACATTGGAAAAATCTGGGGGAGATCTACATCCAGCAGTGGATTGAAAACGGATGATGATGATGATATATATATATATAATATGACAATTCACAAATAATCTTCTTTATAATAATAATAAACCACTTTTTAAATTACTGCTAAAAGGACAAAAAGGAATTAAAATTCTTTCAACTTTACAATGTTTAATATAATCAAAATGTTAAATTCTAGAATACAATTTTAAAATACTTTAAGCATAACCATACATACCACATTTTTTGTTATGAAGACTTATCGAAAACGCAAACTTTAAATTGAGAAGTAGCAAAAAACTTCATCAATTAAATCCTGAAAGCAAATAAATAAACAATCAAAAGCAAATTGGTGAACAATTAAAAGCAAATAGATGAACAGTCTGATAACAGGATATGCATATAAAATGTTATCACTTTAGGGGGAAGGGGGGTCTGGCACATGATATTGTGATATATCTCTAGGGGAAGAGAGATTTGTCTTTTCATACTGTTATCACTTTTTATCCGAACAAAATTTTCTCTTTTAATTTTTAATTTGTTCTTTACATGAAAATAGCCTGATATATATATTTTAGTCTGTTATCTGTTTTTACGAAAATACAAAGTTATTAAAATCATTAAATGACTATAAAATTATTTAACTCCAAAATGTGGAATACTCTAACGTTTGGCATTCCTATTCTATTGTCATATGTGTATGCATATATAATCCGCTGTTTGAGAAACTATTTCTGAAGTTTGAAATTATACTTGTGTTTACTAGTGAAGAAAAGTGAAAAAAAAAAAAAAAAAGTTATTCACCTGTTTTGTTGATAGAAGTTTTGCCTGCCGCTTCCCACCCCATTTGCAGGGGTATGTGTGCAAGAGGACATATCGTTGAATGCATTATGTAACAAAAAGTTATTATTAAATACTTTTAAATAGTACCTATTTCTTTGATATGAAGTTATTTTATATATATAATTGTGATATTTTATTAACTCGTTTTCATTTGAATCCAAAAAGTATCAGAATAATAATGTATAGCTATATCTGTACATCACTGCGAGCAAAAGAAAAAAATGCAAAAATCAAAATAATTTTAGACATTGATAACGATATCATTAGGGAAGGTGGTGGTGGTGGGGTTGGCAGGCTGATAATATATGATATCCAAAAGAGGGAAGGGAGGGGGGAGTCCAAAGTTATTAAACAGTTGATAATGTTATATATGAGTCCCTAATGAAACTCAATACATTTTTAATTAAATTACTATGGTATACACAAGCTTCTAGTATATTTAGCTAAATCTATGATTCTTCTATATAGGGTAGATGTGCCAGTAATGGACACCCTTAAGGAATTTCTTTCAAAATTATTTTTTTATTAATAGTTATAATTATTATATTCCAGTTTTTTCAATATTATATTAACATATCAACAATATTTAACCATTCTTATAGTCTCATTTCCCAATATGAATCAAAATTTAATTTTAAATAACAGAAATATATCAAAAGCCCAGTAATGGACACCCTCTAGCCCAGTAATGGACACCCCATAAAAAGCAATAAATATAATTGTTTTTGTGATTGTATTTAAAACCAGAATTTAATGAATACATACTAATGAAACAAAATGGTTATTTTAAAATAAATTTAACAATTAGGATACCAGTAATTAATAAAATATTTGTGATAATCATGATAGTTTAAAATACTAAATATCAGGCAATTACAGCTATCAAATTATTGAAACAGTGGGGGATTTTAAAGTCAATTAAAAAAAAAAAAAGTTTTGGAATATTAGTGTTTAGTTTTGTCTCACTATTTTTAACAATTAATCTTCCAGCGACTACTTGATGTATCATTTATAATAATTAATATTACAAATAGGAAAGAAATGATATTGTGAGTTGAATATTTTAAATACTGAATAAAATAATTTAAAAATAAAACTGTAGAATGATATTTGAGGCCACTGATCTGCAGATTCACTAGTTTCATGAATATTACCTATAACTTTCATTAATATTACTTTTTTTTTTTTTGTCAGAGATGAATAAGGAAACATTTAAGACAGAAAATAGATTTTTAATAACTTCTATAACTTAATTGTTTTTATTTAAACAGAGAGGGATTAAGCCCTATGAGCCCCTCTTTGACTGTGCTCTTAAACAATATTTTCTGCTTCCTGGCTGGTTTGATTGCCAGATTATAAAATATGCAAGGTAATATATATAAAAAAAATAAATAAAATATTAAAATTTTATTAATCCACATAAAATAACTTGAAAGCAGCTATTTATAAAAGTTTTGGTGTTATTACATTTTGGTAAGTATAATTTAAAAATTAAATTTGATTATTTAGGTTTGCAGTTAAGTCAAAATATTTTATGCACTATAAACATTACTGAAATTGCATTTTTAGCAATGTTTACATCGGGTGTCCATTACTGGAAAATGACTAATTAACCGTCCCAGTAATGGACACCCCCTCTTAAAACCTTAAAAATAAATGAAATTTTGTAAATAGCCGTTAGTATATAAAATTCTAAGTTTTCTATTGCTAATCAAACAAAAACATTCAAATTTTGCAAAAAGTAAATAATATATAACTTAATTAAACGAAGCCAGCTCTTATCCTCTTCATTAAGATTTTCACAGAAAAACAGCGAAACTTTGAAACATTATTTTCTTCTTCCTGATTGGTTTGATTAAAAGTGTCAACAACAACACAGTTTTATAAAACATGCAAGGGGGAATTATTAAAAAAATAATTAAAGCTAAATATTTATTAGTTATTTTTTTATTAACTAAAAACATCAAGGGGTGTTTATTACTGGAAGGGTGTCCATTACTGGCACATCTACCCTATTTTTTAAAGAATCTTTTAACATTAATTAAATTTTAATTATTTAAATCATATTATTAGCTGGGAAAAACCATGAATTTTGTCAATCAGTTAGAAGATGAAGCGGCAAGTCACGAAAAATAATGCGAAATTTAATAATCGGTCGCAAGGAAAAAATCATGAAATTTATCAGGCAATTACAGGAAGAAAAATTGTAAATTTAGTCATTTGGTAGCAGGAAAAGGGTGAAATTTGTCAACCAGTATTGTAGAGAAAAAAAAAATTGCAAAATTCATCAGGCAATTGCATGAAAAAAAAACCTACGAGTATCAAAATATGTTGTAGGACCAAATCCAGAAACTAGCTGTGTTGGCAATTGTCCCGGTAGCAGAAAGTTCGAGACGGGAGACGGGCATCGCAGATTTTCTTTTCTCTTTTGCAGATTCTTTTTCCATTGAACCATTATTTTGCTTTATATTATGTTTAGTTTTTTATTACTTAATACAAAAACTTAAGATTATTATTAATAAAAAACTATAAAATGCATAAAAACGCTACAGGTAAGTGATTGTTTGATTAATTAACGTTTCAATTGTAAAAGTATTTTACCTGCAGATTATTTTTTGTCTTTGAAATATCTGTCGCAGATACCTGGAGAATTTTCTGCTACTGGGGCAATTGTGAAAAACAAAAACAAAAAAAAAAAAAAAAATGTGAAATTCATTGATCAATGGCAATAAAATATTAAATTTCCCGGCTAATTTCAGGAATATATCACAAAATCCACCAATCGTTTGGGAAGATATCACAAAATCTTACAGATAACAGGGAGCTCTAGACAAACAAGTATAAAATATTATGTTTTTTGAACGGAACACAAAAGTACCTTTTTTGAGAATACCGAGCTTTTTTTATTGAATTCCTACTCGGCAGCAGTTTTATTCTAGAATCAACACTAGTCAATAATGATGTTAATAAAATAAAAGTACTTTTGTTACATGTTTAAGCACCATGAATTAAGCATTGTAAATTTAATAAACTGAAACATACAATAGGGGAGACCGGGGTACAGTGGTCCACTTTTGCAGTTAACATTTTTTTTTTTTCTCTTTTAACGGAGAGACCAATCTACCTGAAAATATTTTTGAATATTCTTTAAACCTTTCTACATGCCTCATAATTTTCACAGAACATAATTTCCAATACATTTTTCAAAAAATTTTTTTTTTACATACACTCGTGAAGTGGACCAGTGTATCCCGTTTCCGGGGTACACTGGTCCACCCACTGGGGCACAGTGGTCCACTATTAGTTATTGTCTAAAATACAATATAAATCTATTTATAATTAATCTAATTCTTTTTTATTTCCCCTTTACCTCCAAAATAATATAATAATACAAATTTGCAAGTAGCATTTTGAAACAAAAAACATATAAAACTAAAGAATTATCAAAAAATTTATTATATTTTGATTTTGAATATAACAATATAAGATACAGGAGTGATGGCAAACAAATTATTAATTAAGTACAAAAAAATCAGCAAAAATTTAAGACAAATATGATGATGAAAAATTTATTAGAAGATTAAAATAGGATAAAATAGTTTATTATGAGCTGACCATGTGCTCTGAAGTTATAAATAACCAATCCAGTGAGGTCATCTATTACTTATTAGGCTACAGTTATATTTTTCAAATGTAGTAAATACAAAACAAAATATTTCTTAATATGTTAACTCTACAATGCATGATTTTCATTTCTCTCCTTCCCCCCCCCCCCCCCACAAAAAAACAAAACAAAACAAAAACTGCTATATTGAACAAGAAAACTTACTTTAAAAATCACATGTGAACTGTTATCCATAATTTAGGAGAAAACTAAAGTGTCAGAGGGCTACATTATAATGTGAACAACATACAAACTAACATGAAATTTAAAGTGTGCCAAATGCTAATCTATGCATTGTAGCATTAAAAAAATTGTCATTTTTCTTTGTTTATTTTATTTTATAGTTAAATAACTATTTTAAAACAATGTTTCTTTATAGAGAATAAGTGATTATTAAATATTTTGGAAAATTCTTCATTACAGGAGCAGTATTCATTGTGGACCACTGTACCCCAGCAGTGGCCGGTCCACTGTGTCCCATGTTAAAGTTCAATACATACTGATAAAAATATTATTTAAAGTTTTCTTTTAACCTTCAGACTACCAAAAAAAAGTATATGCAAGAACTACCATTCGGGTCCATTGGACCCATATGTAAAATATATAGGATTTCAAAATATACAAAACACCCATTTATCTACAATGAATATATTTGTTATTAATGCACCTTATACAATATATAAAAGTGATATATATAGTAATAGAGTAAGAAAGTAACACATACAGTAAGAAAGTAATATATATAGTATATTATAATGACTACAAAACGTTTTTCATCATAATAAAATTATTCTGTACATGAAGTACAAATAACGACGGAATGTTCTCCGCAAACATTTTTCGTACACTTCTTGCATAATGTTCGTGTTTTTCGATCTTTTTTAGAGGGACAAATATGACATCTTGATTTTTTTCGTGGCGGTTCAAAACTATTTGCGTAAAGTTGTTCTGAAGTAGATGTTGAGACGGCGATACCTCCTTCACCTACTAATTCTTCTGCAAGTTGAATAATGGAATTCCGCCTTTTTAGGTGCGTTCGCAATTATATAAATACGTAGCACCTATAGTCGTCGTTCAGTCCGTCCGTCTGTCCGTCCGTCCGTCTGTCCGCATGTAACAGAGCAAAAACTACCCAACCGAATGGTCTGAAATTTCAAATATATGATTGTTGCAAAATTTTGTCGAGCCATTTCAAATTTTATGAAAATCGGATGTATAGTTTAATTACAGGGACAGTCAAAAGTTTTTCTTTACATTACGGCCAATGGGAAAATTATTGAAAGTGCATTTTAATGATATTCGAACCTTCCGAATGATCTGAAATTTTAAAGATATAACTGTTGCAAAATTTTGTCGAGCCATTTCAAATTTTAGGAAAATCGGATGTATAGTTTAATTACAGGGACAGTCAAAATTTTTTCTTTACATTACGGCCAATGGGAAAAATTATTGCAAGTGCATTTTAATGATATTACAGCCTTCCGAATGATCTGAAATTTTAAAGATATAACTGTTGCAAAATTTTGTCGAGCCATTTCAAATTTTAGGAAAATCGGATGTATAGTTTAATTACAGGGACAGTCAAAAGTTTTTCTTTACATTACGGCCAATGGGAAAAATTATTGCAAGTGCATTTTAATGATATTAGAGCCTTCCGAATGATCTGAAATTTTAAAGATATAACTGTTGCAAAATTTTGTCGAGCCATTTCAAATTTTAGGAAAATCGGATGCATAGTTTAATTACAGGGACAGTCAAAAGTTTTTCTTTACATTACGGCCAATGGGAAAAATTATTGCAAGTGCATTTTAATGATATTACAGCCTTCCGAATGGTCTGAAATTTTAAAGATATAATTGTTGCAAAGTTTTGTTGAGCTATTTCAAATTTTAGGAAAATCGGATGTATAGTTTAATTACAGGGACAGTCGAAAGTGTTCCGTTACATTACGGGGAATGGGAAAAATTATTGCAAGTGCATTTTAATGATATTACAGCCTTCTGAATGGTCTGAAATTTTAAAGATATAATTGTTGCAAAGTTTTGTTGAGATATTTCAAATTTTAGGAAAATCGGATGTATAGTTTAATTACAGTCAAAAGTGTTCCGTTACATTACGGGGAATGGGAAAAAATTATTGGAAGTGCATTTTAATGATGTATCAGACTATGCGCTTTATGAAGTGCAAAAAAGTATACATTCAGTACAATATGGGGTGCAAAAAATAATTATAAAACTAGTTATAGTACGAACGCACCTCATTTGCCACGTTTGACGAGCAATTTCCAGCTTGTTTTCATTTTCGGATCACATTCAGCATTCAGTGACAACCATATTATGTATGCATTCATCGCACTTATATCGATCATATTATAAAATACAATCAAAGGCCACCGACGTGTCATGCGTTTCACACTATATGCTCTTACCATTTTGTCCATCGTATCTACTCCGCCTTTGGTTTTATTATAATCTAGGATTATTTGTGGCTTTTTTTCTAAGCTGTTGTCAATATCATAAGTGTTATGCATTGTGCTTAGCAAAGTAACAATTCTACCTTTTCTGGGACAGTAAGAGATGATGGTCGCCTTCTCTTGAAACCCAAATAAAGTAGAATATACAGAACGATGTTTTGGATTTGTGAACACAGCGGGTAATTCAGGTTTATTTTTTCGAATTGTTCCAATAAGAGATAATTTTTTTGAAGTAAGATGTGTTGCTAATGCATATGACGTAAAAAAGTTATCACATGTAATATTACGACCAGAATTTTCAATTTCCTTCGTCAATCTTTTAACTACATTTTCTCCCTGATGAGATTCTCTTACTTCATTTTTGCCTGTATATAGTTCCAGTTTCCAAGCATACGATGTTACACTGTCACAAATAACCCAGAACCTCAATCCATACTTTCCAGGTTTAGATGGCATATACTGACGGAAAGGACATTTTCCACGAAAAGAAACTAATTGCTCATCGACAGTCATAGACCAATTAGGAATATAAGGGTCTTGTAAATAGCTATTCCACAATTCAAAGCATTCTCTTATTGGCTCTAATTTATCAGTTGATCTTCTTTTACGCCTCTCAGCAGCATCATCAAATCTTATGACACGTAATATACTTGTGAATCTATTGCGACTCATAATGTCCCGAAATATTTGTCTTCCATTTTTTATGCTCCAAAGTTCGCTTACTGTTTCATTTTTCGATTTATATACTCCAATAAGTAATAAAAGTCCGATGAATTTTTTAAGTTCTGTAATATCTATAGGTTTCCACTCTTTATCGAATACTCTATTGCCTTCCGCGTTTGTCCATTTTACTATAATTTCCAAAAGTCTTTTTCGGAAATAGATAAGAAATGAGGATGATATGGAATCCACTTCACGATTTGCAAATCTTGAAGGTCCAGATTTTTCACGTAAAATATTGATTTCAGTACGTCTTCCTTGTGGTCTGGCAACTTCATTCTTATACCAGATCTGTGAATTATTTTTGGAAACAAAAGTAGAATTTGAAGTACTTGTGGTTGCTACATTTACTTCATTGGAATCATTATCAGATTCTGAGTAGGAATCAGAAATTTCATTATGTATTTCAACATAATCTACTTCACCTTCATCAGACGACAGATTTTCATCATCGGTGTCGAATTCTATATCGTCCGGATTTTCCATAATTTTTTGAATTTCCTCTTGAGTCAATACTTTTTTTCTGTTCATCTTCTATTCAGTTTTTAACAAAAAATAAGTTAGGAAATAAGAAAATGATGAATATTTGTAAAATAACAAAGCACGTACAAACTACACTTATTACTTGTCTTCAAATATCAAGTCCTATTTTCAATGAAAAGACTCAAAAACATCAATAGACACCATTCGCTCACTAACTGTGTCTGTTGATAAATGACTCTCTGAACCCGAAGTAACCTTTTATATATAGAGCACGAAGTTTACTAGATCAGTCTAGAATGTTCTCAAAACTTCATTATAAAGTCGCCAAATTTGGCGAGATTGGCGCTAAAAATCCATCGCCAAATGGGCTATAAACAGCCAATTATGGTAACCCTGTTCCTCCTCATGATTTATGGCAACCCTAGAAAAAGAAAGCAACAGTATATTACGTTTGTTTTAATGTTGGGTCCAATGGACCCGCGTGGTAAACAATGAAACAAATTAAAAATAGGTAAAAAATTTTGAACAAAATTTTAATCGCAATTGCATATACATAGAGGAGACAATTGCAGGAAAAGTCATGTAATCGCGAAACATTGAATGCTATTTTTCATGAGAAAAATTTACATTAAATATTGCTGTCGGGTCCAATGGACCCGTCTGGTAGACGGAAGGTTAAGCATATAAGTTTTTAAATTTAATAAAGACCAGTGTTTTACCTTTTCAAAAAAGTTGTTTTATCTTATTTATCCATAACCTTTAATTAACCAATAAAGAAAAGTATGATGATGAAAAAATTTACTTTTAGGAGCTCAAAACAACCAGTCAGGATAAAAGGGTTCATTCTGAGCTAACAATGTGTTCTGATGGCTATAAGTAATCAGTCCAGTGCTCTTATCAATTAGCCTAAAAGAAAAGCTTTAAAAATAACTAAAATATAAGGAGTGGTCCACTGTACCCTGGTCTCCCCTACTTACTATCACATTTCATGTTTTAAATCATGAGTAGATTTCAACACACAAAATTTGCTTTGCAATAAAATTTACTTGACTAATGTCTATTTCTGGAGATACTTCATTAGTTATAGGGAAAATAGAGCATTGCGAGTTGGGCTGGTGAACTTTGGATGTAAAAGTGGAAGTCAAAAATATTCTTTATATATTAATGAAAATCGCTTACCATATTCACAAACAGAAAATCAGTTTGATATGCCTAAGTGTAAGTAAAAGTATAAAATGTAATTTTTTTCTTCGGGGGGGGGGGGTGTACTAAAATAAGTTTTTGAAAATAAAATAACATTTACAAAGTACATTTAACAGTGTAAATAAGGAATTCTTATTTCAGATAAATTGTATATGAATTACATGTTACAGATAAAATTATGCTAGTAATTTTGATAATAAAAACTTATTTTATTGCTAATATTAAAGTATTTAAAGTAATACAATTATACCTGAAGCTCTTACAAAAAATTTTAATCAATAAGTAATAAAATATAAAATTTAATATCTTCAATTTTATTTCTAGAAATATAAACTGCAAAAGTGGTACACTGTGCCGCAGTCTCCCCTACAGTAATTTGCCCAAACACTTTTTTTTTTTTTTTTAAGAAAAAAAGCATACACTGATCATTATCTATTAAAAAAAACTAACAATAATGATCAGTGTATGCTTTTTTTCTTAAAAAAAAAAAAAAAGTGTTTGGGCAAATCACTGTAGGGGAGACTGGGGCACAGTGTACCACTTTTGCAGTTTATATTTTTTTCTCTTTAATGGAAAGTCCAATCTGCCTGAAAATATTCTTGAACAATCCTTAAACATTTTTACATGCCTCAGAATTTTTTCAGAATATAGTTTCAAATACATTTTTCAGAAAAAAAATATTTGCATATGTTCATAAAGTGCACCAGTGTGCCCCAGAAGCGGGGTACACTGGTCTACCCACTGGGGCACAGTGGTCCACTATTAAGCATTATTTGAAATACAATATAAATTTATTTTTTATTATTTTAGTCCTCCTTTATCTCCCCTCTACCTCCAAATAATATAATAATGCAAATTTACAAGTAACATTTTTAAACAGAACATATACAGACAAAACAGAAAAATTATCAAAAGAAAATTATTGTATATTTTAAATAATAACAAATTAAGATACAGGAACGATTGCAAATAAGGTGAAGTTATTAAATAAAATAAAGTCATCGCACATTAAAATTTGCAAATGAAACTCCAAAGTACTTATAAGCCTGAAATTTTCCAGAAATACTTTTTGGGTCTGAGGGAAAACAAAAAAAAGGGGGGGGGGGACTCAGTCCCTAATTATTTAAAAATATTCATACTTTAATATCTCACAGCCGATCTTCATAATCGAATGATGATGTTATGAAGATCGGCTGTGTTAATATTCCTAAGGGCATGCAAGATAACCCTGTTCCATGCAATGTCAGGGGAAGGTCAGTACAGGTCATAATTACCAGTATAGGAATGTCCTTGAATGGAGACAGGAGGGGATTAGATTGCAAACCTTGTGTGAAATAGTGTGAGAAAAGAGGGGTGGAGAATTAAAATGTTTAAGATAGTATAGAATTCAGTACAATGTTTTTAACAGCAGTAATTTGGGCGGTTGAAAAATATAGCTTAATAAAAAATTAATACATTGTTGGTATATATTCTACAGCCTGCAGTTTAAAAATAAAATAAAAATTGATTCACATTTTCAGAAAATCTACTCGCTTGTGGGGAGTAAAATGATTTATTTCCCCACCCCTGTATGGCAAAAACACAATTTTTTTTAACACAAAGAGTTCATTTCAAGAAAAGGTGACTTATTTGCCCTTTAAATTATTCCCACCTATTCATAAAAATTAAAATTTAAGAAAATTCACAGATTTTTTGTCGATTAATTCAATAGGATTGCATTTAAATTTTTGGAACAACTTGCGTTTTTGCAAAGTGTAAAAGTAGAACGATATACCAGCCTAAAATTTTACCAACCTAAGATTTTTTTTTCCTGTGATTCATGAAGATATACAACGTAAAACATAAATAATTCGCAAATAAAATTGAAACTTTCCAGAGCAACGCGAAAAATAGCCCACAAAAGAATATAAAATAACATTTGTAATCGAGTGATTTTAAAAATATGAATCAAATATCAAAACAGTTATCTTTGACCTACATGTTTTCCTTGTTATGGTGTCAGCAATTTTGTTGCGAAATGTAAAATGTCTGCGTTAGACGATAAACAATCTAAATTAGATATTTAAACATAACTTTAGAAATAAATCGTGTAAAATAAATATAAATAACATAAAAAAGAACTTACTTTTCACGCAGATCGTTCGGCAAAAATGCTGGAAAGGACGTAGCGTTCGAACATTCTACCGCCATAATAAACACAAACAAGTTTCTGTTGTTGCCAGATCTAGATTCTTGAGGAGAAATGTTCTCATTGGTTACAAGCAGGGTACAAGGAAAGTAACGTTGCGTAAAATAACACTCGTTCGACCGGATTCAGGAATCATTGCTAAACGATGATTTTTTTATCATTGGTCGAACGAAATATTTGTAAATAAATGGTGTTCCTACAATTATCTATGAAAATAGTAAAGTGAATGTGAATTATACAGTTGACGCATCATTATTTTACGGAAATTTTTAACAGTGTATGTTAGTTAATTGAAATTAGTAATTTCTTTCAGGATAGTTTAAGAATATACTACTCACATCTCTCCCAACATATTTCATTAAATGAAAGGAGAAAATCATTAATAAGATCTAAATTAAACGAAATTAAGCGGAATAACATGTATATAATAATAAACTGAATACGTGTATATAATAACTAAATGTACTCACATTGAGCATTTCTCAGTTGTATTCAATATAACCACGCTGTAAAAAAAAAAAAAAAAAAAAAAAAAAAAAAAAAAAAAAAAAAAAAAAAAAAAAAAAAAAATCTATGGAGTTACTAATAATTGTCTAGGAAAGTGGGATGCCTAGAAACTTTTATGTAACTGCAACAAGAAAACGATCATGTAATTATTCCGGGTTACGCATGTAATTTTAGTAAGCACAAAGAAAATGTGTAAATATGGGCAACCTCTTATGTTTTTGACTTAAAGTGACTTTGATTTTAGAAATTATCGGAATTTTGAACTTCTTCGATAACTTATATCAAGTTTCTAAGTGCGAGGATGCAAAACAATGATTAATATCAATTGTTTCAATTCAAAAACGAAAATTTACAAAAAGCTTTGAAAAAAGCACCAGGAAAAATGGGGTGCAAATATGGGCCCTAAAAGGTCACAAAACTTGTTTAAAGTGTTTTAAAACAGGATAAAATAATACAAAATGGTGCAGAATTTATTTATTACAAAAAACATTATTTTCAAAAATCAAAGACATTAACTGGCTCTTTCAACCCAGTCCAATCTAAGTGTGCCTACATTTGGCACATAGAACATTTAACCCACATTTCTCTGCATATGTCTTCACAGAACTTTCCATCACAAAAGATGCAAGATACATCACTCGAGACTGGTGTAGTCCTATCGTTGATATCCAGGTACATATCATCATCACTCTCCGCAAAGCGAGGGTCAGTGATGAATCCGAGGATCGTTTCGCGGGTTGATTTTTATGGCCTTTTGTCTACCTACCCCTGCCCCCTGACTGGTCTCTTACTACGGAAAACACAAGGACGTATTTTTGAGGTCACTTTTGTCAAGCGACTTGGTCAAGTGATCCTTACATAGTGATTAGGGTAGAGTGAAAAAATCGAAAATGAGAAAATCAAAATGTAATACCGCGCTAAAAGTTGTGTATAATCCTCAGTAATAAGACTGCGAATTTTTATTTTGAAATAAAGGTATATCTTCCGGTGCACCCGGTCCCCCTATTTTTGCGCAATTCGTCAAAAATACCTTGCACTACTCATAAATCGGAATAAACATAAAGTTAGAAAATAAAAATGTCTTACCGCGCAAAAGTTGAAATGGTAAGTAGTAATATGTAAGTAGTAATATGTTTTCGAAATTAAGTTTTACCTTCCGGTCCACCGGGCCTCACCAATTTTAGAGAAATTCGTCAGAAATGGCTTTCACAACTTATAAATCGAAATAAAAATAACGTTGGAAAATAAAAATATCATACCGCAGAAACGTTCTGTGTGGTACGTAGTAATATACCCGGATATTTTTTTGGAAGATACACAATATCTTCCCGGGCCCCAGTCATTCGATATTTCGAGAAAATTGCCGTAAATTCCGTTTTATGTGTTATACATGTATAATATAATTCATCACACAAGAATCAAGATTTCAATAGAGCAGTTCACATCATGTGACTTTTACCGGAGAACAATGAAGAAAGCTGTAAGACACACAAACACAAAAAGCATTGCTAAAGGTAGCGATAGCTGTCCTACAGCAGCAGAAAAAACATGTTCGTGACGTCACCTTGCACAGTTCTATACAAAGGTTTTATATGTGAAAAGTACACAAATAATTAACGTTCAAGAATAAAAAAACAAATATTTAAATCTGTTAAAAATATGGGACCTAACAGTTATAGTGAGCCGATTGGAAAATGTTGGGCAAGTGTGAATCCTTTCTCGTTGTTTCTTTCTAGAATATCGACATTAATTATAACCTCAAAACAGTTATCGACGATCTCAGAACCAATCAAAAGTACACGAAGGAAATGATCATATTTATTAAGAAAGGAAGTTGTTCGGAAGACATTGCAAATAGACTTTCTGTTAGATTTTCCAACAGCAGATGGGTTATCGCCGCCAACAGAATTTTGAGACTCTATGTGGCAACTCCGGATCCAACGTCAAATCTTAAGATATTGACGGACTTTGTAGTCAAGGTGTACGCACGTGTATGGTTTGCAATTAAGGTATGCCTTCCTGCAAAGATGGTTCAATCCATCTTTGGGAAATTGTTTATTTTTCCAGGGATATGTCCCAGGCAGTTAAAGTTGTTATTGACCTAGTATACAGCTAAATGCTTTCTTTGTCCATTTGGAAATCTGATGATTGCCATGGTTACGGATGATCGGAAACACATCCGCGAGCAAGGATTTCGTAGAATCCTTAAAGCGCGAAGTGTGAATACTTGTGGAGAAGTCAGGTAGATCCAAGTTCCTGCAATCAATTTTAGCGCAGCAGAATATATTGACCTGATTCAGTGGGATAATGTAGAGGCTACAGAACCGCATATTTTGACAAACCTTTCATCTCACACATAGGAAATAAGACGTTCGTTAATCTGAGCCTTTCATGGGATGATTTAAAGATGCACATTGAAGAGTGATCGTGAAGTTATCATTTCGTTTGCTGAGTTTCCATGGCACACTCAAAGTGTAGAAGGATGAGTGAAAGTGATCACTGAAGCTGCCGCAATGTTTGGTGTAAGCACCAGGAATATATTCTTAAGATTTCGACTCCAGTAAAGAGTTATTATGTCTTATTCTGAGACTAAGTCAGATTTTAAGGTTACAAAACTCCAACAGGACCAACAATAAACACCAAGCCGAGACATTTCGAATATCTGGATTTTTGTTTTGAAGAGCACAGATTGATTTAACTAAACTTTAAATTATTTGAAAACTTTTAACGTGTGTAACAAATGTTTGTTTTTAATTCTTGAACTTTCACTGTTTGTTTACCTTTCACAGATAAAATTTTTGTATTTCACTCTAGCTTCTTGTGTGATGCATTTTTTATGCATGCACAACAAATAAGAGGGAATTAAGACATTTTTTTCGAAATTTCGGATGACCGGTGACCTGGAAGATATTATGAGATTTCTGAAAAAACTGTGCAGGCATATTACTACATACATTACGTAACTTTTCCGCAGTATGACATTTTTATTTTCCAACTTTATGCATATTTCGATTTGTAAGTTGCACAAGGCACTTTTGACGAATTTCGCAAAACTTGGTTTGACCGGCGGGACTCGAAGATAAAACTTAATTTTGAAAAACCTGTGCAGGAATAATACTATATACCATACACAAAATTTCTTCTTTATGACATTTTTATTTTTCAACATTATGTTTATTTTGATTTATAAGTTTTACAAGGCATTTTTAACGAATTTCACAAAAATTGGGGACCTCGTGGGGCACCGGAAAATAAAACTTGATTTCGAAATAACTGTGCAGTTTTATTACTGAAGACAATACACAACTTTTACGTGGTATTACATTTTGATTTTCCGATTTTCGATTTTTTTCACTCCACACTAATGGTGATCCAGTGATGATACTGCCTCTTTGCGTCCACGAGTAATGGTCCTCTTCTTCATGTTGGGCACTGGAGATATATCGACCGATGAAACCACATTTAATGTTGCCGGGGAACATTGCGATGTTTCAGCAGTCTCATCAATTAGCATAGCTAGAGTTTAATGTTCTTGCATATCAAGATAATTCGAAAAAGAGGGGACCCATATTTACACAAAGAAAGGGCGAACATATTTATACCAAGAAAGGAGGCCCATATTTATATCAACCCCAGCTATGAAAGATGGATACTTTCACATGTAACCTAAATACATGCATGACTAAAGGCGTTCTTCTAATAGTAGCTTAGGATATTCTCTTTCAGGATATCACTCTGAAATTATTTTAAATTAACTGTAAGGACATGAAAAGAAAACGATTTCAGATACCTATCAAAAGTCTGCAGTACCCGAACAAACCCCATTTCGCAGAATTACTCACTCTGCATTCACACTATTTGCAAAAATGTTTCCAAACACTTTATATTATCTTATGTCAACAAGTGTCATCATGTACAATCCTGGCTGCCAGTCTTCAGCACCTCCAGCGGCCACTTCGGTAGGGGAGCCCATATTTACACCTGTACACGTATTTACACCTTTCTCCTCTGCATATTTCTGTAGTTTTAAAAAAGTCTAGTTTTGAAGATTTAGTTGTTTTCTTTATAGTCTACAGATAAAATTTTAGTAAGTTTACAGTTTAGTAACATATTTCTGTAGCTTTTACAAAAACTAGTTTTGTACATTTACATCTTTTTTTTTCTTTTTTAACAGTGCAGTGTAATATTTATATAAGCTTTTTCATAACATATGCCGTGTGTCTCAAGCGTCTATTTTAATTTTATAATTTTATAAAAACGGTAAGAACTGGTATATCTGAAATCAAGTTACGTTAAATATGTCGGTTGTTTTTAAACTGATAATGTACATAAACATAGCAAATAAAACCTTTGTGCAACAATATTAAAAAGCAGAAAAACCAACGTTTATTAACGTTGGTTGGTAACTAAGTTAACGTTAGTTTTTCTGCTTTTTGTTGTATAGTTACAATTTTAGCATAGACTAAATAAAAGGCAAATAATGTAAACATACCTGTATTATGTAATGCTATAGAACAATAATTAAATGAAAGAATGAACTTAAATTTAACAAAATGAATGCACGGGATATAACTATGCTTTTATATCTGAGAATGAGAAAATGTACTTTAAATTTAGAGTATTAGGTTTGTTTTGCTACATTATATATTTTTATTTCGGTTTTTATTACTTAATCAAAACCTGTGAAAATAAAAAAAATTATTTGCCATTTGATGTCTTTAATAACGCCGATCTTATTTAATTCATTTTATAAGTATAAATAAATTTATAATTATTATTACTGAGAAATGATTTTAAAAACATAGTTTTTAAAATTTTATACGTATGTCTCTTTTCAAAGATAAAAGCGAAAATAATACCATTTATAAAAGCATATGCCATGGAATATAATTCCTGTTACAACTGCTATTGTCATTAGTCGCTGGATAGTATATGTAAAACTAATCTGTAGAAACGAATGAGAAAACATTAGAAATGACAGTAGTCTCAAAACAAGGCTTAAATGATCCTTTCCTGTTTTACCTTATCTGTGTATTTGTCAATGTATCAATGCCAAAACTTTTCGCTGTTATTTCAGTAGAGACAGTTTAATTAGGATTTGAATAAATGAAGATACATGGGGAAAATGTAAATAGTTTACAATAAGTATGAGTTCTGCTTAAAATGTATATTTGAAAGGCGCATACTGCATGATTTAAAAAAAAAAAGTACTTGGATTCATAATTCTTGAATGTAACATAAAATCCCATTATGCAAGAAACTCTTATAGTAGATGTTTTATATGAATTTGATTTAGGCGTAGCTTTACTGGCGAGACATGCGTAGCTTTTTTGACCTTTGTGTTAGAAATTTTCTTTTCAGACATCTAAGAGGGTGTGTGACAAAATTCAATGATTTGTTTGAAAAATGCAATGCATATATCTCCTTTTTAAATGCTCGTAATTCAACGAACCTAAGCCTTTAATAGCCAGGTGATTAGCACAAACTATCTTTCATTTGAGTTTGAGACTGTGATCATAAATTCTGAAGTATCAACGTGTATGAGATAGAAGAATGTTTTGCGATTGGCACATTCAAATACTTTTTGTTGTTCACTGCAAAGAAAAAAAAAACACGTCGATGAAAATAAATTTCTGTAGATAATTTGCGAAATCAAACTGTTGAAAGGAAAAATAAATTTGTATCATCCGAATTAAATACTTTTCGCACTTTAGAAAATAATTTTATGGTACTGGCAAGCAAACTGATGTTTGGGATTTTTTTTAAGACGGGGTTCTCCCAATAAGCTTACAATGGACGTTTTCATTTTATATTTGCGTACATATGTTGTTCTTCCAAATGCTGGAGTATTTTGTTAATTATATTCAAGTCGTTTAAAGAAAAAAACATGCTTTACTGACATTTTTTGTTTCATTCTACCCGTAAGGCATGGTGACGTCACGGCGACGTCGTTGTGAAGTCACACTGTGACTTTGTGACCGTCGATGTGACGTCACGTGACGTCGATGTGACGTCATAGTGACTAGAATGCGAGGTCGTTATGGCCGTTTTAGAGGTCGTTTGTGACGTCACATTGTGACCACTCTGTGAAGTCACAGTGTGACTAATTTGTGAAAAGTGTGACATTTGTGACTACTTTGGCATTAATTTTGTGACGAACATGTGACGAAAGCGACAATGCTTTGAAGTCACATTGTGACCAATTTGTGAAATATGTGTCATTTGTGACGAACTTGTCATAAACACTGTGATGATTTCAAATGAAAATCAAATTTCAAATTAATTTCTTAAAAGGCGCAAAGGCCAACCTAGTGAAAATGATTCCATGTCGGGACTCGAACCCAGGCCATCAATATAACGCACTGACATTCTACTGACTAAACCACACGGAACGATACCCAGCCTGGAAAATTTCACACAATTACATGTTGGCAAGGCTACAAAAGCAGCACAAGATGGGATATTTATCGTGAGCCACCGACATGGAATAAACAGGAAACTTAATTAAATCTAGCATCGATTGAATCTATATTAATACTTGGAAATTTTTACAGGGAGAACAATTCGCCTTGCATACAATATTTCAAATGAAAATCAAATTTCAAATTACATGCTTAAAAGTCAATTTTAATTTGAAATTTGATTTTCATTTGAAATATTGTATGCAAGGCGAATGTTTCTCTCTGGAAAAATTTCGAAGTCTTAATATAGTTTCAATCGATGCTGAATTTAATTAAGTTTCGTGTTCGCCCCATGTCGGTGGCTCACGATAAATATCCCATCTTATGCTGCTTTTGTAGCCTTGCCAGCATGTAATAGCGAGAAAATTTCCAGGCTGAGTGTCGTTCCATGTGGTTAGTCTGTAGAATGTTAGTGCGGTATGCTGACGGCACGGGTTCGAGTCCCGGCATGGACTCTTTTCACTAGGTTGACCTTTGCGCCTTTTAAGCAATTAATTTGAAATTTGATTTTCATTTGAAATATTGCATGCAAACCGAATATTTCTTTGTGGAAAAATTTCCAAGTATTAATATTGTGATGAATTTTAAAATGGACAATTTTAAAATAAAGTTTTGTTTGAGATATAAAATCGTATCTTTTTACCGTACTTTTTAGCAAAATATAGCTATTTTGGAGTCCTATTCTTCTAAAATAGTTTTAATTTTTCCACTTAAAAAACAATGCTTGTCAACTGACATCTTTTTTTATTAAGTTCTAAGCTTGATCTTGAGTTCAAGCTTGATATTAAGAATGTATAAGATTTTAAGGTGTTGTGGTTGTGATTAATCTTTGCTTTATTAAATACGACGTAAGCCATATTTATTTAAATTTTTTATTTCCGTGTAAATTGTATTTTGTGAATATGAGCTTAAATACATTTGGTATGTTCTATAGGAAAAGACTGATCTGGGAAATAGAAAAAACAAGTAAGAAAAATCATGCGTTAAGCATAGATTATAAAACACTTTCCAACACTTCCCGAATGCTTTAAAAAAACTTCGTTATTTAGGGAAATAAGGTAAATAAGAGAACTAAGTAAACATTTTAGAAAACGCATAAAACATTTGAAAAACTCATTTCCGCAGTTACTGTCCATAGCTAAATAGGTTTTCCAATTCTTTTGAACAGCCCTGTATTTGATCTGTAGGTTGATATATATATTATATAATGGGATAATTTAGTTTAGCAAGAAAACGCATAACAGGTTGAAACTCTCTTTCAGCAATTTATACTAATATATTGAAACATACTTTAATACTTTTGTACAACCCTGTAGTTGACCTAGAACCTCCATTACACGCCACCGTTTAGTTAAAATTTAATTCAAACTAAAACACACTTAAAACAGCTGAAATCACATTTCCAGAAATTATAATTTATAGACGACCATGTATCCAATTCTTTGCATGACCCTGTATACCATTTTATCTATATTATACAACAGTAAATTAAATTCAGTTCAGCGTAAAAATGCACAACTCATTTAAAAACCACCTTTAAGTAACTTGCGCTCATACCCAGTAATCCTTGCGAATACTTTTGTGTAGCCCTGTATATGAATTATAGCATTTATATACACCATATACTATGCATAAATATAGTGAATCATAAAAGCGCATATCATAATTAAAAATGCATTTCCAGCAATCATCACAAATGAACAGTACTTCGGATACAATATAGTATCTGAACTATATTGTGTGTGCCTGTAAATGCTATATACACTTCATATTCTACATGAAAAATTTCTAGTATGTAAACCTCAGCGACGTATATCATTTTCATTATATATGAAATAGATTAACATAATTAAAGTACGCCGCAAACAATTCCCTCCACCGCTATATCATTATGTATTGGAATTTCTTTTTAGCCCTGTAAATGAACAATAACTATTCTTTGCATCTCGTATTCTTCAGAATGCATATTTTAGTACGTTTCATAAATGCATATCAATTTTTTTCTGTATGAAAACGTGTAAAATCATGAAAAAACCTTTGAAACGATTTTTTCCCATAGGCCGTAATGTAACGGAATACTTTTGACTGTACCTGTAAATGAACTAAACATGCTACAAACGTCGTTACACATAGGGACAGTGCTATGGTAAAGGTCAATAACATCTAAAAATTTCAGAGCAATCCGAGTATATTTACGAGAGTTAGAACGCGGACAGACGGCCAGACAAACCAAAGTCATAAACACTTTTCAACTTTGTTGAAAGGTGTTAAAAAGGAAATATAAAAGTAAAATAAATGATTGAAAGGAAATATAAAAGTAAAATAAATGATTGAAAGGAAATATAAAAGTAAAATAAATGATTGAAAGGAAATATAAAAGTAAAATAATGAACTTTAAAAAATATATATTAAAGCAGTTTAATCTATAAGCTTCCTATCAGGCATGAAAAACACTTTATTTCAATGCTTAAATATAATATTTTAATTTTTAAGGGTGTATTTCAATCCAAACTGCTTATTTTCAGATTCATTTTTAAATTCCTTTTTGTTCTCAAACGCATCAAACTGAAAAATTCTCTTATTAATAAACTACCTAATGTGCCGTGCTTCTCGATTTTTTGATAAATGCAGAAAATATTACAAAAAAATGCTGTCAAAGTAGGCGTTTTGAACCGAATTTTTCACAGCGGAAGATCTGGGAATGAAAAAAAAAAAGGTCTTACTGAGAAAATAATTATTTAAAACTTAAATTCTAATGAATTGAGGGGAAAATGAAATCACACGGCCTCTTAAACATCTCTTCAAAAATCACCTCAGCAAGTTTCATGTTTTTACTTTTAAAAATGAGTCTGAAAATGTCTCAGAAAATATCGAGCTGTTGAAGGTGGAAAAATATTTTTTCGAATACACCTTTAATGCCAATATTTATGTGTATCGAAAACGTAGAAAATGAGTTTACAATCGAAGAAAATTTAATAACTGATTCTGAATGTCTATAATTAAATGTTTGATTAAAATCGCAAATAGAAAAAAAATGCTTACATACAATTAAAAATAAATAAATAAATATACCAATTTGAAAAACACTAAAAATAATATAATTAGTATTTTTAATTGTACTATTAAACAACAACTAACTACAATAGATGAATGAAATGCATTATTAGATTTAGCAATTTCTCAAAAATCTTTCCATATGTTATAAGGAATTCCTATTATTTTATAATTTTGGCAAATGTTAAATCTGAAAACATTGGTATGAAGATTCAGGATTTTAAATAATAATTTAAAATATTATTAGCAAAAAAAAAAAAAAAAAAAAAATCTTTCAAAAGTTACGCTATTATAATATGTAAAAAGACATTTTCCCACTATAATGTTAATTTCTAAACTGAAACAGTTTCGTAATATCGTACTATTCGAATATAATATTTAACTCCAAAACAACAATGACGATAAATACTGTTATATGAGTGTTAGTAATCAGAAAAAAAATAAGAAGCCGAAAAAAATTCCACATCACTGTCTCAATCTCAAGTAACTGCAAATTAATGCTTATATTCATCCCACTATGAATGTAGACATGAATTTCTTTTTTTTTTTTTTTTTTTTTTTTTTTTTTTGAGCGATGGCTGATTAACACATTTTACAAAATAGTGTCGATTAGGAAAATTTCGCTTCAAAACAATTCCAGATCAGTCACTTACTATATGTATAACATAAAACTATTTAATTCATAATCGTAATATACAAACAGAAATAAAAAATTTAAATTAAATAAGACTTACCTTTTTTTGCTGTAAATTAATAATATCCGAGTATTTTTGCTCGAAAATGGCAGACGTCTTTCTCTTACATTTAAAAAAACAAAAACAAAAGCTGACATTGTAGACTTGGTCATGTTCTTTTCCCGTGTGTATTACAAAAGTTCTCTGTTTACCCTGCGGTTGCGGTCATATCCGACGCAGACGATCTTCAGCAGCTGATTTTACTGTTTATTTGCAGTCCTAACTTTCAGGCGGAATAGTTTTATGAGTCTGTAATTAAAATTTTCTATTTGAAGAATTTTCCAATGCATTTTACCATTTCTTTTTTATCAGTTTCAAAAAAATTCATTTGAAAACGGAAGTTTATTAGATAAAACACTGCTTAAATTTTTAAAATGTGTAAAAATAAATTTAATGGTAATAATACCACCCCCCTTTTTTATGTAAAGTTTGTTTCATGCGTAATAAATAAAAAATATCTTCTTAATGAATAAAAAAAATGTTTTCGAGGATAAAAAATTTTTCTTTGTCAATCTGTCAATCTTTTCATGTTAATTTTCTGCAGAATAAAACAATTTGTAAAATAACTTTTTTAAAAGTCATACCTCTAAAACACAAATTGGAAATGCGAAAAATTAATTATATCATGTGTTTTGCGTAAATTTTGTATATATATATATATTTTTTTTTTCGGAAAAGGCTAATTTTATTTAAAAAGGCTGAATGAAGTAAATAATAATAAAAAAAAAAACAGTTACTAAAAATAGATTAACAGGAAAAAAATATGACTTGAATGCACATTATAAAGCAATAAATGCATATATGACTAAACTCTGAAGATTCTTTCTGCGTGCTCATTAAAATCTGCAGACTTAACTGTAATAGAAAATGTTTAGTTTGAAACCACAGAAGTGTTTCGACCAGTGGTCGACAAAAAAGTTAAAAAATTTCCTCCTTGGAAACTAAATATGTAAAGTGTATTGATTTAATATTTCTAATTCTAAATATGTTTCAAATTGCTCCAGCACATAGCATTTTTCTGAGAAATACTTTTATAATAATAACAATCCGTGATGTATTATTATATTAAATTGCAATGCTAGATAAAATTGAAATCATGAAAAAAGTATACTTTCACTTCTTAGATATCAAATTGATAAAATATAGCATGGAAATCTAGTTTGTTGATACTTGTACCGTGCATTTTTCTTTTTCCCCTCCCCCTTCTTTTCGTGTCCGAATTTACTATTTGCTGTCCACTAATATTCATTCCTTATGCCGCTGTAACTAGGGCATATTTTAAATATTTCTCTTCATTTTCAAAAATTTTTGAAGTTAATATTTTTGTCACACTGTGATTTACAATATGGTGGTTTTTTTGTCACATATATGACGTGACGTACGTTACATGCAGTGACATAACAGTGACGTTACAATATTTTTTTAATTGCCCGGAAAAATAAAATTCTACAATAAGTAACATGTTTTGAAGAATTTTTATAATTGTTTAAAGTTTTCTAAGAAGTTCACATCTCAGTCACAATGTGACATCACTGAGTGGTGGCATTTTGGTCACAGATGTGACGTGACCACAGTGACTTACAGTGACGTCACAATGACGTCACTGTGACCATGCATGCTATGAGGGTAACTTCTACACGTTTTTCCCGACATTTATCCGCTAAATAAAATCAGATCGGATTAGCGGATTTCTACTGTACTTCAGGTGTCAACAATTCAAACATAGATCACACATTAGAGATGTGGAAAACATATATCTATTTTATCGAGCAAGTAAAAGTGTAGACCGATTCTGGAATATACTTAGATTTATTCGTTTTCACAACCAGAACACGCGTGTCTTCAAAGTTGTTAAAGCTGAATTATTTCGTGATTTATGGGCCTACTGAAAAAATATATACCGACGGAAGAGTAAACGGTTGATGATCAGTTATTTCCGCTTCAAGGAAGAAAAGATTCACCCAATATATTCCGTCTAAAAGGGCTAAATATCGGATCAGAATATGGTGGGTATGTGATAAGAATAATTATTAACCTCTTAACGGCCAACTATGCACCCGAAAATTCAGGTACAAACTGTGAAATAAATAAAGACGAATGAGTTGTGAAAGACTTCACTTCTCTGTTCAAGGATTCTGGACAAAACATCAGCAAGGACAACTTTTTTACTTCCTTTTCTTTGTCCAAGCACTTATTATAATGTAATTTCACAAAGATTGACACTTTGAAAAAAATAAACCTTCTATTCCCCAAGAAATAAGGATATGTAAATCGAGCATGTTTTATCTACGGAATTTGGATTTCATGTTGACATAAGTATTTGTTCGTATGTTCCAAAAAGGAACAAAGTTGTCATTATAATGTTTACTATGCATTATGATAAAACCATCACAGGACCGAAAGGTAAACTTGAACTGATTCAGTTGTATAAGGAGACTGAAATATTGAGTGGATATAATGGACAAATTAATGGGGAATATACAACACATAGGCGTACAACCACATGACCACATGTCTTATAGTTCTATATTGTGGATATAGCACTACTTGGTACTTACGTTATACATACTGCAAATAAAGATATGGTTATAAATAAAACAGACAATCGTTGCCTGTTATTGCGGGAATTGGGCGAGATCTTGAGGACTCAAGCAATTCAAGATCAATCACAAAATGCACAGGATGTGATAAATTTTTCGACCAAATCGGGAATAGAAAGTAAACTGAAAACAATCTTTGACCGTATTTGAAGCTGCCACACGTTCAGAAACCAGTCCAAAAAGCTTAAGGCGAGATGAATCAAGAAGGATAAAAGAAGTTTGTGTGAGATTTGTTTGTTAGAGCCTCAAAAACGGCGGAAATGAAATGTATGGCGAAAATAATAATCATGTGAACAGTGTGGAAAGCCAGTATGTGATGTACATTCCTGCACTTTGTGTTATTGTAAAGCCTGTCCACGAAATTTCGCGTAAATGAAATATTTTTACCTTAAAAATATGCCTAACCCATTTTTTGTTCAAATTAAATTCAAGTTTTATTGATCTAAATCTAAATAATCTATCAATTTCCGTATTTATCCACAGAAAATTCGCATAGGTACCCGGGTACCCTGGTCATTGATCACAAGTATAAAAATGTTTAATGCCCCCAAAAAGTAATAAAAAAATTTCAAATTTTAAAGTGATTATACTAATGGACAGTGAATACTACAAATAATGGGGATCTAAATGCATTTTAGTTCCTTTTAATATTAACACCCTGAAAACGAGATGAAAAGAGAAAAATGGTACCTGGGTACCCGGTCATTGACATAAGGGTTAATAATTTCAAAAAGGCGATGAAAAATCATTAACTATGAAATTATATATATAAATGTTGTGACTACATATTTATTTACTTATTTACTTGTGCTGTGTTTTTGTGTAGAGTTGGGGGGATACTTTAGAGATATTATGATTCCATTTTTTTTTTTTTTTTTTACTAATAGAAATATATAAATGGTCCTTTTCTACTTATTTCAGAATGAGAGCTTGGCCCTTGGAACAACACTCTGGATACGAACTTCGTATATGTAAAGTAAATAATAAATAATTTACTCAAATTAAATGTTTCGTTTAAATATATTTCCGATTGTAGATTTTAAATCTTAACATGGATATATGTTTTTAATTAATTGATCCGCTGAAAAGTTCAATTTCATGCTACCCCGGACTTACTTAAAATAAATATCCAAGTACGTATTACAATCGATTTATTTAATAATTCATATAACACTCTTTCTTTAACAGTACATATAAAACTCATAAAAACACGATGATACCAAAATTCTCTAAAATTATAAATGTGCAACAATCGCTTAATAAAATGAATTTTCACAAGCATATTTTAAATTTTGATATAGATAAATTAGCATAATTTATAAAATAGAATAGGAAATTAGCATTACATTGTACATTGTAGAAAATACATATATACATATTATTTGTAGATATACAAAATACGTTTGAGAAAATACTTTTGTTTTTTGATTTTGCTTTGTTGTACAGAAACGGTAACTTTCAGATTTTGGAAATCGGACAACCTTTTTTTTTATTCCCCTCCAAAATTCTCTTAATTTTATTTTTAAAGGGTTTGGCAGTGTTATTGTCTGTTTGTCAAATTAAAAATGTTTTTAATTTATTTCAATAATAAGAAAAAATACTTTTATGATGTACAATAACGTCCATAATAGTAATACTGAGATTTGTTTGTAGCTCTATTTGAAGAAAGTATTTGCAAAGTTCCTTTTCACCTCTGACTATGCGAGAATCATTGTATACAGTTTTATGTATTTTTTACAGAATTATATTCCAGAAGTTACGAATAAGTTTGAATTTGAATATTTATTTGGGAGAAGTATCAACAAAAAATTCAACACAAGAAATGTAACATTCCATTCTATGTATTATATTTATTGAAATTTTGTACTGCGTTATACAAATAAAATTTTAACATTAAGTCTAAATGTAAAATTTCGTCTTTTAAACATGTATTTTTTTACATATTAATAAAAAAAGTCTTTTTGCCTTATGGATGAACTTATCGGTAAGAAAATAAGTGTAAATTTAAGGGGGCACAGGACCTATAAACTTTCAAATAATCAGTTTTCAGATTTTTATTTTTTTCTTAATTTTTAAATATTTCTCAACAGTTTAAAAAAAAAATCAAAAACCTACATTATATCTTGAGTTATAATCATTTATAGACGGTGAGTACAATTGAAAGTCCGTTGATGTTGATACTTTAAAACACGTTACTCAGATTAGTAAATTTGGAGTTTGCGCGCACTGTTATTTTGAAACTGTATAAAAGCTATAGCTTTGAAAAGTTAGCCAATTATAAGTTTCTTTATGGTCTTCATGCTAAAACCAAAATAAGTAGCATATTTTGGTTATTTTTATTGCACTTGAAAGACTTGATTTTTTTTTTGTCATATTTTGTGATAAAATTAAATTTCAAACAAAACTTTTTGCATATATTTTGGTTTTAATTTAGAAATAGGTGTGTTATGATTCTATTTTGTTCGAAAATTGTACTCTATATGCATAATTTACAGTTTAATCATCAGCGCAGTACTTAATGATTATAATTCATGCATTAGTGAGATGAAGTTTTAAATTTAAATTTAAATATTCATTTTGTATAAAGTACAATTATTTTCCTGGATGATACAGATAATAATACATGCTTTAGGCAGAAAGAAAAAAAAACTGAATAGCATATTGTTTGTATTTTGGTGATTTGAAAAGGTGATGTTTTTGATCGTTTCGAGAAACTCAAAGGTCTTGTGCCTCCTTAATTTAGTGCAGTGTGTTTGCAGTATGACTTTTTTTTTATAATCTTGTTTTGTATTAAATATATGCACCTGGTAGCATAATTTATCATTTTTTTCTAGTTTTTAATATCATAGGTATTCCAAAATTATTTTTTAAATAACTTTTTGAAATCAAATAATATTTGAAACCTTATACATCCTTAATTATATTTGTGGCTTATTTAGTTTTATCTATAACCGTATTTTCTGTATAAAAGGCTCTTGTTTCTCTTATAAAAGTTATTATTTTTAAATTACTTTTTTTTAGTCTGTAACTAAATCAAATGTAACAGCTGAAACGAAAGAAAGAATGTCGATCGCCATCTATGGAACTAATTATTGATTCAGAGATTATATATGTTTCATTAACGACATGGTAACATCGTTTAGAAAAAAAATAATACTGTTTCAAAGACTGTCCTGGCAGATGACCAATATTTGTAAATATGAAATAAATGAGTTTTCTTTTACTGAAGTGTATTTAACAGACAGATACAAGGAACATTCAGCTGTGTTATGTCATTTTGCTCTAGTTTAATAGTTCTAAAATTATTTGTTTTTCTTAAAATAAATGGCAAGGCACTTTTGTAGGGAAAGTATAAATTCCCTTTACATTTTCAACAGAAAAATTACGAAGTTTGACCTCGTTATAAAAAAAATCAGAAAAGTTTTTTCAAACATATTTAGTTTCCAGGACTTTTTCAAAAGTAGAAAATTGTAAATGATATTAATTTAAAGAGGAACATGTATTAAAAAAATGTTAATTTAACTAAACCTTTATAATCTACATCTCTGAGCGTTATTTATTTGATATCTACATGTTTTGTAATTAGTCATGAAAGTGTTTTCTTGTTTTAATCAGAAATTTTGAAATTCAAACTTCTGATGCTTTGTGCATCTTCTATTAGAGGTATCTTCTATTAGAGAGACATTCTGGTTTTTCTGACACAGTTATTAAAACTTTATTTCAGTGTTTTTATGTGTCGGTCATTTTCTGAAAATAGCGTGTAAGTAAATCACCGTCTAAATAAATAAAAAAATTCCATTGTTTAAAACGCTATAAAAAATCAAGCAATAATGAATTAGTTAAAGACTTTTTCTTGATGACATAAGATAAACTGAATTTAGTAGCACAAACAGATCAGAATACTACATTTAATAAAAAAATAACCTTTTTTAATTAACAAGCTTTAGTGAGATATAAAATTTAGAATTATCTGCGCGGAACACATGTGCTTAAAGTGCTACTTCCCAAGGCGTCGAAATTGCCTGCAATTCCGAGCACCTCAATATTAACCCATGTCTTTAAATGAGATTCTTGAAACAAGCAACTGTCTTCTGTCGGAGCGATTTTGACGACTGTAAACGAAACGAGTCGCCACTAAAAAACAGTCAAATACTTTTGAAAACTGCTGAATGAAAATACGTTTCCCGAACATCCAATGAGATGCTTGGAAAACAAAAAAAGTGGTACGTTAGTTGTTGGAGTAACTGACGAGTTGCAGGGAATTTTTGTTGCTTTAAATTTTCACGTGTAATAGCATTTTACTCAATTATTGTTCACACATTTTTTTTTATTTAAATTTGATTATAAAAATGAAAAAAAAAAAAGATAGACACAAATGACAATGGTTTTTATTTTCTTACTCGAAAATTATGCATTACAAAACATAATTTTTTGAAGCAGTTATAATTAGATGCTTCTTCTTTCATTTAAAATTATTTCAGGATATAATACGGAAAATTAGTTTTACTTGTTTTTTCTGTAACTTGTCGAGCAGAAAATCGCGCATGATTATAAAAGAATTTCTGAATGAAAATAAAATTCTGGGTAAATCATATTTAAGGGTCTATTGTTTAGAATGAAAAATTGTTTAATTTTAGTATTTTTCTGTTTTTAAAACAAAAATTTTCCTTGCTTATTGTCATGTTTGTGCCTCAATTTAATATATGTAGATGGAAACACCACAGTTTTCTTTCCTCCTACAATTCATTATCAGAGAATTGTTCTCTAGGTTTGTGTCATGTGATTGACGTTTCTAAGTGATGTTTTGGTTTTATGAAATGTTCAAGTAAATGTTTATATGTTTATGATGCTTCCTCGACAATTAATAGTTGTGATAATTATTATTAATTACATACTAAATAAGAAGTGGCAGGGATTTAAATAAGGTATAATTTCATCGAAAAAAGTTTAGAGAAAATGATAACTGAGCCAAGGGAAATGGTTCTTCTACTTTCGTTTTCAAAGTTCTACGCTTTTCTGCAATAAATAATTCAATGTGATAATTATTAAATCATCATCTTTACAGCGGTGGTAAGTGATTTTTCATTTTTTTTTCTTTTCTGCTTTTAATAAAGCAAAATGTTTACACAGATTAAGGAGTCTGATGAAAATGTTGAAAGTTCCAAATCTTACGTGAGACGACGGGAACAAAATTTCGTTCTGCATGACATAACAGAACAGAAGTCCTGCTCTTTTGTAATTATTAGAACAGAAAATTTACGTCTTATTACGTGATTTATTTGTACCTAAGAATTGTGAACCTTAAAATATAATGAAATTGTTGGTATTCTGCTTAAACACTTAAGCCCCGCTCCTAATAAATTCATGGAGCGCATTAAATTTGGAAAATGTTTTCAAAATGAAACAGAATCAATTCAATATTTTGCTGCTAGTTTAAAACAGGGTACAACCTTTTGTTCATTTACTGGGGATACATTTAATGAAAATTCACTGGAACAGTTTCTGCTCGGCCTGAAAAATGAAAATATTCAGAATAAATTGATTACGCAAGTTGATGATTTAAATTTCGAAAAACTGTTAAGAAAGCGTTAGCTTTATATAATGCAGATATTGAAATTGCTGAAATAAAGCATAAAATGCCAGTGTAAATAAAATTTCTAGTACTAAAAATGTACAAAATAAGTAATTACAAAATTGTTCTCAAAAATAAAATGTCAACAATCATGCAAATAATACACATTTTGATATGAATAAAAATATGTTAAAATGTTATCGGTGTGAATTGCCTTTCATTTAGTAATGCTTGTAGATTTATTATTGTTACTTGCAACCATTATAGGAAAAAGGGCCATTTAAGGAAAGTATGCAGCAGTACAATTTCTCAAAAATATATACATTCTTTAATTACTGTAAATGTTTTAACTGTAAAATATGATAAAGACTGAAATCCAATTAAGTTGCCTGTTGTCACTGAAAACGAGGCTAGAGCTGATATAGAATTAGATACAGGTTCTGGGATTTCTGCAGTTCCTTTAAAAAGATTTCGCAGAATTTTTCCCGATTATAAACTTTTTCCTCCAGATATTCAGTTAAAAACTGCAACTGGTGAAATTTCCAAATCTGTAGGTCATGTTGAAGTAAATGTTACTTATGAAAATAAAACTAGAAAGGTAAAGTTATATTTGATAAAGGAAGATAATTTTCCATTATTATTTGATAGAGATTGAGTATATGAATTTGAGTTTTTGCAACATAATTTAAAATCAGCATATGTGATTGAAGTTGTAAATTATTCTGAAAAATTACAAGGTTTATTTACAAGAAGTTTCTGATTTATTTACTGGTAAGCGTGGGGAGATTAAATGTTTACAGGTAGAACTTTATCTTGAAAGGGTGCTACACCAATATTTTGCAAAGCTAGGACTGTCACTTCTGCACTACGTGCAGCAGTCAATGAAGAATTGGAAAATTTACAATACGCAGGTATTATTAAACCAGTTACAAACATCAGGTGGACAACTCCTAATAGTACCAGTGGTTAAGCCTAATACCAAAATTCAATATGTGGTTATTTTAAAGTAACATTAAATAAATTTCTGAAAGTTGAAAAGTATCATTTACCAAAAATAGAAGATATGTTAGGTACATTAGGTTGTGGTGTACATTTTACAAAAAGTGATTTAAATCAAGCTTATCTTCAATTACCTGTAGATGAAAAATCCTAAGAATTAATGAGCATTAATACACCAAAAGGATTATTCCAATACCTTAAGATACCCATGGGTCTTGCTAGTTCTCTTGCTATAGGGCAAAGAAAAATTGAGCACATTTAAAGAGGAATTGGGTGAGTTACAATTTTTATAGATGATATTGGAGTTACAGGTGAAACAGATGGAATTCATTTACAAAGCTTAAAGCAAGTATTACAAAGATCAAGGGATTATAACATTAGAATAAATAAAGAAAAATCATTCTTTAAGGGAGATTCATTTACTTATTGTGGTTATAGAGTTGATAAACATGGTATTCATAAAACACAAGATAATATTAAGGCAATTTTAAATGCTCCAAAGCCGGTAAATGTATCTCAGGTTAAAGGTTTTCTAGGCTTAGTTACATATTATGGTAAGTTTCTACTAAACTTATCTACTATTACAAATCCTTTAAATAATTTGCTTAAGAAGAATGTTAAATTTAATTGGTCGTATAAGTGTGAAGAAGCATTTAAACATACAAAAAAAAAAGAATTACTTCTGACAGGGTACTTACTCACTTTAACACTAAGTTACATTTAGTTTTAGAACTGATGCTTCTCCTTATGGTATCTCAGCAGTTCTTTCGCATATGATGCCACATAACACTGAAAATCCTATTGGGTTTGTATCCAGAACATTGAATAATGCACAAAAGCGGTATAGCCAAGTTCATAAAGAGGCATTGGCTATTATATTTGGTGCGAAGAAATTTTTTCAATATTTGTATGGCAACAGGTTTACGTTATGTACTGGCATTAAATCTTTAGTGTTTATTTTATCTCCTTCTAAAAGCATTCCTGTTTTATCGGCTGCTAGAATGCAATGATATGCAAATTTATTTACAAACGTTTGAATATGATATCCGTTATAAAAACAAAAACTGCTGATCACGGAAATGTTGATACTCTTTCACGATTTCCTTTTTATATTGAAGATTTATCTCAACAATTAAATTCGAATGATGCAATTAATGAATCTGAAATTCTTCAAATTAATCTTAGTTACTATATCTTACCATTAAATTCTAAACCTATTGCTTCAGCTACAAAATCTAATCCCCTTTTATGTTTCATCACCTCATTCCTGGTTCTGAATTTCTTAAAAATTTACTTTTTGGTGATAAACAAGAAGAATTCACTCTTCAACATAGTTGTATTTTAAAAGGATGTAGGGTAGTTATCACTTTAATTTATAGAAAACAAATCTTAAAAGAATTACTCTTTGGTCCTTTTGGTATACTTAAAACGGAGTCTTTAGCCCGTAGTTTTGTATGGTGGCTAGGTATAGACCAAGATATTGCAGATCTTGCACGAAATTGCACAAATTGTGTAAATCTGAATAATAATTCTCCAAAAGTTGATAAACATCATTAGGAATGGCCTACAGCTCCAAGGCAAAGAATTCACATTGATTATTTTGGCACTGTTATGGGAAAATGCTTCTTTTAGTGGTTGATGCCCATAGCAAAAGGACAGAAGTTTTTATTATTTCTAGTAAAACTTCATATAACCATCACTTATCTTTCTTCACTTTTTGCACGATACGGTTTTCCAATTTCTTTAGTATCAGATAATGCTAAACAGTTCACATCTCAAGAAATTGAGATTTTTTTTGAAAAATCATGATGTAAAACGTAAATTTAGTGCTCCATACCATACAGCTACAAATGGAGAGGTGGAGAGATATGTGCAAATTCTCAAACGCGGATTAAAAGACATAGCTTCCGAACCTGGAACTTTACAAATAAAATTAAATAGTTTCCTTTTGCAATATAGGAAGATCCCTCATATTACAACGGGGGAGAGTCCGGCATCTCTACATCTAAAACGCCATATAAGAACAGAAATAGATTTGATAGTACCAAATGTTACAAATTTTGTTCATGATAAACAAGATGCGAAAAAATCCAAAGTTAAAATAAAAGAATTTGAAATTAACCAGAAAGTAGCTGTAAGGAATTATACTCCAGAAGCCAATTTTAAAATTGGTCGAATAACAGCAAGAGAAGGAAAATTACATTATAGAGTTCAAGTTGGTTCAAATATTTGGAAAAGGCGTCTTGATCAACAATAACAAATGTAGGTTCAGAGATTTCTTTAGTTAATGATCTATATTCTAAAGAAAGTGATACAGGAAATTTCAGAAATGAAAATGCAATAGTGAAATAAGGATATTTTCCACCAATACAGCATAGTATCGCAGATCTGCAACCAGCTGATTCTCATGAGCCAAATACTCCAGGTCCTACACCGACTGACTTTCATCCTGATTCTTCAAGTCCTAAATCAACTGACTCTGAGCCAATACTTCCAAAACCTTCCGTTCCCAATAGTTCAATAGCTGACGCTGCAAAACTTATAAAAACTAACTCTTCTTCTTCTCCACAGGTACTGAGAAGATCCGATGGTACAGAAGAGCTCCTGAAAGAATACAATACTAAGTGGGAGTGAGCTGTCATGTTTGTGCTTCGATTTAATATATGTAGATGGCAGCACCAAAGTTTTCTTTCCTCCCACAATTCATTGTCAGAGAATTGTTCTCTATCTTTGTGTCATGTGATTGACGTTTGTAAATGATGTTTTTGTTTTGTGAAATGTTCAAGTAAATGTTTATATGTTTACGACGCTTCCTCGTCAGTTAATAGTTGTGTTAATTATTATTAATTACTTACTAATCATATAAGACTAAAAAGGTTTTAAAATTTAAGAAATACAACATCAAAAGCCTTTTTTTTAACAAAAATAATTTGAAATTTATGTTTACATTATAGAAGTATACCAGACTTTATTCGTATGTATCGTACAAAAAAAAAAAAAAAAAAAAAAAAAACATTAAAATATTGAGTTTTTAATTCCCTTGCTCGTAATGATTGAATACCACATTTGGCGGGAAAAGACTTAAATATATTTTTAACACTTTCCATCAAATTTGAAAAGTGTTATTGACTTCGGTTCGTCTGTCCGTCTGTCCGCACTCTAACTCTCGTAAATATGTTCAGATCGCCTGAAATTTTTGGATCTTATTGACGTTTAGCCTAGAACGAAACCTATATCAAATGGAGTTTGTAGCATGATTATTTAATTTACAGGCACAGTCAAAATGTTCCATTACATTACAGCCAATAGAAAAAAAATCGTTTCAAATGAATTTTAAAGATGTTACACTCTTACAGGCATAATAAAAATGATATGCATTTACGAGGTGCACTAAAATATGCATACTGTAGAATATGCGGTACAACGAATAGTTATTATTCATTTACAGGGCCACACAAAAGAATCCCATTACATAATGGTATAGGGCGGAATTGTTTGCGCGTATTTTAATTATACAATTTCACATATAATGAAATTGATATACGTCAGTGAGGCTTACTGTAAATTATTTCTTGTAAAATACGAAGTACATAGCATTTACAGGGACACACAAAAGATATCAGGCAAGTATTTTCTAACCTAAGTACTCTATGTTAGCGCTGTGGGCAGGAAATGAATTTTTTAATTATGATATGTGCTTTTAAGTTTCACTATATTTATGCATACTATATAGTGTGTATAAATTATATAGTTGATATACAGGGCTACGCAAAAGAATTCGTAAAGGTTACTGAGTATCACCGTAAATTGCTGAAAGGTGGTTCTTAAATGTGTTATGCTTTTTTGCGCTGAACTGCATTTAGTTTACTAAAAAATGTTTGTAGAATACAAATAAAATTATATACAGGGCCACGCAAAGAATTGGATATATGGCCATCTATGGATGATAAATTCTGGAAATATGATTTCAGTAGTTTTAAGCTTGATTTAGTTTGAATTAAATATATATAATTAATGGCGTGTAATAAAGGTACTAGGTAAACTACAGGGCTGAACAAAAGTATTCAAGTATGGTTCAATCTATTAGTATAAATTTCTAAAAGAGAAATTTCAACATGTTATGCGTTTTCTTTCTAAACTAAATTTCCCCATTATATAGTATATATATCAGCCAAAATGTCAAATACAGGGCTGTCCAAAAGAATTGGAATAAATATTTGGTCATGGACGGTAACTGCTGAAATGAGTTTTTTAAGTTATTACTAAGTTATTATTTACCTTATTCCCTTAAATAACGAAGTTTTGTTAAAGCTTTCAGGGAGTGTTGGAAAGTGTTTATAATCTATGCCGTACGCATGATTTTTCTTTCTTATTTTAAATATGTTATGGGTTTAAATATTGTCAATGAGATTTTTAAAATTAAATAATCCAATGTGTTGATAATTGTGCTGCTTCAAATGTGATTTCTTATAAGGAGGTATCAAAGAACTGTAAAAAACATGCATTAGATCGAAAGTACACTTAGAGAATTCGCAACTGCTGCAATTATATTAGCGTATAATATTTATAGGAGTGGAAATATATATATATATATATATATATATATATAATTATCTATATATAAATATATATATATATATTATCTTTAAGAGACTTAAGTCTTCTGAACTATAAATTGTTTTTAAGTCTTTCCATTTGTGACGCAGTACACAATTTATTTTCTGAATACGTAAACTAGATTTATAAATATAACCAATTTTATTTAATTTCACACCATATAAGTAATATATTTCCGTGATATTGTTGCTTTGTTAAGTGAAGGATTCACTATCGTTAAACAGCATATCCACTTGCAGTTTCCTTTGTTATAAGTAATCAACTTTATTCTCTAAACATACCCCATTTGTCTGGTTTATTTTTATTTTTGAACAAATTCAAATATCAAATGAATTGTAAAATATTGAAGATTTTTATGTATATATGTGATTAATGTATATGTAAATTAAATGTAAATGCACTGTCCCTGTTTTCGTCTACCTTTTCTATGGTAAGCAAGAACAGTACACGCACCCTTGCGTTTCGAAATAATATAATTGAATTTATTTCTATCAAATTAAGTTATTGATTAGCCCTGAATGATTTTTTCCGTACTGCTTAATTCTACGTTTCCAACAATCTGAGGTCTTCATTTATCACCCTTAGAATTTCTTATCATTTTTGAATTATTAAATATTACTTTATGCAAACAATGATAATTTAAATATGCACAGCAAAATAGCCATTACAACAGTTTTCGAAGTATTATTGGTTCTTATCGTAGAATATATTTAAAAAGAGAGTATAAAAATTTACACAAGTTAGAAGTGTGCAATTGATACAATTGATAGTTATTAAAAAAATCTTTTAAAAAATGTATAATATTAAATTAAGTAAAAAATAAAAAAATTAAAAAATACCGAAGAAAAAAATAGCTGTCCTCACTTCTTTTAGAAAAGCTTTATAATTTTGTAATTCGTGTCAAAACTCATTATGTTAAATGTTTTCTGTCGACTACTTTTCACAATTTTATATTTTCTGTCACATTCTAATTACAAGAATTTATTTATCATCTAACAGTAATTTATCCAACAAATTTAATAATCTCTCTACTAAAAATGCCGACGTTTTAATGAAAAAATTCTGAAAAATCAACCTTCTAGAATTTAAAAATATGTGTTAAACTTTGAATGATATAATTTTTGTAATCTGGTACTTTTCTGACTAAAATAATAATTTACCTATTCAAAACTCTAATGTGTTTATGAATACAATAGTAATTTACATATTAGAAATTCTGATATTTTTAATGCTGCATTCTAATGAACCAATCTCTCAAAATATCTTTGTCCTCTGAATACGCTGTATTCTTATAAACCAGAAATTGCTTGACTTTGTGTACAATAGTTTTTAGTACATTTTAACTAAAAATTTACCTTCTACAATCCTATACGTTTATGACTAAAATAATCATTTACCTATAAGAAATTCGGAAGCTTTCAGCACTAAATTTTTATTGAACAAACTAGCAGAATTTTTAAATATGTGTTAAAACTGTACCTGATAGAAGTTTCTTCCGACATCAACATTTAATCTACATATCACTTAAATAAAAAATAATTCATGTTTGATCTAGATATCTAATTAATATACAATAATTAAAGTTATTTTAGAAACATTGCAGTCTCGTTAAACTATTAGGGTTATATGTTAGCAAACAGAACTACAAGTATATTAACATTATATTTAAAAAAGTCCAGTAAATGTTTCAGATGAGTAGGAAAAATGTCTAATCAGATATTCAATAAATGTGGAGTTTGTTCGTGTGTATATATTGTAAATGTAGATAAATATATAAAATCATGGCCATACGAAGCGTATTAATTCTATATATAACTAAAACAAAGCAGCAAGTAAAAGACTGCGAATGTTTTCCAAATCGACGTCAGTTGCTATTTTATATTAGAGGCGCAACTTAGAGTATTTATCCCGAATTCCAAAGTTCGAATGTGATTTTCAGCTTATGTGTTATTTTGGCGAAAAGATTAGAGAATCACTGTTCTTCATATTAACAATTTGAACTTATCTATTTTACAAGGCCATTTGAAAAAAAATAAATTTCTGTTTACGTGAATGAATTTCCATTATGAGATTTTTATAGCGTTTGGGTTTCTACAGTAATATTTTATCTGCGAAACCTGTCTTTACGGCTACTGAGTTTCTTCAATCCACAAAAAATGTTAGCTAGTTGAAAAATAGCTTAAATAACTTTAAAATATTTTGTTTCTAATTTTGAGAAGTAATTTATGAAGTACGTTTAGCATTCAGTTGGAATGTAACTTATGTGTGTGTTTCCCTCTTTAGCTATGAGAGTATTTTAATGCTCTTAAATATTCGTTATTCGAAAAAGGACGAAAAATAAATACAAGGACGAAAAATAAATACAAAGGAAGAAAAATAAATACAAATTATAAAACAACGCATTTGGACATATTAACCATACTAAAACGTGGCATTATTATTGTACTTCATACCATAATAATGATAATACAATATCATAATAATAATAAAATGCCATAATAATAATACAATATCAAAATAATAATGTAACACCATAATAATAATCTGATGCCATAGTAATAATGCAAGGCCAGAGTAATAGTATAATATCAAAATAATAATAATGCAATTGTAGTGTAGAAATCTACACAACAAGGCTTGTTATTAATTTAACTAATTAAATAATTTTCGCACGATCCAATAACATTTAAAAATAATTGAATTCTCGGAAAATAATTCTTCAGTAATTAATTTATACAATAAATTAAAATAACATAAAAAATACTCCAAAATTAAAGTATATTAAAATGAATAATTATATAATGCGTAGAAAAAAATAAAAATATATATGCTGTTTGGTATTGGTATGTTTAGAAAAAAATAAGGAATATGAATTGTCAATTTATTTTGTATTAATATTGAAAATAAAACATTTCGAATTGTAAATATTTATATGTGCAAAAACAGTGTAATAAAATAAAACTCCCCAAATAAGACCAGACAGAAAATAGGAAATTACAGATAAAGCGAACATTGCTGACGCCAGACATGGACAGTAAATGTATAGCGAAAGAATAGAAAATTTACGATGTTGAAACCATAAATTTTCTATCAATTAAGATGGTTTTACAACACTCAACGGGGGTGGTGATTCCCATGAGAAACCTGACGCAAGGGGCAAAAAATTAAGTTAATGCTATGCAGTGAAAAATAAATTGGCACGCCCATAGATAGGGATGTCTAGAGTACCAATAAGGGACCAGGAGTAGCCTCCAATCAGAACGACAGCTCTGGGTTAATTTAGCCCTCCCAAAAAAAATTGGATCTTGGTAGAAGGAAAGAGAAAAGATTATTAAGTCTTGTGTCTCGTCCTCAAGAGGTTCTATAATTTTTGTTAAGATGTGACTTCCTCTAAGACGACCCAGATACTTCAAAATTTTACACCAAGTTCTTTCGCAGCAAAATTTAAGGACGATACTAAATTTAGCGATTGAAATGAATGCTGAAAGCAGACAAATCTTTGTCACAAAAAAATGATTGATGCAGAAAAAAAGGAAATGATGATGAAAATTAATGCTGAGAGTAGACCTGTCCTTGTCATGATCTATTGACAAAGATCGCTGAGAGCAGACAAGTCTTTGTCCGGGAAATTAACTGATGCAGAATTTTACAGAAGTATTCACCTGATTTGGAGATGTAAGCTCAGTGGTTAGTGATGAGATGCGAATGCAACGAAGATATGATGTATCAGCAGATTTCGCCTATGAAAGTATACATTATGTAAGCTCAGTGGTTAGTGATGAGATGCGAATGCAACGAAGATATGATATATCAGCAGATTTCGCCTATGAAAGTGTACATTGTGGAGATGGAGCTCATAATTTTCATGCGTCACAGAGTGCCGAAAGAAAGTGAAATTTGGTTTGTGAAAGATCCCCATGAACTATATATATATAAAAAAAGGAACTTTATGCCCCGATGAACTTACTTGTGTTTAGGATTCCATGAACTATGAGTGAACTGTATGATTTGGATGATTACAGAAAAGATCGAAGTCTATTTGGGTGAGAAATTCCTTATATTTATTTCAATATATATTCGTGGCTTTTGTTTTCATGTTTTCTTATGATGTGTGCATTTAATATTAAGCAACTAATTTTCTAAATTTCCACTAAAGTACATAATCTTATGTCATTGAATATTATGATTGTTTATAATAAAGATTTTAATGATAACGGGAATACTATTTTTCATAAATAAAATTTTGATTTAAATTTTGGCAAAAGCCCCATCATCGGATCGTGCTGTGAACAAAATGGGCAAGCATAAGATAACATAAATTAATAAAAAAAAATAAGTAACAAAGTATAATTTTGATGAAAGTTTTGCTGTTCTAATGAGAATGGAACTATGTTATATTCTGATAAAATAGTGGATAATTTGAAAAGATTATTATGATATAAAAAATCATATTTGAGATATGAATTTTGTATAAATTAAAATAAAGTTTGTTTATGTATGCATACTTATATGTCTTTCCTTTGAACTCCTTCCTTGTTCCCTTTTTTTGCCTCACCAGTGGCCGAGAGGTTCTACTCTCGAAGCTGGTAGACGGGAGGTGCTGGGTTCGATCACAATCGCGCCCGTCGGCCTAATCGTTCGGAGTTTTCGTGGTTTTCTTCGAACCTTGGTTCTCCAAGCGTTAATACGGGTTAGGTTCCCTTAGAAAGACCTCCACGGAAGGCACTCCTCCCCTTAGGGCCTATATCCCACGTGCAGATAATTGGCCGACATAAATACAACCAACCAACCTTGTTCCCTTTCAGATAATATTCATAATTTATGGTATCTAATATTTTGGAATTATTAGAATTGGACGTTTCTCTATGCAACCTACAAGTTCGTTTTTTCCATTTCAACGTTAAATAAGTCGTCCTTGAGTTATTGCCAAAATTAATTTTATTCCAAAATTTTCTTCTCTCCTAATATATTAAATAACATTATCCCATTAGATCTTTTCACAACGCAGATCGGGATAACTGTTTCTATTGTACTGACCATTTTACTGTCGCGTGACCCTGTGTGTTATGGCGTCCAAATCGTCACAACATACAAAAAATTTAATGGTGCTCATACCAGGTGTTAGTAATGGAATTTAGGACGTAAAATTAAATGGTTGCAATGATTTAACTTATAAAAAATATATATATATATTATTATTTACCTCTATTTTTATTTTTCTTTTCAATTACTAACAAAATTATTTTCGTATGTTATATAAAAAATTATTTATGTGTATAACAAAAAGAAAAACTAAGGAAAAGAGTAGTTCAGTTCACAGCACATAATTTAGTATGAACATAACGAGTGTTTATTATAATTAATATTTATGAAAAGGAAATGTTGGTGAAAATTTCATATTGTGTTTTATTTATGTGCATGCAGAATATTCAGTGTTATTTCAGTAGAATTTATGCGAAAATATTATTTTACAAATTAGTATGATCTTGAAAATAGTGATAGACAATTATATTCTAAAATTGAAAAAATAATAATTTGCAGTGTAGGAAATTTCTGAGAAACTAGGATAGAAGCAAAACAAAATAGAAATTATTCTATTATATATTTGGGAATTGCAGCCGCTAGGAAAATAAGGCATAAAAATTAAATCATGACAGGCGGCAGAGGGAAGAGACAAACTTCTCCTGAAAAGGAAACATTTACGATAGGAGTAGATACCTTAATAAATTCTCTTCAAAATTTTGAAGATAAACCAGACCAAGAAATTACACAATTTTTTGACGAATTTGAAGAATTAGCCGATGCGGCACAATTTCCCGATGATATCAAATTAGTACTTGCAAAATCAAAATTTAAAGGGCAAGCACGGGAAATTATGAAAAATACAACAGAACTTCATAAGGCAAACGACTACAAAACATTCAAAGAAAATTCAATAAAGCAGTTTCAAAAAGAAAAATCTTTCGCAAAAGCGCAATTACAGTTCATTAACGCGAAACAAACAGCCAATCAAACGATTGAGGAATTTACTAAAAAATTCAATATTGAGGCACAAAAATATTTAGCTTTATCGGGACACGAAAAAAAAATGGAGCAAAAGAACTGCTTGAAACGATGAAATTAACAAAATACCTTGAGGCGTTGAGACCGGATATTTCTTTTGAATTAAAAAAATATCCTCCAACAAAATTCGACGATGCTTTTAAACGGGCCAAGGACATCGAATTAGCAATCAACGGAAAATGCGCAGGCGAAATGAACAACTTAACAGAAACTAGTGAAAAAAAAAATGTATGAGGCACTAATCAATATGTCCCAAGAGCAAAAAACTGAAATACAAGACCTAAAGAAACAGATAAATAATTTAAAGCTTGAGACACATAAAAACAAACAAAACGAAGGGGAAATTAATCACATCACCCAACAATTCTGTCACATATGCAACAAATCAAACCACCAAACACAACATTGTTTTTTTAATAAAAGAAGCGAAAATTTTGTACAACCTAGGGGAGCACAACAATACAATGTTAGGCCAAGATTTCCAAGGAACTACCATACAAATTACAATTATAAAAATTTCCAAAGAAGTCCACAAAATTATATACCGCATTTTCAAAATCCTCAAAATTTCAATCCCATAAGACCGCACTACAATCAGCTTCGACAAAATTATATGTACAATGTGATGCCCAATTGGCATAATGATTCTCAACAGCTGATAGGTCAAAATCAAATGCACCAAGGGAATTACAATTTTCAGAACACTGTCCCAATCCAAAATGCTGATTTTATACAGGGGAATAATGCACAAATTCAATATACAGGGCAACACCGAGGCGTCACAAATATACAAAACGGGCAAAACAATTTTTCTCAACCACCTAATGATAGAAATAAAGAAACGCAGCCCACTATTACCTTCCCAAGTGAAAATCAACAGAGACGGTGTAGACAAAATACCAGAGGAAAAAGAGGACACCATCATTTAAACCGATAAGTGGGCCTCAAAATTTAGCACAAGTGCAAACCTGTAGGTCCCGCATATTAAAAGAAAAACAGGGTTATAACATAAAAACAAAATTTAACAAAAAATTGAAAAAAAAGAAACATGAACATGAGAAAAAAAACGTGTTTGAGGCTGAGGGAAATCAAAATTCTAAGGTTAAAGAAAAATTGATAGCAAGTTGCAACTCAGGAAGAAACAATGTGTTACCAATATGGAATTTAAAGATAAAAAAGGAACTAATTATACCCAGTTTAGTAGATAGTGGAGCAAGTATTAGCCTATTGTCACCAGAAATTTTTGAAAAAATAAAACAGACAGATATAAAAATTAAATATTTAGCCAATTCAATTAAAATTACAACTTTGTCAAATAAAACGATTCCGTTCAAAAACTGCGTAGAATTTAAATTTAAAAATGAGAATAATTTCCTAAATGGGACATTTTATGTCACAAAAGAAGAATTTGACCGCGATTACAAGATTATTTTAGGATATGATTTTTTAAAAAGTAACAAAATAATCATGGACTTGGAAAACAACATTTTAAAAATTAACAATACGGTAATTAAATTAAATTCCAATGAAAATCAATTTACAGAAGCTAACAAGATTAAAAAAACACAACAAAATGACAATTTTCAAATTGTACCTAAACAAATTAATTCTAATAATCATTATAATTCTAAAAATAACATAAGAGCATTTGTAGAAAACAAAATTACTCTAAGACCTAAAGAATCGAAATTAGTAAATTTAATTTTCGACGGAGTTTTAGAAAAAGACCAACAATTCTTTTTTCAACCCAAATACAATAATAAAAAATTAGCAATTCAGAATTCTGTTCATAAAAGTAAAGAATCCGATAATAATTCATTTCGAATTATAGTACAGAATCTCTCCAACAAATATTTAAAATTATACAAGGATCAAGAAATGGGGAAGATTACAACTGATTTTTCTATTAAAGAACAAAATGAAACAAATACTGACAGTATTTATGAAGTTAACAATTTAAATATAACACAAATTAGAGAATTGCGAATAAAGGAATTGTCAAGAGAAGATTTCAAAGTAGATCATTTACCACCGAAGGTGCAAAAGGAAGTTTTGGATATTGTAATGAGACATGCGACAGCATTCAGTAAATCTTATAAAACGCTAGGAGCGACGGATGTAATTAAACCTAAAATTAAATTACAGCATGACTTTCCGATCCAAACCAAACCTTTTAAATTAGCACACGATATAAAAAAGAGTGCAGAAAAAGAAATAAGAGATCTATTAGACGCGGGTATTATAGAACCTACGAATTCCAGCTATGCATTTCCAGTAATTTTCGTGAAAAAATATTCCACGTGAAAAACTAACGACAAAAGTTTAATCAAAGTAAGATTGGCTTTAGATTTTAGATCGCTTAATGATATAGTAGAGAGCGACCTATATCCTGTGCCAAATACAAAAAAGATTTTACAAAGCATGTCAGGAAAGAAAATATACACGGTGTTAGATTTACATTCAGCGTTTTTTCAAATCAAGCTGAGGGAAGAAGACAAGCACAAATTGGCTTTCGTTACGGAAAACAATCACTTTCAAATGACTCGTTTAGCATTCGGATTAAAATTTTCGACGAATTTATTTGCTCGCTTAATGGACATAGTTCTAAGTGACTTAAAAGAAAAATACGACATTGAATATTTCATCGATGATATCCTTCTTGGAGCTCAAAATATAGAACAAATGCACGAAATACTTGAAGAAGTACTAAAAAGATTGGAAAAATTCAATTTGACTATTGAACCTACAAAACTAAAACTATATATGCCGGAAATAGAATTTTTAGGCTATAAAATTAGCGAAAAGGGATACGCACCCTCAGAAAAAAATATAAAGAAAATTACCAATTTTGCAAGACCCACATCTCAAACACTGGTGAGAGCATTCATAGGTCTATGCACATATTTATATCGACCATACAAAATTATGCGGAAATTATTTCACCTCTGACAGATCTTACGAGGAGTAACCAAAAATTCAGATGGAATGAAAGAGCACAGCATTCATTTGAAAAAATACAAAAAATAATAATGACGCAACCTACAATTCACCCGCCAGATTACACAAAAACTTTCTATGTAATCACAGATGGATCCAAGATCGCAACATCAGGTATATTGGCACAAAAGCAAGGTGATAAAATGATACCAATTGAATTTACAGGAAGAAAGTTAAGAGAGTCATTAAAAAAATATCCAAGCTTGAAAATTGAGCTATTGGCGATCTACGAAACTATTACATATTTTCGGAATATATTATTAGGAAAAAAATTATATTACTGACCGATTCAAAAGCCCTAACGTACCATTTACAGTTAGAAAAACAGCCTGAGATTGTAGCAAGATGGTTACTTAAACTCCAAGACTACGACTATGAGATATCTCACATTTCTGGAAATAACAATCCAGCAGATTTCAATACTCGTTGCTTACACAATTTAACAATTGCAGATAATCTAAATAAACACCTTTTCACGGTGAATAAAAATTTAACTGAGGATAATATAAAAAAAGAACAGATGAAAGACCCTAAACTAACAGAAATTATAGAAGCTTTAAAGCAACAAAGAAAGGTAAAAAATACGAAAAGTATTGTTTGAATAAAGATGGAATATTAATTTTGAAAAATGCACAAAATTCAAGTAACGAGGAATTGTACATTGCACCGCAAAGCTTGAAAGATGACATCATAAAAAGCGCACATGTACCGCATTTTGCTTTTCTAAAAACTTATGAAATAATAAAAGAAAGATTTTTCTGGTATAGAATGTATCAGGAGATAAAAACATTCTGTACAAAGTGTACAACATGCAATACTTTTAAGACACATAAAACAATCAAGATACCATTGAAAACAATGGACAAAAATTATCTCCCAGGGGAGAAAATAACAACTGATATTGTGGGACCTTTGCCTGTGTCATTAAACAGGAACAAATATATCTTAACTGTAATAGATACAGCTACACGTTTTCTACAGGCATTCCCACTCAGATCGACAGACACTAAGGTCATAATTAAGGCTTTAATTAATATTTTAGTGCCTACGGATTGGCAAAATTTCTAGCGAGTGATAATGGACCCTATTTCAGGTCAAAAGACTTCAAAGACTATATGGAAAATCTAAATATAGAGTTAACTACGTCAAGCATTTATAAACCATCCTCACAGGGCATTCTTGAACGTACCCACAGGGACTTAAAGAGTTCCATCGCATCCATGTGTACTAAAACGTACGAATGGGACATTAGACTTCCATATTTTGTACTTATGCACAATTCAACCAAACATCGTATAACTAATTTCACACCAAGCATGTTATTTTTCGCAAGAGAAATAAAAACACTTTTATGAATTTTACAGAGCATAAAATGGATTCTTACAGCACCTATGTGCAAAGGAAGTTATCACACATGCATGAAATTAGGAGACAAGTTCTCATAAATCAACAAAAGGCGGATGAGGACTTGAACAAAAATTCAAAAGTTAAACACAAACAATTAAACGTAGGAGACGAAGTATACTTAAAATTACTAATCAAACCCAAAACTTTAAACCAAAAATTCTCAGGACCATATTATGTTGAAAGAATTTTCCGCAACGACAACTACCTTATAAAAAATAAGGACAAACCGGATTTGAAACCAGTTACTATTCACATTTCAAAATTATTTGCGCCCAACATTGCAAAAAAAAAATAAAAAATAAATAAATAAAAGACACGTGTAGAACTTTTATAGAGAATAACGTTGTTGGTACTAAAAATAAATTGAAAAAAATATGAAAAATCATAAAAATCAATTTAAAATTCGGTTTCCCTCAAAAGCAAAGCAAAATTTAACACAGGGGTACGAATAATGACCAAAATATTTAAAGATAAAATATATTTTGCAAAATTATGCACCCATAAAAGGAAGTCATTTAAAAAGTATTAACTCAAGTACATTAGAAAGTAAACAAAACAAAAAAAAACACATAAAATAACATCATATTTTGACAAAGATATGGGAATAAATCTTTCAAAAAAAAAATAAATAAATAAAATAAATTTTAAAAAAAAGTAAAAATAAAATATTTTCGTACAATTTCCCACAAAAACAAAATAGTAAAATATACACAAAGAGAATTCGATTATATAATACACAAGTAAAACAAAAACTCAATTAATTAAATTAACAAGAAACTGTATTTTGCGTATATAATGAAGGCCGCATTGTAAACGCGCGAGAGGGGCGCTATGTACGAGCATCTCAAAAAGAGAGAAAGATGCAGGAAGATGTATATAGCTAGGAGAAAGGATGAGGCGGATCAAAATCCTTTTCCCACGAGGCAGAGGAATTAACCCTACACCCACTTTTTCTCTCTTCTGGTTACCAGAGGAAATAAGCCCGGAGTAAACGCGTTCCCATAGCAACGGAAGAACATGCAGGGGGAAAGTGAAATCGAAACAAGTGCTTTACTCAAAACTTGTTTTGGGCAAGGGACGACCTTGAAACTAGCTATCTTCAGCAAGAGCTCAAAAACGGAGCGAAGGTGTTTAGGAGAATTGGAGTAACACGTATCTTGCAGCTCAAAGAAGTGAGAAAATGAAACTCACTTTCTAACGAAACCCACTCACCACTTTCGGAGAACCGGTTAGGGTCAAAATGAGATATATAATGGAGCAGATCGCTAGGGAAAAAAATAAATAAAAATATAAATAAATGTTTTTCACACCGAGCCGGTATTGAAGACGAATTGAAGACTACGACTTTCGCCAGTTATAGAGGGCATACTCTAGGCTGCATAAAAAAAGACTGTTGTTGTGAGCTGGCTGCGGGCTTACGTTGAGTCGGGCAGCCGTGTTGTTTCACATGGGCGGTTCTGGAGAACAGCGAATTCTTTCAGTGATGGAAAACTTTCTGGGACGCACGATAGGAATGAAGGGGCAATTTGAGTAGCCAACACAGCTAAATAATTGAATGACAAAATTAATATTGAATTGCATATTAATTACAATGGCTAGAAAAGAAATATTTTGAGTGAGTAAAAATGAAGCGTAACATAAGGATTATCCTGGAAAATAAAAATTAGAAAAAGATATTAATAAAAAAAATAGAAAAACGGAAAACAGGGTATATATAATTTATTTGTTTACACTTCAAAATTGTTTTGACGTATTTCAAAACATGTCGGAAAAATATTTGGAACGCTAGTGATAAACAAAAACGCATACTTACTTCAAAGAGGACTATATATATATATATATATATATATATATATATATATATATATATATTAAATTGACATATTTAACAAAAAAATGAAAAATTTTGTTGTACAAAATATAAAAAACGGTCACTTTGGAGATAAATAAGTAGAAATTAGCAACATTGGATGGAAAATGTATTTTCCATTAGACATATTTTAAAATATTCACAAAATGTTATGACTTTGACACGAAAATGAAACATTATGAAACACACATGGACATAAATTATGCAAATAATTTAAAATTGTTATGTCACGGAAGCACTTTTAAATATGACATTTATTTTTATTACCATATTTATGACACAAAATGGATAAAATTGTATATAATTTATACAACATCCCACACTCTTTGTAAATAAAAACGATTTAAGACACTATTTATCAGAAAATAAAAATTTTCTACACATTGCTACCAATTATAAAAAGAAAAAAACAAGTAGTAATTGGGAAAATGTAAACAAAGAGTAAATGTGTAATATTGCTAAAAATTTATGAAAATAAAAGATTAAACATTACATAAATCTGAAAAATAATACATAAATAAGTAAACAAATTAATACATATATTAAAATAAACATTACAGACTCATTTAGGTAAATAAAAAAAATGGATGACCACAGAAGGGTTCAAAATGAAAAGCCCACCGCTTGTAAACAACAGTATAAGGCAAAACCTGCAAGTCGTATGTAAAACCTTTAAAATTCACAACCACAGAGTAATTTGAATATAATAATGTTTGAAAAAACTGTGATAATCGCATGGAAATACGTAATATTCCATGGAAAGTGTCATTTTGATTGCGGGTCGACTGGATGACATTGCGCAAGATATTTTCATGGGATTTTACACGGTTTTTTCAGTATCGAAGCAAAATAAAAAAAAAATAAAAAAAAACATACCTAAATTAATATATTAATATAATAAATAAACCATATTATACCTAAAATTCAAAAATTATATATGATAAATTTGCAACAAAACCTTAACGGAACGGAAAATAATATATAAAAATTTATTAACTTTATGGTGTTCGAATGAAAACATATTCGAAAATAAACGGAAACAAGAAAATAAAAATATTGTAGATGAATTATTACAACATACATTAAAAATTTCACAATGTATAAATATAAATAAATAAATAAATACAACGGATGCATAGTAATTTGGGAATCCATCGAACAATTAAATAAATATAAAACGGCAAAATGAGCATGGAACGGCATATTAAAATACTGTATTTACCGCTAATATAGGAGTGAATAGAGGGTACCATCTTTTCATTACTTATGTTAGAAAACAGTAGTTTAAAAAAAATACTCATTAGATGTCACACAAAATTCTAATTGAGTCATATGACACACAGTAGCATATTTTAATAAAATTCAAACCAAAGAAAATCGGTAGGAGTTTCGGATTAAAACATTTCACAAACATAAAAAATATACAAAATAACACATTGGAAAGGATACGTTTTACGAAAAAGAAAAATTTGTTTTCATTAACATAGTTTATATAATGACGAACGAAAACCACTCTGTGTGCACACGGAAGAAAACATAATATAAATTGTGAAATAAAATCAAAATATATAAAAAATACACATGTGTCAGAAGAAAATTACGAAATATTATAATATAAATACTGCGAGGAAAAATAAAAAGGATACATTTAAGACTCCTAAAAATAAAGAAACAAAAAAAACACATATGGACTATTAAGGCATATGAAAGTAAAATATAGTAGGTAAGGAAAATATTTTTAAAATTTAAGAACAATCACGGTATGAAAATAAATTATTGTTACGTGAGAGACAATCTGGAAAGCACGCACATAATGGGGAGAAAATGGCTAGCAGTGTCCGACATGATATCTGATAAAAAAAAAGGGAATTGTTTATAGGACATTGTTAAGAATAAGGGACGATAAACTATATAAATAATAACAGTTATTAGATAGTACTAAAATCTTCGGATTTTAAAATGAATGACACTTACCTTATGCAGTGTAGAGATATTATCCAATATTATAAAACACACAATATAAAGAGATCGCGCACTTTTATAAAGCCATTCAGCGAAAAAAAAAAGTGATTACTACGTTTACAGACGTGAAAACGAGTAAACCTGTTTGGCATGATATTACTGACCCGTACGTCTTGTTCCGAGATTATTATCACTGTCAAGGACACATGGAGACCACTCAGGGATTTTATAAGGGATTTTCGGCACATTTTCTCCGAGGAGAAAATTTTAAGTGGATATTCCGGAGTAATGATGCGGGGATGAAAAGGTATCCTTAGATAAAAAAAGAATGTTTTCAAGCAGAGAGCGATGTACATATATATTTACGCACTTTGGTTTATAATTTTTTTTGTAAAAACATAGTTCTACGTAATATCCACACTCTAGGTATGTAGATAGCGCATATTTTTATTTTATGGCCAAAATTTTTGAAATAAACTTTATTACCTACAAGCTACATGATTGTGCATATTTTTATAGATTTCAGTATGCGTAGCATTCAAAAAAAATTAGTGGACAATGTTGACTAAAATTAATATAGCATTTTTGCAGTATTTTGATATTGAAATAGCCATCTTATATTGTAATAAATATTTCTCACCTATGCAATAAAGAAAATGTATATACTATTTTATATTTTGTATTATATTATTCAAGTGTACTTACAGGGTTGTGATGAACAATCTGAAGAACTTACTATATATATCAGGTTTGATTGATATTTTGTAATATATATATATGTATTATAAGTGTATTTTTGTGGTGTACATATTATTATTTTTTTAAAAAAACAAGGGGGAAGAAGCAATGTAGTGTAGAAATCTACACAACAAGGCTTGTTATTAATTTAACTAATTAAATAATTTTCGCACGATCCAATAACATTTAAAAATAATTGAATTCCCGGAAAATAATTCTTTAGTAAATAATTTATACAATAAATTAAAATAACATAAAAAATACTCCAAAATTAAAGTATATTAAAATGAATAATTATATAATGCGTAGAAAAAAATAAAAATATATATGTTGTTTGGTATTGGTATGTTTAGAAAAAAATAAGGAATATGAATTGTGAATTTATTTTGTATTAATATTGAAAATAAAACATTTCGAATTGTAAATATTTATATGTGCAAAAACAGTGTAATAAAATAAAACTCCCCAAATAAGACCAGACAGAAAATAGGAAATTACAGATAAAGCGAACATTGCTGACGCCAGACATGGACAGTAAATGTATAGCGAAAGAATAGAAAATTTACGATGTTGAAACCATAAATTTTCTATCAATTAAGATGGTTTTACAACACTCAACGGTGGTGGTGATTCCCATGAGAAACCTGACGCAAGGGGCAAAAAATTAAGTTAATGCTATGCAGTGAAAAATAAATTGGCACGCCCATAGATAGGGATGTCTAGAGTACCAATAAGGGACCAGGAGTAGCCTCCAATCAGAACGACAGCTCTGGGTTAATTTAGCCCTCCCCAAAAAAATTGGATCTTGGTAGAAGGAATGAGAAAAGATTATTAAGTCTTCTGTCTCGTCCTCAAGAGGTTCTATAATTTTTGTTAAGATGTGACTTCCTCTAAGACGACCCAGATACTTCAAAATTTTACACCAAGTTCTTTCGCAGCAAAATTTAAGGACAATACTAAATTTAGCGATTGAAATGAATGCTGAAAGCAGACAAATCTTTGTCACAAAAAATGATTGATGCAGAAAAAAAGGAAATGATGATGAAAATTAATGCTGAGAGTAGACCTGTCCTTGTCATGATCTATTGACAAAGATCGCTGAGAGCAGACAAGTCTTTGTCCGGGAAATTAACTGATGCAGAATTTTATAGAAGTATTCACCTGATTTGGAGATGTAAGCTCAGTGGTTTGTGATGAGATGCGAATGCAACGAAGATATGATGTATCAGCAGATTTCGCCTATGAAAGTATACATTATGTAAGCTCAGTGGTTATTGATGAGATGCGAATGCAACGAAGATATGATATATCAGCAGATTTCGCCTATGAAAGTGTACATTGTGGAGATGGAGCTCTAATTTTCATGCGTCACAGAGTGCCGAAAGAAAGTGAAATTGGTTTGTGAAAGATCCCCATGAACTATATATATATATATATATAAAGGAACTTTATGCCCCGATGAACTTACTTGTGTTTAGGATTCCATGATCTATGAGTGAACTGTATGATTTGGATGATTACAGAAAAGATCGAAGTCTATTTGGGTGAGAAATTCCTTATATTTATTTCAATAAATATTCGTGGCTATTGTTTTCATGTTTTCTTATGATGTGTGTATTTAATATTAAGCAACTAATTTTCTAAATTTCCACTAAAGTACATAATCTTATGTCATTGAATATTATGATTGTTTATGATAAAGATTTTAATGATAACGGGAATACTATTTTTCATAAATAAAATTTTGATTTAAATTTTGGCAAAAGACACATCATCGGATCGTGCTGTGAACAAAAGGGGCAAGCATAAGATAACATAAATTAAAAAAAAAAATAAGAAACAAAGTATAATTTTGATGAAAGTTTTGCTGTTCTAATGAGAATGGAACTATGTTATATTCTGATAAAATAGTGGATAATTTGAAAAGATTATTATGATATAAAAAATCATATTTGAGTTATGAATTTTGTATAAATTAAAATAAAGTTTGTTTATGTATGCATACTTATATGTCTTTCCTTTGAACTCCTTCCTTGTTCCCTTTTAGATAATATTCATAATTTATGGTATCTAATATTTTGGAATTATTAGAATTGGACGTTTCTCTATGCAACCTACAAGTTCGATATTTCCATTTCAACGTTAAATAAGTCGTCCTTGAGTTATTGCCAAAATTAATTTTATTCCAAAATTTTCTTCTCTCCTAATTTATTAAATAACATTATCCCATTAGATCTTTTCACAACGCAGATCGGGATAACTGTTTCTATTGTACTAACCATTTTACTGTCGCGTGACCCTGTGTGTTATGGCGTCCAAATCGTCACAACAGCAATGCCATAATAAAAATGCAATAACATAATAATAATAATGTATTGTAACGATGTATATCCATAATGCTTTTATTTCTTGTATACTTTTGCTTTATTTTTAATCTCAAGATTATACCAAAGGATGATTTAAAAAAAAACGCTAAATAATAAATATGAATTATAAAAGAAAGTATTTTAACATTTCCTAAGAAAAAAAAATGCTCCTGTAATAGCAGAACATTATGTTCCTCATAAAAAGTTGCCATGGATGTACCCAAGATAAAAACCGGTATCTTAAGAAGAACAGTTAAAATAATTGATATATTTCCAGAACTTATTTTCCTACCATGTATTAAATTACTCTCAGGAGTGCATTTTTTGCTTTTAAATTTCGTTCATACGCTGTATATAAAGCGTAAAAATTTCATCTAAGAAGTATAAAGCAGAAATATTCATACCATGTCTGTTCTTTTTTAGGTGCGTTCGTAATTATATAAATACGTAGCACCTATAGTCGTCGTTCAGTCCGTCCGTCCGTCCGTCTGTCCGTCCGTCTGTCCGCATGTAACAGAGCAAAAACTACCCAACCGAATGGTCTGAAATTTCAAATATATGATTGTTGCAAAATTTTGTCGAGCCATTTCAAATTTTATGAAAATCGGATGTATAGTTTAATTACAGGGACAGTCAAAAGTTTTTCTTTACATTACGGCCAATGGGAAAAATTATTGCAAGTGCATTTTAATGATATTACAGCCTTCCGAATAATCTGAAATTTTAAAGATATAACTGTTGCAAAATTTTGTCGAGCCCTTTCAAATTTTAGGAAAATCGGATGTATAGTTTAATTACAGGGACAGTCAAAAGTTTTTCCTTACATTACGGCCAATGGGAAAAATTATTGCAAGTGCATTTTAATGATATTAGAGCCTTCCGAATGATCTGAAATTTTAAAGATATAACTGTTGCAAAATTTTGTCGAGCCCTTTCAAATTTTAGGAAAATCGGATGTATAGTTTAATTACAGGGACAGTCAAAAGTTTTTCTTTACATTACGGCCAATGGGAAAAATTATTGCAAGTGCATTTTAATGGTATGAGAGCCTTCCGAATGATCTGAAATTTTAAAGATATAACTGTTGCAAAATTTTGTCGAGCCATTTCAAATTTTATGAAAATCGGATGTATAGTTTAATTACAGGGACAGTCAAAAGTTTTTCTTTACATTACGGCCAATGGGAAAAATTATTGCAAGTGCATCTTAATGATATTACAGCCTTCCGAATAATCTGAAATTTTAAAGATATAACTGTTGCAAAATTTTGTCGAGCCCTTTCAAATTTTAGGAAAATCGGATGTATAGTTTAATTACAGGGACAGTCAAAAGTTTTTCCTTATATTACGGCCAATGGGAAAAATTATTGCAAGTGCATTTTAATGATATTAGAGCCTTCCGAATGATCTGAAATTTTAAAGATATAACTGTTGCAAAATTTTGTCGAGCCCTTTCAAATTTTAGGAAAATCGGATGTATAGTTTAATTACAGGGACAGTCAAAAGTTTTTCTTTACATTACGGCCAATGGGAAAAATTATTGCAAGTGCATTTTAATGGTATGAGAGCCTTCCGAATGATCTGAAATTTTAAAGATATAACTGTTGCAAAATTTTGTCGAGCCCTTTCAAATTTTAGAAAAATCGGATGTATAGTTTAATTACAGGGACAGTCAAAAGTTTTTCTTTACATTACGGCCAATGGGAAAAATTATTGCAAGTGTATTTTAATGATATTAGAGCCTTCCGAATGATCTGAAATTTTAAAGATATAACTGTTGCAAAATTTTGTCGAGCCCTTTCAAATTTTAGGAAAATCGGATGTATAGTTTAATTACAGGGACAGTCAAAAGTTTTTCTTTACATTACGGCCAATGGGAAAAATTATTGCAAGTGCATTTTAATGATATTACAGCCTTCCGAATGGTCTGAAATTTTAAAGATATAATTGTTGCAAAATTTTGTTGAGCTATTTCAAATTTTAGGAAAATCGGATGTATAGTTTAATTACAGGGACAGTCAAAAGTGTTCCGTTACATTACGGGGAATGGGAAAAAAATATTGGAAGTGCATTTTAATGATGTATCAGACTGTGCGCTTTATGAAGTGCAAAATATTATACATTCAGTACAATATGGGGTGCAAAAAATAATTATAAAACTAGTTATAGTACGAACGCACCTCATTTGCCACGTTTGACGAGCAATTTCCAACTTGTTTAATTTAAGATTTACATTTTGTTTTATAATATCCATTCAAAGGTAATATCCTCAGAGTACGGCAATACCGTACATCGTGAGATAAAACACAAATTCAATGTTTTATTTTTCGTTCCTGTGATATATTTTATTCTTAAACGTAAATAAGAAACACAGTCTTAAATCGTTAGAAGAAAAAAAATAAGCAGATATGTGTCGAAATAAAATTCCATAGAATTAAAGGGTTAATTACATCACTGCATGTGCTATGTGACTTGAAAATTTAAAAAAATACATTCCTTACTACATTGAATTTCACAGGAAGCAGTTTGGATTGACTAAATTGTTTCTTTCTTCACAAAAAAATAAAATAAATAAATAAATAAAATAAAATAAATAAATAAATAAAAAAGGAGAAGTTAGTTTATACGTTTGTCGATGTAATGAAATAAAAACTAAATAGTGTGACTTTATCATTACATAATTACATCATTGTTTGTTAAACGTTATTAAAATGCTTATAAAAAATTATCTATTTTGAGAAATAAGGCGTGTCCCACCGGAATAAAGCCACCGTGATTGTGTGCTGCAATTGGACACGAAACCACTAAGAACGAAACAAATATATTAAGAAAATATATATACAAATACCTATTTACAAGGAGTAATTCACTTCCTGCATTACCTGGGCAAGAAAAAAAATGAATTTGTAAAAAAAAAAGAGGGGGTAAAAGTGTCCTGCCGAAATAAAGTCACTACTGTTAATAGACAATATATTCGCCGTGGTTATATATGATGTGGAATATACGATGGGGTATACCATTTACCAATCCTTGGAAGACAGTAGCATCAATATTCCCCCACGCCTCAATGATGACGACCTTCAATTTTGCGACAGACTGAAACTACCTGATATTGTGATATACAGCCCTACTGAGGATACCTCACATATTTTATTGGGGATTCAGATCAGGGAAAAAGGACAGACCATTCCATGACATGCACTCATTTATCCAAAATCCATTCCCAGGAGGATTTTTGAGCGTGAATGGAGGTCTTGTCCTGCTAGAAAATCCAACTTAGTCCACAAATTCTCTTTGTAAATGGCTTTAAATGGTTTTCTAGCATTTCTTGGTAACAGGTAGTCTTTATGCGGCCTGAGAGAAAAGCCGGACTATGTTTACCTTCATTGCCAAAGTCTCCCCACACCATTCATGAGCCTCCCCCTTGCTGTCGTTTGGAGAAAACTTCCTCTTCTTTCCTCATTCCATATCAATAGAAAGCAAGGCCGTCTGTTCCATCCAAATTAATTTTTTTCTTATCTGAGACTATAACACGATGCCATTGGTCATGCCAGGTTCGATGATATTTGGCCTAATCGAATCTCCTTTGCATGTGGATAACTTTCAACGTGGGCAGCTGTTTCTTTTTTAATTCCTTTCAGGGTTTATTTTGTCACAGGGATGTTATTCTCTTTTGCCAACTGTTTTAGGGAAATACCACCTCGTGAAGGACGACGCAAAACTTCTCTTTCCTGTCTGGAAGTCATTTTTCTGCATGTACACCTCCTTTTTTTATACCCGTACGTATTGCCCTTATTTACGAAAATGTTTGTTATGGTTTTAAATCGTATGACTTGCTTAGATATTGGTCTATGTGAATGCTTTTCCTTAAAAGCTGTTATTTGTTCTTTCTCGAACTTTGATAGGCGAGTATTCTTTCCCATTGCAATACTGCAGGAGAAATAGAAAATACAGCCTTCTAAAGTCTACACAAAGTTTGACTGGCTCAGAACAAGTATTTGGCAACTTCTTGGCATCATAAACTTTTGAACTGCAGCAGTTCGATGGCCGGAAGTTACCAATAAATACTAATATTGGCAGTGGCTTTATTTCGGCGGGACACCTTTTCCCCTTTTTTAACACATTCATCTTTTTCTCCTGCCCAGATGGGGCAGGGAATGTGTACTCCTTGTAAATATGTATTTGTATGTGGATATTCTTAATATATATTTGTTTCGTTCTTAATTGTTTCTTTCGTGTCCAGTTTCGTCACAGAATTGGGGTGGCTTTATTTCGTTGGCACACACATTAAGTTAAATAATTGATTTCTAAAAATATAATAATAACCAATGCTGCTCAAAGCTAATCCAATGAATGATAAAAAAAACCATTTTATAATTTGGATGATAGTTAACTTATTTTTTTATATATATATAACGTCTCTGATTAGTTATTTCATGAAACATGATTGAAATATTATGTTGTCTGTTTATCTTCTTTTTTGGAATTTCATAAAACAATATATTCTGAATATTAATTTATTTATATAATTTTGCAAAATTCTGTTAAATTTGTAACTGCTGGTACGGCGAAAATATATTATTTTATTAGCTCACAGGCTATCAAAGCCTGAGAGCTAATGTGCCCGCAGGTTGTGTATGTACTGGTTATCCCAAAAATGACTGATGGATTTTAAAATTCAATAACTTGCAAACGGTGACTGATATTTTAAAAATTGTTGAAGGGGGGGGGGTTATGTATGATGCCAAGAGTTTTTTTACTGTGATTCTGGAATTTAGTTTCGAATTTCAAACTATGGCACTGACAGCGATTGACGATCAGTCGAGGTCTAAACTGACGTCACTCAACATTGGTGCGAAGGAAGGAGATTAAGGCTAATTCGCCTGCACACTCTTGTTCTTAGTGCCCGATTCTGAACTCATTCGATATGATTTCAATGGAGTGCGTTGTTGCCATGGAAACCACAAGTTCTTCGATAGTGGATTACAGCGTGAAGAACTGGGCATGCATTTAAGAAGTAGTAGTTGAGTTTGCAGGGGATTTTCCATTGATGAAGTTTTATTTTCCCAGATTAAATTACTTTTTATATTCTGATTTAAAGATTATTTTATGCATCATATTTTAAGACTAGGTGAAGAGATTTAGTACTTTTTGTTTTTGTTACAAATTTCATAACTTTTATTACATTCCAATAAATTTTAGTTATTTTATGGAAGTTCGTCAGTAGATTTTTATGAATGTTGGATAATAATAGTGAAAATGGTTAATATTATATTGTTGTTCAAAATAACTAGTTAAAAACAAATATTAAATGTTACCTTGTTTAACCCTATTGAATAGAGGTATTATATCTTTGCATCAAAATTAAGAAAATAAAATGAATGCTAGTTAAATAAAATTTTGTTTGACAGTTTGATGTTAAAATACTGAACTACGTGTAGCTTCAACTTGATGTTTGATAAAATAAAACTAGTAAATATTTTTTATCTACATCTACTATTTAAATTGTAAAAAATGTGTGTTAAAATAATCCTTGGAGTTTGAATTTTTACGGTTTGGCAACTCTTCCTACACACAAATGCTAATATGCATATGTTATTTTAATAATAAAGATATCAATGGTATCTAATGTGATAAACTAAGTTCAAGATAAACTTGACAACAGTATAAAACTTAGTAGTACTTAAATCATTGAAGGCCACAAACAATTTTTTATTGAAATTTTTATCTTGATATAAATTAAGACCGTAATTCTAATATCACTTTTTGTTGAATGCAATTGTAATTTTAAAACTTTTTAGTTTATATATATTTAAAAAAAATTATGAATCGTAATAATCAGGGCTTGGTTAATACGATCGCCACATGCAACCAATATTTTTTACTCGATGACCATGATTTTTAATCCGGCGATTTTTGTAGTGTTAAAGAAAGAACAAAGTGTAAACGGCATTTTTCATATCATGCACAGAAAATCACATTCTTTGCTGCTCTAGCTAGCTAGCATGTCATGTTATGTGATTATAATGTGGGGAGAGGGTGGGTCGTTCTTACGGTTTTTCACCAATGTTTTTTGCAAGAGGGTTCGGATTATACTTTTTCAGAGAAATTTACTAGTAGTGGCCCAGGGAGGGGGGGGGATTGAGAGAGAATTTTAAATATTACAATAAGAACTTTATTTAATGAGGAACATTCTATAATTATGCGTGTTTAGTGTTTGAATTATAATCCATAGTTAATGGAAAAAATTCCACTGAAAATCAGAAGGATGGGGGGGGGGAGGTATAAATGCTTAGCGATTTCATTGCTGTATTAAATCAATCCATAGATTGTTGTATTAAATCAATACTTAGATTGTTGTATTAAATCATTCGTTTGATTGTTGTATTAAATCAATCATTTGATTGTTGTACCAACCCGTAAGAACGACCCACCCTCTCCCCACATTCTAATCACATGGTATGACATGCTAGATGGCTAGCAAAGAATGCCGTTTTCTGTGCATGATATGGAAAATGCCGTTTACACTTTGTTCTTTCGTTAACACTACAAAAACCGCCAGATTAAATATCTTGGTCGTCGAGTACAAAATATTGGTTGCAAGTGTTGATCTCATATGCCAAGCCCAGATTATTGCGATTCATGAATATTTTAAAAATATATATATGTAAAGATTTCGCGCTACTTCCGTTGCGTTTCCTCCGTTTCGGTGTCGATGGGGGCAGGGGTGCAGACGGCCAAATTTGGATCGCTCCCTCGAAGTTTCTATCACATTTCTGTAGTCGCAGGCCGTGAGTGTTGATCCGGGAGCTAATAAAAGTCTCATAAGATGCGTGTCTGATTAAAGGGAGAGACAGTTTTTTCGGGGACCTGATTTATTAATCTTTCGTTACATCCTTTTGAGAGAAATCAGGTCACTTTGACATGAGAGCTGTTAGTTTAACCCTTTCTGGACAGAGGAACTTAGGCGTATCGCAAAGCGATACCTGGAGAGCAGATTGGCGTGAAGTTAAGGTATTCTTTAGGTAGTAAAGAACCTCTCTTGCCACCCGTGCAGCGGTATAAATACGAGGTATTTTGCATTATTCCTGCTGGTGGACGTTGAAGTCAAAGGAGGCGTATTTAGACTTTAATTAGTCGCTAGCTGAATGATTGATTGCCCGGGCGAAAGGCGTTGGCTCATGATCGTGCGATTGAATGCAGCACGACTTTAAAATGACACTCACCTCAGCAAAAGTATTCTTATGAAATGGGCCAAAACGATCTATGAAAATTATAAGATGCAATGCTGAAAAACTGACTTAACAGGGGCAACTTCATTCAATCAATTGAGACACAATTACTAAATCCTTTACAAAGTTTTAATTTTAATTTCTATTTTTTAAACGGGGATTTCAAATTTTAAAAGGGGAAAAAAAGGGATTTAAAAAGGGTCTTAGCTTTTATAATTTCATATATATATATATATATACTAAAGAACTTTAAAATTACAATTGCATTCCAACAAATGTGTTATTAGAGATACGGTCTTAATTTATCTCAAGATAAAAATGTCAATAAAAATTTGTTTGTGGCATTCAATAATTTAAGTACTACTAAGTTTTAGACACTTGTCAAAATTAATTTGAACTTAGTTTATCACATTAGATATCAATGACACCTTTATTATTAAAAATATAATCATATTAGCGTTTATGTGTAGAAAAAGTTGCCAAAGCGTAAAAATTCAAACTCCAAGAATTCTTTTAGCACATTTTTACAATTTAAAACGGATGTAGATAAAAAAAAAATATTTACTAGTTTTATTTTATCAAACATCAAGATAAAGCTGCAGGTAGTACAATATTTTAGTATCAAACAGTCAAACAAAATTTAAATTAACTAGCATTTATTTAATTTTTTTAATTTTAATGTAACGATGTAATACCCCTATTCAAAAGGGTCAAGCAAGGAAACTTCTAATATTTGTTTTCAAGTAGTTATTTTGAGAACAATATTCTATTAACTATTTTCCCGATTATTATCCAACATTCATAAAAACCTACTGACGAACTTCCTTAAGGGGTCTCAGGACTCTTAAAGCTTCATATTTTCGAAATTTTATTTTTATTAGATGTTAAACTACTATGTTTTCTGAACATTTTCATGTAATTATTTTCTTGAAATTCCGATTAGAACGGAAGTTCTGGTTTTTAGAATTATACCCACGCAATAGCTGAAGCGGCATTTCCATAGTTGTGAAGTCTTTTTTCTCCAAATGACGTTTTTGGGCATAACGCGCAGTTTTCGTAGTGTGAGATTTTTTTAGATTAGCCAGGATGTTAAAGGATCTCAAGGCTTTGAGCATCAATGTCTAATATGCGATTTTACCTTTCTTAATGATGCTCTCGGAAGTCACGCACAAATTTTGTATGCGGGAATTCAAGAAAAGTATTGAGGGACGCTGGAGGTACCTAACGTCACAAAAACATAAAAGGTTTGTTGAGAATGATTTTCGAAAAAAAAATGTCGGTAATTAGCCGAGACACAGACAGTTTGGACATACAGTTTCGGCTAGGTGAGGAGGCTTACCAATTGGCTTAGCTCAACAAGCTCCACCCATTTTCTAAGGGAAAAAACGATTATAGAAACTAGCGACGTATTCTATTCTTATTATTATCTACAACTTTTAACCTGGCAAGTTTTCAAAAGGGCCAACTCTTACAGAAAAAAAGAGGGGTTGAAAAATAAAAGAAATCACAACTTCGTCAATTCACAAGATATCAAATCCGCTTAATTTTTTTAATAAATCTTCTTAATATTATCGACAACGGCTCATAAAAAGAGCCTGTTTTTGTGAAAAATTGGAGAGAGAGAAATAAACAGCGAAATGTCATAGATTTTACTACCGTTGCAACTTCGTTTTTTCTAATTTTGTACCTAATAAATGAGACTTCTTTTATGAACCTTTTAAGAGCCTACACTAGTCAAGGGAAGAAATTTGAATGCTAATGTTAAACCTATGAGAGAATTAATAATAGTTTCATTTTGATTATAGTTCTTTTTTTTTACATGCAGACTCCTTTATTTTTCAAACCAGTTAGAACCAGTCCTTAAAGTGAAACTATAGTCATATAAAAAACTGTAAAATTAAAATCTAAAAAGTTCAGACTCACAACAATAGTCGCCGATTACATGTATCCTATGAAAAACAAAATTCACTCTAAAAGATTAAAATACAAACGAGAAATCGCTAAATAATTCTTCCTTGTGTTAATATTAGATTTATCGTTTCTTCACGTGAACAGTGTAGCTCCTTAACCCTATCAGGGGCAAGGTACTTCTATCCGTAAAATTCTGAAAAGGGTAAACGACACCAGAATTTAAAAACAATTTTATTCTAAAGTAAGCAAAAGCTTTTGTTCGCGTACTTAACCCTTATGTCAATGACCGGGTACCCGGTTACATTTTTTCTCTTTGCATCCCGTTTTCAGGGTGTTAATATCAAAATAAATTAAAATCAATTTAGATCTCCATTACTTGTAGTATTCACTGTCCATTTGTATAATCAATTTAAAATTTGAAATTTATTTATTACTTTTTGGGGGGCATTAAATATTTTTATGCCGGTGATCAATGACCAGGGTACCCGGGTATCTATGCCAGATTCCTGTGGAAAAATACTGAATTTAACAGATCCATAAAACTTGAATTTAATATGAAATAAAGTGTTAGACATATTTTTTAGGTAACAAATATTTCATTTACGTGAAATTTTGTGGACAAGCTGTACAATAGCTAAAGGTGCATGAATGTACATCTCATATTGGTTTTCACAATGTTTAAATGATTTTCGGCGCCGTTTTTGAGGTTCTAACAAGCACATCTAACACAAACTTCTTTTATCCTTCTGGTTCATCTCGCCTTAAGATTTTTGGACTGGGTTCTAAACTTGTGGCAGCATCAAATACGGTCAAAGATTTTTTTTTTTATGTTTTCTTTTAATTCCGGATTAGGTCGAAAAATGTCTTATATCATGTGCATTTTACGATTGATCTTGAATTGTTGGAAGAATCGAGATCTCATCCAATTCCCGCAATAACAGGCGACAATTGTCTGTTTTATTTATAACCATATCATTATTTGTAGTATGTATAAGGTACGTAGCAAGTGCTGCTATATCCACAATATCGAAAAATAATGCAAGTTGCCATGTAGTTGTACGCTATTGTGTTGTATATTGCCCCACTAATTTATCAATTATATCCACTCCACATTTCCTTTCTTTATAAAACTGAATCATTTCGAGTTTATCATTCGGTCGTCTGATGGTTTTATAATGATGCATAGAAGGCATTTTAGAATGACAGCTTTGTGCCTTTTTGGATCATACGAACAAATGCTTATGTCATTATGAAATCCAAATTTTGTGTATAAATTTTGTGTATAAATTTTGTGCGCGATTTACATGGCCTTATATACTTTTGGAATATAAGTTTTGTTTCTTTTCAAAGTAACAACCATTGAGAGATTTCATTATAATATATGCATGGCTAAAGAAAAAAAGTTGTCCATGGTGATGTGTTGTCCAGAATCCTTGAATAGAGAGGCGAAGTCTTTCACAACTCTTTCAATCTTGGTTTATTTCACGACCTGTGCCTGATTTTCAAGTGCATAGCTTTCCGTTAAGAGGTTAATAATTATTTGCATCACATATCCACCATATTTCGATCCCATATTTAGCCGGTTTTCACGGAATATATTGGGGGGATCTTTTTCTTCCTCGAAGTGGAAATAACTGCTCATCAACCATTTACTCTTCCGTCGGTATGTATTTTTTCAATATGTTAGGATTTAGCATAATCCATAAATCACTAATTGCTGCAGCTTTAATATTTTGAAGACATTACACTCGTGTATTCTGGTTGTGAAAACGAACAAATCTATGAATATTCAAGTATCGGTCTACATGCATACTTGCTTGATAAAACGGATATGAATTTTCGACATTTCTAATGTGTGATATTTGTTTGAATTGTTCACACCTGAAGTAGAGCAGAATTCTGCTAATCCAAAATTCTGGTTAATCTGAACCTATTTTATTTAGCGGATAAATGGCGGGAAAAACGTGAAAAACGAATTAAACAAAAAATTGCAGTAAATCATGTTATTTTTTTTTTTAAGCAGCATGAATAGAATTAACAAATTACTCAATAATATAAAAGTACAACATATGTACACAAATATAAAAGGAAAACGTGCACTGTAGGCCTACTGGCAGAAACCCATCTTAAAAAAATCTTGAATATCTGTTTGTTTGCTACTACTATAAAACTATTTTCTAAAATGCAAAAAGGTTTTAATTCAGATGGTAAAAATTTAATTTTTCTCTCAACAGTTTGATTTGGCAAATTATTAACAGAATTTGTTTTTTCTTGCCCATCGTCGCTGTGGTGACTGAGTTATTTGCAGATTCGCGATTTTGAACCGTTTGTAATTGGTTGTTACGTAATTTCTCAACCTGAAGTTCAATTGAATAATTATAAACATCAGGAGTGATTAAACAATAAATAATATTTTTTTCCGAAAGTCGTGCCGGGTTACCCAGCATGCCGGACCATAAGATGCCGGATTAGAGAATGTTTACTGTACTACTGAGTACTTATAACTAACATTTCTTCTAGCACGCATCTTTTTCTTTTTGATTTTTATCGAAATTCCGGGTAATCCGAATTTTTTGTAATCCGAACAGGCACCGGACCTAATTAGTTCGGATTAGAGGTGTTCTACTGTAATTAATATTTATAAAAATGCGTCAAATTCCTCTTCTCTAAAAGCAAGCAGTTACACTGAATGAAATAGGGGTGTTTTATGGCTCGCGTATGTTAAAACCACAGCAGGTACCCGAGTACCCCGGTCATTGGACAGAAAGGTAAAATTTGGTCTTTGACATTAGGGTTAATAAAAGGTAATTTTTCATTCAAATATTCTGGTGCCAATGTACCATTTAGGATTTAAAATTAGGTGGTCCAAAAATGAACCATAAAAAAAAAAAAAAATCTTGTCCAAAATCTAATGTAGTATTAACATCTAATGGAACTTTACATTTCATTCTACATTTTATTGTGCTCGTATTGTATTTTTATAACATCGTATATTTTATCTGAAGCATCCATACTCAATTACTTTATTACTCTGAATATTTTCTTCTATCTTTATCATTTAAATAATATATTATACTTTTAATTCTTATCTGATCTTGTTCCTGTTCTCGTCAGATTATTTGGGAGGTGATTGAGAGTAGATTCTAGGCGGCAGAAGCCCCTAATATTTTAAATAATTTTAGCTTGGTACGAAAAAATTATTATTAGTTGTTGCATACTTTATCATTCCAGATATATAGACTTGCATAGGAAAAGATAATCAGCACCAATGAATTTATTATAAAACATCTACTCATTTTAATTTCTTAATTGTGAAATAATTCTTTAAAAGCAAATTAATGATTATCAAAATTAATTTTTTACTGATATTTTAAAGTAATTATTAAATCATATTAGATGTAAATTTCCAACTGGGCGAAAAATGTCCGGACCAGGATTTAACCAGAGATCTCCTGGCTGAAGCCGCCAGTGCTCTACCATCTGAGCTATCCCGGACGAATCTGGTGGATCTTTTTCACCCAGTTAACCTTAATGATTATAGCATCTGGTCCGAAACCTGGTTCAGCTCAACAGAATGAATCTCAGGTAATGGAACTCCAAAAATCGCTGGATGCGTAATTACACGAGATTAATTTTAACACAATTATTCTAATTGGTCAATAAAACAATTGGTTGAAAAGTTCCTCCAGGTTCGTCCGGGATAGCTCAGATGGTAGAGCACAGGCGGCTTCAGCCGGGAGATCCCTGGTTCGAATCCTGGTCCGGACATTTTTCGCCAGGTTGGAAATTTACATCTAATATGATTTATATACCAATTAGAATAATTGTGTTAAAATTAACCTAGTGTAATTCTTAAAGTCAATAGTGATTAGTGATTATCTTAGTAAGTACCTTTTTCAATATATATATGTACATATATTTGCTCAATCCTTCTATAAGCATCGATGGAAGGGGACCCCCGTAAGCATCAGTGCCCGGGGCTCCCAATATGGATGCCGAATATGGCCCTAAATATGGATGCCAATTTTATTTGCTTTTACTTTCAATCTTGAAATTTTAATTCGTAAACAATTGCTATCTTCCTTTTTCCCGTAAGTTGAAAGCGTAAAAAAGAAACGTCGTCGAGTATTGGGGGTGGGGGGGGGGGTATACCGGATTTTTGAAGTTATTTCCAAAGGAGAGATTTTTGAGATCTCACTTTTTCCTCATACAAAATAAAAAATACTATTTATTTCTTAAGCATTTTAATGTGAATATCTGAAATTTTCAGGAACATTGGAATGGAAATAAATTTTAAATATGTTATGAAGTTTCTTTTCTTCTCTTTTTTTAGCATCAAAAATAAATTTAAGAGCTCTGATTAGTGCTTCATTATTGGTATGGAGGTTTAGTATTTAAAAAAAAAAAAAAAAAAAAAAAAAAAAAAAAAAAAAAATCTTAATTTTGATGTAAATAGGATATTGAGTCAAATTCAAACATTGTTTTAAAATTATAAATGTTAATTACTCGTGCTTTCTGATTATTTAGGAATGGAGCATCTATCCCAATGAAATGCTTTCTCTAATCCTGAGGTCCGGGATTTTTTGATAAAAAATCTAATTTTATCTGATATTTACATTATTATAGTAGCCAAATAAGTTGTCAAATATTACGCTTCTTATAGTAGTATTTATGATTATGATAAATTTAGTGTTTTAAGCGCGTAGTTCGATTACATGTATGGTAAATTTGTGTTTCGTTTATACTATTTTATTTATCGTTTTTTAGTGTTTTAATTTTGCTCTGGAATATTAACAATAAACAAATGTTGAACTATTTATTTTTGTCTTACAAGGTAGGACCAACCTTGTTAATTACAGATTCTGATTATTTTAATATATGTTGTAGGGTAGAGACCCCTTAGTGTCAGGTTCAACAGATTTTATCCAACGCTCCTTGGTTCTTGAGAAATCGGGGGGGGGGGAGGGGGTCTAAAAGTAGTACACAACTAAAATACTTACTTTATAACTAAAAGGACAGGTTGGTCGTAGCTGAGTTGGTATGGCGATTGCCGGCTGATCCACGGGCCCGGTTTCAATACCGGGACGCGCTACATTTGTCTTTCTCATTTTTTGTTTTATAAATATATTTGTAAGTGTAACTTAATAATATCATTGTCAATTAAAATTTATGATATTGTATATCAATTATAATTTTAACCTATTTATTTTTTTTTTGCTTTTAACTAAATAGTTGTATAAAACATCATAAAACAGATATATATATTTTTAAATCACTTTTAAAATGTATTTCATATATTCTTTATCGATGCAGTGATATTGAGAAATTGTGTCAATTCGTGATTTTAAAGAAACACCATTTACGCATTGCTTTAACACAGGAAGTCAATGCTATAATACTATTATTCTGTTTTTAAAGTAACAAGCATAATTATATTAAAAATTAGCATCGGAATTAAATTACAACCAATTTTTGTATATTAAAGATATTTAAATTTGTAATACGTATGCTTGCTCTTTCAATTATTTTTCTTTCCCCTTTATCTTCTTTTTGCTTTTATTTTTATTTTATTTGAATATTCTTTTATTTTATTATATCTAGATGGCGCCAATACAGGTTTTTACACGATTTTGGAATTTTCATCATTCAATAATAGATACAATTTCTTTTTAAACCTCTTTAATGGATGATAAATAATAGTTTAGAAAAAAAAATGATAAATTTAAGTTTGTTAGCATTATAATTAATGCATGATATTAAACTTTTTAATTTGAATTATTAAATTATAATTACTACATTTATAAAACAAAAAATGAGAAAAATAAATGTAGCGCATTCGGGTACTTAACCCGGACCCGCAGATCGGCCAGCAAACGCCGTACCAACTGAGCGACCTGCTACGACCAACCTATCCTTTTTGTTACAAAGTAAGTATTTAAGTTGTGTACTACTAAGAGACCCCCCCGCCCCCCGGTTTATCAAGAACTAAGGAGCGTTGGATAAAATCCGTTGAACCTGAGACTAAGGGGTCTCTACCCTACAACATATATTAAAATAATTACAATCTGTGATTAACAAGGTTGGACCTCGCCTTGTTAATAGCAGACGGTGAACTCTTCCATGATCGGTCTGCATTCGTAATGTATTGATTTAACTCACGCCTGAAAACAATTTAAAATTAATAAAAATAATATTACATTGTCATAAGATTTTGAAATAAATTACATTTGAAAGAATATTTTTCACATCTGATCGAATAAAAATTGCTTCAGTAATCCCTGCATTTGAATGTTACATGTGGTATTCTGTACAATCAATGGCAGAAAACAGTAATACATATCTAGCATACAGCATGAAATGATAAAAATCTTTTGAATCCATATGAAATCTTTTAAAAGAGACACGTTCAAATACATAATAAAACGATTTATTTTGCTTAGATTTTATTTAAAATTCACGCAAGATGTTATTTAATGTAACCTGATTTAGTTCCTCTTAATACTAAATGACTTAAAATTCTGTTTTTTTTTTTTTTTTTTTTTTTTTTTTTTTTTAAGAAAACTAATTTAAGATTTTAAACATTAACTAGAGACGGTAAATGATGTCTCATCAGAAAAATTCTTGAATTTTTAATTAGTTGCTTTTAAATTAATTATTGAATGACGAATTACGTGATGAATTTCTATACTGCATATGTCATGCCTATTTCTTTAAGGCGATAGATGGTGCTGTCTGTGTAACTTATTCAATGAAATGAAAGAATTTTAAGTTTATAATTTGCAACCTTGCTTTTTATCAGAAATTTACCTAAAAGTGCCGAATAGAGAATTTATTTTTACTTACTACAACCTTTTTTTTTTTTGAAAAAAAAAATAATATTAATTTTCATTTATTTATTTTTAAACAACACGATGATTAAAAACTTCCATGAATTTCATTTTTATCTGTCTCATGCCCTTAAAACACAAATTTGAAATTTGATGCAGCTGATGATTTGTAATATATATTTTTTATTACTTGAATTTTATTTTACATTTTTATACATTTTTTAAAATATTAAACCTGGATATCAATGTAATTTCTTTTATAGCTCTTATACAAATATTTTTCTTTCTTTTATAGCTCTTATACAAATATTTTTCTTTCTTTTATAGCTCTTATACAAATATTTTTCTTTCTTTCTATTTTATTTTTTACGGAAAAGAATAACAAACATTTCTTTCTGACACACACACATATATATTCTTGATAAAGTCAGAAAATATTACGAAAATTGTATATCAGCTGAATTTATTTAATTGATAATTACATGCAAAATGTTTTAGCTTAAATATTTTAAATATAAATCATTATTTTTTTTCAAAATATTATTGAGTGTTAAATTTTATTTAAATATAAAGCATTCAAATAATAAAATTAAAATCCTAAAACATCTCTTCCTAATAAAATATGTCATTATAGCAATGAATTATCTACAAAAATATTGCATTTTGTCTGGCTTGGGATCGAACCTGCACCCGCTACAAAAATTCTGAGCTTTAGACTGTTGCGTTAATCCTCTACGCTAGCGGGAGGATTACCCCTTGTCGCGCCTTCTAAATTGAAGAATTCCCGAAAATTAAAAATTTTATATACAGATTAAATATATACACTGGTGTGCAAAAATTAAGGAAAAGTCACAAAATGTTAATTTTCAAATACGCGAACACTCAAAAGGAAATAATATAATTCGAGTAATTACTATCTCTACAACACAGCTAGTCCATATAACATCTCATTCATGTCACACATGGTCACAAGTGTCACAGTCACTACGGTGAAGCAAAAAAAAAAAGGAAATTCCATACATCTCATTATGAGTCTCAAATGATCACTATATGTGACTCCACTGAGACGTAACTGTGACTGCTGCTTTGTGACAAATCACCATGTGACTTTACAATGTAGTTACATTGTGACTCTCATGTGACCGTCATTTGTAGACTCAATTTCAAAGTCCTCGTGAACGCCGCATTGTGATAAGTTACCAAATAATGTCACATTAAAGTCACATGATGACTTTCAGGTGCCAGAGAGACTACTGTGAAGTCACCATTGTGCTCTTTTGGGAAAAGTCTCCATGTGACTATAATATGATATTATTTGGTGACTTATCATAATGCAACGTTCATGATGACTATGAAATTGAGTCTAAAAATGACAGTCACATGAGAGTCAATATTTAACTACATTGTAAAGTCACCTGGTGACTCGTCACAATGCAGCAGTCACAGTGACGTCTCAGTGGAGTCACATATAGTGATCATTTGAGACTCATAATGAGATGCATGGAATTTCCTATTTTTTTTTTTTTTGCTTCACCGTAGTGACTGTGACACTTGTGACCATGTGTGACATGAATGAGATGTTATATGGACTAGGTGTGTTGTAGAGATAGTAATTACTCGAATTATATTATTTCCTTTTGAGTGTTCGCGTATTTGAAAATTAGAATTTTGTGACTTTTCCTTAATTTTTGATAACCAGTGTAGTAACATATTTTTTATATCTTAAAATACGTTACAAGCGAAATTTTCATTAGCCACTTTATTTACATTTTTACAAAAGACTTAATATTTTTGAAAGCAGCTATGACTTTTAAAACTTCATTTTTTCAATCAAGCATATTTCGTCTATACTCCAAACGTTATACAATTTTGGAATAATGTTCTATACTTTTACGTTTTTATTTGAAATATTATAAACTGGCTTCATATTAGAAATTTCAAATATGTTTCAGAATAATTTACATTTTCATTAATTGAAGCATCAAGAGAAAACGAAAGTTAACGAATAAAACAATTAAACGTGCTATAAATCGAAGCAATGTATTTAGTTATGAATTAACTAACAAACATAATGTAACAGTTTGTTGGCACATAAGAAAACTAATTAAAAATATATTTTTATATTTATTTGAGAGTGAATTGTGTATACATTATATTGTTAAATCCTGCACAAGAATGAATTTAAAAACATGTGAAAACAATCTTTAAAGTGAGACGCAACTCTGTACATTTTTATATAAAAAAAATAAATATTAAATTAGAGTATTATGTTATGCGATCATAAAAAAATGAAATTTGTTCATTAGTAAAGATGAGGCATTTGAAGACAGATAATTTTAACCTTTAAGCGTTCTGACGAAAATTGTCGCATGCATACTATGAACAGTTTCTGAAACCGCTTGATTGTAGGATGGATAAAGTCTCGATTAAAACATGGGATACATTTTCTATTCATAAGTTTATAAATACAATTACTCCGTGCCGGAAAGGATTAAGTGGTCGCAGGACTCTTAAAGCTTCAAAATTTAAGAAATTTTATTTTTTTTAGATGTTAAACCTTTATCTTTTCAGCATATTTTGATATAATTGTTTCCTTGAAATTCCCATTAGAACAAAGTTTTGGCTTTTAGAATTATACCCACTCAATAGCTGAAGCGGCGTTTCCGAAACTTTAAAATCATTATTTTCCAAATGGCGTTTTTGGGGAATAATGCGCAGGATACCTCAAAAACTTCTGAATATCTTTTCATGAAATTTTCGAAACATGTATTTCATATTAATCTGTATAAATTGAACCTAAAATTTCCTTTTTATTGTTCAAAAAAATAATTTTTTAGGTAATTTTATTGTTGAAATTTTCAAACTTTTGTATTAGCTAAATGCAACATTGCATTAAAAATATAAAAATGCTTTAAATACAAATTTATTTAGTTCAGGGAAATTATTACAATCTGAAGTATAAGTAAGCACCAAAATTTTCATTCTAGTTTCAATATTTATTTTGTAATCCTGCGCGTAAACTGTTATGCCAATTTTTTGTTCCACAAATGTCTAACAGTTTCGAGCCCTCTATAAGTACTAATTATGTATCTTGCAATTTTTTAAATACATGAAACGAAAGAACATACTTATATCTTTCATCCCAATTAAAATTGTGTTTTAAAATTATACATATTTTAAGACATTAAATGTTGAAAATGGACTTTTTTTTCATTTTTTCCACTTTTTAGAGTCTCGAGACCCCTTAAATTAGTATGTTTTTAGCAATTTGACGTTTATTGCTTTTATACTGTTACTGGACATTACATTACACATATATATCATTAAAAGTTTTTAACTAGGCATAGAGTACGCGCCGCTGTCCTTGTGTATGTCCAAACTGACCGTACCTTTAAGGATTAATATTTCAGCTAATTACCGATGATTTTTTTCGAAAATCATTATCAACAATGCTTTTGCAATTATCAACAATGGTCTTTTTTTTCATTTTTTCCACTTTTTAGAGCCCCGAGACCCCTTAAATTAGTTGGTTTTTAACAATTTGACGGTTATTGCTTTTATACTGTTACTGGACATTACATTACACGTATATATCATTAAAAGTTTTCAACCCTCATAGCATGCATGGTCACGGTGACGTCGTTGTGACGTCACTGTAAGTCACTGTGGTCACGTCACATCTGTGACCAAAATGCCACCACTCAGTGATGTCACATTGTGACTGAGATGTGAACTTCTTAGAAAACTTTAAAAAATTACGAAAATTCTTTAAAACATGTTATTTACTGTAAAATTATGTTTTTCTGGCAATTAAAAAAAATTGTGAGGTCACTGTTATGTAACGTACGTCACGTCACATATGTGACAAAAAAACCACCATATTGTAAGTCACAGTGTGACAAAAATATGAACTTCAAAAATCTTTGAAAATGAAGAGAAATATTTTAAACAGTCACGAGTTACATGGCATAAGGAAAAAAATATATTAGTGGATAGCAAATGGTAAATTCTGTCACTAAAGGGGAGGGGGGGGGCATAATAAATAAAGTGCACGATACAAGCATTAATAAACTAAATTTTCAGGCTATATTTTATCAATTTGATATCTAAGATAGTGAATGTATACTTTTTCATGATTTCAATTTTATCTAGCATTTGGATAATATATTTAGAATTAGGAATATTAAATGTATACACTTTACATATTTAGTTTGCTGGGAGGAAATTTATTTATTTTTTTCTTTTTTTACCGACCAGGATTATTCGAAACACTTCTGTGGTTTCAAAATAAAAAATTTCTATTACAGTTAAATCTGCACCTTTTAATAAGCACGTAGAAAGAGTCTTCAGAGTTTAGTCATCTATGCATTTCTTGCTTTAGAATATTTTTATAATTTGTATTCAAGTCATAAATTCTACTTCTTTCAGACTTTTTAAATAAAATTAGCATTTTCCGAAAATAAAAGAAATATACAAAATTTGTGCAAAACAAACTTTACTTTAAAAAAAAAAGAAAAAAAAGGGGGGGGTGGCTCGTTATTACCATTAAATTTAATTTACACCTTTTGAAAATTTAAACAATGGTATATCTAATAAACTCTAATTATGAATATTATTATTATAATTATTTAGAAAAAAGGAACTTTAAAATACATTTTAACTTGAATTATTTGGTACGGATAAAAAGAAAGGCTTAAATACATTGGACATTTCTTCAAATACAAAATTTTAATTAACCATACTTTCAGAAAATTACTGCGCATTCAAGTTTCATATCTCTTGCATGCAAAAACAAATAATCTGTACCAGACCATCTGCTTGAAAATCGTCTGCCCACAAAAAAATAAACATGAGAAGGCGCGGGAAATAAATAGTTCACTGTTTTTAGAACATCACCTTCACCACGTCTACAACATTTTAAGATAAGGAAATGACCATTTTAGGATACAAGGATATTAATAGAACGTATATGTAAGTTTTAATTAATTTAAATATTTTATTCCTGATTTGTACATATGAGTTAAATAGTTTTATGTTATATTTGTTATATTTGTAAGATCTTTAACTGTCACTAGCGATATTTTCAAATTCGATAACTGTAAAGAAAAATATCTTAATCTGCCATCGTTTGAAAAAAAAAAAAACTGCGCAGAGACTGTGCATGCCTACATTCATACTGGAATGATTATAAACATTAATTTACTCTTACTTGAGATTGAAAATGTATGGAACGACAATGATTTGGAATTATTTTATCGGATTCTAACTATTTTTTGATTACTAACACTTATAGTTATTATTATTTTGGGGTTAAATATGATGTTCGATTATCATGAGATTACGAAACTGTTTCAGATTAGAAATTAACATTATACTGGGAAACTGTATTTTTACATATTACAGTAGTGAAACATTTGAAAGAATTTTCTTTTAGTGCTAATAATATTTTAAATTATCTTTCTAAATCCTAAATCTCCAGACCAATGTTTTCATATTTAACATTTGCCGAAATTATGAAATAATAGGAATTCCTTATACCATATGGAAAAATTTTTGAGATATTGTTAAATCTAATAATGCATTTAATTTATCTATTGAGTTTGCTGTTGTTTAATATTACAATTATAAATACTAATTATTATTTTTAGTGTTTTTCAAATTGGTATATTTATTTTTTTTAATTGTATGTAAGCATTTTTTCTGTTTGTGATTTTAATCAAACATTTAATTACAGACATTCTGAATCGGTTATTAAATTTTCTTCTATTGTAAATTCATTTTCTACGTTTATGATACGCTTAATTATTGGCACTAAAAAGTAAAATATGATATTTAAGCTTTGAAACAAAGTGTTTTTCATGCCTGATGGGAAGTTATAGATTAAACTTCTTTAGTATATATTTTTTAAAAGTTCATATAATACAGGATACATAATATAGGACACAAGTTGAAAAGTGCTTATGACTTCGGTTTGTCTCTCCGTCTGTCCGTCTAGCAGTCTGTCCGCACTCTAACTCTCGAAAATATACTCGGATTGCCCTGAAATTTTTGGAAGTTATTGACGTTTACCATAGTACGGTACCTATTTGTAATGAAGTTTGTAGCATGCTTTGTTCATTTACAGGGACAGCCAAAATTTTTCCGTTACATTACAGCCTATGGGAAAAAATCGTTTCAAATGATTTTTTTATGATTTTACGCACGCTTTCAAACAGAATAAAATTTATATGCATTTATGAAGTGCACTAAAATATGTATTCTGTTGACTATGCGATACAAAAAATAGTTATTGTTCATTTAAAGGGCTAAAAAGGGAATTCAAATACATAATGATATAAGGGTGGAGGGAATTGTTTGCGGCATACTTTAATTATGTTAATCTATTTCATATATAATGAAATTGATATATGTCGCTGAGGTTTACATGCTATAAATTATTTCATGTATAATAAGAATAATACGTATATAGCATTTACAGGGACACACAAAATATTTCAGATACTATATTGTATCCGAAGTACTGTTCGTTAGCGATGATTGCTGGAAATGTATTTTTAATTATGATATGCACTTTTATGATTCACTATATTTATGCATAGTATATGGTGTATATAAATGCTATAATTCCTATACAAGGCTACACAAAAGTATTCGTAAGGATTACTGGGTATGGGCGCAAATTGCTTAAAGGTTGTTTTTAAATGAGATATGTTTTTTTTTGCTGAACTGCATTTAATTTACCAAGAAATGTTTGTAGAATATAGATAAAATGATATACAGGGTCACGTAAAGAACTGGATACATGGCTGTCTATAAATTATAATTTCTGGAAATGTGATTTCAGCAGTTTTAAGAGTGTCTTAGTTTGAATTAAATTTTAACTAAATAGTGGCGTGTAATAAAGATTCTAGGTAAACTACAGAGTTGTACAAAAGTATTCAAGTATGTTTCCATACATTAGTATAAATTGCTGAAAAAGAATTTCAACCTGTTAGGCGTTTTCTTGCTAAACTAGATTTTCCCATTATATAGTATATATACACATAAAAAAATGGGAAGTCAAAATTGAGTAAAAAGTACTCAATTTTAAATGCGTCACATACTCAAAATAGCTCCGATCCAAATGTACTCAAAGTTGAGAAACACATGTACTCATTTTTTATTCATTGGTTGTGATCAAATATGAATCGTTATGTACTGCCCCCCCCCACCCCCCCCCAAAAAAAAAGAAAAACCTAAAATTTAAAGTAAAAATGTACTGACATTTATTTCCCGTTCAAAGTTCTTAACAAGAAATGTTTAATTGATTATTTATTAAGAAAAATAGCAAAATTCTTAACAAAATACTCAAATCGAATATTTTTATGACAAGAGCATTATTTCCAAGCACATTTAAATTATTTTAAAAATGCTGTGCATAATTTAATATTTACATTAATAAACATCATTTATGCCGCCATAAATGAAATGAACCATTACAGGGTACAAAACTATTCGTTTGTTTGGGTTTGATAACATGTGATGTTTCAAAATAGAGAAAGCATGGGTTCATTTTTTATCAAAAATATTCAATTCGATATGAGTACGTCGGTTTACTTATTTTTGAGTACTTCATTTTTCTCAGTGTATCAACCTACAGATCAAATACAGGGCTGTTCAAAAGAATTGGAAAACATATTTGGCTATGGACGGTAACTGCTGAAATCAATTTTTCAAATGTTTTATGAATTTTCTAAAATGTTTACTTAGTTATCTTATTTACGTCATTTCCCTAAATTACGATGTCTTGTTAAACCATTCAGAAAGTGTTGGAAAGTATTTTATAATCTATGATTAACGCATGATTTTTCTTACTCATTTTTTTTCCTATTTCCCAGATCAGTCTTTTCCTATAAAACATACCAAATCTATTTAGCTCATATTCATAAAATACAATATACACTGGAATAAAAAATTTAAATAAATATCGCTTATCATGCCGCTCTATAAATAATAGTTGTATTAATATCCGTTAGTCCCCATGTTCGTATTTAATAAAGCAATGACAAATCACAACAAATTAAAAAATTTACACATTCTAAATATCAATCTTGAACTCAATATCAAGCATAGAACTTAATATCAATCATAGAGCTGAATAAAAAAAAATATGTCAGTTCATAAGCATTGTTTTTTAAGTTTAATAATTTAAAATGTTTTAGAAGAATAAGACTCCAAAATAGCGATATTTTGCTAAAAAGTACGGTAAAAAGATAAGATTTTATATTTACAGCAAAAGGTTATTTCAAAATTCATCGCTGTATTAATACTTAGAAATTTTTCCAGAGAGAATCCTTCGCCTTATATACAATATTTCAAATGAAAATCAAATATCAAATTAATTGCTTAAAAGGCGCAAAGGCCAACATAGTGAAAAAGATTCCATGCCGGGACACGAACCCGGGACATCAGTATAGCACACTGACATTCTACCGACTAAACCACATGGAACGACGCCCAGTCTGTAAAATTTCTCACTATTACAGGTTGGCAAGGCTACAAACGCAGCACAGGATGAAATATATATCGTGAGCCACCGACATGGGGTAAACACGAAACTTAATGAAATCCAGCATCGATTGAAACTATATTAATAATTGGAAATTTTTCCAGGGAGAAACATTCGCCTTGCATACAACATTTCTAATTAAAATTGCCTTTTAAGCAATTAATTTGAAATTTGATTTTCATTTGAAATATTGTATGCAAGGCGAATGGTTCTCTCTGGAAAAATTTCCAAGTATTAATATAATTTCAATCGATGCTGGATTTAATTAAGTTTCGTGTTTGCATCATGTTGGTGGCTCACGCTAAATATTCCATCTTGTGCTGACTTTGTAGCCTCGCCATCATGTAATAGTGAGAAATTTTCCAGCCTGGGTATCGTTCCATGTGATTTAGTCGGTAGAATGTCAGTGCGCTGTACTAATGGCCCGGGTTCGAGTCCCAGCATGGAATCTTTTTCACTATTTGCGTCTTTTAAGCAATTAATTTGAAATTTGATTTTCATTTGAAATCACAGTGTTTATGACAAGTTCGTCACAAATGACACATATTTCACAAATTGGTCACAGTGTGACTTCAAAGCATTGTCGCTTTCGTCACAGGTTCGTCACAAAGTTAATGCCAAAATAGTCACAAATGACACTTTTTTAACAAATTTGTCACACCGTGACTTCACAGAGTGGTCACAATGTGACGTCACAAACGACCTCTAAAACGGCCATAACGACCTCGCATTCTAGTCACTGTGACGTCACATCGACGTCACGTGACGTCACATCGACGGTCACAAAATCACAGTGTGACTTCACAACGACGTCGCCGTCACGTCACCATGCCGTACGGGAACTAGGCATAGAGTACGCCGCCGCTGTCGTTGTGTATGTCCAAACTGACCGTACCTTTAAGGGTTAATATTTCATCTAATTACCGATGATTTTTTTTCGAAAATCATTATCAACAATGCTTTTATTCTTCTGCAACGATAGGTATATTCCGCGATGCTCAACAATTTTTCTGAATACCCGTAAATCGAAATTTGTGTATAACAGAAAAATGCTAATTACTCAAAAACTATGTGACCTAGGGTAATCGCTATAATTTTCCGGCAAGGTTTATATTAAAGTCTACTACCTCTAATTTTTTCATAACATTAGTTTCAGTAGATTCGGAATTAGATGGGAGGGGGACACACTTTTGCTCTACATTTTCAACAATATCTTTCAAAATATAATACCTAAAATTATCAAATTATTTTTGAGTTCAGCGTTACAAAAGCTTTCACAGGATACCCCACATGATACATATAAAAAAGATTTTTTTTTCAAGTAGCATAATTAGCCCCTTTTCTTTTTTACTAAATATATTTATGAATGTTTAATAATCTGAAAATATGTGGGTCAATGGTCTTTATTACTTCCCCGAATTTGAACTTTCCACGTTCCATAGTTTACGAGTAAAACGGCTGTGACAGACAGAAATACAGACAGACAATCACAGGAGTGATCTTATAATGGTTCCGTTTTTACTTTTTAAGTACGGAACCCTAAAAAAAGAAAAAAGTCAAATAAAGTATTGAAATTTACCACTAGAGATCAGGTACTAACGCTTTCACATATTGATTCAAATAAGTCTAGAAAAGCTTACAGACACTCACTTAAATGAACAATATACGAAAAATTTACGCAAAAATCTTACCGCCAATTGCTGAATATTGTTTAATCGTAATAAGAAACGTTTAGTTGCGATTACATTTTCCAATATGAAAATATATTTCTTAGAAAACAATTATGTGCAATACTAGTTCTCATATATTTGATTCTCCAAAGAACCTTTTTAACATGCACTCCGATAAAAAAGAGAAATATCAGTTTTTCAAAGAATAGATCCGATCAGTCACAATTATGTGTTAAATTACAAAAGGTAGGCTTCCACTTAAGGGAAAAGATCGGCAGAGTGAATACAGTAATCGTATATTATTAAACGTCACATTTTCCACTTGTCAAATTTTAGAAGCTTTCGTTTTATAGTAATGCACTTTATTTTGAAAAAAAATAATGAATATATAGAGTTGTTTGAAAGCCAATTATTATAAAATTAGCTATTAAAATTCGTCTACAAAGAATTTAAAATCAATGGAGCTCGATTTTTTTCTACTGGAGGTAGTTGGAGTTGAATGGTTCGGAGGAAATTGATAGAAATTCGTAACAGTAAACTTAAATCGTAGTCCTCCGACTTTAACGTCATGATTGTTATTTTAATATTTCTAGCCGTACGGTAGCATTTTTGAAACATTCTTTGTCTAAAAGAACATTAGTTCAAGAGGTAGCTAAAAACTACAATGGCAGTTTAGGAAATCATAAATATTAAAATATTTATTCGTATATGACTCAAGGCTTTAGGCAGAAATGATAGTAAGAGCCTTCTTCGTACTCCTAAAATAAGCCCGAAAAAAACATCAATTCGAGAGGTGACGAAAGCCTACAATGTCAGTTTAGCAAATCTTATCTATTTGAAATATTTATTCATGTATGACTCAAGGCTTTAGGCAGAAATGAGAGTGAGAGCCTTCTTCGTCCTCCTAAAATAAGTCCGGAAAAGAACATCAATTCGAGGGGTGACTAAAGAATACAATGGCAGTTTAGAAAATCTTATATATTGAAATATTTATACCTGTATGACTCAAGGCTTTAGGCAGAAATGAGAGTGAGAGCCTTCTTCGTCCTCCTAAAATAAGTCCGAAAAAGAACATCAATTCGAGAGGTGACTAAAGATTTCAATGGCAGTTTAGCAAATCTTAAATATTGAAATATTTATTCATGTATGACTCAAGGCTTATGCAGAAAGGAGAGTGAGAGCCTTTTTCGTTCTCCTAAAATAAGTCCGAAAAAGAACATCAATTCGAGAGGTGACTAAGGACTACAATGGCAGTTTAGCAAATCTTAAATACTGAAATATTTATTCTTTTATGACTCAAGGCTTTACGCAGAAATGAGAGTGAGAGCCTTCTTCGTCCTCCTAAAATAAGTCCGGAAAAGAACATCAATTCGAGAGGTGACTAAAGACTACAATGTAAGTTTAGGAAATCTTAAATATTGAAATATTTATTCATGTATGACTCAAAGCTTTATGCAGAAATGAGAGTGAGAGCCTTCTTCGTCCTCCTAAAATAAGTCCGAAAATGTACGCATGATATCCCTTTTTTTTGGGGGGGGGGTGGAGGAGGGAAACCACCTTTTCCTTACACATTTTGAAATTATCATTTTTCAGTACTCGTATGGATTTTCTATATTTTGGCTTTTGTGAACATTACCAGTGTTTCAACAAAAGTAAAAGATTCGCAGATATATTTGGTGAGTGTACATTTATAACTCGATTTCTAAATTTTATGTCTCATATAATATACGAACAGAAAATAAATTATTATGATTAGTATATTTTAGTAACAGATATATAAAAAATAAATTGGAAAACATGTTTTTTTTTTTTTTTTTTTTTTTTTTTTTTTCTGATATCATTTTTTAATAAAATTTTCCCTGGTCGATGTTTGTGTTTGAATATAATCTTGTGTTTTTTATCAAATTTGATGTATAGTTTTTGATATACTTTATAATTTGTTTAAAAGTAAATGCGCTGAGAAATAAATTTTTATTGACATATAGCAGTTTTACAATTTATGCTGATTATTTTATGATTACTATTAAAAACAGCTGTCATTTAGAGCAGTTTAATATTCAAATGCAGGTGGAAGAAAATACATGTGCCCCAGTCGCATAACTTAAGAATTTGAAATCGTAATTATATAAAGACAATATATTCAATTATATAGGGCAAATTTAACTTTCCAAAAATGTGAGTAAAGGTATTTCTTAAATTTGAGCTGTAAGGAATTTTTTTTTCATGATATTTTTACTGATTTCAATTATTATGAAAAGTTTCATTTAGTACTATATATGCTTCTTTTCCAAGAGTTCAAATAGTATTTTTATATTAATGTTGACACACTATAAGTTGATAGAGTTTCTAAATTTAAAAGTTTAATAATTATACACAAATAATATGCCTCAATTAGATTAAAATAGTCGGTAATAGAAGAAAATACTTTATAATGAAAAATGAATGTTGCATGTAGAGTTTGTATACTCAAATCATTATTTTCAGAAATACGATTTTACAGAGAAAATGCAAAACACTTAGTTCTACTTGTTATTTTTTATGCGTGCGACATCTGAGAAGAAAGTAAATAAAAGATTACAACAGCAACATGGAAATTTTGACATTTTGAAGAAAATCTGTTGTGAAATTTGACTGTTTGACAGATGGTAGGATTATTAATAAGGAAATGAGAGGTTTACTTTTTTACGTACATTTGTACGGTGAAGTTTATTTATATAAAAAATGTATGTTTTTTATTTCCTTTATCAACTTACTAATATTGGTTTCTGCAAAAGGTATTTGTCTTTTAATTAGTAGCGGCGAAAATTTCGGTATAAATAATTATTTTCGTAACGCATGATATCACAAAATAACACAAATCCATTAAACATATGTTTTTATATTCAAATGCAATTAGTTCGAAAGTTCTTTAGAATGGAGTAAATAATTATATTTATTTAGTAAATTAAATTTTTATTACTTTACTATATCAGTTGTTATATGAATGATTTTTTATAGCGGTATACACATTTAAAACGAAATAAAACACATAAAATTAATTTTAATGATCAGGATATTAGTATTATTAAATAAATAAATGTAAGCCATCAGTGTTTAAAAATATTTGCGGCCATATCGTGGTCTTGACTGATTTGAATGAAGCAGAATTTGGGAGTCCATGTTTTCACCACACTTTCGAGCTGATAAGACCGTATATCAGAAATAACGCAGAAAATGTGCGGTTTAGCGTCTTTGGTTTATGGATGTAGACCGCTAAATTCACATATCACCAAAGAAAATAATCTAGTGGTGTAAAAGAGCATGACCATGGAGGCCAGTTCAGAGATCCATTAAGAGAAATACAATGCTCACCGAACGTCTCCCACAATAAAGTGATGGTTTTTTTGCAAAGTTCGCAAGAGTGTTCTGGCTTAAGTTTATTCATAGTAAAATAGCGAAACATACGGAGCAAAAATCATCTGTCAGCTGTCAAATATTGACTATGACTAGAAACAGTGCTACCAAATTAAAAACCACATATCTAAATAACACATTTCAGTTCGTCTAAAACTAAACTAAACCTGCGACGTTACAATCATTTAAGGGTATCGGCTTACTGTACCTAGTCTTGTTTCCTTGATTATATGCCCTAAGTTTCTATGCCACACATGTGCCGGACAGAGGGACCGCCTAACGTGTGACCCTGAGTGTTTAGTTCTCAAGCAAGTTTTGTACTGATATTATTTACTACGAAGGATTAAAGGAGTGAACCTTATCCATACCGCAGTCCTGTATCGAACTGTAGTGTGATTGCGCGACGTCCTGAATAACAAGTTACGTGGATTATATAATTTGCCTATAAATGGAAAATCTTGTTGAAATTTCGGAAATAGTTCACTCAAAATACAGATTTTGTTTCGTGTCGTTACTGAATAGGGTTGTTATTGTTATCATTTCACTTTTTTTAAACAAGCAAATAAAGATTAATCCATTAAAGAATTTAAAATATATCATGAGTTTGCATTTTAGACTCAAAAACTAATTAAATTTCAGAATACTGTTACTAACCGAGTAAAATAATTCCTCTTTTCAGTAATAAAATACACAATTTATGTTCATGTTACATACGGTATCTTATCAAAACACATTAGGAAATGTAGCATGATGTTTATAATGATTCCATTTACTTACAAAAATGCAAATTAAACCATTATTATGTAAAAGAGATATATATGAAATATTTATAACAATTTATCTTCTACGTAGATAACAAGTGTGAGATCTTACTGTTATTCAAGTCTGCTTGTCACGTCGGTAAATTTCAAAAACTGTGAAATGTAGGGGAGACCGGGGCTAGTAGGCGCAGTTTTTAGTTATTGATTTTTATTAATTTTTTGTTTAAGTTTTTTATGAAACTTTAACTGTACTTTTAAGGAACAGGCATTGACTATGAATACCCGGAGTTTTGAGATTGTAGCTTTTGTAGTTTATGTTTAGCGGAAGCCTAAACGAAAAGGAAAATTGTGCGCCAACCTACCCCGTCATGGGGCAAGTTGCCTATACGTATGGGGTAAGTTCGCACACGTTTTATAAAAATATAAATGAAACTCAAATAAGAGACGCAGTTAAGAAAAATCAACTTCATTATTACCAGTAAGTTTAAACAAAGACGTTATCGCCGTACAATGTAAATTCTAAATAATACAGACATAAAAATAATGAATAAAACATTAACATTGAGTAACTTTTATCCTACTTGATATCATGATCAGAGTTAGAGTTGTCACAAATAAAAAAATCGAGTGTCTCCGATTGGGCAAGCCTCGTGTGCCCAAATTCTTGCATTGCAACCACTTTTCTAGGTGTTTGCTGTTTTTCAAGCTACCAGCACACACCAGACACTGAGCCAACTTGCCCCGTGTTCAATGCGCCTACTAGCCCCATAATAAATTTATTCACAAAAGGGACACGTAACCATCTAAGCATAAATAACCCAAGTAAATCACATATGGGGTAGATACAGTTAATCATACACTAGTAAAACTGCACAAGTTAAATCGCAATTATTAAGATAAGTATTAGAAACTAGAAAAAAGAATGAAGCAACAAAAAATTAATTATGAGTGCAAAAAAACAGAAAAATCGTAATAAATGTCCTCTGCAGGGAGGTAACGCTGGATAACTACAATGAGGATTGTAAAAAGCAAGAAGAAAGGTACTCTGTGACTGGTTGCGCAATCTATCCACAAACAGGTGATTTATAAAGACTGCGCCTACTTACCACTGTATCCAAATATCCCCGGTCTCCCCTATAATTGAAAGAATTACAAGAACAGAAAGATGGCCATTACTAGTTAATTTATCTATATAATCTTGCAAATGTATTTAAATTAGAATAGTTAGTGTTTATATGACGAAAATATGAATATTTATTTAGTGCATTATTCAAAATTAGGTAACTTCTAATTTAGAGTATTTATTAACATGGACTAATTAAAAAATATATATCATACTAACGAATTTAACTGTTTCAAATATGATCACTTCTATTATCGGAACATGTTACATTTTGAAGCTCATAAATAATAATGTATTTATTACAGATCCGTTTATTTTTAGAAATGAGATGTTTATACCGGAATAACGTTTATATTCATAAACATATAAACTTTATAATAAGTTTCAAATTCTTTCACACTTGAATTATTAAAACGGAGCAAATGTTTTCGCTCTACCTTTATATCATTTGAATTTTCGAAATGCTTAAATGTTGTGATGGAAAATTTCAAATTCTATAACCTACATAAATTTAAAATTAATGGCTTCTGTTAAATGGAATTAGTAAATATTTTTAGGATATATAAAGTTACTGAATCAGAAGTTCTCAAGCATTTCAAAAGTTTCAAAGGCTCGAGAACTTATGAAGTATGTAATAAATGTGACTATTTGAAAATTAATATGTGTGCATTACTCATCCCTGTTTTATTTAATGTAAGATAGCATATTAAATTCAGTTGCTAAAACGCCAATAATTAGGACATTTTAGTATAAATGTCCCACAGCATAAATAAGATACACATAAATGCCCTAGGAATGATAATTTAAGATATTTAGCATTTTCATATGTTACATCTGGATTGTAAATTTTGTATTTGTAAAAAAAAAATATAAAATTGAGTGTAACTAAAAACGGATAAAATAAATATACAAGTAGCCCTCTAATTTTTATTGCAATATTGTTATAAGCTTAATTGCTTATTATATTATTATTGCTATATTGCTATATTTTAACCCACTTGGCGCAATGTTGTCGAATTTAGCGGTATTTTTTTCAAATTTGGCCATATATGAAGCCAACTTGGCGATTGCTAGCTAATTTGGCGAAATTCCAGATTCTAATTTATAGTGTATGAAAAGAAATTCTACATTTTTTGTGAATTTTAACGAAAGCATATTTAAATGTATATATATATATATATATATATTCGTATTTATATTTATTGAAAAAATAAGTATTTAAGTTAGTATATTAATCCACGGGATAATCAAGTAGTACCGTTTGTATTAATTAATAAGAATATCCGAATTTTCTAATACGTATGTATTACATATTATAATATGTATTAAGTATTTTGCGCATACATTTACCTGTATTTGTGCTGCATTATGTGATTTAATATATAAAAATAACTGCTGACCGCACTAATTTTATACCATGTGACATTAGATTAAAAGTCTCCGGAATAAAAAACGTTTTAAATGTATCGTTTTAATATATGCATAATATTCCCTATTAAATGCATGTCTCACGTAATAATTTATTCATTTAATTTTTGTCTTATGATTCAGAGGTACATTTATTATTTAACTTAAAAGCGTTTGGAAATAGTATTTAAACTTTTTAAATATGGTATCCTAATATACACCATTAAAAGTTTTTAACGTGTATTATTCTTTTATTCGTTATTCTTATTCGTTTTAATCTTACGATATTTAATGTTTTGGCTTTTTACAAATAGCATAATTATCGCCTATAAATGTGTTCCGCGTGTGATAATTTTATTATTTTAAAGTTTTCGTACTTTTTAAATATTCCTTATTTTCTGCTTTTAATATGTGATGATTAAATTCTTATTTAAAAATTTTCTTTGTGTTTTAAAGATTAATGTGTAAAGATTTTGACGCAACTTTCCTTATTTTCTGCTTTTAACATGTGATGATTAAATATTAAAATTTTCTTTTTGTTTTTTAGATTATTGATGACATTTTCTCATTAAAATTGAAAAGGAAACATTTTTTCCGTCTATGGAATTTGAAATTCACAGACGATTTTGTTTTCTTTTTAATAAATGGTTTCCCGATGATCTAAATGTGATTTTTTTTCCTGAAAAACATAATTTATTATCAATATTGTTTCACTATCAGTTGAAACTAAAGAAAAAAGATATAATTTCAATTATCAATCTGAAATTGATGAAAAAGAAGAAATCTAAAATAATCCCTATAGTTTTGTCCCTGTTTTCTCCTTAAGAGAAAAAAAGAGGTAGTAGTAATTTTGTTGCCACTACAGATTTTCACTGCATAAATTTAACAATAATTAGAAAAAAAATAATTTTTCGAAAACTAATTCCAATTTTAAAATTCTGATACCATTTTTGAAACTTGTAGAACAATACGGATTTTTTATGTTAGTTTCAGCGCATAATATGCGATATTTTAGTTGAAATAGCCGTGAAACCGAATCAGTCGTTTCATATATTCGTTTCATAATGTCGTTTCATGAAATCGTTTCATATGGTTGTTTCATAAATTCGTTTCATTAGGATTTTACATATATTGGGTAGATTATTATAAGATTGAATATTAATTTCAGTTACTAAAATCCAAATAAATAAGAAAATTGAGACACATCTAAATACACTATGAATGAGAATTTAAGTTGTTTAGCATTTTCGCATGTTACATCTCGATAACAAATTGTATATTTGTCAATGAAATTATAAATTGTATTGTAATATAAAATGCAAATATAAACATATAAATCAACGAAAAATACGTGTAAAATAAATATAAATGCAACGTCTTATTTTTATTGCTATATTATTATTATCATTATTTAACATGAGAGAAGAATTATTATGTTTTATATACAGTTAAACCCTGTTATGACGCGTTAAAAGGGAGTGTAGAAAAGTGGCGTATTAAACGTGATTTGAATAATGTTACTGGAAAACAGTTTACTTACATGTCTACTAATCTACTTGGACTTTAGAACTTTCGATTGTATGTTTACTGTCAAAAATTACTTCTTTTATATAATCAAAAAACACTATATTAACTAGTGCCGTGAAGGAATTTTCACTTTCTTACGAATATAAAAAGTTAAAACCAGCATAAAATTACTTAAAAGGTGCCAAGATTTTCAAAGATGTTATTATATCCCGTGACCTTTCGAAGGAACTCTCGTTCATTTTCAAGGGAAAAAAATGTGACTGACTGGAAAACAAGAAAAACACACTTAAAACAAGATGTAAGAGTACGCATGTGCAAGCGAGGTCTAATGTAATGCTCCAAAGAAAGAGGGGAAGATGAAAAAATTAAGTCATATTATCAGGATCTCTCGAAATACATAGAATGTTAAACCAAATAGTGGGAATATTGTACGAAAGGACATCGTTACAGGCAGTATCATTTCTATGCAAAATCTCAATGGATTCACGGATTATTGAAGAGTAATGGTTAGATGTAGGAATGGTAATTTTAGCTTTTCCGAAGTCTAAATATTTTCTTTCTGATGCAATCTGGATAAAGCTGTACTTAGTCTGTCAAATTTGATATCAGATAATTGCTCTTTTAGCCTTTCTTTAAAATTCCGAGATGCCATGCCGATATAGGGTATACGTTTTTGATCTCCTTTGTTGAATGGGATTATGTAAACAACTATTTTTTCATCAAAAGGTTGAAATTTAACAAGGACATTACAATCATACAGAAAGATAAAACAAACAAATTAGCAGTTTTAAATACTATGGTTTATCTAAGTAAAATGGAGGTTTGTATTGATAATATGGATTTTATTGAACTAAAAAAGTATCCAAATGATACTATTGCTAGGAAGGTCAAGGTTCTAATTAATAAAGACAACTGGCCTAGTGAGATTAAAGTTAAGTTGTATCTTAATAAAACTGACGTTACCTCACATTTAATTGGTCGTCTTAAAGACCATAAAGAAGACACCCCCTCCACACCATTGTAACTAAACATTCTGCTCCTACCTAGTATATTGAAAAAGCCTTTGTTCCATATTTAAAAGCAATTCCTCCGCCCTCTGATTATTTTATTAACTCAACTGCTGATTGTTTAATAGGATAAAAGATATTTCAATCAATCATAATAGCATTCTCGCCAGTCTGGACATTGTATCTCTTCATCCGTCTATAGATATTAATGAAATCGTTAAGATAATTGAAACCTCTATTGACAATAACCCAAATTTTCATCAAGATATTTCTACCACGTTAAAGTTAGCAATTAACCCCATTACACAAAATAATGTGTTCGTTTTTAACAGTAAATATTACAGACAACAAAATAGTGCTCAAATGGGATCCCCATTTCTAGATATTAAGCCGAATTAAAACTTAGACCCTTAGAAACTGAGATTATGGGAGATTTTGAAATCGAACAATCTGCTTGGATTAGGTCTGTAGCATTTTCATAATCTGGGATCATGTTTTGTACTGTTTAGATAATATTCTCTTAAAACTTAATGAGTTGCATTCTAGGATAAAGTTTACATTAGAGATTGAGAAAGGTGCCCTATCCTTTCTTGGCGTTAAATTGATAAAGAGCAGTTGTGAAAATAAATTGGATTGCACCGTTTATAGAAAACAATGCAGATCTAACAATATTACTTCTTTTGATTGTAATTCCCCATTTTCATATAAAATTGCTGCCTACAGGTTTTTCGTTAAACATGCCTTCGAAGTTCTTACAGAAAAATATTTAGAAAATGAGATTAGTTATATTAAACAGATTGCCATTGATAATGGTTTCCCTCCTAAATGCATTAATAGACTTTTACAGTCAAGCAAAACAAAAAAGACAGAAGAATGATTTAAATTTGAACAAGTTTATTTTTTGCACGTTTGAATATATCCCACAACTTTATGAAAGATTGAGATATGCTTTGCTAAAATATAATATTAATTCAATAGCTAAACCTCCAGCAAAATTGTAATATTTGATTCACAGTAAAATTGATCCAGTTCCAAATGGCGAAAAAGCAGGAGTTTACATAATCCCATTCAACACCGAAGATCAAAAAAGTTTATTCTATATCGGCATGACATCTCGGAAATTTAAAGAAAGGCTAAAAGAGCATTTATATAATATCAAGTTTCACAAACCAAATACATCTTTATCCAGACTGTATCAGAAAGAAAATATTAAGATAGACTTCGGAAAAGCTAAAATTATCATTCCTACATCTAACCATTACTCTTCAATAATCCGTGAATTCAATGAGATTTTGCTTAGAAATGACTGAAACGATGTCCTTTCCTATGATATCCCCGCTATTTGGTTTAACATTCTATGTATTTAATTAGATCCTGATAATATGACTTAATTTTTTCACCCACCCCTTCTTTTGGAACAGTGGACTAGACCTCGCTTGCACATGCGTACTCTTTAATCTTGTTTTAAGTATGTTTTTCTTGTATTCCCGTCAGTCACATTTGCTTTCCCTTTAAAATGAACGAGAGTTTGTTCGAAAGATCTCGGGATATAATGACATCTTTGTAAATCCTGGCAACTTTTAAGTAATTTTATGCTGGTATTATTTTTTTTTATTATTTATACTTCTTTTATACATATTGCAATTGAAATGTGGCTGTTTTCAAGTTTAACTCATTGTTTACGATCATGTTTAACAGTTACGCGACTACCACCTGAAAATAAATATGGATTCAAATATGACTTCATTGTAATTTATTAAGTTAGAATCGAATGTAAACAACAAAAATACTTTTCCTGCTAGCCTAATGTTTTTTTAACACAAACCAGAATCTTTGCAGAACAAACAAGTTATTAATATCATGTTTAGAAGAAATATATAAAAAGGAAAACTATTGAAGATTGAAAAAATACTGTTAATCGTACAGTAAGATGAAAGATAATTTATACTACTTTTAAGATAATTAAAAACCAAAGAACCCTTAAAATGTAATACTTTTTTTTTCAAAACTCAATATTCAGCCCCCTCACTCAAACAGTATGGTTTTGGTTATCTGAAAGAGCGAATACTTAAACATATTACTTACTCAAAGGCGTAGACAATAGACATATTATAAGCTTTAGGTGAGCGTGATATTGACTGAAAAAAATACGACACAAGGAAATATTTATAAATAATATATATGTGTATATATATATATATATGTATATGTAAAAATTAAAAATTAAGATAATTACATTTATTTTTATTGCCTTCCATATACACACGTGATACGTGAAACCATAAACGAAAGGAAATGCTAATAATAATTTGCTGCACAGAGACTCATAAAAAAATCTATCGATTCCATATTAAAAAAAGTATAAATTCAAATAATTTATAAAATATATTATTTGGTCAAATTTAAGATTTAAAATTTAGTTGGAACGGGTTTAATATAATTTGATTTAGTCCCTTTAAATAATAAATGAAAAATTAGAAAAAAATGTTTATTTTCTTTCAGAAACTAATTCAATATAATTCAATTTAAACGTTCATGATTTTACATCCGATAAGATAATGTTTAAATATAAAAGTGCTCTATGATAAATATTTAGATGTAACTGAAGGAAATGTAGAGTTGAACTGTAAGTCGTTAACGCTCTTCAATGGTAGAAACAATTATTCCTTTTAACCTATCTTCATGCAATTTTAAATAGAGGACTTTTATGTAAATTACAAATACTTATCATTAAGTTTACTTGCAGTATATGATAAAATCGTTATACTGCAAAAGTTTTTCACTATATATTTGACTTTTAATGATATTTAATATCTTATTGGGCTATGTAATATTCAGTTTTATATGAAAACCTTCAATTAGTCTTTTACACTTCGTAGAACAACACCTTACATATACTACACTTGTCAAAATAAGTTTTCAGATAATTGCATTTGTATTTTATAAACATTTATTTCCGAATATTATGCTTAATAAACTTAAGATTTAATTAAAAATACTTTCGTTTATTTAGCAATTAGCATACAATATAAAGGAACAGAACTATGTTTTCTTATTTCTATACAATAGTATGAAATTCATAAAACAAAGTATGGCTTGGCAAACAAAGTATGGTTCTTCCCACTCTTTTTTTAAAATTGTTTTAACATCTCCTTTATGCTTCAGCATTGTGAATTTCGACTCATGTAAAACTACGACTCATATAAGAACTCGAAGTCTCTCCTGATTTGACATTGTTAAAAAAATACAGTTTACTTGCAAAAAAAATTGCTTTTTTATTCGAAAAATTATCTGCAGTAATCCAAGGTTTTGGGCTATAAAAATAAAATATATCATAAAATATCTACCCCTTTCACGAAAATGAGCGAACTAAAAAAATCTTGTTTTTTTTTCTTCAATATTTTATTTTATTACCGTTTCTAATAATGTATATGTTACTATTTTCATGACATCAATAAAGTTTCATAATATGGACAGTTATTTAAAGAGAGAAATAGAGACCAAAATTTAAAAACAGTTTATATTACCATTGTTCAACAATGATGTCTTAAACTTCCATGTCTATTGGTAATATGATGACTCAGATGTTAACAGTTAAAAAACACAATAGATGTTTTACCATAACAAGAATTTAAAAGTAAAATTTATTACAAAAAAAAAATCTTCTTGACTAACCTTAAAATGTTGGGAAGCAATTAAAAATTTACATATATATATATATATATATATAATTATTATATAATTAATATAATCATACAATCGTACTCATTAAGGCATAAGGATTGTTAATTTTAAAAGGGCTATATTCCCATATAAGGTCAGTCTGCCTAAATGAGACGCGAAAAAAAATCTTTCAACCTCTCTACAGTGACGGGATTACACAGGATACTGGGATAATTTCGTCACTGTATCGGGGTAATGACGCCACTCTTTACTGACCTAGTAAATACATAAAATGGGTACTATGAAATACATAACCGACTGAAAATATTTAGAAAGCAATAATTTATCAAAATAACGAATAATTACAATGTTCCTTAAGCTAGATTTATTAATGTGCTAACCTTACAATTTAACTGAAATTGGAAAGTCACCCTTTGCCATGGTGATAGCATTACCCCGAGAGGACAATATAGCGGAAATCCCCCATCAAAGCCGAAAGAAGAACCGAACTTATTTAACAAATTGCATCAAAATGTCGGCGAATGCATGTAGATTTCGGGTAATATTATCTTAAGTACATAATGTTCCAGTAAAAGTTGTTTACCTCTACTCGTTTGAAGCTCAAAAAAATGAAGCAACTAGATTAAAACAAAATTTTTCACTAAAAAAAACGAATGACGTACAACAAAACCATTCTTACTCTAGGCACTGTTTCTATTATTGGCTACTATAGTGCTGCGCATTCACTATATCAAACTACCGTCAGTTTTAAAACTAGGCGGGATGGCGGCATAATTCCGAGTGGCGCCATTCCCCCGGTCTCCTCTACTGTACTATTTCTAATAAAATTTCGATTTTTCAAACATTTCAAACAGTAGTACTAGACTCCAAATAAATCAAAAATTCGCTGTATCAATAGTTAAACTGTGACAAAAAAAAAAAAAAAAAAAAAAAAAAAAAAAAAAAAAAAACAGCTCTAACAGCCATTAAGGGTTAACTGTAATTGTTTTTTGAAATGATGAACCCTTAACAGCTGTGACAGGAATTGTTTCATAGCTACTGTGAGCGGTCTCCGAGACCACTTGATTAAAAGATGAATGAAAGTCTCTATTAACACACAGGGTACTGTTTCCGTACTAAAATTTAAGTACAGGACTATTATAATTAAACTGTTCAATATTTATTTTTGAAATGATTATCACGGCGCAGCACCGTGCTGATTGTCAATTTTACACTGCTAATACGCAAAAGTTATTTTAATGCTACGTATAATGCCTAATATAAATAACCCTCAAATAAAATGCGTTCCTAATATTAAACAAATAATAATAAATAAATAAATAAAATAAAAAATCTCATCCCTTTTTGCCAAGGAGCTATGGCCATAACTACAACAAAATGATTGTCTCAGAAAACGTCGTTTAAAATTCGCGAAATTCGCGCGTCAATTTAACCCATAATTTATACATCAGTGCGATTTGGATTTCCGTAGGTTCAACTCCGCATAATTTTGCTGAAAATCATGTGATAATGAAATATAACTACATGATCCATATACGAAATTTAATAAGGAATCCAAATGAAATATTTGATTTTATCAAAATTCTTATTTAGTGAATGAAAAATGCGAATTAATTAAAGACGGCGACATTTCGGTCGGTGCGAATTCACAGTGTGTAGCTTACGGATTAAAAGAGTATTTAAAAGATATTTATAATATTGTTAACTAGATTATTTATTACATATAACTTTATTATAAAATTTCACATGATAAATATGCCAGCCTTAGAAATAGATAAAATCGTACAATATTTCTAATAATTCTGATTAAGCCAAAGAGAAGCTCTGTGCCTGATATTCTGTTGCACGTCCTCCCCCCCTCTTCATTTTTCTTGCACTTTCACAAAAAAATTAACATTTTCTGCACTTAAAAAACGTATATGGAAACAAATATTCATTTAGATAAACATGGTTTATTTATTTTTTTTTTTACGTTTATTAATTTAAAACTAGAAAATGTCGATTATAACGAATAAAAAATGAAAACAGAATTAAAATATCAAATTTTATAAAAGTGCTAACAAAAATTATGACTCCTAAACCAGGGAATAACTCAATTGCATCACGTTTTAATCGAAGACAGCATTTAAGTTACCGAATTGTATAATGTTGTTAAAATTAAACTTACTTAACCGCATTAAAATAAAAATAAATTGTTTTCAATCTACACAAGATTTTCCAGAATTCCCATTATGCAAAATTATTGCAAATTCCTTAACCTTTAACTGATATCACAGAAATTGTCACATAACTAGTGTGAAGCTGTCTGTGAGACCGCTCCATCGAAAGATGAATAAAAGCCGCGATTAAATCACAGGATGTTGTTTTTGTACTAAACTTTTTGTACAAGAGTGTTATAATTAAAATTCACCTATTCAAAAGTCTCTGGTGTTAGTACTAATGTTCCAAATGAAACAAAATTTCAGTAGTGTTTGTAGTTAATCTGACATTTGCAAGTTAAACTATGAAAATTGAAAAAAGCACCGGTGTATGAGATCGGTAACATTAGTTAAAGGTTAATCATATGTCTATATAATGTTACTGGAATAGATACTGCGCTTCTTCCTTTTTTTTATTAAAAATTTTAAGGAAGCGTATTTGTATTTTTTGATCATCTTAACACATATTTAAACACTTGGTTAAAGATAAACATTAATGGAGGATTAAGCTGACTCAAAACAGCTTAAATATAAAATTTTATTTAAATATCATTTTAACACAATACATAAAAAATCCCATATAAACTTATTCGTTAATCTTCTAAATGTTTCGCCGCATTTACAACAATATGTATGTCGCTATTAGGCACAGGCTGAAATCAAGCTCGCCTAAATGCGTAGTCCACTTCAAATTCTAAACCGGAAACTGGTCGCCATTTCTTTAGTTTAACTGGTCAGGTAAATGAAATGGACAACGTGGTTCTTGACGTTTATAAGGTTATTTGATCTTCAAAGTTAAAAAATAAAAACTGTGAGCCACTTTCGGGAATTTTTGTCGCATTTATGAAACATGGGGGCAATGTAAAATGAACGATGTGTATTTGATGGGAAATTTCTTTTAAAGAAACCGTTTTACATGCAAAAAAAGAATGTTTCTGGTTTTGATTCTGAAGTTGGTATGTTTCATTATATAACATTTATTTACGATTCTTGCATTCAGATTTTATGTAAAAGAACATCGTCGCATTTAGGGGTTATCACATTTAGGCATTCTGACCTTACCTGAATTAAGGTAAATTTAGAAAAATGAACGAGGCAGAGAAACGATTAAATAAAGTCTTAGTAACTGCGTTAGTGTTTCCAGAACGTTTTCAGAAAGGCATACTTATTTAGAAAAGCAAAAGAAGTAATTTTCTAATTTTCTAATTTATGGTAAAGGCAATTACATTATTAATTACAAAATCTATAAATATCGAATAAATAAGTCTTCGATGTAGTAATTAAATAGGTTTATTTACGTCAATATTTTTTAATTTGAGACTTTTTTAAGTCGGTGTCATTTACAATTTTTCACCATTGAAAATGTTCTGGAAATTTAGTATGTTTGATATAATGTTTAAGAATATTTAAAAGGAGAACAAACTTTTCGTAATTTTTAAGTTGAAGATGTAAGGGAAAAATGTACTTACTCTATTTACTCTACAAAAAAGAGATTTTTCCTTTATTTCAAGACATTCAAATAATTTTTGAACCATTAAAGTGAAATAAAATGACATAACACAGCTGAAAGTTTGTTTCTTCTCTGTCTTCTGTTAAATAAAATTCAGAAAAAGAAAACTCATTCATTTCAAGTTTAAGAATATTGGTCAGCTTCCAAGTTAATCTTCTCAGTGGTATTAAGTTTTTTTGACATCAATGTTTCTATATCGTTACAAGAAAATATCTAAATTCTGAATCAATAATCAGGGGCATAAATGGCGATCGTCTTTCTCTCTTTTGTTTGTTTTCGTCGTCGATTGTTTCATTTGTTTCACTTTCAGATTTAAAAAAATAATACATTTTTAGAAACAAAAACCTTAATAAGAGAAACATGATGTTTTTGATAGAAAAAATCATACACGGAAAAGAAAGAAACATTTACTCTACCAGAATAAACTAAGTAAGCCAAAAAATTACACAGAGGATGCAGAAAGTTTTAAACATTAATTCATTTTTAAGAGTTCTTTTTAAAATAACTTTTGGCATACTTTTTATAGTACTCGTACATATCTCAGAATAAAATTTATAAATTCTAAAAGGTAATGTATGTATGCAGGAGATGTGGTCAATAAAGTATAATCTTCCGCTATCTTTAAAGAAATTTCCAATTTCAGCTATCTAGCATAGTGATTTTTTCTTAAAATTCATTTATATAAATTTTATGTGTGAAAAATATGAAAATGCAGTCACATCAAGCAATTGCGGGTTATTTTCACGATACACTTAAACCTCAAGATTGGCATTATATACGTTTAAAATAATTTATAGTGATTATTTAATGAAATAAATCGATGAGTTTTTGCAGATAAACACATAAAAATGTATATTAACAAAAGAAAAAAAAACTCTTAGCTAAGAATTCGAAAAAGCAATAATGAGAAAATATGCATCCCCCCCCCCCCCCCCCCGTGAAATCGAAATACATTTATGAAGATGAAACCGCACCGAAAAACTGGCAATAAAATAATAAAAATTTGTATGAATCACCATAAAACAAAAGAATACACGTTGCGGGATGGAAATTTCAGCAGCCGTGTGAACACGTAAACACGTGTAACACAAGTAAACATGTGTCCCTTACAGACAGTTTGTTACTTTGGTTGATGTCGGGCTGTTAAAAGTTCTACCCCGAAACTAATCCTGTTCTTTTACTTTTTGGTAATTCATATAAAGTTTTATTATTTTATATTTAAGAATATTTCACCTCATACTTTTTCGCATATTTAAAATTGTTCGTTGTTTCAGATTTATTGGGTTGCCATTATTACGTGAATACACGTTTCCGGAAACAAATTCTCTGGATATTTATCACATAATACTGACACAAAGTGTTTATAGGTTTTGAGACCAGAACATTAATTCGAGATTCATCAATCTGTTCAGATATAGATATTTATTTGTCATTTGATGAATAGCTAAATTGAATATAGCGTTAGATTTAACACACACTCATTTTAATTAATTCAATGTGAATTTAATATTACAGAAATTGAGTATAACATTCACTATTATGACACATACATGGATACTATTGTTTAAAATACACACGTACATTAAGTTCGCCAATTAGGGTAAGAGGAGAAATTGAAGGAGGAAGCATCACCCTAATTATATTTTAAATATAAAACAATATATGCTAAAATGAATCTTTCTTTTTATATTATCATTACTTTATAAAAAAAAAATAATTATTAACGATTCTTGCATTAAGATTTTATGTAAAAGAACATTGTCGCATTTAGGTGTTATCACATTTAGGCAGACTGACCTTAATTGTTATATAAAAAAAAAAAAAAAAAACCTAAATTATAGAATTTTCGAAAGACAGTATAATCTAAAGCGTTGAAACATACCACTGAGGATCCTCTGCTAATGCTTTTCAATATTTCTTCAGATTAGCCTAATATAGATTGCGCACTCAAATCACTTTATATTAAGCTACATGCCATCAGACGTCCACATAGGGGAAGAACATTCGCAAACTGAATATCTTAATATCAGGCAACCAAACACCTTCTTAACAACAATACTCAAATTTCCAAAATATCCATTTATACCAATGTCATTAAATTTATAAAAAATGTGATATGATATATTTGGAAGCCGATAATTAAAAAAACGATTACGATTAACATAGCGAAATTTGGCGAAAATTTATTTTTAAACCAATGAAATTCGTTTTAAAAATATTAAAGCTTAATTTAAAATTCAGTTTATAGATGTCAGTGATTGAAGGAAAATTTCTTAGTCAAAAATATAGATACGTATAAGGGGTAGGACCACTTCGACCTTTTCAAAATTTCGAATTTGATTTGTCATTAACAATTATCTTTATTCATACGAAAGTAATTTTTTATCAGTTAGAAATAAATAAAAGGAGTTAACGGGCAGCTATATATGTCGAACATACTATGACGAGTAAAGGCTATTGAAATTTCTAAATGCACTTTTATCTTTTTAATTTAGAACAGCATTTTCAAAATAGCTGGACACCAAATCTCTGTCAATTCTCAACAAATCAACAAGATCTATATAAAAATCAATCGCCACTTAAGAATTTTCTGAATTTTTAATATTTCGCTTTTAGTTGCCATTTTATATACATTTTTCTGTGTAATTTTATATCAATATGCATAAAATATCTTGAAAAGAAAACAGTTTACTAATTTTGTAAAGGGTATGGTAAAGTGTTTACCAATACTATTAAAATCTAATAATTTTCCGCAATAATTATTTTTTTAAATTATTTTTAGAAAATAGTTAGTTACATAACTTACAAATTGGTGCGCTTTGTGTAAGGTATAACTTATAGCATCATATTTTATTATTTTTAATGATTTCAATTTAACAATCATATTGTTTTTAAGATTATATTCTCTGTTTTCAAAAGCTAAACACTTAGTTAAAAATACTATAATATACCTATTTATATTTTCAAAATGTAATACTAGTTTAAAAATAAGCATATGCTATTTTTAAAGAACACTGTAACATTATAAAGTTGTTTAGTTTCTAAAGTAAAATGTTTCATGTCTATACACATTCAGATGAGAGCAGTCAAAGTTAAATGAAAAAAAAATCTTTTTTCTATAACAAAATCCAAACATTTCCGACTGACTATTTAAACACAAATCATTATTTTCAGAAAACACAGTTTACAAAAAGGCATTTTTTTTTCAATTCATTATTTTCTTTTCTACCTACGTCATTTTATAACAAAATAAATCGAAGTTCACTCCAACAACATGAAAACTTTGACATTTCGAAGATAGGTTTTATTTTTAGTTTAGATTCTTAGATAAATGCACAGAATTTTAGTAATCAATTTCTTTCTTATTTTTATTTTTCATTTTTGATACTTATTAGGAAAAATTTTACGTTTATTAATTGTTTTTATCGTTTACGTGTATTATTTAAATGCAAATAAATACATTTATTTATTCAGATCGACATATTCCATCGTCCTGACGGCGACATTCTCAAGATCTATAATGATACGAATATTTTCGCAAAAATAAATAAATTATTTGAAATCTGATTAACAAAAATCACGCGATCTCATGCATAGTGAGATTAACTGCAATATTAAAACTGGATATTTGAAAACGTCAGTTATTTTATGCAATTTTTTCTTTATTCTACAGAGCATCTCTTTCAAAATTTCAGGTAACTCCATGGAGGCTATGGTCACATGATTACAAACAAGTCTGTGAAATGAAAGGCAGTGAAAATGACGACCATTTTAGTTTTATTTTAAAAACTGTGCTTGAAATTATCTTTCTTTTTTTTATCATTTTTAAGCGCGGTTTTTAATATCTTCAAGAAAAAGTTCTACTTATAAATGATTGCGTTCGTTTTTGGAATGTGTGTTAATCGAATAATTTAATTGGACCGTTAATCATCAGTTTATATATAAATAGTACAATATTCTTAAAAAGTATTATTTTGATTACAAATAATTGATTTTTATTATTATTTCTTAATATTTAATATCCTCGGTTATATCAAAAATTTTGCTACATAGCGTTATTTCCGTGCTTCCCGACGACCACGATATAAATATTGGTAATTTTAACAAAAGTTCGTGATTTTTAAAATATTCCGTGAATAATGACTATTTTAAAAATATTATATATACTATATGCAGACTAAAGAATAAATTGTAGCAGTTTTAGAAAGGTCTCACTTTTTAAATAAAAGAGTATTTCATTATTTTCGAAAATATTTTTCTAGGAAAAATAAACTGGCATAATTATCTAAATACACATTGGCAAAATAAATGGTTGATGATATTGAATATTTAAAATTACAAATAGTTAACAATTATAAGACATTTCGCTTCACAAAAGAAAAATCATTAAAAATATGTTAATCTTGATATGAAAAAACTTTTTTTATATGTATGTTAGAGGTACATAAAAATCATGTTTTTAAAATGATTTATATAAATTTAAGCTCTGGAAACCAAATACTAAAGGCAAAACACATTGTAGTCCATTTTGTTTATTAGCATTTTTTGTGACAAAATTACCTAAACGTTTGTTATGCTATATTTAAAATAAGAGTAAAGTTGTAAAAGCCAAGAGTAAAGTTGGTAAATATAAAGGACGCACTAAATGGTTATTTGTCCTTTACAAGAAAAAATTAACGAAATTATTTAAGGGGGTCCGGGACACATTTTCAAAAAAAAAATATTTATTGAGTTAAAATTTTGAATTTTTTTGTGATGGTTAACCATATCATTTGTAAACAAAATCAAATGATAAAACTTCTCATAGCTTTTAAAAAAAATTTAAATTTTAAATTTATGAAAAAAGTGGTATAAATTAAAATCGTTATAACTCGAAATATTATTTGTAGAATTTGAATTGTTTTTCATTTAAATAAACAGAAATATATATTTTTTAATTTAGAGCCAGCATTTTAAAAGATATTAATTAAAAAAAAATATTTAACGTAAAAATTACAAAAAAAGTGGTGCAACTTTTAAAAAAAAATCATATTTTCAAAAGTAAGTATTTTTTTCAAATATGCTGGATCAGAAGTAAAGTAAAATAATTGAAAAAGATATGTTCCGAGTTTCAACCCTGTATCTTTAACGGTTGTTGAGTTATAAGAATTTAAATATGAGAAATGGTGAAAAAACCTATCATGAAGAAAAACGCAATTTCACAAGATCTCGTTTCATTGACAACCATACCTTGAAAGGCAGATTTTGAAAACAAACCAAAACGAAAAAATTAATATTTCCTGTTCTAATTAAGATAGAAACATGATTTAAACGTCATTTTAAGCAGAAAACGGCAGAGAAAATTTTAATCTAATAAAAAAATTGAAAATTTGAAGATTTTTGTGTCCCGGACCCCTTTAAATTAATATATTACATATCATTCATTTTTCAAATATTCTTATTATCCGCTACGTAACTAAAATCTGCATATTCAATGCTGCATTTCGTAAGTTCTTCTAAAATTTAAATAGTCTTATGAAATATATAATTAATGAACCGCCAACTGCAAAATTTTTAAAAGTTGAAAATTCGTTTCGAAATTGTAGCGGCAGCAATTCAATTTTATTTTCGTAATTTTACAAATTCTATCAAGCAAATATATTTAAAAGGATGTTCAGAATCCAGTCATTCAATTTAATCAGAATTTATCAGAATAGAGTAAAATGTTCTTAATCATAATTTTATTTTTTTTCAGCTGTAATTGTGTACATTTGCTGAATTAGATACGTTTGCTACATTTAATATAAGTTAAATGTAAGCAAAAATGTAAATATTTTTTGTATAAAATTATATAAAAAGTTACACAAAAAACAGCACTGTCAATCCCTGGGATTTTGTAGGCAAAGATTGACAAAAACTTTTTTACGGAAAATATGGTTTTATACTATAGCGGAGTTAGCTCTGTATATTTTGAAATATACTATACAGTTGAAAAAGCAAGGTTGCAAATTTATAAATTTCTTTTGTATTCTGGTAATAAGAAAAATGCAGAATCATAAGTTCCAGAGTATAGGCCGGAACGTGGAACCTTCTGATGTCGTAGATTGGCAGAGTAGCTTATAGCTGAAAATTTGGGAAAACAATGATAGTCATTGGTGATTTTCTAAGCATTTTGAAAGGTATAACACAAAAACATACATAACGGCATTAAAAAAAATAAATTCTAACAATTTTAGTAGCTGTTTATAGTAAACAAAATCAGATTGAATTAAAATGAGTTTGAATTATCTATTTGACTTTTTAAAATTTCTTTTAAAACGGACGGGTTACTTTCAAAGAAAAACTACAAATTGCAATGAAGTGGTCAGCATAGGTAAATGAGTAAATCACATTGTTTCTGGAAGTATATTTAATCAACACAAGCTAAAGTAACCCACATTAACAATACGTTCATTATGTTTTAAATTATTTTAAGTATTAAATCGTTATAATATAATAAATCAGTAATGAATATGAATACGACATATAGAGGAACACATGTCCCATAAACAGACATGCAGGCTGAAAATGTCGAGAGTGAGCCTTTCTCTCCAAAAGTTATTGCCTGACCGTATTAAATAATTCACGTTCACAAATATCCATTTTTAATATTGCAGTTAATTTCATTATGCTTGAGTTCACGTGATTTTTGTTTATCTGTTTTAAATTAAAATAATTTTTGCATCATATTTATTATTGAGAATGTTGCCGTCAGAGCAATCAAACATATGTCTAATATGAATAAATAAATTTAATTTTTTGCCTTATTAAAAGTATTTTATCACTTTAAGTAAATAACAGTTTAGTTTGATATGATTTGAACTATCAGTTTTGATATTTCTATATGAATGAACAGAAAACAGAAAAATTCGGAAATGGCTGAATGTGCCTGATTACTATCTTATAATTAACACAGTATTGTTTTGCGGGAATTCAGGTAAACAAAATGCGTATGATATGTCATAACAATTATTCACATATGACTTGGTATTTTGTCTTTATGTTCGTATTAGTTACTATGCTTTGTAATGATATTTGATGTACTTTCATTCTACATATATTTTATAATGAAGGTTTCTTCTTTCTGAAAGGTTCGCATAATATTACGAATTTGAATTCACTTATGAAAATAAAGAAAATTCCTCAAAACTAAGATATGCGATATGCACAAGAGTACATTAAACACCATGGTATGTGGTGTTTATTGAGATATATAATCATAAATACTAAACTTTAAGTAAATAAGCTTTGCTATAGTTCATAAACGTATTTATTTTTAAATCGCATTATTTTATGTTATCATGATATCGCAAAACGTGCATTGCTTGTTTAAATAAATTAAATACTATTTAAAATCAATCATAAGATAATTTTAAAAATATTGATAATGAATAATACATATTTTAAGGTGATTATCAAAGTAATATACATTATCCAAATACTTTAGATACTACACATCTTGTGAGATGACTTTATAAATTCTTGACGAATTTTCCTTGAAATTATGGAATTTTTAGATCACATCTGATTTTTTTTTAATGGTAGGGTTTAAAGATATTAGGAGATTTAGAAGACCGACAACAAATTAAAGTAAGAAAAACAATATTGGAGAACACTTGTACCCATAATAACTTAAAAATAATCTGCAACAGTAACAAATGAATATGTAGGCACATTAAAACTTGTATGGATACATTTCTGCAAAAATAGAACGTACACGAGTATGCATGTGCATTTTAATTTTTCTTTTTAACAATTTTCTTTTTGAAATATCTGAACGCCCTTTTTTAATAACATGAAAATTGTTTAATACAATTAAAAAACACTTTCAGAAAACAATGGTCGTAGGCGCATTATACAACAATTTAGAAGTTAAATCTATTAAATATTGATAAAATAGGAATATTTCTACGAGATGATTTTTTAAATGAGCAAGCGCAAAAACACGTACGTCTTGTCAGCACATTACTAACATTTTTTTTTTTTTTTTTTTTTTTGTAATTCATATTTACCATGTGATTTATAATGAAAACCGCGATATGTGAGAAACTATGCAGTCATTTTTTTTATAAACACGATTTGTTTTTGAATTTTCGGGATATTTCACTGACCTTTTTATATACGTAGGCTTAAGTAGTTGACATCTATAGTTTTACATCATCTAAACCTCCTTCTTAAATGGTCACATAGAAATATGAGAACAAAGATGTTCTTTATTTCCCAGATTGTCAAGTATAAATCTTCTAATATTTCTCTAGATATTCTAGAAAATGTTCATATCCAAATGTTTCATAATAAATTTTCATTAAACAGCGCACATGATACGCTGGTGATACATTAGATGATTTTCACGGAAATACGCTATTTGAACAGCTGTATTTAATCAGAATTCTAATTTCGCTTCCATATTTTAAGTGAATTTGGAATTTCTGTCTCTATATTCCGGAAGAAAAAAAATCTCCGGTAAATTCAAAATATAAATTCACAACTTTACAAAACATTTTAAATGAAATCTGAAATATACTTAAACAAAATAATCAATAATTAATAGCCATACATAAAAACTACACTGGTATTATTTATAATGCTCCATAAACCCATGAATAATATGTATAATATTTGATATAATGTAAATCGCCCATTAAGATTTTCCATTTTTTTATCTTTATCTGTGGAATATGCGTTATGTCATCATTTTCCCCCTGCATAAGGTAATCGAGTTAGTAAGACGAATAACTTAATTCACCTCATATATTTTAAACCAATAGGATGCGAATACCATGTTATTTGTTGATAAATCTACCTGTTTACCGTGTTTAGATATGGATATTTCCATGTCAGTTCGTAAATTGTTAGATAGCATATTTCATCACATATCTCTGCTTCACTCACTGATTTCTTTAACTAATTAAAAAAGACATTATAATAGTTAAAATCTGTTATGATAAATATTTTTTGGATAAATGGAAATTACAGATGACACATTTTTTAATAGGATCGGTTAAGTGAAAAAATTATAATCTGGAATACATATATATACATTAATCCCTCAACATTCGCGAGTTTTGATTATTCGCGAACTAAAAAATGAAAAACATTTCAACATTCGCGAATAATTAACTTCGTTATTCGCAAATTTTGTTTCATAAAGAATATTTTTTTACAAGGTAAACTTGCTTTGTTTTACTAATTTCATAAAACTATTTAACACTATTCAGCTGCATTGTACTGCATAGACTGAAGTTCCTAGAACTTCAACCCTTGTATTGAGGTAAAATATAGATCAGTACTTCCGAGAAATCCAAAACATAAATTGATGCTAAGACGAAAATAATTCTAAATTTTCTAAAATTCTAAATTTTTACTGCAACTAAAATTTATTCTGCAGACATTGTATGGGGAAAAAATGAACTTGTTGAAAAAGCAGTAGAAGGCGATACTTAACTGTTGAGCAGTCTCAAATTTAAAAGAAAAATTGAGACTGGAACTTTTCCTCGTATGAAAAATCATAAACAAAAATCTGTTCTGCAAAACAATTGCATATCACTAAGTTTTGTCAGCCATCAACTGGCAACTAAACTTTGCACAATCTATACTAATATTATAAAGAGGTAAAAATTGTTTATTTGTAGGAGGTAAGATCTGGAACTACCGAACCGATTCCAAAAGTAATGGTATCAAAATGATGGTGTTAGTCCAACTTAGGACATAGGTTATATCTTATGACCATGCCAATAGCCAAAAGGGGGTGCAGGAGCCAAAAAGCTCTAAAGATGCGGTTTTTGTGTTTCTGAAGGGCCTAGAAACATGCAGTTTGGAATGGTAGTTATTTATAAGATACTAATGGTCTCTAAGGACATTTCTTAAAAAATCGAAATTAAAAAGGGCTGAAAATGCGCGATAAGCGTTCTAAAAAACGTTCTAAATGGCGACTGTTACGCAATTTCAGGAAGTACCAAACCGATTTCAAAAATAATGGTGTCAAAGTGATGGTGACAACCCTTGCTTCAACATAGGCTACATTTTATGTCGGTGCCACTACCCCTAAAGGGGTTGCAGGAGCAAACGATCGTTCGAAATTATGATTTTTGTGTTACTGAAGGGTCCAGATGTATGGAATTAGGCATGGTATTTACTTATAAGATATAAATAATCTCTAAGAACATTTCTTAAAAAATTCGAAATTTAAAAGGAGTGAAAATGCGCGAAAAGAGTTCTAAAACACGTTCTAAATTGTGATTTCTACGCGATCTCAGAAAGTACCCAACCTATTTCAAAAGTAATGGCTGGAAATTGACGATGACAGACCTTGCTCCAACATAGGCTCTATTTCATGTCGGTGTCACCAGCACCTAGGTGTTTCAGGAACAAAAAAAAACTTTATAAATTGCGATTTCTGCGGCACTGAAGGAAGCTAGAAACTTTAAATATAGCACGGTAGTTACTTATAAACTATAAATGTCTTCTACGAACAGTCGAAAATAAATTCAAAATTAAAAAGGGGGTGAAGCGAAGGAAAGGAGCGAAAAGCATCCTAAAAGAGTCCTAAATTATGATTGCTATGGAATCTCAGGAAATAATAAATCGATTACAGAAGTTATTGGTTTCGAATCAAGAGGGATAGTCCCTTATCATATATGGGCTATATTTTATGCCGGTGTCACTAACACCTGGTTGGCAGGAACAACAAGGAAGCATTTAAAAACATTTAAATTCCGTTTTCTATAGAATATTAGGAAATAACAACCGATTTCAATGTTAATGTTGGCAAATTAATGGTGACAGTCTCAGTTTCAACATTTTTCGAGACATTCTATTTGGACTCTGTTTAGGTATTTTATGCTGGTACCACTAACAACAGAGATATGGTAGACAGTTAGACAAGAAGCTTGGAATTTGACATGATGGTTAATTTTAAGATGTAAATGTCTTATGGTGGTTCCTAAGAAATTCAAAACTTCAAATGAATACTGAAATGAGCGTAGTAAATGAGAATAAAAGTTTCAAAATACTTTGTAAATTATCATTTAATTGGAATTGGTTTTAGTTCTTCTTATTAATTAAAACCTCATTTCTGTCTGTTGCACTTTTATAATGAAGTTCATTCAAACTATGGCTTAATTTGTAATTTTTGAACTATTTTAAATTCTTCTAATAACAAATCGTCATGCATCACTTGGCATATTTCAACTATTACGCGAGCAAAGCCGCGGGGTTTGCTAGTATGTTTATAATTATTCAAATTTATTTGCAGTACCTATTTTTTAATGCTTAATAAAAATATTGTTACGTTTCAATTACCTTTTCCAAAAACAATATCTTAAAGCCTAACCCTCTTGTAAGCATGCGAAGATAGTCTCAACAATCGTGATTTTGACATTCGCGGAAGTTTCTGTAAATCTAACCACCGCGAATGTTAAGGGATTGTTTGCATATATATATATATATATATATATATATATATATATATTTCTAAATTATTCTATGCACTTCTGGAATCATTGTTTAAAAATGTAAAATTTTCCGCGTTGTAAAATAACAATCATTGTTCATATTTTTAACATTTTCAGAAATATGATTATCAAGAAAACTTACATAATGACTAGAGTCCGCATTGTACGCAATTTATTAATGTTTATATTCATTTGTGTATTTTGGCTATATTTTCTATAAAAGCATATAAATGCATTTAAGCAATTATAAGCGCATGTACGTACATAAACGTGAAAAGTGCATATTAGGTAGCTTTCATTACAAAAAGCTACCTATTGCAGCCGTTCGGAGTAAAGCGATTTCAAAAAATGTTGATATATTCTCACCGATCAGGACCCCCAAGGCACCGAAACCACCCTTCGTTCAAATGTTGATATATATATACAGGGTTTTTCACTACCAGACCGACAAACTTTGAGGGGTGATAGTAGACATGAAGACAAACATTATTAAACAGGAAACCATGGGGCGCAAGAGTCTTCTGTAGGAGCTAGGGGCCATTAGATTTTAAGGTCCAAAACTTCAAACGATGATAAAAAAGGGTCGATTCGTTTGCGGTTTTCGCTAAATTCATTCTTTATATCACGATTTTCTTAAAAAACATTTTTTAAATGTTACACCTTGAAAATTTGTCGATAGATTAAGTCTTTAGAATTTAGCGTAACGAACAACTACTTTTTTACCGTTATTTTTTGTATGGGGTTAAAATTATTCCAAAGTTTAGATTTTAACTTAAATTTTAAGCCCAAAATCGAAAACACTGGGATCGAGTAACCAGCGAAAATTGAACTGTGAACAGAGGGGGGGGGGATTTTAAACGCTCATAAACATTGAACAAACTAATCGATTTTGTTGCGGTTTGCGTGTAGGTCATTCACTAGGTAATTATTTTATTCAAAATGACGTACAGCTTTGGTGTCTTTATTTTTTATAGAGGGCGCTTCCGACAATCTCCAAAATTTCAAAGACATTACTCCTGGGTGTTTTACTACCAGACCAGCATACTTCCAGGAATTGTTAGGGATGCAAAGACGACTCGGAATCACACAGCAATGTAACGTTGGAAATGCATTTTTTGCGAGTTATGATTAAAAGATGCAGAGAAACAGAAACACGTTGATGTGACAGAAAATAGTTTATTTCTAAACTTTCAGGGGACATATGCCACTGTATATACTATGTATCATCTCTTAGACGAATTTCTTTTACCCTTATTGCATAGTTATACAAATCCTAACCTATTTCAAGGTTAAACATGTAAATAGATTCAGTGACGAGAAGACAATTAATAAGATGTCACATCATCTATTCTAAAATACAAAGGATATTGTCCACCAATTCTAAAATAATGACAGTAATACCCTGTTACATAAGTGGATGTTGAAAAAAACTTTTCCCTGATTACTGAAAAAAACTGATATACATATAAGAATGTTTTCATTTTTTTTAATTCTTAGATAATATATGACGCTGAATTGTAAGTAAAATAAAATAATTAATATTGCTTTACCAATTTATTTATTGAATATCAAATTTCAGAGATATATTTTTATTAGTTTTTCAATCAACTTAAGTACTTTGAAGAAAATGAAGGTGATTTAAAAAACGTATTACTTATAAATATGTTTTTAGTTTACTTACATGATAGTCTAATAATATATCAGATAATATTCCATTATCAAAATACTTCATTAAAGAAAAACTGAGAAATGCTCTTAACAGAAAAAGAATAATACATTTTTTGTAATGACATTCTCCTTTAAGTTAACACGTCCCGAAGTGCGCCTTTAAAACAATTTCTTTCTGTTTAAAAACTCCATCAAATTATTCGTCATCCAGGTAAATTGAGAAAACAAAATTTAAACATATATATTTACGCAAAAACTTCAAAATTCCTTATTATAATATTTCAAAAATTATAATGATTGTATTTAAAAAGTAATACTCTGATAGATTCGGTCTGTAAATTCGGATTTTATGAATTTATATGTGAATTTCTAATAAATAAAGATTCATATTTTCGTGCGTAATTTGATTGATTTTCTATAGAATTTATCCCGCTATTAATAATCAGTATTTGAAAACAAATATGTAAGTTTCATGTATATGGATATTCATTATGGAACATTGCAACAAATCCCTTAACAATTTTGTGAATAGCAAGTTAATTGCAGATATATCAATCTGTTTTAGATACAGACGTTTCTCTGTCAGTTGGTAAATTGTTAAATTTCATATTCCATCTAGTCTGCCAATTTTACTCGCTAAAGTCTAATAAACAGTCAAGTACGAATATTACTCGCTATGTGAGGGTTCCTTACAAAAAAAATATGAATTTTTTATTGTACTATTGAAAAAATCGTTGCTAAAAAAATAATAAGACTCTAAAAAAAACTATAGAACGTAGGGGTTGGGTATAGCTGTATGTACTGAAAAAGTATGAAAGGGTGTAACATGGAAGTTCAAAGAGATATGAAGCGTAAATAATATCAAATATTGCTATTCTGTATAACACTTTTTTTTTTATCTTATCCTAATCCGTTATGATGAACTGAATTCGGTACTGACAATAAAAATGGTGCACATTTAAACTTCATTTGGCATTCCATAAAACTGAATTCAGCGCAGTATTAATCTTTTTTTTTTACAGTGTAGGTGAGCAAAACCCTTGTTTAAAGATTAAACTTGGCATTTTACTAAGCGCGCTTCGAATGGAGGTCGCAAAATTGCAATGCCGCCTTCGTCCGTGCTGCGTTTTCTCAGATAGGTTTTTAATTGACTTTTAAAGACATTGCAGGTGTATTGAGAGATCAACTCAATGCAAACTAGTCGTGAATCTCACAGTATTTATATGATTAATTCTAATTAAAATAGTCCGTTTTTAACAATTTGACGTTTATTGTTTTTATTGCTACTCCGAATTGCATTACACAAATATATCATTAAAAGTTGTTATCCAGGCATTAAAGCCGATTGTACATAGAGTACGCCGCCCTTAACATTATGCATGTCCAAAACGTCTGCGTTATTAAGGGTTAATATCCCAGCTTATTTCGGGCGATTTTTTTCGAAAATCAATAACAACAATGCGTTTATACTTCTGCTGCAATAAGTACCTCCAGCGCTCCTCAACACCTTTGCAGAATGTCCATAAATCGAAAATTGTGTATAACGGAAAAAATTCTCCCTTTTCTGCGTTTTCTCAAAAACAATGTGTCCTAGGTGATTTTCCTGTAATGTCTAAATTAACGCCTACTAACTCTCATTTTTTCATAATTTTAGCTTTAGAAGATTTGGAAATAGAGGGCGGGGGACATACTTTTGCATTAAATTTTCGACGATTTCTCTGAAAATATAATACCTAAAAATTAAAATAAATAAATTTTGAGTTCAGTGTTGCGAAATCTTTCACACGATACCCCACACGATATACAAACAAAAGATTTGTTTTCAAGTAACTTAATTAGACCCTCTACATTTTCCCCAAATATTATTGTGAATATTTAATAGTCTGTAAATATATGGGTCAGTAGTCTTTATTACTTCCCACAATTTGATATTTTCACGTCCTAGAGTTTACGAGTAAAATGACTGTGACAGACAGACACAGGAATGATCTTATAATGATTCCATTTTTACTTTTTAAGTACGGGACTCTAAAAATGAATTTAAAGCCATCAATAATGTTCATAAATACTTATTAACTTATTTAGAAACATATATGTGTTATAATTTCTTATTGAAAATATACATATGATATTTATTCTTATTTAAAACACACGTGTGTTATATATCTTTTTTGAAAACAGATGTAATTCACATTCTTCCAACACAAGAAAATCTTCCATAAGTTTGAGCGATTTTTTTAGATTGCTCCACAGGAGTGCTTAATAATAAAAGTCATTTGTGAATATTTTTGCAAAATGTGGTGGATGCAACGTCTTAATTTTCTGATTCTGCTATATGGAAAATATTTTCGACTTCCGGTATTGACGGTTGGTTGGTTGATTTTGTGACGGCCGATTATCTACACTAGGGATATAGGCCCGAGGAGGAGTGCCCTTCGTGGGGGTCTTTCTAAGGGAACCTAATCCGTATTAACGCATGGAAATCCATGGTTCGAAGAAAACCACGAAAACTCCGAACGATTAGGCCGACGGGCGCGATTGGGATCGAACCGAGCACTTCCCGTCTACCAGTTTCGAGAGCAGAACCTCTCAGCCACTGGTGGGGCCCGGTATTGACGATTTACACGATTTAGATCGTAAGGAAAACACGTCTTTACAAAATGTCATCATTGAAACGTGCATGAAATTATGCACAGACGGATATTTAGAATGGCCCGCAGTGACAGCAATTTTTATGGTAATTTTCTGATAGTGTCATTAGAATGTGTAAAAATGCATGCGAAGAATTGAACCAAATTTGATATAGGGCAGATTGGAAAGTGTTGACCATAGGGGACGCTTGGCCCACAATTTAGTTTAAAAAATCAACAGAATTTCAGAGTTTCACCAATAGGTGCCAGCCAAAACTATTGAAATGCTCAAAGAATAACCTTTGTTTCATGCAGATAATTAACACAGGTGTGGAAAAATCAATTGTGAAGGGTTTTCAGCTTAAAAAGTGTATTTTTTTAAAACACATTGTAAGATTTACTCACATGAAATGTATTATAGAAATTAGGTTTTAAGTAAGTAGGTTTTAAGTAAAGCGCATTGATTTTTCATTCCAGACATAAAGATTGTACAGTAAAAATGTCTAAACATAACCATGTTCTATACTAAAAGTAGATATGTCTGCCGGCTTGACACAATCAATGAAGGGAGGGTTAACCAGAAGGTCAATGCTCCCTTAATTAAGTGTTTTCGGAAATCTCATTATTATACGCTGTACATAATGAAGTGTTAATGGTTAAATTTCTAAAATAATGTAAATTTATTTTGCAAAGCTACAGTAAAATGGTGTGACAGGAAAGGAAGTGGAGCAAGAATGAAAAGGGAAAGTGTAAAGAAGTTTTATTCCTCCAAAGTTGAAGGGTCATTATTGGAAGGTGTGAAGGTAGCTAGAGAAGCAATAAAAAATCAATGAAGTATAAATTGGCATGTTGATAGGAACTTTTATTTCATTTATTTAGTAGATACTGTAGGTAAATAGAGAGAATGGAAAGGATGAGAAAGGATGAAAGGCGCAATCTTAAGGAATGTTAAATTATCATGCTTCTGCAAAAGAGCTAAAGATTGATCAAAACACTTTAGGAAGGTATGTAGTCAAATTTCCCAGAGATGAACACAATGAGATGAAGACAAACTACGTGGCAACTAGTGTTTCCAGGTAAAGTGTCACAAAAGAAAGTGTTTAAAACGGATTTTTTCTCATATAGCTTGTATTCCTTCTAAACAGTTTTATACATACATCAAATTTTCCCGAATATTTTTATAATAATAAAACTTTGCAGTAAAAAGATATTCGGCCTTTTTTTTAAACTGATTTCATTTTCCTTAATAAATATGCCAATCTACTTATAATAAAATCTGAGTGCAGGAAACTGTTGGTAACCATGCCGGTGCAAACCACTTTGATCTGCGAATCGGCCATAGCTAAACGCCATGTTAGGCTTAATGAAAATCATATATTAACATATAACACTAAATGTTAATTTTTTCTACTTGAAATCATGTCTCTGCAGCATATTTTCACATAAAATACGTGTATCATATCCATTTATAATGTATTAAGTTTTAAATTAAAATAAAGCTATTATAAACATAGAAATGAGATCTAAACAAACGATACTGTTGCCATTCAGTTTCAAATTCCAGCAAATCTACAAACAAATTAATGAATATTTGATCACTTCATTAAAAAAAAATAGAGGTTAACGCTGATGCTGGTTTTAAAATATTTGTAAAAGTATATTAAAACCTTTAAATATTTAAACTTTTTTTAAAACCTTCAAAAACTATCTAATTATGTTCTAAATTTAAGGGCCAAATCAACAAAAGCAACAACAACAACAAGTTATAAACTAAAAATAACGGATAATTATCGCCATTTGGTGGAGGAAATTTATAACTTTCGCTCTAGGTAGGTCCGTGCAAGCACATTCCGTTACATGTATTTTTAATTTATTCAGAATGATTAATTTTTTGGACAATTTTAGATTTCCTGTGACATTTGTTTCCTGTCTCATATGACAAAGTAAAAATTATCCGAATTTAAATATCTAAAACTTCCAAATACATTTACTATAAATAATTATTCTAATGGCACTTTAGCATTATTTGAAGGGAACTTAAAGGGACAATTTTTTCCTGTACCGAAGGCTGCGAGTGGCGCCTCTATAGGCATCTTTAATTCCCAATAAATTAAGAGCTTATGTTTTTTGCTAATTAGTTTGGCGTAAAATTTCTGTTGTAATCGTACTTTTTTTACAATTCATTTTATCAGATTTGAAGACATTGCAAATAAAATGAATATTCCGTATCGATACAATATGTTTTAATTAACATGCAGATGAAATTATGAATTTAGCATAGTTTGTAGCGAAAACAAATTCACGCTAAACAACAAATTTTTAATGTAGAGGGTCTCTGAAAAAGCATAAATTCGTCACATAATTTGTAGCTGGAAATGGCGCGTTTAAGCGCTGGTAACTAAATTGTAGTTTACATAATTTCTACGTTCTAATCATAAAAAATCAAAGGATAATTCTTTTTGATTAATAAAATGCATAATGCATCTATTTATTTTATTTATTTATATTTTTGTTTTATCAGAAATATGTTTTTTAATCTATTGTTTTGAAAATTAATCACCCACTTTCCGTCAATTTAGGCGGGGATTATATACTAGTATTAAACAAAGTGGGTCAAGCTTGCCATATGTGGGGAGCCTTAACACATTATTTTGTCACATTTAAAATGCATCATTTTCAAGTTTTTTATATATTACACTTATGCCGCATTTTATTTTCATAACTGATGATATAGCAAATAAAATGATGTATGAAACATTATTCTAAGTTGAAGATTAAAAATATAAAAAAAATAATTTTGAAAAAAAAAAATTGTTCAACCCTTCGTATTCTCCCCAAATTTTTGTGGCTATAGTCGTCACCTCAATTTGTGATATTTAGATGTTAAGAAACACTATAATATATATTTTTTGTGAGTTTTTTTTTTTTTCTTTTCACCACAAAGCGTATGGCGTTCTGGAAAGATATGAAACATACATATACGTCATATATACGTTGAATATGGACGTTAGGTCCAATTTAAAAATGGGGATATTCTACAGAAAAGGCAGCTGCGATAGCAATTTGTGTGCGAATTTCTCTATTTTCCGTATTTGTCTTGTAAATCAGATGCTTTTGTAGCGTGTGCTTCCATTCATGTATCCCGGGGATTCGCAAGCTGCTGCCGCACAACAGAATGACGAATAATATTTTTTTTTCAAAAATATGATCCAAATCTACTTGTATTTACTCGTATTAATGGGACAAGGGACCTTAAAAATCATTTATTTTTTGTAAATTTCACTTTAAATATTACTCAAGAGTACATTATATGCATTATGGCATGCATTTACAAAAAAAAAAAAAAAAAAAAAAAAAATGTTATTTTTGAGGGAAAAAAATGGAATTTTACGCGTCGTCTTAGAAATCTTCGAAGTGCCCCCTGCGCGTTCCATATCAATGAAAATCTCCAATATTGTTTATAAAAGTTTGGTTTATTAAAATTATTTAATAAATTATTAAATTATTTAATAAATAAAACTGTGCATCAAATTTTACGTATTTGAATATAAAAAGGTAGAAAAAATTTCAAATTTACAAAATTTCGAAAATTTTTTTGGTAAATTTTACATGTACATTATATGCATTATGGCATGTATTTATCACAAAAAAGTAATAAAAAATAATTTTTGAGAAAAAAAAATGGAATTTTACGCGTCGTCTTAGAAATCTTCGAAATGCCCCCTGCGCGTTCCATATCAATAGAAATCCCTAATATTGTTTAGAAAAGTTTGGTTTATATATATAAATAAAACTGTGCAAGGAATTTTATATTTTTGAATATAAAGGCTTAAAAAAAATTCAAAATTCTTTGAAATTTTTTCAAAAAAATTTCAAAATTTCAAAATTTTTCATTTTTTATTTATTTTTATTTTATTTTATTTTTATTTTTTACCTTTTCGCAATTTTGTGCGTGTTTGTAAAAATAAATAATATAATTATGGATAAAAGCACATTGAATGCAGAATGGAAATGTAAACGCACACAAAATAATATTCAAATGGAAATATATGATTTCACTTTTTACTTGATTTAGTTATTCCTGTTTCTCAAAACATTTTGATTTCAAAACAATGGGCAAAGTTTATTTTGCTCTAATTACTTCTGAACTTTAATGATAAAGCGCAGAAAATTGTATGAATTGATGAATATACATTTGCTAATTGTAACTAGATTTAAATTGAATAACTGATATCGGGAAGATTTTATTTTCTGAATTTTCATACAATGCATTATATCATCTAGTTTAAAAATTATCAAGTTGTCACGAATACTTATTTTTCTACCCTCTATATATACATTATATCGAACAGAAACATTCTGTCTTACAATGTTCTGTCTGAACTGAATCATTGAACATTAAAGCATTGAAACATTTTCGATTTCCGAACGCAAAATGTTGAAATATTTAGATTTAGAAGTATCTGCTTAAAATTATATGCAACATTTTCCACAGTTAATATCCGACTTAAGATTACATGCAACAAGTTTTCCAAAATAATGACAGAAATTCAGTGCTTTAACTCGCTAACCCATTATCGAATTAAAATGCAACTGAAAGGAATTGAAATTAATTTGACGGATAAACAATCAGAATAATTGACAGTAGCGTGTAAATAATAGAAACAACATTCGCATTTAAATAATGTCTTTCTTCTAATTACTTACAGAGTTCACAAATTACACCCAACATGGTTCACTGACTTCTGATATAATTGTGATTTGTTAAAAGAAGTATTCTCTTATGTTATTTATGAATTGATTGTAGTACCATATCTTACTTAAATAAAATGCATTAATTTTAAATATGTAAATGTTATTATTCAGAAATATTTTTGTAAAATTTTGAAATAACAATAACAGACTTCTGTCAATATATTCAATAGACGAAAAAAGTATAATATAATTGAACTATGTTTAATAAATATGAAAGAAGAAAATGTACAAATAAACTTTTCTTTATCGCCTTCTAAATGTTAGTTGTTACACATATTACAATAACTCTAGCATTTTTAACGCTAGAGACCTTGCATCTGACACAGATGTATGCATTTTCACTTAAAAATTCAGCTAATTAAATTGAGATATTTTTGTGGATAACCAAAAAATAGCAATGTTAATTAAAAAAGTACTGAGTTGAATTAACTAAGTACTAAGAGACTGCGATAAGAAATTTTTGTCAGTAGAAATACATAGTCTACACACAAAAAAAAAAGAAATATATATTATTGTTAAATTCGTTACCTTTATATTAGTTTTTTACATTTTTTTCAATTTTTTTATTTATATTTACGTGCATAATGTTAATATTGATTAAAAGGGTGGGCGTAATTTAAAAGTGAAATAGTAATCTCATGAGTAAATGATAACTCGGATAATTATAAATTCATGTCTTTGTAATTCAGGAGAATAAAATTACTTTATATATATGTAAGAATAAAGATTGTCGCCCTTTTATCTTAGTAAAACTATTCCAAATTCTTAATATTTTTCCTTTTTTACCTATGTTTACTAATATCTTAATATATTTTGTCTTTTATTTCATGCATTTAAATCTGCGTATTCTTTTATTATTCTAATAACCTTAATCCATTCGTCTAATCTTATAAAACCCATTAAATTACTTTTTTCATTTTATTCTAAAACTAAATTATTAATGTTTCGAATGTTTTTAATAGCATTTGTTCGAGAATGTTGTTTTTCCCACAATTCCTTGCAAGATTTTCGCCAATAATTAATTGCGTATCAATACTGACGTGTTCTTTACCCTTCCCATCGAATCGTAGCCTGTATCCTCTTCCGTTCCTCTCCGTCTCTCTACTGGAGTTGGTTCTCCACTATTAATGCAGCCGCCCGCCATCTGTTTCTTTAAGTATTTATACTGTTGCATCGACGAGGAGCGAGATATTTTACGTTTTTCCGGTTGTTTAATAAATTCACGTCACCTGGGGTGAATGACTTTAATGTGTAGACCCTAATACTTAATATCTTAAGTTTTTATGAAGTGGATCAACGATTATTCGAGAGTTGATGGATAAGTTACTGGAAATGTTGCGATATAAGTTTGTCAAATAAACAATGATTAAATTTACGGTGACTCTATTAATTATGCCATGGGAAATTCTTCCAATGCTTATGGAGCCTGTCTTCTACTCGGCACCCTGACTGCACCCCGATATTCTCATGATAACGGTGGGTTGGACTTGATTACTATACTACATTTACTTCGAGATATAACAGTGTCGCCGGAGTGTCATTGAAGTCGACAGCAAAATACAATATATATATATATATGCATATTTATTTATTTATTTATTTACACTGAAAACAAAATGTTTTGAGCGAATTTTATGTGTACATATTTATCTATCACCTCACGCTGTTTTTCCAAGTTGTGAACTTACTGCGAGAGAAAACAGACGAAGAGAGAATTTACTTTCCTTCGTATTAGAATCCAATTAACAATTTTCTCATTCCAGAGATTTGTACATTTTTATATATACATGTTTTGTCAATACAACAATGCTGAATAAAAATATATTAATTTCTTTAATGCTCATTTTGTTAGTAGTAACTTGAATCTGTGTTCTTTGCAATTGCATACGTAATTAAAAGATATTCTTTGCAAAACTAACATTTGAATGGGTGTGCTAGTCATATCCACGGGTATATAAAACATTTGTACATTTTTCTCGCAAATATACTTTTCAGGATTTTAACGATCTTAAAGAATGTGTATATTTGGCATTAAATAAGTTAAAATTTTGTTTAAATATATTTTTTATTGATCTTCAAATTGCTATGTTAAAATTTTTTTAATATGTCTATCCACTGACCCAGCTTGTATTTCTAATGAAATAACGTTAATAAGCTTGTAATTTTTTTTTTTATATGTGCTTCTAGAGGAACTAGCCACATTCGTTTGCTTATGTTTGTTACATATTTATAATTTCAAATAAAAGCAAAATCATACAGAAAATTCATTAACACGGTCTATTTCGTATACATTTTCACTCGGTAAAAGAAAATAACACAACATGAACGATTAAGCAGCTTTAATTACAATTATCAGGTCCATAGGATAATTCTTTTATTATAAATAGCATTGTGAAATTAGCCAATATAAGGGTGTTTATAAAGTCCCGGACCCATTTTTATGTTTAATAACTCATAAAATAATAAAGATAGATTAAAATTAATAACATAAATGGTTAGATAGACTCAAAAAATTTCATGACTCTTGTAAATGAACTTCCACATCCCAGGGCCAAGGGATTGGACCTCCTCGTCTATCCATCTTCCTGGAAAATGGTCATTCAAAGAAGTACGAACGATGGTACCCCAATGAGGTGGTGCACCACCCAGATCACCTGATATAACGCCGCTGGACGTTTTACTTTGGGGATTTTTAAAGGACAATGTTTACAGGAAGAGAGTGTCGAACATTGATGAATTAAAAGCCAGAATTACAACCGCAATAGCCCCTGTGGATGCCGACATGCTTGTCGCTACCTGGCGTGAAATTGACTATCGACTTGATGTTCTCCGTGTGACGAAGGGAGCACACGTGGAAGTTCATTTACAAGGGTCGTGAAACTTTTTGAGTCTATCTAACCATTTATGTTATTAATTTTAATCTATCTTTATTATTTTATGAGTTATTAAACATCAAAATGGGTCCGGGACTTTAAAAACTTATATCTGTTCAACTGGATGATTTTAAAATTTCATTCCCAGACATTGAAACAATTTTGAAAAAAAAAAAAAGTTGCCTTTAAATAGAGGAAGTAATTGAAAATCTAGTCCTGGAGTTTTTTTAGTATATAACTTTGATTAGTATATTACATAATTGCTTCTAAGAAATAGTTATTTAAACGCGTTCAAAAATTTCTTTTAAATTACAAACGAGCAAAACTGACTTTTTTCTAATGTGGATGAACCTTTAGCTAAAAATAGATCATGACATAATTTCACATTTTACTTTAATAAAAAATTTCTTCGAAATTTAATTATAGTATTTGCGCCTCTTGGAACACTGGCTAGAGGGAGGGATTCAAAAGAAAAAAGGAAGGGAAGAAAATATATATTATTTTGTCCAAACGTCGTCAGTTACTTAATAAACTGACAATTTATTTCATATCTATTGCTATTTTCTATATAAAGAAAATTTATTATGTGGATGTTAGTTTCAATCAAACTATTAGGATGGACAGAGAGATTTTATGTTAGTTATACATTCGGAAAATAATGTTTAGATGATATTATATCATTTAGAACAGATTATAAAATTACGTCGTTTTTAAAATGTAGAAAAATATGTATAACCGATGAAAAACATATTATTTAAATTTATTGTGTTTTAAAATTACCCATGAAATTCATGTCCCTTTTCTCAAGCCAAAAAGAATTTTCAGAAAATCATGCTTTTTATTTTATGTAAATTTAAAAAAAAAAGCATCCCTCTTAAATTTTTCTTTTTTTTCCCTTGCATCCTACTGATGAATTGATAGTAGATGTTAACAATATAGTCATAAAAGGAAAATATAGTATATTTGGTGGGTTTTTTCATTTGTGGTAAAGTGCTGCTTGTCTTTGGTTAGCTGCATTGAGATCAAATATATGTCTTCCAGATTATAGTTTATTGTAATAAATTAGAGGCATTTGTCTATACTATGTGTGTATGTGCTTCATGGCTAGAATAATCCTAGAAATGCCCTAAAAATCTATAATAAAAAAAATAATTATTGAAAAAAATCCTAATGATTGGCCTAAAAAATTATGATTAAAAAAATAATGATGATAATGAAAAATATTATAATTTATACTAATAAAAGAAAGGTGTTTCTCAGTATATGGCTCAATCCTGGATAAAGAGAAGTTTCAACTACATGGCCTTTGTGATGGATTGGTATGGTCCAAGGAAAATGCAGCTGAGACTCAGATTTAATTTACTATAAATAATTTAAGATATTGGTTAAAAAGCATGAAATACATCGCAAGATGTCCCAGCTCCCCAAAACACTATTTCAGGGCATTTCACTATGCCATAGCAAAAAATGATTACTATTTAATTTTTCATGAAAATTCTTTTTGAAAGTACTTTGCATTTTTCTTTCACTATCTGATACTTTAGAGAACTTATCTGCTTGCTTTTTAGGAAGAGGAAACAAAAAGAATCACTTAAATATACCTACGTATACAGGGTGTGTTCACAAAGTTTCAAGACTGGTCTGAGAACACAAAATTTATTAAACATTTTTGTACTGCGAACTAAAATTTTTCGAAATATGAACCTTGGACATCAACACACCGCTGCCAGCGTTTTTTGCATTATTCATAAGCTCCCTGTAAGTCTTCGCTCGCAAGGCTGTTAAGGGACCTCGTCGAAGCTGCTTGGATCGCTGGAATAGTGTCGAATCGTTTCCCTTTATGGTCTTTCTTGATCAGGGAGAACAAAAAATTCGCTGAGAGTAAGGTCAGGGGTGCAGGGGATTTGCGGCACTATTGTCACGTTAAAGTTAGCCAAAACTTCGTCAACTCGAGCAGCGTGTGAGACAGTGCATTGTCGTTGTGAAAAACACACCCATCTCTAATGTCTGGGCGGGCGCGTAGAACTCTATCCTTCAAATGATGGTGCATTCCAGCTTAAAAACAACTTGACCCAGCGCGGCCGACCAGACATCAGAAACGATTGGATTAATCACCACGACAATGCACCCTCTTGCACGTTACTCGCAGCCGCCAAAGTTTTGGCTAAATTTAACGTAGAAATCCCGCAAAGCCTCCCTACAGCCCCATCTTCACTCCCAGCGACTTTGTTTTGTTCCTCCGATTCAAGAAAAAACGGAAAGGAAAGCGATACGACACCATTCCAGCGAACCGCGATTCCAGCTTCGGCGAAGTCACTTAACAGCCTTGCGCGCGAAAACTTCCAGGGAGCGTGTGAACAATGAAAAAAAAAACAATGGCAGGGTTGACTTAATGCCCAAGGGTTATATTTTGAAGAATTTTAGTTTGCTGTACAAAAATTATTTATAACTTTCATATTTTAGAATCAGCCTTGAAACTTTATGAACACACCATGTATTTCACTTCGTAACGGCGTAATCCTTTTAAAAGAATATTAGTAATAAAACTAAAAAAAAAAAAAATCTTTGAATGAACGCTGCCGAAGACATTACAGCCCCGAATACAGGTCTGTTTTAACATATTTTCCTTTAAACATATAAAATCTTAGAATTTCGAATATGTGACTGCCGAAAAGCAGTGGAGCACCCAACATTAGGCTCGTTTTGAAATGTTTGTCTCAAAAATTATAATGCCAAAACAGACTGAACCTTGTGTACCACTAACGTTGTATGCAGCATCGGTATAGAGGGCATCGGTGAGGGCATCATAGAGGGCATCGGTGCACGAAACCCTGTATTTGGTTTATTAAATTTTTATTTGAAAATATAAAGTCCTATTAATTGCAATGTGTACACTACCTAAAGACAGAAGCAGAGTCTAACATTAGGATCGCTGTAAATATTTTCATTTAAAGATGCAAATTTAAAACGAACGGAACATTCGTAGCATCTCCGGTGTAAGTATCTGAGTGTAGAGAGTCCCCAATATTAGGTTTGTTTAGATAGACTTACGTTTAAAAATGAAAAATCCTTCAACAATGAAGTTAGATACGTATAAGAGTACTGTCACAAATTGTGAATTATAATTCTGTTTGTATCAACACAGTGCTGTCAGCCTGTTAATAATTAAAGGTATTATACGTTTAAATATCTTTTCTTAAGATTTTTTTTTCTTATTTTCGTTTGTATTTCTGATAATCCTGTAATATTTAAAATACAGAGAGTGTTAAAACATTTTTGGAAAGATTTGAGAAAAAAGAAATACATAAAAAAATGTTAAAAATTGTAATTTATGATACATTCAATTCGATAGACCTTTTGTCTGCTATATTACATTTATATTTAGAGTATAAAAGATATTTTCTTAAATATCAAGGTTGATTTTGTTTCACTAATTTAGAGCAATATTTCAGTCTCCATTTATTCTTTTTTATACCATTTATATAGAGCTTGTTTTAAAACTTCAAATCCACTTTAACCAATCGGAGATATTTCGGACTTGTATGCTGTGAATCTTAATGGAATAGCTTCAATAATGGTTTGTTTCTCTTTATTTCTTTTAAAATATAGCAGTAGATTTAGAGGTATGTCTAGTAACCTCATCCTGCTTGAACGTAACACAATGAAGATTGCCTGGGTAAAGATATGAAATCTAATCTCTGTAAGTCAAGAGAATCCAATAATAACCATAAAACCTTTAAAATTGTTCCGTCGTTTTCTGAAGAAAAACTTAACGGCTTTCTCTCCTCTGTACGTACCTTTGTTGGGTATATATTTTTTAGCCTTTTCTATATTAAATCTTTTTTTTTTCTTTCTTTAACATTTTTTTTTTATATACCATATAATTTAGGGATAGAAATATTAAAATCATGCTTTCAACAATTTGTTTTAAGTTTTGAAAAAACAATATTTAACTTTCGAAAGCGGAGATATTAAAGCAAATATAAATTTTTAATGATGCAGACGATAATTAAACGCAATTTCGAATCGATGATATATAGACTGGTCATCAAAATTAAAGGATAATGATAGTCAATTCTAACTGATATTTAATAAAAAAAAATATTAATAGAAATTAGAACAAAATTGTTAGTTAGCATGAACTAAAATGTTTGATAGATGATTATTGTCAAAATATTGAAATTAAAATCACATTTATGGAAATTGGAAAATAATTGTAAAATTAAGTCACCTTTCGTGAAAAAAATGTTTATTTAATATGGTGTATGGTCATCTTGGACAGATATACATACATCACATCTTGGTTGCACATATTTTCATGATTACAAAAGTGTTTATTACGCCTTGTGGAGTTCCATGCCTCTCTTTTAAATGTGCACTTTTGGCTCGAAGCCGGTTGAGTAAGGTGGCCAATCCATTTGAATGATATATCCTGCTTCCAAGTATTCTGACATCACATATGCTGTATGTGATCGGGCATTGTCATCCATTCGCAAAAACTCTTTGTCAAAAGCACCTTTAAACAGTCTAACTTGGGGTTCCAATACTGCACCGACATATCTCCGAGCGGTTACAGAATCTCCTTGAAAGATATGCAGCTCGATTTGTAATGATCCTCCCCCCTCCCCAAAGAAAAAAAAAACTTTAAACAGCGTTCGCGGAATATTTGTCGGGGGAAGGCAATTTGCGTGTTCTTTCTTCTCGCCAGATCAAAACTAATCTAGAATCAGCGTTCGGATTATATCTGGACTCGTCAGTAAACAATACTCGATACCAGTCTCTTGGTTTCATTGAACATGACGACGGCACCAATTTAAACAGGTCACTTTGGAAGCTGTAGTGAGTGGAACACAAATTATTGGTTTTTTGACATACAGTCCACGTTCGTTGAGACTTCGTGTAATAGCAGAACTGATATATTGAGTTCTTGTGGCAGCATGAAGGTGTGAAACCAAATCTCTTGTAGTCGATAAGTGGTTACAATGACAGAACACGGTCTTCAGATGCAGTTGTTGCTCTGGGTCGCCCTTGATCAGGCTGTCTATCAACAGATTGTGCAATATTCATAACCCTACTCAAATCTTTTATTTTAAATAATTTCCTTATTATTTTGTAGAATTAGTAAATGTACAAATGTAATGGTCTCACAATTGAAATATAAAAATATTCCCGAATTTACCCCCTCCCTCAACGTATGAAAAGGGAAAAGAAATCATGTTTAAAACAATATTTTTTTTTGTGTAAACCTATAATGCTTTTGTAACAAGATAAAGTAATGTATGTATAACTCATTTTAAACTGCATTATATTAATTTTATAACAAGTTATTTTAATGGTACTTATGAGTACCGTCAATAGATAAAGAGTTAAACTACACTACAGACCATAATTCTAATATGCGTCCACTGAGCACGACATTGTCAATCAACAAATTTCTATATTTCCGGCGCTAACATATGCGCGAAAGTGCAATTTTGTGCTCAATTGTGTTTAAAAAATCTGTATTTAATTTCAGCATTGGACATTGATTGCAACTTAGTGATTCTTAGTAGTTTTTTCTCGTTATCCTTCAATTTTGATTATCATTGTGGGTTATATTTTTTACATTTTAATTTAAATTTCAAAATGTCAGATTAGTTACAAAATGTGTGAACACCCTTTTCTTAAATAAAAATTCACACCAAAAAGTAGGATGAAAATTCGTTCTCTGATTTTATAGTTCATGTGTGTATGGGTTCAGATTAAAATTTGATTACGTTTTATATAAACTAAACATTTCATGATGTTCATTGCAGTGTATAATTTTCAACTGACAAATTCTAATTTTTGTCTGGCTTTTAAAGAAATGCATATGATGTAAATGATAGTACATGACGCCCTGCAGTGAATTCAATCTCATTTAAAACTATAAAAAATGTTTCATATTTGATATCCATATTTTGAGCGTTTCAATTTTTTTTCTTTGAAATAAATTAGGTTGATTAAAGTAAGATTTGTTTTTCCACTGTTTAGAATAACTGTACATCCATTTTGTTTTCGATCTTTAAATAAACCATATACCTATTTATTACTTCCTATCGCTCAATTTATCTACTTTAGAATTTCAAAGAAGTTCTAAACAATAATCCGAAATAAAATGACATAATAATGTTGAACGTTTTAAATGATTTTTTTCTGTGTTACGTTAAATACACTTCAGTTATAGAAAACTCATTTATTTCACATTTAAGTATACTGGACATTTGCCAAACGGTACTTTGAAACACAATTCCGTTTTTTAATGCATTTCATATCGTTATTCGCAAAAATATAAACTTTCGATCATTAGTCAATATAATTAGTGGTGATAAAATTTCTTTCTGTTTTTTGTGATTCCTTCTTTCAATTTTCGGTTTAAAAAAGATTTTTTTTGCACAACTTTTTTTTTCAAGAGAAATTTATTTTCACTTGTGAAAAACTCTTTTAAACTGTCGTTTCTCTTTTATTTTATACAGTTTCATTCAATAAAATCTGAAAGATATTCTGCTAAATTGACTACTAAATAATTCTGCAAAAGTATTATAGATTTAAAAATTTTACTTTTCGAATATGTGTTGAATAATTTTAATGATATAACGTGCATTTCTTAAAAAAAAGAATTATTTTCATTTTATGCAAATGCTAAATTTAGAATGTAAATAAGTATGGATTAAGAAAAAGTAATAACACTTTTATTTCCTAAAAAGTAAATTCCATTAATTCATCTGACTTACATTTATATATTTAGATTTCGGTTTATCATTATTCCTTTGCCTTGACAAAAATGCTTATTAAAAGGCAGAAAACCAACTTTTAAAAATGCACAAATAATACTTAAACAGCAGGAAACAACTATTTCGAATCTACAAAGAAATCTTCTTTAGTGCAAGGTAGAACACACCGTGCTAGAAAAGCAAGGCTGGACAACAGCATCACATAAAGCTAACAGGCTGGCTTAGTCCAGCCTTGCTTCTCCTAGCACACAGTGTTCTAACTTTCACTAAAGAAGAATCTCGTTTGTAGATTCAAAACAGCTGTTTATGCTTTTTACGTATCATTTTTGCAATTTTAAAGGTTAGTTTTCTGCTATTAATTATTCTTGCTCAAAGGTTTTATTTGCTATTTTTATGAAACTGCTTAATATTGATTAATCTAAACACACCCCAGTGTAAAATAAAGAAGTTGTTACAAAATTTTACATTAAAATTTTCGCATTTTATCTAATGCATGCATGCGTGACAGCCCTGCATATTTTCTTAAACTCACGCCAGACACACATGTCACTCTTTAACATTTCCCATTTTCTCTTATATGCACAAATGTAGGTTCAATCTGCGCAAATATCACAGCTACTTTTGATATATTGATTCTAGACCCAAATAAAAAATACGGTAATTTGTGTTTTTCTTTCTTTTATATGAATAGTATTTCGAAAATATGTCTTAACATAGAAATAAACATACAAAAACAGGAAATCCCTTCTCATATTAGCACTACCAAATACGACTAATAAGAGACGGCTATTAGTCTAGAGCAGTGGTTCCCAACGTGGGGCGTGCGCCCCACAGGGGGCAATATGACTTTTCAGGAGGGCAATTTCAGATTTCTTATTAACAAATTTTCTGTCATTCTTTTTCTAATGAAAGTAATGTCTTAGTCTAAAAATAGAAATAATAGATAAAGAAATTTAAAAATAACTGAATAAAAATGAATTTTCGAAAGGATCTCATTTAAAAATTCAAAACTCAAACAAATTTCACTGGCACTGGAATAATTATGCGAATATTTTGGATAATTTAACACCTTTTATATACTAAAAAATCATTTTAATATTTCTGGCTTTAATATTATTTAGTAAATTGCAACTCTTTTTTTTTTTTTACTATTTATTAAAAAAAAAAAAAAAAAAAAAAAAACTTGTACATCTATTCATAGTGTAATATGACCCATGAGGGAAATTTTACATATGAAATTTTGTAGGGTATATCTAAAATTGACTTTTTGGACATGTTTAATCTAAAAAATGTTTTGAATGATCTAAATGAGGTGCTACATTTATGAAATTAATAAAACCCCGTGCGCATCACGGAAGGTAAGTATTCTTAGTAATCTATTTATATCATCTATTTATATCATCTATATTTTCATCTATTTATAATTGCATGTGCAAAAGTTATGTCCAACATGAAAAGCTGTATAAAACTTTATTCGCTGCTGCTTTATTATCTACATCTCTCATAAATTCAAAATATGAGATTTAAAAGGTATGATATAAAATTTAAGTGATGCCTTGATCTGGCTTTAAAAGGTTTGTTTTATAATTCAATTTAAATTATTTTTCATTTGGTTAAAATATATTTTCACATATAAACAATACTTCAAACTTTCCAATTCACTATTAAATATATCACTTTCATTGAATTTATGCTATGTATTGAAATGCATTTATTTAAAATAATGATTTAACTTTTGTTTCACGCTATTCAAAATTGTAAGTAAGATTTGTGTAAATGAATTATTTGCGTCAAACTATCCATTTCCATTCATTTCACTTAGTTTGGATACAATGACGCAAAAAAATCATGCTACATGTTTGTTGTTCATACATGGATTCTCAAAACTATGGTACATAATGGCATATAAGTTCATCGTGCCTAAATGTGATGATCCATAAATGCGACAGTTTACTTTTACTTGAAATATTAAAGCTAGAATGGTATATAAATGCTATATAATTAAACATTCAGACTTAAGAAAAAAAAAAACGCGAAACATTTTACTACATTAAAAACGTTTCCCCCCCCCCAAAAAAAAAAAGTTATAATACACATCGTTCATTAATCCTCGGCCCCCATAAGTTCTGACATGCAACGAATAATCCCAAAAATCGATCAAAAATTTTCTTTTAAACTTTGACTGTCAAATAAATATATCTCTGTCACAGCGATTAACGTCAATTTCATTTAGCTGAAGTGGAAGCTCGTTAAAAGGCGACAAGTGTTTAAATTACACTTCTAAAGTATTCAACCTATCTTGGTGACTGATATTTTACAGCGATCTATTAGCGAATAATGAAAACTCTAAAATTCATATAGACTTTTACGAGGTTTAATGAGGTATGTGTAATAAATAAATGTTTTTTTTTTAATATAAAATAATGTTTGATAATTGGTATACAAGCGGGGGAAAAGCACTTTTACCAGAAATAATAAAGATTTGGAAGCCCTCTAAAAGAAAAGTGCATTATAGCGGGAAAGAACATTGGGTAAATAAAATTGATAATGATAATATCGTTATATATTGTTGTATTCAAACACATATATTATTATCTACAATTTTTTGACTGGTTCTGGTTCAGTTTTTTCAATGTGCAATGAAGTATTATAATCAGTGCAGGGCTCCCAATTGTTCCGCCAACTGAATACCAATAAATTTTAACAGAAAAATTTATGGTAGGTCTGCGCTAGAATTAACTTTCAAAGGTCTTTTCCGGGGCGGTTTGTAAGAAAAATCTAAAAAGAAAATTTTTCTAAAATAATATTGGCATTCAGTTGGCGGACCATTTGGGAGCCCTGAATGATAAAATTTATCAAATGTGAGGGTATCTTTTTAAATAATAAGACTTATATCTCATATATGCATACATATAGAGAGAGAGCGTATTCTATTTTACAGATGCTTAGAGAAGTCGTCATTAAAGCAATTTTTGGAATCACTCATCTAGATCCATACTTTGAAATGAAAAAAAAAATGAACATATTGAGGTATACACGGAAAACAAAAAGTATAACTGTGTTAAATGAAAACTGAAAATATAAATATACATAGAAATGTACTGTAAAAAACATTGCTTTGGTAAAATTTAAGTTGTATTGGTTAAATTGGTTTTTCTTCTTTTTTTTATGCACGATTGAATTTTAAAGTGTTCGAAGTATGGAAGTTGAAATCTTTACTATTTATTTATAATGTAGTCAATATTCCGTAATTTATTTAATTTTATTTTTATATACATATATAATTTAAGTGATTATTAAAGTAACTTATTAGTATATTATGTAGCTCAATTTTGTTTAAACAGTTTAAACACATTATTGAGTATTTTAAAAATTGATAACAATTAATTGAATATTTTAAGTTGAACTGGCATGCGTAAAATGCATTCTCACATTTACGTACGCTGGACGCCTGATTTATATTTTAACTACTATAAATGAAGCAATAATGACGTATGTGACAATCGTATACAGATTACTTACAAGAATGGATCCAAAAAAAGGAAAACGGTTACTATCAGCAATATTTCAAAAGTAATTATTGCGGAATAAATTATTTTCACAAAGTGAAGACAGATGAAACCAGTTATCTTACAGCGGTTTTGCGGGCATATAGTGTAAGTTAGGAGACGGCAAGACGTTAAGAAAAGTGATGCCGCGTGGGCCATTTTGATCAAATGCCCTGACATGTTAAGTGATGGTGTCATCCTCCTGCATGCCATTACCACCCTCGTACTGCTAGCAAACTCAAGAATTATAATAAAAGGTCAAGTGAAAATCTGAAGGCATCCCCTCTGCACACAAATATATATATATATATATACATACATATATAAAACTAGCCAAGATTTAATACTCTGTGATAATTTTCTGCTTCCGAAACCGAAAGAAAAAAACTTATCTGGAAAGTAGTTTTCGTTAATCAGTGATGTAAAAACAGCTGCCATGAAATAACTCAATTGGCAGGGACATGATTTCTGCAATGCTGTTTTAAATAAGTTGGTCCTCTGTTTAGTTAAAGACATAAGTATAATTGTTTATTATGTGGAAAAGTGAGAATGGGTTTTTTGCCTTTGTAACACTTTTTTTTTTTTAATTCGTCCTCGTATATTACAAATTATGACTCAATTTCTACTAAACATGTCAGTTTTGAACTAAATCAACCTGTTCAATTGTGTTTTGGCTAATAAAATAGATATTTATTTATCTGGAAAATAGTTTCAATTAATCAGTGATGTAAAAAAAAAAAAAAAAAAAAAAAAAAATTGTCATGAAATGGCTCAATTAGCAGGAACATGATTTCTACAAAGCTGTGTTAAACAAGTTGGTCCTCTGTTTAGATAAATGCCTAAATATATTTGTTTGTTATGTGGAAAAGTGAGGTTGGTTTTTTTTTTTTTTTTTTTTTTTTTTTTATTCATTTTCGTATATTACAGATTATGATTCAATTTCTACTTAACGTGTCAGTTTTGCAGTTTTGAACTAAATCAAACTGCTCAATTATGATCTGCGTAATAAAATAGATATTTATTTATCTGGAAAATAGGTTTCGTCAATCAGTGGTGTAAAAACAGCTGCCATGAAATGGCTCAATTGGCAGGAACATGATTTCTACAAAGCTGTGTTAAACAGGTTGGTTCTATGTTTACATAAAGGCCTAAATATATTTGCTTATTAATTAGAAAAGTAAGGATGGGTTTTTTTGCTCGTGTAACTTTTTTTTAAATCATCTTCGTATATTAGAAATTATGATTCAATTTCTACTAAACATGTCAGTTTTGAACTAAATCAACCTGATCAATTATGTTCTGCCTAATAAAATAGGTATTTATTTAATCAATAGCAAAATTTACAGTAAACGGCAAAACTGTGGAGAATCGCGTCTAATTTAGGCACAACAACCTTACCAGATTTCCGAATGTATCATGGAAGCACATCTAAAATCAATTCTCTCTCTGTGTACAAGTTGTACTGCACATTGATTAGAATGTTAATGTTTATTAGAGTTATTTTTATCTGTTCATATCAGTGTGTTTTATTAAATTGGAAATACAATACATTCCTAATATGCAGATTCAATTATGCAAAGGTAAAATTTCTGCCATCAATTTTATCGAGCTCTTATTTAACTTTTTTCTTAAATGTACCAAACTGTGTGATGGGTAAACCAAGCATAATACTTTTGGTATTTATTTATTACAAAATTAAACGCGGAAATAATATATTGGTAGAGTCAGAACTTTTATCTGTCACTAAAATACATAGGTATTCTAACATCAACGGATTTTTTACTGTGTTATATAGTATTGTATTAGGTTTTGTCTATGTGTGTGCAGAAAACACTACATAAAATATACGATTGTGTATAAAATAAATTCCGACAATACTGTTTATAATTATTTTAATTAACTTTTAAAATATACTTCGAATAAAAATTATTTATTCTACAAATACATGTTAAAAATTCAAAAATAATTCAAGTAATAGAAATATACAAAATCATGAAAAAAAAAATATTCACTTAAAAATTATGTAAGTTTTTCTATATTAATAGAATAAGAGGAAAATAAATGTTAACCCTCTCGCTGCGTAATTGTTTTATTAAAATAGCTTCAAAATAATTATATAGCTTATTTTTCCACCGGTTTTTCAAAATAATTTTTTTGTCTAAATTAATCGGGAAAATGCTCCGATTAAATAAGGCATAATTAATAACTGGTGGTTAAGTGTGTCCAATAGATAGGAAAAATGCATGCCCGAGAAAATCTCGAGTTGAGCAGCGAGAGGGTTAATATATCCAATAGTAAATAATTATAGGAAAATTAAATGTAACTTACTGTGTTTTTATATGAAATATTTCATATTAAAATATGTTTTATTCAATTAAATCGATGCCTTTTTCATAAAATAAAAATCAAAAAAAAAAAAAAAAAAAAAAGAAAAAAGAAAAAGGTAATTAAAGAGTTCCAAGCGTCCGGTGCTGATTTATTTGCATAAACATGTTATTAATTAAACATAAAAAATAAATGACGGATTTTATTTTAATGAAAAAATTAAACTTATTATTATCTTTTTTTTAGTTTGACAAATAAAAGATTCTTGTATTTCTTATTTTTAAGGAGAAAACTTTTGTATTATTTAAAACATTATTATCTAAGACTACAGCCTTATTTTACAGAGTAATGAAATACGAGATGGGTTGAATACTTAATTTTTATTTATTTATTTATTTATTTATTTATTTTTGTAATCTAACACTTTTTTGGAGGTGGATCAGTATATGTATGTGTATTATTTTACAGCATTGATTTATTGAGATAAGTACCTTAAAATAGAAAGTAATGGCATACGCAGAATTAAACATGGAATCAGGATCATCATAAAAGATATTGCCATAATTAAAAGTTTTAAATCTAACGATACATGTTTTCCATATGTTTTAGAGGAAGGCTTAGGAAGGCTAGGGGAAACATTAAGTTATGAAGACATTCTATTAGCATTATTCTTAAATGAAAATGATTTGTTTAGGCATCGGTATGTGTGAATTAAACACTGTCGTTAAAGAAAACAAAAGAGCTCAATTACCATGAGAACATTTTAACTTTTAGAAGTCTAGTTTTCGTTGCATTCAGTGTAACGTCATCATTGTACATAATAGAATTTTCCTAATATAAATGGAAGTGAGGCTGAATGAACAGATAGATTTATTGTCCAATAAAATTGCAGGATTTTTACGGGGAACAGAAAATAGGAAAATTGTATAGATGATGGAATTGGAAATGTGAAAAACGCTAGTAAACAAGAGCAGGAAGTGTTATATTATGTGACAAAAAATATCACAATCGGGGAATAGCGAGCCACAATTAACAATATATCTCTTTATGTATATGGATTGTTTCAAGCAAGTTAAGTCCATGTAACTTGACCCTTTTCTTAAGATATAGCTATTGCAGAAATCGGAATAAACGCAGTATAACAGCGCCACCTGCTGAGCGATTTGCACCAAAAACTAATCCGCGCCAGTTAAAATCAAGATCTGACTGAATCTAAAGTTTTGTGAAATTATGTACTTATTAGTTCTTGAGATAGATTGCCCACAAAATGATTGTCACATACAGACAGACGGACTCACAGACAGATATTTTACAAAAACCATTAAATCGGGTTCAGGACCCTCTAATATGTATAAATCCATCGAAAACCGGATGTCGAAATTTTTCAGCAATACAGTACTTTCTCCTTGTAAAGATAGAAGAAAGTAAAAATCTGGTAAAATGGCTCTAGTCCTATCCGAGTAAATAGTGCGGAAATTACAGTTGTTTTCCACATTTTGCCTCAACTATTATTGCCCCCATCAACACCTAGAAACAAGTGTTAACTCCAATTAAAACCTGTTACTGTATAAATTTTTGATAAAACTGTGATAGTTGTATTTTAACAGATAGTTAAAGACATGGAGTAGTGTTTACATTGCAATTTCATATAATACAAAATTAGTTGAAGGATGTTATGAAGAAAATAATGAAATATTTTTTGAACGATAATAGTAAATTAAGATTTTTATAATAAAACTAAGTAAAGTAATAAGTAATAATTTTATTCATAATAAATTGTAGAGTTTCTAATTATTGAATAATGGCATTAATAATTAATAATTTGTATGGCACTAGTGGGCTCGGCACCCTACGAGCTACGCTCGCCAACCCCCGTTCAGGCACCGCAGTTTCTAAAAGCACGCTAATTTGATCGGCTTTAAAAAGATTTTGAAATATTGAATTACAATTTAAAAAACAATGGCGATCTCCCTATAAACGGGTTTCTATTCATTTCTCTTTTTAAGGAAAAATCAGCTGCTGTTAAAATATACTATGACTGTTTTCCTCTTTGATTAAATAAAACCAGTTAAACATTTCAAAATAAGCTAATATAAAATGATTTAAGTAAACAGAGTCTTTGTCTCCCGGTATTTTTTAACAAAGCGAAAAGAAAGTTCTTTTAAATAAGACATTTTAAGCGGGCTCTCATGTCAAGCACACAAGTCGTATGTTTGTTGTTCAATAAATAAATAAATAAATGAAAGACATTTTAAATGCATCGTTTTTAATCTCACGCAATTTTCACCAAACTTTTATTTCTCTTTTTAATATTCCCATGAAAATACTTTTGTTAGAAATAAAATATTACTTGCGCTGTCCCAACAAAAATAGTCGAAAAGTTCATCTCGAAATATCAATTAAACATCTCGCGCAATTTTTAAATTTCAACTGTTTTGCAATATTATTTTTTGTTCATTTTACGTAATAAGTGTAATGTGACGTAAATGTGACGTAATTTCTCCTATTTAAGACATCTAACGCATGTTAATGAATTTATTATTTTACAATATATTTTCTCTGTTAAAATTCACGTGTAAATATAGTTTTTATGAAGTAATTTTCAATAAGTTCCTGCTTTTTAACTTAATTATTTAATTATAATTTGAAAGTTTTTTTTTCTGTTTATAATAGTCACGTGTAAATAAATTTTTAATTTGAAGCAAACATTATTGTTTGTGCTATTTATACAGTTGGCAACAGGTTAAATTAGTACAATTTTCTAAAATAAGTAAAAAATATCTCTCGAAATACTGAAAATTTGAATTTAAAATAGAAATAAAAGCTCAAAAAATGAGTCAAATTTAAAAAAATAAATGCATTCTGCACACCGGAAAATTATAACGTATAAAATGATCAAAAAAGTATTAAATTCTGATGTATAGTTTTTGCTCCTGTGAAACTTTTTTAATGGAACGACTTTGTCCAACTTTAGAATTAAATATCTCTTAAAATAATTCTTCGATTTTGAAAATTGTTTGCATCAGGGTGTTTATCAAACATTTCTCTATAATACCGCCGATTTTCATATTTTGGTGTGCAATATTTTTTTTTATATATATTAACGGAAAAAGACCTCCGGTCACAAAAAATTCAAAACTGGCGGCGGCGGTGACAGCGTAAGTTACTTTTTTTTTTTAGAATAGAGAGATTATTTAACTTTCAACCTTTAGCAAGCACTCTTTAATTGTCAAAAGTCCTTCCGGCCAGTGCCGGTAGTAAGAGGTAGCTTTCATATTCCTTATTTTTAAAAGCAAGCTTATATTATTCAAACACACGATGCTCAATTTAGTGGAAACCGATTATAGGATTTAAATACTAATTTTTATCAATACTAAATCATTAGGAATGAGAATTTTGCGAAATTAGTCAGCTTTATCCAAGATGCTTTTATTTAAAGTAACTTATATTTGGTTGCCAAATTCGGCGATATCTTGAAGTGTCTGTCATTTTAAGACAATATTGTGGATGAGGCTAACGAGTGAACTTGGTCGAGACCTTATTAATTCCTGTGCTCATGCTCACTCACATCCGAATCGGTTGATATAACCATATTCTGTTGCAGGCAAAAAATCAGATATTTCAAAATGTCACCCACATTAGAAACTAAATCTGCTACATCTGAGCCATTTTTTAAGATAAAGACAAAACAAAAAATGCTCCGGAATTCTTATATCATGGTCAAATACTTAAGAAAGAAACCTTTTTCAATTTCTATTTTTATTTTTTATTTTTGAACCTGACTTTAAATATATTTTTTATTTAATTAAATGGCTGATGAAGCTGACCAGCGAACTTGGTCGTCACATAACGATATAATATCCAGACGCTTTCTTACTTCTAGATAGGTCAATAAATACGCGTGTTTATCACGTGGCAAATATCAGATCGTTTCAAAATGTCAGCCATTCTAGAAATTCAAAGTGCTCTAATTCAACCATTTTTTTAAACATATAAACGAAACAAAAACAGCTCCGGAATCTTTGTATCAAGGTCAAACACATAAAAAAAAATCTTTTTCATTTTTCAGTTTTTTGATAACTCATTTTAAATTTAAAATTAATTTTTTTTAATGGCAGCCATTTTGAAACAAGATGGTGAATGAAGCTGGACAACGAACTCGGTCGAGACATTAGTATGTGTTATGTACACACCAAGCTACATCCAAATCGGTTCATAAATACGCCTGTTATCGCGTGACAAAAATCAGGTCGTTTCAAAATATCAGCCACAATAGAAATTCAAAATGCTATAACTCAGCCATTTTTTTAGATATAGGCTAAACAAAAACTGTTCCGGAATCTTTGTATTAAGATCAAATACACACACAAAAAAAATATTTTTCATTTTCTAATTTTTTGGCACCTCATTTAAAATTTTAAATAAAAAATAAATAAATGGCCGCCATTTTTAAACAAGATGGTGGATGAAGCTGGCGAACGAACTCGGTCGAGACATTGGTACGTATTATGTATACACTAAGGTACTCCAAATTGGTTCATAAATACCCGTGTTATCGCGTGACAAATATCAGGTCATTTCAAAAGTCAGCCACAATAGAAATTCAAAGTGCTATAACTCATCCATTTTTTAAGATATAGACGAAACAAAAAAATCTCCGGAATCTTTGTATAAAGTTCAAATACATAAGAAAAAAATATTTTTCCATTTTCAATTTTTTGGTACCACATTTCAAATTTCAAATTTTTTAAAAAATTTTAAATGGCCGCCATTTTGAAACAAAATGTCGGATGAAGCTGGCCAACGAACTCGGTCGAGACATTGGTATGTAGTATGTACACACCGAATCTTTGTATCAAGGTCAAACACATAAAAAAAATAATTTTCAATTTTCAATTTTTTCGTACCACATTTCAAATTTAAATTAAAACTAGTATGTTGTGGCCATCACAAAACTTTCTTCTATATAAATCACGTCAATTAAATCATTTAAATAGTAAAAGAAATTACATCAATTTAGAACCAATTCGTATGAAAGTATACCTGAATTTGAAGTTTGATGAAAATTCGTGCATTACTTATTGAGATAGAGCTGTAGGGGAAATTCTGAAAAATGCAGCATAGCAACTCCACCTGTTGAGCGATTTGTACCAAAACACAAACAGCACTAATTCATATTAAGGAACACCGGAATCTGAAGTTTGATGAAAATTGGTGCATTAGTTCTGGAGCTAGAGCTATTGTGGAAATCACAAAAAATGCAGCACAGCAGCGCCACCTGTTGAGCGATTTACACGAAAAGGTACAAAACATCAATTCATGTCAACGACTAATTGAATCTGAAGTTTGATAAAAATCCGTGCATTAGTTCTGGACATTGAGGTATTGTGGAAATCGTGAAAAATGCTGCATAGCAGCGCCACCTGTTGAGCGATTTACACCAAAACATAAACAGCACTAATTCATATCCAGGTATACCTGAATCTGAAGTTTGTTGAAAACCCAATCATTAGTTCTTGAGATAGAGCTAATGCGGAAATCTAAAAAAATACAGCATAGCAGCGCCACCTGTTGAGCGATTTACACCACAAGGGGCAAAACGTCAATTCACGAAATTTTTGTAGTACATACAGTAAATTAAAATGCTGGATAGCAGCGCCACCTGCTGAGCGATTTACAATAAAAACTAATCAACACCAATTTATATCATGTACTAATTAAATATACATTTTTAGTAAATTCCGTGCACTAGTTCTTGAGATAGAGCGCCCACAAAATTTGTGCTACATACATACAGACAAACAGACAGAGTATCAGACAGACATTTTGCAAAAATACGTTTTTCGGAATCTCTGACATCTAAAACTTGTAAATCCGTCGACGAAAATTCGTGCATTAGTTCTTGAGACACAGCTATAGAGGAAATTCTAAAAAATACAGCATAGCAGCGCCACCTGTTGAGCGATTTGCACCAAAATGTATAAAACTTCAATTCATGTCAAGGACTAACAGAATCTGAAGTTTGATTAAAATCCGTGCATTAGTTCTGGAGATTGAGCTATTTGAGAAATCGTGGAAAATGCTGCACAACAGCGCCACCTATTGAGCGATTTACACCAAAATGCATAAAACTTCAGTTCATGTCAAGGAATAACAGAATCTGAAGTTTGATTAAAATCCGTGCATTAGTTCTGGAGATTGAACTATTGCAGAAATCGTGAAAAATGCTGCACAGCAGCGCCACCTATTGAGCGATTTACACCAAAATGCATAAAACTTCAATTCATATCAAGGACTAACAGAATCTGAAGTTTGATGAAAATCCGTGCATTAGTTCTGGAGATTGAGCTATTTGAGAAATGGTGGAAAATGCTGCACAACAGCGCCACCTATTGAGCGATTTACACCAAAATGCATAAGACTTCAATTCATGTCAAGGACTAACAGAATCTGATGTTTGATGAAAATCCGTGCATTAGTTCTGGAGATTGAGCTATTGCAGAAATCGTGAAAAATGCTGCATAGCAGTGCCACCTGTTGAGCGATTTACACCAAAAACTAATCAGCACCAATTTATATCAGGGTCTAACTGAATATCATTTTTTATTAAATTCCGTGCATTAGTTCTTGAGATAGAGCGCCCACAAAATTTGTGTCACATACAGACAGACAGACGGACAGACAGACAGACAGACGGACAGACAGACAGACAGACAGACATTTTGTAGAAATATGTTTTTCGGAATCTCTGACCCCTAAAACGTGTTAATCCGTCGAAAACTGGAATTCGAAAATTTTCACGAAACCAATACTTTCTTCTTGTAAAGATAGAAGAAAGTAAAAATAAATAAATAAAAGGACGCCATTTTGAAACAATATGGCCATATTGTTTATCCCGCCATTAATTATCCGCCATATTGTTTCAAAATGGCGGATGAAGCTGGCCAACGAACTCGGTCGAGACATTCGTATTTTACACCAAGTTACATCCAAATCGGTTCAAAAATACGAGAGTTACATTCTGACAAAGATCATATATATATATATATATCAACTTTTGAACGGAGGGTGGTTTTTGGGGTGTGGGGGTCCAAATTTTTTTTTGAAACCGCTTTCCTCCGAACGGCTGCAATAGTAGATTTTTGTAATGAAAGTTACCTAAAAGTAGGTAAGTATTTGTAATACGTTATATCTTTCTTCTATTTCTAATTAATCTTTGCCACATATGCATAAGAAATTTACATGACACTGATAAAGAAATTGTGGAACATATTTTTTTTTAAGTTTTAGATATAAAATTAATTTCCAGATACATTAATTAATTGATTAAAGCATGCGGTTATTTTTCAGTGAAAAAATATTGCATGCCGGAAAAAACTTTTTTATAGAATTCTTGAACGTATTATAGCCCTAGTATGCAATTAGATGAAGAACATTATTATTTATTATAAAAAAATAATATTATAAATATTATTTCCTTATAGTTATATTTATAACTTATTTTTGTACATTTTGAAGACAAAAGCTGTAACATAATACGAGTGACCCACTTCTAAACAAACAAAGGTTTTAGTCAAATTTTAAGATAATATATAAAAACTCGAAAAAGTTTTTGTTTGTTCTTAGTTACAATAAATGATCACATTGTATTTCTTTTAGATTATAGCTACACATGGGTATATGTGTATATATCACGAAGATTAGTTTCAGCAATTGAAGTTATCGTTTGATTACAGCAGTATTCAGTTAATTCTTGGGTCGGATAGAGCATATTATTCAACAGATTTTTGCGTCTCCGAAAGACTTTTTTTTTGGGAGAAACATAATTCGATAATGTTACATCATTCTTGTTGAAACTGTGTTGTTGAATGCACGCGTGCAAGTTTTTGGACATTATGCTAGACTTCGTTCACAACGCGAATTTAGCTGCTAACATATCTAACTCTACATACGAGAGAGTTTAAAAAATGCTCTTGCGCTTGTCGTACTGGCTTATGGATTATTTAAATGCCCATTAGTGCTTTTTGGATACGGCTTCTAGACCCTTTTATTAAGTTTTACTGTAAATTTTCATTGTTGTACACTGATTTAAGTAATTTTTTATAAGAATATTTATATACTGTGCAATATCTTGATAAGTGAATTAGGACCTAAACTACTCGAATGTGATCATTATTAATTACTTGAAATTTTCTTCCCTCTATTAGTACGCTAATAATCTCATTCAGACACGACAAAAAAATTCGCATTTAACATGCTGCAGTTGTTTACCATTTGTAATACAATATTTGTTATGTATAGGACAACGAGAAATAGGACAGAAAACAATAAAACAGCAAACAATAAGTCATACTAATGAAGTATTAAGCAATTCCTCAATATATAGAAAAATTTTACTTTATATGTAAGCAGAAGCTTGTGCATCTAATTTCGAAATGTTCAAATCCAATTTTCTGATAATTAAAATAAACTTTCATTACGTTTTAAACAATGGGAGCCAATGTATACAGAAATATTTGATGACTTTTGAAACATAATATAATACAAATGGAATTCGTTATTTTCAAAAACTTCTTAATTAAAAATATTAGACAGAACAATTACACGAAGGACAATTATAGAAGGTTTCATCTTCAACTTTAACATCTATAAATAATTCATGCATTATATGTTTAATTTAAGTACAGTATTGAGTGAAATTAGTTAGTACTGGGAATAAAATAATCGAAATCATTCTTTTTTTTTATCAGTTCTGTATATCACACATTATACACATTAGGTATTTATGATTAATATCCGTCATTTTTCTGTACACCATTGCATGTGGAAATCATTAAAAATGTTGTTAAAAAATTTTTAAGATGTAATATAATATATTTTTTAAATTGCAGGTTAAACTAAAGAGAAATGACCACCAAATGTATTATGTGTAAGATTTTTTTGAACTAAAAAAAACTCGCTATATCTCCATACATATATGCGCTATTCGAACACAAATAAATGCATGTATTTTAAAGTATCCACATATTTATATGCTGTATCGATAGATCATATCGTGTATTTTATTTTACAGGGTGCTTCCAAATATTATTAATTTCCTTTTATTTTTATTTGCCCCATAACTCCCCCTCTAACTATAATTTCAAATCGACGTTTATAAATAAGAGACCAAAAATATACTTTATAATATAAGCATATTCATTATAAACAAAATAATAATCTATTCATTAATAAAGTTATTCTTGTATATGTGACTGAAGAATAAGCCAAGTATAACTTTAAATGTTCAACAAAATGCCTAAAATTTAAAGTATCCGAAAGATAGAAAAAGTAATGTCCGTATTGTGTAAATCGCAATTACATTTTTTTTTCTAATTGATCGAACTTAGAGTATGTGTTGCTAAAGATAACTTATAGGAAAAGGAATAGTACAAAAACATGTTTGGAAATTGTCGTAAATGTTTTTTAATATAATAATGTCTTAACCATTTATTAAACGTGTTCCTATGAAACTATTTGGTTGGGAATAAGCTATATATCTGCTGAAAGTTTTAAGACGCTTTTTGGGCGGATACTTTATATTTCAGCTTATCTCTTTAATATTATCTTGGTTTACATTTGTCAGCATGATATCTTAAGAAATCACTGACATTTTTCTTTCGTTTTATACTAAATGTGTAATGACGAATTTTAGTCTGGCTGTATAAATTAAATAAGCTATATTATATTTTAAATTAAATGAGATCAATATTTTAAAGCACATTGTGCTTCCAGAAGACTTTGCCGGATTTCAATATTTATTGAAAAAACATTTTATGTATTCATGTTGCCACTATGGAATATTGAAAGTTTTGTTTGATCTGGCCTTGTATGAATAACAAATAATCTATATGGAGTAAATCTGTACATGATTGCCCTTCCCTTATTTTCTAAACCGAATATAGAATATGATTTTGATTCACATTGAAGGTAACAGATTCTGGTCCTATTAATAAAAAATATATACACAAAGGATATATACATTTAGTTACATTTATCACTAGTGGGCGATCTACTGTAATGAGAATCCATTTGTTGTACAAGGTTAAAAAATATTAACGTGCTTTGAAAACAAAATGTACTTATTAGTAATGATTCTCTGTTCGTTTTAAGTGATAGGTTGATACTATGAGGAAAATGAAGCAATGATATGGTAATAACTCGAAACATTCGAAGAGTAAAGAGCAATTTTACTATGTACAGTCGTGGAAAAAAAGTAAACACCTCCTACTAACTCCTCAAAAAATTACCGTAGACGAAAGTTACCGGTACCGAACGATTGGATAGAAAGTCTACTTTTAAATGATGTATATAACATTTTCTTAAGGGGTCATCTACATATTAAAACGAATCCAAACTTCATTTTTTTTCAATGGCAATACCCAATTTTAAAGTGATATTTCAAATCTCTGGTTCAAACTATGCCTAGACACCGAATTTCAAGTCATTTGGATGATACGTTTTTGAATTATAAACATTAAAAATTTAGTGCCTGTAATGTTAAATTGCATTTTCATATTTTTATTTATATCTCCCTGAATTATGCTCCAAATGTGCTATTTTTTTTAGCAATAATACTAATATACCCAAACAGAAAATACGCCGAATTTGATTTTTTTTTAAATTTTATGATATGAATTATGAATTATGAAATTAATATTCGAAAAAATTATGAATTGCAACCTGCAATATTTTTGGTGGATTGAGATTTATTAAGTCATGCTTTATGGAATTCCGAAATTTCACATTTTTCTTCCAAGTAGTTTTCAAATGATGGCTGAAAAACGGCAAAATGGTTGTTTAAGGGATCGTCTATGATAGAAGTGAGTAGATATTTTGAAATTTATTCTGCTATCCCTAAATCTAACAGTCTTCTTTGACTCCTCGAGTGGCGCTTCAGGTGCCTAAATCAAGAAGGGAGCTCAAGTACAGAACTTCAATTTGGATACAGTCCTTAAATTATGCTCGTTTTAAAATAAATAATTTCTCGGAAACTTATGGTACAAATTGCATAAAAATTTGTTTTGGGGGTAATTGAAGGGTGTAGAGTTCCTTTATCCGCCAGAATTGTGTACTTCAATTACAAAAAAAAAAAAAAGTTATGGTTCGTTTTAATATGAAGATGGCCCTTTAAGCAAATTTTATATACATCATTTAAAAGTAGACTTTATTTCCAATCGTTCGGTACCAGTAATTTTCTTCTACGATAATTTGTTGAGGAGTTAGTAGGGGGTGTTTACTTTTTTTCCCACGACTGTACACTATTGCAATTTAATAGTTAAAAACCAAAAATCTTGCAAATCGTAAAAGATGCAATTTGGAGCCTGATTCAAGTTAACGCATCATTAAGACTCTTTCACCAAACACATACATAGTAAAAACTCAAATACCGCAATGCTTTATAATGAGAAAACACAAAAACAGGCATATTTTCGAAGCTTGGTAATGTACTCTCGGCAAACGAACTTGTATAAAAATCACATTTTTTATCAGGCGGCAAAAGAATTTGCATTAAAAGGACATTTTTTTTAATCAACCTATTATTTCTGACAATATTGGACATATTGTGATCGAAGTATCGTATCTTCGGTTGTTATGGGGATATTTAAGAATTAATTTTTCGCCTTTACTTCTAACAGTAAATAACGTAAAATTGACAAAAGTATGTTTCATTCAATGGAAACTCGGGAAAACTTCTGTTCAAGTAAAATATTAAAAGCATTTTGTTTAAATAACTAAAAGCATATTCAAATTATTCTAAATTTAAATTATAAGTATACTTTGAGCAGTGTAGATTATCACATGTACAACATAAATATTTTTCTTAAAATCTAATTTACAATCGACATTAAATGCATACGAAATGTTTAGTTGCGAGTTTATTGCATAACTTTAGGCACATTATCGGAATATATACTTCTAAGGGGGTGATTTATTTTTTATGATATTCGTACCATTTTATAAAAATAATATATGATTTAGAAAATAAATATATGTCATAGACTTAAACTGGTATAATTTAAAGAGATATTTGCCAAAAAAGATTTTTTTTTTTAAATTGTGGTTCTAATCAACATAAAAATAGTCGCCAGTCCTGTTCCGTAATCAAATGATTAATTACTAATAATTTGTTGAATATTGATTTATTTTAAATATTACAGTCATAACGAATGGCAGAATTTTATTTTTGGCTGGCGTCCAGTATTATGTATCGTGTAACAGAAAAGTTTTCATGAGATGCAATTTGTTATATGCGACAGATATACGTTATACTTTGAAATAGTTTGTTTGCACAGTTATACTATTTCAAGTTAACTTAATGGTTACAAATGCCTTTTCCTATAAATGAGACATAATAATAGTAATGTAAAAAAAAAAAAAACAACTAATGTCCTTCACCTTATGTGTCTATTTTCTTCTATTTGTATATTCTATGAAAATATTATTAGATTGAAATATTAATCTTAAAAAATATTTTTCGACAATGTATAATTTAGTTAACCAGATTATAATATAATTTAGGATATCTTTACTGCTGCATTACCTTTATACTAATCGGCAATAGCAGCGGTTTGGGGAATTAGTTGATATATCTTTGGGAATTTGGTATATCTTCTAGTTCCAACGGCCATTTCTCATTATATTTACTGTTAAAATAAATAAAGAATTTATTTATAAGCATGCAATGGATGTTTTTGAAAGATGATAGAAAACAATTTTGTTAACAATGCAAGATGTTGAATAATAATTTTCCCTACATAAAACCTATCAAACGTTAATATTCGACAAATAAATTTATGTTTTGAATATTACATAATGGCCTTTTATTGATAACCCACAATATAGCTTATGATGTAGGTATACTTTAAGTTTAAAATTAGTAGTTGTTATATTATTTTATTCTTGCAAAAGAGAACAGCGATTGCATTTAATAAACAAAAACAGATAATCACAACATTTTTCAAATATATTAAAAAAAAAATATATGGAAATATATTACTCTATTCCTGTAAAACGCTGCATTTAAACCAACCTGCATATTTTGACAAATATATTCTTTGATGTATCCCATTCTACACCATATGCCTATAAAAGTGGAAAGAAAGTATTTGCAATCAATTACTTCATTTTTTACAGCTACAAGTGTCTTAAGATAATGCTATTTACCTTAAATTTCATACACTCCGTTTGCCACACCCCTCAAAATGTATTTACAAATTAATTATTAAAACGCTACTGTATATTTACATTTAAATGTTTTTGAGCATCTGTGGAGTGAAATAGAATAGAACAAGCATTCATAATATTTACTACAACTCAAAACTAAAAAAATATATATATAATAATATTGAATGGAATCGAATTCCTTTTAACCATAAAGTTAAGTGAACCTTTTGAAAAACCTATGGAAAAGGTTCGTTGGATCTAAAATATAATAACATTTGTTTAATTAGACATTGAAAAAATAAATAAATGCATTTTTAACCCTTTCAGGACATTTGTAACTTATACGTCCCTCAAAGTGTGCATATTGTTTTTTTATCTTTTAAATACCAAATAAGTTAGTTGTAAACTTACAAGTCAAATCATAGAATTATTGGAAAAAATTCATAGAATATAAATCGTAATAACTGGTATGATTGCCATCTTTATAGGGTTAATGACAAGTGTAAAAACTCTTATATAAGTTCATAGTTTAAAATTTTCACCCAATGATTTTATTTAGATAAAAGTGTATTTCTTAAACAAATTGTTATCATGAAATAGATAAGTGAAGGTGCGTATCAAAAAATACGCTTAACATATCAGTAAATGAATACATAGAAATGCTTAACTCATCTTTAAAAAGTATTCATCTGCAAAAATATCTAAATTATGTTAAGCGTACTTAAACTTACACTATGTGCAAAACTACTTAAAAGATGACAGAATACTAAAAAGATGTTACATTATTTTAATACCTTAGTACTTTCAACTATAAAAACATAGTCTTCGTCTGAGGAATAACAGAAATACAATTGTTGTTGGCGTCTAATTTCAAAATTCACGTAGATGGTGACGAAAGGAGTGAAAGTTGAAGTTAATTTCTAGATCCGGAAAACATTAATAAATAAAACATGGATATAGGGAAGTGGAATATTACTCGTTTTATGATTATTTAAGTAAACTGAGCGAAATTCTGGGTATGTTGTACGATAAAACGTCATTGCAAACAATATTTTCTTTAATAATAATTTATATTGATTCGCGGATGATTAAATCATGATAATTCTTTGAGGGATATATAATTTTTGCGTCTTCGAAATTAACTTGTATATTCTGCTTCTGGTTAAATCTTGACAGGGCTGTTGTAGGTCGGTTATACTTTAAATCTCTCAAATGTTCTTTAATACGGAGTTTAAGTTTACGTGAAGTCATTCCTATGTATTCGAGATAAATATTTTCTGTTTTCAGTGGAATTATATATACTCCAGAAATTGCATCTCCCGGGATCGAGTCTATTTTGGTACAAATTAGATTTTTCAGTTTTGCTGGAGGAATGGCGATTAAGTTTACGTCAAAGCGGAAAAGTGCATGTCTGAGTTTTTTGAAAAACCCTGGTATGTACTTCATATTGCAGTATCTCATATTACACCGTGGAGTTTTTTGTATTTTCATATGGTTCTTCTGTGAGTTGATTAGCTTATCAATAATGCGTATTGGGAAACCATTCTCAACTGCAATGTTTCTAATGGTATTTAATTCATTTTCAAGGTGATTAATAGAGCAAACACTAAAAGCTCGTCTTACATAAAAGTTAAACGGAGCAAGTTTGTAGTTAAAAGGTTATGTGCTTTCAAAAGGAATGGTGCTGTTAGACTTATTTACTTTTCTGTAGACTGTGCGCTTAATTGTTAAGTTTGTTAAATCTTTAATTAGCATTACGGCAAGAAATGATAACTCGTTATTATTTTCTATTTTGATGGCAAATTTTATGTTAGGGTCCATATTATTTATTCTGTTAAGAAATGCGTACAATTCAGATAAGCCATGATCCCATACTATGAAAATGTCGTCCACATAACGATACCATACGGACGGAGTTAAAACGCTGTCTGACAAAATTCTTTCTTCAAATGGACGTAATTTGAATACGGCTAAAATACTTGAGATGGGGGAACCCATTGGTGCTCCTTTAGTCTGCTTATAAATCCTCTTATTAAAAATGAAAATATTATTTCCAGTTACTAGGAAAGAAGTCCAGATTTTACGGTGGTCTTCATTTCTGAGTTTAATGATGGCTCGTTATCAATAAAGTTATTAATGATTAATTTTACTTCGTCAACATCGATTGATGGGAAAAGTGAAATGATGTCAAAACTTGCAAAAACACTCTCTTTATTGGGCTTCAAATCTTTAATCCGGTTAATGAAATCAGTGGTCGACGTTAAACTATGGTTAGACGGTGGTAGAAAAAGGTTCAGAAAAGAAACAAATGCTTTTTCAAGGAAATATTTTGGGCCTGCACATTTTCCATCTATCGGCCTTAAAGGAAAATTTTTTTATGGTCATTTAGTCTCCCAAATAGCCTTGGAGTGGTGGCGGTGTTATTCACTCTCAATTTGCTTTTCATTATTGGTGGCCAACATCCTCTATTAATTAAAGCTTCAGTTTTACTCTGGATTTGGTTGTTCGGATCCTTGCCAAGTGGTGTGCATTCCACATCTGCGATGCATGTTTCCATTTTTGCAATATAATCCATATGGTTCATTATTGCGATTTTATTTGTTTTGTCTGTGCGTATAATAATATTTCATTAACCGGATTCAAGATTTGAAGCTCAATAAAGAGAGTGTTTTAGCAAGTTTTGACATCATTTCACTTTTCCCATCAATCGATGTTGACGAAGTAAAATTAATCATTAATAACTTTATTGATAACGAGCCATCATTAAACACAGAAATGAAGACCACCGTAAAATCTGGACTTAACCTAGTAACTGGAAATAATATTTTCATTTTTAATAAGAGAATTTATAAGCAGACGAAAGAAACACCAGTGGGTTCCCCCATCTCAAATGATTTAGCCGAATTCAAATTACGTCCTTTTGAAGAAAGACTTTTGGCAGACAGCGGTTTAACTCCGTCAGTATGGTATCGTTATGCGGACGATACTTTCATAGTATGGGATCATGGCTTATCTGAATTAAACGCATTTCTTAACAGAATAAATAATATGGACCCTAACATAAAATTTACCATCGAAATAGAAAATAATAGCGAATTATCATTTCTTGACGTAATGCTAATTAAAGATTTATCAAACTTAACAATTGAGCGCACAGTCTACAGAAAAGTAAATAACTCTAACAGCACCATTCCTTTTGAAAGTACATCAACTTTTCTTTTAACTACAAACTTGCTCCGTTCAACTTTTATGTAAGACGAGCTTTTAGTGTTTGCTCTATTAATCACCTTGAAAATGAATTAAATACCATTAGAAACATTGCAGTTGAGAATGGTTTCCCAATACGCATTATTGATAAGCGAATCAACCCACTGAAGAATCATATGAAAATACAAAATACTCCACGGTGTAATATGGGATACTGCAAGATGACGTACATACCAGGACTTTTCGAAAAACTCAGACATGCATTTTTCCGCTTTGACGTAAACTTAATCGCCACTCCTCCAGCAAAACTGAAAAATCTAATTTGTGCCAAAATAGACCCGATCCCGGATGATGAAATTTCTGGAGTATATATAATTCCACTGAAAACAGAAAATATTTATCTCGAATACATAGGAATGACTTCACGTAAACTTAAAGTCCGTATTAAAGAACATCTGAGAGATTTAAAGTATAACCGACCTACAAATGCCCTGTCAAGACTTAACCAGAAGAAGAATATACAAGTTAATTTCGAAGACGCAAAAATTATATATCCCTCAAAGAATTATCATGATTTAATCATCCGCGAATGAATAGAAATTATTACTAAAGAAAATACTGTTTGCAATGACGTTTTATCGAACAACATACCCAGAATTTGGCTCAGTTTACTTAAGGGTACAGTGGACTTTGAAATTCGCGAAAATATATCAAAAAGTCGATTTTTCATTTTTAATGTAGAAATAACACATATAATCATATCTACCGGATGCACTTTTTTTTTTCAAATATGTTGATTTTTGCCGGAGTTATGGCCATTTTAATTTTAACAGCTGATGCGCCACGCCCCTTTGTTTACCTTTCTGCCATTGTTTTTCTTCTTTCGGGACGTAGATACGCCTAATCTAAAAACTGTGAAATCATGCTTACACGATATTCTTGAGCTTACTCCATGTAATTTTCATAAAGGATATATATTTCTTTATTATTTGGCAACAGCGTATTTTAACTGGGACCTAAACTGGTTGTTTCTGGTTTGTTTACATCGTTTGTTTTCATTTTTTGAATTTCGTTGCAGTTTTCTCTAGTTATAATTTCAGTTTAAAAAGCAGTTCTTTTAAGAACTGGAACTGCCTGTTGATAACAACATTGTTTTTTAGATTTTTTTAAAAGCATTTGTTAGGGTAATAATTTACTAAATTATCTTTTTAATTTGTTTTGTTTCTGAATGCATTTGTAAACATGCACTGCATAACTTCAAAATATCAGAAGCGTAAAGGCCCACCAACTAAGCGAAGCAAGGCTGGTTCTGCAAATATTTTAAAGTGGAAATATAGTTTGAAATGCAATCAATTAATGGTTATTCCATCCAGAATATTAATCCTGAAATTGTTCCTGGATTTTTTTTTTTCATTGAATACAAGCGATCATTTTGATAGTTTATATGCCATGTCTACTGAATACAGTTTAGTAAGCAACTCTATTTGAGCAGATTTACTTCAGAAAGTACCTTGTAGTGAGTGTCAACAATGTAAATTAAATAATTTGAAGAATAATTCTTTTCGATTCTCATCAAAATTAGACCTTGTATGTGAAACCTGTGCAAAATCTTATGGATATGGTTAATGTTTATACTAGTGAACGTGAAATAGCAACAAAAAAGTTTGATGTAAACAGAAAACTTACAGCTGCATTTTTATCGTTTGGGGAGTGTCATGCCGCACTGGAAAAGGTTTTGAAAATTGTATATTTCGAATTATTTTATTGTGTATTCAATTGTATTACATAATTAAAATTAGATTTTTTACCTGGTAGTGGTTTGTGAAACAGTGATAGTAAGTGATTTGAAATGTCAAATACTTAGAAATGACATACGCTACATTTTTTATTTTTTGCAAGCATTCATTATTAATTTATATATCAAAGATTCAATAAAAAGGAATCTGAGAGTCGCTTGGCAAAGCAATGAGTTATCTAAAAGGTATGTGTTGAAAGTTTTTACTATCATTACTGTGAACGATAAAATGCATAGATCTCTTTTATTTCATCGTTTATATTCACTGTGTGTATTGTAATTAGAAACATTTGGCAATATTTCAATTTATTATACTGTCGACTCTTGATAGGTTTAACGTTGCTTGAAGTAAACTTTATTACAAGTATTTAAAATTGAAAATTTAAGAATAATTTAAAGAATTTTATAAAATTTTAATGAAAAAATTGAAAAACATCAATTTAAATCCATTTTTTAAGTTTTTTTAAAAATATAATTTGCTAACATTTCATAGTAAGTTTTGTTTTTGTGTTTTCAAAGATGATTATATGAGATTATTGCAATTGTGTGTAAAATCTGATTGCGCATGGAGCGTTTTGATTTTATAGATATGGTAATTTCCGTCGTTTATAATTTTTTAGTTTTGAATATCTCGAGTTCTATTAGAGTTATTATAACCAAATTTTGTGCATTAATTTTTATTCGCATAATAAATATATGTAGGAAGTTAATATATATATACTGGTATTTTTCTATAAAAAGTCGTTTAGAAATATAACATTTAGCAGAGTTGAATCCAGACACTTTTCTCCAGGGGGACATTATAGAGTTGGGTGGGGGGGGGCGGGAATTGCACCTTTTGACCATTGAAAACACAAAACCTCAAATCTTCGGGGGGGGGGGGTGGATGCCACCCCCTGAAATCAACACTGTCGTTTAGTTTCTGCAACAGTGTCGCTGTGTCGCCCCGTTTCTGCAACGGGGCATATTACTCGACTTTCAAATGTCCCATGCGCAACACATTGCTTTCAATTTTATTGAAAATTCTCAGAAATTTTCTTTATACCAGTGTAATTATTTTTTACTTACAATAAACTTTATTACATATATTTAAAATTCACAATGTAAGAGTAATATACAAAATTTATAGAAATTTTAATGAAGAAATGGAAAAACATCAGTTTATATCATTTTTTTTAAATTTTTTTAAATATAATTTGCTAACATTTCATAGTAAGTTTTGTTTTTGAGCATTCAAAGATGATTATATCAGATTATTGCAAATGTGTCTGAAATCTGATTGCGCATGGGGCGTTTTGATTGTATAGATATGGTAATTTCCGTCCTTTATAATTATTTAGTTTTGAATATCTCGAGTTCTATTAGAGTTATTATAACCAAATTTTGTGCATTAATTCTTATTCGCATTATAAATATATGTAGAAAGTTTATATATACTGGTGTTTTTCTGTAAAAGGTCGTTTTGAAATATGTCGTTTAGCAATGTTGAATTCAGACACTTTTCTCCGGGAGCGATTTCTGTGGCTCCGGGGTGACATTATAGAGTTGGGGGGAGGGGGGGATTGCACCTTTTGACCATTGAAAACACAAAACCTCAAATCTTCGGGGGGGGGAGCCACCCCCTGAAATCAAAACTGTCGTTTATTTTCTGCGACAGTGTCGCTGTTTCGCCCCGTTTCTGCAAAGGAGCATATTACTCGACTTTCAAATGTCCCATGCGCAACACATTGCTTTCAATTTTATTGAAAATTCTCAGAAATTTTCTTTATACCAGTGTCAATATTTTTTACTTACAATAAACTTTATTACATATATTTAAAATTGACAATGTAAGAGTAGTATACAAAATTTATAGAAATTTTAATGAAAAAATTGAAAAACATCAGTTTAAATCATTTTTTTTTAAATATAATTTGCTAAAATTTGGTAGTAAGCTTTGTTTTTGAGAATTCAAAGATGATTATATCAGATTTTTGCAAATGTGTCTGAAATCTGATTGCCCATGGAGTGTTTTGATTTTATAGATATCGTAATTTCCGTCGTTTATAATTTTTTAGTTTTGAATATCTCGAGTTGTATTAGAGTTTTTATAACCAAATTTTGTGCATTGATTCTTATTCGCATTATAAATATATGTAGAAAGTTAATATATATATATACTGGTATTTTTCTGTAAAAGTTCGTTTTGAAATATGTCGTTTAGCAATGTTGAATTCAGACACTTCTCCGGGAGGGATTTCTGTGGCTCCGGGGTGACATTATAGAGTTGGGGGTAGGGGGGGGGGGAATTGCACCTTTTGACCATTGAAAACACAAAACCTCAAATCTTTGGGGAGGGGGGGGGGATGCCACCCCCTGAAATCAACACTGTCGTTTAGTTTCTGCGACAGTGTTGCCGTGTCGCCCCGTTTCTGTAACGGGGTATATTACTCGACTTTCAAATGTCCCATGCGCTACACATTGCTTTCAATTTTATTGAAAATTCTCAGAAATTTTCTTTATACCAGTGTAAATATTTGTTACTTACAATAAATTTTATTACATGTATTTAAAATTGACAATGTAAGAGTAATATACAAAATTTATAGAAATTTTAATGAAAAAATTGAAAAACATCAGTTTAAATCAATTTTTTTAATTTTTTTAAATATTATTTGCTAAAATTTCGTAGTAAGTTTTGTTTTTGTGCATTCAAGGATGATTATATCAGATTATTGCAAATGTGTCTGAAATCGGATTGCGCATGGAGCGTTTTGGTTTTATAGATATGGTAATTTCCGTCATTTATAATTTTTTAGTTTTGAATATCTCGAGTTCTATTGGAGTTATTATAACTAAATTTTGTGCATTAGTTCTTATACGCATTATAAATATATATAGAAAGTTAATATACATATATATGTTGGTATCTTTCTGTAAAAGGTCGTTTTGAAATATGTCGTTTAGTTTCTGCGACAATGTTGCTGTTCGCCCCGTTTCTGCAACGGAGTAAGTACGCAACTATATTTCTCTTAGAGACATAAAAAATGCTATATAGGTTATTAATAATATTATATCCTTCACTTGTATCCAAAATTGTTTCAATATAAGCTTTTAAAAAAATTACGAACATTTAAATCATTAAAACGTGTTTTTCTCAGAATCAATAATTTTACCGTTTTCATGACTTTCAAATGTTCCATGCGCAACACACAGCTTTCAATTTTAATGAAACTTCTCAGAAATGTCCTTAATATCTGTGTACATATTTGTTACTAGAAATAAACTTTGTTAGACGTATTTAAAATTGAAAATTTAAGAGTAATATACAAAATTTAATGAAATTTTAATGAAAAAATTGAAAAAAATCAATTTTTTATCTTTTTTAATAAAATTTTCTAAAATTTTGTAGTAAGTTTTGTGTTTATATATTCAAAGAGTATTATGCGAGATTATTGGAAATGTGGTTAAGTTTGGAATGCGCATGGATCGTTTTGAAATCTGGCAATTCTAAAAATTTTAAATTTAAATATCTCAAAAAATTTTAAAGATATTTTCATAAAATTTGGTAAATAACACTTTTTTTATAGTATAACTATATCCTGAAAATTTCAAAAAAAATATTGGTAATTAAAAAAGTTAGTTTTCAAAGTCCACTGTACCCTTAAATAATCATAAAACTAGTAATATTCCACTTCTCTATATCCATGTTTTATTTATTAATGTTTTCCGGATCTAAAAGTTAACTTAAACTTTCACTCCTTTCGTCACCATCTACGTGAATTTTGAAATTAGACGCCAACACCAATTGTATTTCTTATATTCCTCAGACGATGACTATGTTTTTTGTAGTTGAAAGTACTAAGGTATTAAAATAATTTAACATCTTTTTAGTATTCTGTCATCTTTTAAGTAGTTTTGCACATAGTTTAAGTTTAATTACGCTTAACATAATTTAGATATTTTTGCAATAGATGTAAAAAGACTATATATGTCCCACTATAAAAGTGATCCTACACAGATAAATGTAACTTTAAAATTATATGTATGGGATTTTGTTATTTTATAACTATTGTGCCGAAATAATCTTTTATTTTTCATTTTCCGATAATGGGTAAGTGTTGAAAAAGCATCATTCATGACAAAATGTTGACACAAACAATGTGAGATTTTTATGAAAATTCCTTGATTTGCCGAAATCGATTTTTTTTTTAAACAATTTCATAAATTTCAATTAAATTTAATTTGTTTGTTTTTGTTCATGTAGTCATTTTTAGTATGCCAAATGCATAAATATTCCTTAATTGTGTATTATATAAGTGCTATGAGCCCTAATTTACGAGATCTATGTGACTTTTTTCCAAAAACAGTTTTGTTACAATCACTCTCTATGTCTCTCTTTGTCTATAGTCCATTTTCTCCCCTTTTTTGTTCACTTTTTGTCCATAAATGTGTCATATTTCTGTTTAATGTACTGTAGCACACCTTAACAGAATTCCGGAAGGAGAGGAGAGGAGAAACGGTGTGGGATGGTGTTTCTGTATATGCGGACAAAATGAGTTATATTGAGGATCAAGAAGGGAATAATAGCGAGAAGATGTAATGTAGTGTGTTTATTTTTTATTTTTCCGTGCTCGGTTTGATTGCGACATTTATTGAACTCGAAAGTGAGATCTTTTTCTTGTGCGACGGAAATCTCTTGAAAATCATTTTATATGCATTATTGTGAGTTTTATTACGACGATTTAGCAATGGTTCATGAGAAGAGTAATGAACGTCGAAGAACGCGATAGTATGAAAAGCAGCCATTTTGGGATATCTGTACGAATTGAGACTTGCAATTGCCAAGTTATACTGATATCACGCAACATTTCAAAAGTTTCCGGAATGACTTCTGTAAAAATCGTGATATTTTTCACAAAGCATTATATCGGATTAAGAGGGCCGGAGAAAAATTTATTAAATTATGGATTAACGTATTGATAACAATAGTTACAAAATGGTCCATTAACGGAACGATTACGGTGTGGTCATCATTGAAAATATCATATAATAATGCGGATGTAAACAGAAGACCAGACACGAATAATTGCTAAGAACTGCGGAAATCTCTATCTTCCACATTGCAGGTTGCGAATGTAAAGAAAGAGACAACTTCCACACTGAGAGGTAACGTTCATGAAGGATAAAAATACTGATCGAAAAAAAATTCCTTGCAATGACAGTGGCATGGATAATAAAACGAGACGAAACTGCAATAATGACTGGTAGTTCTGCGTTAGGGCCCTCAACAAGTGGAGTTCGACTAGAGCTAAGTTACATATGAGGGGCTCAAAACCATAGTAGACCATGGCCATTTTGAAAATGAGATAGTCCATTTAGAAGGTGCATAAAATCTGCCTTATCCACTCCTACAGTAAACCAAGTCTGTAAATAGATGACATGAATGAGAAGGTATGCGAAAAAAGACTTGGTTTATTTTGGTAGTGGATAAAACACATTTTATATCCCATCTATATGACAATCCCATTTTTTTTTCAAAATAGACTAGGTCTACTATGGTTGTGAGCCCCTCATTTATCGTCTGAAAATATCCAAGAAATTAAAATATGCCTTAGTTCAAAGAGGAGAATCCAACAAAATGGGAGAGATTTAAGGTTTAATATGAACTTTTAGGAAACGGAATATTATTGCCGCATCGAATGGACCTCCACTGTAATCAGCGAGCGTCCAAAAATCAAAAGAATTTTTTAGAAGAAATTCAATATACCCAAAATCCAGGATCCATGTGAGGAGAATCATTAGCCTGCTTTCCAAGTGACTCACAGGTTTGAAAAGAACCGTAAAATATGTTATATAAGCAGCATCAAAGATATGGGAACTCTAACAGAGCAAAGCAGCAGTCAAATGGAAATATGCCAATGTAAGTTTTAAAAAGAACTTTGTAGTCTAAAAAAGGTACGCATTTTGATAAACATTAAGTCGGCAAAACTCACTGTGCAGCTGTCTCATAATAGAGAGTTCTTCGTTGTTTCTCTTGCTGTTTCTCGAACGCAAGACAGGCTGAAATCTGCCGATTTTTAAAGAACATAGCAGCTAGAATACGTAATCAGAACTTTCTTAGGCATATTGAATACCAAAATCGAACGGACAGAAATCAAAAGGAACTATATAAGTAAATACAACCAAAATAAATTTAAATCATCATCTTGAAATTCCTAAAAAGTCACAAAATCAGTATTTTAGTATAACTTCAGCACACTTTTGGCAAATAAAGGATTTATCCAAAAAATCTTGTATTTTTTAGACAACTTAAGGCCATTAATGTGACATGTGATGCCCCACTCATTTTCGAAAATCGATTTATTTTTGCCTGATACAGGGTAGCCCGACCAGTAAGTGAACAGCCCCCAGTGAATGAACAATTTGCATATATTTTAATAGAATAAGGTTTAAAAACCTCCTCAGTAGATGCGGTTACAACATTGCCTTAATTCTATGCAATAGGAAGCTATAGCATTCCTGATTGTTTGCTAAAGCACATTACTTTTCTCTGAAAAAAAGTTTTATTTTTCATGTCTGAGAAACACATTGTTTCTATGCTGAGATAATAAGATAAGTACTATGTCATTTCATATGTTTGATAAGAGTTTAGTGTTTTTATTTACATTATGCAGTAATTTTACTGTGCACACATTAAATATATATATTATAGCTATATTTCTAATTGTTTTAACCAGTGTAGAATATGTACAATTTGAGAACAGGGATGTTTAATAACTGGTTAAACAAATGTTAAAAATCCAATGAATGAATAGCTGTTCATTCACCAGAAGGAATACATTAGGCTACCTTTGCTAGTGAATGAACTATTTTGGGCTTTATGTATTGTGGCTTGTTTTGTACCTATATTTTGAATGAAGTGATTTTCCAACAATGGTATCAAATGGAAAGTTAACAGACCTAAAAAGGTAACAAAAGAACATATACACACATTAATAAAGGTAATAATTATTGATGACTTTCAAATCTTACTTTTTCTATGTTTTTAGATAAATGATAGAAATATCCTTAGTGATGACCAAGAATATTCCTCAAAAAGGAAATATGGGAGGTTCAAGTAATTTGCAGATAACCTTAAAAATGCTGTACAAGCTATGAAGCTCAGGTCAGCTCAGTTTGAAGAAGGCATTTATTCATTTTAATATTCCGAAACGAAAGTTGTCTATGAAAGTGCGAGGGAAAAAAGATTGAAAGTAAGCGTATGGGTCATTGCCTGTGTTATCATTTGAAGAAGAAAAACTCCCTGAACATTGCATAGTTGGAAAGTGAAAATTGGATTTACAAATCATAAGGATGAAATAAAAGGTGATGTTTATTGTATCAAGAAACAAACAGGAAGGAAAAATCCATTTATAGACAAACATCCAGGGCAGAAAAGAATGGCTCTTTTTTATAAAATAGCTTCCAAGGATGGAAATATGAAGTAAGCACCATGACAATATCTGGACCACAGGTCCATTTGTGGTGGAATTGGAAGTGACCTGCAGTAAAGTATAAGATCTGGTATTTTAAAAATCAGCAGCTTTTTCTGCATAGTCAATCCAGCGCTTTTATAGAATATCTCTATTCTGACCAGTGAGAATGCTGCATAATATAGTCAAGTAACCGTTTTCTATAAAAGCGTTGGAGTGACTATGCAGCTACAGCTGCAGATTTTTAACAGTGTATCAAGGGCATAAAAAAACGAACTTATTTCTACAACATGCTTTCGTTCATCTTGTGTTATTACTGAAATAGAGAAGGGCCATTGATTTGAGGAAATAGAATTAGTTTTTTTTTCTTTAAAAAAACTGTTTCATTAGTTTCAAAACCTTAAGGTGACAATTTTATCAAGCTAATTAATTATCATTCTGGTTTTTAAAAAACCCGATTCAGTAAAAAAAATGTTATAAGTTATTTGTACAAGTTGCAAAATAAATAAAATACTACAAATTTTAATTATTTTTAAATTACTGCCTGTACATTCACTGGAAATTTTTGCGTTCATTCACTGGTAACAACTGTTCATTTACTTGACATTTGTATCGATTTCTATTAAGATACCCCTAGCATCACAAACAAGTAAGATATAAAAATCCTTTTGTTATTTTTTAATCATTTGTAAACCAACAAATGTATTGGCACTGTCAAACACCAATAGGTACTGATTATTGAAATGTAATGAATCATTTTCTTTTTAAATGTCCTTAAGTGTTCATTTACTGATCGAACTACCCTATACAATAAATCTCACATATTTTTCGTTTTTATTTCGAAATTACGCGGCCATAAATCAGTAAAAAAATAATAACATAATGATTTTTTTTAAAAATTTATTTTTAAAGTAATGTAGGCAATCTGAAAAAATGGAAGTACCTAAAATATTTTAAAACTCAATTATAGCCGAAATTACGCAGAATCAAGCAAATTGTTGATGACGAGAAATTTTATGTTCTAGGTGTTTTACTTTTTATATTCTAGGTATTTTCTTTAAATTTAATACGAAGAAATGACTACAAATAGTACATCGTTCTTTTTTCTACCTGAACAGGGTTGCCACGAGCATCTATTTTTGCTGTCAATATTTCAAAAAAATTTTCTTCGTGGTATAATTGTACTAAGGTTCAAGTTAGTATAATATAAAAAAAGATAGTTGATGGAAAACATATAAAAAGTAGCCGTTTAATGTAACTATTCCTGGATGGAATGAAAATGTGCTATGCGATATTTAATAATGAAACACTTTACACAATGTAACGATTTTTTATCCACAAGTAAAATTCAATGTTACCTTATATTATAGAACTCGATATATTGTTACGATCTTTAAATTTCTATAAAAAGTAAAACTAGGCATTGTAAAGATAAAATTTGAAAATCATTCGATTTAACATTGAAGAATCAAATTATGTCAAAGTGCACTAAATTATTTTTATATGTTCTATTTTCAAATGTCCGGGAAAAATTAAACATTGGAAACAAACATCGCCTTTTCATGTTTTTTGTTTGATAGAAAATGTAAATTGTAAGTCAAATCTGATTTTAAATCAAAATCTTCTAAAGTGTTTAATATGATTTCTCTGTTATTTAACTATGCGCATTAAAACTAATAAACTACAAAGAAATACATTGCTAAAATATTAGAAAGATATAATTTAAATAAAGTTATAAGAAATGTAAATATAATGAATGGAAGGTTTTTCTATAGAAATAGTAAACATTAAAAAATAATATTAGTTGCATAAAACATATTGGCGATTTATTGAAATTAAATTGTTCCGATTGAGTTTTCAAAATAAATAAGTTATGGAATATTATCCTGTTGTATACTAATTTTAAGGTCGGATTGTGACGCTTTATAGATTATCTTAGCTTGTTCTTTCCACTGTACAGAGATATTTAAGACCGTTAGGAACAAAAACAACTACAACAACAAAAAAACAACTTAGAAAGAAGCAAGTACTTAAGTATTTTATGACGAACACTAAATGTACAGAAAAGCAATGTAAACGGTACGTAATATTGCATATCACTAAAAATTAACTTTAATGCTGTTTTCTCATAAACGTAAATTTTTCATTTGTGTTCTTTACTGAGCAAAATAAACAACTTGCAAAAGTTTAAAGATCAACGTAAGTACAATAATACCCAAAAGTACCAATTAGATGAAAATATCAGTATTTATATCGGGTAGAATAAATACAAAATACATTTACTTATGTCATCGGTGAATGTACATTATATGCAAAGTTACATCAGCCATGCGAGTATTTTTTAAATACTATAAAATAATTTCTTATATTTAGACCAATTTTAATTTGCTGGATTTTGTGAAATCGCCAATTCTTTCTTATTCTCTTACGGTTTATAAAATCATGCGTTGCAAATACTTGTTTCTCAGTCAGTTTCGATTATGTGATCGTGTATATAAAACATAAGAATTTTCTTTTTAAATTTGTGTGGCATGTGTTTATATAATTTATTTTTTTTTTTTTTGGCTATATGTATTATTAATTTTAGAAAGTAAAAAAAAAAAAAAAAAAAAAAACTGTGAAGAACGTTCAAACAAAATGTGTTAGTAAAGCTTTAACACGTTCACGCCGGCGTGAATCACCTATGTGTCACGCTTGACTGTCCCATCGGGCGGCGTGCATCACCGGTGGGTCACGCTTGACTGCCGCATCGGGCGGCGTGAATCACCGGTGGGTCACACTCCACTGTTAAATAGAAGCCGTGCACTACAGGTGGGTCACACTCGACTATGCCATAGACGGCGTGTACTACAGGCGGGTCACACTTGAGTATTCGAAAATTCAGTACAAAAAACAATTCAGTATTATAAACCTTATGTATTCACGACAGGAAACCAGAATTCTTGTTTTCATTCAAAATATATCATTGACTAAGGGCGTGGCTTCTACCTTACAGAAAATGCTTTTATACCATGTTGTCCATATTTCTTTAGATTTTAAGACATTTTATATTAAATTCGTACATATCCAGTGAATAAAATCATGTCTCTCAGTAATATGCTTACTTCTTACGAACTTTCAGACATTCACAATCAACTCTGCTTGTTATATTCGAGTTTAATTTAAAAAAAAATATCAGAGGGGCGTGTCATTACATACAGTGTCCGAATAAGCGAAAGTACCGCGCCGTCAGATGAAGCAAAACGTGAATTCGAGCGCCGCCTCACAGCGAAAAACATTAATATAGGCGCCGGCGTGAACGTGTTAAACCTTAAAATACTTCATAATATCTTACAGATTGACCTAACAGGAAACAATTATTTAATAAGTTTCTAAACATTAAATAATAAAAAAACCTTTGGTAGTGCCATGTACTAAATCATTTAGAAAACTCACAAAATATAGCAATTTGAATGTTAGTATGATACATTAAATATCCCTTTATTATAATCAAATTGTGAATAAAAAATCTTTTTATGAATTTCGTGAAATGTGTACAAATGGTAGTTCTTTGTTTTAATATAAAAACATTTTGGAAAATCCTGATGTTGATTCAAAAATTACATAAATAGAGTCACATCCACGGAAAAGGTGAAAATGTAATTAATAATTTGCAACTACCTATGCCAATTTAACTTTATACAAAAAATCGATAGGCAGTTAAGAAAAAATTCCATACGTTGTTAATATACTTATATGGCTTCGATTTCTAAGATAATGTTTTTTGCTTCGAGTTTATTATTTATCCGGCAAATTTTTAAAACTATACGCTAAAAATAGATATTTTGTGTTTTTACATAATTTGAAATTTATTTACAGAAAGTTATATTTACTGTTCTATACACTTTGTCTGCGACAGTAAACTGAATTTCAATAATATATATCGTACATGAATTATTTGATAGGGAAAAAGTATGTATACCGTAAATTACAGTCCAGAAGACGAACTCAAAATTTGAGTGAAATTATATGTTCTCTTATTTTAATAGCAGTATTCTCGCATGGTATCATTATCCTTATAGAATCGTTAAAATTTATCATGAGTTCGAGATTTACAATTTTATCAAATTACTATAAAATTCCTGTTAATTAAATGTAAGTATATGCTATATTTCTTCAATTTGGTAATAGACTAATATAGCGGAGAATATGGTAAACTTTTAAAAGATGTTAGAAATGCTCATAGCTTTTCTTAAAAATGCAAAACAGATGTTAAATGATACATTAATTTAAATACACATATAAATAAATAAAAAAAATTCTTTTATTTTTTAGTTTCTTTTATATTGATTTTGCGCAGGTTTTATGCAATTCTTCACAGTTTTTTTATTCATATATTTTAAGAACAATGATAGTTTTCAATGAGAAATGATATTTAACATTTTGTAGGAATTTTAATTTTCTAAATTCAATTACCCACATATTTCGAACTAATGAAAATATTTTTGCTAAAAATTGAAATTCATTATGTTTAATTTAATTAACTACAAATGTATTAAGCTGTAAATAGAACTTCATTACTTAAATGTGGGACTTCAAAAATGCTAATTATTTCTTAAGTCATAATTAACTCACTTTAATTACACATATAATTCATCACATTAACACACTTTCTAATTAATAATGGTGAATAATTTTGACTGACTGAATATTTTGTCTTACACGACGTTCCTACATATTTACTCATGTTTTATTAACAGCGTTAAAATTACATCTTACAATAAAAACAGTAAATTAATAAATTAATCATCCTACTTGTACTCAGAAGAAAAATCAGTATGCTTGAAAGCACATGATATTTTGTGTAAACTGGTTTTTTTTTCCTTTACTCATAAAGAGTTTCGAAACACTTGAACTAGGCAATTAGGAATAAGTATAATAAAGAACATAAATAAAAGACAATTGGGTGTTAGTTATTAATTATATTTTAACTAAGCAAATCATTGTAATAAAGTAACAAAAACATTATGAAACTTTGAAACGTTAACCTTACATATATTTTTACGAATATGAATAATAATTTGATTCATTAGACCAATACATTGTAATTTTTTCACTCGATCTATTTGACATAGAAAAGAAAAATAGAAAAAAAAACAAAAATAAAACAGTAAACTGTATCTTTCTATCGAGTATGTTTGCAAGAGCAATATTTAATAAATAAATAACTATCAATGCATTGAGAACAAATACATTAAATACACATATTTATAGAAATCAGGTAGTAGTGTTTCTTTATAATATGCAGATAAAATTGCTATCTATTTTTTAAGGCATATATACATTATGTTTTAGCACATTTCTAATGGGTAATTTCCTTTGCAATATTAGTTTTGATACAATAAATGCCTCGCCCACAGAGCCTGATTATTACAGCAGTAATTTTTCCACCAAGAATTTTTAAGATTAATTTTTAGTTTATTTCAGATATTGCTTCAAACTACCAAAATTATCAAAATAAGTCAACAATTATTCTTCCACTTTCAGTATAGGTTTCGAAATAATAAAATATGATTATGGTGTGTTTAAAGAGTAGTTTTAGCTATTTTCTTTTAAATTCAACTCAATATTTTAGTCACGATGTTATCGTTTAAATCAATGTTAGAACTCACTAAAAATCCTCTTAACACTAAACTGTGGTAGAAAAGTGAGGTCAAGGTCCAGGTTTATGTTTTTCTAGTCTGCTGTGTCTATATATCATAACGGTCTACTGTTATATAATTATTAATACGTAAATGTAATTTGTAGTCTATCTTACCAAATTAATATTTACAGCAAAAAAGGGTGCATTCTATTATCTTATAGAAGAGGTTCCAGATGTTGAAATGGAAAGATATAAATACAGACAAATGAAAAGATAGAAAATGCACTTTGCAATACATATATATATATATATACATGTGTGTATATATATATTTCTATAATTCTTTAATTAAACTTTCGAGTTTGTACTAACTTAACTCCAGTGCAGTTTGCGGGCCGCGTAATGAGTTTACTGCCTTACATATATTTTATATTAAGATACAGAAAAATCTGGAATTATTGAACTATATTCAAGAATTAATATACATCTCCATAAGGTATATTTAAAACATACTATAAGTCAATAAAATTAAAACAAATTTATTATTTATGCAAATTAACGATATTCAAAAATTAAATTGCAGATTATTTAAAGGTTTTGTTTTATATGAATGCATCTCAATGCATCTCAATATATATTTTATATGCATCTCAATTAATACGCTTATATTGGTATCTCAAAATCATTTGCAAAATTAATTTACTTATTAATTGAACTGCAAGTAAAATATATATATATATGTATTTATAATTGTACAATTGTAAAGTTACATATATCTGTATGCTTAATAAAATTTTATCTGTATACTGTAAAAAAAAAAAAAAAAAAAAAAAAAAAAATAATAATAATAATAATAATAATAATAATAAATAAATTTTAAAAAATGTAAACCTACAAAACTATAGTTTTTATAAAGCTACAGAAATCTTTAGCTTTACAAAAGAATCTATCAAAATTACAGTAATCTTGCTAAAATTTTATCTGTAAAATGTGGTGCAGTTACATAAAATGTTCTAGACATCCCAGTTTCCTAAAACTTTCTATGTTACCTTACACATTTTTTTGAATTACGGTGCAAAAGTGTATGTGTTACACGAATTTTCGTTTTTGCCATTACATAAAACGTTCTAGGAATACCCCACGACAAAAGAAAAAAGGTAACTTTACATATATATATATATACAGTAGAACCCCGATATCCGAATCCCTGTTATCCGAAAATCGGCTTAACCGAATGACCTGAAATTCCTTAAAGTCATTTTTAAATGTGAAAAAAATTATTGTCAGCACAGTTTTTACCGATGTCAAATGACACCTTTCAACATATTTTTATTTATGATTACTATTTAATTTGTAAGTTTTAGATGAAAACAATTGCGAATCATTTTTAATACATTCAAGAGTTATTTTAATTCCAATGAGATCAGTTTTTGCAGACTCCTGTGTTTCAAAGACTAGTGATTCAACTTAAGCCATAAATTACGTCAAGAATTCACTAATGTTTTGCTTTGAATTTCATCCCATGAAGAAGCTACATGGTAGCCTACTTTCTTCATATCTACAAGTTTCACATGTTGAACAACTTCTCCTCCATCAGCCAGTCCTTCAATCAAAATTGGTATCAGGCTTTTCCTGTAATAACTGTTAATGTTCTCAATAACTTCTTGATCCATTGGTTGAATCAGAGAAACATTCGGAGGCAAGAAAATAGATCTAATCCCATCCTTCACAAGCTCACTTTCTGATGGGTGCGATAGTGCATTATCCAACAAAAGAACAACCTTCTGAGAAAGTTTTATTTTTTGTTTTTAATTTCATTTTTATCTCTGGAACAAATTCGTTGAGAAACCATTCACTGATTACATCGCACGTGATTCACGATTTTCTGTGACCGGTATCTTACTAGAAAATATCTGATGCTGAGATTATTCAACGCTCTGCGCTTGGCCGATTATCCTACTAACACAAGGGGAGTTCCCGAGATCCTCATGCATTACTGCAAACATAAAGTGTTTCTCTTTGCTTAGCAGTCTTAAAACCCGGAGCCGTTTTCTCTGAACCAGAAGCCAACGTGCGACTTGGCAGCATTTTATAATTCAATCCTGTTTCCTCGCAATTGTAGGGCGCGATTGTTCAGGCGCCTTGTTTAAATGCTTTACTTTTTCATGGAGAATAGGCCCCCTCGATCACGACACTTTTTCGCGCGCTTGAATAAATCATAAAAAAAAAGCTCCATCCAGTTTCAAATTTTCACATTGTTTCATTGTGTTTCTGCTAATTAGGAACGCAATTGTTCAGGACTTAAGTTTTATTTTGCAATAATTTCAGAAAACTTCATCTGGAAACAATTTACTTGTAAAGAATCTGCTGAGAGTTTTTCACAGCATATACCGATCTGACGAATGCAGTGCCGTCTTTTCATCGATCTAAGCATCCCAAACTAGCTGAAAATTGAGGATCTACGCCCACTTCCTTGTTTAAATCTTTTGCTTTTTCATGAAGAATAGGGCCCCTCAATGACGACAATTTTTCGCGCTTGAATAAACCATAAAAAAGAGTTTCGTCCACTTTCAAATTTCCACGCTGCTTCATTGTGCTTCTGCTAGTTAAGCCTGCCTTTGTTGTGAACTTCGTACACCATTGTTCAACTTTGTCATTCAGGGTGCTTTAAATACTGTACCACAACATTTTTATTACAACTATGTTCTAAATTACGATCACAGATTTTCATCAAACAAATTTTCACCATAAGCCTCCCAGTTTTTCGAACATTTCTAAGGAATCCCGGTTATCCGAAAGTTTCTATGGAACTCCGGTTAACGGAAATTGCTTTGGTTCCATGCTTTTCGCATAACCATGGTTTTACTGTATATATATATATATTATAGTGTACCATAACAAACAGCTCTTAAACTATATATTTTTCTGTTTACTATGTAATCAATTTATTAATAAGCCTAAAGTGGTTCATAAAGCAAACATTACATTTAACACATACAAGTAAAATGTTTCTTTTTTTATCATGAATTATTTACTTTTGTAGCAATATGGGATACATTTTTTTTCAGACGAATCACTTACAGCTCAAAATTAGATTGTTATGAGATATTTTAAAGGTATATTTTCTGTATCTTCTTTAAAGTTATTCAACAAAGTAATAATAAATAAAAATGAAATACAAAGAAGCAATAAAATTTTAATCTTTGATATCTTAAAACGTTTAAATCTACTCATGCGCTATAATTTGACTGGAATTGCAAACATGAAAATAAATTTGATAAAATGTTTCTAGTAGAATGGTTTTAATGCTTTATTTTCTACTTTTTATTTTAAAAAAGTCTTTGAATTGCAAATTAGCTTTCCTTCATGAAAAACTAATGAATTTTTATGCTGTTTTAGGATGACATCGAAAAACCTTATTACATGATATATGTTCGAACAAAATTTTCAAATGGATATTACGTAATATTTCTATGAAAAACATTTTAGGACATACAATAATGGAAGTGCATTGTTGCATAACTATAAAATAAATGTAATTGATTAAATGATAAGAGTATCATGCATTCATAAAGCAATGTAGACTAGGAGTACTGACATTCATTTATGTTGACTGTCGCATACCTTGTCTACACCACTTATTCAGTCTTAGTGAGTTGATATTAAGTGATATAAATTTTTGTTGCTAAATTGATATATGCATTTGAATGTTATAAATGAGGATAAAAAATTAACAATTTTTAATTCAAACTCAGTAAACTTTGAATCGACAGTTATCTCTAACATACACATAGTAATATGTCTTTCAACATTGAAACGTAAAATTAAATAGTATGACGTATTTAGTTTAGGTAGGTATTGCTAATGACATCGTCAACCGCTTGCTCTTGTTTTAGTCTGATTTTATTTTATGCGAATGATTCAAAGCATATATTTCGCAAATTACATAGCGTTGTGTCTTAAAACCATCAAAGCAGTCAAAAGTTAAACAGAGAAAATAATACGAAAACCGTGCACAAAATGCATACATCTGTCTAATCAAAATATGCTCAAAATATCATCCTTGCAAGATGTGCTCCGTTTCTAGTGTGGTTTTGGCTGGATGCAAGTGTTTATTCTCTATTATCCTTTGGATTGGAAAAAATAATAGCATAGCATAGGTTTAAAATAATAATTATGCGAATAATTCATGAAATTTTAAGTTTATTTATTGTAGATTATATTTACTATTCTAAAAGTTTGGTTTGCGATAGTGTTTAATTTGAAAAGTCAATGGCTACACGAAAATAAAATAATAACCTAATAGAAAAGAAACACATTGCACATTTTCCGGTGTATAAATCGAATTTGAAATTTGAAAGAAATGACATGCTAATTCATGGAAATATCCGTATTTTGTATAGTTTGTTTCTATATATATATACAGAGTGGTTCAGAACTATACGTCAAGAATGTAAAAGCAGATAGAGGGGACCTAAATATGCAGATTACGTATAGAAATTTGGGAGGGGAAATGAAGTGTTGAGGCATTAGAGGGCGCTGTTGAATGCAGCAGATGAATGCTTTTCGTTGGCTTGAATCAGCATTTCCCGCACCGATTTCCAGCAATACCCATTATTACACCAATGCAGGGCTCGCCTACATGCATTTTATGTATGGGATTGCGAAAAGAAATGGATTGAATACTCAAATGATTTAGATTAACGATTCCCCGGTAGAATTCTGCCGGATCCCAAAAGTTGGAGCGTCTTCATTAGGAGTTGTGCGCTAGAGGATCGTTTTAGGGCAGTTTAGGGTATCGCAAAATTCCTGCAGTGGAAGAAGCAATATTATGCAGTGCATAGGATAGTCTTTCGACAAGGTCAAAAGCAGCTGGTCATCTATTGGGTATGAGGTATTTCCTTCTGCAGCCCCATACATGAAATACATGTCGGCTATCTTGAAATTAATGTAACGATGCATGTTCCTCGAAATTAGTGAGGGAATGACGATTCAAGCCAGCGAAGCATTTTCATTCACAGAACTCAACACCGCCCTCTACTGCCTCAACGCTGCATTTCTGCACCCACACTCCTTTAAAAATTCTGCTTATTTAGGTTCCCTCTACCTGCCTTTACATTTTCGACATATAGTTCCAAACCACCCTGTATAATTGAATGCGAGTTTAAAAACTCTTCATCAAAAATTTTAAAAAATCAAATTTTCTCTATAAATCTATTCTGTTGTTGAATCTATATCGGATTTACACGACAATCTGCAAAAAAAAAAAATAATAATAAAAACAAATGTTATTTCGTATTTCTGTGATTGTAAAATCTTGGTTTATAATGAAAAACAATCGACGTAGTCAGAGGTTTTTCGCGATTTCCCAATATTTCATTTTCTGTTTAGGGCGAGTTTTGAAACTTACGTACTCAATTGGAGAAAATGATCATACATTTTTCTAATTAAAATGCGAATACATAATTACGAAAATACTGGTTTTCAAACGCCAAAACATTTTACCTCTCTTGAATTATACTCGAAAGTACAACTTAATAAAAAATAGGTATATGTTTTATTATTATTATTATTATTATTATTATTATTATTATTTTATATTACATGAAATTCGAAATGTATAATTTATCACATGAGCAAACTTTTTAATTAATAGTGGAAAATATATTTGGCAGAGAGAATATTTTGTTTTACACAGCTTTCATAGTTTAATGAAACGATAAATTTATTTTATACAATGAAACATTTAAAGTTGGCTGAACAACAGTTTTTTTTTTTAATTAATAAAGAAATTCTAAATAACTTGATTGGTTAATTAACAATACGTATACGAATATGCATGAAAAGCATGGAGATGTTATTGATTAATACTATTTTAATTAATCAGATAATATTACCGCAACATTAACAACTTTCTATAACTTTGAAATATTAAAGAAATTATATATATTTTTTAATAATATGAATATGAATTTTTTTCAATAGGTTATTCGAAAACTATATTTTCAGTGATCAGGAATATCTGATGGTTTCTTTTATATTAAGACGACAAAAATATAATAAATATGTTAATTATAAATGTTTCAATAGAAAATATTAACAAATAACAAAAAGAAAATCCATTATAAACAAGTTAAAAAGAATAAATTTCCTTATAATTACTTTTAAAAAACTGTTACAAGGCAACTGTTATAAACAGAAGAATACAAATATAATATACTATCAAACCCCGCGGCTTTGCTCGCGTAATATTTGAAATATGCCAAGTGATATTTATATGTCTAATTTTTATTAAAAGGTACTAGCTAAATTTTTATTTTATTAAAAGGTAGTATTTTATTTTATTAAAAGTTTTTTTATTCAAAGATACTTATTCCTTTTATGAATAATTCAGAAATTACTATTTAAAACACAGTTTGATTAAACATCATTATTACACTGCATTAGGCAGAAATGAGACTTAAATTAATAAAATGAAATACAACTAAATAAATGATAATTTAGAAAATATTTTGAAACTTTTATGCTCAATTAATACGCTCATTTCAGTATTCATTTGAAGTTTTGAATTTTTTAGAAACCATCTTCTTACATCTTAAAATTAACCATCATGTTAAATGCCATGTCCTACCACCTCTCTCAACATAAAGGGCTATGCTGAAACAGGAACTGTCACCATTCATTTGCCAACATTAATTTTGAAATCGGTTTGTTATTTCCTAATATTCCACAGAAACATAATTTAAAAAGCTTTTAAAGCCATTTTTTAGAACGTTTGTTGTTCCTGTCAACCCCATGTAGTAGAATCACCTGCATAAAATATAGCCTGTGTAGGATCAGAGACTGTTACCATTGATTCGCAACTATTACTTTTATAATCGGTTTATATTCCCTGAAATTGCATAGAATCGTAATTTAGAATTTTTTAGAATGCTTTTCGCACCTTCCCTTCGCTTCACCCCTTTTTAATTCGAATTTATTTTCGACGTTCCTTCGAGGGCATTTATATTTTATAAGTAACTACCATGTCATATTTAAAGTTTCTAGCTTTTTCAGTATCACAGAAATCGCAATTTAGAAAGTTTTTAGCTCCTGCAACCCTCTGGTGGTAGTGGAACAGACATAAAATATAGTTTATGTTTGAGCAGATTCTATCACCAAAATTTGTCATCATTATTTTTTAATCGGTTTGGTAATTTATAAGTTTGCTTAAAAATTGTAATTTATAACGCTTTTCACTCACTTCATTTTTTAAAATTTGGAATTTTCTTTCGACTGTTCTTAGAAAGCAGTTGCATCTTGTAAGTAAATACCATGCCATACTTCAAAGTGTTAGACCCCTCAGTTGTGCAAAAAACGCAAATTAGAACATGTTTTGCTTTTGCAACCCTCAGACGGTAGTGACAGCAACATAAAATATAACCTATGTTATAACAGGGACTGTCGCCATTGATTTGCAACCATTACTTTTGAAATAGCTTTGGTATTTCCTTAGATTGAGTAGAAATCGCATTTTAGAACGTTTTTAGGACACTTTTCGCGCATTTTCACCACGTTTTAAATTTCCAATTTTTTCGAAACAGTTCTTAAACATCATTTGTATCTAATAAATATGTACCTTGCCTAATTTTAAGTTGCTAGCCCCTACCGATCAGTAAAATCGAAATTTAGAATGCTTTTTTGCTCCTGCAACTTCTTGGTGATAGTGATACCGACATAAAATAGCGTCTGTGTTAGAGCAGGGGCTGTCATCATCAATTTCCTAACATTACGTTTGAAATCAGATTCATTCTTCCTCAGATATTGCCGACAAATCGGCATTTAGGACGTTTTTAGAACGCTTTTCGCGCATTTTGCCCCTGTATCTCCTCTGGGGTAGTGTAAACAGATATAAAATATAGCCTATCTTGGAGCAAGATCTGTCACCATCCTTTTTACACCATTGTATTTGAGATTGTGTAGAAACCACGATTTAGAACGTTTTTTTAGAACGATTTTCGCTCCTTTTCACCCGTTTCCAATTTGAATTCTTTAAGAACAGTTCTTAGAAATCCTTTATATCTAATAAATAGCTAATATTTCAAATTCCATATTTCTAGGCCTTTCAGTAACACATAGATCGCATTTTTAGAACGTTTTTTGCTCCTGCACCCCCTTTGGGACACCGACATAAAACATAGCCTATCTTGGAGCAAGCGTTGTCACCATCATTTTGACACCAATATTTTTTAAATCGGTTTGGTATTTCCTGAGATTGTGTAGAAACTACCATTTAGAACGTTATTAGAACGCTGTTTGTGCATTTTCACCCCTTTTAAATTTCGAATTGTTTAAGAACTGTTCTTAGACATCATTTATATCTTATAAGTAACTAATATTCCAAATTTCATATTTCTAGGCCCTTCAGTAACGCCAAAATTGCATTTTTAGAACGTTTTTTGCTCCTGCACCCCCTTTGGTGTAGTGACACCGACATAAAACATAGCCTATCTCTGAGCAAGCGTTGTCACCATAATTTTGACACCAATATTTTTTAAATCGGTTAGGTATTTCCTGAGATTGTGTAGAAACTACCATTTAGAACGTTTTTTAGAACGCTTTTTGTGCATTTTCACCCCTTTTAAATTTCGAATTGTTTAAGAACTGTTCTTAGACATCATTTATATCTTATAAGTAACTAATATTCCAAATTTCATATTTCTAGGCCCTTCAGTAACGCAAAAATCGCATTTTTAGAACGTTTTTTGCTCCTGCATCCCCTTTGGGGTTGTCGCACCGACATAAGATATAGCCTATGTTCTAAGTTGGACTAACACCATCATTTTGATACCATTACGTTTGGAATCGGTTCGGTAGTTCCTGAGCTTACCTCCGACAAATAAACAATTTTTTCCTCTTTATAATAGGAGTATAGATGATGATGATGATGATGATGATGATGATGACTAGCAGACTATGCCCGCTGCGCTGGTCCATTTTTCCAAACGAATCTTGAATCAAACGAAATTGTGAATTTAACCTTCTATTTTAAAGCAATAAAGACCACAACCTGGAATGTCCTTCCGCAATTTCCTTGCTGAAAACGATGCGAACTTCATTGAGATATTATACTATCGTATGCCTTGGACAAAATTTGGGCAATTAAGAAACAACTCTTTTAGTTGATCATTTAAAGTACAGTTTGGTACGGAAATGAGACAGTTATGGCAACCGTAATTAAAATATTCTCTAGTCATCACACTGTTAAATTAGAGAGCATTTTACAATGATTGCGCAGATTGAATTTTGAACTTTAAGAACATTCGGATTGTTCATTTTCATTTGTTTGTTCTTGAACTTCCAGCATCTCAACTTGCGCTATATGTGGTTCTGGTAGCTTAAATTCAATCGTATTACATGTTACATTATATTTTTTAATAAACTTCCTCTTCTGACAGGTCTGCTACTGTTTTCCATATGTCTATTCCAGCAGAGTATATAGAATCAAAAACGTAGATCACAAACCAATAGGACAAAATGACAACAAACCAATAGGACAATACGGCAACAAACCGGCGTGATTTTACAGTAAAGCATGTTGAAAAATATTTTGATGAGAGATGGGGGGCACATATTTAACCTAAAATTTAAGTATTTTACTCAACAATCATAATGTTAACTGCTTTTTATATAATTTACATTTAAATATAAAACTCTACTTTCAAATGTGCTCATACACTTAAAAAACACTATTATTGTGAGCGTTGTTCGGGATTATGTCACTCTTCTGCCTGTTTAACTTAAAATCGCTTTGTTTGGCGCCAGGGTAATAAACGAATAGAATGCAACGCATAAGTTTATTCATTTTTACAATTACTTCTGCCAGTTTCCCTTGTAAGACGTATATATATATGTATGTCTAACAATTTATTTATATATTTATATTATTATTATTAATTACAAATTAGGTACTACTTGATTATACCGTCAACCAATTTCGCCAAATTATACAAATCGCCAAACTATTAGGCCAATCACGCAAATGACATAATTTTTATTTTAAATAACGAAAGAATAAATGAATTAGTAAAACATTAATAAAAATAAAACGTCGAAATAAAAATCACTTGATTATGTAACAAATACGTGTAAAGTGTTTAACGTCAAGTAAATTTGACATTTACGATCACCCATTATTGGCATTTAATTTTATAGTTTGGTGATATTTTTTTGGTCGACGGGATAATCAAGTAGAACCACAAATTATTTCTATTCGTATTTAAAAGTAGATAATATTTCTTTTTTGTAATATATAAATATCATAAATATTGAAAAAAAATGCTTATATGTATATGAAAAGTAAATAGGTTGCCAGTAAATATACATAAAATTCACTTCACTTACCAAGGCCATTTTCTCTATCTCGCCAAAGCCCATATAGTAAAAATAAACCAAATACTCATTAGTCTATTTTCTGATACTAAGTAATCACAATAATGTAAATGATTGTTAGACACAGATATCATATATGTACCGGATTTGGCGCAATTTTTTTCACGCCCATTTGGCGAAAACATCGTTTTCGAATACCAGTTACATATATATATATATATTTAAATTATTTTCTATTATTTTAAAAGGAAATAACAATAAATGGTACTACTTAGTTATCCCGTCGACCAAAAATCTATCGCCAAACTATAAGATTAAATGCCAATAATGGTTGATCGTACATGTCACGTTCACTTGACTTTAAGCAAGTTACACGTGTTTACGCCATCAAGTGATTTTTATTTAGACGTTTTATTTGTATTTTTATTAATGTTATACTAATTTAATTGTTCTTTCATTAATTAAAAAAAAATGTCAATTTGTATAATTTGGCGAGTGGTTTGGCGATTTATATAATTTGGCGAAATTGGTCGATGGATAGTTATCCATCGATGGATAACTAAGTAGTACCCAATAAATAAAAAAAATGTTTAATTATTATCTACAGAACAAAACATTTTATATAATTGTAAAAAAGAAAATAAAAGTAAATAAACAATTTATTAATAAATAAGCAACAATAGCTGGGTTACCCTGTCAGGCAAAATAACGCCAATTTGGAGCCCATTAGGTACCATGAAGCGTATCTGTGCAACCAAAACTTCCAATGATATAGTAAATATGCCATTTGGCGGTGACTTGATTAGCGAAGACTATAAAATAAATAGTAATAATAAAAATAAACAATTAATAAATAATAATAATAATATAAAACTGGAATTCAGACGTTAATTTATGTGCTTTTAAATATCTAAGATTAGTCCAATATCTTTTAAAATATTGCCTAACAGAGCGGAAAATATGAAAAAATTACGAATTTAAAACGATTTGCAATTTTTTTTCAGCAAGTAATTTTTAATTCAAAATGTTGAATTTTTGGCACAGATGTCATATTGTCATGACACGATTTTTTTCTGACGCCAATGTTATATACGCAACGGGTACTTAACTGGCGCCAACTTATCGTTATTTTGCTTGATATGGTAACGCGGATGTTGTTGTTTATGCTGTTGATGTTTTCGCCAAATTGATACGCATATGACATCTGTGTAGAATTTTTTTTATAGTAATAACACATGATTGCATAAATTTCCTTAAGAATAATTTTCAGTTCCTAAATTTTGAAACTGTGAAATTTCCTGTACGTAAAATTGGCGTTATGGCCAAAGAAATATTTAATAAACAATAATACTTTCAAAAAAAAAAAAAAAAAAAAAAAAAAGATAGTATTCATTGATCTGAGATGGAGTCTATAAAAATCACATGCTTCCGTAATTACGGCGAAAAAAATTTTAAAAAGTATGAAATTAGGAATAGATGTCATATCCGCGGCCGCCATCTGGGATTTTTTCTTGGCGTAATAACCCCTTTTCCGCCAAGTAATAAATGTCGCCAAGCAGCGATTTATGTGCATGAAAGGCTTAACGAAAATAAAATGTAAAACATCGTCAACAAAATATCGCAAAGAAATCTCAAAACATCCAAGATGGCGTCCGCTTGAATATACAGCATCTAAGCCTGAAAGGATTTTACAATATGTCTGTGTGGCAGAAATTCAAACTAAAATTTAAATATTAGATTCCATTTTTAAAATATTAACTGATATCTATATAATTTATAATCGAATTGTTTCTCCTGTAAATCACATTACGTGGATTAAATAGTTAAATAAAAAAAAATAAAAAAAAATGTAATTCAAAATTAGTCTAATCAAATTTTCAGATTCCTTTTTTTAACGTAAGGCAAGCGATAATTCGCCAAATATTGTAAAATTTCATAATAAATTATATTTTAAGCATTACAAATATTTATTTCCTGTTTAAATTAAAAATTATGTATATATTTTATAATATTATGTCTTATTAAAACATTTTTTGTTGTCTTTTTAAATTAAATATCAGTATTTTTTTTCATTTATTTGCGAGGTGATTGTCTAACGGATATAGCCATTTCAATTCTCTAATCAACAAAATTTTCGCCAAAATATAATCACTGGCAACCCTTTCCTTCAAAATATCAATAAAATACGAAATTTACTACCAAAAATCATAGTTATCCCTGTATCTTAGAGCAAGATCTGTCACCATCATTTTTACACCATTATATTTGAAATCGGTTCAGAACTTCCTGAGATTGCATAGAAATCGCAATTTAGAAAGTTTTTTACAACGCTTTTTGCGCATTTTGACCACCTTTTAAATTTCGATTTTTTTAGGAAATGTCCTTACAGATCATTGATATCTAATAACTAACTACCATTCCAAATTTCACGATTCTAGGCCCTTCGGTAACGAAAAAGTCGCAATTTAGAACGTTTTTCTCCTGCGCCCCCTTTGGGGTAGTGGCACCGACATAAAACATCGCCTATGTTGGAGCAAGGGTTGTCACCATCATTTTGACGCCATTATTTTTTAGATCTGTTTAGTATTTCCTGAGATTGTGTAGAAACCACCATTAGAACGTTTTCTAGAACGCTTTTCGGGCATTTTCACACCTTTTAAATTTCGAATTTTTTAAGAACTGTTCTTAGAAATCTTTTATATCTAATAAGTAGCTAATATTTCAAATTTCATATTTCTAGGCCCTTCGGTAACGCAAAAATCGCATTTTTAGAAAGTTTTTTGCTCCTGCACCCCCTTTCGGGTAGTGGCACCGACATAAAACATAGCCTATGTTGGAGCAAGGGTTGTCACCGTCATTTTGACACCCTTATTTTTATACCATTATTTTTTAAATTGGTTTGGTATTTCCTGAGATTGTGTAGAAACCACCATTTAGAACGTTTTTTAGAACGATTTTCGCGCATTTTCACCCCTTTCAAATTTCGAATTGTTTAAGACCTGTTCTTAGAAATCCTTTATATCTAATAAGTGGCTAATATTTCAAATTTCATATTTCTAGGCCCTTCAGTAACACGTAAATCGCATTTTTAGAACGTTTTTTGCTCCTGCACCCCCTTTGGGGTAGTGACACCGGCATAAAAAATAGCCTATCTTAGAGCAAGCGTTGTCACCATCATTTTGACACCAATATTTTTTAAATCTGTTTGGTATTTCCTGAGATTGTGTAGAAACCACCATTAGAACGTTTTTTAGAACGCTTTTCGGGCATTTTCACACCTTTTAAATTTCGAATTGTTTAAGAACTGTTCTTAGAAATCCTTTATATCTAATAAGTAGCTAATATTTCAAATTTCATATTTCTAGGCCCTTAGGTAACGCAAAAATCGCATTTTTAGAAAGTTTTTTGCTCCTGCACCCCCTTTCGGGTAGTGGCACCGACATAAAACATAGCCTATGTTGGAGCAAGGGTTGTCACCGTCATTTTGACACCCTTATTTTTACACCATTATTTTTTTAATTGGTTTGGTATTTCCTGAGATTGTGTAGAAACCACCATTTAGAACGTTTTTTAGAACGGTTTTCACGCATTTTCACCCCTTTCAAATTTCGAATTGTTTAAGAACTGTTCTTAGAAATCCTTTATATCTAATTAGTAGCTAATATTTCAAATTTCATATTTCTAGGCCCTTCAGTAACACGTAAATCGCATTTTTAGAACGTTTTTTGCTCCTGCACCCCCTTTCGGGTAGTGGCACCGACATAAAACATAGCCTATCTTGGAGCAAGCGTTGTCACCATCATTTTGACACCCTTATTTTGACACCATTATTTTTTTAATTGGTTTGGTATTTAATGAGATTGTGTAGAAACCACCATTTAGAAAGTTTTTTAGAACGATTTTCGCGCATTTTCACACCTTTCAAATTTCGAATTGTTTAAGAACTGTTCTTAGAAATCCTTTATATCTAATAAGTAGCTAATATTTCAAATTTCATATTTCTAGCCCCTTCAGTAACACGTAAATCGCATTTTTAGAACGTTTTTTGCTCCTGCACCCCCTTTGGGGTAGTGACAGCGGCATAAAAAATTGCCTATCTTAGAGCAAGCGTTGTCACCATCATTTTGACACCAATATTTTTTAAATCGGTTTGGTATTTTCTGAGATTGTGTAGAAACTACCATTTAGAACGTTTTTTAGAACGGTTTTTGTGCATTTTCACCCCTTTTAAATTTCGAATTGTTTAAGAACTGTTCTTGGACATCATTTATATCTCATAAGTAACCAATATTCAAAATTTCATATTTCTAGGCCCTTCAGTAACGCTAAAATCGCATTTTAAGAACGTTTTTTGCTCCTGCACCCCTTTGGGGTAGTGGCACCAACATAAGATATAGCCTATGTTCTAAGTTGGGCGAACACCATCATTTTGATACCATTACTTTTGAAATCGGTTTGGTATTTCCTGAGATTATGTAGAAACTACCATTTAGAACGTTTTTTAGAACGCTTTTTGTGCATTTTCACACCTTTTAAATTTCGAATTGTTTAAGACTGTTCTAAGACACCATTTATATCTTATAAGTAACTAATATTATAAATTGCATATTTCTAGGCCCTTCAGTAACGCAAAATCGCATTTTTAGAACGTTTTTTGCTCCTGCACCCCCTTTGGGGTACTGGCACCGACATAAGATATAGCCTATGTTCTAAGTTGTGCGAACACCATCATTTTGATACCATTACTTTTGAAATCGGTTTGGTATTTCCTGAGATTATGTAGAAACTACCATTTAGAACGTTTTTTAGAACGCTTTTTGTGCATTTTCACCCCTTTTAAATTTCGAATTATTTAAGACTGTTCTTAGACACCACTTATATCTTATAAGTAACTAATATTCCAAATTTCATATTTCTAGGCCCTTCAGTAACGCAAAAATCGCATTTTTAGAACGTTTTGTGCTCCTGCACCCCCTTTGGGGTAGTTGCACCGACATAAGATATAGCCTATGTTCTAAGTTGGGCGAAAACAATCATTTTGATACCATTACTTTTGGAATCAGTTCGGTAGTTCCTGAGCTTATCTCCGACAAATAAACAATTTTTCCCTCTTTATAATATGATGACTAGCAGACTATGCCCGCTGCGCTGGTCCATTTTTCCAAACGAATCTTGAATCAAACGAAATTGTGAATTTAACCTTCTATTTTAAAGCAATAAAGACCATCACCTGGAATGTCCTTCCGCAATTTCCTTGCTGAAAACGATGCGAACTTCATTGAGATATTATACTATCGTATGCCTTGGACAAAATTTGGGCAATTAAGAAACAACTCTTTTAGTTGATCATTTAAAGTACAGTTTGGTACGGAAATGAGACAGTTATGGCAACCGGAATTAAAATATTCTCTAGTCATCATACTGTTAAATTAGAGAGCATTTTAGAGATCATTGCGCAGATTGAATTTTGAACTTTAAGAACATTCGGATTGTTCATTTTCATTTGTTTGTTCTTGAACTTCCAGCATCTCAACTTGCGCTATATGTGGTTCTGGTAGCTTAAATTCAATCGCATTACATGTTACATTATATTTTTTAATAAACTTCCTCTTCTGACAGGTCTGCTACTGTTTTCAATATGTCTATTCCAGCAGAGTAAATAGAATCAAAAACGTAGATCACAAACCAATAGGACAAAAGGACAACAAACCAATAGGACAATACGGCAACAAACCGGCGTGTTTTTACAGTAAAGCATGTTGAAAAATATTTTGATGAGAGATGGGGAGCACACATTTAACCTAAAATTTAAGTATTTTACTCAACAATCATAATGTTAACTGCTTTTTATATAATTTACATTTAAATATAAAACTCTACTTTCAAATGTGCTCATACACTTAAAAAACACTATTATTGTGAGCGTTGTTCGGGATTATGTCACTCTTCTGCCTGTTTAACTTAAAATCGCTTTGTTTGGCGCCAGGGTAATAAACGAATAGAATGCAACGCATAAGTTTATTCATTTTTACAATTACTTCTGCCAGTTTCCCTTGTAAGACGTATATATATATGTATGTCTAACAATTTATTTATATATTTATATTATTATTATTATTATTAATTACAAATTAGGTACTACTTGATTATACCGTCAACCAATTTCGCCAAATTATACAAATCGCCAAACTATTAGGCCAATCACGCAAATGACATAATTTTTATTTTAAATAACGAAAGAATAAATGAATTAGTAAAACATTAATAAAAATAAAACGTCGAAATAAAAATCACTTGATGATGTAACAAATACGTGTAAAGTGTTTAACGTCAAGTAAATTTGACATTTACGATCACCCATTATTGGCATTTAATTTTATAGTTTGGCGATATTTTTTTGGTCGACGGGATAATCAAGTAGAACCACAAATTATTTCTATTCGTATTTAAAAGTAGATAATAGCTCTTTTTTGTAATATATAAATATCATAAATATTGAAAAAAAATGCTTGTATGTATATGAAAAGTAAATAGGTTGCCAGTAAATATACATAAAATTCACTTCACTTACCAAGGCCATTTTCTCTATCTCGCCAAATCCCATATAGTAAAAATATACCAAATACTCTTCAATCTATTTTCTGATACTAAGTAATCACAATAATGTAAATGACTGTTAGACACAGATATCATATATGTATCGGATTTGGCGCAATTTTTTTCACGCCCATTTGGCGAAAACATCGTTTTCGAATACCAGTTACATATATATATATATATATATACAGTCGTCCCCGTTTAAACGAATATTGACGGTTCCAGAAATAATATTCGATTAAGCGGGGCATTTGATTAAACGGGGAAACATAACTGTAATATTTAATGCGTAATAAAAAGGGAAAATAACCATCTACGGTATATTTTATGAAAAACATAATAAATCGTTAATAGAATAACTTAAACTAAAATAAATACAAATGCTAATATAAAGTAAATACGTATTAATTTAATGTCAGTACATACATTTATATGGTTTACATCACACTTAATGCAGCTCGTTTGAATTTGGTCAAAACTTTGCTACTTCTAATTTACGTTACTTATACTGCCTTAAAAAAATCGCTTAAAGTGGTTTGTTTAAGTGAAATTTTAAGGGAGTAAATATCGAGTTATTTTTCGAATGAGTGCAAAATATCACAACTATCATCTCGAGTCTCGCAGTGACGGCGCATTGCCATTAAAGCCTGGCTAACAGCAATAAGTGATGGTGGGGAAATCATTTGACCTGTCCATTATACACTTGCCGGCCGGGCCGAAATCATTGCATTTCAGGAAGAAGTGAAAATTTGTTTTCAGAGTAAAGGAATCGAAAATGACAAAAGGTGAAAGGAAATTTCAGCTGAAACGTGTTTTCCGCACCTATTTTCAAACATCGGTTTCACAGTTGTTATTCGATTAAGCGGGGACGTTCGTAAAAGCTATTTCGTTTAAGCGGGGGAAAATAACATAGAACCAATAGGAATAAATTCGGTTCCGGAGGATTCTATGCGAATAAGCGGGGTATTCGATTATCCGTGACCCGATTAAGTGGGGAGGACTGTATTTAAATTATTTTCTATTATTTTAAAAGGAAATAACAATAAATGGTACTACTTAGTTATCCCGTCGACCAAAAATCTATCGCCAAACTATAAGATTAAATGCCAATAATGGTTGATCGTACATGTCACGTTCACTTGACTTTAAGCAAGTTACACGTGTTTGCATCATCAGGTGATTTTTATTTAGACGTTTTATTTGTATTTTTGATAATGTTATACTAATTTAATTGTTCTTTCATTATTTAAAAAAAATGTCAATTTGTATAATTTGGCGAGTGGTTTGGCGATTTATATAATTTGGCGAAATTGGTCGATGGATAACTAAGTAGTACCCAATAAATAAAAAAAAAAATGTTTAATTATTATCTATAGAACAAAACATTTTATATAATTGTAAAAAAGAAAATAAAAGTAAAAAAACAATTTATTAATAAATAAGCAACAATAGCTGGGTTACCATGTCAGACAAAATAACGCCAATTTGGAGCCCATTAGGTACCATGAAGCGTATCTGTGCAACCAAAACTTCCAATGATATAGTAAATATGCCATTTGGCGGTGACTTGATTAGCGAAGACTATAAAATAAATAATAATAAAAAAAATAAACAATTAATAAATAATAATAATAATATAAAACTGGAATTCAGACGTTAATTTATGTGCTTTTAAATATCTAAGATTAGTCCAATATCTTTTAAAATATTGCCTAACAGAGCGGAAAATATGAAAAAATAACGAATTTAAAACGATTTGCAATTTTTTTTCAGCAAGTAATTTTTAATTCAAAATGTTGAATTTTTGGCACAGATGTCATATTGTCATGACACGATTTTTTTCTGACGCTAATGTTATATACGCAACGGGTACTTAACTGGCGCCAACTTATCGTTATTTTGCTTGATATGGTAACGCGGATGTTGTTGTTTATGCTGTTGATGTTTTCGCCAAATTGATACGTATATGACATCTGTGTAGAATTTTTTTTATAGTAATAACACATGATTGCATAAATTTCCTTAAGAATAATTTTCAGTTCCTAAATTTTGAAACTGTGAAATTTCCTGTACGTAAAATTGGCGTTATGGCCAAAGAAATATTTAATAAACAATAATACTTTCAAAAAAAAAAAAAAAGATAGTATTCATTGATCTGAGTTGGAGTCTATAAAAATCACATGCTTCCGTAATTACGGCGAAAAATTTTTTAAAAAGTATGAAATTAGGAACAGATGTCATATCCGCGGCCGCCATCTGGGATTTTTTCTTGGCGTAATAACCCCTTTTCCGCCAAGTAATAAATGTCGCCAAGCAGCGATTTATGTGCATGAAAGGCTTAACGAAAATAAAATGTAAAACATCGTCAACAAAATATCGCAAAGAAATCTCAAAACATCCAAGATGGCGTCCTCTTGAATATACAGCATCTAAGCCTGAAAGGATTTTACAATATGTCTGTGTGGCAGAAATTCAAACTAAAATTTAAATATTAGATTCCATTTTTAAAATATTAACTGATATCTATATAATTTATAATCGAATTGTTTCTCCTGTAAATCACATTACGTGGATTAAATAGTTAAATAAAAAAAAAGAAAAAAAAATGTAATTCAAAATTAGTCTAATCAAATTTTCAGATTCCTTTTTTTAACGTAAGGCAAGCGATTATTCGCCAAATATTGTAAAATTTCATAATAAATTATATTTTAAGCATTACAAATATTTATTTCCTGTTTAAATTAAAAATTATGTATATATTTTATAATATTATGTCTTATTAAAACATTTTTTGTTGTCTTTTTAAATTAAATATCAGTATTTTTTTTCATTTATTTGCGAGGTGATTGTCTAACGGATATAGCCATTTCAATTCTCTAATCAACAAAATTTTCGCCAAAATATAATCACTGGCAACCCTTTCCTTCAAAATATCAATAAAATACGAAATTTACTACCAAAAATCATAGTTATCCCTGTATCTTAGAGCAAGATCTGTCACCATCATTTTTACACCATTATATTTGAAATCGGTTCAGAACTTCCTGAGATTGCATAGAAATCGCAATTTAGAAAGTTTTTTACAACGCTTTTTGTGCATTTTGACCACCTTTTAAATTTCGATTTTTTTAGGAAATGTCCTTACAGATCATTGATATCTAATAACTAACTACCATTCCAAATTTCACGATTCTAGGCCCTTCGGTAACGAAAAAGTCGCAATTTAGAACGTTTTTCTCCTGCGCCCCCTTTGGGGTAGTGGCACCGACATAAAACATCGCCTATGTTGGAGCAAGGGTTGTCACCATCATTTTGACGCCATTATTTTTTAGATCTGTTTAGTATTTCCTGAGATTGTGTAGAAACCACCATTAGAACGTTTTCTAGAACGCTTTTCGGGCATTTTCACACCTTTTAAATTTCGAATTTTTTAAGAACTGTTCTTAGAAATCTTTTATATCTAATAAGTAGCTAATATTTCAAATTTCATATTTCTAGGCCCTTCGGTAACGCAAAAATCGCATTTTTAGAAAGTTTTTTGCTCCTGCACCCCCTTTCGGGTAGTGGCACCGACATAAAACATAGCCTATGTTGGAGCAAGGGTTGTCACCGTCATTTTGACACCCTTATTTTTATACCATTATTTTTTAAATTGGTTTGGTATTTCCTGAGATTGTGTAGAAACCACCATTTAGAACGTTTTTTAGAACGATTTTCGCGCATTTTCACCCCTTTCAAATTTCGAATTGTTTAAGACCTGTTCTTAGAAATCCTTTATATCTAATAAGTGGCTAATATTTCAAATTTCATATTTCTAGGCCCTACAGTAACACGTAAATCGCATTTTTAGAACGTTTTTTGCTCCTGCACCCCCTTTGGGGTAGTGACACCGGCATAAAAAATAGCCTATCTTAGAGCAAGCGTTGTCACCATCATTTTGACACCAATATTTTTTAAATCTGTTTGGTATTTCCTGACATTGTGTAGAAACCACCATTAGAACGTTTTTTAGAACGCTTTTCGGGCATTTTCACACCTTTTAAATTTCGAATTGTTTAAGAACTGTTCTTAGAAATCCTTTATATCTAATAAGTAGCTAATATTTCAAATTTCATATTTCTAGGCCCTTAGGTAACGCAAAAATCGCATTTTTAGAAAGTTTTTTGCTCCTGCACCCCCTTTCGGGTAGTGGTACCGACATAAAACATAGCCTATGTTGGAGCAAGGGTTGTCACCGTCATTTTGACACCCTTATTTTTACACCATTATTTTTTTAATCGGTTTGGTATTTCCTGAGATTGTGTAGAAACCACCATTTAGAACGTTTTTTAGAACGGTTTTCACGCATTTTCACCCCTTTCAAATTTCGAATTGTTTAAGAACTGTTCTTAGAAATCCTTTATATCTAATTAGTAGCTAATATTTCAAATTTCATATTTCTAGGCCCTTCAGTAACACGTAAATCGCATTTTTAGAACGTTTTTTGCTCCTGCACCCCCTTTCGGGTAGTGGCACCGACATAAAACATAGCCTATCTTGGAGCAAGCGTTGTCACCATCATTTTGACACCCTTATTTTGACACCATTATTTTTTTAATTGGTTTGGTATTTAATGAGATTGTGTAGAAACCACCATTTAGAAAGTTTTTTAGAACGATTTTCGCGCATTTTCACACCTTTCAAATTTCGAATTGTTTAAGAACTGTTCTTAGAAATCCTTTATATCTAATAAGTAGCTAATATTTCAAATTTCATATTTCTAGCCCCTTCAGTAACACGTAAATCGCATTTTTAGAACGTTTTTTGCTCCTGCACCCCCTTTGGAGTAGTGACAGCGGCATAAAAAATTGCCTATCTTAGAGCAAGCGTTGTCACCATCATTTTGATGCCAATATTTTTTAAATCGGTTTGGTATTTTCTGAGATTGTGTAGAAACTACCATTTAGAACGTTTTTTAGAACGGTTTTTGTGCATTTTCACCCCTTTTAAATTTCGAATTGTTTAAGAACTGTTCTTGGACATCATTTATATCTCATAAGTAACCAATATTCAAAATTTCATATTTCTAGGCCCTTCAGTAACGCTAAAATCGCATTTTAAGAACGTTTTTTGCTCCTGCACCCCTTTGGGGTAGTGGCACCAACATAAGATATAGCCTATGTTCTAAGTTGGGCGAACACCATCATTTTGATACCATTACTTTTGAAATCGGTTTGGTATTTCCTGAGATTATGTAGAAACTACCATTTAGAACGTTTTTTAGAACGCTTTTTGTGCATTTTCACACCTTTTAAATTTCGAATTGTTTAAGACTGTTCTAAGACACCATTTATATCTTATAAGTAACTAATATTATAAATTTCATATTTCTAGGCCCTTCAGTAACGCAAAATCGCATTTTTAGAACGTTTTTTGCTCCTGCACCCCCTTTGGGGTACTGGCACCGACATAAGATATAGCCTATGTTCTAAGTTGTGCGAACACCATCATTTTGATACCATTACTTTTGAAATCGGTTTGGTATTTCCTGAGATTATGTAGAAACTACCATTTAGAACGTTTTTTAGAACGCTTTTTGTGCATTTTCACCCCTTTTAAATTTCGAATTATTTAAGACTGTTCTTAGACACCACTTATATCTTATAAGTAACTAATATTCCAAATTTCATATTTCTAGGCCCTTCAGTAACGCAAAAATCGCATTTTTAGAACGTTTTGTGCTCCTGCACCCCCTTTGGGGTAGTTGCACCGACATAAGATATAGCCTATGTTCTAAGTTGGGCGAAAACAATCATTTTGATACCATTACTTTTGGAATCAGTTCGGTAGTTCCTGAGCTTATCTCCGACAAATAAACAATTTTTCCCTCTTTATAATATGACTAGCAAACCCCGCGGCTTTGCTCGCGTAATATTTGAAATATGCCAAGTGATATTTATATGTCTAATTTTTCTTAAAAGGTACTAACTAAATTTTTATTTTATTAAAAGGTAATATTTTATTTTATTAAAAGGTACTTATTACTTTTAGGAATAATTAAAAAAAATTACTATTTAAAACACAGTTTGATTAAACATCATTGTTACAATGCATAAGGGAGTAATGAGACTTAAATTAATAAAACGAAATAAAACTAAATAAATAATAATTAGGAAAATATTTTGAACTTTTAGGCTCAATTAATACGCTCATTTAAGTATTCATTTGAAGTTTTGGATTTTTTAGAAACCATCTTCTTACATCTTAAAATTAACCATTATGTCAAATTCCAAGTCCTGCCACCTCTCTCAACTTAAAGGGCTATGTTGAAATAGGATCTGTCACCATTAATTTGCCAACATTAATTTTGAAATTGGTTTGTTATTTCCTAATATTCCACTGAAACGTAATTCAGAAAGCTTTTAAAGGCCTTTTTTAGAGCGTTTGTTGTTCCTGTGAATCCCAGGTGGTAGAATCATCGGCATAAAATATAGCTTGTGTGAATCAGAGACTGTTACCATTGATTCGCAACTATTACTTTTATATTTGGTTTATATTTCCTGAAATAGCGTAGAAATCGTAATTTAGGACTTTTTTAGAATGCTTTTCGCACCTCCCCTTCACTTCACCCCTTTTTAAATTCGAATTTATTTTCGACAGTCCTTCGAGGGCATTTATATTTTATAAGTAACTACCATGCCATATTTAAAGTTTCTAGCCTTTTCAGTATCACAGAAATCGCAATTTAGAAAGTTTTTAGCTACTGAAACCCTCTGGTAGTAGTGGCACAGACATAAAATATAGCTTATGATTGAGCAGGTTCTATCACCAACAATTTGTCATCATTATTTTTTTAATCGGTTTGGTATTTGATAAGATTACATAAAAATTGTTATTTACAACGCTTTTCGCTCACTTCATCTTTTTAAATTTGAAATTTTCTTTCGGCAGTTCTTAGAAAGCAGTTGCATCTTGTAAGTAAATACCATGCCATACTTCAAAGTGTTAGACCCTTCAGTTATGCAAAAAACGCAAATTATAGCATGTTTTGCTTTTGCAACCCTCAGATGGTAGTGACAGCAACATAAAATATAACCCATGTTATAGCAGGGACTGTCACCATTGATTTGCAACCATTACTTTTGAAACATCTTTGGAATTTCCTGAGATTGAGTAGAAATCGCAATTTAGAATGTTTTTAGAACGCTTTTCGCGCCTTTTTACCCCTTTTTAAATTTCCAATTTTTCCGAAACTGTTCTTAAAGATCATTTATATGTAATATATATGTACCTTGCCTAATTTTAAGTTGCTAGCCCCTACTGATCACAAAAATCGAAATTTGGAACGCTTTTTTGCTCCTGCAACGTCTAGGTGATAGTGATACCGACTTAAAATAGCGTCTATGTTAGAACAGAGGCTGTCAGCATCAGTTTCTTAACATCACTTTTGAAATCAGTTTGATTCTTCCTGAGATATTGGTGACGAATCGGCATTTAGAACGTTTTAAGAACGCTTTTCGCTCATTTTGCTCCTGCATCTCCTCTGGGTTAGTGGAAACATATATAAAATATAGCCTATCTTGGAGCAAGATCTGTCACCATCATTTTAACGCCATTATATTTGAAATCGGTTCATTATTTCCTGAGATTGCATAGAAATTGCAATTTAGAATGTTTTTTACAACACTTTTTGCGCATTTTTACCCTCCTTTTAAATTTCGATTTTTTTAGGAAATGTCCTTAGAGATCATTGATGTCTTATAATTAACTACCATTCTAAATTTCACGATTCAAGGCCCTTCCGTCACGCAAAAACAGCAATTTAGAACGTTTTTCTCCTGCAGCCCCTTTGGGGTAGTGGCACCGACATAAAACATAGCCTATGTTGGAGCAGGGATTTTCACCATCATTTTGACGCCATTATTTTTCAAATCGGTTTGGTATTTCCTGAGATTGTGTAGAAACTACCATTTAGAACGTTTTTTAGAACGCTTTTCGCGCATTTTCACCCCTTTTAAATTTAGAATTGTTTAAGAACTGTTCTTAGAAATCCTTTATAAGTAGCTGATACTTCAAATTTCATATTTCTAGGGCCATCAGTAACACATAAATCGCATTTTTAGAAGGTTTTTTGCTCCTACACCCCCTTTGGGGTAGTGGCACCGACATAAAACATAGCCTAGCTTGGAGCAAACGTTGTCACTATCATTTTGACACCAATATTTTTTTAATCGGTTTGGTATTTCCTGAGACTATGTAGAAACTACCATTTAGAACGTTTTTTAGAACGCTTTTTGTGCATTTTCACCCCTTTTAAATTTCGAATTGTTTAAGAACTGTTCTTAGACACCATTTATATCTTATAAGTAACTAATATTCCAAATTTCATATTTCTAGGTCCTTCAGTAACGCAAAAATCGCATTTTTAGAACGTTTTTTGCTCCTGCACCCCCTTTGGGTTAGTGGCAACGACATAAAATATAGCCTATGTTGTAAGTTGGACTAACACCATCATTTTGATACCATTACTTTTGAAATCGGTTTGGTATTTCCTGAGATTATGTAGAAACTACCATTTAGAACGTTTTTTAGAACGCTTTTTGTGCATTTTCACCCCTTTTAAATTTCGAATTGTTTAAGAACTGTTCTTATACACCATTTATATCTTATAAGTAACTAATATTCCAAATTTCATATTTCTAGGCCCTTCAGTAACGCAAAAATCGCATTTTTAGAACGTTTTTTGCTCCTGCACCCCCTTTGGGGTAGTGGCACCGACATAAGATATTGCCTATGTTCTAAGTTGGATTAACACCATCATTTTGATACCATTACTTTTGAAATCGGTTTGGTATTTCCTGAGATTATGTAGAAACTACCATTTAGAACGTTTTTTAGAACGCTTTTTGTGCATTTTCACCCCTTTTAAATTTCGAATTGTTTAAGAACTGTTCTTATACACCATTTATATCTTATAAGTAACTAATATTCCAAATTTCATATTTCTAGGCCCTTCAGTAACGCAAAAATCGCATTTTTAGAACGTTTTTTGCTCCTGCACCCCCTTTGGGGTAGTGGCACCGACATAAGATATAGCCTATGTTCTAAGTTGGGCGAACACCATCATTTTGATACCATTACATTTGGAATCGGTTCGGTAGTTCCTGAGCTTATCTCCGACAAATAAACAATTTTTACCTCTTTATAATAGGAGTATGATGACTAGCAGACTATGCCCGCTGCGCTGGTCCATTTTTCCAAACGAATCTTGAATCAAACGAAATTGTGAATTTAACCTTCTATTTTAAAGCAATAAAGACCATCACCTGGAATGTCCTTCCGCAATTTCCTTGCTGAAAACGATGCGAACTTCATTGAGATATTATACTATCGTATGCCTTGGACAAAATTTGGGCAATTAAGAAACAACTCTTTTAGTTGATCATTTAAAGTACAGTTTGGTACGGAAATGAGACAGTTATGGCAACCGGAATTAAAATATTCTCTAGTCATCATACTGTTAAATTAGAGAGCATTTTAGAGATCATTGCGCAGATTGAATTTTGAACTTTAAGAACATTCGGATTGTTCATTTTCATTTGTTTGTTCTTGAACTTCCAGCATCTCAACTTGCGCTATATGTGGTTCTGGTAGCTTAAATTCAATCGCATTACATGTTACATTATATTTTTTAATAAACTTCCTCTTCTGACAGGTCTGCTACTGTTTTCAATATGTCTATTCCAGCAGAGTAAATAGAATCAAAAACGTAGATCACAAACCAATAGGACAAAAGGACAACAAACCAATAGGACAATACGGCAACAAACCGGCGTGTTTTTACAGTAAAGCATGTTGAAAAATATTTTGATGAGAGATGGGGGGCACACATTTAACCTAAAATTTAAGTATTTTACTCAACAATCATAATGTTAACTGCTTTTTATATAATTTACATTTAAATATAAAACTCTACTTTCAAATGTGCTCATACACTTAAAAAACACTATTATTGTGAGCGTTGTTCGGGATTATGTCACTCTTCTGCCTGTTTAACTTAAAATCGCTTTGTTTGGCGCCAGGGTAATAAACGAATAGAATGCAACGCATAAGTTTATTCATTTTTACAATTACTTCTACCAGTTTCCCTTGTAAGACGTATATATATATGTATGTCTAACAATTTATTTATATATTTATATTATTATTATTATTATTAATTACAAATTAGGTACTACTTGATTATACCGTCAACCAATTTCGCCAAATTATACAAATCGCCAAACTATTAGGCCAATCACGCAAATGATATAATTTTTATTTTAAATAACGAAAGAATAAATGAATTAGTAAAACATTAATAAAAATAAAACGTCGAAATAAAAATCACTTGATGATGTAACAAATACGTGTAAAGTGTTTAACGTCAAGTAAATTTGACATTTACGATCACCCATTATTGGCATTTAATTTTATAGTTTGGCGATATTTTTTTGGTCGACGGGATAATCAAGTAGAACCACAAATTATTTCTATTCGTATTTAAAAGTAGATAATAGCTCTTTTTTGTAATATATAAATATCATAAATATTGAAAAAAAATGCTTATATGTATATGAAAAGTAAATAGGTTGCCAGTAAATATACATAAAATTCACTTCACTTACCAAGGCCATTTTCTCTATCTCGCCAAATCCCATATAGTAAAAATATACCAAATACTCTTCAATCTATTTTCTGATACTAAGTAATCACAATAATGTAAATGACTGTTAGACACAGATATCATATATGTATCGGATTTGGCGCAATTTTTTTCACGCCCATTTGGCGAAAACATCGTTTTCGAATACCAGTTACATATATATATATATATATATATACAGTCGTCCCCGTTTAAACGAATATTGACGGTTCCAGAAATAATATTCGATTAAGCGGGGCATTTGATTAAACGGGGAAACATAACTGTAATATTTAATGCGTAATAAAAAGGGAAAATAACCATCTACGGTATATTTTATGAAAAACATAATAAATCGTTAATAGAATAACTTAAACTAAAATAAATACAAATGCTAATATAAAGTAAATACGTATTAATTTAATGTCAGTACATACATTTATATGGTTTACATCACACTTAATGCAGCTCGTTTGAATTTGGTCAAAACTTTGCTACTTCTAATTTACGTTACTTATACTGCCTTAAAAAAATCGCTTAAAGTGGTTTGTTTAAGTGAAATTTTAAGGGAGTAAATATCGAGTTATTTTTCGAATGAGTGCAAAATATCACAACTATCATCTCGAGTCTCGCAGTGACGGCGCATTGCCATTAAAGCCTGGCTAACAGCAATAAGTGATGGTGGGGAAATCATTTGACCTGTCCATTATACACTTGCCGGCCGGGCCGAAATCATTGCATTTCAGGAAGAAGTGAAAATTTGTTTTCAGAGTAAAGGAATCGAAAATGACAAAAGGTGAAAGGAAATTTCAGCTGAAACGTGTTTTCCGCACCTATTTTCAAACATCGGTTTCACAGTTGTTATTCGATTAAGCGGGGACGTTCGTAAAAGCTATTTCGTTTAAGCGGGGGAAAATAACATAGAACCAATAGGAATAAATTCGGTTCCGGAGGATTCTATGCGAATAAGCGGGGTATTCGATTATCCGTGACCCGATTAAGTGGGGAGGACTGTATTTAAATTATTTTCTATTATTTTAAAAGGAAATAACAATAAATGGTACTACTTAGTTATCCCGTCGACCAAAAATCTATCGCCAAACTATAAGATTAAATGCCAATAATGGTTGATCGTACATGTCACGTTCACTTGACTTTAAGCAAGTTACACGTGTTTGCATCATCAGGTGATTTTTATTTAGACGTTTTATTTGTATTTTTGATAATGTTATACTAATTTAATTGTTCTTTCATTATTTAAAAAAAATGTCAATTTGTATAATTTGGCGAGTGGTTTGGCGATTTATATAATTTGGCGAAATTGGTCGATGGATAACTAAGTAGTACCCAATAAATAAAAAAAAAAATGTTTAATTATTATCTATAGAACAAAACATTTTATATAATTGTAAAAAAGAAAATAAAAGTAAAAAAACAATTTATTAATAAATAAGCAACAATAGCTGGGTTACCATGTCAGACAAAATAACGCCAATTTGGAGCCCATTAGGTACCATGAAGCGTATCTGTGCAACCAAAACTTCCAATGATATAGTAAATATGCCATTTGGCGGTGACTTGATTAGCGAAGACTATAAAATAAATAATAATAAAAAAAATAAACAATTAATAAATAATAATAATAATATAAAACTGGAATTCAGACGTTAATTTATGTGCTTTTAAATATCTAAGATTAGTCCAATATCTTTTAAAATATTGTCTAACAGAGCGGAAAATATGAAAAAATAACGAATTTAAAACGATTTGCAATTTTTTTTCAGCAAGTAATTTTTAATTCAAAATGTTGAATTTTTGGCACAGATGTCATATTGTCATGACACGATTTTTTTCTGACGCCAATGTTATATACGCAACGGGTACTTAACTGGCGCCAACTTATCGTTATTTTGCTTGATATGGTAACGCGGATGTTGTTGTTTATGCTGTTGATGTTTTCGCCAAATTGATACGTATATGACATCTGTGTAGAATTTTTTTTATAGTAATAACACATGATTGCATAAATTTCCTTAAGAATAATTTTCAGTTCCTAAATTTTGAAACTGTGAAATTTCCTGTACGTAAAATTGGCGTTATGGCCAAAGAAATATTTAATAAACAATAATACTTTCAAAAAAAAAAAAAAGATAGTATTCATTGATCTGAGTTGGAGTCTATAAAAATCACATGCTTCCGTAATTACGGCGAAAATTTTTTTAAAAAGTATGAAATTAGGAACAGATGTCATATCCGCGGCCGCCATCTGGGATTTTTTCTTGGCGTAATAACCCCTTTTCCGCCAAGTAATAAATGTCGCCAAGCAGCGATTTATGTGCATGAAAGGCTTAACGAAAATAAAATGTAAAACATCGTCAACAAAATATCGCAAAGAAATCTCAAAACATCCAAGATGGCGTCCTCTTGAATATACAGCATCTAAGCCTGAAAGGATTTTACAATATGTCTGTGTGGCAGAAATTCAAACTAAAATTTAAATATTAGATTCCATTTTTAAAATATTAACTGATATCTATATAATTTATAATCGAATTGTTTATCCTGTAAATCACATTACGTGGATTAAATAGTTAAATAAAAAAAAAGAAAAAAAATGTAATTCAAAATTAGTCTAATCAAATTTTCAGGTTCCTTTTTTTAACGTAAGGCAGGCGATAATTCGCCAAATATTGTAAAATTTCACAATAAATTATATTTTAAGCATTACAAATATTTATTTCCTGTTTAAATTAAAAATTATGTATATATTTTATAATATTATGTCTTATTAAAACATTTTTTGTTGTCTTTTTAAATTAAATATCAGTATTTTTTTTCATTTATTTGCGAGGTGATTGTCTAACGGATATAGCCATTTCAATTCTCTAATCAACAAAATTTTCGCCAAAATATAATCACTGGCAACCCTTTCCTTCATAATATCAATAAAATACGAAATTTACTACCAAAAATCATAGTTATCCCTGTATCTTGGAGCAAGATCTGTCACCATCATTTTTACACCATTATATTTGAAATCGGTTCAGAACTTCCTGAGATTGCATAGAAATCGCAATTTAGAAAGTTTTTTACAACGCTTTTTGCGCATTTTGACCACCTTTTAAATTTCGATTTTTTTAGGAAATGTCCTTACAGATCATTGATATCTAATAACTAACTACCATTCCAAATTTCACGATTCTAGGCCCTTCGGTAACGAAAAAGTCGCAATTTAGAACGTTTTTCTCCTGCGCCCCCTTTGGGGTAGTGGCACCGACATAAAACATCGCCTATGTTGGAGCAAGGGTTGTCACCATCATTTTGACGCCATTATTTTTTAGATCTGTTTAGTATTTCCCGAGATTGTGTAGAAACCACCATTAGAACGTTTTTTAGAACGCTTTTCGGGCATTTTCACACCTTTTAAATTTCGACTTTTTTAAGAACTGTTCTTAGAAATCTTTTATATCTAATAAGTAGCTAATATTTCAAATTTCATATTTCTAGGCCCTTCGGTAACGCAAAAATCGCATTTTTAGAAAGTTTTTTGCTCCTGCACCCCCTTTCGGGTAGTGGCACCGACATAAAACATAGCCTATGTTGGAGCAAGGGTTGTCACCGTCATTTTGACACCCTTATTTTTACACCATTATTTTTAAAATTGGTTTGGTATTTCCTGAGATTGTGTAGAAACCACCATTTAGAACGTTTTTTAGAACGATTTTCGCGCATTTTCACCCTTATCAAATTTCGAATTGTTTAAGACCTGTTCTTAGAAATCCTTTATATCTAATAAGTGGCTAATATTTCAAATTTCATATTTCTAGGCCCTTCAGTAACACGTAAATCGCATTTTTAGAACGTTTTTTGCTCCTGCACCCCCTATGGGGGTAGTGACACCGGCATAAAAAATAGCCTATCTTAGAGCAAGCGTTGTCACCATCATTTTGACACCAATATTTTTTAAATATGTTTGGTATTTCCTGAGATTGTGTAGAAACCACCATTAGAACGTTTTTTAGAACGCGTTTCGGGCATTTTCACACCTTTTAAATTTCGAATTTTTTAAGAACTGTTCTTAGAAATCCTTTATATCTAATAAGTAGCTAATATTTCAAATTTCATATTTCTAGGCCTTTCGGTAACGCAAAAATCGCATTTTTAGAAAGTTTTTTGCTCCTGCACCCCCTTTCGGGTAGTGGCACCGGCATAAAACATAGCCTATGTTGGAGCAAGGGTTGTCACCGTCATTTTGACACCCTTATTTTTACACCATTATTTTTTAATTGGTTTGGTATTTCCTGAGATTGTGTAGAAACCACCATTTAGAACGTTTTTTAGAACGATTTTCGCTCATTTTCACCCCTTTCAAATTTCGAATTGTTTAAGAACTGTTCTTAGAAATCCTTTATATCTAATAAGTAGCTAATATTTCAAATTTCATATTTCTAGGCCCTTCAGTAACACGTAAATCGCATTTTTAGAACATTTTTTGCTCCTGCACCCCCTTTGGGGTAGTGACACCGGCATAAAAAGTAGCCTATCTTAGAGCAAGCGTTGTCACCATCATTTTGACACCAATATTTTTTTAATTGGTTCGGTATTTCCTGAGATTGTGTAGAAACTACCATTTAGAACGTTTTTTATAACGCTTTTTGTGCATTTCCCCCCTTTTAAATTTCGAATTGTTTAAGAATTGTTCTTAGAAATCCTTTATATCTTATAAGTAACTAATATTCCAAATTTCATATTTCTAGGCCCTTCAGTAACGCTAAAATCGCATTTTTAGAACGTTTTTGCTCCTATACCCCCTTTGGGGTTGTGGCACCGACATAAAACATAGCCTATCTTGGAGCAAGCGTTGTCACCATCATTTTGACACCAATGTTTTTTAAATCGGTTTGGTATTTCCTGAGATTGTGTAGAAACCACCATTTAGAACGTTTTTTAGAATGGTTTTCGCGCATTTTCACCCCTTTCAAATTTCGAATTGTTTAAGAACTGTTCTTAGAAATCCTTTATATCTAATTAGTAGCTAATATTTCAAATTTCATATTTCTAGGCCCTTCAGTAACACGTTTTTAGAACGTTTTTTGCTCCTGCACCCCCTTTCGGGTAGTGGCACCGACATAAAACATAGCCTATCTTGGAGCAAGCGTTGTCACCATCATTTTGACACCATTATTTTTTTAATTGGTTTGGTATTTAATGAGATTGTGTAGAAACCACCATTTATAACGTTTTTTAGAACGATTTTCGCGCATTTTCACACCTTTCAAATTTCGAATTGTTTAAGAACTGTTCTTAGAAATCCTTTATATCTAATAAGTAGCTAATATTTCAAATTTCATATTTCTAGGCCCTTCAGTAACACGTAAATCGCATTTTTAGAACGTTTTTTGCTCCTGCACCCCCTTTGGGGTAGTGACACCGGCATAAAAAATTGCCTATCTTAGAGCAAGCGTTGTCACCATCATTTTGACACCAATATTTTTTAAATCGGTTTGATATTTTCTGAGATTGTGTAGAAAGTACCATTTAGAACGTTTTTTAGAACGGTTTTTTTGCATTTTCACCCCTTTTAAATTTCGAATTGTTTAAGAACTGTTTTTGGACATCATTTATATCTTATAAGTAACCAATATTCAAAATTTCATATTTCTAGGCCCTTCAGTAACGCTAAAATCGCATTTTTAGAACGTTTTTTGCTCCTACACCCCCTTTGGGGTAGTGGCACCGACATAAAACATAGCCTATCTTGGAGCAAGCGTTGTCACCATCATTTTGACACCAATATTTTTTAAATCGGTTTAGTATTTCCTGAGATTGTGTAGAAACCACCATTTAGAACGTTTTTTAGAACGCTTTTTGTGCATTTTCACCCATTTTAAATTTCGAATTGTTTAAGAACTGTTCTTAGACATCATTTATATCTTATATGTAACTAATATTCAAAATTTCATATTTCTAGGCCCTTCAGTAACGCTAAAATCGCATTTTTAGAACGTTTTTTGCTCCTACACCCCCTTTGGGGTAGTGGCACCGACATAAGATATAGCCTATGTTCTAAGTTGGACTAACACCATCATTTTGATACCATTACTTTTGGAATCGGTTCGGTAGTTCCAGAGCTTACCTCCTACAAATAAACAATTTTTTCCTCTTTATAATAGGAGTATGATGACTAGCAAACCCCGCGGCTTTGCTCGCGTAATATTTGAAATATGCCAAGTGATATTTATATGTCTAATTTTTATTAAAAGGTACTAACTAAATTTTTATTTTATTAAAAGGTAATATTTTATTTTATTAAAAGGTAATATTTTATTTTATTAAAAGGTACTTATTATTTTTAGGAATAATTAAAAAAATTACTATTTGAAACACAGTTTGATTAAACATCATTGTTACACTGCATAATTCAGAAATGAGACTTAAATTAATAAAACGAAATAAAACTAAATAAATAATAATTTAGAAAATATTTTGAAATTTTTATGCTCAATTAATACGCTCATTTCAGTATTTATTTGAAGTTTTGAATTTTTTAGAAACCATCTTCTTACATCTTAAAATTAACCATCATGTCAAATTCCAAGTCCTACCACCTCTCTCAACATAAAGGGCTATGTTGAAATAGGAACTGTCATCATTAATTTGCCAACATTAATTTTGAAATTGGTTTGTTATTTCCTAATATTCCACAGAAACGTAATTTAGAAAGCTTTTAAAGGCCTTTTTTAGAGCGTTTGTTGTTTCTGTGAATCCCAGGTGGTAGAATCATCGGCATAAAATATAGCCTGTGTAGGATCAGAGACTGTTACCATTGATTCGCAACTATTACTTTTATATTTGGTTTATATTCCCTGAAATCGCGTAGAAATCGTAATTTAGGACTTTTTTAGAATACTTTTCGCACCTCCCCTTCACTTCACCCCTTTTTAATTCGAATTTATTTTCGACAGTCCTTCGAGGGCATTTATATTTTATAAGTAACTACCATGCCATATTTAAAGTTTCTAGCCTTTTCAGTATCACAGAATTCGCAATTTAGAAAGCTTTTAGCTACTGCAACCCTCTGGTGGTAGTGAGACAGACATAAAATATAGCTTATGTTTGAGCAGGTTCTATCACCAACAATTTGCTATCATTATTTTTTTAATCGGTTTGCTATTTGATAAGATTACATAAAAATTGTAATTTATAACGCTATTCGTTCACTTCATCTTTTTAAATTTGAAATTTTTTTTCGACAGTTCATAGAAAGCAGTTGCATCTTGTAAGTAAATAACATGCCATACTTCAAAGTGTTAGACCCTTCAGTTATGCAAAAAACGAAAATTAGAACATGTTTTGCTCTTGCAACTCTCAGATGGTAGTGATAGCAATATAAAATATAACCTATCTTATAGCAGGGACTGTCACCATTGATTTGCAACCATTACTTTTGAAATAGCTTTGGAATTTCCTGAGATTGAGTAGAAATCGCAATTTAGAACGCTTTTCGCGCATTTTCACCCTATTTTAAATTTCCAATTTTTTCGAAACTGTTCTTAAAGATCATTTATATGTAATAAATATGTACCTTGCCTAATTTTACTTGCTAGCCCCTACCGATCACAAAAATCGAAATTTGGAACGCTTTTTTGCTCCTGCAACGTCTAGGTGATAGTGATACCGACATAAAATAGCGTCTATGTTAGAGCAGAGGCTGTCAGCATCAATTTCTTACCATTACTTTTGAAATCAGTTTGATTCTTCCTGAGATATTGGTGACAAATCGGCATTTAGAACGCTTTTTGCTCATTTTGCTCCTGCACCTCCTCTGGGGTAGTGGAAACAGATATAAAATATAGCCTATCTTGGAGCAAGATCGGTTCAGTATTTCCTGAGATTGCATAGAAATTGCAATTTAGAACGTTTTTTGCAACGCTTTTTGCACATTTTGACCCCCCCCCCCTTTTAAATTTAGATTTTTTTAGGAAATGTCCTTAGAGATCATTGATATCTTAAAACTAACTACCATTCTAACTTTCACGATTCAAGGCCCTTCCGTCACGCAAAAACCGCAATTTACAACGTTTTTCTCCTGCACCCCCTTTTGTGTAGTGGCACCGACATAAAGCATAGCCTATGTTGGAGCAAGGATTTTCACCATCATTTTGACGCCATTATTTTTTTAAAATCGGTTTGGTATTTCCTGAGATTGTGTAGAAATCACCATTTAGAACGTTTTTTAGAACGCCTTTCGCGCATTTTCACCCCTTTTAAATTTCGAATTTTTTAAGAACTGTTCTTAGAAATCCTTTATATCTAATAAGTAGCTGATACTTCAAATTTCATATTTCTAGGCCCTTCAGTAACACACAAATCGCCTTTTTGGAAAGTTTTTTGCTCCTACACCCCCTTTGGGGTAGTGGCACCGACATAAAACATAGCCTATCTTGGAGTAAACGTTGTCATTATCATTTTGACACCAATATTTTTTAAATCGGTTTGGTATTTCCTGAAATTATGTAGAAACTACCATTTAGAACGTTTTTCAGAACGATTTTTGTACATTTTCACCCTTTTTAAATTTCGAATTGTTTAAGAACAGTTCTTAGACATCATTTATATTTTATAAGTAACCAATATTCCAAATTTCATATTTCTAGGATCTTCAGTAACACAAAAATCGCATTTTTAGAAATTTTTTTGCTCCTGCACCCCTTTTGGGGTAGTGGCACAGACATAAAATATAGCCTATGTTCTAAGTTGGGCGAATACCATCATTTTGATACCATTACTTTTGGAATCGGTTCGGTATTTCCTGAGATTATGTAAAACTACCATTTAGAACGTTTTTTAGAACGGTTTTTGTACATTTTCACCCCTTTTAAATATCGAATTGTTTAAGAACTGTTCTTAGACATCATTTATATCTTATAAGTAACTAATATTCCAAATTTCATATTTCTAGGCCCTTCAGTAACGCAAAAATCGTATTTTTAGAACGTTTTTTGCTCCTGCACCCCCTTTGGGGTAACGGCACCGACATAAGATATAGCCTATGTTCTAAGTTGGGCGAACACCATCATTTTGATACCATTACTTTTGGAATCGGTTCGGTAGTTCCAGAGCTTACCTCCGACAAATAAACAATTTTTTCCTCTTTATAATATGATGAAGTATAGATGACTAGCAAACCCCGCGGCTTTGCTCGCGTAGTATTTGAAATATGCCAAGTGATGTTTATAGGTCAAATTTTTATTAAAAGGTACTAACTAAATTTTTATTTTATTGAAAGGTAATATTTTATTTTATTAAAAGGTACTTATTACTTTTAGGAATAATTAAAAAAAGTACTATTTAAAACACAGTTTGATTAAGCATCATTGTTACACTGCATAAGGCAGAAATGAGACTTAAATTAATAAAACGAATTAAAACTAAATAAATAATAAAAAAATAAAAAGCAGAAAAACCAACGAGCTTTTTAATATTGTTGCACAAAGGCTTTATTTGCTATTTTTATAAATAAATAATAATTTAGAAAATATTTTGAATCTTTTATGCTCAATTAATACGCTCATTTCAGTATTCATTTGAAGTTTTGAATTCTTTAGAAACCATCTTCTTACATCTTAAAATTAACCATCAGGTCAAATTCCAAGTCCTACCACCGGTCTCAACATAAAGGGCTATGTTGAAATACGAACTGTCACCATTAATTTGCCAACATTAATTTTGAAATTGGTTTGTTATTTCCTAATATTCCACAGAAACGTAATTTAGAAAGCTTTTAAAGGCCTTTTTTAGACCGTTTGTTGTTCCTGTGAACCCCAAGTGGTAGAATCATCGGCATAAAATATAGCCTGTGAAGGATCAAAGACTGTTACCATTGATTCGCAACTATTACTTTTATATTTGGTTTATATTCCCTGAAATTGCGTAGAAAGCGTAATTTAGGACTTTTTTAGAATGCTTTTCGCACCTCTCCTTCGCTTCACCCCTTTTTAATTCGAATTTATTTTCGACAGTCCTTCGATGGCATTTATATTTTATAAGTAACTACCATGCCATATTTAAAGTTTCTAGCCTTTTCAGTACCACAGAAGTTGCAATTTAGAAAGTTTTTAGCTACTGCAACACTCTGGTGGTAGTGGCACTGACATAAAATATAGCTTATGTTTAGCAGGTTCTATCACCAACAATTTGTCATCATTCTTTTTTTAATCGGATTGGTATTTGATAAGATTACATAAAAATTGTAATTTATAACGCTTTTCGCTAACTTCATCTTTTTAAATTTGAAATTTTCTTTCGAGAGTTCTTAGAAAGCAGTTGCATCTTGTGAATAAATACCATATCATACTTCAAAATGTTAGACCCTTCAGTTATGCAAAAAACGCAAATTAGAACATGTTTTGATTTTGCAACCCTAAGATGGTAGTGACAGCAACATAAAATATAACCTATGTTATAGCAGGGACTGCCATCATTGATTTGCAACCATTACTTTTGAAATAGCTTTGGAATTTCCTGAGATTGAGTAGACATCGCAATTTAGAACGTTTTTAGAACGCTTTTCGCGCATTTTCACCCCTTTTTAAATTTCCAATTTTTTTGAAACTGTTCTTAAAGATCATTTTCATCTAATAAATATGTACCTTGCCTAATTTTAAGTTGCTAGCTCCTACCGATCACAAAAATCGAAATTTCGAACGCTTTTTTGCTCCTGCAACATCTAGGTGATAGTGACACCGACTTAAAATAGCGTCTGTGTTATAGCAGAGGCTGTCAGCATCAATTTTTTATCATTACTTTTGAAATCAGTTTGATTCTTCCTGAGATATTGGTGACAAATCGGCATTTAGAACATTTTTAGAACTCTTTTCGCACATTTTGCTCCTGCATCTCCTCTGGGGTAGTGGAAACAGATATAAAATATAGCCTATCTTGGTGCAAGATCTGTTCCCATCATTTTTACACTATTATATTTGAAATCGGTTCAGTATTTCCTGAGATTGCTAAAAATTTCAATTTAGAACATTTTTTACAAAGCGTTATGCGTATTTTGACCCCCCCCCCTTTTAAATTTCGTCTTCTTTAGGCAATGCCCTTAGAGATCATTGATATCTTATAACTAACTACCATTCTAAATTTCACGACTCAAGGCCCTTCCGTCACGCAAAAACCGCAATTTAGAACGTTTTTCTCCTGCACCCCCTTTGGGGTAGTGGCACCGACATAAAACATAGCCTATGTTGGAGCAAGGGTTTTCATCATCATTTTGACGAAATTATTTTTTTTAATCGGTTTGGTATTTCCTGAGATTGTGTGGAAATCACCATTTAGAACGTTTTTTAGAACGCTTTTCGCGCATTTTCACCCCTTTTAAATTTCGAATTGTTTAAGAACTGTTCTTAGAAATTCTGTATATCAAATAAGTAGCTGATACTTCCAATTTCATATTTCAAGGCCCTTCAGTAACACATAAATCGCATTTTTAGAACGTTTTTTGCCCCTACACCCCCTTTGGGGTAGTGGCACCGACATAAAACATAGCCTATTTGGGAGCAAACGTTGCCACTATCATTTTGACACCAATATTTTTTTTAATCGGTTTGGTATTTCCTGAGATTATGTAGAAACTACCATTTAGAACGTTTTTTAGAACGCTTTTTGTGCATTTTCACCCCTTTTAAATTTCGAATTGTTTAAGAACTGTTCTTAGACAACATTTATATCTTATAAGTAACTAATATTCCAAATTTCATATTTCTAGGACCTTCAGTAACGCAAAAATCGCATTTTTAGAACGTTTTTTGCTCCTGAACCCCCTTTGAGGTAGTGGCACCTACATAAAATATAGCCTAATTTCTAAGTTGGACTAACACCATCATTTTGATACCATTACTTTTTAAATCGGTTTGGTATTTCCTGAGATTATGCAGAAACTACCATTTAGAACGTTTTTTAGAACGCTTTTTGTTCATTTTCACCCCTTTTAAATTTTGAATTGTTTAAGAACTGTTCTTAGACATCATTTATATCTTATAAGTAACTGATATTCCAAATTTCATATTTCTAGGCCCTTCAGTAACGCAAAAATCGCATTTTTAGAACGTTTTTTGCTCCTACACCCCCTTTGGGGTTGTGGCACCAACATAAGATATAGCCTATGTTCTAAGTTGGACTAACACCATCATTTTGATACCATTACTTTTAGAATCGGTTCGGTAGTTCCTGAGCTTACCTCCTACAAATAAACAATTTTCTCCTCTTTATAATAGGAAGTATAGACTAGCAAACCCCGCGGCTTTGCTCGCGTAATAGTTGAAATATGCCAAGTGATATTTATATGTCTAATTTTTATTAAAAGGTACTAACTAAATTTTTATTTTATTAAAAGGTAATATTTTTTTTTATTAAAAGTTTTTTTTTAATTAAAAGGTACTTATTACTTTTAGGAATAATTCAAAAATTACTATTTAAAACACAGTTTGATTAAACTTCATTATTACACTGCATTAGGCAGAAATGAGACTTAAATTAATAAAATGAAGTAAAACTAAATAAATGATAATTTAAAAAATATTTTGAAACTTTTATGCTCAATTAATACGCTCATTTCAGTATTCATTTGAAGTTTTGAATTTTTTAGAAACCATCTTCTTACATCTTAAAATTAACCATCATGTCAAATTCCAAGTCCTACCACCTCTCTCAACATAAAGGGCTATGTTGAAACAGGAACTGTCACCATTAATTTGCCAACATTAATTTTTAAATCGGTTTGTTATTTCCTAATATTCCACAGAAACGTAATTTAAAAAGCTTTTAAAGCCCTTTTTTAGACCGTTTGTTGCTCCTGTGAACCCCAGGTGGTAGAATCACCGGCATAAAATATAGCCTGTTTAGGATCAGAGACTGTTAACATTGATTCGCAACTATTACTTTTATAATCGGTTTATATTCCCTGAAATTGCATTGAATCGTAATTTAGAACTTTTTTAGAATGCTTTTCGCACCTCCCCTTCGCTTCACCCCTTTTTAATTCGAATTTATTTTCGACGTTCCTTCGAGGGCATTTATATTTTATAAGTAATTACCACGTCATATTTAAAGTTTCTAGCCTTTTCAGTATCACAGTAATCGCAATTTAGAAAGTTTTTAACTCCTGCAACCCTCTGGTGGTAGTGGAACAGACATAAAATATAGCTTATGTTTGAGCAGATTCTATCACCAACATTTGTCATCATTATTTTTTTAATCGGTTTGGTAATTTATAAGTTTGCTTAAAAATTGTAATTTATAAGGCTTTTCACTCACTTCATTTTTTTTAATTTGGAATTTTCTTTCGACTGTTCTTAGAAAGCAGTTGCATCTTGTAAGTAAATACCATGCTATACTTCAAAGTGTTAGACGCCTCAGTTGTGCAAAAAACGCAAATTAGAACATGTTTTGCTTTTGCAACCCTCAGCCTCAGATGGTAGTGACAGCAACATAAAATATAACCTATGTTATAGCAGGGACTGTCACCATTTATTTACAACCATTACTTTTGAAATAGCTTTGGTATTTCCTTAGATTGAGTAGAAATCACAATTTAGAACGTTTTTAGGACGCTTTTCGCGCATTTTCACCCCTTTTTAAATTTCCAATTTTTTCGAAACTGTTCTTAAACATCATTTATATCTAATATATATGTACCTTGCCTAATTTTAAGTTGCTAGCCCCTACCGATCACAAATATCGAAATTTAGAACGCTTTCTTTCTCTTGCAACGTCTTGGTGATAGTAATAACGACATAAAATAGTGTCTATGTTAGAGCAGAGGCTGTCAGCATCAATTTCCTACTATTACGTTTGAAATCAGATTCATTCTTCCTGAGATATTGCCGACAAATCGGCATTTAGAACGTTTTTAGAACGCTTTTCGCGAATTTTGCTCCTGCATCTCGTCTGGGGTAGTGGAAACATAATTAAAATATAGCCTTGGAGCAAGATCTGTCACCATCATATTTACACCATTATATTTGAAATCGGTTCAGTACTTCCTGAGATTGCATAGAAGTCGCAATTTAGAAAGTTTTTTACTACGCTTTTTGCGCATTTTGACCACCTTTTAAATTTCAATTTTTTTAGGAAATGTCCTTAGAGATCATTGATATCTTATAACCAACTACCATTCCAAATTTCACGAGTCTAGGCCCTTCCGTAACGCAAAAGCCGCAATTTAGAACGTTTTTCCCCTGCACCCCCTTTGGGGTAGTGGCACCGACATAAAACATCGCCTATGTTGGAGCAAAGGTTGTCACCATCATTTTGACACCAATATTTTTTAAATCGGTTTGGTATTTCCTGAGATTGTGTGGAAACTACCATTTAGTACGTTTTTTAGAACGCTTTTGTGCATTTTCACAGCTTTTAAATTTCGAATTGTTTAAGAACTGTTCTTAGACATCATTTATATCTTATAAGTAACTAATACTCAAAATTGCATATTTCTAGGCCCTTCAGTAACACATAAATCGCATTTTTAGAACGTTTTTTGCTCCTGCAACCCCTTTGGGGTAGTGACACCTACATAAAACATAGCCTATCTTGGAGCAAGCGTTGTCACCATCATTTTGACACCAATATTTTTTAAATCGATTTGGTATTGCCAGAGATTGTGTGGAAACTACCATTTAGAACGTTTTTTAGAACGCTTTTGTGCATTTTCACAGCTTTTAAATTTTGAATTGTTTAAGAACTGTTCTTAGACATCATTTATATCTTATAAGTGACTAATATTCCAAATTTCATATTTCTAAGCCCTTCAGTAACTCAAAAATCGCGTTTTTAGAACGTTTTTTTTGCTCCCGCACCCCCTTTGGGGTAGTGGCACCGACATAAAATATAGCCTATGTTCTAAGTTGGACTCACACCATCATTTTGATACCATTACTTTTGGAATCGGTTCGGTAGTTCCAGAGCTTACCTCCGACAAATAAACAATTTTTTCCTCTTTAAAATAGGAGTATAGACTAGCAAACTCACTTCACTCACTTCATTTTTTTTTAATTTGGAATTTTCTTTCGACTGTTCTTAGAAAGCAGTTGCATCTTGTAAGTAAATACCATGCTATACTTCAAAGTGTTAGGCGCCTCAGTTGTGCAAAAAACGCAAATTAGAACATGTTTTGCTTTTGCAACCCTCAGCCTCAGATGGTAGTGACAGCAACATAAAATATAACCTATGTTATAGCAGGGACTGTCACCATTTATTTACAACCATTACTTTTGAAATAGCTTTGGTATTTCCTTAGATTGAGTAGAAATCACAATTTAGAACGTTTTTAGGACGCTTTTCGCGCATTTTCACCCCTTTTTAAATTTCCAATTTTTTCGAAACTGTTCTTAAACATCATTTATATCTAATATATATGTACCTTGCCTAATTTTAAGTTGCTAGCCCCTACCGATCACAAATATCGAAATTTAGAACGTTTTCTTTCTCTTGCAACGTCTTGGTGATAGTAATAACGACATAAAATAGTGTCTATGTTAGAGCAGAGGCTGTCAGCATCAATTTCCTACTATTACGTTTGAAATCAGATTCATTCTTCCTGAGATATTGCCGACAAATCGGCATTTAGAACGTTTTTAGAACGCTTTTCGCGAATTTTGCTCCTGCATCTCCTCTGGGGTAGTGGAAACATAATTAAAATATAGCCTTGGAACAAGATCTGTCACCATCATATTTACACCATTATATTTAAAATCGGTTCAGTACTTCCTGAGATTGCATAGAAATCGCAATTTAGAAAGTTTTTTACTACGCTTTTTGCGCATTTTGACCACCTTTTAAATTTCAATTTTTTTAGAAAATGTCCTTAGAGATCATTCATATCTTATAACCAACTACCATTCCAAATTTCACGAGTCTAGGCCCTTCCGTAACGCAAAAGCCGCAATTTAGAACGTTTTTCCCCTGCACCCCCTTTGGGGTAGTGGCACCGACATAAAACATCGCCTATGTTGGAGCAAAGGTTGTCACCATCATTTTGACACCAATATTTTTTAAATCGGTTTGGTATTTCCTGAGATTGTGTGGAAACTACCATTTAGTACGTTTTTTAGAACGCTTTTGTGCATTTTCACAGCTTTTAAATTTCGAATTGTTTAAGAACTGTTCTTAGACATCATTTATATCTTATAAGTAACTAATACTCAAAATTGCATATTTCTAGGCCCTTCAGTAACACATAAATCGCATTTTTAGAACGTTTTTTGCTCCTGCAACCCCTTTGGGGTAGTGACACCTACATAAAACATAGCCTATCTTGGAGCAAGCGTTGTCACCATCATTTTGACACCAATATTTTTTAAATCGATTTGGTATTGCCTGAGATTCTGTGGAAACTACCATTTAGAACGTTTTTTAGAACGCTTTTGTGCGTTTTCACAGCTTTTAAATTTTGAATTGTTTAAGAACTGTTCTTAGACATCATTTATATCTTATAAGTGACTAATATTCCAAATTTCAAATTTCTAAGCCCTTCAGTAACTCAAAAATCGCGTTTTTAGAACGTTTTTTGCTCAAGCACCCCCTTTGGGGTAGTGGCACCGACATAAAATATAGCCTATGTTCTAAGTTGGACTCACACCATCATTTTGATACCATTACTTTTGGAATCGGTTCGGTAGTTCCAGAGCTTACCTCCGACAAATAAACAATTTTTTCCTCTTTAAAATAGGAGTATAGACTAGCAAACCCCGCGGCTTTGCTCGCGTAATATTTGAAATATGCCAAGTTGTATTTATCTAATTTTTATTAAAAGGTACTTACTAAATTTTATTTTATTAAAAGGTAATATTTTATTTTATTAAAAGGTAATTATTCCTTTTAGGAATACTTCAAAAATTACTATTTAAAACACAGTTTTATTAAACCTCATTATTACACTGCATTTGGCAGAAATGAGACTTACATTTAAAATAAAATAAAACTAAATAAATGATAATTTAGAAAATATTTTGAAACTTTTATGCTCAACTGATACGCTCATTTCAGTATTCATTTGAAGATTTGAATTTTTTAGAAACCATCTTCTTACATCTTAAAATTAACTATCATGTCAAACTCCAAGTTCTACCACCTCTCTCAATATAAAGGGATATGTTGAAACAGGAACTGTCACCATTAATTTGCCAACGTTAATTTTGAAATCGGTCTGTTATTGCCTAATATTCCACAGAAACGTAATTTAGAAAGCTTTTAAAGGCCTTTTTTAGAATGTTTGTTGTTTCTGTCAACCCCAGGCGGTAGAATCATCGGCATAAAATATAGCCTGTGGAGTATCAGAGACTGTTACCATTGATTCGCAACTATTACTTTCATAATCGGTTTATATTCCCTCAAATTGCATAGAAATTGTAATTTAGGAGTTTTTTAGAATGCTTTCGCACCTCCCCTTCGTTTCACCCCTTTTTAATTCGAATTTATTTTCGACAGTCCTTCGAGGGCATTTATATTTTATAAGTAACTACCATGCCACATTTAAAGTTTCTAGCCTTTTCAGTATCACAGAAATCGCAATTTAGAAAGTTTTTAGCTCCTGGAACCCTCTAGTGGTAGTGGCACAGACATAAAATATAGCTTATGTTTGAGCAGGTTCTATCACCAACAATTTGTCATCATTATTTTTTTAATCGGTTTGGTATTTGATAAGATTGCATAAAAATTATAATTTATAACGCTTTTCGCTCACTTCATCGTTTTAAATTTGGAATTTCCTTTCGACTATTCTTAGAAAGCAGTTGCATCTTGTAAGTAAATACCATGCCATACTTCAAAGTGTTAGACCCCTCAGTTGTGCAAAAAATGCAAATTAGAACATGTTTTGCTTTTGCAACCCTCAGATGGTAGTGACAGCAACATAAAATATAACCTATGCTATAGCAGGGACTTTCACCATTGATTTGCAACGATTACTTTTGAAATAGCTTTGGTATTTCCTTAGATTGAGTAGAAATCGCAATTTAGAAGGTTTTAGGACGCTTTTCGCGCATTTTCACCGCTTTTTAAATTTCCAATTTTTTTGAAACTGTTCTTAAAGATCATTTGTAGCTAATAAATATGTACCTTGCCTAATTTTAAGTTGCTAGCAGATCTTGGAGCAAGATCTGTCACCATCATTTTTACACCATTATATTTGAAATCGGTTCAGTACTTCTTGAGATTGCATAGAAATCGCAATTTAGAAAGTTCTTTATAGCGCTTTTTGCGCATTTTGACCCACTTTTAAATTTCGATTTTTTTAGGAAATGTCCTTAGAGATCATTGATATCTTATAACTAACTACCATTCCAAATTTCACGATTCTAGGCCCTTCCGTAACGCAAAGGCCGCAATTTAGAACGTTTTTGGTCCTGCACCCCGTTTGGGGTAGTAGCACCGACATAAAACATAGCCTATGTTGGAGCAAGTGTTGTCACCGTCATTTTGACACCCTTATTTTGACACCATTATTTTTTAAATCGGTTTGGTATTTCCTGAGATTGTGTAGAAACTACCATTTAGAACGTTTTTTAGAACGATTTTCGCGCATTTTCACCCCTTTCAAATTTCGAATTGCTTAAGAACTGTTCTTAGAAATCCTTTATATCTAATAAGTAGCTAATATTTCAAATTTCATATTTCTAGGCCCTTCGGTAACGCAAATTTGGATTTTTAGAACGTTTTTTTGCTCCTGCACCCCCTTTGGGGTAGTGGCACCGACATAAAACATAGCCTATGTTGGAGCAAGTGTTGTCACCGTCATTTTGACACCCTTATTTTGACACCATTATTTTTTAAATCGGTTTGGTATTTCCTGAGATTGTGTAGAAACTACCATTTAGAACGTTTTTTAGAACGATTTTCGCGCATTTTCACCCCTTTCAAATTTCGAATTGCTTAAGAACTGTTCTTAGAAATCCTTTATATCTAATAAGTAGCTAATATTTCAAATTTCATATTTCTAGGCCCTTCAGTAACACATAAATCGCATTTTTAGAACGTTTTTTGCTCCTACACCCCTTTTGGATTTGTGGCACCGACATAAAACATAGCCTATCTTGGAACAAGCGTTGTCACCGTCATTTTGACACCAATACTTTTTAAATCGGTTTGATATTTCCTGAGATTGTGTAGAAACTACCATTTAGAACGTTTTTTAGAACACTTTTTGTGCATTTTCAACACTTTTAAATTTCGAATTGTTTAAGAACTGTTCTTAGACATCATTTATACCTTATAAGTAACTTATATTCAAAATTTCATGTTTCTAAGCCCTTCAGTAACGCTAAAATCGCATTTTTAGAACGTTTTTTGTTCCTACACCCCCTTTGGGGTAGTGGCACCGACATGAGATATAGGCTATGTTCTAAGTTGGTCTAACACCATCATTTTGATACAATTACTTTTGGAATCGGTTCGGTAGTTCCAGAGCTTATCTCCGACAAATAAACAATTTTTTCCTCTTTATAATAGGAGTATAGATTTGTATCCTTTTATAGAGTATGTTTTTAAACAGATTTCTTATTAAATAACGTTAGTTAATATTGTTTAGACAACAAGTGAAAATTATCTGCAGAAAAATAATTTCAACTGAATTGACCCGAAGTAATTGATCAATAAACAAAAAAAAAAAAAAAAAAAAAAAAAAAAAAAAAAAAATCAGTCATAGCAATTACGCGGTTTCTTTAAAATGTCATATAGTTTTTCGTATATTCATTTTTTTTTAACCTAATAGCACATTTTGTCTGAAATGTGCTATTATGTGCTAAATGTGCTGTGTATTTTTGAACATGTTTTTTGACACTTCAACAGAACATGGTAAATTTAGTGGCAATATTTCTACCAGTATTTCGGCAGAGTTATTTTCGTCTTATTTCTGTCAGTAGTACGGTGTTCCAATTGCCAAAATTGACAAAACATTCCAAATTATCCATTCACAATTGGTATCAATTCCTAACTATAAAATATGTGTGGCGTTTGTGATCAGTTTAGCAATAAGCAAATTTGAAAATTTTGAACACCTCTTTCCGTGGTGTTATCGCTTAATTTTTTGCTAGTAACTAATATGTCTGTAAGAAACAATGCCTGGTTAAAAAGCCAGCTTGAGGGATATAATTATTTATGGCAGTCAATTGGCCATGTATTATAATGAACAACTGTTGTATAGGGTGTCCTTATTTTACTGCCTGTGTTTGATTGCAACAACTTTTTTTTTAGAACAGCAAGAAGCATATTATAACATATTCGTAAAGGACAAATTAAAAGTACAATTGTCTCATTTCACAAGCAAATTCAATATGCATAACGGTACAACTTTAATATTTTTAATAACACAAAGAAAGTGACATATGCGTAAAGTTGGAGCCTTAAACGTTCTTAACTAGTTGGATGTGCCAATCCCAAAACTTTCTTCTATCTTATACATCTTAATATTTCAAAACCTAGTTACACATGTTAATACTTCAATATTATTAGTTCAATACTATACCAACTTTGATTTTCATCTTAAATTTCTGCTCAAGTCAATTAAACGGACTAAAAACGAGTTAATCTATATCATGATAATTGTTAAAATTACTAGGACTTCCCTCAGAGGGATTAGTCTGAACGATATTACTGAGAACATAGATTTAATAATAACATGTGGAAGCAAAGAAAATGATATGTTATCTTTAATTGTCCATATACTGGGAAAAATTGAAATGATGAAAATAAACGAATTGTAGAATTAAAAAATTTTATATATAAATTCGTATACACTGTTTAAAAAAATGGGAAATCAAACTATTCAAGACAGCAATGTATGGATATAAAATTGAAAGTACGCAATATATTAAAAGTAAAATAGAAAATGAAACACTAATTTACTTATATCGGAATTTTAACTGTATAAAATGATGTCAAGAGCATAATCAGAAGCTCCGCACCAATTTGAGTAACTTTAAATGACAAATATATGATGTTTAAAAAGAATGGACTATACTTTATATGGTGTGTGCTCCCCCGGAATAGTTAATATTGTACAATATCTGTTTTCCACGGATGCAGTGAGGTTGTCGATAACATTTAAGAAATTCTCTGCTCAAAATCTAATATAGTATCAAAGTACCAAATACATCAAAAGTGGCATGCAGTGCTTTGTTAGAGTGTGTTTTAGATATGCTCGATCGGATTTAAATGATGAGTGTATGCTGGCCACTACAGACGCTGTGTTGTTTTCAAACATATTCTGCACAAGTTGAGCTGTATTTAGCATGTATTAAATAAAAGAAATCGGCAATGATTACAACATAAAGTATAACACAAGATCTGAATATATCGTCTGCATAACTTTTGAGCTGTCAAAGTGTCATTTGAAGTAATTTACAAATCCATACATATTTATTCAGCAAATCATGCAAGCTAACATACGCCAGTATGAACCCGATTACAAAATTTTACCAGAATAAGTTAATATATAAAAAATCTACTAATGATAATTGAGAATATCACCTTATGATAAAATGTCTAGAAAAATGAATCGGATAAAAAATTCATATCACATTTAAAACGGCACTTCCCTCTGTTAGTTGCCTTGGCGAGAGAGAGAAAAGCCTAGAGAAGGAACACTTTAACAAGTACTTTCGGGCAACCTACTCACTGTTTCATACAGGTCTTTATTCAATATTTACACAATTTATTTAATGCTACACTCTCAGAAATAGAATTCTCACTTTTGAGGATTTAGCAATCCTCAAGCGGTATTTCGTCGTTTTTCACGATCATTTCCTATCACCACCACGTGACTTTTAAGGAAAGGTAAACTCTCAGATATTTGACGAAAGTTTTTCCTCAATCACGGTCAGACTCAATGCATTTTAAGGAAACCGTTGCTGTACCTCCTCAAATCCTGCGATTTGAGCAAGCAGATATTTGCTTGATTGTATTAGTCCCGTAATAATTTATTTTTAAAACACCACTTTTTAGTGCTTTTCAGGAAATACTGAAATATTGGTAGTTATTGTTTCCTCATAAGTTATTTTTTTAGCTGTTAATTTTTTTAGGAATGCTTATTATTATTATTATTATTATTATTACTTATGTTGTTGTTCGTTATGTTTTAATTCGAAAAGAATATATTTCCTGTATTCAAAAACATCCAAAAAGAAAATTTAATCAATAAAATTTCAAAGATCCGGGATATCTTTTTTAAAAATTTATTTAAGAAGTATATTCTGTTTTCAATCATATTAAAAATAAACATAATTGATCCCTCTCCCTTTTATAAACAGTAAAGTGTTAAAATCTTATCCACCTACTCAAAGTGATAAAATCTCACGCAATATGCACTTCACAATTCGTTATTTGTGTGCAACAAATTAACCAGACCATATTCTAACCATTCATTGAGCAAGGAAAATTTCACTGATAAATGATTTAATCAAGCCATATTATAATTATTCATTGACCATGAGAAAAACATAATAATAAATTAGCTTTACTTAAAACTTTCAGCACCGATAAAATTACAATCTATCTTATAAAAATATAATCACGCGGCAGCTTTCATTACATCAGTCTAAAAGCACATTCATACAAGTCCCCAATAGCCTGGTCGGTAGAGCAAGTGTCTCCCACCCCAAAGCCCGTGGGTTCAAATCACGCCGAGGAAAACGGAAAGTGAATTTTTCTTCCCTTAGTACAGGAGCATAAAAGCCCAGTGGTGTAGTGGTCAGCACGCCTGTCTGCCGCACCGCAGGTCGAGAGTTCGACTCCCGACTGGGCAAGGTTCACTCAGCCTTTCATCCCTTCGGGGTCGATAAAATGAGTACCAAGCTCGCTTGGGAGCTAAACACCGAGGGTCTCGCATTAGGTTGACCACCTGGTTGGGACGCATGCTGCATAGCACCTAGGGACCCAGGGTCAAGAAAACAGAGATGGGCACTGTCGGCCCAGATCCTTCTTGGATTGTATAGCCACAGAGTTTAGTTTAGTTTTGAGTTTTAGTACAGGAGCTTCCAAACTGTTCAATAGATGGCGCCACCAGCCCTTTTTTGACGAAACTTTTGAGGAAATTTATATCGTCAAACAAGTGAAGAAAGTAATTTCATTAATTTGACGAAATATTCGCTCGGAGCATATTCCAGGAAACCGTTTCGTCAAAAACAATGAAAAATTCGTGAAATCTGAGTATTCATTCCTGAGTGTGTAGGTTGGTATCTATCAGTTTTGTTGCATTTAAATCGCATGTTTTGCGGAGGAAATGCAGCATTAACAAATATTTAAAGTTGCTGTACCTAATAATTCCAAATTAATGGTAATTGAGATCGCTTTCCGTTAATTTCATCTTTTTAAATTTTAAATTTTTTAGAAACCATTCATAGTGACAATTGTATATTTTAAAACTAACCCGAAGTAAAATTTCAAGATTTTGGGCTCAGCAGTAACAGAGAAATAGAAAATTTTTGAAAGTTTTTTGTTTCTGCACTGTTTTATATAGCGACATTTTTAGAAATTGTTCCATTGCGAGAATTTACGTCATGATAAATACAGCCATGTCAATTTTCATGTTTATATTCCTAACACTTCCATGTTCTTCGTTACTTAGATCATCTTTAGATCTTTTTCCGCTTTGTTTAGTCTTTCTATTTTTTAGAATTTGTTCTACAACGAACATTTACACCTTATTAATTACTACCATGTCAAAGTTCTAGTTTCTAACCCCAACAGTATCCCAAAAATTTCAGTATTCCAAGTAAATCATAGATTAGAACCTTTCTTGAAATTTTTACGTTTATCCGTCAAATTGAACCTTTTAGAGAGCGTTAATTACGAGTATTTACATCTTAAAAGTAACTACCGCACCAAATTTAAAGTTTCTAACCCAATCAATATCGCAGAAATCACAATTTTAGAACTTTTTTGCTCCTGCAGCCATGTAGGTTCTTGCACTGACATAAAATAGTCTTTTTTTCGGAGCAGAGATGGCCACCAACATTTTTTAAAGTTGGCTATGTAGTTTCAGAGATAACACCTCGCAAACGTACAAGCATTAATAATATTATATACTTTATAATATTATAACGCTTTATAATATTAGCATTAGATGTACAGATACAAAAGCCATATATATGTTACAAACTAAAGTACCGGCGTTGCCCAGGATTTGAAGAATGTTTGTTCTGAAAAATCAATTTCAAAATTTAACATACAACACAAAACAAACATTAAAAAAAGCAGTCGAAATGTTGTTGAATGAATCATATGAAAACGCTATATAAAAATGTATAAATGTATATAACAGACGCAAAAGAATACAGCTATAAATGAACTTATTTTAATTTATAATTGGAGCAATAATGTTAAAATACGCCAATATTTCCCTAATCGGATTTTTATCATGCTTCAATACTTTTTTCACACTCATACGACGTTATACTATATCCACCATGTCCTTTATATTTCCAATATGACGTAATATTTTCCTCTTTCACGTGGAAACCTTGAAATAGAAAAGTTATGAAGTTATATTCACTTTCATTTAAATTCGTCGAACCATTTATTTCATTTTCATATTTCACGTGAATATCTTGCAATAGAAAAGTTATGACGTGATATTCACCTTTTTTTTTAATTCGGCAAACAATTTATTTCATTTTCATTTTTCACGTGGAAATCTTGCAGTAGAAAATTAATTGTTGTAGTAATAATTTTATTGTGTTTTTTAATTGTTGGCAACTGCTATAACGAAAAATGTTTAAATTTGATAAGAAATTGCTGTTAAATTGGTGGTTTTTTATTAATTAAAAATTAACTATAAGTTATTTCGATTCCGGATTACTTTAGTTGTCTCGGCCATGTTTTAATACACATGTACGTATCTCTTCACAATTTTGGCTTCCAAATTGTGGATTTTTTATAGGATTACAAACAGACAGATAGACAAGTTTTCATTTTTATATATCTCTCTATTCTATAAAAAGTAACTAACGCTGTCACCGCCGATGCCGCCGGTTTTGAATTTTTTGTGACCGGAGGTCTTTCTTCGTTAATATTAAGAAACTATTGCATACAAATATATGCAAATCGGTGGTATTATAGCGAAATGTTTGATCAACACACTCATGCATACAGTTTTCAAATCGAAGAATTATTTTAAGAGATATTTAATGCTAAAGTTGGACAAAATCGTTCCATTAAAAAAAATTATGAGAGCAAAAGCTATACATGGGAATTTAATAATTTTTAGATCATTTTATTCAATAGAAGATCCCGGTCTGCAGATTTCATTAATTTTTTTTTTTTAATTTGACTCATTTTTTGAGGTTTTATTTCTATTTTAAATTCAAATATTCAGCATTTTGACAGATATTTTTTACATATTTTAGAAAATGGTATTAATTTAAACTGTTGCCAACTGTATAAACAGCGCAAACAATAATGTTTGCTTCAAATAAAAAAATTATTAACACGTTACTATTATAAACTTAAAAAAACCTTCAAATTAGAATTAAATAATTAGGTATAAAAAACAGGCACTTGTTGGAAATTACGCCATTAAAACTATATTTACATGTGAATTTTAAAAGAGAAAGGATATTGTAAAATAAATTCATTAACATGCGTTAGAAATCTGAAATAGAACAAATTACGTCACATTACACTTATTATGCAAAATGAACAAAAAATAGCATTGCAAAACAGTTTAAATTTAAAAATTGCGCGGGACAAAATACTAGAGGTTAAATATTAGATTTTTTCAAAATTTTATTATTTGTCGTTTGATGTGAGGTGTTCAGATATAAGTATGCAAATTTTTATGTTTCCAACATAATTAGGGGCTGAGTTAGAAAAATTGCTTTAAATACAAAAGTTAGAGCCCAGAGGGTAAAATATTAGACTTTTTCAAAATTTCATTATTTGCTGTTTGATGTGAGGTGTTCAGCTATAAATATGCAAAATTTCATGTCTCCAACTTAATTAGGGGCTGAGTTAGAAAAATTGCTTAAAATACACAAGTTAGAGCCCAGAGGGTTAAATAATAGACTTTTTCAAAATTTTATTATCTGTCGTTTGATGTGAGGTGTTCAGCTATAAGTATGCAAAATGTCATGTCTCCAACTTAATTAAGGGCTGAGTTAGAAAAATTGCTTAAAATACACAAGTTAGAGCCCAGAGGGTTAAATAATAGACTTTTTCAAAATTTTATTATTTGTCGTTTGATGTGAGGTGTTCAGCTATAAGTATGCAAAATGTCATGTCTCCAACTTAATTAGGGGCTGAGTTAGAAAAATTGCTTAAAATACACAAGTTAGAGCCCAGAGGGTTAAATATTAAACTTTTTCAAAATTTTATTATTTGCCGTTTGATGTGTGGTGTTCAGCTATAAGTATGCAAATTTTCAAGTCTCCGACATATATAGTTTCAGAGAACGGGCTCTGTGACAGACGGACACACAGACAGACAAAGGTGTGAGACAGGTAGGGTTTCGTTAGATGAACGAAACTCTAAAAACATGCTGCGGATGACTGTAACAACATCCTAAAATTACATTACCATCAGCGATCTACCAATCTCGAATTTAGTTTATATTCGATTCATATATTCTTATTCTTTTGTGCGGCCCTGTAAAATAATTATCAATATTATATACAGTAAAACCTCTGAATAGCGGACACCCCGAGAATGCAGAATTTGTCCTCTATTTAGAGGTGACCGCTACTGAGAGTAAAACATGTACAGTTATTTAAGAGTTGGTAATCGAAAAAATGCCCGCTAAATAGAGGTATCCGCTAATCGGGTGTGTCCGCTATGGAGGTTTTACCAGTAAAACTTCTGAATAGCGAACACCTCAGGAGGGCAGAATTTGTCCTCTATTTGAAGGTGTCCGCTACTGAGAGTAAAAAATGTACAGTTATTTAAGGGTTGGTAATCGAAAAAATGCCCGCTAAATAGAGGTGTCCCCTAATCGGGTGTGTCCGTTATGGAGGTTTTACTGCATAATAATATCATCCTTTACAAGAAAATAGCATGCTGTATGAAAGACAGACAGACATCCAGAGAAAGATAATCTCCCGGATCAATAAACACTCATGTCTTTTGTTTTAATCATCCAAAATTGTATGTCATACAACATGCCAGATTTTATACAACAGGCTAAAAACGGTCACCGTGGTACGGAATACTGTATTATTATTTGTTTGCCCACCAAAACTGGTTGCCACGGGTTGTTGCAAGGTTTGTGATCACGTAGTTGAAACTGATCTATTCAATATTACTGTGGGCGTATTTTTTTTTTATTTGCTCCATGTGTTCAAACCAGTTGTCTACGAAAACATCAACCGGTGAAAGTGACGCACACCAAATTTCTGTGACGTATGCAGATAAATTGTGCTTTTTTAAGAGTTTTTTCTATATAATTTTTAAACGGTTTGGAACTTATTTTTCATAGTAGGTGCATTCAGTAGGGGACCCTCATAGGTACCTTCTGGTGCAATCAGAAACGAAATCCGACAAATATTTTTTGAGTTATGCTTGAGGAAAGGTTTTTATTAGGCTTTTTTTTTAGTAGGACATGGCGTTAATATCCATCGTAGTAGTAAAGTGTCTGGACCGTAATATTTCGCTGAGTATTAGCCTTCGCTTCGCTCAGACAATTAATTTTTCTTTATTCTGTCGTTATCAGCTGTTTGCGAATAGCCGGCATAGCAGGAAGCGAGTTCCCGCCGCTGCATGAGCCGCCGATGCACAATAGAACTACGAAAAATCAAGAAAAGTATACAAAAATTGCTAGCACGGAGCCCCTTTACCGCGCGATATTTCCAAATTCAAGGACCTGTTAGCCAAAGCCTAAAACATGCACAAACATTTTGGTTCAATTGTATGCATAATTTTATACGCTGTTCGATGGTACAATAATGAAAATGGCACAGAGATCGGAATTATAGCGCCCCCTTCTTTCGGAATTATTTCAAGTTCAGGGAGGACTTGTTTGCCATAGCCAGAAACATGCACAAAAAATTTGGTTCAATTATATGGATAACTTCATACACTTTTCGATGGTACAATAATGAAAATGGTACAGACATCGCAATTATAGTGCCCCCTTCCGGCAGAATTTTTCCAAATTCAGGGAGGAACTTCGTGACATGACCAAAAATAAACACATAAAATTTGGTTCAATTCTATGCATAACTTCATACACTTTTCGGCGGTACAATATTCAAAATGACACAATAATTGTACAAAAATCGCTATTACAGCGCCCTCTACGAGCGATTTTTTTACAAATTAAGGGAGGACCTCCTTGCCATAGCCAAGAATTAAAATTTTTTTTTGTTCAATTCTATGCATAACTTCATACACTTTTCGATGGTGCAATATTCAAAATCGCACAAAAATCGCTATTACAGCGCCCCCTAACGGCGATTTTTTGCAAATTCATAGAGGACCTGCTTACCATATCCAAAAACTTAAAATAAAAATTTGGTTTAATTCTATGCATAACTTCATACACTTTTGGACGGTACAATATTCAAAATCGCACAAAAATCGCTATTACAGCGCCCCCTACCGGCGATTTTTTTCCAAATTCAGGGAAGACGTGCTTGCCATAGCCAAAAACTTAAAATAAAAATTTGGTTTAATTCTATGCATAACTTCAAACACTTTTGGACGGTATAATATTCAAAATCGCACAAAAATCGCTATTACAGCGCCCCCTACTGGCGATTGTTTTCCAAATTCAGGGAGGACCTGCTTGTCATATCCAAAAACTTAAACTAAAAATTTGGTTCAATTCTATGCATAACTCCATACACTTTTGGATGGTACAATATTCAAAATCGCACAAAAATTGTTATATAAGCGCCCCCTACCTGCGAATTTTTTCCAAATTCCGGGAGGACCTGCTTGCCATAGCCAAAAACTTATAATAAAATTTTGGTTTAATTCTATACATAACTTCATACACTTTTTGATGGTACAATGGCGACAGACAGACGGACAGACGGACGGACGGACAGACGGACGGACGGACAGACGGACAGACGGACGGACGGACAGACGGACACACAGACAGACAGACATTTTCTATAAACATGTTTTTTGGAATCTCTGACCCCTAAAACATGCAAATCCGTCGAAAACCGGAAGTCGAAAAAAATTTCGATTACAATACTTTCTTCTATTGAAGATAGAAGAAAGTAATAATATAACAAATGTTAATTAGTTAAAAGTTCCAATCCCAAACTTTTCTTCTATCTCATACATTTCAATATTTCAAAATGTTGTTACAAATGTCAATATTTCATTTTTACTTTCTTCTATCTTCAATAGAAGAAAGTATTGTAATCGAAATTTTTTTCGACTTCCGGTTTTCGACGGATTTGCATGTTTTAGGGGTAAGAGATTCCAAAAAACATGTTTATAGAAAATGTCTGTCTGTCTGTGTGTCCGTCTGTCCGTCTGTCTGTCGCCATTGTACCATCAAAAAGTGTATGAAGTTATGTATAGAATTAAACCAAAATTTTATTATAAGTTTTTGGCTAGGGCAAGCAGGTCCTCCCGGAATTTGGAAAAAATTCGCCGGTAGGGGGCGCTGATTTAAAATTTTTTGTGCGATTTTGAATATTGTACCATCCAAAAGTGTATGGAGTTATGCATAGAATTGAACGAAATTTTTAGTTTAAGTTTTTGGATATGACAAGCAGGTCCTCCCTGAATTTGGAAAAAATTCGCCTGTAGGGGGCGCTGTAAATGCGTTTTTGTGCGATTTTGAATATTGTACCATCGAAAAGTGTATGAAGTTATGCATAGAATTAAACCAAATTTTTATTTTAAGTTTTTGGCTATGGCAAGCAGGTCCTCCCTGAATTTGGAAAAAATTCGCCGGTAGGGGCGCTTTAATAGCGATTTTTGTGCGATTTTGAATATTGTACCGTCCAAAAGTGTATGAAGTTATGCATAGAATTAAACCAAATTTTTTATTTTAAGTTTTTGGATATGGCAAGCAGGTCCTCCATGAATTTTCAAAAAATTCGCCGTTAGGGGGCGCTGTAATAGCGATTTTTGTGCGATTTTGAATATTGCACCATCGAAAAGTGTATGAAGTTATGCATAGAATTGAACCAAAAAAAAATTTAAGTTCTTGGCTATGGCAAGGAGGTCCTCCCTTAATTTGTAAAAAAATCGCTAGTAGAGGGCGCTGTAATAGCGATTTTTGTAGAATTTTTGTGCCTTTTGAATATTGTACCGCCGAAAAGTGTATGAAGTTATGCATAGAATTGAACCAAATTTTATGGGTTTATTTTTGGTCATGTCACGAAGGTCCTCCCTGAATTTGGAAAAATTCTGCCGGAAGGGGATACTATAATTGCGATGTCTGTACCATTTTCATTATTGTACCATCGAAAAGTGTATGAAGTTATCCATATAATTGAACCAAAATTTTGTGCATGTTTCTGGCTATGGCAAACAAGTACTCCCTGAACTTGAAAAAATTCCGAAAGAAGGGGGCGCTATAATTCCGATCTCTGTGCCATTTTCATTATTGTACCATCGAACAGCGTATAAAATTATGCATACAATTGAACCAAAATGTTTGTTCTTGTTTTTGGCTTTGGCCAACAGGTTCTCCTTGAATTTGGAAATATTGCGCGGTAAAGGGGCTCCGTGCTAGCGATTTTTGTATACTTTTCTTGATTTTTCGTAGTTCTATTGTGCATCGGCGGCTCATGCAGCGACGGGAACTCGCTTCCTGCTATGCCGGCTATTCGCAAACAGCTGATAACGACAGAATAAGGAAAAATTAATAATGTTAACAAATATCATGATATAGATTAACTCGTTTTTAGTCCGTTTAATTGACTTGAGCAGAAATTTAAGATGAAAATCAAAGTTGGTATAGTATTGAACTAATAATATTGAAGTATTAACATGTGTAACTAGGTTTTGAAATATTAAGATGTATAAGATAGAAGAAAGTTTTGGGATTGGCACATCCAACTAGTTATTACTTCAATCTTATATCAACTTTGACAGAAAATTATACCAAAATTTCTATTGTACTGCCCCCTTTCAGCGGAATAATTCCGAATTCAGGGAGGACTTTCTTGCCATGGCCAAAAACATACACAAAAAATTTGGTTCAGTTCTATGCATAACTTCATACACTTTTAGATGGTACAATATTCAAAATGCCACAAAAACGCACAAAAATCTCTATTATAGCGCCCCTTACCGGCAGACTTTTTCCAAATTAAGGGAGGACCTGCTTGGCATAGCCAAAATCTTATAAAAAAATTGGTTCAATTTTATACACTTTTCAATGGTCCAATATTCAAAGTGCCACAGAAATTGATATTACAGCGCCCCCTTTCGGCGGAATATATCCAAATTCAGGGACGACTTTCTTGCCATACCCAAAAACATGCACAAAAAATTTGGTTCAATTCTATGTATAACTTCATAGCCTTTTCGATGGTACAATATTCAAAATGCCACAAAAACGCACAAAAATTGCTATTATAGCGCCCCCTACCGCGATTTTTTTTTTCGAAATTAAGGGAGGACCTGCTTGCCATATCTCCAAACTTAAAAAAAAAAAGATCCATTTCTATGCATAACTTCATTCACTTTTTGATGGTACAATGGCGACAGACATACGGACACACGGACATACAGACAGACTTTTTCTATAAATATGTTTTGGGGGATCTCTGACCCCTAAAACGTGTAAATCCGTCGAAAACCGGAAGTCAAAAATATTTCGATTACAATACTTTCTACTATTCAAAATAGAAGAAATCAATAACGAATTATGAGGGCAAATTTGGGTAGATACTGCACAATTCTATGACAGCTTATGATAAATTAAATATTTTTTTATATTATCATATAATTATTTGATTGTTATTTGATTAATAGCATTTTGAGTTAAAATATTAGGTATATCTAACATTTTTTGTGTTATTAGAACACTTTGAGTTGTATTTTACAAAAATATAATAATATTTTTTGTTACGTTCTTAGTTTAAATATTATCAGGCAATGAAACTTAGACAATAATTTACTGTTACCTTGTAAAATTACTAATGCGTAGAAATGTCTAAAAGTTTTACCATTTTATGTTTAACAGTGTGGAGTATAATTATCAAATACGTAATATTAAAAGGTACTGAAGGTGAGGTGAAACGCAATAAATCTGAGCTTGTCCAATTCAAATTATTTTTTAACTATTCGAAAAACGTTTTTAGAAGTTTTTTATTTATTTCTAGGTAGTCATAATTAAAAAAGGCAGTTGTTTAGAAAATACACTTTAACGAATATAAAGCTGTATATAATTACATGCATTTTGAATTATGTGCCCGCGGCCGCGTTAAAAAATTATAAGTACTGCCATTGGGGGTACGTATTTAGTACTAATATGTTAACTCTAGTGTAAATTATGCCACACAGTAATCCGACATTAATGTATTAAATTCTTGTACTAGGATAAATATCTAGCAGATATATTCTAAAACATTTTATAAGTCAAATAAAAATAAATTGTACAAATTTATTATTTTAGCTTATTAACAGTATTCAAAAATTAAAATGATCAGTATTTTTAATGTCATATTTTATATTAGATTACAAGTCGTTAAATATCATTACATGTAACTAATATTCCGGGAAATTTATTTACCATAAATCATTGATTTTTCACACTTGAATGCTTGAAGTATAAAAGTACTAATATATAAAATGAAAAAAAAAAAAAAAAAAAAAAAAAAAAAAAAAAAAAAAAAAAAAAAAAAAAAACATGTACTCGCAGATAAATTCTGCTTTTATTACGTACTTAAATAATTCATATTCTACATTGTTCCTACAAACGTAATATTTAACCGTTTTCGTCCCAAGTTATGAATTTATGAAAATTTCGTTTTCCAAGGAAGTTTTCGTAAATTTTGAAAACTACATTTTAAGATTTACACAATCATTTAATAAATTTTAGAGCGATTTTGCCAATTAAAATTATTTAAATTTGAATTTATAGAGATTTTGAGCAATATTTTAACTCCACTCAAATATTTTAATTAATTTTTTTTTTTAGTATTTTGTAGAATTGTGAAATGTACAAATATTACGTATATATCTTACAACAGAAACAGAGAAACATTTCAGAACTGAAACTCTCCCCCCCCCCCACAACCACCACCACCAATCTTTCAATGTGAAGAAAGCTGAAAAATGGAATGGCAAAAGAGATCATCCAAATATTTTTGTTTTGTGCAACAAATAATGATTTTCGAATATGATAAAATAAAGTAACTCTAAGTCATTCTAAACTGTATTACTAGTAATCGATGTAATAAATGAATTTTATAACAAGTTATTTTAATTGTACTCAAGTACCGTCGTGTCATAGAGGCTTAGCTAGAAAAATATATTATTTCAATAAAGATTTTTTTTTCAAAATATGGGAGCATAGGATTTGCAGTGGAAATATAGACTTTTATGAGTAATTTAAAACATATATTTATCCCGCCTTCTTTAAAAATTTTCCACAAAGTAAAAATAGAAGAGAAATGGGATAGAAAGATGCAATACGATTTCGACCTTGATATCTTTAAATGATTATATCAACTCATGCGCAATAATTTGACTGGAATTTCAAGTACCAAAATACATTTGATAAAACATGTTTCTACGGGAATGATTTTTATGCTCTATTTTCTATTTTGTATGAAACTAAAAATCTCTTTGAATCTTAAGATAGTTTAACGACAAATGAATTATTATGCAGATTTTGAAGTTGTTTCAGAATAAGCTTATGATTAATAAACTTCACCTTTCTTCTAAATATTTTCACAGTGATATAATGAAATATTTAAATACTATGAAATATACTATACTATAACTATACAATATTTCAAATTAATTAATATACAATTTTTCACAATCTAATGTATGAATGGAGTTGGAAAATCATTACGGTGGAATTTTACAGTTCTATACCGTACCACTTAGTAAGTCTGAAACTTCCATTCAAAATTTTATGACATAGTATTTGCCTTTATTACTTGATCTGGAAGAAAAATTTAAAGTGATATTTTGGCTAATCAGATTTACATTTCATAAATAAAACACAATATACCGTATATTGTCTATTATCACAAAGAAAATACCTGAGTAAAAGGCAGAGTTGATGATTAGGTTCTGGTGTAAATCATTTAACTGGTGTAGATACTATGCTAATCAACAGGCTAAATCGCTCAACAGGTGGCGCTACTATGCTGCATTTTTTACGATTCCCGCAATGGCTCTATCTCAAGAACTAATGTACGGATTTTCATGGAACTTCATATTCAGTTAGTCCTTGATGTGACTTGATGCTGAATACGTGTTGGTGTAAATCGCTCAACAGGTGGCGTTGCTGTGCTACATTTTGCGTTATTCCCGCAATAGCTCTATCTCAAAAACTAATGCACGAATTTTCATCAAACTTCCGATTCCGTAAGACGTTGAGAAAAATTGTTGGATATTAAATTTTGGTATAAATCGCCCAATAGTTGTCGCTGCTATGCTGCAAATTTCACGATTTCCACAATAGCTCTATCTCAAGAACTAATGAACGGATTTTCACAAAAATTCAGATTCAGTAAGACGTGGACATAATTTCTGCTGATTAGGTTTTGATGTAAATCGCAGAAAAGGTGGCGGTGCGAAATGCTATTCTGCATTTTTCAGGATTACCACGATCATAGCAATAGTCATATTGCAAGCAGTGTTGCACGTATTTTCATAAAAACTTCACATTCTGATAAATCTTGACATATGCTGGTGCAGATTAGGTTTTCGTTTAAATCATATAACAGGTAGCCCTGTTATATTGCTATTTTCACGATTATTGCGATAGCCCTATCCTAAAAAATAAAGCACGGAACTTAATAGACCTTCCTATTCTGTTACACTTTCGCATAAACATATCCTGATTAAGTTTGGGTGTATACTACCCAACAGCAGCCGCTTTTATGATCATTGGGTAGGGAAATTTGATTGCAGACATCTAAGGTATTATGTTCCCAAATTCACTGATTTATTTGAAAAATTCGATGTATAGCTTCTTTAAATGCACACAGTTCAACGAATCTATACCGTTAGAATCATAATGATTGGCATAGGTTGTCATTTTATTTCCGCACTGAGATATTGAAAGTTGAAGTATTAACATGAATAAGATAGAAGAAAGTTTCGGGATTGGCAAATCCTGCAAGTTTTAACAAGACATTACAAATACGTAAGCAATTTATTTTTAACGTTTTCATTTAACATGTCCTTGAAAATTTTACAAATTAAAAAGTAAATAAAAAACACTTAATCATGTTTTACAAATTGAGTTCTTTAACTAAAACTCTAAGATCTAGCCCCAAAAATAGTTATCAAAGAGAAGAAGGCTGTTTTATTTTATTTGCTGTCCAAATCAGCCTCCATTTTTATTTCTTCCTCCGGCAACCCTTACAAAGATTTTTATTTGAATAACATTTTTATATTAAATATTGACATGTACTTTATTAAAAACTAAAAGGCGTTTAAAATAAACTGTAAAAATGATTAAATCAATATATACATGTTTTGGATCCATCGGAGTTTTATTATGAAAAGATAACTTAATATTTATAGTTTTGAACCTAAAACGCCGTCGTCCAATTCTTCACATTACACAAATAATAATTTTTGTAATTGTATGTTTATATCCATATTCGTAACACAACAATTGAAAGTTAATAATAATAATTATTTTTTTTTATATAAAATAACGATAATATAAAGAAAAAAATTTATTTTAGCATATATTGTTTTATATTTAAAATATAATTAAGGTGATATATCCCCCTTCTGTTTCTCCTCTTGCCCTAAATGGCGAACTTAATGTACGTATGCATTTTAAACAATAGTATCCATGCATGTGTCATAATAGTGAATGTTATACTCAATTTCTGTAATATTAAATTCACATTGAATTAATTAAAATGAGTGTGTGTTAAATCTAACGCTATATTCAATTTAGCTATTCATCAACTGACAAATAAATATCTATATCTGAACAGATTGATGAATCTCGAATTAATGTTCAGGTCTCAAAACCTATGAACAGTTTGTGTCAATATTATATGATAAATATCCAGATAATTAGTTTCCGGAAACGTGTATTCACGTAATAATGGCAACCCAATAAATCTGAAACAACGAACAAATTTAAATATGCGAAAAAGCATGAGGTGAAACATTCTTAAATATAAAATAATAAAACTTTATATGAATTACCAAAAAGTAAAAGAACAAGACGAGTTTCGGGGTAGAACTTTTAATAGCCCGTCCTCAACCAAAGTAAAAAGGGACACCCGTTTACTTGTGTTACACGTGTTTACGTGTTCACACGGCTGTGGAAATTTGCACCCTGGAACGTGTATTTTTTTTATTTTATGGTGATTCATACAAAGTTTTATTATTTTATTGCCAGTTTTTTAGTGCTGTTTCATCTTCTTAAATGTGTTTCGATTTCACGGGTGTGTGTGTGTGTGGGGGGGGGGATGCATACTAGAGCTGTATGATAAGTACCTGGCCTTGACAAGAAAAACACATTTTTATGTCAAAAATGTACTTTATTTTACACATAATCTCCTTTCAGTTAGATTCACTTAGCCCAACGTTTTTCTATTTTTTTTTATTCCCTCTAAAAAATACAATTTCTCCAACCCTTCAAAATAGGCGTTTTTTTTCAGCAATGACCTCATCGTTAGAGCCAAATTTTTTTCCACCGAGCCGTTTTTTCATATTTGGATATAGAAAATATTCGCAGGGGCTAAATCTGGCGAATATCGTGGATGCAAAGCAGTTCGTATCTTAATTCATAGAATTTTGTCATGGCGATGACACAGGTGTGCACGCATGATTTGTTTTGATAAAAGAGAATTATTTTCTTCGACAAATGCGGATATTTTTCTTACACAACATGGTTGAAACTATCCAATAAATTTGAAGTTTATTCTCCATTAATCGTTTTACCTTTTTAAGGTAATCGACGAGAAATATGCCGCATGAATCCCAAATTACTGTAGCCATGATTTTGATTGCAGATAAAGTCGCTTTTGCTATTTTTGGCGCAAGTTGGCCACGAAAAACCCACTGTTTGGACTATTCTTTAGTTTCTGGTGTACAGTGATAAATCCATGTTTCGTTAACAGTTATGAATCGATTCCAAAAATCATTTGGATTTTACTTTAACTTCGCCAAACATTATTTTGAAATTATCATACGAGTGTGTTCAATGTCAATAGTGAGCAATAGCGGCACCCATTTTGCGGAAAGGTTTTTCATATCCAAATTTGTGGTTAAAAATTTTTACACTCATTCAGTTGAGATTCCCATAGTCTCAGCAATCTCGTGCACTTTCACTCTCTGATCGTTTATCCCAATATTATGGATATTTTCAATCGTTTCTGATGTCGTAACCTCAGTTGGGTGACCTGGACGTTCTTCATCAAAAATGCTTGCATGGCGCTTTTGAATTCATCTGTCCAATATTTTATGGTTAGTAACGAAGGTGCAGAGCCCCCATAAAATTTTCTGAGTTCCGCTTTAATCTCATCAATTGTTTTCCTTTCAAAAACTGGTTTTTTATCACTGCTCAATATTCAATTTTTTTCATTTTTGAAATATTACCAAAGTTGTTTTATTCAAATTGCTTTTACTCACAAACTAAACAACTTAGTGACTTGGCAAATGGCCAGATTTGATGTGATAGATCATTTTTGCGAAAAAAATCCTTTTTTAAATTCTAGTAGCACCATCTCTGGCCGAGGCCAGGTACTTATCATACTGCCCTCGTATTTTCTCATTATTGCTTTTTCGAATTCTTAGCTAAGCGTTTTTTTTTTTGTTGTTGTTACTATACATTTTTATGTTTCTCCTTTCATCGACACGTGAATGTGTCTATCTGCAAAAACACATTTATTTATTTCATTAAATAATCAATATAAAATATTTTAGATGTATATAATTCAAATCTTGAGGTTTAAGTGTATCGTGAAATTAACCCGCAATTGCTTGATGTGAATGAATTTTAATATTTCTCACACAAGAAATTTATATAAATGAATTTTAAGAAAAATTCACTATGCTAGATAGCTGAAATTAGCGGAAGATTTTACTTTATTGACCACATCTCCTCCATACATTACCTTTCAGAATTTATAAATTTGATTATGAGATATGTACGAGTACTATAAAAAGTATGCCTAAAGTTATTTTAATAAAAAAACTGAGCGTATTTCAATAAAAAAAAATTATGTGAAAATTTTATTTTAGAATTATCTTCGATGAACACCTATTTTTAGCCTATTATTGTTTCCCATTTTTAATAATATTTTGAAGGGGACTCATAAAATGACGAAACATACGAAATATTCACCATTTTTGTCATTTTCTATGTCGAAATTTATACTTAAAAAAATACAAACTGTAATATATCAATGATTCTTCTTTGATTTCACATTATTTTTGTTATCATTCTAAGTAAAATTCGTTTTATAGTGTTTTTTAAATTTCCCCAGAAGGAAAGTGGAATCACAGGTTGTGGGCATGATTACAAAAAAAAAAAAAAAAAACTAAATATATGGATATATGGGGGATCTAATTATATTTAAGAGTCTTTTGCTTTCACTGAAAAAGACTTTAGTTTTAGCAGTTTTATGTTCATCAAATAAAACTTGATGTTGCTTATATTAATGTTTTAAAACTTTAGCAATGTAACACCAAGACAGAAATATCTTTTAAAGAAAAATATCTGAAAATTTAGCTTCAAATTATAGAGCCTACCAAATAGTATAGAGCACAAAAAATTCATTAAATGCTATTGAAAAATTATTAAATGCCTTAAAATCACATTTTGACTAAAATGACTTAAAATTCACGATTTGAAAATATTTCATATTAAAAAACGGCTACGAAATAAATTCATTTGTTTTAAGGTGTTCACAAATCGTTAATATTTAATATATATATATATATATATATATATATATATATAATTTTTTAAGTTTTAAGAATCCGAACCATCCTAAATATAATTGTTGTCTCAACATGCAACTACGACGCAGAAGACAATTCGTTTTCTGAATATATAAAATGAATTTATAAATGTTATCATTTTTTACGTTTATTCTTCACAAAACGTATATATGTATTTTCCTCAGTTAAATGATGATAACACTATGATATATCACCATAATAACTTTCTGTTAACTTTGTTAGATGTAGTCGGCAATTTCCAGTAATCGTAACATGGCTCGTTTATTTCTGTTCTAGAAAATATATATATATTTAATGTCGATGAGTGCATGATTTTATGATCTATGGTAAGCAATATTAGTAAACTATTCTCCGATGTAAGTCTATATGAGTAAACTATTATGTGATGTAACTCTACGGTAAACGATGTTAGTAAACAAATGTGTAAGGTAAGTCTGTGCTATGCAATATTAGAAAACGCATCATTGTTTCTCGAAATTATCATGAGTTGTAATTATCTCCCTTTTAACTCCATTGATTAACCTTTGAATGGCAAAATTTTCGTGGTATCTTAATTCTACATTTTCACAGTTTCAGGACTTTATTTACCATCTTTAATTTTTAAGGGACATTTTGGATTTTTCAAATGTTACTTTTTTCAAACAATTATAATTATCTAACGCACGATGAAAATGTTCATTACAAATGCTTTTGAAGAACTATTTGTGTTTTTTAATATCGTAGAATATACTGAAAAAATAAGTAAAGAATTTAAAATACATTAAAACTATATATAGTAGTGATATAATTGATAGTCGTTTAACAGAAAATTTAGAAAAAATTATAATTTAAAACCCAATAAAAAATGTAGAAGAAGATAATGCCCGATTACTGTTTTTTTAATCAATACGTTCATCAGCCAAGACAGTTTATCTAATCACATAGTACACTGTATATATTCAACATACCTATAGAATTTTTGCAATTTTTCTAGTGTTGAAATGTAAATTTAATGTAATAATTGCCCGAAAGAAAACTGCTTGAAATTAATTACCATTATAAAATATTCTAAGAATATAAGGTATTAAGGGATACTCTAGTCACCAGAATCGAGTCGCAAGCTGCATTTAAACCAATTGCAGCATTAGTTTATGTTTTTCGTTTCAAGATGTGACATTATTTTCCAAACTATGCCAGTATTTGTTAGTGAAGCTGCTGCTATGATGGATTAAACTTCAACTTTTTAAAAATAATTTTATATCAATTCAATGCATTGATACGTTTACAAATTTTGTATCGCATATTCGATCAAACTTGCAGTTATTAGTGAACCACTTTTTCTTTACTTGGGCGAAGAAATCTCTTTTTTTATCAAGAGTGAGTTTCAAAAACGATGAATTTAAAAAAAAAATGTAACTTTATTTCCTGATTCTGTAATCAAAATTTATAAAAGGTTATAGAAATCTTTTGAGTTGTAATTTTTTATATGGGCAAAAAATGTCAGGTTCAGCATTCGAACTGATCTATTGGTTAAGTTTACCATTCCGGACTAATCTGGACCAAATTCTCACAGCTATTCTTTCTGATCGTAGCATCTGGTCTGCTATATACCAATAAGTTCAACATCATAAATCCAGTAATTGAATTCCAATAAAACGCTGTATACGTAGGTACGCTAACTTAATTTTAATACAATTATGCTGATTGGTAAATAAATGATATGAGTTGTCATTTTCCTACTGGACTTAATGTCCTAGACAGTAGTCAAACCAGATATTTCTCAAAAAACCACGAATTATTTACCAATTAGAATAATGGTAACAAAAATAGTATTGCTGCTGCTTTCATAGTAGAAGGATATGTTCTTTGCCCCTGACAAAGAAAGAATAAACCCTTTCGAAAGTCCTACCTCATTTAAATTTTTTTATGGTATTTTAAGAAGATCTATTAGTTCTCAGTTCTTAGAATAATTGTGTTAAAATAAACATAGTGTAATTACTTATCCAGCGTTTATTGGAGTTCAAATACTACGATTTATTCTGTTCAGCTGATTCATGTATCAGAAATGATGTAACGAGCAGTAAGATTAGCTGAGTAAATTTGATCCTCGAGAGTCGTCTGGAACAGCCCAAATGGTAAACCATAGGTAGCTTCAGACTAGAAATTCATGGTTCGAATCTTAGAACGGAATTTTTTTTTGCAAAGTTGCAAAATTACAAATCATATGACTTACTTATCAATTATAATAATTGATTAAAATGAATCTAGTGTAATTACAGATCCAGCGTTTACTTCAGCTCCATTACTGCGATTAATTTTGTTGAGTTGATTCATATATCATACCAAATGTTAAGATCAATAAAGCTATTTGAGTGTCCAGATTCGTTCGGAATAGCTTTGTAGTGCATGAGTAGCTGCAGCCAACATATCCCTGGTTCAAATCGTAGCCCGGCGATTTTTTGTCCAGTTGAAAAATTCAAAATCATATGATTTATTTACGAATTGTGTTGAAATTAACCTTTCTTTAAATGTCAAAATAACATTCAAAATTTTATTACTGCACAAAAACTATTTCTTGCAGTTCACTTCCACCATTGTTGTTTGTTCAAAATATTTTAAATCACTGTGTTTGCAACAAAAAGCAAAATCTTGCAATTATTGCTTTATTGTAATTTGTTACATTATTTCCACTAAACTGCATTGACAATCTTTGTTTTCTTACACAAAATTCGCGAAAATACATACCTTTTGGCAGAGTTTTATTTTCTATAATTAATTCTTTCTAATGTTTTAAATTTAGTGTGTGTTCAATGAGAAGTAAATGGTTGAAAGATATTATTCAAATACAAATGTAAATTCTATTGCATTCCATGCTTGTTCTGATAATCCTATTTATTTAAATGTCAAATAAGCGTTAATTAATCTAAATTTCCTTTATATTTGATAATAAAACAGTCTATTTATAACTAATTAAATAATTTTTTAAGCATCTTGAATAAGAAAAGCATCTAATAATTTAGATTAAAAGCATACACACATAATATGCCGTTACATACTGCTTACAATATTTAACAGTAAATTTCCCCATCTATATATTTTATAGCTTCTGCATATCCAAATAACACGATATTTTTAATATTTTAAATACAAACATTCACAAATTCTCTGCAACTTTTAAAAGGTGTTCTTTTATTTGAATATATTAGTTTATAGGTATTCTTTAATTATTATTCGCTTAATTAAGAATTCCCTCGGAAAAAATACTTAATTCAATCTTTAATAGAATCAACTTGGTATTGGTAATAAATATATGCGTATTCTATCTTCATTGTTTCGTTACGTGACAGTCTCACACTTTTTTGAGTAGACGATAAAGTATGTTACACTGTTTAAAAAAAAAAAAAAAAAGGACCAGATTTCCTGTAGGTATCCGAAAAATAGTTACCCTTATCGTACCGGAAAAATTTCCAACCCAGCTCGGAATAAAATCAGTAAAATCGGAATAAAATCCGTAAAATTGGAATAAAATACGTAAAGTACCGTTTTAATGAATGTTTCCCTTTTTACGGATTTTATTCCAAGGTGGGTTGGAAAACTTTCCGGTACGATAAGGGCAACTACATCTCCGATACCTTCAGGAATACTGTTCGGATTGTTTTAGACTGTAAAAAAAATGCTGCCATTTTTCCGGTAGGAATTGGAAAAATAGTTGCCCTTATCGTACCGGAATAATTTCCGACCCAGCTCGGAATAAAATACGTAAAAATAAGGAAATAGTCCGTGAAACGGTATTTTACGGATCTTATTCCGATTTTGCGGATTATATTCCGAGCTGGGTTGGAAATTATTTCGGTACGATAAAGGCAACTATTTTTCCGATTCCTACCGGAAAACTGGTGTTATTTTTTTACTGTGTACTCTTTTTTTTTGGTTTAGTATAAACAGTTTTTTCATTAAAATTACATATTTTCTTACAGTATAGGCGGCATCCTCGGAGTCACAGAATATCCTATAAAAACGACAATCCTTTCATCTACAACAAATGACTACAGTTTTCTTTAAATATATTTCATTATTTAAACAAACTTTAGGAAAAGACCTTTTTAGTTTACGGTACTTAAATACGCAGTGAATTTTTAACCAATATTGTTGGGCTTTTGTTCAGTTCTTTGGCAGTAAAACCATCGAAGTATTGGATTTCTTCGGAAAGTTCTGAAAAATATTTGAAATGCTTCTTTTCTTTTTAGAAAGAAACTGTAATTGTCAAACAAAATTATTATATTTCCACCGTATATAATACACAATATGCTGTAAAATAAAAAGGCATTGTTTTTATTATTATATAAAAAAAAATCACTTACTTTAAAATATTTCAATTAGCAAATGCAAAACCGGTGAGCGAATACAGGCTCAAATTAGCGAATAAGCCTTCGCAATTTTCTTTTTCATTTTTGAAAACAATTCAGTGTATGTTCTGAATGTAATTTGAGAGTACTGAAAGGTAATTAGTGGAAAGACATTATTCAAAGACGAATGGGAATTCCACCTCTTTACGCATTTGTTTCGATAATCCTATATGTTTAAATACCAAATTAATCTTAATTCATTTAAGTTACATTTAAACTCGGTAATAGAGATGAATATTTCCGAATTAATAAATTATTATCTTCTTCATCTCATAGCATTATAACCACGGAAAAGACAAGCTCACTGTAAATAGTGCATAAAATACTTTGGAGAAAAATTTAATATTAACATATTCCAATACCTCAAGTTTCTGAATAAAGTTTCAATAAAACTCATTCTTAAAGTGCAATTCGATATGCTAAATAATTCTTTGAGTTGTTTATCAGTGTTTCTTTAGGAATGAATACAATGGAAGCTATTGTTTTACATTTTTTTAATTTGTTTAACTATCTTCCTAATATTTAAAACTCTATCATTCCCTCCTCTTCATGCTCTCTCTCAACCACCCACGTATTTAGGAAAAAGTAATTGAATGAACTTTGCTCGCTAGATTAATCTATTAGGTTATTGTAACTGAACGCGATTCGATTTCTCGTAGGTTCGTCACATTTAGGGTATATGTAGTATTTTATAAAATATAGAAAGCTAAATATACTAAAAAAATGATAACCTATTGATCTTTTATGTAAAAACAGAACTACTTGAATTAACCTGTAACAGGAAAAAAAAAAAAAACAAAAAAAAAACATTGGCACATGAAACTATTTGTGCCTCCGTGTTGCATAATTGCATTACCCAAAAGTCAACGTTACTTATACGGTGGGATTTAAAAGGCGAATTTATTTATTAATACTATCTCCCAATACATCAGTTAATATAAATTGTTCATAGAATTCTCAACAGATAGTGATACTGGATAATTTTCCCCGCCAAAATTTTATTTATCATTTGTGTTCGAAATTTATTTATCGTCTGCCAATGCTCAGTGCGAGCATTTTTGTGTAAGTTTAATTTCTGAAAAATGGCAACGTTCTTTTTTGTTGACATGTATTTTATTCTATTCTAAGAGTGTGAAACCAAGAGGGTTTATAATTAAACGTGTGATACAGTTCACTTTGTTATTTATTAAGTGTTGTGAGTTATTGACGAGTTTGTGTTTATTTAATTTCAACCAGCGCGATAATTTTTGGTTACGTCTACCGGAGATTTGATATTTTTTTTTTCTTTTTGTTAATCAAGTGATAGAACGAACTTAAGATGAGTTTTGTTTTCAAGAGTAATCCTGTTATCGTTCCGAAGTTGAGATGTGAAAATAAATAAAGAAGCTGCATCATTCAAACATCTATACTATTTGGTGAGTCTTTTTTGTTAATATTATCTCATTATGACTGAATTTAAAGACATTCTAGTTAGAAAACGAGTTTTAAAAGCTACTGCCACTAAACTAGAAAATAATATTATTAGTTCGATAGATGATGCTGATTCTAGTCAGCTTGCTTTATTCGAAAATAAAATCGAAAAATTAAATGAGGAATTACATGAAAATTTTAATGCTACTTTTCCAAAATGTAAAGAAGAAGATGAAGATAATTTTTTTGATGAGAAACAATCCGTACAGGATAAACTTGACAATCTTTGGTTAAGTGTTAACCAAAAAATTTACTTTAAATGAATCGAATCAAAATAATAGTCTTTCTAAATCTCAAATACCAGAAGTAAAGCTCCTAAAATTGACACTTCCTACGTTTAGTGGTAATTTAGAAGAATGGATATCATTTTTTGATTTATTTAAAGCTAGTGTGGATAATAATGAGAGTTTATCAGACTGTCAAAAATTGCAGTATTTGAAATCGGCATGTAAAAACAGTGCACTTAAAATTATTCAGAGTCATCCAATATATGATTCAAACTATAAGACAGCTTTAGAATTACTAAAGGAGCGATATTCAAATAAGCGTGAGTTAATTAATGCATTAATTAAGAGGTTAATTGGAATGCCTTGTATTTCGGATAATGCACAGTCTATTTTAGAGAGTGTAGATGTTATAAACGAAAGTGTGCGCTCGTTAAGTGTGCTTAAACAAGACGTTAGTGGATTTTCGGAAGTAATAATTGTTTATGTAATTACTGATAAATTAGATAAAAATACGAGATATTGGTCGGAAAGAACATTAAAAAAGGAGCAGGTGGGAACTCTTGATAATTTATTATCTTTCTTGAAGGATCACGTTAGAACTCTTCAAAACAGCAAATCCTCCGTAAAGGAAAATAAAGAAAGGTAAATTAACGATATTGTTGTCTTCTAGTAATAGTTGTTGTGTATGCAAGGGTTCACATCCGTTGTATAAATGTCCTAAGTTCTTGCAGTTAAGTGTCATAAAAGAATAGAATTGATTAGAAGAAAGAACTTGTGTTACAATTGTCTTTCAGATAAACACCATGCAAAAATCTGTAAGAGTTTAAGTAAATGTAAAGTGTGTCATAAGCCTCACCATACAATTTTACATCTTCCGAGATATCCGAAATCTTATTCAGATAATGTAAATGAAACGCTGACTGGCCCTCTTTCTCCGAACGCACCAGAATTTCAACCGAGACCAACTGAGTCATTAAGTCAAACTTCTTGTACTAGCATCTTTGAATTTCCAAACAACTCTGTGTCAGGTTTACATTCATTGCAAAATAAGCAAACTCTACTCAAAAGTACATTTTCTGTTAATAATATTCAATTTCAACTAGATGATTTAGTTCAAAAGTTTTGGTCTTTAGATTCCATTCCTGAGCTAGTTCGAATTTCTAAGGAAGAACAAGAATGTGAAGACCATTTTAAGAGCAATTATTTTCGAAATAGTTCTGGAAGATTTGTTGTGAAACTTCCATTTAAAGATTCTCCATCGCAATTAGGTGATACTAAGGAATTAGCCATACAGCGATTTAGTTCTTTGGAACGTAAGCTTTCAAAACAACAGTCTATTTATAGAAACTATCGAGAGTGTATGAAGGAATATCCGGATTTGGGTCATTTGAACGGATATCCAAATCGGAAAGGGTCCCTGCATTTGTTTTTTATTTACCTCATCATGCGGCAATTCGTGAATCCAGTTCGACGACAAAATTAAGAGTTGTTTTTGATGCCTCTGGTAAATCTACCTCAGGTGTGTCCTTGAATGATATTTTAATGGTCGTACCCCGTATACAACAGGAACTTTTTTCCAATTCTTTTAAGATTTACAGCTTTGCCTATTGTTGTACGAGCAGATATAGAGAAAATGTTTAGACAAATCTTGATTAATCCAGAAGATAGAGATTTTTTAAGAATTTTTTGTAGAGAGAATTCCCAGGATTCGTAACTCGTTTAACAACAAAATCGTTTAACAACAGTAAAATCGTTTAACAACAGTCACTTATGGTACAGCATCTGCCCCGTCTCTGTCTATAAGAGCTCTTCATCAGCTTGCCTTAGATGAGAAAAACGATTTTCCTTTGGCATCTGGAGTTGTGTTGAAATATTTTTATGTAGATGATTTTCTCTCTGACGGCTAGAATGAGGAAGAAGTTGTGGAACTAATTAGTCAGTTGACATTATTAATGAAACGAGGTGTCTTTAATTTACGAAAATGGATTTCAAATGTACCTGGAGTACTTAGGAATATTTCTAAAGAATGTAAGGAAAGTACACAGTCATTGCTCTTGACTAATGATGGCGGGATAAAAATTTTAGGAATTCAATGGAATTTAACGGGTGATTTCTTCTGTTTCACTGCTTTAGACCACGAGAAAAAGGACAGATATTCTAAAAGAGATGTTTTGTCAGAAGTTGCAAAGATGATTGATCCGCTAGGCTTGCTTTCCCTCTGTGTTGTTTTCATGAAGGTACTGCTGCAAGCCTTGTGGAAGTTTTCACTTTCCTGGGACGAGCCAATTAGTGAAGAACATAGCAAACGGTGGACATCTTTTCGGAATGATTTAAAGGTAATTTCTAAGTTGAAAATTCCTCGGTTTGTATTAGCTGCAGATAAGATAAACCTTCAAATTCACGTCTTTTGTGATGCATCTGAAAAAGCATATTGTGCAGCAGTATATATGCGTTCAGTTTCTCAGAATGAGACAATCACCGTAAAACTTTTAGCATCTTAAACTAAGGTCGCACCCATTAAGACTCAGTCAATCCCAAGGCTGGAACTTTGTTTAGCTCTTCTTTTGACAAATGTGCTAAAAGTTGTTTTGGATCACTTAAGTCTCAAGGAGAGTGAAGTATTTGCGTGGACTGATTCTAAGGTTGCGTTGGCATGGCTTTCTTCAGAGCCTCATAGGTGACAAACCTTTGTAGCAAACCGTGTTGCTAAAATCCAAGAGACACTGCCTAATATTTCGTGGAATCATATTCGCGGGCTTGAAATTCCAGCTGACTACGGAACAAGAGGTATGCTACCATCGGAATTAGTGAATTATGAGCTATGGTTTCATGGTCCTAAATGGTTAAGAGAGCCATGGGATAATCCGTCTAATGAATCATTTGAAGGCAAGGATGTACAAGAAATTATCCTAAAGGAAGAAAAAGGAATTGTGTTGTAAATATTTCTACACTTGACGATGATCATCTGATTTTCAGAAATTCTTCTTGGAATAGACTAGTACGAATCGACGCGTGGTGCTTAACATTTGTAGACAATACAAGAAAGTAGTTATAAAATCGAGTAAATGGTTTTCTCTCAGTCTTCGAGCTTTCAAATTCCACAAAGAAAATTCTGAAAATAGTCCAAAACGAGTGTTTCCGTGATGAAATATCTGATTTAAGTAATCACAAATCTTTAAAATCTCCAAGTAAACTTTTGTCTTTAAACTCATTCCTGGATCGTAATTGTATTTTGCGTGTTGGTGGAACATTGAGACATGCTAATGTCTCAGAAGATCAGAAACACCTAATATTATTGCCTAAGACATATCATATAAATGCATTAATTATCAAACATTATCATATAACTTATTTACATGCTGCTCCACAGCTTCTTTTACCTGCTCTTCAAACCAATTTCTGGATTTTAAGTGGTCGAGATGCAGTAAGAAAAATAGTGAGGAGTTGCTTAAAGTGTTTTCATGCTTCACCATCTGTTGGCACTCAAATAATGGGAGATCTTCCAGCCATACGTGTTAGAGCAAGTCGTCCATTCTCAAAGACTGGAATTGATTATGCCGGCCCATTTATGTGCAAGGAGAGAAATCTTAGAAATATCAATTCGTTTAAGAGTTATATTGCTAGTTTAATTGTTTTTCAACTCGTGCTATTCATCTTGAATTGGTTTCGGATTTGACAGCTTCCACATTTTTGGCTGCTCTGAAAAGATTTGTCGCCCGTAGAGGTAAACCAGCTGATTTGATTAGTGATTGTGCAGGAAATTTCAATGGTCCAAGTAGGGAACTGCGTGAGTTATACAATTCCGTATCCTCCATTAGTAAGGATCAAACATTACAGAATTATGTGGCTAATGAAGGTATAATCTGGAACTTAAATTATCCTTGTGCTCCACATTTTGGTGGGCTGCGGGAAGCTAATATAAAATCTGTGAAATATCGTCTACGTAGAACAATGGGAAATTCACTATTTACAATTGAAAAATTCTCTAGATTATTGTCACAAATTGAAGCCTGTTTGAACTCGAGACCTTTATGTCCTCTGTCGAACGATCCAAGTGATCTACAAGTCCTGACACCAGGTCATTTTTTGAGTGGTGCTGCCTTGACGACTATTCCAGAACTTGACGTTTCTGAAATTCCCCCTAATACACTTCACCGTTGGCAATTAACCCAGAGAATATTTCAGCACTTCTGGAAGCGATGGAGTGGTGAGTATTTGTCTAAACTCTGCAACTTCCCAAGTGGTTGTGTGCGGCAGCAAATTTAAATGTTGGTGACTTAGTGCTAATTAAAAATGAACTTCTTCTCCCTCTTCAATGGAAGTTAGGAAGAATTTTTCAGACATTTCCGGCCATGACGGTCGTGTGAGTGTCGCCATAGTAAGAACTTCTGCCGGAATTTTTAAACGAGCGGTTCATAAACTCTGTCCTTATCCCTTTCATTAACAACAACTTTCATTAACATATATAACTCTTTTAATTGTACCCCTTGAAGATTTCAAGGCCGGGGGTGTATGTTCGAAATTTATTTATCGTCTGACAATGCTCAGTGCGAGCATTTTTGTGTAAGTTTAATTTCTAAAAAATGGCAACGGTTTTTTTATGTTGCTTTCAATGAGCTTTCTTATCGCCGATTTTTCCAACATGTTCACTGTGAAACTGACGGGCCTAAATCTTTTAGTGCGCCAATCACGTAGCAGCTCACTTGTGTGAAAAAGCTCATGTGGTCGATTGTGAACCCGCAGATTGTTCGATTTCTGATATAGACAGGACTTTTCTGAGCAAAGAACAATAGTATTTTTGGGACATTTTGAATGCAATCACCTTGGGACATTGTACAGAAGCATTGGCGAATTGGGACCCTGGTACTTTGTCCGATTCCAGATGACTAACCGCGGCCAACCGAGTCCTTAGATTGTATCAGATTCATCAAAAAACTTAAAAGAAACAGCTGGCTTCATCTTAAAATCATACACGCCTGTGTAATTTGCCATAAAATAAGGAAATATTTTACTGACCTTACGGACGAAAACGTGTATTTCAAGCAATCCAGACATCACGCTGTTTATCCGATGAATTACTACAAGTTGTCGATTCAGTAATAGAACGATATTCGTTTTTTGCGCACCCAGAGAATATTCTGTTGGGAATGACTGTGGATTAAAGAAAACATATTCAGGATATTGTTTACAGAAGGATTGCAAAAGCAAGACAAACCTTCCCATAGAACATGACTGTTAGAAATGTAATGCCACCGAATTGAAAATTTCAAGTTTTCGATTACATTGAAATTATTAATTGGAATTCTAGTGCGATGTATTCTCCCCCATTGACGCGGGACGTAAGTGAAGATTATGTTAAATCGTTCATCACTTCTGACACTAATCTCTTTAGAGAAATACAGATGTTTCCATGTCACACCGAGACTGTTAATATGTGCGTCAATCTTTTGACAGATACATCCAATAAAGTATATGGACATGAATCTAGAGATGGCTATATCCGAACAACACTGAAGTCTGAATCAGTTATGCCTCATTTCTCAAAAAAATCGGACTTTAAATGTGCAGTAGTTATAAAAAAGAAAAAAAAAAAAAAAAAAAAAAAAAACACAGTAAGCCATAGAATGCTACTCTATAGAAAATCTTTGTAAATAGTTGCAAATATAATGTAAATGCCTCAAATAACAATTGGATGGATAGTTGGATATGGTGGAGGTGGAACTCTACGTGCAACCACCTCCACGTGTTGAGTTCTGGGTCGTTTTATTCTAGCAAAACGAGCGAAAAGTTACACGGTGAAAAATGCAAAAAGTTGCTATTTTTTTTCTAAGATGTTGCGCGTACGGATAAAATTGCATTATTGATTAGAATTTAATTTATTTTGTTACGTAAACCATGAAACAAGCATAAAATGCTAAAGCGTGTCTATTTTTAAAGTTTTAATTAACTTAAAAAAGTAGAGAAAAGGCGCGATTTTTGCAATTTTTCATACATTTTAAGTACGATCGCTAATGGAAAATGTTATCCAATTAAAAGAAAAAAATATGCCGTTTTTCTTCTTATTATAATAGGCAACTTTTCAATACAGTATTTTCAATTAAGGGGTCTTGTACCTTTTAAACGCGTCGAAAATTAACGAGAAACCTCAAAGTTTGAATTAGTCTTTCTTCAAAATCTTTTTATGTATAAACATGAAATTTTGGATATTGATTAAACAGATTATGCTTTGTAATATGCTACAAACAGAAATTTGTTAACCCTTTACAGAATTTGTGTATTATTGAAATCAAAATAGCTCTTTTCTTTACCCGATAAGTCATTGTGCGCATGATATCTTGTGAAATTATGTATGGACTGTCATGGAATTTGGTAAATATACTAAGCAAATATGTGTGTTTAAAATGAACTACTTTTAGGTATTTACAATGGTAATATTTTTAGTTATGACTATTTTTATTCATTAAAAATACATTTTTTTTTTACGAAAATATTTTTTTATATTGTTAATGAAATAATTTTAGCCTAAGAGTAGGTCATTTTAAACACACATATATGTCTAGTATCTTTACCGAATTTCATGCCAATCCATACATACTTTCTCAAGATATCATGCGCGCAAGGAATTATGGGGTAAAAAAAAGAGCTATTTTGATTTCAACAATACACAAATTCTGTAAAGTGTTAATAAATTTCTAATGGTAGCATATTACAAAGCACAATCTGTTTAATCAATATCCAAAATTTCATGTTTATACATAAAAAGGCTTTGAAGATAGACTATTTCAAACTTTGAAGTTTTTCGTTAATTTTCGAAGCGTTTAAAAGGTACAAGACCCCTTAATTAAAGAAAATGAAATTGGATATCCTGAAATATGTAAAATAGATTTAATTATTCAGGATTAAAAATTTTCTAAAAATTACAGACATAAATTAGCCGATAAATTTCCGAAACTATTAACTAATAACGGGAGCAAAAAGATATGTATCAAATTGGAAAAATACATTTGCGTTCAGTAACATTTAATTTATATCTTGTTTCGTAAGTTAAATAATGATTTATTTTTATTTTAAATATATTTTTTTATTTAACGATATAACACTATAATTAATAATGCAACTAAACAATGAAATACTAACTAAAATAGCATCAGCGCCACCACACGACTAATATATACCATTGTTTGCTTTAAATATTGCAATTGAAATACAAAATAGGCATAAAGCATGTGACATATATTGTAAAATTTGCATAATTTGTATTTTGTAGAAAAGGTTTTTCCTTTTAAGTAATTGGGTTCGTCAGTTACTTATGTAATTTATTTAGCAGTAATTTAGAAAGTATATTAGTATTTTAGCCTTAAAATTTAATATCATATTATTGTTTATTTATATGTTGAAACATGAATAAAAAAACACGTATTCAAAATACCTGGTGCTTTTATGATACAAAAATAAAATATGTTTTATACAGATCTTGACGGAAGTTATTGTTTTTCCCTAGACACGTGTTTTTTTTTTTCACTCCACAACAGAGAAAGGTAAAATACTTTGTCTTCTCCATTTGGAGAACTTATACAATTACACTGCAAATATAGATTAACACGCAGAACAAACCAAAATGTTTTTTGAACATTGACACTTAGTTTAAACCTCCAATTATTGATAGATGAGAGATAAAATGGAAAATCGGGAATCTTCCAATATTTACAATAATTATAAAACAAATAAAATTAGATATCCTGAAACACGTAAAATATTATCCGTAACTATACTCACTTGTGAAGAACGAATTTATATATATTTGAATAAGTGTCAATAAAATAAAATTCTCGAGAAACACTAATGTAGATTCAAGATGTAACACACTGATCATTATTCTATCATGTTAAACAACCCCGGGAATAATTGATTAAAAATTTTCTCAAAATGTCAGACACAAATAAGTCGATAAATCGCAGAAAATATTTACTGATAGCGAAAGCGAAAAGATATGACATCAAATTGCACAGTTACGTTCAGGAAGATTTAATGCATATGTTGTTCCTTAAGTGAAATAATAATTTATATACATTTGATTTAAAATTGGAAAACGACATATCACAGTATGCCTTATTTTCAGATTTATTAATTTTCAAATCCTTTCTAACATTTAAATTATTTGCTTATTTGAAATACGAACAACAATATTTTGATTTCTCTATCAGAAACGGAATAGTTAATAAAAATTGATATTATATATACATAGCGAAAAACTACAGTCATAATTACTGCCGTCTATTGCACACAATCCATAATATAATCTTTCTTTTTTCTTAATGTAATATTTCTTTTATCTTGCTATTCACTACAAGAGATCTGTGCATTTTGTTTTTTACTTGATAGACAGTTTTTCAAAAAAGAAATTAAAATTTGGAACGAAACTGAATTTATATTGACATGTTAGGAGATTTTCATGTTAACTTTATGACCGTAAACCATCCGGGATGAGCATAACGTATACGTGGCGCTCGTGACGTATAAGTTGCTCAGAAACCTTGAATATTCTCACCAATTATTTTTTATTGAAAATTTTCCCTTATTTATTCAATGTATGTCCTTGTTTAAGTTAGGCACTAATTTTTGTTTTGAAAAACCGTGATACAGGATTAAAAATTCTGTAAAAGAGGTTCGTCGTGGAGGGGTTAATAAACATTCTATAAGGAATAAGCAGAGCACATATATGAATATTGAGCCTTAGCGATATCTTATTTTTTTAAGAAAAATTAAAACATAGAAAGGTGTTTGGTGTACAGGACGCATAAAATTGAGTTTCGGAGAAATCCATTTCAAATTCATCACGACGACGTTCGATTTTCAAATACATTGGTTGAAGGTATAAGACAAAATGTTGTTATATTTTTTGTTGTTACAGTTTTTAACAATACGTTTTAACACACAAACAAAAAAGCTACTTCTTTAAAAGACATCTTTTCCCTTAAAATACTTTCCAAAATGCTTTGAATATTACAACGAAATAATAATAAAGGGAAATAATAACATTAAAAACGTTTAAGTCATAACGTATTGAGGAATGACTACAGATTACTATATGGACGATACATCATAATTCCAATTAAATGAGAACAGTAAATTTTTGTCCAGTATTTCGAGGATATATGTGCACTTCAATTCTCCTCTGAGAATTCTTTTCCTCTTTATATAACATTTCAGTGAGTTGTAAAGGATAAAATAGACACACGAGAGTAATTTCAAACCAAACCGGAAGAAATATTCTACAAAGTTATAGCTGTTTTCGTCTAGAAATAGTAAGGAAAAAGACTTTATGTTCATTACTCTTTTACAAGTTTTTATTATAGTGAAAGCTATTACAATGATTTGAACTTTCATAAAGATTTGTTATTGCGAGAGCAAAAATTTCACTTAAAAAAAGAATAAGTCTTCTTTAAAACATTTGGATGAAGACATTTCATTCCTTTAAATGTTCTTCTCAAAATTTTGTACTTGCTTATCATAGTAGTTATCACACCAAATTATAATAACAAATAAGCAATATATACAAAATAATTAGCTTTCATAAAACTAGTTTTGTAACATAACGTATCTAATTTTAAGAATTTTAAATATTTTTAACAGGTTATTCGATAATTTTTAAATGTGCAATATTTTTGTGTTAATGGTGTTAATTATCTTCTTTTTCAATTTATTTATCTATATTATGCTTGAAAAAATGTCCGTGTGTAATGCAATGCAGACATTATTTTCAGGTTTGAAAAAACTGAGGATTAAATTTCGGTTTTGCAATTATTGCTCCTGAAGTTTTAAATGTCTCTACACTGTAAAAAAAAAAATCTGTAAAGTTACTATAGTTTTTCAGGGAAATTGGGATTCCTAAAACTTTTTATGTAACGGCAACAACAAAAATTTCTGTAACAGACGCACTTTTGCGCCGAAAATCAAAAAATCTGTAAGGTTACTAGAAATTTTTTAGGAAACTGGGATGCCTAGAACTTTTCATCTAACTGCAACCCAGGTTACAGATAAAATTTTAGTAAGATTACTGTAATTTTAGCAGATTCATTTGTACAGTTATAGATTTCTGTAGCTTTACAAAAACTAGTTTTGTAGATTTGCAGATTTTTTTGTACAGTTACAGATGGAAGTTTAGTAAGCATGTAACTTTACATCTGTAGAACTACAGTTCTTTTTTTACAGTGTATACACCGTTATTTTTAAATATTTACACCATCGTAAAGGGAAATAAAATGTACTTTCAAATGCAACTTGCTTAAAAACTGTATGTCAATGTACACATTTATTTTGGTTTTTAAAATAATTTTCAAGTATGGTTTTTTTTTTCAATGTATCTCCAACGATCCTAGTATCCAATAAGGAAAAATAATAACAAATTTACACTTAAAAATATTCATAGATTGCTGCCTGTTAATTTTGCATAATGGAATTAAAACGTCATCAATAATTAAACAAACAAATAAAATAAAACTCTATTTAAAATTTTACCAAATCAAAATACTTTCAAATATAATTTCTTAGAAAGCAGTATTTCAATTTACTCATTAATTTAAGTTTTTAATGTATTTTCGTGTTTAAACTACTTTTAAATCTACCCTTATCGCGTGAGCCCCTTTACAAAAAAAAAAATCCATTTGCACTTAAATATATATGCATAAAGTTCACAATTTCTTTTCGACCAATTTTACAGAATGATGTTAAAATTTTATCCATATAAAAAAAAAATATAATGTAATATAAATAAAACACAAATTTGACAGACATGTAGCAGAACTAATCAATTAAGTCGAAATTTATCAGAATTCCTGTTCCAACTAATGACGCCTTGGCATGTGACTATTACGAAATTATCGATTAAATTTCAAAACATCATTTGAATAGATTATTGATGTATTTTAAATAAAACTGTTAACGAGCAATCTAACAAAGTATAGTAAATATAAAAAATCTATCATAGTTAGTAAAAAAATGTTTGTCAGCTATGTTTAGTAATTCACGTTTTATCACCTAGTTTAATATTATGATGAAAACATATGACTATCAGGAAAATAAATATTAATAAGTACGTCAAAGAACGAGTGCATAGTACGGCAGAATCTCGATTATCCGAAGTAATTGAGATCGACCATCTTTCAGAAAATTGAATTTTTCGGATAATTGAGAATGCTTCAATTTTAAGATTAAGGAAATATATATGTAATATTTCTTATTGTGGTAACTAATCATACTAATCAATTATATAATAGTAAATAAATAAATTAAAAAACAGAAACAAGAATAAATTACTAAGATTTTATTTTGAAAATATGTAACTTTTACATATATCACAAGGTTTTGAGAAAACAAAAATTGTTCTTTGCTTTAAAGCTCGGAGTATTTTAATATTATTAGTTCACCAGTATCACAGTCTTTATGGTGCTCCAGCCATGCCAAACCTTTTGCAAAACATTCAAAAACTTCAAAATTGGTGATTTGTTTCTTTTTTTCGTCCCACTCCACAGCTTACGGGAATTCAAGTTAAATTCACAGGAACTCTAAAAAAGGGGATCTGAAATATTTATATGTAATCGTAGTTCATAAAGGACCGTTTGCACACAAGGAATGTGATATTTAAAAAGAAAAGACTTTCAAAGAGCAGACTGAACACCAGGAATGTGATAGTTAAAAAATAATAATAAATAAATAAATAAAAGCTTTCAAAATGGATTTCGGTTAACAGAGAGTTTTGGTTAAAAAAGTGTCGTATAAAAGAGGTTCTACTGTACTTGCATCAGTAAAAAAATTGAAATCACTGCAAAAAATACTTGAATAATATTTTTTTTTCCACAATAATAATGTATCTTCAAAATAACAATAAACTATAATATTTCTTGCTTTACAACTGAACTATATTGTTTCATTGTTAGGTGATATTGTGAATATTATATGATAGGTCTTTTAGATATTTTGTATGTTCTGTTGTAAATGATTCAATATTTTCATCAACTCATTAATTAATCTATAATTTTCGTTATTATCTGAATGCAAGTTAATTATCTAAAAAAAAAATCCATTTTATATATGTTTTAATTTGTTTATTACTTTTTAAATATATATAAACCAAAGAATTTAACCAAAAACAACAAACATTGGTATTTCTTAAAGCAACAGATAATCGGGTTCCTTTATTGCTGTTAAGTAGTACAAGCAATGTCAATATGTTATAAGAAAAAAAAAAGAAAATCATCCTTCGCTCTTATATGTTTGTTGATTGAATTTGAGTAAAATACTGAAACATAATTTCAATAGTATATACAATATAATTGCTAAATACTGCTAAATTTTCTTTTATTGTTGTAAATACATAATATGGATTACTCTATAACTAAATATAATTACCTTTCAATCAGGTGATTGGAAAGGAAATTGAAACGAAAAGTAAGCGTATTTTTAGTTGTGTTAATAATTATATAAATACGTAGCACCTATAGTCGTCGTTCAGCCCGTCCGTCTGTTTGTCCGTCCGTCCGTCTGTCAGCCCGTCCGTCCGCATATAACAGAGCAAAAACTACCCAGCCGAATGGTTTGAAGTTTTAAATATATAATTGTTGCAAAATTTTGTCGAGTCATTTCAAATTTTATGAAAATCTGATGTATAGTTTAATTACAGTGATAGTCAAATTTTTCCGTTAATTACGGCTATTGGGCAAAAATTATTGCAAGTGCATTTTAATGATGTTACAGTCTTCCAAATGGTCTGGAATTTTAAATATATAATTGTTGCAAAATTGTGTTGAGTAATTTCAAATTTTATGAAAATCGGATGCATAGTTTAATTACAGGGACTGTCAAAAGTTTTCGTTACATTACGGCCAATGGGAACAAATCATTGCAAGTGAATTTTAATGAATTTACATCTTTCCGAATGGTCTGAAATTTTTAGTATGTAATTGTTGTAAAATTTTGTTGAGTCATTTCAAATTTTAGGAAAATCGGATGTATAGTTTAATTACAGGGACAGTTAAAATTTTTCCGTTGCATTACGGCCAACGGGGAAAAAATAAAGTGCATTTTAATGATGTTACAGCCTTTTAAACAGAATGAAATTGATATGAATTTATGAAGTGTACATAGTATACATTCAGTACAATATGCGGTGCAAAATATATTTATAAAAATAGTTATATTACGAACGCACCTCATTTGCCGCGTTTGACGAGCAATTTATATATTTTTTAATAATTGCACGATTATCCTATGCATTTAAAGACGTCCTGGAATTCAATTGCCAGAATTATTTAAGTTCAATTAAGTAGTTAGTTTCAGTTACCGAATTAAAGGTAAATTTACTATTTTAACTTTTTTTAATTAATTTTTGAATATTTATTATGGAAATAAATTTTAGTTTTTTATGTACGGAAATTTTGAAGATATATAGTTAGAAATTTTAGAATATATACAATTAGAAATGATAAAAGTTATACACTTAGATACAATTAAAATATTTTTGTATTTGAAAAATATTAGATATAATTATATACAATTAAAAAAAGAAATATTAAAAAAAAATACTTCTTTCAACAAACAAAACATAATAAAATAATAATACACTGTATTATACAGTTATACTTACCATATATCTACAGTTACCATTCAATCGTCATTTATACTTTTTTAGTCTTAATATTATTTTTTGATGAAATGGGTTTGTTCCGAATTGAAAATTTCGACATTTTCTCTGGAATAGTATCTGTGACAGCTTGATTGATGTTTCACTTTTTGTTTCCAGACGAAGTATTTTTATAAATTAGTCTGAAATGATACTTACTTTTCAGTAACTACACAGTCGGCATCAGTTCATATATCATCAATTTTTATGACCACTCTGTATCTGTCATATATAATGCGAGCCTTGTACCACTGACCGAATCAGGCGTTAAGAGTATATGCAGATTATGCGAAGATACTCAAAAACTAATGTTAAATCGATGTAAGCTTTTTTTTTAATTAATCGTGATATTTTAATATTTTAAATTGATTTTATTTATTAAAATAATATTTGATGAGATTTTCAAGTTAACCCCATAAAATGGTTTCATTTACTGAAAAGAAAGAAAATAAAATGTTTGATTACCCAACTTCTCTCAACAAATATACAAACATATAAATATTAAACCTCTTAAATGTAAAGGGCATTCAATTTTTTTTTGTAACACACATCTGACGTATCAGGCGATAGCTTGTTAAAGAAATTTGGTATCTGGATGTTATTAGAAAATGATTGTTTGTTTAAATATAGACATTACAATGAAAATGCGTTTAAAATAAATTGTATTATTTCCTATAACAGGCGATCGCAATCGTATTTTTTACATATTTTTATTAATAAGCCAGTTTCTTAATGGAATATTTAAAATAAATTGTATTAGTTTCTTTAACATGGGATCGCTGTCTTATCTTTTTACATATTTTTAACAATATACCAGATACATACTGGAACACAAAACTAGTAAAAATTAAGATCATTAAAAAAGTGTATGCACATATTACAGTAAATATTCTCGGCATTTCTGATTTACCTTTTGTATGACAATGAAATATTTTATCATTAATTTAATGATCAGTAGCTCAAAAATTATTTACCATAATTCATGTTTATCATCACAGATTCATAGCACAAAGCCTAATAGTCCAGGCAATAGAGACCGTATAGGGGCTCTACCTAGCAAAATTCATGGTAGTTCTAGAAAAACGCTTACTATATATTTTTTGGGTCGCTGAATACGAATTTTTAACTTCCCACCAAAATTTCCCATGGTAACCCCCCCAATTTTGGTAAAATGCCCCCCCCCCCCCCCCATCAAAAAAGCTTTCTATTAAAAAAATATTTTTTTTTTTTTTATTGTTTTAGAGTAAAGGTATCTAGAAATTCAGAAAGTAGACATAATTTGCAACAATAGGATATTTGACATTATGACGTAGGAATAATGGGGATGGGGGATCTGCCTTGGAACATGCGGTGCTGCGTGGACTAAGTTGCGCAATTCCACTTAACCACTCACATCGTTTACATTCGCACTCCCGTCTCCACTCTGAACTTTCTCTATAAGGTTTATTTTAAGTTTTTTGGCTCGGTGAATCCATATTTTTAAATTCCCCCCAAAATTTCTCCTTCCGAACCCCCTCCACAAAAAATAGTTGTTTTAAAATTAAATTTTTTATTGTTTTAGGGGAAAAGTATGTAGAAATTCAATAAGTAGAAAAAATTTAAAACAAATAGGATGTATGACATTACGATGTAGGATGAACGGGGAGGGGAGGACTGCCTCTGAGCATGCACTGCTGCGCTACGTGCACTAAGTTATGGAAATGCAGGAAATAGGGGATTTTACCTGGCAAAATTCATAGCTTCGAGCTAGCTAAATTCGAGCTAGCATTGCTAGCTCTGGATTTCGACGCTCTTTATGCATTGGGGTCACTGAATCCGAATTTGTAACTTTCCATCAAAATTTCACCCGGCAACTCCCCCAAAAAATTGATTTTTTGAATTGGTTTTTGAGAATAGTGCGCGGGGTATCATCCGAGGCAGCCCCCCCCCACCACTCTACCCGTTTATCCTATGTGATGATGTGATATATTTTTTTTTTCCAAATTTTGTCTACTTTTTGAATTTATAGATACTTTTCCCCTTTAAAAAAAAAAAAAAAAATTCAAAACAACTATTTTGGGGGGATTTTGGGGGGAATTTCAAAATTCGGATTCAGCGACCCAAAACACTTAAAGTAAACCTTACAGGTAATGTTCGGAGGGAGGACGGGTGGGCGAATGTAAACGATGTGAGTAGTTAAATGGAATTGCGCAACTTAGTTCACGGAGCACCGCGGCGCATGTTCCGAGGCAGATCCCCCTCCCCATTCATCCTACGGCATAATGTCATATTTTTTTATTTGTTGCAAATTTTTTCTACTTTCTGAATTTCTAGATACTTTTTCCCTAAAACAATAAAAACATTGATTTTTTTTAATAAAAACTTTTTTGTGGGGTCGTTTTACCAAAATTTGTGGGGGTTGCCGGGGGATATTTTGGTGTTAAGTTACAAATTCGGATTCAGCGATCGCAAAAACATAAAGTAATCCGATTTCCAGAACTACCATTAACTTTACCAGGTAAAATGCCCCATTTCCTGGACTATATGTTGATTACACGAATTTCAAATATAGATCATAGCCCAGGCAATAGGGAATTTTACCTAGCAAAATTAATGGTGGTATTGAAAATCGGCTTTCTAGATGTTTTTTGGGTCGCTGAATCCGAATTTGTAACTTCCCACCAAAATGTCCCTCGGCAAAACCCCCAAATTTTGGTAAAAATCCCCCCCAAAAAGATTTTTATAAACAAAATCAATTATTTAATTGTTTTAGCGAAAAAATATCTAGAAATTCAGAAAGTAGAGAAAATTTGCAACAAATTAGACATATGACATTATGACTTAGGATGAAGGGAAAGGGGGGAATCTGCCTCGGAACATGCGCGCGGTGCTGCGTAAACTAAGTTGCGCAATTCCACTTAACCACACATACGTTTACATTCGCCCTCCCATCTCCCCTCCGAACTTTCTCTATAAGATTTACTTTAAGATTTTTGGGTCGCTGAATTTGAATTTTCAAGTTTCCCCCCAAAATCCCCCCCCCCCAAATACATGTTTTTAACCTAAATTTCTTATTGTTTTAGGGGAAAAGCATGACAAAATTCAGAAACTAGACAAAATTTGCAACAAATAGGATATATGACATTATGAATTAGGATGAACGGGGAGGGTGAGGGTTGCCTCTGCACTGCGGCTCTACGTGCACTAAATTATGAAGTTCAGGCAATTGAGGATTTTATCTGGCAAAATTAATACTAGTTCTGGATTTCGACTCACTTTATGTTTTTTGGGTCGCTGAATCCGAATTTGTAACTTCCCACCAAAATTTCACCCGGCAACTTTTTTTTTTTTTTTTTTTTTTTTTTTTTAAATTGGTTTTTTTTTTTAAAGCGCGCGGGGAATGATCCGAGGCAGCCCCATCTCTCCCCGTTTATCATACGCCATAATGTCATATATCCTATTTGTTGCAAATTTCGTCTAGTTTCTGAATTTTGTAATGCTTTTCTCTTAAAACAATAAGAAATTTAAGTTACAAACAACTCTTTGGGGAGGGGGGGGGGTCGGGGGGGGTCAATTTTGGGGGTAAGTTAAAAATTCGGATTCAGCTACCCAAAAAAACTTAAAGTAAACCTTATAGAGAAAGTTCGAAGGGAAAATGGGGGAGCTAATGTAAACGTGTCAGTGGTTAAGTGGAATTGCGCAACTTAGTCCACGCAGCACTGAGGCGCATGTTCCGAGGCATATCCCCCCTTCCCATTCATTCTAAGTCATAATGTCATATGTCTAATTTGTTGCAAATTTTGTCTACTTTCTGAATTTCTAGCTACTTTTCCTCTAAAAGAATAAAAAAGTGGAATTTTTTAATAAAAACCTTTTTTTTTTGGGGGGGGGGGGGGGCTTTTTACCAAAATCTGGGGTTGTTGCCGGGGGAAATTTTGATGGGAAGTTACAAATTCGGATTCAGCGATCCAAAAATCATCTAGAAAGCCGATTTCCAGTACTACCATTAATTTTGCTAGTTAGAGTCCCTATACGGTCTCTATTGCCAGGACTATCAAGCATTTCGCGATATAGAAAATATATGTGCTGTAGTGAACTCCATGTTTTGTTATATCTGCTGTATGATTATTCTATACAGATATGAGCACAACAATGATTATTTGAATGATTCTCGGTAATTTATATTACAGTCATGAATTGGGATGCAGTTCAATTAAACATTCGCGTATTATATTCTGTCTTTAAAAAAAAGGAAGCATTAGGTATTTGTGAATTGATAATTAAATGTTATTTTTATATTCATATAATAATATTTTCAGTTTAAATTAACGAAAATCTGATATTCAAATTACAAGCAAAACAAATACACATTATATAATATATGCTGTCAGATTTGTATTTGAAGAACCTCCATCTATTAAAAAAATATTTTTTCTGCCTTTCTTTACAAATAATCATCATAGATTAGTAAAATTAAGTCATGATTTCACAGGAAGAGCTTTCTAATTTTAATTAAATTACAAATGATTGCCCTTTATCAAATGTTATTTACTATATTACTTGTCCTAATTTTCCATAGATCGAAATTCATAATTATAAGAAAATACTGATATGAAAATATTAATTGTAAAATAATCGGTAAGGCATGTTTTCCTATGAACCGTATTATTCGTAAAATTGAAACTTTTTTTTTTTTTTTTTTACAATATTTCCAGCATCCCCATGAGCAAGAACTGTGCTACAACACTGAATTGCATGCTACGTTTTGATTTTAAAATGAAAGTCTTTTTTAACGTCTTCGATATTGTGAATTTAGTATATAAATACATTTTTATTATTATTTTTTTTTTTATGCTCAGAAATAAAACTTCGAAATTTTCTAGAATTTTTAGGATTTGTATCTCCCTAAGTTTTGTAAGATCATTAATCATGATTGTAAAATATATATATATATATATAGTAATTTATTATTAACTGAAATATGCCCTATTAATATATCCCGTAGACTTGATATTAAGAAATTGTTTATTTGAAAACGAATGTTATATTTTAATTTCTCACATACACAAATATCAATGATCTAAACTAATGTTTACTTTTGTTTAACAAATATTTTATTGTAGAAACATTTACAAAACAATTGCGAAAAATCCTTAGCAATTATAGAAGAATAAATTTGGTAAAATACGAACATGGAATAAAATCAGTTGAAAGTTTTCATTTGGAAACATAAGAAGTTTAAATTTCCAACATGTGTCACGTTAATGCACAATTTGATGAAACAAATCAATTAATGTATATATAAACTATAATTTAGAGAGTTATATATAATGTCATCTGATGTTTTAAATTCATTCATTACTGAAAACTAAAAAATAAGATGATTGTCTCATTTGTAGTTATTTATATGAAATATTACTTATTAATAATATAGATCAGGGAAAACATTAAAAAGTTTCATCTACATTTAGTAAAATTTAAAAACAGCCAGGATTATATGTAAGGCCCTCATTTTTCGTTGTTGAGGCAATGAGGCATCTTTGAACCTGCCAGTAAGCTTAATTTTCCCACGTGTTTATTGATGAACTGTGTTTATTCTCCTCCTTCTTTTGTAAAAGTGCATGTAAAATTTTCATATGACCAAATTAACCCGTAACAGGTATTGCCGGTCTCACAATCATTTTGTGACATATTCATACTATTACCCCTCATTTTTCTTTTGATCGAATGGATGGATACTTCCGGTATCATACTCTTTTGCGACCTTAAAAAACCTCCCTTATTGGCTAAAAGTTTTCGTTTGTTTTTTTTTTCTTTTATTAAGTTTATTTTTATGAGAGAGGTCTCACAGACCTTGCTGTACTTTTAAAGTAGCACATTTTTGCCGTGTCGGAGAATGGTGTTGAAACTCGGACCGAGAAATATTTTACATCCTACTGATGCGTGAGATGCGAAAACGATTCAGAGACTTATAGATGAAGCGTCGAGTGATATTTCTGTTGATGATGAGTGTGATGAACAATTCTGTTATGAAAGTTCACATTCCTCTGAGAGTGAAATTTCTGAATAAGACAGCGGAGAGACTGGTGATTCCAAAAATAGGTGCTCTCAGTAATACTATGGGAAAAAACAGCATATTTATGCATTAGCTGTCGAAAACCTGCGTGCTTAGAATGCATCCAGAAATAATGTCTTGAATGTGGTAAGAATTTTCAAAAATAACTTCCGTATTGCATTAAATGTGAGTACTTTTTTTATTGTACCAGTTTCACGCTGATTTGTAATTGTTTCACTTTTTATGTAATCCATCCAACTTTTAATGTGTTGCTATTAATTCATTCACCACACATTTATGTAACAGGATAACCTATAAAAGTAAAGTGAAACAGGATATTTTTTATTCATTACGTACATAGCTCATATCAAGTGGTTTTTGACTCAAAATTTGTAATATTGATTTAAATTCCACTATATTGCATTTATATTTTTAAAGCGTTATAAATGTAACTTGTATTGAAAATACACATTCTCAAAAATATATAGATCGTATTTTATTGTAAATATATCAATTATAACATTAAAAATAAATAAATAAATGCACGGTTCGGGAGACCGCTAATGAAGATAAATGTGATGAACAATTCTGTTATGAAAGTTCACATTCCTCTGAGAGTGAAATTTTTGAATCCGACAGCAGAGAGACTGGTGATTCAAAAAATAGGTGCTATCAGTAATACTATTTAAACAACAGAATATTTATGCATTTGCTGTCGACAACCTGTGTCCTTAGAATGCACCCGGAAATAATGTCTTGAATGTGGTGAGAATTTTCGAAAATAATTTCACTATTGAATCAAACGTGTGTGCTCTTTTTATTGTACCAATTTCACGCTCGTTTGTAGTTGTGTCATTTTTTATGTAAATCATCCAACTTTTAATGTTTTGCTATTAATACATTCATCATACATTTGTAAAACAGGTTAATCTATAAAAGAAAAGTGAAACAGGATATTTTTAATTCATTACGTACATAGATCATATCAAGTGGTTTTTGACTAAATATTTGTAATATTGATTTAAATTCCACTATACTGCATTTACACTTCTATAAATGTTATAATTTGAACTTGTATTGAAAATACACATTCTCAAAAATATATAGATCTATTTTATTGTAGATATTTCTAATATAACCTTAAGAAAAATAATAATAATAAAGCGCGATCTGGGAGACCGAGCCGTACTTGTAGTGTACCAAAATTTCACCATGCCGTTTACGGGTTAACTTAAACACTTACGGTTAAATAATACCCAGACTTCTCCTAATGGAAAAAATAAAATAATTAACTATGTCCTTGGGTTTGTTCACTAGTGATCTACATTTACTTGGAATGCTGAGATGTGATGGCGTCCCTTTAAGTTTTATCATCGGGCGTAAATTTTTTATTAACTTCTTTATTATTAAAGATAATACTTTGGAAATTTACCTGTATATGTTTAAATGATGTAGTTATACTTTAATTAATAAAAAAAATGATATAATCACTATTTTAGAAATACTGTGTCCCTTTAAAAAAAGAAAAGAAAATACCAATAAAAAGTTTGAAGACAAGCAACAAATTTTACTTGAGCTGTGAACAGAACGTGTGTTTTTTTAATTGTGATTTGGGTATATTTGAAAACTTAATAATGCACGTTACATTTTAGAAATATTTTATTATTGTGATTCGTAAAAAAATCAACGTACATCAAATTTATACAATTATTATCTTTATAGGATATTTTAACTAAAAATATTTGCTATAATTTTTTTTTTGTTTTACCTATATTATTTACATAAATGTGAAAAATACTTAAAATAGGAAAAAAAATAAATACTCAGATTAAAATTATGCCGAACATGTTACGTTTCGCAATACTTAAACACGCTTGCCTAGAAAAATAAAATAGTACCAGTCAACTTATAATGAATTGTATGAGGTTCTTCAAAATGTTAAATGTACAAATTAAATATCATTGCAGCTAATTGTTTAAAACGACACTTAACTTCACTTATATATTAATCTCACACAAAACTATTTAATATTGAAAACGTAAAATAAGAATACCGTTAACTCATGCCTAATAATATTATATTTAAAAGACAGAAAGCCATATATTTATAATGTGAAAGAGCTTTCAAATTTTTCACTTGTAACAATCAACTTTATCCCTTTATATCCTGGCCTACACAATAGTGTAGATGATCCTACAAAAAAAAAGAAAAAAACACCTTCGTCTTTTTCTGCAATTGAAAGCTGAGCCTGCACACTCAGAATTGCGTGATCCTTCCCCGGCATAGCCTGACTTCGGCTGTATTTTTTTATACTAAAACTCTTCCGGTCTTAAAGGGGATTATGTGTGACAATGTCATGTATAGTTATATATATATAAGAATTTAAAGATGTGCGAATAAATCGATAAAAAAATTTCAGAAATTCTTACATGGCAAACATTTGTAATTCTTAAAGAATAAATAAAAAAAAAAAAAAAAAAAAAAAAAAAAAAAAAAAAAAAAAAAACTATTAATTGCAAAGAAAAATAAACAAATCAATGAATTAAAATTTAAAAATCTCTCTCAAACATAGCATAATGGAAAAAAATACCGTAAATAATTGAATCAGTTTTTGGATTTATACTCATATTACAAAGAAATCTATTGAACGAAGCTAAAATGAAAAATGTGCGAATGAATCGATAAAAACTTTCAAATATTCTTACATTGGAAGTATTTGTAATGAAACATTTAACAAATTCGAATAAAAACGTGTAAACAGATTTATCAGAAAATAAAAATCACAAGTACAGTAATCCTTAAGATTGATTTTTGTCTGCAATTCTGCTGAATCGGGGTTTAGATTTGTAGATTGATTTTCAACAGAAAATTTAGATTCCATCAAAAAGATCAAGATTCAACTTTTTTTTTCTCTATATCTGCTATATATTTCTGTATATGAAAAGATATCTGTTCACATTTTTATATTTTTGAAAAGGTTCAATGTACTTATTTCTATAGATTAGCAGGATATGTGATAGAATAAATAAATATATTGGAAATTTTTAAACTTCATGTTTTAATTATATAACATAGGTTAATAAACATTTTGTAAAATTTCAATTCGTTTCAAGAAATGCTTAAAAATAGTTGAAAAATATTCTAGTGCTTTTTAAAAATCTTTTTGTCATGCTCTATATACCGTGGCAGATCATAACTTCTGTTAAAATAGTTGCAAAATTGGCTCTTTTATCTCAGAATTCCTATTATATATATATATATATATATATATATGTACAGGGTGCAATATGTTATTTATTGCCGACCTTTAATTTCTCAACCGTTGGTCGTAGATATATAGTTCCAATTTGAAAAACGTTTCAAATAATGTAAATATTTATGCTGTGGAATTATTTAAATTAAAATATCAATTGTATGAAAATTACCGAATCTAACATTTACATGGTCCCCCAGTCCCTATAGTTATATTTAGTTAAAGTTTACACAGATAATAACATATATGACACAAAAAGTTTGACATCTGTACTACAAAAATTGACACAGATCTTAAATTTCAAAGTTTGAGATTTTTGCACATGTTTTGTCTTTCATTGAGGGATCAGTTAAAAGATGAATTAAAGTAATTCGAGATCAAAATCAAGGTGCAATGTCCTTTTCATGGCGAAATCAACTTTAGCTGGTATCACCAAAGAGGGTTACTTTATCAAAAAAATTGAGCTGAATTTTAGGGGTCGTATACAAAGCGAAGAATGAAATATTGAAATGAAACAGAAAAATAAATATCAATTTATTATAATATCAGAAAACGGTCTGCTATAAAAAATGAACAGGTAAAATGCCGTAATCTACTAGAGATACTGCTTAAAGTATTCTCCAGTGGTGCAATGCATAACTGAATGCGTGACAGTACTGAGTCCTGGACACGTTAGAGCATAGTAGGTGTGAAAACTGTGCGACAATCAAGGATGATAGGTATCTTCAGATAAACCAGAGAAGGGGTCTCAGTCATATAGACGTATCCTTGATGTAACTCCAGAGGTAGAAGCCCATGGGAGTCAAGTCCGGTGAACGCGGTGGCCACTCTATCGCAATATATACTCTACCACCATATTTAAGAACCTGTTTACCGAATTCGGTGACCAGATGCGCTCGGTCGTTTGATGCTTTATGCGGAGAGGGCCCCATCATGTTGAAGCCACAACCGGTATGCATGTGGGAGAGGAAGCTCTTCATACAAGTCACGTACCGTATTTTGTAGAAGATGCAGGTAACGATCGCTCGTTAAGGTACCATCGTAGGAGATGGGTCCAACAATCTGGTTTCCCCATATATCGCACCACACATGTCGTACTGTCTGGGCAATGCGGAGATTTCCAGGTCACATCATTCTTGATTGTCGCATAATTTGCACACCTGCTATGATCTAACGTGTCCAGGACTCAGTACTGTCACGCATTCAGTTGTCCATTGACACCTTGAGTCCCACCTCCCACACTTTGAGTAGTATCTCTAGCCGATTCCGGCGTTTTATGTATTCATTTTTTATAGTAGACGGTTTTCTGATATTATAATAAATTGATATTTATTTTTCTGTTTAATTTCAATATTTCATTCTTCGCTTTTTATACGACCCTAAAAAGTCAGCTCAAATTTTTAGATGAATTAACCCGTTTGGTCATACCGCGATTTGGCGACACCGGCTAAAGTTGATTTCACCATAAAAAGAACATAGCACCCTGATTTTGATCTCGAATTACTTTAATTCATCTTTTAACTGATCCCTCAATGAAAGACAAAATCATGTGCAAAAATCTCAAACTTTGAAATTTAATATTTGTGTCAATTTTTGTAGTACAGATGTCAAACTTTTTGTGTTAAATCTGTTACGATATGTGCAAACTTTTACTATATAACTATAGGGACTCGGGGGGGCCATGTAAAAAGATAGATTTGGTAATTTTTATAAACTTGATTTTTTACTTTAAATCATGCCACAGAATGAATATTTACCTCATTTGAAACGTTTTTCTAATAGGAACTATATGTCTACGACCAACGATTGAGAAATTAAAGGTAGGCGATAGATAACATATTGCACCCTGCATATACAGATCTGTTGTTACAGTTAAACGACAAGCGCTTTTATCACATCATATATTAAGTATGCTTATAATAGATTTAAATTATTTACACTTAACAACATAGATTAATAAGAAGGAAATTTTACATGGTTCGATTCATTGTTCTTCTCTCACCATTGCATTTTATAATTAATGCATAAATTTGTACATAAAATAAGAAATTAAAATAGGAAATTCAATAATATTGTATTCAATAATATTTTTATATCAAATGCATACCTCACAATTACCATACCTTTCCTTATAGCTGTTTATCTGTCGAACTCTCTAAAAGCGACTTTTTTTTCACATAATTCATAAATTTCTAAAAAATAAATCTAATACATCCGATGTGCTAGTTCACAGAAAAATGTATTTAAAGTGTTAATAAAACATCACTGACGAATTTAGTGTGCAGTATCAGTATTTATAAAAAAGATATTATCTCGCATTATGTTGTATAACCCGCATTTTCATACAAGAAAATTCATTAAATTTAAAAAGATATGCTGTAGGACATGTTTAAAATTCAAAGAATGAAAATTAAGTAAATCTTCTGAACTCGGACTTCTTTAATAATGAACGCACGAGTGAAATACAACACTTGTTTGTGAAAATTGCAACATCATGAATGAATTACCAGAATTAAATTTAATTTAATACACAAATGACTTTTATTGGTACAAACAAATGGTTACATTTTAAAAGAAAATAATAATAATAATAATAAATTACCATGATCATTTCGAAAATGATTTTTCAAACACTAAAATTTAAGACATAAAAAAAAATCGCACGGAGTTGATCATACATTACGTACGCCATGAATTAAACATTAATAGTGTTATTACACGTAAAAATTGCAAGCGACAAAAATCGCCTGCGACTCGTCAGATTTCCTGAAACTTACATATTATCCACCTGAAACTTACGTATTATCCAAGCATTTCATTGGCTGCTCGGGAAAAGGCTTTTCCATCGTCAGATCCAAGAATTTGATTGGCTGTTACTGGCGACTCGCTTCGTTTCAGGCGTCAAAGACGCAAACGGAAAATACAGATTACTGTATTGACTAATCAGAAAACGAATAAAATGCGGATTCAACCACTAAAAAGGTTCAGATATGCTTTAGATTTCCTACCCTGACGAGGACAATAACCATTTTTACAAATGGTTAAAAAAAATATTAAGTGTCCGAAAACAGTATTTGGTGTAGCAGCCACACGCAAAAATATGTGCTGCTATCCGATGTGGCATGAAATCAAACAGATTTTTAATGTCTGCATGGGGAACAGCATTCCATATTGTTTGTATGTGTACCCAAAGTTCATCTGTAGGAGCTGGAGGAAGAGGATCACGATCGAGACGCCGGCCGATCAACGGAATCCCACACATTTTCAATAGGCGACATATCCGGCGAATACGCAGGACATGGAGGTTGATGTATGTGATATGGTAACAAGAAGTCTTGAATATTCCTTGCAGCATGTGGATGGGTACTATCTTGTTAAAAGATAGCTCCAGGCATACCTTGAATGAAAAGAATGACTTCGGACCCCAGCAATTTGCTGATTTATCTGTTGCTTTTCAGTATACCCACAATACATAACAGCTGTGATTATCCATGATGCACAGTCGCATACCAGACCATAAATCTGGGTGTTCGTCTCCAATATGACGTCAGTAAATGCACTCCGGAAGGTAGCGTTCACCGGCACACCGTCTAATAGGAATTAGGCCACCATGGCACCACAAAATAAACTGAAATTCGTCAGAATAAATAATTTGTTGCCAATCTGAATGCCGGTCTCTATTATCAAGATCACAATTGCAGCCACAGGCGTCGCTGGGTTTGAGTGCGGGCGATCCTCTATAAAGGAGTTCTTGCACGCAGTCCACGGTGCAGCAGACGTCGACGATTTGACGAAGCAGACAGTGATACACCTGTAGGAGTTTATGAATGTGCTATCAACAGTCTATATGAAACTGTATATCATCGCACATTGACGTCACCGTTCGGCGTCCACTCCCATATTTCCAAGTAGTCGGATCCTCGTAGGTTCACTGCTTCCAAACTTGGATTCGAATCACCCTGCTGCTATTACGCTGCACAGGAGCTGCTATTGCTCTACAGTATCCTTCTTCCCAAAGCCCGACGATTCTCGCCCGATCAAACTCCGCCAGTTTTTGAAATGTCGCCCTCTTTCGTCGAAGATGAATAGTTACGTCTCACCTGACATTTACCACTAGCAGATAACGATAGACAAATTTAAACGTCCCTCTAGGTCCCTCTATTTATAAGGTTTCAGCTGCTGTTCAGAGGGCGCTTCACAGCCCACTCATATGTGGTGACTCTGACATTTGAAATATTTGTGTAACACGCTATACGTTGCATTCTCTGAACTATCCAACTCAATCACACCATTCCTTTATGTTGTTGCAATTTTCACAAACATGAGTGTATATTTGAAAGCATTAGTGCATTTACATAATTTTTTGTGGCAGTTTGTTCGTATATAAGGAAGTATTTTAAAAGTGTTCAAATAATAATTATCTAGTAATAAATGTATTTTTATTTTTTTTTCAAATATTTTGTATTATTATTGTAATTAATCAACTACGTCTGCTGGCAGAAAATTTCTTGCAGACATTGTGGATTTGCCTGCTGTAAAACTTCAATTAAGTTTTAGAGTAGGTACAAATAAGACAACCTATTGTACATTTGTCATACCTGTCTTTCAAAGCAATTACTCTAGTGCACAAAAATTTAAATTTCATTATCATTATATTAATAAAATTAATTTTTCTTTATCTTGTCATAAATTAAATCTTCTTTAACATGTAGAACTAGCACAAATCGCACAATTATTCTTCAATAATTTAATGTATTAGAAAATTTACTTGTTCCGTGATGCAATGCTCAATTTCGAAAACTAGCAACTTTCTCTTTTTGTATGAATTTATAAGGTGAGATAAATTTTGTATGACAGCCGTTGAAATAAAATGACAAGTGGAATTAGTTTTACTATACATATTACTAAAAAACAAAACATAAATCTGGTATAAAGCATTCTCTATAAAACATAGAACATACAGTTTTTATTACTAAAATATTAATACATTTTATTCTGTAATTTTGATTATTACAGTTTAGATGTTGCATTAACGATGTGTTTAAAAAAATGTAATAGTTTCTTCCCATTACACTATAAATCCCTTAAATTAATACTTCCCAATCAAAATTGAATAAAATTAGTGATTGATTTCTATATAAAGAAAAATTGCACACATATATATATATACAGTGAGTCTACGTATAACCTGACCGACCTTTATTTTCGCAACCGTTGGTCCTAGATGCATCCTTCCAATTACAAAAATGGTTTAAATAAGGTAAAGAATTATTTTTAAAGCGATTTGGTTCAAGAAAATTTTTTTTAAAAAAAATTACGAAATTTAAATTTTTATACGGTCCCCCGGTCCTATAAGTTATATTGACTAAAAATTTACTGTGGCACTAACAAGTAAGACAATAAAAGTCCCATTCATCTAACATTAAAATTGACCGAGTTATGAATCTTTGAAATGCATGACTTATACCACTTTTTTGCATATCAAGGCGATTTAAAGGAACAAAATTTTCCATAAAATAACAGTGGTGTGCAAAAAGCCAGAGACTTGACAACACTGAGACAGTCGACTGTGACACACCGCGACGGCATGAACGTGTTAAAAATGCCCATCACACTTTTTAGCTTAGAGTGCTCTCTGGTAAACCTGCATTTTCGTATATGGAAGCGCAGCTGTGTGGCAACCAGGAGGTGAAAGGAAAATATTTCGAGATTCTGTTCGTACCTGCGTTCATTTTCTGCCGTTTCTTCGTTAATTAGACATAGAATTGGAAGTTTTTAATTAATAACATCCGTTAATTACGCCTTTTTCAAAATTATATGATTTGTCGCTTGATCGCATGTGTAAGTATGCAAAATTTCAAGTCTTCAACATATATAGTTTCTGAGAAAGGGCTCTATGACGGACAGACAGACAAACAGAGAAGTGATACGAATAGTTTTTCGTCAGATGAACGATGTCCTAAAAAGAGACGAAACACCAATTTTCGCGTACTAAAATATTTCCATTATATGAACCAATTAACCAATGCAGTAAACTATGGAATGCCTACAAGAGTCGTTTTGTTAAATTTCAATCGAAGTCGGATAATTATTGATGCATAGCAAAAAATTGGAATTTGCACGCACATTTCATAGCATTGGTTGGTCGAAGGAAAGAGAAGGTGAGGGAGGAAAAGAAAAAGGTCGAAAGATATTTTTTACCACTCACGTTGAGTACTCCGCGAAATAGAAATATTTGTCCCTTGTACATGGAGGTACAAAGGTAAGCCTTATAGTCCTATTTTAAAATTTGTGGTTTATCAGCATTTTAAAAACAAAAACTAATCGTATCTAAATTGCATTGCTTATTCAGTTCCAACGATATCTTAACAGAAAATTTCTGTAATATTTGTTGTAACGTTAGAAATAGTGCAGGAATTAAGTCTGTCGAAAGCTAATAAATCTTGTTTTCGTGACATTTATTAAAAAAAGAAAAAAAAACAGCCGCGGTTTACTAACGCGACAGCGGAAAGAAAAGGCTTCCGTGAAATTATGACACTATCATTTTTTTTCTGGGGGGGAAGGGGGTATCTGGTATCTCAAATGTTTGTCTCATTTCATAAATTCTGCAATACAGAATTAGAAATTGTTAACCTACCTCCATAATATCCGGCTTCGAGAAATAATTTTGTATTTACGAAAGAAAATTTATGTACCAGAGTCTGTGTGTAACCTGGCTTTCAGTTTCTAGGTGTGTTGTAGATGGTGATCCATCCCGAATTTTCACATTTGGAATTTCATGATATTTCGATTTCAGGCACTTGCATATCATATTTCTTGTTTTAATGCCAAAAAGCGCCGATATTTCACAAACTTGATCATGTCATAACCCAGTACTGTAATTAGAAAATTGGAATATCTGTTACTTGATTTAGAGCCCACGAACTTTATACAAATCGAAAAAAAAAATGTTTCAGTTAGAAATTTAATGGCAAGGCTATTTCATTTACATATGCTTAATACCTACCTCATTTTGAACATTTTTGCACTTCACATTCCATACCTAATTTTTCAATACATAAAAGACTAAAGCTCATTCTATATTTTTAGGAAAACCTCTCTATAAAAAAATATAGTAAACAAACATTAGCATATGCAAGATTTAATCAGATTAATATTTTCCTTCATTTTTCAGATATGCTAAAACTAGGAACAGCTTACATTAGAAATTGTGACCAGTAGAATCACTTTCTTCAAGCATCTTTTTAACTTCACGGTAGTCTAATTCATATATGATAATTGATTTTAAACACACACTTCCATTATGCCGATTTTCCACAAAGTTTACACACAAGTTCATTGTCCATAAAAAAGGAATGTCCAAGTATTTCAGAAGCCAAAATTCATCATAATGCAATATATATATATATTTTTTTTTTTCTTGATCCAGATATAAGGCTTACAAAAAAGTAGTATAACCTCTACAAATTACCTCAAGTTTATCAAAAATGTTTATCTTTATCTACATAAACCAATACATTTATGATAGTTAATGAAGTATTCCTACAATAGAAGTTATTAAAAAAATTACTATTGAAGTAGACCTCTCATAGTATAGGAAAAAATGCACTATATTGAAAATATTACTTTAATGTATATTTCTACTGAATAGGTTAAATATTTGTATCCTGGAGATTATTCATTAGAGATATTGGCAGGAACAATACAAGTTTTCCAAGATTATGCGGCCCTTTCTGAAGTTACTGCAGAATCTTAAACAGAATTTACTACCCGGAATATTCGGAAACGTTTCCAAGTTGCTTTCAAGTCGTAGAAGATTTCCTCACGAAACCAGTATCGACACGAAATATCACCTAAGCATTTTCATTATCATCAGACAAACACACTAAATTAACAACGTGAAATGGCAATTATTTTCAGAATACATAATTCGGTTACGAAGAATTAAAAAAAATGATCAATACACCGTTAAAATAACTTGCAAAGTTTATATTAATTACGGGTAGCTAAATAAAATTGTATTTCATAAATACATCTTTAAAGATCAGAAATGTAATATTTTCTGACACTTCTAAAGATAAAAGTAACGCATTTAGTAATAGTGGGTATCTCGGAAGTATATATATATATATATATATGTTGTAGGCTAATTGAGAAATCCGGCTCTTTGCAAACAGCCTAGGCTCTTTGCAAAGATCCGGCCTAATTGGAGAATCCATCTCCCTTTTCCCAATTAGCCTGATATTTTGCAAAGAGCCTAGAAAGCGTTAGACTAATTGAAAAATGACCACTTATTATCCGATCAGGGTGATATTTTAAGCTCACTGGCTATCAAAGCCTCAGATCTTATGTGCCCGCCGATTCTGTATGTACGTGTGTACGTACGTACGTATGTACGTAACGCGATAACTCTTGATAGAAAAATCCGATTTGCTTCAATATTTTTTTCTAGGTTCATTCTGATAAGTTGCTTCCCTGATTAGTTTTTGGGGTTCATTGGTTAAGGATAAAGGGGGAAAGGGGGGCTAGTCCCCCCCCCCCTTAATTTATATAAATGGGTTTTTCATGCAGAAATATTCGATTTGCTCCAAAATTAGTATACCGGTTTATTGTGTTAAGGAGCTTCCATGATTATATTTGGACGCTCATTATTTAAGTATAAAGGGGGGAAAGGCTACCCCCCTTAATTTAAATAAATCGGTTTTTCATGATGAATTATTCGATTTGCTCGAAATTTGGTATACCGGTATATTAAGTTAAGGAGCTGCCTTGATTAGATATGAAGGTTCATTAGTTACATATAAAGGGAGGAAAGGGGGGCTATCCCCCCTCGTAAATTAGATAAATGGGTTTTTCTTGCAGAAATATGCGATTTGCTATAAATTTGGTATACCGGTTAATTATGTTAAACAGCTTCCCTGATTACATTTGGAAGATCATTATTATGTATAAAGGGGGGAAAGGGGGGCAATTGCATCTCCCCTTAATTTAGATAAATGCGTTTTTCATGTAGAATTATTCGATTAGCTCAAATTTGGTATACTGGTTTATTATGTTAAGGAGATGGCTTGATTAGATTTTGAGGTTCATTAGTGAAGTATAAAGGGAAGAAAGAGGGGCTAACCCCCCCCCCCCCTTAATTTAGGTAAATGCGTTTTTAATGCAAAATTATTCGATTTGCTCCAAAGTTGGTATACAAGTTTATTATATTAAGGAACTTCCCTAATTAGATTTGGAGGTTCATTGGTTAAGTATAAAGGGAGGAAAGGGGGGGCAGACCCCCTCTTAATTTAGATAAATGGGTTTTTCTTGCAGAGTTATTCGATTTGCTCCAAATTTCGTATACCAGTTTATTATGTTAAGGAGCTGCCTTGATTAGATTTGGAGATTTATTGGTTAAGTATAAAGGAGGGACAGGGGCTAGTGTCCCCTTAATTTAGATAAATGGGTTTTTCATACAGAATTATTCGATTTGCTTCAAATTTGATATACCACTTTATTACGATATGCCTTCTTCATTTGATTTGGAGGTTCATTGTTTAAGTATAAAAGAGGGGAAAGGGGGGCAATTGCACCTCCCCTTAATTTAGATAAATGGGTTTTCATGCAGAATTATCTAATTTAGTTTACTTTTTTTTCTAGGTTCATTCTAATAAGGAGCTTTTCTGATTAGATTTGAAAGTTCATTGGTTCAGCATAAAGTGAGAAATCGGGAGCTAATACTCCCCCTTAATTTAGTGATTTTTTTTTATCTGATATGCTTCAAATTTGGTATACCAGTTTATTATGTTAAGTAGCTTCCCTGATTAGATTTGGAGGTTCTTTTGTTAAGTAGAAAGGGGAGCACCGGGGAGTAATCCATTCATTTTCTTTTCGAGGGGCATTATTCTTTGAAATAAGAGTATAATATGCAATTAGTGTGAATAGCCTGTGAGCTCAATGCCATCAGTTCAACTGGGCAATTTTCTTTTTATAAGGTTTATTAACGCATAACGCTACCCAAACCCGAAAAATAAATTACAACAGACCGTACCCCGATCCGAGCAAGACAAAATAATTTCAGTCTACATGCAACCCGACCCGAACCCAAGAGTTCCATTTGAAAAAACCCGAAATCCCGAACCAAATCTGATAACCAACAAAAATATTCCAAAGATCCATAACCAGATCCGAACAAGACAAATTAGTTTCCGTGGACACGCAACGCTACCAGAACCTAAAAATTCCATTCGAAGTCAACCTGAAACGCGTCCCGAACCAAATCTTAACCGACAAAAATATTCCAAAGAACTATAACCCGATGCAAGCCAGACAAAATAATCTCCGACCACCGGCAACCCGATCCGAAACTGAAATTTCTAATTGAACTCAATCCGAAACCTGGTTGTGGTCGGTTTTCGGGTTGACTTCAAATGGAACCTTCAAGTTCGGATCCGGTTGAAAAAAAATTATACTAAATTAGATAATTCTGCATGAAAACACATTTATCTAAATTAAGGGGAGGGGCAATTACCCCCCTTTCCCCTCTTTTATACTTAACCAATGAACCTACAAATCAAATGATATATAGCCATATAGTAATAAACTGGTATATCAAATTTGAAGCAAATCGAATAATTCTGTATGAAAAACGCATTTATCTATATTAAGGGGACACTAGCCCCTGTCCCTCCTTTATACTTAACTAATGAACCTCCAAATCTAATCAGGGAAGCTCCTTAACATAATAAACCGGTATACGAAATTTGGAGCAGACCGAATAACTCTGCATAAAAAAAAAACATTTATCTAAATTATGGAGGGGTCTAGCCCCCCCTTTCCTCCCTTTAAACTTAACTAATGAACCTCCAAATCTAATCAGGGAAGCTCCTTAACATAATAAACCGGTATACGAAATTTGGAGCACATCGAATAACTCTGCATGAAAAACCGATTTATCTAAATTAAGGGGGTAGCCCCCTTTCCCCCCTTTATACTTAAATAATGAGCTTCCAAATCTAATCAGGGAAGCTCCTTAACACAATAAACCGGTATATCAAATTTGGAGCAAATTGAATATTTCTGCATGAAAAACCCATTTATATAAATTAAGGGGGGGGGGGGTACTAGCCCCCCTTTTCCCCTTTATCCTTAACCAATGAACTCCAAAAACTAATGAGGGAAGCACCTCATCAGAAAGAACCTAGAAAAATTTTTTGATGCAAATCGGATATTTCTATCAAGAGTTATCGCGTTACGTACATACGTACACACGTACATACAGAATCGGCGGGAACATAAGTTCTCAGGCTTTGATAGCCTGTGAGCTAAAAATATCACCCTGATCGGATAATAAGTGGTCATTTTTCAATTAGCCTAACGCTTTCTAGTCTCTTTGCAATAAGCCTGCACAATATCAGGCTAATTGGAAAAAGGGAGATGGATCCTCCAATTAGCCCGGCTCTTTGCAAACAGCCTAGGCTGTTTGCAAAGAGCCGGATTTCTCAATTAGCCTACGACATATATATATATATATATATATATATATATATATATATATATTAATAAGTAAGTCTGATGGACCAAGAAACATTTCTGTATTTTACAGTGCAGATTAGACAGTAGACAGAGAAATCTGAACGTTGTACAGGGAAAAATAATTATTCGACGAAGAATGATATCAGCAATAATTGAGTTACAACAATACATTCACAACAATGATTTGAGAAATGATTTTTTTTTTCTAAATCATGTTTTAAAAATACTTCATTAAAATATTTTTCACTGTATTTAAGCTGCAAGAAGTCTTATAATTATAAAATTGACAATGGGAAGCGTCATGCAATAGTTTTTTAATTATATTTCTTTCTTTATATTTTTTCTTTAGAACGCTTAATCGACATTAAAAAATTGGAATAATTTTTAAAAAATTGAAATTCATAGCCGATGTCCTTGTTGTTTTTAAAACAAAATTACTTTTGTAGGAAAACTGGATGAATAAATTTTAGGAGATATTTCAGTTCAAGATATAGTGTAAAATAACAATACATTTCCTATTATAATGAAATAATAATGCAAAATCCCATAACAGTTTATTATTATTCAATCATTTTTATGGGTTTTTCCTTTGAACATGATAATGCTCTTGATCCTTTTGTATATTAAAAGTAAATCCCTTGTTTACCATTTTTCATTATTATTGAAATTGCTCTTTACGATGTGCAATTAGCTTAAATTGGAAAAGCAATATAGAATGTAATTTACTTTTCTGTAAAACAATGTTTTAAATGCTTTGGAGGGGCTTTATTGTAAAACTATTTTATTTTTTGAGTTATATGACATTCTTATCTAGAAATATACCTAAAAGTGTATTAAAATTCGCATGTTCTTACTAATATTAAGGATATTAAATTTTGTAATTTATAATTTCGAACTTGAGTTGAATTAGTCTTAAAATAAACATAAAATAATAAATTATATTCATATATAAGCACAGTGCAAAACAGCTTATAGACATTTGAAACATTTAATGAAGTAAAAACAATCTAAAATGCCTACTGAAATTTGTTTTAAATAATTCTACGGACAGAGTGCGAAAGAAACAGAAAGATTATATTAAATATGTTTTCCCATTATAATTAAATTTTCCGTCAATATTCTAATAAGATTACAAAGGACATTCTGTATACATATTTTTCCAGGTCTTGACATATAATTTGTTTTATTTTTAAATATTGAAAAAAGCTTTACTCTAAATGTACGAGGTTTATTTTATAGTAAGGTCCGATTTGCAATAAAAATAACTCATAATATGTATATTTAGAAAATTTATTTTCGCAAGATTCTTTTGGTAAAAGGTATTTTTACAAGGTACTGTCGTGGGAAAAAAGTAAACACCCCTGACTAACTCTGCAAAAAATTATCGTAGAAGAAAATTACATGTACCACACGATTGGTAATAATGGCTACTTTAAAATGATGTATATAAAATTTGCTTATGGGGCCATCTACATATTAAAACGAACCACAACTTTTTTTTTTCAATAGCAGTACACAACTCTGATAGGATAAAGGAACTCTACACCCTTCAATTAGCCTAAAAACAAATTTTTATGCAATTCGTGCGATAAGGAGCGTATTTTAGGGACTGTATACAAATTGAAGTTCGGTACTCTATTGTATACCGAGAGAGTCCTCTTTTGATCAAGGTAAATTAAGCGCCACTCAAGCAGTCATTTAAGACTGCTAGATTGTAGGATATCATAAGAAATTTCACATTATCTAGTAACTTCTGTCATAGCTGGCCCCTTAAACTATAATTTTGTGTTTTTTAAGCATAATTCGAAAACTACTTGGAAGTAAAATGTAAAATTTTGGATTCCCATACAGCAGGAATTCATATTTCTAAATCCATCAAAAAATTGTACGTTGCAATTCATAATATTTTCGAATATTAATTTCGTAATTTATGTCATAAAATTATAAAAAAATCACAAATTCAGCAGATTTATGTTTGGGTATTTTAGTATTATTGCTACAGAAATAAATAGAACATTAGGAGTTTAATTTCATGAGATATTAATAAAAATATGAAAATGTAATTTAACATTAGAAGCACTAAACTCTAAATGCTTAAAATTCAAAAACTTTTTTTGTCCAGGCATAGTTTGACCCGAAGATTTGAAATATCGTTTTAAAATTGGGTATTGGCATTGAAAAATATGGACTTTGGGTTTGGTTTGAAATATAGATGGCCTACTAAGCAAATTTTATATGCATCATTTAAAAGTAGGCTTTATTTCTAACCGTTCGTTATCAGTAACTTTCTTCTACGATAATTTGTTGAAGAGATAGTAGGGGTGTTTTTTTTTTCTTTCACAACTGTACCTTTCTCTACTGTTCTACATATTTTCAATGTCTGTCTAAACATTTGTCGTTCCGCCAAAAAAGTGATGTAACCTTTCCTCGTAGGATGCAGCCGCCTTTAAATAAAGCAACACATTAACCGCAGTTGTCAGTTCTTCATCAGTGTTGAATTACTGGCCGACGAGAAACGATTTAAGTTATCGAAAAAAGTTGATAGTTGCTCGGCGCATTGTTAGGACAGTATGGAGAGACCTCAAATTTCTTCTATGTAAAAGATTTTAGGAGAGATTCTGTTTGAGCAGCAGTGTATGTGGGCATCATTGCATTAAGGTGGTACACCTTACAGATATGTCTGAGGTTGTAACGTTTCTTTATGTGAAAATCCGAACTAGAGATCGTATTACACAGTTGGCAGGATGTTTATCAACTTGAAGCAACAGAGTGACACCGTAGGTGCACAACTGGCGTCTTCTCTGGCACAAGGCATGCCAGGTATTTGCGAGCATGCGCTTTGCTGCAATCGTGAGGGATTTAACTTTATAGTTGTTAACGGATCTTGCTTTAAATATAACCCTCCCATGTAGAAACGATCGTACAAGTGACTTATTTTAAATCGGCAACTTATTTCAATAATGTATGCAATGAACAATTCTACAATCGCATTAGAGACAGTATTACATCAACTAAAACAACCTTTTCGGATTTATTTGACAGGTTTAAATACATTTTTAAACGCTCCAAATCAGTATTAAATATTTTTATTTATGGAATACATTCTTTAAAATGGTTTGTGGCGATTTACGATTTCTTCAAAGCATTGTATTTTATTTTATGTTCTCAGCCAATTTTTTTTTAAATCCATTGCGTATTAATGAATTTAAATCGATGCATGTCATTATCCACCATGTGTGTTTTACTCACTCTCCAAAAAATTATTAATACTAATATTACCAAAAAATTAACGCCATGAACTTATTAAAAGTTATAATCAATTTCTTAAACGTATTGATATAATACATTAAATATTGAAAATAATTCATTTTTTGTAATGTCTCTGTCAAAACGATGGTTTTCTTTTTCCACCCTTCTTTCAGATTACTGGGTAATGATTACTAAACCGCTGACCGTTAGGTTAAAATTGACACTGTTTAACAAGCATCTTATAAAATATTATTTTAATTTCTTTGAAAAACAGAGGTTTTAACAACGTAAAAACTACATATCTTCGGCAGGAAGAACACTTTCTTCACAACACGCAAGTCCGATCTTTAAAGGATTATTATATACCTACAAGTATTTAACAATTACCATTATACTGTCTAATGTTGCACCTGGAAGTTTCCGAAAGATTTTAAATCTTGTAGGTTTTTTATCAATTTCAGGCAGAGCGACTGGAATAGCAGAAAAACTTGTCACATCAAGGAATTCGCACGTTTCCAAATATTTTCCTATTGTTCAGGAAAATCGGCGTGATCCAGATATATTTCGTCAATCTTCTGGAAATGGCGGCGAAGAGCTATTTCATTAGTATGCAATAAGCATAAAAAGCAGCGTAATCAATTGCCAATAAAGATTTCAAGTCATCTAAATGCGCCATTTTTCTTCAGAACGTTCACTTCCTTATATCATAGCAGACGTCAACTAGTTCCGAATGTGTACTCCCTTTCTTTGTAACGAATTTTATGATGCTTCGTATGATAGCCTGAATCGGAGTCATATGTCCTATATAAACAGAAGCAGGTTCTGACAAAAAAACTATATGCTCTTAGCTTAAACTATATGCTCTTAGCAAAAAAACTATATGCTCTTGCCGTAGCTATAATATTAATAATATATAAAGAACTTCCTTTCTTTTCTAGCATTTTCGTTTTGTACCTTTCTTCCATCGAAGTAGATAGCGTACAAAGACCGAGTAACTTGTTCAGAATTAAGCTGTGATCATATCTTTCGACTTTCGCTAATCTGCTTACTTTTGTCAATAACTTTAGATGGATTATCTTTGGATACAATCCCTATATCACGAAGCACAGAGTATGCAATGATAGCAGATGACCTATCCGATACTTCTGTTCTATCACAATCGACGGCTAGATTTGGCAGTTATATTCTCATTTGGCCTCTCTTGGAGGTTGAGGGAGCTTCATCGTAAGTTGTTTTCCTACATTTGATTTGATGACAAACGTAATCGTCATCATCTTCAGATATGTCTTCAAATTCTGAATTACAGCCTAAGACAGCGTTTGCTTCTAGATCTTTAATATTTTTAGAAGCATTATCTTTCGATACTTTTGCTTTAGATCCATGATTTTCCCTTCTATATTGCCTTACTCTAAGACGCTTCAATTTTTGAATTTCAGAAATGTCAATTGACCCTATTGCCATTTTTTTCTCATGCCGTTGGTATGATAAAAAGTTTCGTTCTATACTCGGAACTGTCACGGAATACTCGTATTGTTCTTAATTTAACCATTTGCATACATAAATATTAAAGTGCTGTTTGCTTCATAAAATAAATCATTCGTAATTTTGTTTACCCCCTTTCGGGATTTGGGTATTCTTTTTATATTTTTGTAATTTTCACTGTAATCTCTAAAAAGACGAATAACTTCCATATGACCTACCACAAGCAAGGAGGCTTTCTTCCAAATTCTTTCAACTTTATAGGAAACAATTTGGCTGAAATCTTTTACTGAAGAATCTTTCTTGTTCCAATGCTTCCGCAATATATAATTTTTTACCGACAGGAAATGCGTCATTAAATCAGAATACGTGGGTAACTCTGTCTCTTTCAGTTGAACTGAAGTCCCAAAAACGCTACAAAGAGTTTCACTTCTAGTTGAGGTCATGTTAAAATTAAAAGTCCGTATTGCCCTGTCCAAAAAAGAAAATAGATAAACAAATTACTTCATACAAATTACTGGTTTAAACAAAGACAAGCATCAAACAAAGACAAGAATCGCAAAAACGAATCGTCCAACACAATAAAATTCCCGTGTCTTCTTAGGACATGCTAATGCATATCAGATTAAATACGTGCTGTCATCTATTAGATTTTGGAGCATAAATTTGCTATTTTCTCCTTTCTACCACTGACAACTGACAATAACGTTTTAATAATACAATATATTAATGAAACCGGAATTAATTAATTATTTAAAAATTAATTTTAACTATTTTGATTAAAAAGAAAAAAAAACTTTAAAAACGTTTTAAAAAGGCAATGCAAATATTCACGTGAGCGGTGTAACTTCAAGGTGGCAACATTTTGAGCGAAAATTTGAAGATAATTTTTTTTTAGACAGTTTCACATCATATAATAAATCAGGCAATGTGAGTTTGGGGGAAAAGTTTTTTCGCTTTCCCTAATGTATTTATGTGTTCTAATTAAATCTTTATTTAATCTGATGAACAATATAACTTTACAAGATAAATTCCGTCATAAAAGTTAAAGAAATAAAACTTTTTTTTTTTGTCGAACTAGCCTTTATAGCACAAAACGATAGGCGATACTGAGTGAAATCCTAAAACAGAAAGAGCTTTGGCACGTGCTGTTGGTGGGCAGAAAACCTGGAAATATAAAAACGCGCAACGAAGAGAAGCCACTCTTTTAATCTTTATATTTATTATATTACATAATGACTTATTAAATAAAAAATTTAGCGAGGGCAATATGAAACATCCTGTATTTATAATATACATTTTTGCTGAAAATCTTCAGAAATAATCTAAAATAAAGTATGCTAAAAGGAATTTAAATTTAAAAATAGAAATTCTTTGAAGTTAGGCTTCCTTACTATTTTTCCTAAAACATTTTTAAAGGGATGCAAATTGTTATTGTTACATTTGGATTTTCAAGTCATTATTCGAAACGAGTTTTAAAAAATATAATTGCACATATATCATTTAAAAGTTTAGCTTTCTGCGAAAAATATAATTAAACATTCTATTTACAAATAGAAATCATTTGAATTTATTGTTCACCATTAATTTACTAAAGCGTTTTTTTAATGTATTCAAATGATTATTCATACTTTTTTTGTATCATTAAAAATTAAATACTTAACTTTGCGCACATTAAACAATTAACTTTTAAAAATACAAATACGAATTTCTGTAAATTTCGAGTTCATTGGTAAGTTTTCAAAAACATTTTTTAAGTGACATAGACAATTATTCTTACATTCGGATCAAGAAATTATTCCTGATGAGTTTCAAAAAATTAACTTTCAATTTCCCCATTCAAAATTATTTCCTAGTATAAAATAAATAAACATTAACATACTTTAAAAGTAGACAACAGGTAAATAGTTAATTAAAAAAAACTTTTAGATAATATTTCAAAGATTTTCCACTTCATTTTAAATACAATTTAAAATATTTTCAGTTACAGTTTCATTAGTTTTTTAAGTAGAAAAGACAATTAAATTGAACTTTTCAAAAAAATACTGTACTTAAGACTTTATCACATTTAGAAAATTAGAAAGTGAAGATAATTAATATTCATTCTAAGATTTATTTTTCAGAAGATAATTAATTGGATTTTTTTTTTTACTCAACAAAATACAGGGTGGTTGAAATTAAAGTATCCCTGTTTGGGACACTCTAGTGAGAGAAGCAGTGGATGTAACTTCTTCATGTTTGGAGGATATACATATCAGACCATGGAAAACTGATTAGTGAAAAAAAAAGTTCAAACAAAGGTCGCTAGGGGAAAATAAGGCGCTGCGATCGGCATAAGGTAAGGAAAATGTAGCAAAACAAATAAGCAAATAATACAAGGTGTCGGTAATTAACATTTTTTTTTTTTAATTCCCACCACTAAATTTTTAGAATTCTTTTCTAAATAAAAGTATGAACAAAATTAATCGCAGCATATACTTATAAAATTTAAACGGATAATACTAATGAATTTTTTTTGATGGGAATCGGCTTATTGGCACCTAGTTGTTTACACCCTTGGTCATATTACATTTTCCAAACCTATCGCAGCGCCTCATTTTCCCCTAGCGGCATTTGTTTTAACTAAAATGTATTTTTGCACAATCAGTTTCCCATGGTCTGATATGTATATCCTCCAAATAAGAAGACGTTACATCCGCTGCTTCACTCGCTAGATCGTCCCAAACAGGGATACCTTAATTTGAACCACCCTGTATATGTGACATAATTTTGTTATAAAATTATAACATATATGAATATATATATATATATGAAACGATTTCACTCGTATCATATAAACATGTAGATCTTAAGCACCAGCATATCCATATTATGTACTCAATGAAGAAATCATGTTTTTTTGCAGGCGAACAATCGTGATGTAAGAGTGGAAGGTCAGGCTGTCGTCCATTGGAATGTTTTCCGAAGCATAAATAATCGAAGCCTATAGATGCATCAAAACGTTTATTAACCCCTTCGTGACGAGAACCTTTTACGAAATGTTTATTACTTTGCTACCGGTTTTAAAAAACAGAAGTTTGTGCCTATTCAAATCACGAAAATGCTCGGATTAAATAAGGCAAATTTTACAGTAAAATTTTACTGGTGAGGATAAACGAGGATCCTTAGGCCTATTTCCGGCACGTATACGTGTCGCTCGTCCCCAAGGGGTTAAACGACCATATAATGCACCAAATTCCACTAGTTATAGGATTGTGTGAACATGAAGACAATTCCATCTTGTGCTGCAGTTGCAGCATTAACAGCATATGTGGGAAATGCTAAGCTGCGCATCAACCTAATAACTTAAATGGTAGAGGCCTTTCAGTGCTTTTCCAAAGGTTCCGGGTTCTATTCCCAGCTTGGACATTTTTCGCATTGTTGGTTCTACGCTTCCTTAGCAATGTGATAAATCGCATGTTATATATTCAATAATTTCGAGCGTAATTCCAGTGCTAAAAATTAATTAAAATTATTTATGATTCTTATAATGTTCCAGAAACTGTTAATGCAATAAATTTTGCTTTTGTGATTGCACAACCATAGCTCCGCCACAAATGGTTGATTTTCAAATCTAAATTTTAATAGTATGTCTCGCTTTATTTAAAGACAGAATTTTCGAGATTTTTTACTAAAATTTAGTGGTGAAAATCAACTACTTGTGGAGGATCACTACCATCCCTGTTATAAATATAAAATGAAAGCGATTTTAATGTGTGGATTTTTAATTTATCAAAGCATGCCTGTGATGCTATTTATTTTTTGCTAAAATGAATTCCCATTTTTATGAATTTTCTTTCCATTTTACTTATACATTTCGTACATAATTTAAAATATTAGTTTAATCTATCGTTGCTTAGTTTCAATTAAAAAAAATAAGTCCCTTATAAAAAGGATAATCTTAACAGTTCCATTGTGCTCAATTATTTCTAGAGAAGACAAAAACAAATTTCCAAGGAACTAATTAATATAATGTTTTGTCTATCGTTCTTCTGTCATTAATTCTGCCAGCTAAAGAGAAAACAGGAAATACAAAAAAAACTTTAACTAATTCTATTTATTGACAGAGGTAGCATTTAAGTCGAGATCTTCAGGTTAGTTTTTATGGAACTGTTAGTTCAAAATTATATTTAAAAGATTAGTTTACATGTTATCAAGTGATTCGAATTCTGTATGCGATTTGTATGCTCTTGAATTTTAAAGAAAGGTGTTCTTATAAATTTTGAATAAAACAATTGCTTGAAAAACATTTTTAACTATTACTACAGATTGTTAGAAAATTAGTAAAAGGCAATGCATTCTTAATAGTTGCAAAGGGATGCAAAGGAAATTCTTAATAGTTTGAAAATATATTTTATTATATATACTTTAATTTAATGATATAAACCATTATTATTGTTTATGAAACAGCACCATGAAATAATAATAATAATAATAATAATAATAATAATAATAATAATAATAATAATAATAATAATAATAATAATGATAATAATAATAATAATAATAATGATAATAATAATAATAAATCTTTATACGAATCACCATAAAACAAAAGAACAGAAATGACGCTTTTTAGGATGTTGTGACATTATGTGCTTAAGGACACGCGTTTACTTTCGTTTACGACAGGCTGTTGGAATTTCCAGCTCGAAACGTGTCCTGTGTGTTCTTTTGTTTTATGCTGATTCCTACAAAGCTTTATTATTTAAATATTATTATTGTTGATGAATATGTCTCGTTTAAAGTACTATTCAGTTGAACTGCCTCGCACAAATGTTTTTCAGTTTTGACACTATTCTCTCACAAAACTGATATTTTATAGTCATTAAAAAAATGATGATTTATTTTTTATTTTTTTTTTATTTATTTTTATTATTTTTTATTTTTTTAACTTAAAATGATTTCTGCTAAAAGTATTGCTGCTTGGAAAATAACAAATTGTGAAAAAAATGGAAATTCTAAATAAGGCGTATTTCAAGAATGTTCCAAAGCAAGTCTAGTTGGCGCAGTTGAGTAAAAAATATTTTGCTTACATTTTCTACTACTTCAGTTTATCTAGTAAATTCGGCACCAGAAACTGAGCATTTAGATATAAAAATCCTGGAATGGCATGGAGAAATAAATTCAAAATTGTATGTAATACAGGCTATAGGGAACGTTATTGTTACATTTTATTTCCCTGCGCAGTTCAGATTAATTATGTAGATCCTTTTAAAATTTTATGCGAGAATAAGATTACTGACAGATATTGAACTTACTGATAAATTTTCATGTGGATGTTTTTGTAAATTAGCAAATAAATGTTAATTGATTTTGCTTGAGATTCTAGTTGAGATGAATAATAGGTTACTTACTAATATTCTAGTCTTTCAGATTTTTTTTATTATTATTTAACTTAATTTTCATGTGGTGCTTTAGCATAATAAGTAACCTAATATATCCAAAATTAAAAATTGATGTACATTCTTATTTATTCCCCATGCTCTATGTTTTTTTTTTTTTTTTCTATAAAATGCTATAAAGAGTCTTTCCAACATATGATAATTGTTTCTATTTTGTATTAAAGTGCTAATTATTTACACCAATGAAAGTTCTATTACAAAGAGATATCGAGTGACTATTGCCAGTTATAATCAGCTTATTTTCTATTCATTTACCTTATAAATCGAATTTCTAATAATAGCCTTTGCATTTCTAAGAATTACACAAAATAAAGTGGTAAATTATAAAGGCTTTTTTTCGCTATTTAGAAAAAGAACTTTCAATGACTCTGCTTAGAACATGATATTTCTAATATTAATAATATAAAAAATAAAATAAAAATCTGAACTATATAATATATATATATATATATATATATATATATATATATATATGTACAATAAAACTTTACTTTTTGTCTAAAAATTACGCTGGTTACCTTTATCGGGGATAAATGTAGATAATACTTTAAAAATATTTTGTTGTTGTGTTTGTCGTTTGTTTGGTTTTGTTTTTTATAAAAATTTTGTTTTGTAATTAAAAATGTCGGTGTTAGTTCAAAATTCAAGAAGTAGAAGGTTTAAAATCTTAATTTAGGTAGTTTACATGTTTTAGATATCATTATGTATCTATTGGTCATTTTTTCCTCTACCGTAGATGGTTATCACATATCACTATCGAAATTATGTGATGAACTTTACGTATTTCATGATTTTTAATAAAACTGTAGAAATGTATAATTTAATTTTAAATTTTTATTCGTAAAAATACATTATTTATGCACAATACAAGTGGCAGATAAATTAACAAAATATAAGAGTATTTGTGTTCGACTTTTATATATAAAGATATATTTCGAACTTAATTTAAAAAGATTTTTTCTGATAAAAGTCAATTTAGCGTGTAAAATACACCCTTTTTTCATTAACAATAGTTTGTCGATCAAATAATACAAAAATTATCATCGTTACAACTCATGAATTTAAATGAACAACAAAACTTAAATGTTAGAATCCAATTCAGGTTTTCAGATATCCTAGAAAATTGTATTCACTGTCTAAAACAAAATAATAAAATAACACGTCAGTTACTTATAATTCATTAATTAAATAGAACAAAAGTTTTATCACTTTAATTAGAATATGCATGAATAATATTTCAGAATTTCGTATTCACCAAATGTAAAATCCTCTGATGTTTAAATGAGAAATGTTTGAAGGAAAATTTTACAAGTTTACTCACTTCATCATTAATATCATTAAAATGTTTAGTTATTTCTCTTATCTAATTCTTCAAATTTATTTTAATTAATCTTATATCTGGAGTGATATCATTATAAAATAACATTGTAATATACGTCTAATATGAAGTTATCAACTTCAAAAATTAAAGATATGATATCGGAAAAAAATAAAAGAGAATTAAAGTATGATTTTCTGATGTAGAAGTATGAATAAATATTCGAAACTTTGCATGTATTATAAAATGGAAATTGAAAGCGAATATTTTTTCAACATAATAATTTAATGTAAATAACTTTCGTTTTGTCATTTTTAGTTTTATTTAACTATAGTTCTGTCACATATATATATATATATATGTATAATGAAAGTTAAATATCAAATTTTATGAATTAAAACAAAATTAAAATAAATTAAAACTGTTTCAATATCTCAAAATTAATTATAACTGAGCACAGTCGATTCGATTTTGTTGCTATGGAAACGAAGAATTCTTTGATATTGAAATGAATAACTGGTAAAGGAATCTTGCCTTTATTTTGGAAATGCTTAAATATACGACAGTATTTTTTATATATGAAATTGTTTTTAAAGTAATAAAATCAAATAACAAGCAACATAAATATGTAATACGAAAAAATATATTTATTAAACTCTCTCATTATTTGTGTTTAAATTCATTAAATACTTTTTACACGCATTCAAATGAGCAATTAAGAATCAATTTTCAGATGTATTAAAATCGTTTGCTTTTGGTGAGGAAAAGTACTGCTCGCCAAATCGCATGACGCTTTTGTCTTTTCGCGCCAAATACTCGAAAGTATTTTTTTTTTTTTTTTTTTTTTTTTTTTTTTTACAGACTTTCTACTGTAATTCCGCCGCTAAATTTGACTGATCCATTATTACATACATAAGTAGTAAAATTGGTATTTTTTTTTTTTTTCAAAATGTTCTGAGTATGCCCAGTAAGGAGACCTTATTTGCAAGACGATGGGCGGAAAAGAATGCATCCTTAATTTAGAAACATAATTTGGCTTAAGGTACCTTTTTGATGGTGAGGAAAGTTTTTTCAACAATATAAGTAAAACTCTTCGAAATTTGATTTAAGGGGTCCAGAAAACACACATTAAAATAATTTTTATTTATTGAATTAAAATTTCGAATTTTTTTGAGATGGTTAACCATATCATTTGTAAACTAAACCAAATGATACAACTTCTCATTTTTTTTTATTAAAATTTTTAAATTATTAAAAAAGTGGGGTAATTTAAAATCATTATAAGTCGAAGTATTATCGGTGGAATTTCATTTTTTTTTATTTAAATAAACAGAAATAAATAAGTTTTAATTTTGATTCAACATTTTTTAAAAAATGTTAATTAAAGAAATTAAAAATATTAAAAGTGAAAATTGAATAAAAAATTATCTAAATTTAAGAAAAAATCATATTTTCAAAAGAATTTTTTTTTTCAAATTTGCTGAATCAAAATCAAAGTAATACAATTGAAAATACATATTTAAAGTAATAACAATTTAAATACAAGTAATATTTAAAAAAACTCATGAAAAAAAGCATTTTCACAAGAAGTCTTTTTAATCACAACCACTGCTTGAAATCTAGATTTTGAAAACAAGCCAAAACGAAAAAAACATAATATTTCCTATTCTAATTAAGATAGAAACAAGAGATTTAAACACCATTTTAGGTAGAAAAATACAGAAAATGTCTTAATGCAATAAAACCTTTTTAGAAAATTTAAAGTTTATTGTATCCTGGAACTACTTAAAGCATTTTAAAGCAACGTATGTTTGTATTGCTGGTTGAAAAAACAATGGTACTAATTCATTTTCCTTTATCATTCTTTTAGCGTTTTTTTTTTTTTTTTTTTTTTTTTTTTTTTTTTTTTTGAGTAAATCTTAGCAGTTTGGCTTGTTCGGATGTGGGGTGCTTATGTAAAAATCAAAGTTATATTGAGAAAATAATGTGACAGCTGCTGGTACACTATCTTTTTACGGAATTTTGGAAACTTGTAAAATTTATCAAGTGAATGCAGAATGACAAAAGAGGATAGTCCAAGATCTATAATGAAATTTTTGGTTAGGAATATTTTGTTGTTATTTTTGTTAAACTTTTAAATGGACTTTTAAAATGAACAGGACCGTTTTCTTTTTCCATACATATTTTCAAAATAAAATTACTATTGAATCTCTTCGCAGTTAGTTTTATAATATTTCGTAAATCTATTTTCACTTACATAAAACATAATTTCTAAGCGTTATTTTCGTTGGGGCTTCTAATTGTAAAAAAATGTTATACTCTCTAGTTTAAAATACATTGAAAAGGCTATTAAATACAATGCAAAAACCCTATATGATGGAGCTTTATGATAAGTACCTTGCCTTGGCAAGAAGAACACAATTTCATGTCTAAAATGTACTTTATTTTCCAATAGAATTTCCTTTTAGTAATTTTATATTTTTTCTATGCCCTCAATAAATATGATTTTACCGACCATGCAAAATAGGCGTTTGTTTCAGCAATAACCTCATCGCTAGAACCATTTTTTTTTCTACGGAGCAATTGTTTTCGTATTTGGGAATAAAAAATAATCTCTAGGATGTAAATCTGGCGAATATAGCAGATGTTGAAGCAATTCGTATCCTAATTCACGTAATTTTACAATGGGGACGACACAGGTGTGAACGCGTACATTGTCTGGAGAATTTTTTTTTTCTTCGCCAAAAGCAGATGTTTTTCTTTCACAACATGGTTGAATCGATCCATTAAGTTGGCATAACATTTTCTATTTGCCTCTTTCAAGATAATCGTCTAGAATTATGCCACATGCATCCCGAAACACTGTAGCCATGAGTTTGTCCTCAGATAAAGTAGCCTTAACATTTTTTGGAACAAGTTGGCCACGAAAAAACCGCTGTTTAAACTGTTCTTTAGTTTCTAGTGTACTGTGATGAATCCATGTTTCCTCGAAAGTTATGAATCTATGCAAAAAAATCACTTAGATTGCTCTTTTACTTCGCCAAACACAATTTTGACACGCGGGTGTGTTTAATGTCAATATTGAGCAGTCGCGGCACCAATCTTGTGGAAATCTTTTTCATATCTAAATGAGTAGTTAAAATACTGTGCACCCATTCCTTTGAGATGCCCAAATTCTTAACAATTTCGCGCACTTTCACTCTCCTAACGTTTATCATAATATTGTAGATTTTTTAATCATTTCTGATGTCGTAACCTCAGTTGGAGGACTTGAACGTTCTTCATCAAAAACGTTTGTACAACCGCGTTTGAAGCTATCCAATATTTTATCGTTAGTAACAAAGGTGCAGATATCCCATAAACTTCTCTGAGTTCAGCTTTAATCTCATACTTTGTTTTTTCTCCAAAAACAGGTATTTTATCACTCTTCGATATTATTTTTTTTCCATTGTTGAAATATCACCAAAGTTGTTTTATTCAAATGGCTTCTGTTAACAATCTAAAACACGCAGTGACTTGTCAATTTGCAAGTTGTTGTTGTGAAAAGTCACCTTTTCGAATTAAATCTTTTTTTTTAAAATTGTATTAGAGCCCTGTCTGGACGAGCCCAGGTACAAATCATACTGCCCTCCTAAAATTAATTCCAGTTATTTTACTTTTTATTATGTTCTACAGTATAGTGATTGAAGTGATATTATAAAATGATATCAAATACTGTTTGATTAATTTGTTTTAGGACAGTAAGATACTGTGCGAAAAAATACAATTGTTTGAAGATATGTAGCTATTTCTCACTTTAGAATAAACAAATGCAAATTTTGTTATAAACGTAAAAAATATCATTCGGGAATACTATTATTGCAAAGCATTAAAATATGAAATACTAAATATAGGAAGGGTGAACCTTCTATACTTCCAATTATTTGAGTACTACTACTTCTGGAGTGAAATATCCTCTTTATATTACGACAGAAAATTTGAAAAATGCGGAAATTAGGATTCTGAATTAGTGTTATGATATTCAGTTTTGACGGTAGTTGAAAATTTAAAATGAAAAAATAATTTCGTACTTAATGCGTCATCATGTGTTTTTTTTTGTTTGTTTGTTTGTTTTTTTTTAAATTTAGATATAATATATATTAATATTGTGTTACATTCAAAGTTTATTTGTAAATCCGTTTCTGTAAGCATGGTATGTATTACTTATCTCTATTGTATTTGTTAAAAATAATTTACTAATAATCTATTTTTATACATAAATATAAGTTACAGATAAATTTATTCCGTTCCTGCAGTGTCAATAGGAATACAAAATACAATTTTCAGAAACCTACTTCTTGCTAGAATTTGTAAATGTCAACCCAACAAAAAAAGATCTTTGATATTCAAAACATACACTTAAATTCATTGTCAGTTGAATTTTGCAGAAAGCACATTTTATAAAGATATGCAGATAATAGAAATGCATATTCAGTACATATAGATAGAAGAAGAAGCTGGGGAACAATTTTCTTCGATATAAAAAATAAAAATATTTTTCTTATGTAACATTAAGATTTTTTTCTTTCAAAAATATATTTTGTAAATAAAATAAAATTCGTGTTACATCCCGAGCTGCTCAAGCTAGAGAATACTGATGAAATCTACGTTTTTAACTGAAACTATTTTATATTTAATATATACATTATTAATTTATTCACTTAAAACGATAAAAAATATTTTTATATGGAAAATAACGATTTTGAATCGAAATAAAATACTCATATGTATTAAATGCGATACTTTTATGTCAATCGCAAGGTGAATGTTCCAAAGATTTTGCTTTAACTCCACCCATTTTTTATTATGATAATTTCAGTATTTTAAGTGAATATTTCGATAACATCTTGGTTCAGTAATAGTTTATCTTATATTTCATTAGAATTATTGAATGTTTATATTGTTATAGAATATTAGAGAAAACAAATGCAGAAGTATATATATTGTTTTAAGAACAAAAGTGTTTTAGGTATATCTTTCATAATCAGGTTGCATGCGATAGAGGCATTTTAAAAATATTAAAATTAAGTTAATTCAGATTGAGTTTTCAAACAACTTATACTTTAATTGAGATTTTTTTTCTATTCAACGTTTTAAATTAAAGTTGTGCGATGCTTATAACTTAAAAGAAGTGACTTTAAAAGTTATTTTTGTTAAGGGAGGTGTTATCACCGTCCATATGACGTCACCGTTACTCACGGACAAGATTTTGATTTATACTATAGATAAATCATGTCAAAAATTCGCATCTATTTATTTTTAAAATAAAATATTAAATCAAATATAGATATATAACTCATGTTTAAGTTAAACTTGCGAGTTTAATTTTCCTGACCATTTTTCCACTATAACTTTCTATTTTCTTCTAATTTTTTATTTATAATGAAATTGCATAGTACCCACAGGACATTGATATAAAGAATAATAACAATGTAGTATTTATAGTACAAAAGTTTGGTATAACATTGCCATAAAGGGGTGTTAAATAAGGGACTGGAGGAAAAAAAAGGGGGATGGTATAGGGGGGAAAAGGACGGTAATGGTAAAAAAAAAGGATAGTAAGGATGGGACGGTATGAAAAATTACCACTATTTTTAGGCAAATCGTGTTAAGACTAAGTGATAGCCGCAATGTTTATTGATTTTTAGAAATGGTTATTTACATTGGATTAAATTTAAAAAAAAAATAATTTACCTTGAAAAGTGCAGGAATAAACTGTGGGGATGGTAAGACTACCAATAAATCCACGATGCTTGAAATTGATATTTAAATGCTGATTTAAATTCTGTAGTACATTTCCTGTCAAAGAACTTTAGACATTCTTTCTCTAGCATACTTCTGCATGAGAAAAAACTTGAAAAAAACATTCTGTGACTGCATCTGAAGTGATTTTCTGTATAAGTTTACAAGAAGGATGGTAAGGAATCTAAAATCCAAAGACAGAGTTCAAAAATAATATCAACAGTAAAAATGTGTGCAGGTTAATTTTTTGCTACATATTTATATAAAACAATTGTCGCAGTTTCCGAAAACAAATTACATAGAATTACTTTTATTGAAACAATTTTATACAGACAGCTCCAAACTTAAAAATCAGCATGAGAGAACGGGATGGTTTTAAGAGTTTTCCTGGTATTTGGACACCCGACATCGTCCAAAACTTATCTATCTCGTTAATATTGTTATACAATCATGCAATGGGATGTTAGCCAGTATATGGATAAATAAAACACAAGAATATGTACTAAAATAAAAAATATTATTCGGGAGCTTAAAAGCCAAAAGTTTGTGAGAAAGCCCCATACATTTATTAATGTCCATGTTAAACCCCTTATCAATAAAAAATACTTTTAAAACATTTCGCTTCTAAACATTAATTTTTAAATCAATTTAAACTAAAACAACGTCAGTGTACATTTACAAAATATGTACTATAACATTCTGAAAATTAGTAAGCTACACAACAAGTTAGCAGGCGATTCAGTTCAATCAAATGAAATTGATATATTTTATTTTACCTTATTTACATATTGATAAATCATAATGTTTGTGAAAAATCAAATATGAATTTACCGTACGATGAACCTTATTCGTGGCTTAACTATATGAGTAGTTAAAGCATTAAAAAGATTTATATATGTAAAAGGCATATGTTAAATTTAAAAGACTGTATCCGACAATTTGCGATACGGATTGAGAAAAAACTATAAAAAAAGACTTGAATTCTTTTGACATACTTTCGTGGACATTATGTTTTGTAACGTTTAAGTGTGTTCTATTTCAGTAATATTTTTTGTAGTATTCTTACTAATATTCTTTTGCAATAAGCTTAACATTAAACCTCACTGTATGAAATAAATGTGCATACATATTTTTCAATATTATGTATTAAATTTATTTTCTTTTTTTTTACTATTTTTCATGTTATTAACACATCTTTTAAATAAGTATTCACATAAAAACTCACAAAGACACACACAAACGTTACTTCAAAACCAACGTGAAAAATACACATTATTTTTTTAAATAATCACTTATACCAAAAAATGAAAATAAACTTAGAATGTAAATTAGAAACATAATTTTTACCTTAGAGTAATTTTATTTTACAAATTTCTGACTTGGGTATAGGGCACATATTTACAAATTATTGCAACCCTCAGTACAGAACTTAAACTAATAGCGAAAAGCATTAGACGTGTTACACAAGACAAAAAGTAGCATAGAGATAATATAATGGCAAGCTTTTTAAATCTGCATTTATCTCGAATTGTCTCCACAAGTCACATTTTAGCATATCGTACATTAAGGAATTATATGCATAAATTGAGTATTCTAAGAACTATTTTTTTAATATATATATATATATATATATAGACTGCTCAAAAAAATTAGGGGAGCAAGCAAGAAAGTGAAGAGAACAGTGCAAGACAGGCATATATGGGCATAAAATAGAGAGTACACGTATATCAATGCGCAATATAGAACAAAAAGATGAAAAAAATCGTAAGGGAGCTTAACTCTTTGAAAATATGAAAAGGACATGAAAAGATGGCTTATGCCAATAATTTGTTTTCATGTACATGATTAAAAAAGTATTGTTTAGAAAGGATGTAAGGTTTTTAATATGGCGTGTGTTCTCCTCGAACAGCTAAGACTGATGCAAACCTGTTTTCCATGGATGCGATGAGGTTATCGATAAGACTTCGGGGAATACTGCTCCACTGCTCAAGAATTGCAATCTCTTAAGTCCTGGACAGGAAAAGGAGGCCTTGGTCTCGCAGCAATGCGTCGTCTGAGTATGTCCCAAACATGCTCGATCGGATTTAGGTCAGGAGAGAATGTTGGTCAATCCATACGCTGTATTGTTTTAGCTTCAAGCATGTTTTCCACAAGACGAACTGTATGAAGTCTGGCATTATCATGCATGAAAAAAAAAAAGAGTTCACTAATTTCTGCAGCATAAAATAAGACATGAGGTCTCAGTATCTCGTCTGTATAACTTTGGATCGTCAGAGTGTCATTTCGAATGATATGCAGGCCCCATACGTCCACCTATTCTGATTCCAGTCAATAGCATCAACGCGCCTCGTCTGTAATGTGATCTTTCTTGAACGAATGTGGGATCATTTTGAGTGCCTCTTTCTCTCTATGCCAAAACATCAGATGTCACGTCCAGACTGAATCGGGACTCGTCTGTAAACGGAATTCGACTCCAACAACGTTGCCTCCAAACTCGATGTTCAGTTCCGCAACTTGTTTGGGTCGCACAGTGACTTCAGGTTAACGGAATACAGAACATTGGATTACGTGCATAGAGACCACCTTGATGAAGCCTATTTCGGACTGTTTCGCTGGACACCCTTCGTCCTGTGGCCAAGAACAACTGTGTTTGCAGGTGAGTAGCATTGTCCGTTCCGTCTCGACGAGCTGTTAACAGGGTATATCGGTCGTCAGTTTCTGTATTAGCACATTTTCGACCTGGCACTTGTCGATGACAACATTCCATGTGTCTTTGAATCAATTCCACAGCCTTTCATGGACATGTCTTGCGACTCCAACAGCGTCCACTACACTTCGTTTGGT